>JAPDNY010000010.1:12142370-13370227 GCA_029375565.1 Gekko gecko
GAGGAAGCCTAGCATCGCCATGCTTCTTGTCAGATTCTTGCTCTGTTCCTTCCGCAACTGATGTTCTTGGCACAGCACCTTCTCCATGCTGGCAGGATCTGCTCTGGGGCAGAAAGGATTCCCGATTGTTACTCTGTTCTTGGGGTGTGTGGGGGGGGCAGGATTTTTGCCATAAATCATCTGCAGCTTGATAGGGCAGAGCCAATATGATTGGCCAGGCATGAAAAACAGAGATCAATGGGGGGAGGGAACAAACTGCTCTCTGTGTTGCACGACGCAGTCTGGCCTTCCCTGCTACCCACTTTCTCACCCAGACTTGCATCCATCTAACCTTCTCATTTGGCCATTTACCACCAAGTCCGAGGATGGCAACTTCCCAAAGGCCGGCGGGGGGGGGGTGAGGTACTGAAGGAAGGAGGGATGGTTCCCACTGGTCAGAGGGTCTTTCATCTAGTTGGGAAGCCAGGGAGCCATACTGCTGTCTTTGCTATTAACTGGCTGAAGAAATGGAAGAAAGTCTTCCCTCTTTCCAGGCCCCGCCTGGAGGTTGGCAACCCCATAATTGGTGGGTGTGGGGGGGAGCACCAGAAGGTAGCCTCACCTAGTATACAAAAAGACCTGGAGCTGGCCCTAACTTCTCAGCAAAGTCTCCAAGGCTGATAGTTCACTTTGCATTGAAACTTGTATGTAAGCAATGGAGATATGTCCTGGACCCAGACATTCCTTCTAGGATTAAGATCTCAAAAAGCTTCATTGTTAGACTTGCAGCAAACTAGCTGATACAGGAGGACTCCATGAAGGGTTCAGAAGTCCTGTCCTCCTACCTCCCTGCCCTCCTTTAAATGACAGCCTATGAGGACCCCACCCCCTCCTCCAGCTTAGAACTCCTTGGCTATTTGGGTTCCCCATGTTATTTTGGACTTGGTTGTTGTAATAGGCACTCCCTTTTTCATTGCAAGTGCCAAGTTCAACTTGGTGAGACTCATAAAGACCCCTGGGTTCAGCTATGACACTGAAAATTCCCAGGGACAGGTGAGGAAGCATGTGCTGGCATCACAAACTTATTAAGTGCAAGCTCCCCCAGCTCAGGGTCCTCAATAACAATAAGGCTTTTCAGCACTGGAATATCCTGGCATCCCAGAGGTGTCTCCCCAGGCCAGGGAAGTTGCTATTACATTAACCAGTGCCCATTTCCTCTTTTTCTTTATTTTTACTCCATCAAGTAGGGCATTCAAGTCATTCATTTACACTCCCATCCTGTTTCAGGAGCTATTTTGGCTCACCCAAACCTTTGTGTCAATGCAGATCTGGTTCACTCTCATGTTGTCTCACCCAGGCTCTTTGTGGCCATGCAGATTCAGCTCAAAATAGCCTAATCAAGGTATTCCCCCTACTGTTTCCTCCCAAAGTTTGACAGCAGTTAACTTTCAACCAGCCCATGAGATTCAAACTTTTTATTTTGACTCAATCCAAAACCAGGATGGTCCAAATCCCAGCTACCCTGGGGATCTTTTGTCCATAACAGAAGAACCCCATGCTCTAGCAAATTGTTCCTCAGATCACTGATACACATCTCTGATGATCAGTACTCTGATTTCCTACTGAGAACTCCTGATACTCTTTGCATTCTTTTTCTCCTTGGTAAGATACTTTCAGATACTTCCAGAAATCAATCATGTCCCTCCTTAGCCTCCTGTTCTCCAGAATGAACATTCCCAAGTCCTTCAGGTTTTCCTTGAATGGCTTTCACCCAATCTGCATCTAGCATTTGCTCTGCTGTTTTACCAAACCCATGTTGGAATAGAAATTCCCCTCTGCATTGCATGCCATTTTCACTTTGATTGTTGGATTTTAAGGCAGTGCCCACACTGCATGCCACTTTTACTTTGTTTGATCTCTCAGTTTTATGGAACTCTCTACATAGATTTATGGCCGTTTTATGGCCATTCAAGGGTGACTTTGCAGTCAGTACGGCATTGGTCCAGGCCCCAGGGTATCTGAATGTGGCTTTGAGCTGCATCTTTTTCTGCTCCAGTGTGGGTTTGGTAAAACAATGGAGCACTTGCTAGATGCAGATTGGGCCTTGGTCTCCAGGCCTCTGATCATCCTCATTGTTCTCTTCTGAACCGGCTCCATCTCTCCACATCCTTTTTGAAGTGCAGCCTCCAGAACTGCACACAGTACTAAGATGGGGTCTGACCAATTTAGTGCATAGCGGGACAATGACAATTTGGGATTTAAGCTCTTAGGCTTACCACTTACCTGTGATAGCTGGCAAACTCCCACTCATGCTCTACTTTTACACATGCTCACTTATCCACCTCCATTGTCAGACTCTTGGACAAAGTTACTCTCAACAACACTCACTGAAGGTGATTTGTTTCTTGAAGAATAAAGATGATCCAAGCTAAAAACGTTGTTGGGTTAGAACTGAGATTTAGGCACGAAAACCCCAAATTATACCTAGTTCAAACGTAGTCCCCTCCAATCACACTGACCATTCATTCCTGCCTAACCCATGCAGCTGTAATCCCCACCACCACCTGTACATTTCCATTTGTTATCTCAACTAAGGTGGGGAACAGACACAGACCAAGGCCATCTGGCCGACATCCCTGGGAAAGGGAGGTATCTTCAGAAGTTACATGAGATGCATTGTCCTACAATAAAGCCATTCTCATTCATATACATTCACACTCCCTCCTCCCCTGGTGTCAGCTAGCTGCCATAATGTTGGGGGAGGGTAGAGAGACCACTGCCTGCATTTGTACTTTTATTTTCTGCTTGCCTGACACTGCCTTGCTATATCTATGTTTTATGTGCCTGACCTTGAGTGCCTAGCTCCCATACATTCCTCAAGACTTGTCCCACCTCTGGGGCCCGTTAGTTCTGGCTGGCTTATCCTGACACCTTGATTGGCCACTGGCCATCAGGGTGTGCCTTTGAACCTTGTATATCCTACAGCTCCGCACCTTTTTCTTTAATCTTAACTCAGATCCTGAAGTAGAGATGTCCTGCCAATACTGTATCAATAAACTTTCCTTCTAAAGAAGTGAGTTGTGGATTCTTATTGCTGCAGGAGTCTGACACCTGGAGTTTCCACAAATTACATTACAAATGAGACAGCAAGTTTGACATCCATCTGCTCTGCCCCTCCCCCTCCACAAAGGTTACCACTTGTTCCAGTCACAAGTCTGGCAACCCTACCTTCTCCACATTACCAGTATGCAGGTGTCTATCGATCAACCATTTTTTAAAAAAATGTCATCTAAAAGTGATCATTTGGTATGAATACCTTGTTTCTTTTTGTACAGTGCTTTAATGATGTGCACATCAGTCTTGTACATTGTAAAACCCAAGTGGTTTATTTAACTACTAGGGAGCAAAGCCCGCTGTGGTGGAAGACAACGGGCCCTAGAAAGGACGGGAGGGAGGGTGGAAGGGAGAGAGGGTTGGAGGAAGGAAGGAAGGAAGGAAGGAAGGAAGGAAGGAAGGAAGGAAGGAAGGAAGGAAGGAAGGAAGGGGAGGAAGGAGTGAAAGAAAAGGAAGGGGGAAGAGGAAAGAAAGGAAGAGGAGGGGGAAAGAAGGGAAGAGGGGTGGAGAAGGCCCAGGGGATGGTATGGGGGGGGCGGGAAAGGGCTTCTCTGAGCCTACTGCCACCATAGAAGGCCCAGGGGATGGTGGGGGGCGGGAAAGGGCTTCTCTGGCCTACTGCCCCGATAGAAGGCCCAGGGGATGGTGGGGGAAAGAGCTTCTCTGGGCCTACTACCCCCATAGAAGGCCCAGGGGATGGTGTGGGGAGTGGAAAAGGGCTTCTCTGGGCCTACTGCCCCCATAGAAGGCCCAGGGGATGGTGGGGGGTGGGAAAGGGCTTCTCTGGGCCTACTGCCCCCATAGAAGGCCCAGGGGATGGTGGGGGGGGCGGGAAAGGGCTTCTCTGGGCCTACTGACCCCATAGAAGGCCCAGGGGATGGTGGGGGGGCGGGAAAGGGCTTCTCTGGGCCTACTGACCCCATAGAAGGCCCAGGGGATGGTGTGGGGGCGGGAAAGGGCTTCTCTGGCCTACTGCCCCCATAGAAGGCCCAGGGGATGGTGGGGGAAAGAGCTTCTCTGAGCCTACTGCCCCCATAGAAGGCCCAGGGGATGGTGTGGGGAGTGGAAAGGGCTTCTCTGGGCCTACTGCCCCCATAGAAGGCCCAGGGGATGGTGTGGGGCGGGAAAGGGCTTCTCTGGGCCTACTGCCCCCATAGAAGGCCCAGGGGATGGTGGGGGAGGGCGGGAAAGGGCTTCTCTGGGCCTACTGCCCCCATAGAAGGCCCAGGGGATGGTGGGGGCGGGAAAGTTCTTCTCTGGGCCTACTGACCCCATAGAAGGCCCAGGGGGTGGTGTGGGGGCGGGAAAGGGCTTCTCTGGGCCTACTGACCCCATAGAAGGCAAGGGGATGGTGTGGGGGGTGGGAAAGGGCTTCTCTGGGTCTAGTGCCCCATAGAAGACCCAGGGGATGGTGTGTGTGGGGGGGCAGAAATGGGCTTCTCTGGGTCTACTGCTCCCATAAAAGGCCCAGGGGATGGTGAGGGGGCAGAAAAGGGCTTCTCTGGGCCTACTGCCCCTATAGAAGGTCCAGGGGATGGTGTGGGGGGGGGCAGAAAAGGGCTTCTATCACCTGCCTCAACCTTGAGGGCCTGTCCCTGTGCTCACACTCCAGACAGCCCTCTCCTGTCAGAGGACTGGAGCAGACTGAGCCGAAGACAGTGACCGGGGCTGATGTGGGCGGGACTTCGCCAAGCAGCCAGTCAGCCCTGGCCAGTGTCTTCTGACTGCCTGTTCTTGAACTGAATCAATTATGGCAAGCATAGAATGTTGTGGAACCAAAATTCAAATATTAATAGGGACAGGATTGGTAGCCTTTACATGCCGCTTTTCCAGAGGCCTGCTTGAGGCAGCTCATAAGATAATGACGAGATCAAAATAATAAAAAACACACCATTCTGATTATAAGCAAACCATTAAAAAGCAGCCCATAAAAACCAGAAGTACAAATGCACAAGGTGAGAAAACCATCATTCCAAAAAGAATCTTGACTCTTACCAAGACTGCTTTTTTTTGCAGGGCTTTATCAGTGCCTGTGCACGTATCGAAAATGCAGTGGACTAAAGGAGCTGAGGAATGTGGCACGCCAGGCATGCACACAGATAATTTCAGGATTTTAAAAACACGGGATGATGGATAATTCCAATTAGTCACATGCAATCACTCCTCTGAGCAAATCACAGTTTGCTCACAAATTGGAGCAGCACTCTCAAACAACCGAGAAAAAAAAAAGTTCACTTCTTATCAAGTACTTAATTTCTTTTCAGTCAGATGCCTAATGTTTTGTAGATGCAAATTCTTGCCCTGCTTTCCCTCAGCTAGCCGCCTTCATTTGCTGTTTGCTCAATTCAGTTGTCAGGGAAAAAAATAAATAAATTAACAGACATACAAAATGCTTTCTTGGTTGTCTTGCTGCGGCTGGGGGGAGAAAATTGCATGGTTTATCCCTTCCTTCTGTTCAGTCCTCTCCTTTGCCCCATTTAAATCCTTTCATACTACTAGAGTCGCCAAGTCCCCCTAGCTGCTGGTGGAGGAGGAGGGGGGTTAGAGTTCGCAACTCCAGGTTGGGAAAGACCTGGAGATTTTGGAGGGGAGCCTGTGGAGGACGGGGAACTTCAGTGGGGTGCAACGTCAAAGCTTCCATTTTCACCAGGGGAAATGACCTTTGTAGACTGACAGTGAAATGTAATTTCAGGGGACCCCAGGCCCCACCTGAAGGCTAGCATCTCTATGTACTGCAGATGAGTCATATAAATCCAAGCAATTATTTTGAGGGGGTACTTGGGAGATCGAGCGGATGGAATCTCCCATTGTGCCAGCCCTTGGACCTTATGATGGATTGTGAGCACCGTAGGATTTGTGGTACATTGTCACAGTAACAGACTGTGGATTAAAAGATGATTTTAAAACTACCACCTCAACAATGTTGTGTCTAAACTGAAGGGAACATTCCCAGCCTCAGAAGTGATAATGCTAAAATTCTGTACTCATTAGAGGATGCTGATCCTATCAGCTTTGGGGGAAGAACAAACAAACAAACAAAAATGAATGACTATATGATTTGCAAAGCTCCAGATACTAGATTCTATATTTCACTTGTCTCTTCCCATCACTCTTATCATGAAAGTTATTTTCATATATTCTTTGTTTAAAAAAAAATAACAGGAAGGAAGGACAGATGGACAAGATTTTTTCTTAAAATCACTAGAGGTCTGTGAATCATACACACACTCTGTCATGTTCAGGGCTAAGCCTGGCACTATTGCTCTACCTGAAATTTCCAGGATATACAAATACAATGTCAACAAATACAGAAATACACAGGAAGTGGGTCTACAAACCAGTCCAAAGTCAGTGTAGGAGAGTCCAGGGTTCCAGTTTCCAAGGCTTAGGAACAGGTGCAGGATACAGGGTGTTAGCCGGACTGCTTATCTACGCAGTGGCTGACTAACTTATTGAGGTCTTTTTGCCAGTGTATACAGAGAAAGCAAGTTTCATGCTAGAAAGTCCTATTTCTTCAAAAGGAAAATGCTTGACAAGGTTTCTTAATTTGAATCAAGATTCTCTTTACTAAATGTTCTTATTATTTACAGGCATACAAAAACAGGTTCACACACACATACATTCAAGTTCCTTTAGTTACAGTAGAAATGGAAAGCAATATTTGGGGTTTAAGCTAAAGGTATGCTTAGGAGGGGGGAAAGCATATACTTATCTGCTCTAGTAGTTTCGACCTTCCACAGTTCAGGAACAAGGATTGTTTCTAACTAAGGATTTCTTACTTTTGCTGCACACAGTTAGAGCCAGCTAACATATGTGAGGGTTACTTGGTCACGACTCCAAGTAATCACAGCAAGTTACCTTAAGTTATCTTGTTGGTAAGGGGAGCAAGCTTGTCCTGTCCTCCCTGTCTGTCCCGTTCCGCCCCCTTCCTCCACGAAACAAAAGGTTGCACCCCGTTTTATCAGCTAGTCTGGGGGCTGGCTTGGGGTGTCTCTAGGTCCATCCTATCCCTATACCATTGGCTAAAGGATGTGGGGGTTCCCTCCTACTAAGGTGGGACAATAGTGAAAGTCTACACCTTTCTACAAGGGAGGTTTTTGGTCAAGGTGTCAAGATGGGTTGGCATGGAAACCTTTAGGTATGTAGATGGATCTGGCCACTCTCAGGTGGGAACTTCACACGTGTAAATGTCGAGCATCCTGTGGGTTACGTGAGGTGTAGAACTTTTTCAATGGTGGGAAAGCTGTTGTTTCTATATTCTGCTGAGGGATTGTAATGGAGATGCTAATATAGAGGCTTCTTGTTCCCAAGGCCTCCTGGGTAAGTATGTGCAAGGCATGTCTGTGACCTCATTTGCATGGAAGTACAGGCTGTGTGGTACCTCCCTTACACAGAGAGTCACATTAACTCATGCATACATTCTCCCAAAGCAAAGACACTTGCTGGCACCATTCCTGGTGTGCATGCAGGTCAGAAAATAACAAATAAAAGCATTTTCAAAGTTCATCTCCTAACAAGGGGTCTGGATCCCAGGCTTCAGGAGCAACCACAGATTACCAGGTACAAGGCAGCAAGTCAGTTCCCAGAGGTGCTACAAGTGATACTACTTCCACACTGAGCCTTCCTCATTGTGTTCCTTTTATCTTCACCTTTTGCTGACTCATCCCCCAAGAGCCAGGTGTCACTCTTTACCATCATGTTCACCTTCCTACAGGTGCAGGTCTTTTACTGTTTCCCTATCAGCCTATCTGTCCTAGTCCTGCAAGGACTTCCCTCCAGGAACTAACACTGACCACTGTTGAGCAACCAAGCAGGTACTCCTTTGTTTTCCCTGAGTCATGAAGCACTGTCTTCTTCTTCTATGCTCTACTGGTTCAGGAGAGGCTAGAGAGTAATTTGGCCTCTGTGGCATCTCTTTCTTCTCTTGGAAGATCGAGCAGCCCAGCTGTGACTGGGAAGTGTTCTCACTTCCTGATGCTTCCTCCATTCAGTCTGCTGATGGATCTAGCTGCTCAGGTGGCAATTCCATCAGAGTGGGGCTCAAATCTTTGGATTCCTCCTCATCGGGTGCAACCCTTCCTGCCCTCCCTGTCATGACCTGCCTAAGTTCACAGAATCAACATTGCTGTCAGACGACCACTTAGTCTCTGTTTAAAAACTCCTTTCAACCTTGGAGGGATATTGTGAAGATAAAATGGAAGAGGGAGAGTAAAGAAAGGAAGAATGAAAAGTGGTCAAGGAAGAAAAAAAGTGCTGGTTTTCCATAGCACAACATGGTGGTGGATGTTGTAACTTTCCAGGAAATTTTATTAATGTTTCTTCATCACGGACAATAGAAAAACATGCTGTGGTAAGTAGAACTCTGACTCCTCTTTGTAAAAGAGAACTCTTAATTATTTAAGAGTGATTAACACATGGAATTCACTGCCACAAGAGGTGGTAGTGGCTATAAGTATGGACAGCTTGAAGAGGAAATTGGATAAATCTATGGAACAGAGGTCCATCAGTGGCTATTAGCCACAAGGTATAGGTAGGAACTCTTGGTCTGGAGCAAGTGATGCTCTGTATTCTTGGTGTTGGGGGGAAGCAACAGTGAGAAGGCTTCTAGTGTTCTGGCCCCATTGGTGAACCTTCTGATGGCAGCTGGTATTTTTGGCCACTGTGTGACAGAGTGTTGGACTGGATGGGTCATTGGCCTGAGCCAACATTGGCTACTCATATGTTCTTATGTTAAGAAGATCACTTTGTTAATATAATGCATTGGGCTATTGTATTATTTCTAACACATTCTGCATTTTGGAGGTCTACATGGGAGTCCAATAACACCTTCAAGATTAACAAAATTTATTTCAGCATGAGCTTTCATGAGCCAGAAGTCACTTCCTCAGCTGCATAGAAGTGTATATCCACCAGGCTTATTGAAATAACCAGCAGAAGAGGAGGTGTAAAAAGAGAGTGCAATGTATAAAACAAGATCCAATCAAAAGAGAAATTAGTCCACCCAGACCAGGTATGAGATACTTCCAGCCAACAACAGCTGAGTAGAATAAACATCAAGAGTAATGCAGGATGGAATAAGACAATAGAACAAATGAGCATTTGTAAAAGGTAGCACAGGTAAGACATTAGCACCTATAGTAATTTAGGAACCTATGGTACTTGCTAAGCCCTGGAAGACAGTTACAATCCTACAAATGCTTTCCTGGTGGTAAGCACTGTTCAATAAAATGGGACTTATTTAAGATTGCTCATATTGTCTTGAATTTGTGAATGAATTCTAACCTCTTTCACATTAGATTTTACTTGTCAAGTATGATTTCATCCTCCCTCACAGAATTTCCCTTTATCTTCTTTTTAACTGAGCAGCCCCCTTTCCCCCTTTTTCTTCTTTGCTTTTCTCTAACTGTCCTATCCAGTTGTTTGAATGTATATTGTTAGATGCTGACCCAGCCTAGGGAACTGAGGGGAAAGATTAAAATCCTTTTTGTTGCGGTTTGATAATTGCACATGAGAAGCTGATAATGTTTTATTTAACTTTGAGGGGAAATGGTCAGGTTGGAATCAGGTGTAAGACTTATGAGGTGTACAGATAACAGGAATGAAGTAACTTTGTATAAAAAATAAACACCAGATAATTTGTAACAAAAAAGTAACTGTGGGTGTGATCATACTTACCAGAAGCCGCGGCAGACATGCAATTCCCCTGTGGATTAAAGGGATGCGATCAGACAGACACATCTGTCTGGCATCCCAGAGTCATCAGCGGGGCATCGTTGCACGCTGCAGGAGTGTGGATAAAAGCTACTGGTTAAAACCTAGTATTATTGGGAACTGCAGGGCATGCAGCCGGAAGTATGATCACGCAAATCATTGCAGCCAGGGCAAACAGCCTCGCTTCCTGCCTGCCTTTCCCCCCCTTCTGTGTGATCACAGCCTGTTTCTGTTAAGCAGACAGGAGAGAGATTTCTTGGTAATTTTGCTTACATGATCTAACATAAGCTTCTTTGTTTTACAGACACGTTAGCGGGTGGAGGCAGGAACATTAAAATAAGTTCTAGTTTCCTTCCTTACTCGCAGGTTAAGGATCACCCCCTTCCTTTTGGAACTATTTCCTTTGAACTGGATAGGGATCACTCCCCTTTTCTAGGAGCTATTTCTCTCAAGCTTTAATGGGGATCCTTCTCGATCCTCTCACTTCCTTAGCTGTCCTTCCCAGTCAACTGACACTCTTAACTGAAGAATTCCATTTGAATCCTCTGTCATTTAGATGAAGAAGAAGAGATTGGATTTATACTCCACCCTTCACTTGGAATGTCAGAGTGGCTTACAAACTCATTTCCCTTCCCCTCCCCACAACAGACACAGTGTGAGGTAGGTGGGGCTGAGAGAACTTTAACACAAACTGATCTTTCAGGAACAGCTGTGCCAGAGCTTATGACTGACCCAAGGTCACATCAGCAGGTACAAGTGGAGGAGTGGGGAATCAAACCCTGTTCTCCCAGATTAGAGTCCGCACACTTAACCACTACACCAAACTGGCTCTCTGATGAGGTTACAGTATTAACCATTAACTGTCCATCACATTACAGAATTAACCATTTACTGTCTTTCCCCCATACCTTCCTGCCTGGGAATTAAGATCACAGGAGGCCATCTTGACTGTCCCATATTTTCAGTGGCAGCCCCATGTCTGTGGAAACCCTCTCCCCATGGAGGTTCACCTGGCCTCCCTCATTTTCAGTCTTTAGGAGTTGGCTTAAGATAGTCTTATTCACAATGGCATTTGATTGTTTTAGCTCTTCTGCCTACTGTCAATTTTAAATTACTGGTTTTAAGTTAGTGGTTTCATGCCTTTTTGTGTGTTTTATTGCTACTTATAATGCAATTTGCCTTGAGTTGCTGTAAGGTAGGAAGGCAGTTGATAAATGTTTTAAATAAATAAATAATAAATCGGTTTAATGGAGCGACCCTGAGGTCTTTGCAGAAGGGGTAGCATAAAAGTATGACCAACAAATCATAGATATGGGCTACTCATTCTTATCTGGGCCAGAATGATGACCCCATAAAAATGTCCCAAATGAAGAATAATTGCCTTATTGACTTGGAATGGGGCTTTGGCTTTCCTTCCCAGTTTGAATCTGGTTGTTGTTGTTGTTTTTCCTGGTTGTGCTGGGAATAACACCACACTTATTTCCTCCCTTTCTTTATTTAGTATTATTGTACCAGTAAATTCTCAAATATATCCCAGCCACTAGGACTTAGCAATTGTTTTTATTGCACACGTAAGGCAATCGCATCCTGCTTCAAAATGAAAAAGCGAGTCCAAATGAAAACCACTTCCCTCATTAGCGGTGAGGAATGTCTGTGCAGCAACATAAAACAGAAAATGTTGCATGCTACAACTTGTTTTTTCTGACAAAAACAAGCGTAGCTCAGTGTGATAAATATTCCCTATTTGTTTAAAACATTTCTTCCCCGTTGATTCGATTTGTACAGAGCATCGGAACCGGGGGTTATGTTTGTTATTCCATGGGCTTCTGGGAATGGGTAGGTGTTTTGACCTTAAAACATGATGAAATTGCTCAGCCTTACCTTATACGGCCTCCTGAGAGCCCAACGTTGCAACACCATGAATTGAAGCTGCAAGGAATTCAGATTTCTGAAAGCAAAAAAAGGCCTGGAGTAACACAGCAGATCAGCAGAACTTGAAGGTGGCTTAGGTCTTTAAACTGATTTCAGAAACAACAGACCCCAGGTTTAAAAGGGGCAGCAGAAAAGAGTGCTGCTTACTTGGAGCTTGTACATGATTTCCCCCAAACTGTGCATTTATTCTTTTCTCTAAGACCACAGTTTTCCAGATTTTTGTTTTGCCTTAAGGGAATCCTTTTCCATGTGGATGTTATGCCCCACAGCCTACCAGAGACTGACATGGAAGAGTAGGCCAAACCACTAGGTACCCTTGTGTCCCAGGGAACATGAGAATCTCAGCAGTGGAGGAAGATTCCCTGCAGGCTCCAGTAGCTGCTGGACCAGGAGTTATAAAAAAACAACTGCTTGAGTACCAGTTACAGAAGACACACTGATCATAACTGTGGAATCCAGGGACTTAGAGGTGCAATAATTACCCTATGCAAAAGATGGTTCTCCAGGATGACCCAGAAGGTCCCAGAGATAGAGATACTAGGCTGAGGTCACACGTGCCAGTTGAAGCAGAGGGGAAGCGAGGCTATTCCCTCCAGAGGAATTTGACACACAGTTGCGAGACCACACCTCCTTTTGTAGCTGCAGGGCACAGCCCATCACTGTGTGATCAGATGCAACTTGATTTATTTATTATCAAATCTATGCCCTGCCCTCCCGGCCAAGTCCGGCTCAGGGCGGCTTACAGAAGGAGTAAAAAGAACAATGGGTAATTTAAATAATCTTAAAACCATATCAAACAATTTCAGCATTAAAAGGTGCTAGCAAATGATGATACTAATAAGTTATTAGAAGGTTAACAAATTAAAATTAGGATGGTGGTTGACCTTCAGTATACCATCCTAGTGGTTGACCCAGATTTAACATTGTGTGGCTGGCACAGGCTGTTTTGATGACTTCAGGGAATATAGTTCTCCCTCGGGGCAGGTCCTAATTGAAAGCCTGAAGCAAGAGCTTCATCTTGCAGGACCTGCAGAACTGCATAAGGTCCCGCAGGGCCCTGATCTCTTCTGGCAGCTCATTCCATCAGAGAGGAGCCACCACCGAGAAAGACCTGGCCCCGGTTATAGCCAGCCTGGCATCCTTTGGTCAGGGGAAGGTCAGTCGGTTTTGGGACCCTGATTGCAGTGCTCTCTGGGGAACATGTGGGGAAAGGCAGTCCCTCAGGTATGTGGGACTGCGGGTGAGTCAGGGTTTTTTGCCATTTGTCTCACATGCGCATAAATGAGACACCTCACCTATGCTCACCTTGACATAGAGAGTACTCCATCTTTCTGTGTTATACCTCTGAGGATGACAGTAACAGCTACTGGTGAAATGTCAGGTCCTACAATGCCAAGACCATGGTCACACAACCCGGAAAATCTACAGCAACTAATAAAAATCCTGGAATTCCTTGGTGGTCTCCCATTCAAGTGCTAATCCTACCTGTTTTATATTGGCAGACGAAGCCCATGTACTGGAGTAACCTAAGAGACTGCCCCCAGTCCTAAAACAGGGATACCTCTAATCTTTGCACTGCTACTCCATGCAATGAACATGTGGCAGGGCTACAGGTCAATGGCTTCCCTGAGCTGTGAGGATCCTGTGTGACTCCTTTCACCCAGGTTCCCCTAACCCAGTGGTCCTATAAAACATTCCAGGTCAGAAGGAGAATTTTTGGACACTTGTCTGTTGTCCCTGCATGATCTAGCTCCTTATTCTTAACTCTTGTCTCCTTGACTGTCAGCTGCCTAATACCCAAGACTGTCCATGAGTACTAAGAAACGATTTTTAATAAAGAGTGGTGGCAGCAGAGTCTGGCAAAAGGGGAGGGGCAAAAACCTTTCCTCCTAGGGCAGAAGTGTCAAACTCATTTGTTATGAGGACTGGATCTGACATAAATGCTGCTTTGTCGGGCCAGGCCATGTGTGCCGTAAAATGTAAGACTAGGTGCTGGAGATATAAATTTTATAAAGGACACAGGCAAACCTAATTAGCAATATTATTTTTTTACTCAAAATACAAACGAAAGCAATTGATTCCTAGCAGTGAAAGCAATTCATTTACTGGGGAACCCATAACAGCCCCAATATTTATTTAATCATGTGCAAGACTAGGTTTTTTCCCCAAGAGATACCATAAAAGGGGGAGTATGTTACATTCCATATGTGCCAGTTGCTTGAGGACCAGGTAAGAGCCCTGGATAGGCCAGTTCCAGCCCCTGGGACTGACACTCCTGTCCTAAGGAATCTTATTCCTGTTTCAAGATAAAGCTGCTGATTTGCTGACTTCCTGTGTGTTTCCTGGAAATAGTTGAAGTTTGAATTGTAGGATTCACTGCCAGGGTATACAGTGACTGGCACTGGAATAGTTGGCTTCATAGGGGGGATGGGACAGATTCCGGGAGGAGTGGTCCATCAGGGTCTGCTAATCCTGATGCCTAGAGGCAACCTCCACATCCAAGGCAGCCAACCTCTGAATACTAGTGCTCAGACACAATATCAGGGGAAGGGCTTGGTCTCAATACGCTGTTTGTTGGCCCTCAAAGGTGACTAGTTGGATACTGTGTGAAACAGGATGTTGAACTAGATGAACCACAGTTCTGATCTAGCAGGGCTCATCTTATGTTCTTGTCCTCTTCTGCCTTGCTTCATTAGTTGAGAGCCAGTTCGGTGTAGTGGTTAAGTGCACGGATTCTAATCTGGGAGAACTGGGTTTGATTCCCGCTTCTCCATATGCAACTGGTGTGACCTTGTGTCAGTCATAAGGTCTTTCAGAGCTGTTCTCTCAAGGACAGTTCTCAAGAGAGCTCTCTCAGTCCCACCTATCTCAGAAGGTGTCTGTTATAGGGAAGGGAAATGAGTTTGTAAGCCACTTTGAGACTTCGACTGAAGGATGGGATATAAATCCAATCTCCTCCTCCTCCTCTTCTTCCTCTTCTTCCTCTTCCTCCTCATCCTCCTCCTCCCTCCAGTTTTTATCCTATTCAGTAGTGTATTTCCCAGATCAGAAAGGGTAACATTTCCCACCACCAGAATATCCTAGATACAGCACAATGTCTGTAGCTTTCACTAGTGAATACATTGGAGCACCACAGTCTCCTGTCAAACTCCCCCTCCCGTTACCTTAAACTTTTCTACCCGTGAACAGTCACGTTTTCTTACCTTGAAGGTACTGCGTAGGAAGATAATGGAAAAGAATGCTAAATGAAAACTGCTGCCTTTTTTAATTTAATACATTGCTGTCCCATGAGCTGACCAGCTAGAAAACTGCCTAAGGCCTCTTCAAGAATGGAAGATGCAAAGCAATACAAATATTAATTTTAAAAATAGCGATATACTATTTGTCCTACACATGCTCACAGCTAGACATGCTCGCAGTGGTGTGGGACAAACACATTTCAGGGCTTCTTCAAAATACCTGCTGGAGAAGTGGAAAGATTTGCAGCCAAAATGTTAAACTTTAAGTTGAAAATATGTGTAGGCACTTCGGCAAAAGTTGCAGCATCAAAGGAACTTGATGCTCTTCAGTGTTCTCCTCTGTTATTTCCATTATGGTCTTTGAAAGTCCACCAGAAACTGTTCTTTCTTCCCTAATGATAGTCTAATCCCTGCCATTCATGAGACTATGTGGCAGGAATGGTGGTGAAGTTCACAAGATAGTGATTCATGTGGTAACTAACCATGATCAAACTGCTCATTCACGTGTGAGTGGAACCCTTCATCCAATCATCTCACCATTTTATTCAAAGGTAACTACCTTGATGTGGGTGGTCCAGGCTAGCCTGACCTCAGCGTCAGTTCTGGGGGGAGGAGGCTAGGGGGCAGGCAAAGAGTTCCTAGGCCCTCCTCTGCTGCTCTCCATCTTTCCCACCCATTCACATACCTCCCACTTCCATGTGTCCTCCCTCTGCCCACTTTTGAGCCCACACACCACTGATTCTCACAGCCACACCCACTGCCTGCAGCCTTTTCCCCAGGGGCACTAGCAGTGAGCAATGTTCCCTCTAAGCTGTGGAGTCTTGTGAGCAAAAATTCTACTTTGTGAGCTACTAGCATTGAAGTTGTGAGCCAACAACTTGGCTGCTGCTCAGGAAGCTTTCCTTCCTGAGCCAAGACAAGAATGTGTGAGCCGGAGGCTAAAAACCTGTGAGCTAGCTCACACTGACTCAGCTTAGAGGGAACACTGGCAGTGAGCATCTGAGTGCATGAGGGGTGGAACACTAGCAAGTGAATGAATGGTGGGTGACATTCATGGGCCCTGGGAGAAACCTTGGCAGCTGCCCTATCTCAGGGTATGCTGATGCCAGCCTTGCCAGACCTCATAAGATCAGAGAAGCTAAGTGGGGTCAGCCCTGGTTAGTACTTGGATGGGAGACCACCAAGGAGGCCTATGGTTGCTGTGCAGAGGCAGGCAGTGGCAAACAACCTCTGAACCTCTCCTGCCTTGAAAACCTTACAGGTCAGCCAGAACTGGCTGCAACTTGACAGCAAAAAAGAAAAGAAAAAAGATGATATGTAGATTAGCTTTGTGCCTGTATGATGTGAGGTATTCTACTTGGCAGCCATCCATACAGCTGCTTCTACAGGCTTCCCTGCATAGTTCTTTCATTTGCTATAGGCTTATGCCTTGAGAAATATGCTATATTTGTAAGATGCTGCAGCCAAAAAGAAGGGCTCCTTGTCATGGTACAGGACAAGCATCCTACAGCTGCTTAGGGAATGTAAAGGTTTCCCCCAGTAACAACAATTCCACAGAGGAAGCGCAAGACCAAGCATGCATGAATTGTTCCAGATCTGAACAATGCCTGCCTCTGCCGTTAATATACACCAAGTCAAGCGGCCATAACAGGAAAAGAAGAATCCTTACAACTGTAAGACACTAAATGAAAGTTAGATGAGGTGGCTGAGACTTCGCTTTTTGCCCATTTGAATATATGTAGACTGAACACAAGCAAGCAATTTTTCGAAAATTCGGCAGCCGCAATTATGACTTGTGGACGTGCTGCGAACTGAAGCAGCAGGCAATCCAGCATCCCGGCTGTTTCCATGGATTTATTTATTTATATCCTGGCTCACTTCCTTAGACTCAAGGTGGCCAGAGACTAAAGGACAAGTTGCAAGGACAGGAAAACGTAAGATTCTGCTAACAGGATAAAAATAATGCACAGACTGAAAATACATAGGCCAAAAAATGCAGCCAGATCTGCCAAATAGTTTATCTACCACCAAATGCCCTCTGAAACAGAATTGTCCTGCACACTCTCCTAAAAGCAGTCAGATATGTGCCCTCCACACCCATGCTGATAGGCTATTCCTACGGATGCCAGCTTCAGGTTGGGAAATACCTGGCAATTTGGGGGGTGGAGTTTGAGGAGGGTGGGTTTAGGGAAGGGAGAGATTTAATGCCATAGACTCCACCTTCCAAAGACACCATTTCCCCCAGGCGAACTGATCTCTGTCACCTAGAAACCAGTTGTAATCTCAGGAGATAGCCAGTTGCCAGCTGGAGGTTAGCAACCTCAGCTATTCCTATCCCTGGGAAAGCCCATGACCTGGCTGTTGCCATATGGACAGTCCTAAGAGAGGACATGGCAAGCAGAAGTCTGTCTGACAGAGAGCCGAACTAGACACAACAGCAGACTCATCTCCACCATGGGGCTGCCACCATTTTAAAGTGATTGAAAAGCACCACAAGGACCCTTGTGGCATTTTGAGACCACTTTAAAATGGTGCCTGTGGCGGACACGAGGATGCCATTACGTCTAGTGAAGGTAAAGGGAAAGGTTTCCCATGCTCAAAAGCCAGTCGAATCCGACTCTAGGGATGTGGCGCTCATCTCCATTTCCAAGCCGGAGAGCCAGCGCTGTCCAAAGATGTTTCTGTGGTCATGTGGCCGGCATGACTAGACGCCAAGGCACATGGAACACTGTTACTTTCCCACCAAAGTGGTACCTATTTATCTACTTGCAATGTCTTGCTTTTGAACTGCTAGTTTGGCTGGGGCCAGAGACAGGAGCTCACTCCATCATGCGGCACTCGGGTCTCAAACTGCTGAACTACCGACCTTCCAGTTTGCAGTTCAGCATCTTAACCACTTGAGCCACCGCAGCCCATTATGTCTAGTTAGGCCTAAAATAATTGGCCCAAGAGAGTAGACTGAATCATTAATCCTACCCTTGTTGTAGTAACACCACCCATAAAAAAGCAATTCTGTGCTTGCCTTTCTGAGAAATGAATTCCATATGTCATTCATGCTTCTAGATCTTTAAAGAGGATTAATCAGTAGAAATCATTTTTTGTAATGTTCTTTTAATCATTGCAGGTCTATAGAATATTCAGTAAATAATCAGAATAGCTAGTGTTGGTCTCTTCAAGCACTGTGCAGATATTAACACACAAATAACCCAGCAGGCACCACCATCTCAAGGTTTTAAGGCTATGTGATTTTTTAAAAGTCTCTTTTTAAAAAATGATCCCAAACCAAGATTAAAATAAGTAACATTAATATTTCCCAGACTGATTTACTTAAAGTATTTCATTGATTTGTAGGATTTTTTTTTAAAAAAAAATCAACTCTAATTATGCTCAAGTCTCTACTAGCGCCAGTTCTGAGTCTTTCTTCTCCCCTAAATAGCCCTAGTAGTTATAAAATATAAGCATGTTTTTAGCATTCCTCTCTTCCAGTTAGTGCTTAGGGCACTTCACAAATCACAAGAAAAACCGCCTATTTCTGGAATGTAGCATAAAATTATGAAGTAACATAAAATTAGTAGTGCTGCTGATGTCTGCAACTGCTAGGATCGGAATATAGATTTTGGTGTCTCGTAATGGGCTCTCCCAGGTCCTTTCTGCACTAGACCTTAAGTCCTGGTTCAACTCTGTCCCTGAATTTACATTCTACACTACACACGAGTTCACCCCTGTAAGTATCTCGTGGTATTTTTACATTCTACACTACACTCGTGTTTACCCCTGTAATTATCTCGGGGTATTTTTTGTTTCCACATTACATTGAGGTCACCCCGGTGTCAAGATCTCCAGACAGTCAGTCAAACACCAGGCTTCATAAGAAGATAGCATTTATTAAGACTAAGCTTAGAACAACATGAACACCTTCATTGTCAGTGATACTGAGTGATACAGAACAGCTTCGGTTATAGCCCCCTTGAAATGCCCACCCCCCAACTACAAGCCAATGGTTACATCTCCTGCACGTGGTAAGCAGAACATTAACAGCCACCAGATATTTCTGGCCTGGGACCCAACGCCAGCCGTTTAGATAAGACACAGCGTAGACACAGTAAATTAGAGGCTCTGGAGACTTGGTGTTACTCTCGCATTCCAGAGCAGTGAAAGATGTCTCCTCTCTCCTCCCCACCCTCCACAGCAAATGGCAGGTTTACCTGATACCTGGTTTCACCCCACACTCATTCTGGGATAACTAGATGTTGTTATAACCAGGGATAAATGCAAGGTATTGTGTCCTGAGTTGAACTCTGATAAAACCAGAGATGAGATCCAAGTGTGGAAAGGACCCCAGTCTCTGAGTTGGACATTATGAGCCAAATCTTTTAGGGCTCAGATTGTCATCTGAGAAGAACAAACAGCTCCCTACTTCTCCATTGTACCAACCCGCCGTCTTTGGCTGCTTCAGCTGCTGTATCTATGGCCACTTCTGCAGTGTAATTTTTGTCACTCATTTATCCATATTGTTTCAGGGTTCCCCCCCCAATGTGTTTTGGTCTCCCTAGTAGTCCCAAAGGGATCAAAACATATGTGGAAAAGGAGGATAAACCCTCCTCTTATTGAATGCTGCACCATCAGTGTCCTAAAAAAACAGAAGCCATATAAATTATGTTTCCCAAGGGCTTCTGACACATGAAACACTGAGGAAAGAGAAAGAGTGAGACAGAGAGGAGCCCTCTGTCTTATCTGCTTGCCTTTACCATGCTACTTTCAGTAATAGAAATGAATGGGTTCACTGGAGTGTTAAGGGAGGGATTCCAAATCCCTGTGGTACTCAGGAGGATATCACCAGGTTGTACTGCAATATTTCAATAGTTGTGAGGTAAACTTAGGAAAACACAATCCATGTTTTGTAGGAAATACAGCTCAATTTAGTGAGCCCAATTCATAGACTCATAGAGTTGGAAGGGACCCCCAGGGTCAACTAATCCAACCTCTGGCACAAGGCAAGAAATTCACAAATACCTCCTCCCCACACCCCCACACCCCCAGTGACCACTGTTCCATGCCCAGAAGATGATAAAAAAACCTCCAGGCTCCCCAACCAAACTGGCTTGGAGAAAAATTCCTTCCTGACCCCAAAGTGGTGATTGGCATTTTTCTGGGTGTATTCTCCCCCCCACACACACACACACACTGGAGATGCCAAGAATTTATCCTGAGACTTTGGGCATGCGTACCCCCATGCCCCCATCCTGGACATCAAATGTTATCTACTAGATGATGTCAGATAGATGTTACAGCAGAATTTTTTAAATACTGCCATATATGAAGAATGGAAATACAATTAGAGATATCAAATATATGACAAATATTTAATATCAAAATGCACCAAAGAGAATTCTAAGGAGCACATTCATCTCATCGCCTTAATTCATATTAGTGCATACTATGACTGCTTCTGTGTATACATCTCCTTTCCTGGATTGGGACTAGGGATGCCAGGTATGTCCTGGGGATGCCCCGGAATTACAGCTCATCTCTGAACCACAGAGATCAGTTCCTCTGGAGAAAACAGATGCTTTGGAGGGTGGACTGTATGGCACTGTTTGCCACTGAGGTCCTTGCGCTCCCCAAGCTCCATCCCCAAATCTACAGGAGAGTCACAACTAAAGTTACAAACTTCTATTTTTTATAAAGAATTGTTTTCACAGTTGTTTATTTTTTATTTTATAATTAGATTTATATCCTGTCCTCCCTGCCATTTGGTGGGCTCAGGGTGGCTAACAATATATATAAATTTACATTAAAACACTGATATTAAAACAAAATCACATTTGAATTATATAAATATACAATGCAGAACTATACTAAATGATGATGGTCTTCTGTTATCAATTCCCAGTTTCCAGTTACAACAGATAATTCACTAAATACAGCATAGACCAGTTACAACAGATAAATACAGGTACAACAATAATTCACTAAATACAGCACAAACCAGCCCTACCCACCCTGACCTCCCTTCTTGCTACTCCCTCCCCCCGCAAGATTAAACTACTCTATTCTAATAAACTGATAATAAAGGGTGGAAGACCCAGCTAGCTATTTATAGATAACTACTGTAACCTAACCCTGGTCTATAATACCAACAATACTGCTGCTGTAACCTAATCCTAATCCTAACTATAATTCCAGCATGTGCACTAAGGAGCCACTGCCCTATTTTAGCAGTTGTGAGTCCTCCCTCCATTTCTACAGTGATACAAAAATGCATTTCTTCCACCACTTAAACTGGGGGATTAGGTTAATGTACTTCACTTGCTCTCTAACATTATGAGCAGCGGAGGAATGGTCTAGCTGACAGTAAAGGCATGGTGGCATCTCAGTTATCATTCTCCCTCAGACGTTAGACTGCAGTTCTGTAGATGGAAGTCTCTCTCACACACACCTCTCCCCGCTGAAAATCCAGAAAAAGATATTTTCTAATTTCAATGTTCGTTTTTTTTAAAAAAATAGCTCAAATGAAAAAAGGTTCACAAATTAAAGAGAAGCTAACAGTGACCCTGGTTTTGTAGTTAGATAAAGGCCAGTGCAGTTGCACATTAATTGGAATGAGCAAAACTGGAAGCAAAAAGACTCCACCGAAATTCAGTCTATATGCTTGTCTGCAATGCTAAAGTATTTGTTCAGTTTGGTGTAGTGGCTAGGAGCGTGGACTCTAATCTGGGAAAACTGGGTTTGATTCCCCACTCCTCCACATGCAGCTGCTGAAGTGACCTTGGGTCAGTCACGAGTTCTCTCAGAGCTGTTCTCTCATGAGCAGTTCTCTCAGAGCTCTCTCAGCCCCAACTACCTCACAGGGGCTGAGGACAGACTGTGCAAAAAGGCCTTGGAATAAACTGTTCCGGGTTCTCCCAGTCACATGGGGCCAATGGATGCAGGACCATACCGGAAGGAGGCTCGTGGGAGCATTCGGACTGCTGGCCCAGAGGTGCAGCTATCAACAGCTTTTTCCCATTAATTTGGTTGTGTGTGTGAATTCATGCACTCATGTGCATGTGGCCGATTGGGGGAGGACCCCACAGTGCCAGCACTGCATTGGGCGATGGAGCAAAGCACACCCAATCTTATCGCTGCTCCCTTATGCACAATGCGAGTTGATCCCAGCTTTTCCGCATAACGTTCACACTGCTGGGAAGCGGACAAACGCGGGATAAAGGCACTCTTTGGGGGTTTGCTACCACTTTTATGAGGCATCTATTAAATGCGGGAGTGAAGCGGAACAGCACGGGTTGCCTACGGGTTGCCCCTTTAATCTGCTTTTAAAACGTCGCTGAAACGTGGCTATAGCAGGGCAAATTGCCAGTCTGAACTCAGCTAGGGTGTCTGTTGTGGGGAGGGGAAGGGAAAGGAGTTTGTAAGCTGCTCTGAGACTCTTTTGGGTAGTGAAGGGCAGGGGTATAAATCCAATCTCTCCTCTTCTTCATCATCATGCAAAAGTACCTCTTCTGATCAGATGAATGCAGCTGTTCACTAGAAATGGATTTAAATGTTTCCCTTTTTTACAACATGGGAAAGCCTGGGGGAGACACAAACATGACAGCCGGCCTGGCATTGGGTGTGCCAATGGACCTGGAGAGTCTCAGTTGAAGCGTCTTTGTTCATCTTCATGGAATTTGCTGGTGGTCCAGGTTCCCAGGGCAGCATGACATTCTCCCACTGAGGGAGGGCCATCACAACTGTGACACCTTCCCTTTGGAAGGCACTGTCAGAAGACATTCATATGCAACCGGACCTGATGACATCGCAGAGACTCTGGCTGAGTTCAGACTGGCAGTTTGAAGCAGGAGCCAGTCGTGGCAAAAAAGCCCCAGAACAAACTGTTCCAGGTTTCCCAGTCACACCGCACCAACTGGTACAGAAGCATCCTGAGAGGAGGCGCGTGGAAGTGTTTAAACTGCTGGCCTGGAGGCGCAGCTGTAAACAGCTTTTCCTGGTAATTCAACTATGTGCGCATGTGTGCATCCAGCCAATTTGGGAAGGATCTCATTGCGCCGGCACCTCATTGGGTGGTAGAGCGGAGCAAAGCCAATCATATCATTGCTGCCTTATGTGTAATGCGGGTTGCTCCCGGCTTTTTGGGTTGGCGTTCACCCTTCCCGGCAGCAGAATGAAGCGGGATAAACAGGCTCTCAGGGATTTCTTACCACTTTTACTAGGTATCTTTTAAACATGGGAGCAAAGCAGAACAGCATGGGTTGACTAAGGATGGGGAACGCCAGGCGGATGTGCCGGCGTGATTGCCCCCTTTAATCCACTTGTAAAACATGGCTGAAACATGGCTATAGCAGGGCAAACTGCCAGTCTGAACTCAGCCTCTGTAAGGCAGAATTATTCTGGTTTGTTTATTGTGAAGCATAGTTGGCTTGTGGGCAATTTTTGATATTTGTGAGAGTTCCTATGGTTTTAAGGAGGGGATTAGCTTGGTTTTATGCATTTGCATTATTTGATATGATTCTGTATTATTGGATCTTTATTATATTACATGTGCATTTATCTTAATTGATATAACTGATGCACGATTTTTAATTGTTGTGTTTGTTCATTGATGTAAATTGCTTTGAGCTCTTAGCCAAAGAGAAACAGTGTCAAAATGAAATCAATTGATCAATCAATCAATCAAGGGGCAGAGCATATTCCCCCAGGCCTGCTGGTAACAAGCACTGCCAGTTGCTTGTGCTCAGAGGTTGATCTCCTGCCCCCACCTGTTCCAAGGCAATCGAGGGGCAGGAGAAAATGGGTCCCCACAATGTCATGGATATGGTGATTTAAGTGCACAAATAGTTCAACACACCTAACAACATTTTAAGAGCCACATGTGCTGTGCTCTAGAGCGGGATTCAATCCATTTCGTAACTGATTTCAGTAACATCTCACCTGGTTTCCAAGCCCCCTTTGGATTACACGATTTAGAGGGAGGACAAACCTCTGTGCTGGTCAGTTATATGGCGTGTAGCCGGTTATAAGCTCTCAGTTGTAAGACGATCCGGTGCCACAATTCTGCCAAACCCACCCCTTTGGAAAATGGATTATCAATAGCAGGGGGATGTAATGCACTGACTTTTTTTTTTTTTTTTTGCTTCTGCCTACCACTTTTAAATTGCATTTTGAACATTTGATTGAAAACACACACAAAGCAATCCTGTGTTGGAATAATAGACTGCATGTTTCTGGACTTCGGAGAGTGGGAGCTGATAATAGAACACCAATAACAGCTCTGCTGTCTCACTTCCCCTTGACGTTTAGATGCTTATTCACTGGCATAGTAGAAGTTGGTGGGGTTGCTTGCTCCTTCGTGATTCAAATAGCATCTGAAGACTTTAGTCTATTTGGAAGTCTTTAACGTCATGATTGCTCATTGTATAGGCAATGGGTTGGCTTCAGCCAGTTTCCTTTTTTTTTCACTCAGGCCCTTTCTGTACTCTCCTTTTAATCCATGTTCATCACAGTGTCATCCAAGCAATTCTAAGCACTAAAAACGAATTCAACCTTCCTTTTAATCCAGTCCCCCCCCCATTCTACACTAAAATTGAGTTCAACCTTCTTTTTATTCTGAGGTCCCCCCACCCATTTGCATTACATTACCTCCCTTCACTGGTCAGCCCAGTTTCAGCCTGCTGTTGCCCCGGGTTATTTGGATCCTGTTTTGCCGTGGAGTTAAATTGCCTCAACTTGAATACTGAGAACATCCGGAGTGGCAGGCGAATGTGGAAAGGACTTCATTCTCACCCAGTTCCCCTGCTTACTACAACCCTCATTCCACATTGCTTTTGTCCGTGCACGCCCCGTGATTGCCAGTAGAGCCTTTTTGGTGGTCAATACAAAATCTAAGGGCTATGAAACGGAACTTACCTTTGCCACACATTGTAAACCAAAGATAACTGATCCCAAAGCATCAGCCTAACTTTGTGTTTGTTTTCATAAGCTTTATTTTGCTTCCTCGGGGTCCCGATTTTCTGCCGATTCCACATCTCCATTAACATTAACAGCCCTGCTGCTTGTGGGACCAAACTCTGCGATACAGGAGTGGGCCTGCTGTTCTGATGGTCGGGAAGCTGCCGGGAGAGAAGCCGAAGGAGGTTCTGAGTTAAAAGGGAGTGCAGGGCAGGAAGAGAAGCCTACAGCAAGGGAAATGATACCTTTTTTAGGACCAAAAAAATCATTAAAACCCTGGAAGAAAGCCATTGGAATTCAAGCAATAACCCAATCAGCAAGAAACTATACAGAGAAGAAGAAACAGATGCTGTAGCCTCACTCTCTGGAGGAAATTTCACTAGAGGGGTTTCAATACTTCTCAGTACCTGAAACTCAGTACTGGAAAGGTGAGGAGTTTTGAAATTCAGATTTGGGGGGTACCTTAGTTTAGGGGTGGGAACATTGTGAGTCAGTGTTGTTGTTTTTTTCCCCGCTCCCTTATGGACCATCTGTTATCTTTCTGCAGTCTTTCAGTCTCATACTCATGAAATCTACGGCTCTAACGCCTAGGAAATGAGATTTAAAACAAACAAACAAACAGATACTCTGAAAGTGTCCTTCGGACTTCATTAAGTACACTGTCACTTGTTTCAAGAAGCCCTCTTTGGTCATTACTTCCTCCATTGGTGAGGAACATGTAGCAGAAACCAGAAAGCAGGCAACGAAAGTGCCGTTAGCATAGACCTGTCCACTCCTTGGTTTCTCTGTTGTTGATTACAGGCAGCTTAATGTGTGAATAAGCTCCACTGCAACTCCTCCTTGAGATGAAATCAGGTGACATGAACCTTCTGTCTATGACGATGTTAGATCTGTGCAGTGTCCATTCACGCATGTAAACCAGCTTTTGGTGTTGCAGTCATCTAGTGATGACATTGAGACATGAATCAGCCTTCAGAGTACAATTCTAGATACATTTACTTGGGAGTGCTGCTACAATCAATAAGACTTTCTTCTGTGGAGAGACATGCATCAGATCAGGTTCCCACTGGGTATCTTCCATGTAGCACATGCACTTAAAAAGTATATGCATAAAACCTGATCATTCATCCCCAGCAAACCCAGTTAAAGCATCTCAGAAAGCTAACCTAGGAAAGACCTCTTTCAGAGGCCATGGAGAGCTACTGCCAGATGAAATAGAAAATGGTTGGCTGGACCAATGATCAAAAGACATAAGGCAAGTTTGTATCTTTAGCTTAATGTCTAATCCGCACCCTTATGGCTGTGATCACACACTAAATAATCCGCTTTCAGTGTATTTCCAATGCACTTTCAAACTGGATTTTGCCAGTTCACACAGAAAAATCCACTTTGAAAGTGCATCGAAGGTGGATTATTCAGGGTGTGTGATCACAGCCATAGTTGGGTCCCTGACCTTCCTGTGGATTTTGAATCACTGTAGGACTGAGCACGAATGAAGCAGATGCGCCAAGGCATCCGACTGAGGGGCAAGGCAAGTTCCCCAAAGGTGGTCCTAAATGTCAGGCAGATGGAAAGAGGAGGTGGAAAAGGTCTGGAGAGGGAGGAAATGAAGTAGGAAATGAAGTCAAGAGCCACAGAAAGGTAATCAAATCACAGTATTAGGACCCTTTTCCCACAAAGCCCTGAATAATGTCATTAAGATAATACAGGATATTTAATTACACGGAATATTGATGTGATAAATGTGCTGTATAATTTATCATTATTAAATGCTACATACCAAATCCATCAACAACTATGGATGCTGATTTATTAGGCAAGTAAGTCATCCTGTTTGACTCTGTAAGCCACTGTCCTCAAGGCCAAACCAATGAAAAGTCAGCTATCCACAACCTAGTTAAGTCACTAACATCAGGCACTATGAACCAATATACTTGGGGTCCTTAGTGTTGAGGGTCCTCATTTCATACGCTAGCAAGGTCATGCTCAAGATCCTACAAGCTAGGCTTCTGCAGTAGAATCATAGAGCTGGAAGGGACCTCCAGGGTCATCTAGTCCAACCCCTGCACAATGCAGGAAATTCATAAATACCTCCCCCACCACACCCTCCTTGGGGCAGTTTCTTCTCTGCACTCCAATGAAAAACAGGCTACCTACAGTAGGGTGCTTGGCGGGAGGGAAACTTTGTGGAAACAATGGGGAAATCTGTATAAGGACAGGAGAGGTTAGTATCAATATTGTACAATGCAATGGGTGGATTTTCAAAGGCATACATTGGCTCAAGGGAGAGGGCTGAAGCTTCTCAGGAGACCCATATTTTAAGTAGCCTGTGGCTGAGACCCTAAGAGCCAGTTTGGTGTAGTGGTTAGGAGCACGGACTCTAATCTGGGAGAATCGGGTTTGATTCCCCACTCCTCCACATGCAGCTGCTGACGTGACCTTGGGTCAGTCACAAGTTCTTTCAGAGCTGTTCTATCACAAGCAGTCCTTGAAAGAGTTCTCTCAACCCCGCCTACCTCACAGGGTGTATGTTGTGGGGAGGGGGAGGGAAAGGAGATTGTAAACTGCTCTGAGACTCTGAATGAAGGGTGGGGCATAAATCCAGTCTCCTCCTCCTCCTCCTCCTCCTCCTTCATCTCCATCTCCATCTCCATCTCCATCTCCATCTTCATCTTCTTCTTCTTCCTCCAACCACTTAAAGTGGCTATGATTCTTGAATTTCTTCTCCACTCTGTGACTTCAGACTGGAGCACATCCAGAACTTGTCTTCCTCAAGACTGGTTTTTGTCACTCGCCCCTCTTTAAAAATGAATATCAGCGATCCAGCCTTGATTCATGCAAGATGTTTTATGTCTGTGTTAACAAAGTAACATTTGGGACTGATTCACTGCCTGGGCTATCCAAGGCTGACATCAAACAAATTACATAGATCATTCATTTCTATGATAAGGGTCATAATTCTTCAGTAAAGAGAAAACCAGTTGTGTGGAAGCTCAATGAAAAATGTCACTAATTCTTTCTGAATGATTTCATCACTCCCTCTATCAGAATGGTTCTGAGAAGCCACCACCACATTGGCCTCAGTTTTCAGGTTAAGTTGAATGAATGACAACTTGGAGCTATGGAGAATCTCTTCCTTCCTCAGAACAGACAAAAGATGCCTGTGATGATCCCCCGAAAGTTCCCAAACTAACATGTGTGATCCTCTTTTCTTACAAGAGCCAATGAACATACCACAAGACAACCTGCAAGTTTTTGAGTTCCTCAGAATGCTTTGTCAAACTGTTTTGTGATATGTTGTAACAAATCTGTTTGTGTTTTTAGACTCCGCCCCAGGACATTTTCCAGATCTAATGGACATTCTTTTGATTTCCCTCAGAATTCTTACAATTTTTTCCCCCTCAGAGCTGGTGGATGCAAATCTGCTTTGAATTTCCCTTTTGTTGAATTTCAGCTACAACAAGCCTAACATTTTTTTTTCTCATTGGGTGGTTGTTTGCTGGCAAGACAATGACACCTTTTTTTATTTGTGAAGTGCTAAAAGCTCTCATTCCTTGACATCAGTGAAATAGAACAAGGGTTTCAGACATTAATGTTATGAACTAATCAGAGTGCCTTGACCACAGCTGACACTGTTATTCAAAGACCACTGTCAAGCAGCATGAGGGAAGGCTTGGTACTTGACCTTGCTGCAAAGCTATCGCAAGGCAGAGTTGGGGGCTATTATGTAATGTTAAATCCTACCCTTATTGCTGTCATTAAAACTGTCTGCAGAAGCAAACCAGGGGTGGGGGTAGGGCTGGTTTTACAAACTTTAAATGAAAGCTTTAGTGGAAAGTCTGCTGCTGTGTTCTTTTGCAAATCCAACTATCACAATTTCCAATCTGTTTTGGAGAATTTTAGGGGGGGGATTCAACCTGAATTTCCCAAAGCTCAGGAAGATGCAGTGTTACCAGCCTTCTGCTTCAAGAATGTTTCTTCTCTCCATTTTCTCTTTTCCCTAAACTAAGAGAAGAAAAATGGTGGACAAAAGACCAGGAGAAAGCTGAAGGCTTTCCTTAAGTTTCATGCTCACTACCATGGAAGCTTTTCAGTATGGTCCTGGAAACTCAAGGTGGGAGGCACTTTTGCAAGCCAACAGAACCAATGGCAATATACAGAAGCTCAGCAGAACCAAGGACCACTGTGGCAGTGCAAGCTCAACAGAACAAAGCAGAGAATCACAGCAGAACAAATTCAAGTAAAGGGGTGGATTTTGCCAGTGCTGTGCAACACTGGGGGGGGGGAGATGAATGGGACACAAAGAAACTCTAGCAAAGGAAAATAAAAACCCTTTTGAAACCAACAGGCCACAAGCAGTCTAGCAAGCTCATAGAAACCCCTGTGTGACTGTAACAAAGGGAAAATGTGGGAGGGAGGGAGGGAAGGAAGGAAGGAAGGACCATCACTGGGAGCCTGCAGAGGCTGGCTCATTATCTTTCTGGTTAATCCTGAATATTTCCAGTATTTTTGGGGACCATTTTTCAGTATCCCCAAAAAAACCCAAATATATTTGGGATGCCAAATATACCCCAAAATACTGATAAGGTATTTTGGGGGGTATATTTACAGCTTGGGTATATCCAGATGCACACCTGTAGTGCAATGTATCACTGCCAAAATGAATTCTGGAAGATGAGCTTTTGATTGGTCTACATGTGGAAAGGATTATACACTCCTCAACTTATGTGCTGGTAGAAATGTCTTGGAACAGCTTATATTTGTATTTAAGTTTGGGGAAAGGGAGAAAGAAGGGAAATGGCAGGTGAAAAAGCTCCTGTCAAGTCTTTACAAGCCAAGGCAAAATTTGGAGAGGGGTTGCACTTGACTTTTACTGACTTAAGGTGGTACTTCTCAAACCCCAAAGTGGGCTGCAACTCTATTGTAGTTGGGTCATGAGTCCAGAAGTTGGGATTGGCTTATTAAGTCATGCTGTCTGCAATTGACTTATTAAATCATTGCATTTGTCTGCAAAAAAGCACCCTTCATTGGCCCGATTCACATTGGAGGATTTGCCCCACGAAACGGACGGGTTGAGGGTGCATCAAATGGGCACAATCATACGGCAACATCTGGGAAGCGTAGCGCACCTGTCACCAACCCGTACCATCAGCCCGAAAAAGCGGATTTAAAAAGTACCAACAAAAAGGTAGTAGCAACCGGAAAACGCAGGTTATAGGTGAGCATTGGATCGCAGAAGCGGAGTTAATCCGGCGTATCCAGCACGCGCATGCGTCCCATCACACTGGATGTGTTTTTTCCAAGCCTCCACAGTATGCAAAGAAACGTAAGATTGCGCATGCACAAGAATGTGAAAGTGAAACCCTTTGATGCACTTCAACATCGCAGTGTGATTGCCGGCTATCGGCATCTGTGCGGCATCTCGGGGACCTGTCTGATCGCACTACCATGTATCTTTTTGCTCCAGCTCTAATTAGCCTCCCTTCAGCAGCGCAGTATCCCACTCGTGTGACCAGGACCATTGATTAATATTAAAATTTCACTCCCCCTACTGCATACAGGTCTCAACTGACTCATGGTGATCCCAGGACTATGGGCTTTTCAAGGCAAGAGAGGAGCAGGGACTGTTTACCATTGTGTTCCTCTGAATAGCAGCCCCAGTCTTCCTTGATGGTCATCCCTCCAAGTACTAACTGTGTCTGACCCTGCTTAGCTTCCAAGGTCTAATGAGATCAGGCCGGTTAGGGCTATTCAGTACACACGTAGCTGGTACTTATATGTAAGTGTGCCTTGGTACACTCAGCATTTAGATTCCATGACATTTAAAGTTGCTTATGGGTTACTGTAGATTTGAACTCAGGACTTGGCCCTGAATACTATATCAACTTTGAGGCCCATTTCTGTGATACCTTTTACTTTTAAACGTCCCCTCCCCCCAATCAGGAGTATCTAACAAGAAGCTCAGGTCTTTAATGAGTATTGCATTTTATAAGCATGCATTATCTCATCCTGACAGTCCACGACACTGAAGGATTAACAGATTATTAAATCAATGAAACTCATCATTGGGGTAGAGACTATTTGGGAAAAAAATGTTATATTCATTAATACAGGGCGTTTATTGTACTGGCATTTATCACAACAAACCAATTAGCTATTAATGTACATGTCAAAAGTATTAATATGAGATTTGTGCTGCGATTCACCATTGATTGGTTGAGCCATCATTACAAAGTGCTTTTTGAATGGTACAAAGTAGCTGTCTAAACAATGAGCATGCTAAATTGCATGTTTGCAAAGGAAGGGTCTTTTATCTATGGACGGTCCTTCATATTGATAAAATTCCGTATTTTTGGACTTTGGGGGAGAGGTTGTGAAACAGAAAAAGAAAATTAAAATAGGAGGATCATTTCAAATTTAGTTGTGATAGCTCAGGACTCAGAAATCTTAGTAATCCAAGACTGGTGCAAATCTTCCCTGGAAAGTCTCAAAAGCAACCATTTCTAGACAAATTCACAAATGATTACAGAGTGGAACTTTGAATGGAACAGGTTGTCTAAATGGATATCATCTTTGTAACCAAGGATGAGATGACGCATTTGAGAGAAATCTTCTGCTAATGTACACAAGTTGCTTCTTTTCCTTCTGCATAGTAAACCTAAGAGATAACACTTAAAAGAAATGCTACAGGGCCAGGATGTCTTTTGATAAAGAGTAACAACAAACTTCATTAAAACTTCTCCACTACCAGAAAAGAAGCATGTATCCCCTGATGTCATGGTCAGGCCCATTATTGTGCCCTGCAGGGAATCTGTTGCAGTTTGTGCCAGCTATGCAGCTGTGTGGTAGGATGCATCCTTTAAATAGCTAACATTGGCCATATTACATTGCTTGACTTCTGCTCCTGCACCTATTCCTGAAATGACTGCAAGATTAATTAAATTCACGGAGAGACACTAAAGGTAAATTTTTGCATATAAATAGTGAGTCTCAACTTAAAAAAAAAATGTCAACAGCTTTAGTTTCTCCTTTTAACTAGGGTCCTTTCCACATTTGCCTGCCACTCCAGTTTTTTCTCAGTGTTTGAGTTGAGGCAATTTAAATTTACAGCAAAACAGCATCCAAATAAACTGAAGGAAGGTGATGTAATGCCGAATGGGGAAATAAACCAGGTGTAACAGGCTGGATTCACTCTCCTAGAATAACCCTGCCAGGCCAGGCCAGAATAATCCCGGGGGTTAATCCAGACTAACCCCTGCCAGACAAACCTCTGCCGGGCCACGCCAGAGTTACCCCAATTGTACAACACGACAACCTGTAATCCTGGGGCAAAGTAACCCCTCGGGTGTAAAGTTGCCTATGTCAAACTATCTGAACCTGGGTCTCCCACTACCCAATATAGAGTGGAAAGTTAAATGTCATTGTAACCAGCACAGTGTCAGCTTCTGAGGGTTTGAGGTCCCTGAGAAATTTGTCAGCCAATCCGAGATTCCTCTGGGTAGTGAAGATCGGGGTATGAATTCAATCTCATTAGTCAGCAGAGCCTGGCAGAGGTTTGTCTGGCAGGGGTTAGTCTGGATTAACCCCTGGGGTTACTCTGGCCTGGCCCGACAGGGGTTATTCTAGGCTAGGGGGGGTGAATCTGGCCTGTTACACCGGAATAAAAAGAAGGTTGAACTCGATTTTAGTGCAGAATTGAGCCAAAGAAAGTGCAATCAAACAAATGAACACAACTGAATTCATTTTAACACATCCAAACAGAATGATCGGTGACCTAATTACAACCAGGACACAGGCCAAACCAGAAGATGAGTGAGCATAACTGCTGAAAAGCAGAGGTGCTTTATCAATAAGAAAATGAAAACAAAACTGAAAGGACTGTTCTGGTTCACTTCTTTCTACTTGGGAGTAAAACGTAAAGAAGCCGTAAACTGCACTCAAGATATTATAGGGTGCAATTATCATTTGCTCTAATCAATGGGCCGTTTGACATTGATCTCAGTGCACTGTGGCTTACATCCAACATGAGACAGCAAATCCATCCTTGCTGCGTTTCCTTGAAAGCATATTGTATCATTATCTAGTCCTTCTGGTGTTGAGCTTGGATGCCTAGCCCTCTGCAAACTTATGTCTTATACATTTGGAATCCTCTTTGAGTTATTACTTTATGCTGAACCAAAAGAATGCTGACTGACTTTAAATTCACTTTTTTTTTTTCTATTATGGAAAGAAGCTTGTGTTCGTCTAAGAAACTGACTTATTTTAAAAGAAAATACATGACAAATGCCAAAAGGGGGGGGAATCCATTTTTTTTTTTACCATGCAGAAAGCACTAGTGATCCATTATATTTAATTTTGAGAAGAAAGCTTAAGAATATGATGTCTAGACACACACATATGCAAAGCAAGATTAACTCTGAATAGCATTTCTATAAGTATAACTGATTTAAGACCATGCAAATTGAACAGTAAGCTTCTCGGAACTTTTGGATGTATTTTATACACACGCGTTCAGAACTTCAACAAATTCCCTTGCCTTTTCATCATCGCAAATGCCAAAGACATTTCAAAGGAGGAAATTAAAATATTCTGCTACATTTTTTTTATTATTTTGTAACAATTGACAGGCATGCCCAGAACCCTAAACAAGGCAAATTACTATTTTATTTGTTGCATTTTCTTTACTGCATTCAGCTGAGTAATTTAAGCACCCAGGGAATAAATACTATTGAAATTCTGTAGGGCTTTCACTTGAGCAAACATGCTTGGGATCATGATGCACCATTTTTTTAACAGAAACAGTTTTTCTCGTGTGCATTATAATACAACATTGTTTGTGCATCAGTACATCAGCATTATAGATCTACAAATGGGTAAACTTGAGAAACTCAGGGAGAATTTCCTTACTGGCCCCTGCTTTCTCCTCCAGCCTCAGCACCACCATTCTCCACATGTCCTTCCACTGCCACAGTCTATAATCTCTTTCCTTCAGCACTCTCCTTCCTTTCCCCCCTTTTATGCCAACACTGGTTCTCACCTCCCCTTTGCCCTCCCATTGCCCCCTTTTTCCTTGGTCCCACTTCCCTTTCACCTTTTCCTCCTCCTCCTTGTTGTCACTAGGAGGGAAAGAAAGAGGTGCAAAGAGGGAGTGACTGTTAAGTGGCAACCATGTTTAAGCTAGGCGGGAGCCCACAACTGGCCATGAACTCCCTCCCAGTTCAAACACTGTTGATACCCAGCACCTGCCACTACCTTCTCCAATGCCACTGTGATGTCCATTGATTTGGGGAGGTTGATGTGACTGGCCCCAGCTCCCCTTGCAGACATTGCCAGCATTCAGAGTCTGCCACCCCTATCCACTGTCTTCTTTCCCTTCCAGCAACCACCTCCCCTCCAGTGCATCTTGCTAGGCAACTCACAATCTGGTTCCTAATCTCATGACCTGGCATCATGAGATCTCATTTTTTCTTTGAGTTGGGTTTTTTTTTCTAAATCCCTGCCCCCTCCCTTTCAGCTTTCAGAACTCCTCCCCCAGGGAGTTCACCTAGGTTTTGATTTTAAAAAATGCCCTTACATTGCTCTGTTCTGTTGTTGTTGTTTTTTGTCATCTGCATTTTGTTCAGAAAATATTAGGGTGTGTGGGTATTCAGAAAATGCTAGGGTGTATGTGTGTGTACACACACACACCCTAATATGTTGGCACTTTCCAGCTCTCCAGTTGGCTGTGCTGTGTGCTCCATCAGCCATTGACCCATCAATCACCACTCAAGAGCACTCAAGAGTACTCATATGCCATTGGCTTGGTGCTGGGTCCACTCCTCTTCCCTGCCCACTGCCACTTCAGCCACAGTTCCCTGTCAGAATAAACTTTCAAAATGGCTGTCTCTCCTGACAAAGATGTGTCTACTTCTGCTTGGGTCCTTGGGAGGGGAAGGGAAAGGAGATTGTAAGCCACTCTGAGACTCCTTCAGGTAGTGAAGGTCAGGGTATAGATCCGATCTCTTCCTCCTCCTCCACCTCCTCCACTTCTTCTTCTGGCTGGCTATTGAGATGAGTCACCAGCTGTCAAACCATTCTCTTCTCCTCCTGCTGTGGGGCTAACCTTTCCCTCAGTGGCTGTTGCTGGGCAACCAAGCTTGGTTCTATCAGTAAAAAGGCAAAGGCCTTGGTGGGGGACTCGTTGGGGCCAGTCCTGACTAGGACTGCCTGCTCCAGGTTGGGAAATTCCTGGAGATTTTGTGGTAGAGTCTAAGGAAGTCAGGGTTTGGGTAGGGGAAAGGCCTCAGCTGGATAGAATGCCATAGACACCACCCTCCAAACCACCCATTTCCTCCTTGGGAACCATTGCCACCAATCTCCAGGTAAGGGCTGGAGATCACTCAGAATTAAAACTGCTCTCCAGATGACAGGGATCAGTTCCCCTGGAGAAATAATTGCTTTGCAGGGTGGACTCTGTGTCATTATACCCTGCTGAGGTTGCTTCCCCACTGCTTGGGTCCCCACTGCAGAGAAAGACTATATTTTTCCTAGGCAGAGGCTCCAAGTGTGGGAGGGAGACAGAAAAGTCAGAAGTCAGAGGGGCAGATAAAGGTAGGCTGATGGTTGGCTGGGAAGGAGACAGGGTTGCCATCTCCAGGTTGGAAAATTCCTGGAGAGTTGAGGGGCAGAGTCTTGAGAGGATGGGGTTTGAGGAGGGCTGGGACCTCAGACAGGTACAATGCCATAGGCTCTACCCTCCAAACCAGGCATTTTCTCCTGGGGGACCATTGTTGCCAATCTCCAGGGGAGAGCTCGAGACCACTCAGAATTACAACTACTTTTCAGATGGTAGAGATCAGTTCCCCTGGAGAAAACAGTAAGCTATGTGTCTTATACCCTGTTGAGTTCACCACAACAAACTGACACTGAGTGCCCAAAGACAGGGCACCCACCCAGAGCCTCTTTCTAGATCCCATTGTATTTATTTCCACAATGGGCCTTATTCCTAGTTAGGTATAATCATCATATCAATGACCTTCAGCCCATGAAGATGGATCTTTTAGTAGTTCACAGAGGCTGTTGAATCATGAACCCCTATACAGCCACCATTATAGGGTTGCTTTTTGGATGGACCTGCTGCTAGTGTGTATGCCTACAGGGCAAATATATTACACTTCCTGCCTTCCTTTATACATACTTTCTCCCACCTGGCACAGCTTAGCCATACCCACTTCTGCCATTTGATCCTCTGGTGCTCCACAGACATCCTTGTGGAATGGAGGTTGCCTCCCAACAGAAACTTCCCCTTGCCCTCTGTCTGTCTCTCCTGGCCTGGCCAATTCCCACCCCCACCAGTCACTGTTCTGTGAGTGTGGGAGATATCCCTACTCCTGCAGCGGCCTTCCCAGTTCTCTTGATCTGCTACTTCATCAGCCGGGCTTTGACACTGGTGAGGTAAGAACTTTGGCTCCTTTTCATCCTGCCATGTTCAAGTCCTATAGAATCTCAGAGACCAACAAGATTTTGGTATTATCAGCTTTTGAAAGTCAAAAGTCACTCCATCAGATATTTTCAGTGTCTGATGAAGGGAGCTTTGACTCTCGAAAGCTCATAACCCCAAAATCTTGTTGCTATCTAAGATACTACTGGATCATGGGTAAGAAAGAGTGAAGAAGTTGGCTGGATCCAATTCATTAGGAGCCATCACTAGATATGCATCCTGGTACGCAATCAAAAAGGAAAGTTTCCAAGAATAGTTTTGGACACCGGGGGGGGGGGGAAGAGGAGGAGAGGGAAGAAGAAGAGGAGGAGGAGGAAGAAGAGGAGGAGGAGGTTTTTATACCCACTTTCCTCTATCTTTAGGAGTCTCAAAGAGGCTTACAATCACCTTCTTTTCATCTCCCCACAACAGGCACTTTGTGACTGGCAGGTAGGGCTGAGAGTTCTGAGAGAACTGTGATTGGCCTAAGGTCAGCCAGCTGGCTCCAGGTGGAGGAGGAGTGGGGAATCAGACTCAGTTCTCCACCATTCTTAACTGCTACACCAAACTGTTATTTCAGACTTCACTTTGAGGTAGGGCAAGAGGTCTTGGGAGATCATGTTGCAATGCTGATCCTGGATCAGCAACACTGATCTTGGATCAGCAACACTGATCTTGGATCAACAAGATTAAATTGGGAGGAAACCCCTGCTCACTCATGAGAGTTGTGTTCACTTTTTATGGCTCATTTTAACTCCACCAGTCTAATCAATGTAAGTCAAAAGCAGTCCCTCCTTTATCAACAAAGCAATTTGGGTCTTTGGTTGGCACATCAAGGGCCACTTAATTATTTTTAACAACAATCACAGTGTGTCAAACCAGAGGGCTAGATAGAAACAGAAGGGCTCTTCAGGAAATGTTCTGAAACACAGGAAATCCTCCATGTGGTACTCAAGCTGGACACCTTAATGCTATTAAGAGATGGAGATATATCGACACAGCTATTCTCATCACGGCACTGGAGACTGAGCAGACAACACGCCTAGCCTAGAAAACACTCAGAGATTAGATTTATTTCCAGCATCCCTTCATGTGAAACATTTTAAGCATATCTGGCAATTTCTAGTAGAGCAAGTCATTTGCATGATACATAAAAGTCCCCATTCTATTAGAGAAAAGGAGACGATAAGAGTTATGATTATTATGGGATAACCTTACTTCTGGGGATTTGAAGCGCTTAATGGAGCCGCACCTTCTGTTTTGCGATGCTTCAGGTGTCTGACTGATGGATCATCTACCCCGCACCCTATATAACACTTATGAAATACATATGAAAGTAATAAAACACCCGTGGAGAGGAAGCATTTGGAAATGGCAAATCACAGACTTTTGGCGATATTTGTTTTATGTTATAGCCTCCAAACATCTGGGCTGAATGCCGACTGTGTGGATTTTGCCTCCCATTCCATCACGAGAAGGTGCATTTAAGTTGCAGTTAAGCTGTCAAGTTGCACAAGATGAAACAAAAAAGAAGCGGGAAACATACATTAGCAACACAGATTGCCTTGTTTAATCACACCTTGAAAGGGGACGGAGGTGACAAAAGATTACATCTGTAGCTAAATCCCTTGTAATAGACTTAATTTGCCTCTTGTTTTGAATGCAATTTGAATCATCAATGCAACTCATCAGCATATGTGGAATAAACCAATGTCACGTCAAAGGCCCTGTACTTTTAAACATCACATACTGCTGTGTGATTTTTAAAAAGTAGAAAGTACGTTCCACAATGTTGTGGTAATATTGTGTTGTGGTAATGGGCATCGCAGAGATGCTATGAACAGAGGCTGGAACCAGACACAGAAGCAATCACAGTGTTGCTGCCCAAAAATGTGACCTCATTTTGAGTTCTCCTTTTCCCAGTTCAAAAACTTGGGCTGCATACATGTTTTCAACGGTTGACAACAAACTTATCAAACAGTACTCCACAGGGTCAGATTTAGGCCCATTTTTATATATGGGGACAACTGTTACAGACAACTAAGAGGGAGGTATGATTTCTGAGTTATTATTTTGAATACAAACATGGGCCAACAGCTTACTGTTGAGTGTAAACATGGGCCAACAGCTTACTGTTGAGTGTAAACACAGGCCAACTGCTTACTCCTCTGTTCTGTGTTAGCTTTCAAAAGATTAATTGGTATAAATCTGGGGCTGTTGATATATGATATATGTTGATATATGTGGGTAGCACCCACAACAAGCAACACGTGGAATGGAATGCTAATCGTCAGGCGCTGCAGCAGCCACCAGCCCAGCCAGCCTCTGGCCGGCCCTGCTTTCTGCCTTCCCCGCCGCAGACAGAGCGCGCCCTTGGGCTCCTTCGCTTTCATTTGGCTTTGGCCGCTCCGAGCTCCAGCTGTCATCTTCTCATCTCCATACCGTTCCTGGAGCTGAGGGTGTTTGCCGTTCTTTCCGGCCACAACAAAATTTTAACACCACATTGCAGCTTCTGCAGCCTGCTGGTTTTATCCATTCGGTTTATATCTAATACATCCATGTTATATTATTTGATAGTCTACCTTTTCAGTGGGAGGGGGAATACTTGGTATCCTGTTTTTTTTTCCCATGAGGAAAAAAATATTTTCTCCTAACTTTCTTTCCCTGTGAGGAAAAAATATATTTAGATAGTTCAACATTTTCCCCCACTGAATGAAAGCAGAGCTGACCCAGCTGAGCTCTGAGAAGGAGCAAGGTGTTTGAGCTGCCAGAGGGGTGAGTGGTATTTTTATTTATTTACTTTCAGCTGAGGTGCTTTAGCTGAGAAGGTACTGTGTCAGGGACAGTATTTGGGAGTGTGTGGGTGAGTTGTAAAAGACTCCTGACTGCTGGAGTTAGGGTGTGAAATGGTCATTGTTTGCCTGTAATTAAGTGCTTGGGTGAAATTGAATAGCAGACTCCTGGCTGCTGGAGTTGGGGTGTGAAAGGGGCTTTGTTTGACCGTCATTAAGTGCCTTGGGTGATTTTGAGTAGCTGCTGGCCACGCCCTCTCCTGGGAGACAATTCCATTTAAGGCAGGAAGTTTGCAAGAGGCACGAGCCTCTGGCACGAGCCGAAGGGCGAGGCTCTTTGCCTGTGGCTCTTGACCTAGGGGCTCTGTAAGAAGCCCAGGAAGAGCCAGAAAGCCAGGACCTTGGCTCCTTGGTAAGGTAAGTAGACCTACAACAGGAGCCATATAAATACAAAGGGTTTTAAAAGGGGGCTTATAGAAAAGTATTTGTTTAAAAACAATTATGAAGCCAGAATGCCAGCAGGGGTTTGGGGGCTATCCAGTGTTTTGCAGGGAGTGTCACATGTATGACTATCTGCCCACTGGTCAGAAGTCTTGGGTGTGTGCTCGGTGCAAGGAGTTCGTGGTTCTCAGGGAGCGAGTTTGCTCCCTTGAGGCCAAGGTGGCTGACCTGGAGAAGCAGGGACAGTCAGTTAGGTGCACGGGGAAGACTCTCGGGGACTTGTTAGATATGTCCCACTCTGGATCTGGCAGCCCGGCTGCTGCCAGGGAGCATGAGGGTCAAGGGGAAAAGGGGCACCATGCTGAGGATAAGGGGAATGTGCCCTCAGAAGGGACCTCTTCTTCAGCTGGTGAACGGGTATCCTTTCGTACCAAGGAACCGTCCCTGGGAAGGGTGGGAGGGGGCTCTTGGTAGTTGGTGATTCGATCCTTAGGCAGGTAGACAGCTGGGTGGCGAACCCGCTTACTGACCGTATGGTGACTTGCCTGCCTGGTGCGAAGGTAGCGGACATTACGTGTGTTTTAGATAGGCTGGTAGATAGTGCTGGGGAGGAGCCAGTGGTCGTGGTGCACGTCGGCACCAACGATGTGGGGAAATGCAGTCGTGAGGTCCTGGAGGAGAAATTTAGGCTGCTGGGCAGGAAACTCAAGGCCAGGACCTCCAAGGTAGCCTTCTCGGAAGTGCTACCTGTTCCACGCGCAGGGCCGGAGAGACAGGCACAGATCAGGAGTCTCAATGCGTGGATGAGACGGTGGTGTAGGGGGAAGGGTTCAAGTTTGTTAGGCACTGGGATGCTTTTTGGGACAAGAGGGAGCTGTACAAAAGGGACGGTCTCCACTTGTCCCCAGAAGGAACCAGGCTGCTGGCGCTCAAAATCAAAAAGGTGGCAGAGCAGTTTTTAAACTGAATAATGGGGGAAAGCCGACAGGAGATGAAAAGTCTCTGGTTCGGGATGGCTCATCTCAAAGAGATGAAGGGGTAGCTATTACTTTTGTACAAGGAAATGGATTACAATTGTCCACTGAGACTGTGGCTAATGATAGGAACTGCCTGGCAAGGTCTCGAGGCAGCAAGAGGAAGGCTGTGGGCTTAACAAACCTGGGAAACTATAAGTGTTTATACACAAATGCTAGAAGTCTCCGAGGTAAAATCGGGGAGTTGGAATGCTTGGTGTTGGGGGGGGAAATAGACATTGTGAGTATTTCAGAAACTTGGTGGGATGAGGAAAATCAGTGGGATACGGTGATTCCTGGTTATAAATTATATCGGAAGGATAGGGGGAAAGGGTTGGAGGTGGGGTGGCTCTGTATGTCAGAGAGGGTATACCGTCCAGTAAGATTAAGAGGGTAAGAGAATTGGATTCACTTCTGGAAATGCTATGGGTTGAAATAGTGGGTCCAAAAGGAGGCTTAACAGTGGGAGTTTGTTATCGCCCACCAGATCAAAAGATAGAGGAGGATTATAAAATGATGAATGAATTAAAGATAGCGGCTAGACGAAATAACTGTGTTGTAGTAGGCGACTTTAACTACCCACACATTGATTGGGTCAATATGAGTTCTAGTCGGGAAAAAGAGATTGCGTTCTTAGACACTCTCAATGACTGTGCTGTGGAACAGATGGTCACAGATCCTACCAGGGGAGAGGCGATCCTGGATTTGGTACTAAGTAACACCCAAGACCTGGTGAGAGATGTAAAAGTGATTGCACCACTTGGGAACAGTGACCATAATGTCATTGAGTTTAACATTTGTACAGATAGGGAGTTGCCCAAAAAGACTGACGCGACCACTTTTAACTTTAAAAGGGGTAACTTCTCTGGTATGAGGGGACATGTGAGGAAGAAATTGAAAGGAAGAGTGGAGAAGGTCAAAACCATTGGGGAAGCTTGGAGACTATTTAAAAAGACAATCCTAGAAGCTCAGAAAAAATATATACCACAGGTTAGGAAAGGCACAAATAGGTATAGAAAAAAGCCTGCATGGTTAACAAATAAAGTAATGGAAGTTGTAAAAGGTAAGAAGGATTCCTTTAAGCGGTGGAAAGCTAGTCTTAGTGAGGTTGATAAAAGGGAACACAGACTATGGCAAATAAAATGCAAGTCTGTGATCAGGCAAGCAAAAAGGGAATATGAGGAGCATATCGCAAAAAACATAAAGACCAACAATAAAACTTTCTTCAAATACATTAGAAGTAGGAAGCCAGCCAGGGAGGCAGTGGGGCCCTTGGATGACCAAGGGGTAAAAGGAGTAGTGAAGGATGATAGGGAAATGGCTGAGAAGCTGAATGCATTTTTTGCCTCTGTCTTCACTGTGGAAGAGGAGAAGTGTTTGCCCACTCCAGAAGCACCGATTTCGGGAGGGGGTTTGAAAGACCTGAATCAGATTGCGGTAACAAGAGAGGAAGTCCTCCGACTGATGGACAATTTAAAAACTAATAAATCACCAGGCCCGGATGGCATTCATCCGAGAGTTCTGAAAGAACTCAAATGTGAACTTGTGGATCTCCTGACAAAAATATGTAATCTTTCTTTAAAATCTGCCTCCATTCCTGAGGACTGGAAGGTAGCTAATGTCACTCCCATCTTTAAAAAGGGCTCCAGGGGAGATCCAGGAAATTACAGGCCAGTCAGTCTGACATCGATACCGGGTAAGTTGGTGGAAACTGTTATTAAGGAAAGAATTAGTAGGCACATTGATGAACAAAAACTATTGAGGCAGACTCAGCATGGGTTCTGTAAGGGAAGATCTTGTCTCACTAACCTGTTAGTGTTTTTGAGGGAGTGAACAAACATGTGGACAAGGGGGACCCAATAGATATTATTTACCTTGACTTCCGGAAAGCTTTTGATACAGTTCCTCATCAAAGGCTCCTAAGTAAGCTCAATAGTCATGGGATAAAAGGACAAGTCCTCTTGTGGATCAAAAACTGGCTTATAAATAGGAAACAGAGAGTGAGTATAAATGGGAAACTTTCTCAGTGGAGGGTGGTAAGCAGTGGGGTACCACAGGGATCAGTACTCGGTCCGATGCTTTTTAACTTGTTTATTAACGATTTGGAATTGGGAGTAAGCAGTGATGTGGCTAAATTTGCAGATGACACAAAGTTGTTCAGGGTGGTGAAAACCAGGGAGGATTGTGAGGCACTCCAAAGGGATCTGTTGAGGATGGGTGAGTGGGCGTCAACGTGGCAAATGGGGTTCAATGTGGCCAAGTGCAAAGTGATGCACATTGGAGCCAAAAATCCTAAATATAAATACACGTTGATGGGGTCTGATCTGGCAGAGACGGACCAAGAGAGAGATCTTGGAGTCGTAGTGGATAACTCGCTGAAAATGTCTACACAATGTGTAGCTGCAATAAAGAAGGTCAACGCTATGCTGGGGATTATTAGGAAGGGAATTGATAACAAATCAGCCAGTATCATCATGCCCCTGTATAAATCATTGGTGCGACCTCATTTGGAATACTGTGTACAGTTCTGGTCACCACATCTCAAAAAGGATATTATAGCATTGGAAAAAGTGCCGAGAAGGGCAACTAGAATGATAAAAGGGTTGGAACACCTTCCCTATGAAGAAAGGTTAAAATGCTTGGGGCTCTTTAGCTTGGAGAAATGACGGCTGAGAGGTGACATGATCGAGGTTTATAAGATTATGAATGGGATTGAGCAGGTTGAGAAAGAAGTACTTTTCTCCCTTTCTCACAATACAAGAACTCGTGGGCACTCTATGAAATTGCTGAGCAGTCGGGTTAGAACAGATAAAAGGAAATACTTCTTCACCCAAAGAGTGATTAACATATGGAATTCACTGCCACAGGAGGTCGTGGCAGCTGCAAGCATGGACAGTTTCAAGAGGAAATTAGATAAACATATGGAGCAGAAGTCCACCAGTGGCTATTAGCCACAGGGTATAGATGGGAACTCTCAGTCTGGGGCAGGTGATGCACTCTATTCTTGGTGCTGGAGGGGGCAGCAGTGGGAGGGCTTCTGGTGCTCTGGCCCCACTGCTGGACCTCCTGATGGCACCTGGTATATCTTGGCCGCTGTGTGACAGAGTGTTGGACTAGATGGGCCATTGGCCTGATACAACATTGGCTTCTCTTATGTTCTTATGAACAGCAATTTTATCGTATGGCTCAAGACCTCCAGTCGAAGGAGCTCATTGTTAATAAAGGAAAGTAGTCCTTTTCCATAGTGTCTAGTTAAGAGAACACCTCCCACTTGGTAGGAAATTAGGAGGAGAAGGAATGGACCAAAATCTCAAGGTGATGACCTGGTGTCATGTTTCCTTAACTTCAACATTAAAAGAAGACAGGGAGCATATCACACTATTTGTCATTGTAATAGGTGCCCAAGTGGATTAGACAAATGGTTCACAAAGCGGCCAATGAGTTGCCTCATGTGTGTGTGTGTGTATGTGTGTGTGTGTGTGTGTGTGTGAGAGAGAGAGAGAGAGAGAGAGAGAGACAGGGCATAGAGACCAAGACCTTCCTCCAATGTTGCTGCCTAGGTCTGGCATTCAGAGGTTCTATGACCAGAAGATCCATTTAGTCATTTTAGCTAGAAGCCATTGAAGGACCTAACCTCTACAAATATTTCTTTATTTAAAACATTTTAATGCCAACTTTTCACTGGGGGATGCCTTTCCAGCATTAGTTAAGCCGAATCAGATTCTCTGATCTGATTTTGCTTATTTATAAGATTTGGGAATCCTGAATTTTTCAGCTCTATTATACCCTGTGGGGCCATTATAGTCAATGGCAAATCTCCTAGGGTATATTCAGTGGGCAGGGATGGCAGTGGGAATTTGTTGGGCTTGTTGTATGCCTGCCTTGCTTTTTCCCCACCTTTGGAAACAATGGAGGATGGAGACACCCTCTTTGGTTCCCCATAGAATTGGACCTCCTGGTCCAATATTTTTGAATCTTGGTGGTTATTTTGGAGAGATGCCCCAGCAGCTACACTGCAAATTTGGTACCTCTACCTCAAATCCTCTCCCCCCAGCCAACTGAATATACCCTAGGAGATTTGCCATTGACTATAATGGCCCCATGGGGTATAGTAGACCTGAAAAATCCAGGAGTCCAAAATTTTACCCAAATTCCAATACAATACTGATATTGGAATTTGGGTTTCCAGGGCAATACTGAATTTTTAAGGGTCCCAAACCCCAAAATCCAAAAAAATACCAGTTTTTTTCTTGCACATTCCTATTTTTCACACAATCAGGGTCCACGGGGCAGCAAACATAAAACACTAAAGCATTTAAACCATTAAAATACAGCTTAAAATATAATATTCAATTTAAAAGACATAAACAACAACACTAAAAGGAGGTCCAAAAAACTGTTCTTGAGGGTATGCTAAACAAAACAAAAGGAGTCTTCACCTGTTGGCAGAAGACACCAATAGAGGGAGACAGACGAATTTCCCTGGGGAGTGAGTTCCAAAGTTTTGGTGCCGTGACAGAGAGGGCCCTTTTTTGGATTGTCACCCCTCTAGCTACATATGGTGGGGCAAACAAAGCAGCGTCTCCAAGGATAACCAGAGTAAGCAGATAGGTTCATATGGGAGAAGGCATTCCTTAAAGCAGGTTGGTCCCAGGCCATACATGACATTAAAGGTCAATACCAGCACCTTAAATTGAGCCCGGGAGCAAATTGGAAGCCCGTGTAAACAGAACAAGACTGGACCAATATGTTCCCTAAGATCCACTACAGTCAACACTCTGGTTGCACCATTCTGTACCAACTGTATCTTCAAGACAGTCTACAAGGGCAGCCCCACAGAAAGCACATTTCAGTAATCTAATCTAGATGTTAACAGGACATGTGTCACAGTGGCAAGATCTTTTTCTGTTCAGGAAAAGCCATAGCTGGCTAACCTAGACCACACAGCAAGCTTCCATGGCAGAGTGGGGATATGAACCCTGTGTCTCACATACCCTAGTCTAACCACTAACCACTACACCATACTAGCTGTCTTCTAACTTTCAGATGTGGACCAACCTTGGTCAGAGCTGGCTGTTTTGGGTTTTTTTTCTGGTGATGTCTGCCGCTTTGTCCTGATCTGTCTTTCATCTCCACACCGTCTTTTTAGAAGGCCTGACTCCTTGACCTGTATTCTTAATAAAATTGCTGCAGCTGTTCTATTAAATCCAAATGGAACCACAACAAAGGATCTTCAGAGTGCATGGCTTTTTTTTTTTTTTGTCCTTGAATCTTGAATATATCCAACAGCAGACCTTTAGCCACTGCGTATAATCTTGCGTCTACCCACGGAATTAGTGCCCTTGCATTCTATGACTGACAGCTACGTGGGAGTTAAGTTCCTTCCTTTGCCATTGCCTCCTGGAAATCACTGCTGGCAGACTTCACAAGAAAAAAAACATGGTTCAGCTATCAGAGCAGCAGAAGGACTTTTTTAAAAAAAAGTGTGTAACACATTTACTTAAACTAAGTATGGGTTTGTTAAGTTTTTGAGCACATGAACCTGCCTTATACTGAATCAGCCCATCAAGGTCGGTATCGTCTACTCAGTCTGGCAGTGGGTCTCCAGGGTCTGAGGTAGAGATCTTTCTCATCATTTACTACCTGGTCATTTTAACTGGAGATGCCAGAAATCGAACTTGGGACCTTCTGCATGCAAAACAGAGGCTCTTCCAACTAAGCCACAGCCCCAACCTCGCTTGCTTAAAAAGGCGGCAAAGAGAATGTGAACTTGTTTTCATGATTCAATATCTAACCACGGGTCTCTGACAGCAGACAGAAGTCTGTTTGATTTTATTCCTGCCCAACATCTGGAATATTATAGGTTCTTTTACAGAGGATGAGGAGGATATTGGCCCCGGTCACACTGGGGGAAAAGACATGGCTGAAGTGCAGCTTTTTAGAGCCATATCAAAAGAGTTGTGCGGCGGCGGGATCAGACGGATCCCCCGAGCTGCCACGCAGTTGTTCCCCGGCATGATCAGATGCCGGGGGTGGGGGAGCCACGGACAGGGGATGGAGGCAAGCCTGCTGTGCATGCCCGGGTATGCGCAGTTCAACAGGGCCCAGGAAGCTGCGTGGAGAGGGGCGCAGCGGTGATCAGATGCCCACCCCTGCTGCACATCAACCAGTTGGTAGCACTGTTTTGGTGCTACCTTTTTGCTGCACGGGTTTGCCAGGATGGGAGGGATCGAGGACAGGTGCGCTCCACTTCCCAGATGTTGAGGTATGATCACGCCTGCTTGATGCGCCCCCAATCCATCCCTCTTGCGTGGCAAATCCTCTCATGTGACCGGGGCCGTTGTTCATCAAAAGCACTTTCTTGAATCAGGTTGAGGCATATCTGTTCCATTGGATCTCAGATCTCCTTCACTTCAGTGGTGAAATCCTAGGTGTGTGTGTGTGGGGGGGGAGGCTTGGAGACTATGGCACAGGCATATTAATGATTGTAAGATTTTTAGGTCCAAATAAGCTTAGGAACCCATTGCATCATCTGGTATCTGCTGAGCATGTAGCTGACATCCCACACTTTGTCCTGTGCCTTACCAGATAAATGTGCCATTTTTTTTTTTTTTTGTTATTCTAGTCATGATGGAAAATACGTTAGTAATGTATCAACGTGTATCTTTTAATTTATTTTTTTATTTTATTTAACTTTCAACTTGATATCCCGCTCAAACCTCTGAAGGGGTCTCTGAGCGGCTTACAGTTACTTTAGTATCCCTATCTAAGGCCACATATATAGTCGGGGGCGGGGGGGACTGCCCTACCGGCACCCAGTGGAGTGTTGCTCTTCCTTCTTTAAGTCAAATCGAATCGACTCGGCGTCTGGCTCTTGTTCTTTTTGCCTTCCCCGTTGGCTTTTCCCCGGATCGGCAGGCCCATCCGGCGTGAGGTTCCAATGTTAGCGCAGCTCCGGCTCTGTCCATTTGGCTCCGCCGCGCCTGCGCCTCCACGGTCCCCTGCGCCTTCCTGGCTCCGCCCTCTGTCGACGCTCGATCCTCGTCTGGTCCACTCGCCATCTTGCCGCTTGCTCGCTTGCTCGCTTTTGCCGCCGCCGCCGCCGCCGCCGATGTTCCACTACCCCCAAGGGGGGGGTGCTCCCTGCCACCTAGGGCAGGTACCCATTTTATCTACTCGCATTTTATTATAGCTTTCGAACCGCTGGGTTTGTTAAGTTTTTGAGCACATGAACCACTATAGTATTATCAAGAAGAGACATTGTATAAGGTACAGGGGCACAGGTGGGCAGCATCTTAATCAAAAGAACCTGGAATTAGGACCCCAATGTCTGTTTCACTGTGGTCGCTTGTCACTGAAGGTACCTATTGATGGCCTGTTCTCTGTGGCATTTTTAAAAATAACTTTTTATTTACAACTTTTTCAAGCAGACCAATTCAAAACAATGCAGATACAGGTATTGAGCCGGTATACTTTAGCACAAAAGCACAGAGAAGACTCCCCGGGGAGAGAGTTCCAGAGTTTTTGTGCCACAGCCAAGAAGGCCCTCTCCCAGGTTGCCAGGGCCACCTGCCTGATCTCAGAAGGCCAGGCCACCCAAAGCAGGGCCTCAGAATGTGTTTGGCATGAAAGCCAACTAAGCTTGCATGTGTACTGTGTTCAGCGAAAAAGTACCCAGCAAACTCCAGTGAGCAGTTTGGCAAGATCTCAATGCAATCATCAATAAATCAAGGACAAGTTCATGAGCAGTGATCAGGAAGCAAATCAAACTGGCAAGTGTTCGAGCATCCCTGGGCAAGCATGGGCTCCCTTGTGGAAACTGAGCTTCAGTACCTGGCACAAAACCAGGCTATAGCTGGGGACCCGCTCTCTCAGGTCATGGAGAACAAAACAGCGACATCCATATGTTTTCTCTGAATATTTCAAGGTATTTTGCGTCTCAATGCCATAATCAAAGTTCTGCATCAGTGAAGCCTTATTCCAATAAAGTAAAACGTATCAAATGCATTACGTGGTAGAACTGGAAGAGTTTCAAGGAATGTTTTCAAAGTCGTGATCATGAGCTGATATCTGGTGGTTTTCAGGAAATGAGTAACAAGCTCTTAAATAGTCTCAGTTGAATTGTTAATATGGGTTGGTAGGCGGCCGTGCAATAAAGACTCTATCGGCAGCTGGGTAATAGTATGATTTCATCTCCTCCACAGAAAATTACATAGATTGTATATGTATTCTTGGGAGGAATGTTGGTGGAATTTTCCAAATGAGTTTAAAATACCCACCCTATCTCAGAGGGTTAATTCATACGGCCTGATCTTGTGTGGGTTGGTTGCTGTGGGTGACTAGAGGCAGAAAGCTGGTGTAAAATTTCAAGCAACCCCTGCAAACCAGATCTCTTAATGACTTAGTCAGAAAGGTATCTGTATGAAATGACTCATTTCCTGTCCTGTGTACATTTTTTACGAACTTAATATGAGGAGCACTTCATCTCCAGCTCCCCCTCTGAAGATACATGTAGGAAAGTGGCCAGAAGACAAATAAAGACCTGTTTTGTGAACAGTGTGGAGCTAGGCTGAAATGAACTGTCAACTTCACTCTTGGCTTCAGACTGGGTGTTGGCCCCTTTATCCTAGGCCGGCCCCCGAGGAATCCTCCTTGGCCTTCCCATATGAATGCCACTCCCCTTCCTCCAGTCCCCTCATGGTCCTCTCATACCTCTCACACCAGCCTTGAGGCTCACCCAGCGTTCTGACCTCAGCATGGCTCCACCCCCTATGCACCACTCTTTCTCACTTCTTCCTAGGCTGAACCTTCTGCACTGCAGCTGGCATCTCCTCTGTGGACACTTCTCCATCCTTCTTCACTTCTCCCTGGCCCCCTGCTGGCGGCCAGATGCAGCGGACATCACTGTGGCCTCCAGCTCCTCCACCTCCCCAGCTGGCCTTCTCTCCCTGCACCTTTCTGGCCTTGGAGACTTGCCTCCTCCCTCCTCAGTGGCAGCCCCTTTTTTGGCCATTCTTTAACACTGCTCCTCAGGGCTCTTTTTGTAGCAGGAACTCCTTTGCCTATTAGGCGACACACCCTTAATGTAGCCAATCCTCCAAAAGCTTACAGAGCTCTTCTTACAAGGGCTACTGTAAGCTCTTGGAGGACTGGCTACATTAGGGGCGTGTCGCCTAATATGGAAAGGAGTTCCTGCTACAAAAAGAGCCCTGCTGCTCCTCACCCAGGAGACCCCCACTCTCTCAACAGAGTCCCAGTGCTTCCTCCAGCCTGCCATCTGGCCTGCCTCTCTGTCTCTCTCGACAAGCTAGTTGGTGTGCCCTGATGCTGCTCGGGCTTCCCAGATACACCCAGATGGCCATATGAACCTCTGGCAAACTTAAGCTTTCCAATGTAGGGAAGCAGCAGGAAAAACAATAAATAATTAGCAGTTTGTATATTGGAGGGGAAAATCGGAGTCTCCGATGAAGATGAACTTATATAGTAGGACCATTTCATATGTTACATCTCTGTATACCTAAAAACATAAAATGTGCACGCATTCTACAAATATGCTTTATTTTTATTTGTATTTCTACACCTGGAAGTTATATCGACTTTTGGTGACTGACCCCTACCAGAGGCCTGGAGGATCTTCAGAGAGGCTACTGAATAAAGCCTGTCCCTTCCTTCTGACATTCCAAGGAGGTCTCCCATCCAAGTACTAACCAGAGTTGACCCTGCTTAGCTTCCAAGATCTGATGAGATCGGGCTTGCCTAGGCTATCCATGTCAGGGCTACAAACATGTTTTAGAAACACATGGGTCAGAGGATCTGTTCTGCTAACCGCCATGCATTCCTATGGAGCAAGACCCTCTTGCTCAGGAATAAGAGACTCTTCTGCTAAAAATCAGGGGAAGGAACCTCGCTGGAGGAAGCCACCAGGGTTAGAAGAACAGATCCATTGATTCCCAACTGTATGCTTTGTATCTGTTATCTTGCAACAGGGATTGCCTGAAGGTACCAATCCAATGCATATGGGTAAGGGAATCTGTAAATGCTTGGCTCTTTTAGGGTTTGCCTGTGGTCAAGGAGTCCAAACATTTCTGCCTGAATTCATTTTTTGAAATCCAGGTTTGGCTGCTGTGTGCTGAAAGTCTGCTGATTGTTTTATGCCCATTGCATGCCTACCATGTTTTGTGTTTTAGCACTTTTCCGATAGATTGTAATGCCTCCTGACGTGCGGTGGTGGAAAATGCTTGAGAGAGCAAACCATCGATTCTTTTTCCTCTATATCAAAGCACCTATTTACCTATTCCAGAGAAAACATAGAGGTAACTGCTTCTTTTTCCCCTTCAGGCACATAACAATTTATTAGTTATTTATTGATGTGTTTTTTAAAGTTTTACATCCTGACTTTCGGCCTGCACAGAGGTCATCAAGACACGTAATGTAAAACAACTGTAAGACAAAACCAGAGTGTCAGAGGTGCCAAAGAGCTTGTGGGAAAGTTTTTCGAACTTTATTCTGTGGGAGTCATTTTAAAGCATCTCTCATGTAGCATTTTCGGTTTCATGCAGCAGAGTTAAGCGTGATGACATCTGACAGGAAAACACAATGGATTCCTGGAGAATTGTCAAAGTATTGTTTTACATTGTCATTTCCCACAGAGTATGAGTATTTTAAGAATTCATATAACCTGTTCACTTCAGTAAAATGTCTCCCATCCGTGACTTGCCCTCACGTCTATTTTTAAGATTTTTTTCTGAGCTGTATAAGAGCACTAGTTCATGTGACTTTTCCCCTCACCTGCTCTTAACAAATATTTGTTGAGCTGTCAGCTATGCTGAAACAGGGCATGGTATTCTTGCCATTACCTGAACAAGAATATTTAAATAATGCTGTCTCATATATTGCTCCAAACACAAGGAGGTTTTACACTTACGTTTTAAGGATGCAGATGGAAGTCTTGGGTTCCTCTCTTCAACCAAAAACATGATGTTTCAAATGGTTGCTCTTGTCCCAAGTTCCAGATAAAGAAATTGCTTGATGAAGTTCATGTGAAAGCATATTTATTTATTTTCATTATTTCTGTTGTAATTCGGTTCTGTTTGTTTCTGTCATGTTTCCGTCTTTTATGTTGTCTGTTTTAATGTTCTTCCATTCTCTTTGTCTCTTAGTTTTGGTAGCTTGGGTGTCATTACGGTCCACAGCTAAGCATATTCCCTCAGGAGTTCATAAATGTATATTACTGTGACCGATAAATCTGTATACAACTGTGATTCATTCATAAAAGTATACTAATGTGGGAAAACAAGTCAGTGGAAAAGACAATAATGCTAGGAAAAGTTGAAGGCATCAGGAAATGAAGATCCGACATGAGATAGATTAATGCTATCAAGGAAGCCATGGCCCCCAGTTTGGTGTAGTGGTTAGGAGCACAAACTCTAATCTGGGAGAACCAGGTTTGATTCCCCACTCTTCCACATGTAGCTGTTGGTGTGACCTTGGGTTGCTCACAACTTCTCTCAGAGCTGTTCTCTCAAGAGCAGTTCTCTCAAGCGCTCTCTCAGCCCCACCTACCTCACAGGGTGTCTGTTGTGGGGAGGGGAAGGGAAAGGAGATTGTGAGCTATTCTGAGACTCCAAGTGAAGGACAAGGTATAATCCCAATCTCCTCCTTCTCCTCCTCCTCTTCTTCTTCTTCTTCAAAATTATCACCATCAGTTTGCAAGACCTGAGCAAAGCTGTTAACAACAGGACATTTTAGAGGACATTAATGTGTAAATTGGAAGTGACTTAATGTTACTTCACACACTCACACTCAGTGATCCGTAACAGTATTGTTGCAAATGTTGACTGACCACATTTTTTATAATAAAAAAAACACTCCATTGTCTGATTTTTTCCTTGATGAGCACTAGTTGTTCAGAAAGAGTCCACTGATGGTTTTATTACCATCCATAGAAGCTTGAAAGAGGGCAGAAGGTGCACATGTCTCTTTGTATGAGAAAATAAACAAAATTTAAAACAGTTGTGTTTCATTTCAGATACTGGAGGGAGGCTAGTCACAAAACACAGTAATTTCAACATGGTTTGCGGCAGCAGGTTCATACCCACATGCCCCAGTTAATGAAATATCTGCACATAGAGTTATACCATCCTCATTCCACTGAAGTCAATGGACTTAAAAGGCTGTATCTCTGCTTGCAATTATACTATAAATATATGCACTAAATACCCTATCAATTTACACACACACACATGACTGATTTTGAGACACAAAAAAAACTTATAGTATATGTATGCTAGAGGAGTTCAATTTTATTTAATTTGGTATTTTTCTGCTTGGGTCTATTGGACCTGGGGGCGGGGGAGTGGTATTCCCAAAAAATCCCGGATTCCAGTACTGGTACAGTATTCAGATCTGGGATTTTTCAGAAATCCGAAGGTCCAATAGATAGGAGAAGAAAAATGGTGGGTTTTTTGTTTTGTTTTGTTTCTTTTAAGGAACACAATCCTACAGAAGCTACAGGAGGGGCCAAACCCAGACAGGATCTGCATGACTCAGAGAGATCGCTCCATGAGAGATGTAGATCCTGGCTGGGATGGCTTCTCCTGCAGCCCCATTTAAACTGAGCTGCAGGAGGAGTAAGCTCCTGGATCTGCATGCCATGGGGAGATCACTCCTTGAGGAACATAGATCCTGAGTTTAAACCAGAGGCATGAGAATCCAGCCCCAGGCTGAATCCTGATCCTCAGACTGTCTTAAAGTTTAAAGGGACTGCAGTAGAAGCCCCACAAACAGCTGAGAGGTGGGAGAAATCTGCTCCCGCCTCTCCTTAGTTTTCAGATCTACCAGTAATTCCCAAATATATTTCCCCAATTCGGGTGGCATTTTTTTCTGTTTTTCTTGAGAAAATCTGGATACATCTGGGAAGCCAAAATATCCCTGAAAAATACCAATAAGGTGGTTTTTTGGGGGTACAGGAAGACCCAAGTGCACAGCCATAATGTACGTTGGCAGTAGTTAAATTTGGATGAGAAAACTGGATGGAAAAGAAAAAAACTGGATGAAAAAAACTCCACTGGGAGGAAAAACAGTCTGAGAACGTCTTTTTTTTTCCCCATTGGAGAAAAGCTGCCTCTATCAATCTAAGCAAAAGAGAGTAATAGGATCCAGCTTAATAAAGTCCCACATAAAGTCAGGAATTGACATTGTCACCCGCCTGCAAATTGCTGTGTAAAAAGGCATGATTTAAACAGTTCCATTCTGTGCAATCAGAGATCACTGGCAGAATGTCGGTAGTAAAATGGCTGTTCCTTCTCATTTTCCAAGAATGATAAAATTGATAGTTGAAGATAAAAAGGAATTTTCCATAAGGAGGCTGAAAATACCAATCACATATTCAGCCTTCTTCAATTTCTTTGGAAGGTTCCCCCCCCCATCTTTGGAACAACCTCCCTGCTGTGGCCTGCCTAGCACCTAATGTGCCATCGTTTCAGCACCAGGTTAAGACAACCCTCTTTACAGAGGCCTTTAAAGATCTCTTTGGAAATTCAGTGGCCTGTTATGATTAGCTTGGTGCCTCTGTCGATTTTTTTTTTACTGTTTTAATGTTCTTCTGTTATCTTATACTAATTTTAATGTTGATATCTATTTACTGTATTTATTGTATTTTACTGTTTCATACTTGTAAACTGCCCAGAGAGCTTTGAATATGGGCAGGATAGAAGTGAAACAATAACAAAAACAATAGCCACAAGCCAAGAGAATCCAGCAAAATTACTCTTCCCATCAAGTGATGCAGGGTGTGAACTGTGGCTGGATCCTGCACAGAAAGAGTGTGAAATGGAGGGGAAAGTTGATACCATCTTTTCTTCTTTTTCTGTGATTCCCTCTGTTGTCCCAGCCTTTACTTTCAGTTTACCTCCTGTTTGTTGCTATTGACGATTATTATTTTGTGTCATTCTAAGCCATATTTTTTGCCATTTGTATATTCTACATGTATATACAACTAAGAAAAAATGACACTGAAAATGCACTAATTTGAAGAGGAAAAAATTATTATAAGGCATGTATGCTGTACAGAGGAGAGGAAATCTAAGCACTGTGCTCTCCCCTCTCCAGTAGCCCTGATCTGGGTGGCCTGGCTATCCTGATGTCCTCAGATCATGGAAGCTAAGCAGGGTCAGCCCTGGTTAGTACTTGGATGGGAGACCATGAAGGAAGCCCAGGCATGCTACACAGAGGCAGGCAATGGCAAACCACCTCTAAATGTGTCTTGCCTTGAATTGATGGCACTTTGCACCCCTACCACAGCCCTGTAAAGATGACCCATCTGGACATTGATGGCCCATGCAGAGAGGGAGATCAGGCATGAATAGATGGCCCTGCCTAAGTGCAATTGCTGCACCATCTGCAAGATTCGCAGGAAGTGTCCATGTTAATGTTCCCTCCTGTTAGCCAAATTGCCTTATTTTATTAATAACGGTGGGGAATTAGAATATTAAATGGCAATAGGGATATAAAGGAGCACTAACCTATGTATACAGGAGTCCTGCTTAATCCGGTATCCCAGAAATAGATGCAGAGACCAGATCTTTGAGAAATGGTTTCTTCACTGGAGGATTTGCACACATACAAATAAAACTCAAGCACACACTCAACAACAGAGAACTAGGAAAAATAGACTGAAAAGGTACAGAGACATTCACATTAGCAGGAGTTCATTGGTTTGGCGATACTGACCTGTCTTGACATGATGGAGCAATCCTTACAGCAGAAAAAATAAGGGAGACTATAAAAGGAAAAGGGTCGTATTCTAAACCAGCAGAACATGTGAAGAGATTCTGGGCAGCGCTTAAACTGAGAGTCAGCAAGATAGGATGGGGTCAGGTAGAGAGGAAATGAGAGAGAGAGAGAGAGAGAGAGTAGATGCTAACCAATCTCTTTTTATACTTTATTTGGGCTGAGAGGTGTGTGTTCTCTATTCACTTCCCCCTGGCCACATCCCCAGGAAGTTGCTAAACAAAAACTGGTTTCAGAAGGATGGGGGCTTAATGGTTGGGCAATATTGTTTCTATTCCTACTAACAGTGGCACCCTTAGAGGACAACAGCAGAAGCGGCCAGGGTCATTAGTTTTGATGGCCCATTGATCCCTCTGGGTGATAGGCTTGGCAGGTATGTGTCAGCTGGCTAATCCCTTCATGCAAGCAGTTATTTTGTTATGCTGGGAAGCATACGTGCAGTATCTGGCAAAGATGTGGGGGGAGGATGTTCCTGCGTGCTGACAGAGGTTTCTATTCATGGAGCCACTGTAGAGATGTTCAGGTCCCCCTTGCATGGCATGGCATTCCTCTACTTTGACTGGCTTCTGTGTGCTGTTCACAGCTGGGGTGCTTGGCTCATCTCTGCTGCATTGCAGGTGAGAGGTGGTAGGTAACCCATGGATCCACTCTTGGTCGGGCACATCATCACAGGAAGAGGCTTTCCTCATCTGGGCACGTGTTCGCAATCCAGGCAGTTGGCATCAGCTTATGGTCACCATACAGTCCATTCCCTTGGCATACTTATTGCACAGTCCAATTATAAGAGAAGAGATTGGATTTATACCCTGCCCTTCACTACCCAAGGGAGTCTCAGAGTGGCTTACAAACTCCTTTCCCTTCCCCTCCCCACAACAGGTGAGGTAGGTGGGGCTGAGAGAACTCTAACACAAACTGCTCTTCTTCAAGAACAGCTCTGACAGAACCATGGCTCGCCCAAGGTCATCCAACAGCTGCAAGTGGAGGAGAGGGGAATCAAACCCGGTTCTCCCAGATTAGAGTTCACTCACTTAACCACTACACCAAACTGGCTCATAAGTCCATAAGAGTGTTATAAGCTCCTTGCAGGGCAACACTCCCTGTGATCAGCAATATTCTGAAAGCAGCATCACAGATTGTGAGAGAGAGAGCATAGTTATGGACACTTCCTCCATGTGTTTGCATCATGCAGATGCCTTGGCAATTGTCCAGAGGTTGGGGGGGCAGGCTCAGCGTGTGTATGCTTTCCCTTCCCCGTGCATTGTCAGTGCATGGGTGGGGGAGATCTGTAAATAGCTAGTAACTTTCTGTGTACTCTGCTTGCATTACCAGTAGAACAGATAAGCTGTAAAGAATTGCCTCCCTGTGGGTGGTGCCACCTTTTATAAACTTATTTTAGTGCAATGGTTTCACTTTGTTGCTGGACAATGTAACTTTTTCTCTTGCCGCACCACCTTATGAGACTGTGTTTGGATCAGAGAGAGAAAGAGTTGGTGGTGCTCTCCTGTAGCTGTAGCAGAGGCATCATTAACCACAGTAACATCAGCAAGCACAGCAGGCACCTTGTGTGTAGCCTCCCAGGAAGCAGGGAAAGTCTTTGCCAAAGAGCAGGCTCAGGAGGATCCCATCGACACACAAACTGGCTTGGAAAGTTAACTTCTGGAGTCTCCTGTTTGCTTTAGTCAGCAGCTGGCAAAGGTCCACCCACAGCAAGAGGCCCTGAATAGAAGTCAAGTCATGAAAAAGAAAATGAGAAAGGGGAGGAGATGGCTCACAAAGCATATGTTCAGAGGTTGAGAAGAAATTTTGATTATATGTTTGAACAGAACTTAATGCACACATAGAATAGAGGAGAGGGATTAAGACAAGGTTACCAAAAAAGGAGACCTTTTTTCCCCCCAATAAATGAGATTTGAGAACATTTGGGTGGGTTCATGCAGACATGTTCACCAATTGATCGCTATGTGGGCATTTCAGAAACCTTGCAGAATCGAGAAAGTCAATGGGATGAAGTTCTATAACCATACCAGGCATTCAGCTCCCCCATCTTGCTGCCTTCAGGTCCTCAATTTTAACTTTCTGCTTAGTAATCAGAGTTTTTCTTCCGTGTATCATATGAATAGATTTCCTAATGTCATTGGTGCCACCCTTTGATGGTTTTATTCAGGGGTCTTTTCATAGAAAAACAGCTGCAGGAGCTCATTAGCATATGGTATGCTAATGAGCTTTAGGCTATTAGCATATGCCACGCCCCCTGACATCACCGGAAGTGATGTCAGAAGGGGAAGCAAAAGGGGGGGAGGCATCTTCAAAAGCCTCCCCTTCCCTTCCCCAGCTGGTCTGGGTGCGGGAGCTGAGAGAGAAGGGGTTTAAAGTTTAAATTCCTTCTCATGAGAGTTGGGCCACAGAAGGAGGAAAGAGGGAAGGAAAGAGAGAGAGTAAAGAAAAGGAAAGAAGGAAGGAAAGAGGGAAAGAAAGAGAAGGAAAGGGGAGGGAAAGAAAGAAGAAGGAGGGAAACAGGGAAAGGAGGAAAAAAGAGAAGAGAAGAAGGTGGGAAAAAAAGAAAGAGAGAAGAGAAGAAGGAGGGAAAGAGGAAAAAGAGAGAAAGAAAGGAGGGAATGAAAGCAGTTCGGTGGCAATTCAGCCCCATTATATCCTATGGGCCATTGAAGTCAATGGTGAAAATATAGGGTATATTCTGGGGGCTGGAGGGTAGGGGGTTTGAGGGAGAGGCTCCAAACTCACAGGGTAGCTGATGGAGCCTCTCCCCAAGATACCCACTAAGTTTCAAGAACATTGGACCAGGGGGTCCAATTCTATGGGACCCCAAACAGGTTGCCCCTATTCCCTCCATTGGTCTCTATGGTGGGAAAAATATAACTTTTTTCCCACCATAGAGAACAATGGAGGGAATAGGGGCAGTGTTCTTGAAACTTGGTGGGTATCTTGGGGAGAGGCTCCATCAGCTACCCTGTCAGTTTGGCGCCTCTCCCTCAAACCCCTCCCTCCAGCCCCCAGAATATACCCTAAGTTTTCACCATTGACTTCAATGGCCCATAGGATATAATGTAGCTGAAATTGACATTCGGCTGCCTGAAAGACTCCCCGGGTGCCGGCTGGGGGCGGGGCTTGGCTCCTGAGCTCCCGGAGCGCTCCGGTGCGCTCCCCCTGGTTTTATTGTTTCTTGTTGTTTCATTTAGTATTTTGCTTACTAATTTTGATTTCAGTATAGGCCGGTTTTGATTTTAAAAGCCTAAACTTTTTCTGAACAAACAAATACAGAACGATCATAAGAGGTGCTCAATCGATATAATGGAAATTATGGAATGGAAATTATGCCATTCTGTTGAGAATGTATACAATGCCCACATGCTATGCAGTCAGATTGAGACCTGAGTCAGATTGAGGTGAGGAGAGAGGAGGTCCTATAGCTGATAGACAACTTAAAAACTGATAAATCACCAGGCCTGGATGGCATACATCCCAGAGTTCTGAAGGAACTCAAATGTGAACTTGTGGATCTCCTGACAAAAATATGTAATCTTTCATTAAAATCTGTCTCCGTTCCTGAAGACTGGAAGGTAGCTAATGTCACTCCCATCTTTAAAAAGGGTTCCAGAGGAAATCCGGGAAATTACAGGTCAGTCAGTTTGATGTTGATACCGGGTAAATTGGTGGAAACTGTTATTAAGGAAAGAATTGGTAAGCACATTGATGAACAAAAACTATTGAGGCTGACTCAGCATGAGTTCTGTAAGGGAATACCAGAATACCAGAATCTTATTGTGTATATAGCCAAAGGCCATCACAATACAGAATTAAGATAATAAAGGAGAATAATACTAATCATACATAGGTAAAACTATAATTAAAAGGAATTTTCACACAAATAAATAAGAACCAGTTATGAACAGTAAAATTGTAAAATAATAAATCCAGTTTATCATTGTTTTTTTTTGTTTTTTGATATGTTTTTTATGAATGTTCTGCATTGCCTAGAGCCCTGCATTACCCAGGATTGGGTGATTAACAAACAAGCAAAGAAATAAATACATTATATTTATATTATGGCTTGGATCCAATAGTACATCTCTGAAGATGGAAGGCAATTCCATTAGTGGACTAGGACGTCCAGTCCCCTCCCTTCGCACAGCAGTCCAGAAAGCTCCCCCAAATGCTGCTCCTATGGGCTGGGGAGAGAATTCTCATAGATAGAAGCTGGAGGCAGGCTGGAGGAAGAAGAAGAAGAAGAAGAAGAAGAAGAAGAAGAAGAAGAAGAAGAAGAAGAAGAAGAAGAAGAAGAAGAAGAAGAAGAAGAAGAAGAAGAAGAAGAAGAAGAGGAGGAGGAGGAGGAGGAGGAGGAGGAGGAGGAGGAGGAGGAGTTTGGATTTATACCCCACCTTTCACTGCCCAAAGGCGTCCCAGAGCGGCTTACAAACTCCTTTCCCTTCCCCTCCCCACAACAGACACCCTGTGAGGTAGGTGGGGCTGAGAGAACTTCTGACATAAACTGTCCTTGAGAGAACAGCTGTGCCAGAGCTTGTGACTGACCCAAGGTCACATCAGCAGGTGCAAGTGGAGGAGTGGGGAATCAAACCCGGTTCTCCCAGATAAGAGTCCATGCACTTAACCACTACACCAAACTGGCTGGTGTCAAAAATTGCCCTCCCATCTGTTAGCTGAAATTTCTGCCGGCTCTTAGCCAATACATAAAACTTTCGTTGTGTGTATAAATGCCCTATACAACATGTTTCAATAATTAAATGAATGTTCAAACCCAAGAGTGAAAAGGAAGGTATTGAAACCAGTGAAAGACATTAAAAAGAATGGAGGAGGAAACACTTGCTCATCCATATTTTATTTTATTTATTAGTTGATTACAATCCAACTATCAGCTAATTTAAAAAATCAACCATGTGTAGTACACATTAGATACATAAGCAGGTGTTCTATGAAGAATTCCTACAATTAATGATAAAATAAAACTACTAAAATACTAGACCAATTGTTTCCCTACTGGGCATGCCAGTGTGCAAAATCTTGCTACTTTAAAGGCAGTTTCATTAAAACAGTCAGCCAGAAGAAGAAAAATAAAAATAAAAAAACATTGTATCTGCCTAAAAATGTGGATGCAATTAGAGTAATATATATATTCCAGATGTCCTTGTAAAATAGGCAGTATAGAAGGATATGCTTGATTGTTTTTATTGACCAGAGAGACAAGGATAGAAACATTATGCACATGGGGCCATCCATATTGTATACAGTGTAGTAAGGATGTAGTCCTTCCCTCTCCAATCACATTTCACTGGTCTTGCCTTGTCACATTTCAGACTTGCCTTGAAATTCATGGGAACCTCCATTGAAGGAGGAGCCTCCAACGTGGCTCCACATTTCACGTTAAGCAAAAAATGGAGGCATGTGCAGAATCCGCCTGACAAACTCTAGCAGTGCTATCAACATTTGTCTGAAGTTCTGCTTTGAAAAGAATCCTCAGGTTTGCTTTTCTTTCCCCAGTTGCGTGTCTGTAATGATCCGCCTCTCAGACTGCCTTGCCAACACAGGAAAATCCAGAGGGGAATTATTATTATTATTATTACAGAGCAATATCCCATGATCCACCCTTGCTTACAGTACATTTACTTGATGTACTATACTTTACAGTACATTCTGCATCTGCTCCTTTTTGGATCTTGAAATGCTCTCCTCCTCTTTTAGGGATGCCAGTCTCCAGGGGGGACCTGGGGACCCACCAGAATTACAGCTCATCTCCAGACTACCACAGATCAATTCCCCTGGAGGAAATGGATGCTTTGGAAGGTGAACTGTCTGCCACGGAGGTCTCTGCAACCTCCCCAGGCTCTACCCCCAAATCTCCAGGAGTTTCCCAGCCTGGAGCTGGCAACCCTGCCCCACATCTTCTGCAGGTGGCCAGAGGAGACCTGGGAACCCTAGCCACTTTCCACCGCCAGCAATTTCTACATCCTTCCAACTACATTGCATGCCTCAGAATAAACAACATGGAGCATCATTTGTGACTGGAAAGGATTTTGTCAAGATTATTTAATCCCCAAATTGGCTTTCAAGTTTACTTCGCTTGCGGGAGATGATGACACCTTTATGTCTCCAGTCAATCTGTGTTAGTTGACACTCGATGGCATGCTTCGCACCATTTTACCAGGCTTTAGTAAAGTTTAATTAAAGGCTAGCATTTAAGACCCATGAGAAAGCTAAATTCCATTTATCAGGACTGCAGGCATACTATTCCATGTTTTATTTGGTCATATACAATGCTTGTAAACATCTACCATCCCAGGACTGTTCGTTGTCAAGTGGACCTTGGTTTCTAGGGGAACCTTTCCACAGCACGCTCAATAATAATACGTTCTCTATGAGAGAGGAATATAAAAAAAATACAATGAAATTATTGAAAGCAAAGGACTATAGGAAATGGATTTTTTTTTCCAAATCTATAAAGTTCTTGACTGCAAGTGCCAAAATTGTGGAAATCATAAATAACACTGGCTTTTATGTTATGCCTTGAGTACGTTTTATAGGCTCAAATGGAATACAATAAGAAAACAATAAAGTTCTCCCTGGATAGTCCATAAGTTATGGAATAAATTTTCCTTCCTGAGCAGGGAAGGAAAGAGTGAAGGGACACCTTTATCGGCTGCCCCGTCTTGCTGAGGACTCCCCCCCCCCTTCCCTTGGGCATGGCTAGAGGGTGGGCTGGTTCTAGGGTTGCCAGGTCCCTCCCTTGGCCACTGGCAGGGGGTGGGGGGCAGGGTTTCCAGATCCAGGTTGGGAAACTCCTGGAGATTTAGCGATAGAGTCTGGAGAGGAAAGGGATCTCAGTGGGATAAAGCGCCATAGAGTCCAAAGGATCCATGTTCTCCAGGGGAACTAATCTCTGTAGTCTGGAGATGAGTTGTGATTCCAGGGGATCCCCAGGTCCCACCTAGAGGCTGCCATCCTTAACTGGTTTGAGATTTTGGGGAGTGCCAAGCAGAGAGTTCCCTGGGTCTCCCCCCTTCTTCACTCACCCCAAGCCCTCTTTTTATGCCCTTCTCCTTTCCTACTTCTCTGCATATATCCCACTTGCCTGTTGTCCTCCCCTTGGCCACTTGTGAACCAGAGGAGGGACATCACTGCCAATGCTCACAGCCTCATGCACAACCTGCTGATCTTTCCTCAATGGCACAAGCAATGTGAGCATCTGGAGCATGGGTAGTGGAGTGCTAGCAAGTGAGTCGGTGTGGGGGTGACAGTAGTGGGTCTGGCCAGAAGTCCCAGGCCCTGGCAGCTGATGCTGGCCTAGCCAGAAACTCTTTAGAGTGTGGAGGAACACCTTCAACCAGCTGCAACATCTTGCTGAGAGTTTGTTTCCTTCCATCTTTCTTGTTCAAGCACATATCAAGCTTGGGGGTAGCCCTTTGGCTCATGCTCTGGCCACTGTTAGCCCAAGGCTCACAGACTAACTAGGGATGCCAGCCTCCAAGTGGGACCTAGCAGTCCCATAAGAACATAAGAGAAGCCAATGTTGGATTAGGCCAATGGCCTATCCAGTCCAACACTCTGTCACACAGTGGCCAAAAATACCAGGTGCCATCAGGAGGTCAAGCAGTGGGGCCAGGACACTAGAAGCCCTCCCACTGCTGCCCCCCCCCAGCACCAAGAATAGAGTGCATCACCTGCCCCAGACTGAGAGTTCCTAGCTATACCTTGTGGCTAACAGTCACTGATGGACTTCTGCTCCATATGTTTATCTAATTCCCTCTTGAAACTGTCCATGCTTGTAGCTGCCACCACTTCCTGTGGCAGTGAATTCCATATGTTAATCACTCTTTGGGTGAAGAAGTATTTCCTTTTATCTGTTCTAACCCAACTGCTCAGCAATTTCATGGAGTGCCCACGAGTATTGTGAGAAAGGGAGAAAAGTACGTCTTTCTCAACCTGCACTATCCCATGCATAATCTTATAAACCTTAATCATGTCACCCCTCAGCCATCAAACTCCCCTGGAATTCCAGGTCATCTCCAGACTATAGAGACCAGTTCCCCTGCAGAATATGGATTCTCTGGAGGGTGGACTCTGTGGCATTGTACCCCACTGAGGTCCCTTTTCTCCCTAGGCTCCATCTCCAAATCTCCAGGACTTTCCCAATCAGGAGGTGGCACCCCCACCTCTCGCTGGTTGCCAGGGGGATCTGGCAACCCTATTCACATCCCAGGCCTTCACAGGAGCCAGCCTACGAGTTCAGGATTACTCCAAGATGTAGTCTACTGTTGTGCCACTGTGTGATTGTTTATTAGCCTGTATATATTCTCTCTCTCTCTCTCTCTCTCTCTCTCTCTCTCTCTCTCTCTCTCTCTCTCTCTCTCTCTCTCTCTCTCTCTTAGTTCAGTCCTTTGGGGAGCAAAACAGGGTATAAATACGGTTGCCAGTTCGGTGGGGAAATACCTGGGGATTTTGGAGGTTTTGGACAGGGGAAGGACTTCAGCAGGGTGCAATGCCATAGAGTCCACCCTCCAAAACAGCCATTTTCTCCAGGAGAACTGATCTCTATTGCCTGGAGATGAGTTGTAATAGTGGGAGATCTCCAGGCCTCACCTGGAAGTTGGCAAGTGTAGGTATAAAAATACTTAAATAGGTCAGTATTTGAGCAGCTTCTTGTGAGTCCAATTTCAATGTGGCACTAGACACATAAAAAACAATTGCTCGTGAAATATTCCATGGAGTCAGATTCTTGTTGAACCTTGTTTCTCCTTTTCCTTCCGAGCAGTGTTACCATGGTCTGTGGCACAGATGGGTGGCATTCTGGTATACAATTAATGCATGAATAGTTGCTTAAAGTTCACTTTTAAGTGTCCATGTGGCTACAAGGGACATCCAGTCTTCCTTGCTAGGGAAAGCTGTCATATCTTCTGGTAGGGCTTAAAAGAAATCGGTAGAGAGATAGCTGTTTCCTAATAACTGGGTGAAACTTCTGTGAGAGTATCGCCATAACCGTAACAGGCTGAATAACCCATTTTTGGCCCAAACTTGTCAGGGCATGGGAGTCAAGCAGGGTTGGTATGTACTATGGCTATGGTTAGTACTTGGTAGGGCTCTTTTTGTAGCAGGAACTTCCTTGCATATTAGGCAACACACCCCTAATGTAGCCAATCCTCCAAGAGCTTACAGAGCTCTTCTTACAGGGGCTAATGTAAGCTCTGGGAGGATTGGCTACATTAGGGGTGTGTCACCTAATATGCAAAGGAGTTCCTGCTACAAAAAGAGGCCTGGTACTTGGATGGTAGACCACCACAGAAGACTGGGGCAGCTATCCAGGGGAAGCCAATGGAAACCACCTTGGCTCATCCCTTGTGTTGAAAAGCCCATGGTCTTGGGATCACTATGAGCCAGTTGCAACTCAGTGGCACACCATTATCATTGTTATCTCTAAGTGACACATAGACACATCACTGTTTGATTTAAGACTTCCTCTATATCCGCTGCCTCCACCCCAATTACAGCTGCGGGAAGAGAACAAAAGATATGTTTCTTCTTCTGTGTTCAACATGATATTTAAACTGATCACCAGACACAGCAGAAACATGCTTCAAGGCTTTTTTAAAAGACCTGTGCAAATGTCAAAAATCATTAAGAGAAAACATGGTAACATATCCTCAATATTGACTTTGTTCAGCATATCTAGTTAGGCCTCGGTTTTAAGAGAAAGTGCCTACCTTCTTTCTTTACCGATCGTCCAGGAAGTATTGTCATCTTAAAATGCCATGTGCAGCTAAAGAAAGTAATTAAAGTTGATTCCCCCCCCACATGTGCATTCAGTGCCTCATCACTGAAGGCTAATGAGACTTGCTTTGCAATATTCCTTAAATTAAATTCAAAGCAAATCTGGATATTTTTGCTAGGAAGAAAGCAATGGATTAATCTCAATGGAAGCTGAAAGACAAGGCAGCTTACCCAGTGTGGAGGAGGGGTAGGTTGCTATGGAACGTTCCATGGGGCTTAATTTGTGCTACTGCCCATGTGCGAGAGCAACCCCTGGAAGTTCCAAACTGGCTTGCCCTACACTTCTCTAGGTTAGACTCAAGGCTATTTTTGGGCAGGAATGCACAGGAACGGAGTTCTGGCTGGCTCCTGAGTTGGCCATGTTCAGCAGGAACTCATTAGCATAACAGGCCGCACCCAACAGCAGAAACTCATTATGACTGGCTACATGAGGGGTGTGTGGCCTAACATGCAAAGGAGTTCCTGCTACAAAAAAAGCCCTGGGTTTTGACAACAAACAAGGTAAACAGAATAAGAAGCAAAAGGTGAGTGTGGCTGGATGACCACACTTCTGGTAATATGGGGGTGTAGCCTTATAGGCCAATGAGCTGTGCTGTCAGGGGCGTGGCCTAATATGCTAATGAGTTTCTGCTGTTGGGTGTGGCCTATTATGCTAATGAGTTCCTGCCGGGCTTTTTCCACAAAAAAAGCCCTGGTTAGACTTCATGTCAATCCCACATTGGCCCTCTGTTCACTGCTAGGAGTGCTAGGCTGAAATATTCCACTTCACTTGTTCCTCTTTAACTGGAGATGCCAGGGGTTGGATCTGGGACCCTCTGAGAGCAAAAGAACATGCTCTACCACTGAGTCCCAGTTCCTCCAGTTCCTTCTTTTGATATCTACATAACCGTCAAAGAAGCTATTCGTCATGGAAACTGATGAGCAAAACAGAACTTGTCCTCCCCCCTTCATTTTTACAGTACAATGAAAATACAAAGTAAATAGCTTGTTTATTTTTTCAAACAATGTTTAATGAAACAGCCTATTTGAGTAATAAACAAGACAGAAAGAAAGACCATTTCTCGAGAATCAATGAAAATCCAAGGTGAAATTGGAGGGCTTTTCACATAACCTGGTCATTATCTTTCCATAAATGGTAGCTGTTGCAGCTATTATGAACCACAAAAATATAAACATGTTTATGAAAATAATTACATTTTCACTCACTTGAATGGCAACAGATGACCTATGCACTAACGTTTATACAAGTACTGTTTTCAGTACCAATATTTTCCTAGCATTCAAACCTCTAAAAAAAAAAAAAAAAGTATATAGCTATAAAAGAATGATCTTCATTTTCAAGTCAGCGTGAAGATTGCTTCTGATTGAGACTGTGGATTGATCTGTGCACCACTTTAGGACATTTCCAACAGTGCCATCCTAATCACCATTACTCCCTTCTATTGAAGTAAGTGGGCTTTGAAGGGTAACTCATCTTTGGCTGGCACTGAAAGCAACTGTTGGCTAGTTCTGGTAACGGCAAGAGAGGTCTAGTGGTTACTGCCAGACTACAACAGGGGAGAAAGAGGATGCAGTTCTCCTTCAACCATGAAGTTCACTGGGTGACCTTGGGCTTGTCCTACTTTGGTAGTGCTGAGTAGGATTGTTCCTACTTATGAGAATTCGCCATGCAAGCTGCCCTGAGCTCCTTGGAGGAAAGGATACAAATGAAATAGATAAACTTATAATCAATTATTACCTAAACATGGTCCTGGCCCCACCGGTAGACCTTCTGATGGCACCTGGTATTTTTGGCCACTGTGTGACAGAGTGTTGGACCGGATGGACCATCGGCCTGATTCAACGTTGGCTTCTCTTATGTTCTTATGTTTTTATTAGGCTTACATACTAGTGTGTGTGTGTGGGGGGGGAACAGAACCACTGGGATAAACTCCAACAAGTTTTGATGAAATGATGTGACTAGGTTGAGCAAGGACCAACAATATTGAAGACCTTTTAGCAAAGGAAGTAACCATGTTTCTGGAATGATCCTAGATACCACTAGAAAGCAGCAGATCATGGGCTGCTTCCACAAATTCTTCTGCCCCATCCAACCTTGAACCTGACAAAATAGAGGTACTGCTATGGGAGGAAGGATTGGTCCAGGAATTGAGGCACCCTGTTGTCTGTATGTGGCTGCACTCCCCCTAAAGGAGCAGGCCCATAGCTTGGGGGTGTTGCTGGACTTAGAGATCCTATTGGATGAGCAGACAGCAACAATGGCCAGAATGATACTTCACCAGCTTTGGCCTCTCCTGGGCAAATAAAGAATCTTGCCATTGTGGTGCATGCCCTGGTAACATCTAGATTATACTCCTGTTATGTATTCTGTGAGGGGTTGCTCTTGACTAGTGTTGGAAGCTCAGATTGGTACAGAATGCTGTGGCCAGAATGAAGTCTAGAATGGGCCATAAAGACCATATCACTTCAGTCTTGTTCCACCAACACTAGGTTCCATTTTGCTTCTGAGCCCAATTCAAAGTCCCAGTAGTGACCTTTAAAGCCCTATATGGCTTTGGGGCAGCATAGCTTAAGGACTACCTAGCCCAGTATGAACCTACTAGGGTTGCTGGGTCCCTCCAGGCAACCAGCAGAGGGTGGGAGGGACTTACCAAGAGAAATAGGAAAAGCCCAGTTCACATAACTGGTGTTGCACAGGAAGAAGAAGTAGAAGAAGTAGAAGTAGAAGAAGAAGAGGAGGAGGAGGAGGAGGAGGAGGAGGAGGAGATTGGATTTATACCCTGCCCTTCATTACCCAAGTGAGTCTCAGAGCGACTCACAAATTCCTTTCCCTTCTTCTCCCCACAACAGACACCCTGTGAGAGAGGTGGGGCTGAGAGAGCTCTGACAGAAACTGCTCTTTTTCAAGAACAGCTGTGCCAGAACTATGGCTTGCCCAAGGTCATCCAGCAGGTGCAAGTGCAGGAGTAGGGAATCAAACCCGTTTCTCCCAGATTAGAGTCCATGCACTTAACCACTACACCAAACTGGAAGTGATGTCATCATGCCAGTGCCTTCCGGGTGATGCTCTGGTATTTGGGCAAAATCTCTATGGTAAAACCAGCTTCTACCATAGAGTTTTTTTCCCCCAATACCACAGCATCACCTGGAAGTTGCTGGCATGATGGCATCACTTCCCATGCAATGCCAGAAATGTAGCCTAAATCTTCCTCTTTCTACTGGCCCCATGCTGGCCAGCTGATCAGTGGCTGGGGGGCAGGGCCTGGTGGTGGGGGAACCCTGCCTCTGCCAGGAGGCTGGAAATCCTAGAATCTACCCAACTGCTATGGTTATCTTCAGATGCCCTGCTTCTGACAGGTGGCATCCCAAAAACAGGATCTCTGTTCTTGGCACTAAAATTATGGATACTCAGTGATACCCATTTTTTTCCTTCTATCACTGTCTTCCACTAGTGGGAGAAGGCTTTCCTATTTTGTTTGGCATTCCCTGGCATCACAATCCTGTACAGAGTTACTCCAGTCTAAACCCATTTTATGGTTTATGTGTTTATCTGTATGTGTCCCCAGGGCCGGCTTGCCCAGTAGGCGAGCTAGGCACTTGCCTAGAGCGTGCCGGCCACAGGGGTGCCAAAGGTGCCCCACCTCCCCGTGAAAAGCCCCCCCACCTCTTCCCTGGCTTGCTTGGGCACCCCGCAGCCATGGAGCGCCCAAGCAAGCTGGCACTGGGAGGGAAGGGGTGGGGGTTAGAACCCCCACCCCACCCCTTCCCTACCCCCACCCCTTCCCTGGCTTTCCTGGGGGTCCTGCAGCCATGGAGCATCCAAGAAAGCCAGCACACCGCCACCCCCCCAGTCTCCAGGCCCCACTGGGAGGTTGGCATCCCCGGTGGCGTGGGCGCCCCAGGCTGTCCTGCCTAGGGCGCCCAGACACCTGGGGCTGGCCCTGTGTGTCCTCCCCCACACTGCATCTTGTTGAATTATTTTTATTGTTTGACATGTGTATGCATTTAATTTTTTTTGCAAGTTTTCCATGTTTGCTGCCTTGGGGACCTGGCATGCGATCTTTAGGACCCTGGGGAAAGGCAGCATAAAAATATTTGAAATAAAATAATGAAATAACTTGGCATACATAAGCTTCAACCAGATTCTAATATAGTTCTTCCCCTCTATGGAAGTCTTTAGCTATCCTTTTTTGGGGGAATAAAAAAACCTTTAATAAGTACAGCTTTGAAAGTGTCTGAATGCCGTGCTGAAGAAAAGAGTTGAATTGCTCTGAAAATCGACCTAACCTACCCGAGTTTCCTCCTTCCATTGGAAGTCTTTGACCCTGCCTTTCTTCATCTGTGATGGCACCCAAATGACCTCCTTTCCCACAAGACAGGATCACAGAGTTTATTGAGCCATTCACTTACTGTGTGGTCCTGGGGAAAAAAATCCCCTGTGATTATCTTATTAGTCTGCTGAGGATTCTGCGGTGCTATTGAGCCTACTTCCCCTTTTAGCAGTCTCTGAAAGAAGAAGGAGACAATCGTTTTGCTACCACTGACACAAATGGATTAATCTATGTTCATAATTAGGCATCTCTTTGCTTCCCTGGATAACTGAATACAAATGTGATGCTTGCTTTTGTTAGGAGGGTGGGTGGCATATTGGATCAGTTGCTGTCAAACTATTTCCCAGGAAGACTTGGGGGGTCCTCATTGGAAAGCTTCTCAAAGAGACAGACGGCCTGCCATTGTCAACCTTCCCTGTGGAGGAGGAGGAGGAGGAGATCGGCCCTCCCGAGCATTAAGGAGCCAAAACGACCAGGGTCAGGGCTTTTTCGGTGGTGGCTCCACTCTGCTGGAATGAGCTCCCGGAGGAGATCAGGGCCCTGCAAGACCCTTTACAGTTCCTCAGGGCTTGTAAAATGGAGCTCTTCCACCAGGCTTTTGGAGCCACCACCACCACCACTGCCTTCAATGTTATTACCACCAAAATTACCACTGCCATCAGCAGGGCTGGCTGGAGGTGTTTCTGTGCCCTAGGCAGAATGCAGGTGCCAACCTCCTGGTGGGGCCTGGAGACCTGCCATGTCACCCCTGAAGGGGGAGGGGGAGGGCGGGCAAGCTGTAAGCCAGGGAATAGGCGGGGGTTTAACCCCCCATCCCTTCTGTCCCAGCACCAGCTTGCGCACCCCACAACTACAGGGCCCGCTGGCAAACCAGGGAAGGGGCGGGGGTTAAAACCCCACCCCTTCCATCCCAGCACTGGCTTGCCTGCACGCCAGGGGAGGGGCTGGGCTTTTTGGCAGGGGTGGGGGGCTTTTGGCACCCCTAAGGGCTGGCACACTCTTAGTGAGTGAGCCAGCCCTGGCCATCGGTAATGCCAACTGACATCAAATGGCAAATAGCCCTGATCCATTGGGTCCCTAACTACTGCCTGAGCTGATTCCCCCCTTTATGATACCTGAAGTCTCTTCTATGACATCCAGAGCAGACCAAGGGCACTGATGTGTAAGACTAGCACTTTATTACTGTTGTTTGGTTTTAACATAGTATTTTACTGTTGTAACTATATTGTTTTATGTATTGGAATTTTATCTGCTTATAAGCTGCCCTGAGCTGGCCTCAGCTGGGAGGGAGGGATAAAAGTTTAACAAAATAAATAAATAAATACCTGAAGGAGTCTCAGAGGGGCTTACAATCTCCTTTCCCTTCCGCTCTGCACAACAGACACCCCATGAGGTAGGTGGGGCTGAGAGAGCTCTTTTGAAAACTGCACATGAGAGAACAGCTCTGAGAGAACTTGTAACTGACCCAAGGTCATACCAGCAGCTGCATGTGAAGGAGTGGGGAATCAAACCCGGTTCTTCCAGATTAGAGTCTTAACCACTTCACCAAACTGAATAAGAAGAGAGCCTTGGGTATGTTCTCCACCCCCTGCTCACTTCAGGCAAGCATGCCACAAAGCTCAATTACATTTACAAACTAGAATGTGGCCCAGAATCCTGTGTGATGTGTGAGGTCCCATGCATATTTTCAGAGGTTCCTTGGCACACCTTCACATGGAAGAAGTCTCATGAAGCAAGATGTCTGTTCTTGGGGAGCCCCTTTGAAGGTATCCCAATATTTCATTCATTAGAGTATCCCAATATTTATCTCTGCTTTGGCACTCCAGTATCTTCCCTCACTACTCCTCCTCCACCCAGTGTTTTTGTAGGTGCAAAGTACGTTGCACAGTTAGGTGGGTATCACAGCCTGTGGAACTTGAAGGCTGACCTGAGGATATTGCCACCTCACAAAAGCATATTGGACAATGTTCCTGCACCACTGGGAAGTCCCCAGGTTATCAGAGCCTAGCATAAGACTTTACAGCTGCTGAGGTTGTATCTTATGCGTTCTGCCTTGGGTAGGACACAGCTTTGACCCACCAAGCCTATCTCTGATGCTGCTGAGCACCAAGGAATTCCACTCTCTAACCTCCTTGCTATATAACCAATGATCAGCTGCTGTCTGGGAAAGCCTCCCTTCATTATTAGACATCTCATAGTGCTCACAATTTATCTCTATGCATAGGATAGTAACCAACATGTTTCCTATCAATCTAGTCACAGCTGGACCAGTCCATTGGACCAGGCCTAATTTTAATATTCCAATCCTGTGAAAGGTGCAAGTGAAAAAAAAGGCTCTTCCTCCATGCCAGTCTGAGGGAGGTGGAAAAACAGAACAAAACACCCCCACATAGTCCCAGAGGTTGGGCTTTTCTGCATTCTTATTTTGCTCACTTGTTGTTTCTTTGGGGGGCTTTCTGTTCTGCATGTGTTTTGCTCCCTCTAGTGGTCGATTCAATATTATACCAGGCATAAAAACCTGCCATTCAAATCTGCAGGGAGATATGCATCAGGCCCTTGAGTTAATCCACTCTCAGTCCAATAGTCTTTTATGAAAGCTTTATTAGAAACAGAGATTTAGATGTGGACAAGAGAGATCTCTTGTTCAGACTAAGGAACAGATCACAGGTTAGGTATTGTATAGGGAATAGGTCAGTATCCCATCATGCAATGGTCCTGCAGTGGGCATTCACTCTCTCACCTTCATTCACTCTCCCCCTTCATACTGCTCAGCACTACCAAAGTTTATTATCCAGTACCAGATGTTTCTCCAAGGATGAAAGGCTCCCACTGGCTGCACACCTTGGGGCTCATTCTCATGGGAAAGTTGTTGCAAGCAAAGCTAACCTACCCCTTCACACATACATACAAATATATGGCATTCGCACTTGCTCCTCCCATCCCTCAGAATTTTATGGCAGAGAGGGCTAGAGAGGGGTGAGGCCAAATGGTCGTGATGGCTTGGAAGTGGAAGGAAACTACAAAAGAAACAAATGAAAACCTGAGTCACCATGACAATCAGCACAGCCCGATTCTGACAATATGCTGGTCATAAACTGCTGTAATACCAGGGCTCTTTTTGTAGCAGGAACTCCTTTGCATATTAGGCGACACACCCCTAATGTAGCCAATCCTCCAAGAGTTTACGGAGCTCTACTTACAGGGGCTATTATAAGCTCTTGGAGGATTAGCTACATTAGGGGTGTGTCGCCCAATACGCAAAGGAGTTCCTGCTACAAAAAGAGCCCTGTAATACCAAAACCTTCTTCCTTTTACTACGCTTGATCTTAGCCAAAAGGTCAAGAAGCAATCGAGCTGACCACTAGAGGGAGCAAAACATGTGTGAAACAGACCCTCCCCCCCAAGAAACAGGAATTTACAAGCAAGGAAAATGAGAATGCAGAAAAACCCATGATCAGCTAATCTTGAATTACTCAGGATGAGAATGGGAAGGCAAGAAAGTAGCTGAAAAAAATTGCATGAGGGAGGCAGCATGAGCTTAAAGAGCCACTCTTTGTGTCTGCTGATTGGCAGGGCCACATAAGACATCTGACTCAGCCTTATCTCGTCATGCTTCCTTTGATATGAGGGTGGAGCAGGGGCATAGATTTGAACTAGTTTATTCTGCCATTAGTTTTACACTTCTGTTGGCAAGACAGTAGTTTTGCAGTATATCCATCTAGGTGTGAAAACTGAGACAAAGTATCTTCTCCCCTAGCAAAAGCCTAGAATTTGAAAGGGTAGCTCAGATTTGGTCTCCCCTAATCTCATAGGCTGAAACCATAAGGACAGTAATTACCAGTCCATCTGGAGCTGGCTTGGGTGCAGGGGTTGGCTGGGAAGCATATGACTTGTCCATCAACTGACAGAGAAGGCCCAAGTTAGTCTTTAGTTTTTAATGGACATACAAAGTCTCCCTTATCCTATCAGTGTATCAGACCCAGAATTTATTCAAGCTGGAGCGGTTCTCCAAGATCTCCTTGTAGAACACTTTCCCAGAATTTTGTGTTCAACTGGCAAGACCAGGGATTAGACCTGGCAAAGAACCTAATACATGCAAAAGATGTATTCTAACTATCAGGGCTGAAAATTACAAAACAAAAAAACTGGGGCTGAAAAGAAGGAGGAGGAGGAAGAGGAGGAGATTGGATTTATACCCTGCCCTTCACTACCCAAAGGAATCTCAGACCATCCTTCCCTTCCCCTCCCCCCAACAGACACCCTGTGAGGTAGGTGGGGCTGAGAGAGCTCTTTCAAGAACAGCCCTTGAGAGAGCAGCCCTGATAGAACTTATGATTGACCCAAGGTCGTACCAGCAGCTGCATGTAGAGGAGTGGGAAATCCAGCCCATTGCTTCCAGATTAGACTCCGTGCTCCTAACCACTACACCAAACTAGCATGTTTAAGACCATGGGACATCAACATTGTAAATGTACTACATAGTTTAGTATGGAGCATTTAATGATAACAAATTAATGAATAACCAAGGATGCCAATTCACTAGCTAGGCAAATGGGCTTCATGAGCAACTCTGTAAGCAACTACCCTGAAGTTGGGTAGCTGCTTTATGGGGGCAACCTCCATTGTCCACTAACTTTAGACAATATGGATCAATATGTTAGGAATGCCCCGGGGGCAGTTTGCCCTCATTCCCATACTCCTATTAGTCACGGACATTTTCCTTTTAACAAGGTGAACTCCCTTATCCCTGTTCCTTCTGAGATTAACCTACAAGACAATGGGGGAAGCTAAATTTCGTACGCAGGTATCCGAGTGTCTTCATATGATGATGAGGATACTTAAGGAAGACAGAGCTACTCAGCTAGCTCCCCTGCCCAGCTATTTGTTACAGCTACAGTTGTCCACAGGGGCTTATTTCTGCCCCATGTGCCGAGTGCATCAGTTCTTTCATAGATCTTACAAGAAGATGCCTTATTGACTGGTGGATTGATTTAATTCATTTATAGCCTACCTGACTCCCCAGTGGGGACCCAAGGCAGCTTACATTATTCTCCTCTCTTCCATGTCATCCTCCATCAACCCTGTGCGGTAGGGTTTGGCTGAGAAAGTGTGACTGGCCCGAGGTCACTCACAGAGCTTCTATAGCATGAGTGAGTATCCTTCCAGATACTAGTCCCACATTTTTAACCACTATAACACACTGGGTCTCAAGCAGTGTTCCCTCTAAGCTGAGTTAGTGTGAGCTACCTCACAGTTTTTTAGCCTCCGGCTCACACATTTTTGTCTGAGCTCAGGAAGGATGGCTCCAGAGCAAACTAATCTATGCAGTAGCCAAATCGCTCACTCACAACTTTAATGCCAGTAGCTCACAAAGTAGAATTTTTGCTCACAAGACTCCACAGCTTAGAGGGAGCATTGGTTTCAAGGTCAGTATTGTTTACTCAGTCTGGCAGCAGATCCTGGGGATTGAGCCTAGGACCCAGAGCCAGGTTGGTGTAGTGGTTAGGAGCGTGGACTCTAATCTGGGAGAACCGGGTTTGATTCCTCCACATGCAGCTGCTGGTGTGACCTTGGGTCAGTTACAAGTTCTTTCAGAGCTGTTCTCTCAGGAGCAGTTCTTGAAAGAGCTCTCTCAGCCCCACCTACCTCACAAAGTGTCTATTATAGGGAAAGGAAGGGAAAGGAGATTGTAAGCCACTTGGAGACTTCTTCCTGTAGTAAAAGGCAGGGTATAAATCCAATCTCCTCCTCCTCCTCCTCCTCTTCTTCTTGTCAAGCTGATGCTCTGTCACTGAGCCACAGCCCCTCCTCCCTCTGTGAGTGAGTCATATGGAGAGAGCCAGTTTGGTGTAGTGGTTAAGTGCACGGACTCTTATCTGGGAGAACCGGGTTTGATTCCCCACTCCTCCACTTGCGCCTGCTGATGTGACCTTGGGTCAGTCACAAGCTCTGGCACAGCTGTTCTCTCAAGGACAGTTTCTGTCAGAAGTTCTCTCAGCCCCACCTACCTCACAGGGTGTCTGTTGTGGGGAGGGGAAGGGAAAGGAGTTTGTAAGCCACTCTGAGACGCCTTTGGGCAGTGAAGGGAGGGGTATAAATCCAAACTCTTCTTCTTCTTCTTCTTCTTCTTCTTCTTCTTCTTCTTCTTCTTCTTCTTCTTCTTCTTCTTCTTCTTCTTCTTCTTCTTCTTCTTCTTCTTCTTCTTCTTCTTCAGTACAGTGGATCCAGGCAGAATATTCTATATGGCTGTACCATGAGGCACACAGAGCTCCAAGTTAAAACATTATTCTTACACTTTTTTTAAAAAAAAAGTGAGCTGATTTTGATAATTTGACTGTATGCATTTATATTACCACTCAATGCAATTAACTATAAAAGTCTTCCAAGACAATAATTTTCTGTAATCTCTTCACTGCCAAGTATTTTCCTACCAAGGATCATCGAATTTCATCACAGAAAGACATTGAACTCACCATGCCCTACAGATACACTCCTCTGCCCCAAAGTAGAGGAGGCTTCAAAACAGCAGGGAGTTTATTGGAATACGATGCAGGCTGCCTCTCCACTCTGTGAATATCCATTAAAATCAATTAGTGCTTTTATTTCCATAGAGTCTCCTATAATCATTTGCTCAAAAGCGCTTCACTAAGATTAATATAGTACATTTTCTAAGTCACTCACAAGTGATCATCATTATCACTTAGCAAATAACTGATAATATTCTCATCATACTAAGTTAGTTGCTTTATTGTTCATCAACAGGTTGAGAATCCAAGCAACAATACAACTAGAGAAGTCACAGGGTCATATAGAATCATAGAATCAAAGTTGGAAGGGATCTCCAGGGTCATCTAGTCCAACCCCCTGCACAATGCAGGAAATTCTCAAATACCTCCCCCTCCACACCCGCATTGACTGCTGTTCCATGCCCTCTGTTATATGTTAGCCCTCTGCTATTTTGGAGGCACCCTGATCTAGATGGGCAAGGCTAGTCTGACCTCATCAGATACTAGAAGCTAAGTAGGCTCAACCCTAATGAGGATTTTCCCTTTTGTCTATTTTCTTGCTGAGCAGCCCCTTTATCTATTTTCTTCTTATTTGTTTGTTTATGGCTGTCCCACCCAGTCACTGTATTAGAGAGAGAGAGACAGAGAGAAAGAGACAGAGAGACAGAAATGATAGCCCGGCCCATGGAACTGAGCAGAGAGGCAAAATCACCTTCTTATGTTCTGCTTTTGAAATGGCACACAAGAGGCTTTTAAAAGTTTAAAATAAACAAGATGTTTTATTTAACTTGGAGGAGAGAAGGTCAGGTGGAATCAGGTGTAGGATGTATGAGATGAACAAGTAATAAAACTGAGGCAACAAATTATCTGATGTTTTTGTGAATACAAAGTAATAAAACTTTGTATTCACAAAAACACCAGATAATTTGTTGCCAACAAGTAAGTTATTCAACAAGGTCTTTAAAACTTTGAGAACAGAGGCTTCCTTTTCAGTTTCTGCTTAAATACTGATCGGTTTCTGAGTTCCACTGTCACTAAAGTTTAGCAGGCAGGAACATACAATCACATTTCCAAAATCCTTCTTTAAACCCAAACCAGGGAACATTTCTCTTTTCTAGAAAGTATTTCTCTTCTTAACTGGGCAGGGATCACTTTTCTTTACTAGAAGTTATTTCCCTTTTTTGTCTTGAACGAGGATCCTCCTTGATCCACTCACTCTCTTAGCATCTTTCCCAGTCCACACAGTCAATGCTTAACTGACTCTTCTTCAACTGTCAGTTCTCAACTATCATTCCTTAACTGACTCTCTTAACATAATTCCATTTGAACAGCCTGTCACTCAAAGGTTCTTAGGGTACGGTCACACCGGCACATTGTTCCCACTTTGATTAAATCGGGAACATTTTTCTTTGGGTTGGGCTGACTAGATGCAGCTGGCCCCTCTCTTCCAGCACCCACTCACTTGCTGCAGTGCCGTCCCTCCAGGAGATCCTGCCAGCCATGGGGCAGGCTCAGCCGGCTGCTACTCCTGCCGCTGCTACTCCTGCCGCTGCTGTGGGGGGGGGTGCCGATGCTGCTGCTGCTGCCGCCATTGCCCCCTGAAAAAAAGGCTCCACCATCTCTGCCATACTCCTTGCTGGCCCCCGTCCAGGCCGTCAGAGCCCCCACCTCTCATTCCCACTTCCAGGGAACATAAAATAATGTTTATGGATTTATTAAGCACATGTTTGCACGAGCACTCAAACCGGAAGCTTTAAAAAAATGCACAAAGAGCAGTCAGACAGCCCTAATCACAATCATTGTGAAAGATGGCTGTCCAGATAGGCGAAATCGAGCATTCAAAGTGCAAGTACCAGGAAAATACTTGATTTTCCAGGGGGCAGGAAAAACCAGAACAATTGCGAGAGTAAGCCTGCTTCAGCACGGGAAGCAGATTGGCACATGTGAACATGAAATTTACATGCACGAGGGAACAGCGGTGAACCCTGATCAAAAGGACTGTGTGACCGCACACTTAGAGTCTGTTAGACATTAACCCTTGACAGTTTGTTACAGGTACCCTCTCTGAGAAAGGATGTTTGACAATGGGAAAAGCAAGTCCCCTATTTTAATAAATTAAACAAAGTAATATGAAGGATGGTACTGTGGATGATACTTAACATTAAAACAGAGACTTTGAGATTTTAAAACAACCTTTAAAATAAAGTATATATAAAATAATCAATCAAATAAAATGTATAAACAAACACATGTAACAACACAACCAGGAAAAAAGGGTAGATAGTAATTAGTGGTGGAACACAAAACAAAGAAGTGAAAGACAACAGAAGATGAGACAGATGAAACTCCCAGAGGAGGAAATTCCAAAGCTTTGGCACCATGATCAAGATGGCACTTTTTGGGTTTCTACCTGTCTAGATCCAGATGGCAGGAGCACCTGAAGCAGGGCTTCCAAAGATGAATGGAGTGGATGGGAAGATTCATATGGGATAGGAGGTCCTTCAGATATGCTGGCCCCAAGCTGCATAGGGCTTTAAAAGTCAATACCAGCACCTGGAACTGGGCCTGAAAGCAAATTCAGATCAATATAGATGGAACAAGACTAGAATGATATTGTCCCTAGGACCCTTTCCAGTCAACATTCTCGTCACCTCATTCATTACCAACTGTAGCTTATACTAAGCTGAGCAGAGGTTTTCTAAGCCATGCTGCATTACCTGGTTTCTCCAAGACTCTACGGTATGGTGTGGTTGCCCAGGCATTGTACTAGCATAAACTGTAATTCCCAAATAGCGCTGTGATCACTCACATGTGCAAAACGGGTGAACCAACTTAATATTCTAGAATTTAAGACAGCATTTATAAATGATATGCTTTGGAAACATGGCAATGCTGACTGGCAGAGGCTCTCCAGGATCGCAGGCAGATGGCTTTCGTATCACCTATCGCTTGTCTCTTTTTCAAATGGAGATGCTGCATGCAAACAAATGCTCTACTGCTGAGCCATCACTGTGGAACAGTCTGCCAGATTATGTCAGACAATCCCCTAACCATTCAGTTTTCATAAAACTCTGCAAAGCAGAACTTTGAAGAAGAGGGTGTTTGTTTGTTTTTGTTTTTTTGGACTTCCTGTTAAAATGGCCTCGAAGCAAGCTTGGAGCAAGTGTAGATGGGACAAGACTGGAGTGATATGGTCCCTACGGCCCACTACAGTCAACACTCTGGTCCCATCATTCCATATCAACTGTAGTTTCCAGACAGTTTGCGAGGGCAGCCCCACAGAGAGTGCATTCCAGTAATCTAATCTAGATGTTACCAAGGCATGGACCACAGTGGTAAGACCTTTTCAGCCCAAGAAGGGCCATCGCTGGCTCACCAGCAAAAGTAAAAGGCACCCTTGGCCACTGCTGCCACCTGTTTGTCCAACAAGAGGTCTCAGTCCAGGAGCACCCCCAAGCTTTGAACAGGTCCCCTATAGGAGGAGAGCAACCCCAGCCAGAGCAGGGGATAACCCATTTCCTGGGTCAGACCTCTCCATCCCCACCAATAGCACCTCTGTTTCATTGGTATTCAGTTTCAGCTTGTTGGCCCTCATCCACAGCCTCCCTGGGATCTGGTAGTGCAAGACAGAGCTGACTGTCATCTGTATGTTGGTGGCAATTCAGCCTGTCTCTCCAGATGACCTCTCCCACAGCTTCACATAGATGTTGAAAAGCATGAGGGACAAGATGGAACCCTGGGTATCCTTGTAGGTCAGAGGCCCAGGGACAGAACAGCAGTCCCCTAGCACCACACTCTGAAACCTACCCTTGAGGTAGGACCAGAACCACTGCAGAACAGTGCCTCCCAGTCCCCAAAGGCAGTCCAGAAGGATACCATGATGGATGATATTGAAAGCCAGTGAGAGGTCCAGGAGAATTAACATGGTCACATTCTCCCATCCATCTCTGAGTGCATGTCAGACACCAGGATTACCAAGGTCATTTCAGTCCCATAATGAGGACTGGCACCAGACTGGAATGAATCCAAAGAATCTGCTTCATTCAGGAATCCCTGAAGCTGGCCAGGCACCACTCATTCAATCACATTTTGGAAGTATGGTACATTTGTGACTGGACAATAGTTATTTAGCTGTCCTGGGTCCAGAGTAGCCTTCTTTAGGAGTGGCCCACTTCAGCCAGGAGTAACCACCCCTCTCTTTGGGATGAACTTACTGTCTCTTGGACCCAGTCCACCCCCCCCCTCTGGGTAGATTTAAGCAGCCAGGGGGGCTATGGTCATACAAGCAGGTAGTAGGCCTCAAACTTCCAAGAATCCTCTTGTCAATCTGCCCCTGGCCCCCTTCAGACCCCCTTCCTCCACCTTGGTGCTGGGGTCTCAAAAAGGGCAGCTGGGGCCTCAGTTAACAGGTGAGGGGCCTTGGCAGATTGGCAGTAGGCTCCCTCTGGAGTTGGGCATCTCTCTCTCTCTCCTTTGCCTCACCCGTCATCACTTCTCCTTCTCCTCGACCCCAGCGTTTTGCCGCCTTTTATCCATTCCCACTCCCTTCCCGCCTCCCCTTTCCCTTCCTCCACTGGCCCCTCCACTTGTCCATCCTCTTTCCCCACTCTCCATTGGCTCAGGGTATCAGCCCTTTTAAGGGTTCAGTCATGCCTCCCCCCCTTCTCCTGGGTGGGGTCAGCGTCTCTCGCTGGTGTTCCCATGCCTCGGCTAGGCTCAACATCAGCACAGCTTGTGCTGGGGCCTCTGCTGGGGCTTGCAGGCGGGTCCCTCAGCTGTGATGCCGGGTGCGCCCAGTGACCGGGCTAATGTTCTCCCTCACCTTCCAGTCAGTGCTTGAGCTCCCTGCCTGCTCCCCTCACACCCTGATGCTGCAGCCCTCTGGTGGGTCCCCATGTAGTCAGTCTCCACTGCTGCCACCATGCTGCCCCAACTTGGAGTCAACACTGCTGGGTAAGTCCCTCTTCAGGTTGCCTGGGGTCGGTGTGGGGATGTCCAAACCTGGACAACTGTCCACATCCTTAGACTGCACAAGTTGAAAGGTATCCCACAGAACTGGACCAATCAGCACTCTGGAACCATCTGATCCTGTCACTGCTAATGTACAGTCCAAGTTGGAACAGATGCGAGAGATTTTATCTACAACGTGCTTAGCAAAATGACTGCAGTGGGCTGCAGAGTCAATGGGTTTAGAAAGTTGAACCTCTGTTTAGGATTGCACTGTTAACTAGATGCTGCCTCGAATCCCTTCTGGGAGAAAGACAACGCAAAATTGTGAACAAATATGTAAATAGATGTGTAAATTATGTAAAATTATGTAAATATGTAAAAATTAAATTATGCAAATATCTAAATAATGACCCAATTAAAATTCTAGTTGAGAGGAACTTGGCTATTACTAGTCACAAGCACTCAGTGTCTTCTTCACAACCAAATTACTTAGGAGAGGATTTATCTTTACATGAGAATTGTATATTGTTTTAGTATGGATCTCTCCTTTGAAAAACAGCACATGAGTCAAGGCAATATTATAGATAAGGTAATAAAGATTATTGCCCTTCTTTATAAACACCAGGAAATCTTAGTCATTTTAGTAGTCTGAGGTCTTCATTTAGACTTACATGATAAACATAAGGGTGTTTTTTCATGCATTAAGTGGGTTATTTTTTTTTTCTTTGTCCAAGTAAAAACATCCAAAGAAAAATCAGCTTCAGATACTCTCACATCTCAGTAGGTGTTATATTCTCTTTTGAACACTCAAATGAGTAATTAAACCTTATATATTTAGCAAGTAATTTATTACATACATTCCTTTTTTTTTAAGGAACAAATAATTGTCTCGCTAGAAGATAATCTCACTTTGCTGCCATTTGATTCATGATACAAAACACTTTAAATAATTATCTTTGAATATCGGTGTGGTGCTTGCATTATGTTGAAGTGAGAAGGTTCCCAGCTGGGGAGAAATTTGGATATCAGATACTTTTCTAAAAAAGTACACAGTTTGTTATTGGAACACACACAAATACAATAATTACAAGGGAAACATCTTCCAAGGAAGACTTCTTAGAGTGTTGTAAAAGAAGGAAGAAAAAGGCAATTATTGTTCATTATCTCCAAGCCTGTAAGAGCTCTGTCCAAAGAAATATCTTCCAACACAGGAATTATACAGCAGTAGTGTTCAACCTGAGAGTCCTCCAAAAGTTTGGGATGGGGGCTGTAATGACCATTAGCTACTGTTGGATCTATTATTATTAATGTTGTTTGGGTGGATTTAACCTACATAGCAGGGCTGTGCATAGGGTTGGATTCAACCACATTTGCCACTGGCCTGAATTGCCACATATCTTGAACATCAGAAAGGCTATGCCAGGGATCATGGGACTAGGGAATGCATTCAAATATATGCAGTCTTAATATATGCACACACACCTTATTGGTATTTTCTGGATAGATTCACATCTCTAGATAGTATCTGGGATTTTCCAGGATACCAGGAAAGGGGTCCCATAAAATCCTGGAAATATTAGCTGTGAATATTGGGAGCCAGTGTCTGAAGTAGGGGTATACCAAAAACAAAAACAACAACAAAAAAACACCCTAAAAACAGTATTTTATGGGTTCTGGCATATTGAACTCAAAACATATTGATATTTCTTGATATTCCAAGATCCAAATATTTGGGATTGCTGAATTTTTCAGCTCCATTATACCCTATGGGGACCATTATAGTCCATGGCCATAGGCTACAATGGAGAATCAATCTGGAAGTATCTGGAACTCTGGAGGGATGTTTTTTGAGGTAGTGGCACCAAATTTGAAGCATAGCTGCTGGCATCTCTCCTCAAAACCCCCCTCCAAGTTTCAAAAAGATTGGATGAGGGGGTCCAATTCCATGATTCCCCAAAGAAGGTGCCCCCACCCTCCATTGTTTCCAATGGGGGAGGCATTTAAATGCCTTCTCCAAGCTGAGAGTTCACTCTAAAGCAGGGGTGTCAAGCATGCAGCCCAGCAGCCGGATCAGGCCCGCGCTGGAACTGGCTGTCTTCTGCTTCTTCTTCCAGTTTGCTGCTGCTGCGTCATTGTAGGTTCACAGCTTACAGATACACAACTGAACAGCGTACTCAAGATTGCAACAGCACAGACATTTTGATGCAGTAATTCAGAGCAAGAGGTGTCAGTTATCAGACACTGTTAAATAAACAAAATATTGCAAGAGTGCTAATGTTTTAAGCATGTTTTTTATTTTAAGTTTAAAAAACCCTTTGTGTTTGTGTCCTTTGTAAAGTTTGTATTTCCGCTACCTGGCATTACATTTTATGACACACACATGGCCCGGCCCGACAAGGTCTCATTTATGTCAGATCCAGCCCTCATAACAAAGGAGTTCAACACCCCTGCTCTAAAGGCATTTGAAGGAACTGGGAGCCCTTTAAATGCCCTTTAACTGCAGGTATCTGGCCAGTTTCAGAAGGTTTAATAAGTAGCCCACTTGCTAACCAGCTAAAAAAAAATCTGGAAAATACTGATAAGGTATGGCTCAGTTTATGCTGAATTCACACCCCTAGCTTGAAGGTTCCAGTAACTGGTTGTTGGTTTCCCCCCTTTTTTTTTGTTTCTGTGTCTTCCTGGGCTTAATATCAACTTACCAAGTTGGTTTTGTTTTGGGTCTCTCCTTTTAAATCAGTTTTGTTGGTCTTGCAACGTTATATTAATTGCACTAGTTGGTTTGTGCTGGGGTTAAGGCTTGCAATGGAGTTTTGGGTTCCGCATTGCCTTTGATTCTTGGGTTGTACGTTGGCACAGATTTTCTGAGTTTACATTGCTGGGCCTGCAACAGTGTCCATATTCAGTTTGGCTTGGACAATTCTTTAATTTATCATTGGCTTGGAATCTTGGGTTGTACATTTGTTGTGTCAGGTTTGCCACACTGCCCCACAGTTCTGTTGGGATACACTGATTCTGCATTGATTCTTTGGTTCCGTTTGTATTGGGAGGCTTTTGGCCAGGGGTTTCTTTGCTTGCTATTGTGTCTCTGGTTATTCTTTGCCCTGGAGAAAGCAGGACATCCCCCTTCCCAGATCAAATAAAGGAGGTTGGCTGAGTAAACCTTGTTCAAGGGCCCATAGGCCAAGAGGTTAAATTAACTTGGAATTGGGGGTTATTTAAAGGACAGGCACCAGCAGTTTCGCTACCATTTTGATGCATTTTGATCAAAAAGAGCCACTCCAGCCCTCCAGAAAGATTCCCCATAGGAAATAATGGAGATAAATAATATCAGAATTCCCCCCAAAAAAACAAAAAACAAAAAAAAAAAACCTTCCAACAACTGGATCTGGACATCAAACCATAATTTGAAATCTGGAAAACTGGGAGTGGTGTTTGTTGTTGTTTTTTTGGGCTCCCTGACATCTGGATCTGGAAAATGTCCATGTTTTTCAAGCTGCACATCCCTACATGGGACCTGCATGGACCAAAACAACAACAACAATAACATATGGAATGGGGTCTGGAGTAAGGAGGGGAGTTAGGTAAGACTGAGTTTAAAAAGCTGTCTGGATCCAACCCATAAACTGCCCCTGAATTATCATTTGTCACCTCCCACAATTGAAACTCTCATAGTCTCAATAGTAGCTCACCATGGTAGCTTGTATATCATGTAGAATTTCCCTGGGTTCAAAGAAGGGGCAATTTTCACCAATTTTCCCCTCCCACAGCAGCCCAAAATGCCCCCCCCCCAATGCTGACTCAGAGGACAGGGATCCCAGGGATAGCTTGGAGGAGGAATCAGCAATCTCCTGCTGGAGTGAGGGTAACCAGCAAAAATCACATTGTCTCCCCCACACACTTTAGTAAAGGTAAAGGTTTCCCTTGCTCAAAAGCCAGTCAGATCTGACTCTAGGGTTGCAGTGCTCATCTCCGTTTCCAAGTCGAGGAGCCAGCACTGTCCGAAGACGTTTCTGTGGTCATCTGGCTGGCATGACTAGACACCGAGGTGCATGGAATGCTGCTACTTTCCCACCAAAGTGGTACCTACTTGTCTACTTGCAATTTCTTGCTTTCAAACTGCTAGGATGGCAGGAGCTGGAACCAGAGATGGGAACTCACTCCATCATGCAGCACCCAGGTCTCGAATTGCTGAACTACCGACCTCCCAGTCTGCAGTTCAGCATCTTAACCACTTTATGATTACAGAAATCCAAGCTGGGTTATCAGCCCTGGGTTGAGAGATTCCTGGAGTTTTTAAGAGGGAGCCTGAGGAGGAAAGCCTCAACAGAATATAATGCCGTAGATTTCACTCTCCAAAGCAGGCATTTCCTCTGGGGGAACTGATCTCTGCAGTCTGCAGATCAGTTGTAATTCTAGGAGGCCTCCAGGCCCCACCTGGATGTTGGCGACCCTCTTTATGCAACCCTAGGTCCAAGCCAAAGTGTGTTTTCCCCAGCTGAGTCAGATGTTCTCACATCCAACTGTCAATCGCCAGGTAACGAGAGATCCAACGAATGGCATGCCTGATGTTCAGTCAGCAGATAATTTCAGCGTACATTTTGTAAACCCGTCAGCCTTTAAATTTAAATAAAAGGCTGAGAGATTAAGCAGTACATGCAGACTTCCAGAAGAGAAACACAATTAAGCACACAGGGAAATAGATAAATGAACCTTGGCAATGGCTTGCCATTATTGTGTGTGCTGCCAAATCAATCCAGCCTGGAAGGGGTTTGGATTGGGGTCAAATACATATTTTTTTTACACAAATCCTGTCCGTTTCCCTGTGATAATTGATTTCTGCTAACCAATGTGGCAAAATAAAAATAAAAATCCAAGGTGTATTTTGTTGCCTTTGTGGGTTTTCTGATTGTGATTGATAGTCATATGAATGATTTATTGTGCTCCCAAACGAAAGTGATAATCCAATAATAGAAGAGTGTAGTGAACGTCATTGAATGCTCCCAAGCTAAAGCAGCCAACATATTCACACATATCAAAGAAAGAAACGTAACAAATACAGGAGGATACTGAGCCATCTCAACCTCAACACATTTTTTTTAAAAAAGATAAAAATGTAGCCCATTACAAACAACCACATAAATAAACTTGGATGAGGTTAACAGTAAAGTATTAGGTCTCATCGTGGCACCAGAGCCCTTTTGGTGTAGTGGTTAGGAGCGCAGATTCTAATCTGGGAAAACCAGGTTTGATTCCCCACTCTTCCACATGCAGCTGCTGGTGTGACCTTGGGTCAGCCGCAAGTTCTTTCACAGCTGTTATCTCACGAGCAGTTCTCTCAGAGCTCTCTCAGCCCCTCCTACCTCACAAGGTGTTTGTTGTGGGCAGCGGGGAAAGGGAAAGACTGTAAGTCACTCTGAGACCCCTTTCAGGTAGTGAAGGGCGGGGTATAAATCCAATCTCCTCATCCTCATCCTCTTTGTCTTCTTCTACCTATTACTACTGCTTCTTTTCTTTTTAATAAACAATAATAGTTTCTTGGATCCAATCCTATGTTGGGAAGACATGAAACTATACAAAAAAATACTGAATAATTATTAGTCATAAAATCACCATATTGCACAAATTTTAATAATACCAAATGTAGCCACTACTCCCCATTAGACTAGGGGGGAGCTTTTTTCTAACTTTTTTAAAAATATAAACATGTGTGTTTGTGTGCATGTATGCTTGGAGCTTTATTTTGCTTATGGTGTTAAAATAATGGGCTTTAGTTTTAGAACCCTCAGTAGAGAATGTATACTCTCAGTGTGTTTCCTGCCGTACCATAGCTTAACGGATAACCTCTTTGTCCCATTAAGGAAGAAGGACATGAACTAGGGTTGCCAACTCCAGGTTGGGAAATTCCTGGAAATTTGGGAGTAACATTAGGTGAGGGTGGGGCTTCAGCAGGTATAACACCATAGAATCCACCTTCCACAGTGGCCATTCTCCAGGGCAACTGATCTATGTCAGCTGGAGATCATTTCTAATCTCAGGAGATCTGCAGCCACCATCTGGAGGTTGGCAACCATAACATGAACACATTCAATTTCTTTTCTATTTTTTTTTCCAGTAAAGGCTGTTTCCATTTGAACGGGTGGATTCACCTTTCATATTAAGAAAAGTTTTGATCTAAATAAACTATAAACTCTTGTTTCCCCATTTTTCCTAAGATACTATCTTTGTTTATGAGATAGCAGCTTTAGGGAGAGGACCAGCCAGGGTTTAGCAACAGTGAGGACTCCTCAGAGGAGGAGGCGCCCTGTGTAGCCAGCCTGCGGTCAACAGGAGCCAACCAGCAAAGAAATTAAGTGCAAATGCTCCCTGACTTGCAGCTGAGAGTGGGTGCAGAATCACTGCCACTCCCCAACTCTGATCTGGCAGTTGAAGGCCAGCCACCTGCCCCTGCTTCCTCAGGGTCACCAGCACCCTTGGAACACTGCAGAAGAAAGCTGAGAACAGACTTAAAGGCTAGGTGTTGGAGTGAATGCCTCACTGATCAGTATCAGCTGCCTGCTGATAGTGAAGATGAATCTTAGCAGGATTGTTACTGAGAAGCTGGCTACATGCATGACTTCTCAGCTGGTGGCTATAAAGATTCCAGAGAAGCTGGTGGGCATGGACAGCAATGTGTTCCATAGATGCTGAACTTGCTGACACTTCCTTGATTGATTTTTTTTGGGGGGGGGGTAAACCTGATCCCTGACCTGTTCATTGTGCTGATTTTCTGAAACTGCTTCTGGCTTTGTTTATATTGGAACTTGGAAAGATGCTGTAACTTGATACCAGAAGCCTGTTGCAGTAGCAGTCTGCCGCAAAACAGCCATTTTGAGTGCAGAAGCATCTGGGGGACATCATCACACAACTAAAATCATCCAATAGAAGATAATAGCTAGGAGGAAATTGAAAAGAGAGAAAGAGAAGGCAAGACAATGGTTGAGCACCCCTTTCCCAGCACTTTTCCTATCCTCATCACCCATTCTTGAAGTTTTTAAGAAAGGCTGTTGGGATTTTAAAACCATCAAATGCATATAATATCTAGTTTGATACAAATATCTATATAGCCACTTCTCAAGTGTGGCCCCCATATGTGGGTACCTAAATCCATGGATCATGGCCACGCTTACCCCAAACAGATTTTTCTGTAAATTTGGGGGGTGACCCCCCCAAGTTTACAGAAAAATCTGAAACTCTAAAAAATACACAGGGGGGTAATTTCCACAAAAGTAAAATAGCATTCTTTGCACAAGTAAAGAGAATGCACCTACCTCCAGACATCATTGGAGGAACCTGGGAGCAGTGCCGGGCTGTGTGAGAAAGTGGGGGGATGGAATTCCCCCCGAGTCTCATGGGCCCACATTTGTTATACTGAATATGGATATTATAGTACTTGATCTATATCTACAGACAGGTATCTTGAAGGAATGAGGCATATTTAAATGATGATTCCTCAAACCTGACTGGAACATCGTTGGTTTCTCATATCATTGAGACTTTGGCTGCCTTGTGTAATCCTAGTTTGCCACCAGCTTCTGACTTCAGATTGTATCATTCTTTGGAGTTCGGATAACATCACTATGCATGGTGACTTTTTGACTGTCCCTTGATAGAGCAAGTTTCTGGCTATCATAATAGTGTATATTATGTTCCATAATAGGATAGTTCCACAAATGTGATGTATATAAACTCTTGAAAGGGGTTAACAACTTCTGTTTGAAGTGGACCAGTTTAGAAGTTTGGGTTGGTTACCTCTGTCCCACCTTGCAGTCCGAGTGAGAACACACAGTCTTCAGTTGTGTGTCATTTGGGATGTCGTAATCTGTCTTCCTGAAGAGATACCTGGAATCTGAGTATACATCTCCTTGATGGAATCCAGTTTTATGGATCTTTAATGGCCATGGGTTTTACCCCAATCGCACAAATCAGTGAACTTTATTCTGGTAACTTGCTCAGAATTCTCTCAGAGATGCCCCCATCCCAGAATACAAGTACTCTTCAGATTATATATTCTGGTCAAGTTTGGTGTAGTGGTTAAGTGTGCAGACTCTAATCTGGGAGAACTGTGTTTGATTCCCCACTCCTCCACTTGGAGCTGCTGGATGACCTTGGGCAAGCCATAGTTCTGTCAGAGCTGTTCTTGAAAGAGCAGTTCTTGAAAGAGCTCTCTCTCAGCCCCACCTACCTCACAGGGTGTCTGTTGAGGGGAGGGGAAGGGAAAGGAGTTTGTAAGCCGCTCTGAGACTCTGAGTGAAGGGCGGGGTATAAATCCAATCTCCTCCTCAGGAATGTGCACAGAGGAAAAGGAGAGATTACTACACTATCCCCTCCTCCCACTGAACATGAGCATGCATATAAAAGATACAGATGTCAGCTTTGTCTTTGTGACCTAGAATGTTCAAAAAACAACTTTGTTCATGCATAGGAGCCAAGCTCACACTCAGGTGATTACATGGAGGTAGGATGAGGGATCAGAACTCTTGTTCCTACTGCAGAATATCCAAAGTTCCCTGCCAAAGAGGAAATGACAAACAACAAATTAAATATGTAGGCATTCCCATGTTCTTATATTCCAAGGAAGGATGGCAAAGACCTTATTTGCCACACTGAGCTCCTTTGAAAAAGGGTGAGTTTTTTAAAAATGCAGTTGATATACTATTGCTATGCAGATAGATTCAGGTGGGTAGCTGTGTTGGTCTGAAGCAGTGGAACAAAGTTTGAGTCCAGTGGCACCCAACAAAGTGTAATTCTGGGTATAAGCTTCCGTGTGCATGCACATGAGAAGTTCAATGTATCTTGAAGAAGTGTGCATGTGCCCGGAAGCTGAAGCCCAGAATTAAACTTTGTTGATCTAAGAGGTGCCACTGGACTTGAACTTTGTTCTATTACTGTGCAGTTTAGTCTTAAGAACATTTTGGGAAACGCTTTAAGAATTTAGTGTAAAATCTGCCCTAAAAGCCATACATTAATACGTGCAGGATGTTACTATTAGAATAATTGCGTCTAGTTTAACAAGAAAGACTGCAAACAAGTCAAACACAAAAACAACTTATCATTGGCATATACATATGGAGTCATAAGCAAAGTTGCAATTAATAAGGCATGCAGCACTGATAAATGGTGTGGTGGATCTATAGTTAAGTCACATATTTTGGTTTATCCCATAACCTTAAGAATTATTCAATTGGGTCTTGACCTGGAGGATTATATCAGTTGTTTGTGCAAACAGGAGGTCAGCAAAAGCACGTAATTAATACTTATCTGGGATTTACGGTAAACCAAAATCAGCCAGACATTTTAAGCAAGATGAACCCTAGCTGAGAGTATGCTATAAATCTTGATAATAACTTAAATTGCCAGTAGATTAATGTGCATATTAAGTTAATTCATAATCATTTCTTTTCTTCTTTTGTAAATAAAACAACTTTTGTTTTGAAGTATTGTGCATGAAATCCAGGCACCCCTATAGTGAATAAAAAAATTCATATTTGGTGATAGAAACAAGATTCTACTTTTTTTTTTTTAAATGGCGATTTCCAATGGTATGATTAAACAATTTGATTAGGGAAGAAGTGACTGGGGCTAATTGGACCACAACCCAATGCATCTTTACCTTGGTGTAAGGTATATTGAACTCAATGGGATTTACTTCTGGGTAGAGCTGCTTAAGGGGGCTCCGTTGTTCTACTGGTTTCAACTTATGCTGTGAAAACAGAAGTGGAGCATTGACCACTGAAGACCATCTCCCCCCCACACACACACAAAATCTTGAGAAACCAAATAGCGGCTGACACTGGACAGTTTTCTGTCTTTGTTTAGCAGAATGGAGGTTTCTATGTTCTCCTTGTAGCTTCATATGTAGGATTATGTCACCAATGCGCACAGGAATCTTCATTTTAACACCTGTTAAGTTTTTATCTTGTCTTTCCTCCAAGGATGTCTGGTTATCTCCTCTGTCATTTTATTTTCACTTCAACCCTGTGAAGTAGCTTAGGTTGAGAGACAGTGGCCCATTCTGCATCTAGTATTTGCTCCACTGTTTTACCAAACCCACGCTGGGACAGAAATTCCCCTCTACATTGCATGCCACTTTCACTCCCTTTGATCTCTCAGTTTTATGGTACTGTCTGCATAGATTTATGGTCGTTTTAAGGCCTTTCAGGGGTGACTCTGCAGTCAGTATGGTGTTGGCCCGGGGTATTTGAATGTGGTTGTGAGCCGCATCTTTTTTCTGTTTCAGTGCAGGTTTAGTAAAACAATGGAGTGAATGCTAGATGCAGAATGGACCAGTGAAACCAGCATGCAGTGTGGAGGCTACCATAAAATCCGACAATCAAAGAAAGTGAAAGTGGCATGCAATGTAGAGGAGGATTTCTGTTCCAATGTGGGTTTGGTAACACAGCAGAGCGAATGCTAGATCAGAACGGGCCTGTGTGAACTGGCAAAATCCAGTTGGGAAGATCATTGGCTGAGTTCAGACTGGCAGTTTGCAGCGGGAGCCAGTCATGGCAAAAAAGCCCCGGAATAAATTGTTCTGGGTTTTCCTGGTCACATGGGGCCGACAGCTGCGGGAGCATACTGGGAGGAGGCATGCGGGAGTGTTCAGACCGCTGGCCCGGAGGTGCCGCTGTAAACGGCTTTTTCCTCTATGTTTGTATGGGCGTGTGGGCGCATATGCACTCATGCGCATAAGTGCATCCAGCCAATTTGGGGTGGACCCCATTGTGCTGGCACCGCATTGGGCAGTAGAGCAGAGCACAGCCGATCTGATCACTGCTGCCTTATGCATGGGAACACCCAGTGCACACTATAGAAGCAAATTGCTCCCGGCTTTTCGGTTTTGTGTTCACAGTTCTGGGAAGCGGAATAACGTGGGATAAAGGCACTCTCCGGGATTTGCTACCTCTTTTGTCAGGTATCTTTTTAATGCAGGAGTGAAGCGGAACAGCACAGGTTGCCTACGGGTGGAGAACACCAGGCAGATGTGCCTGTGTGAACGCCCCCTTTAATCCACTTAGGAAACGCCTCTGAAAAGTGGCTATAGTGGGGCAAATTTCCAGTCTGAACATTGAAAGTGTCTTGAAAGTGGATTATTTAGTGCGTGTGACTGCAGCTTCAGACTCCTTATGCAATAGATTTTGTACTGCTGCTATACTTCTCCAAACACAGTGTTTGCTCTGTCTAGACCCAGAAATGCAACCTTACTAAGAGAAACAAGCAAACAACTAAAAAAAAAAAAAATCCTAAGTGTTTTTTTCAAGAGAGCCGCCTACAAGAATTCGCTGTCCTACAAAATGTCCCCTCTGTCGCTATGGCTACTATGGGTAAAGTTGACATCCATTCTGAGATTTTGTATCCATTAAGTGAGTCATCTTTTTTGGTCTTTTAATTAAATAAAAGAGGTTAATTGCTGTAGAAACTGCTTGCCGAGCCACCATCAGCACAAGTATTTGGAAAGTTGGGTGTCTTTGACCTGATTCACTTGCTCGGCACACTTCTGCCTCTGACCTCAGCTTGTTTCAGTGCTAGAATCTAGTTGGACAAATACAATTCCATTCCTATAGAAGAACAGGAGTAGGAGTAGGAGTAGGAGTTGGGTTTTTACCCCACCTTTTACTTGGAGTCTCAGAGTGGCTTACAATCTCCTTCCCTTCCTTTCTCCACAACAAACAACCTGTGAGTTTGGTGTAGTGGTTAAGTGCACGCACTCTAATCTGGGAGAACCAGGTTTGATTCCCCACTCCTCCATTTGCAGCTCCTGGATGACCTTGGTGAGCCATAATTCTGGCACGGCTATTTTTGAAAAAGAGCAGTTTCTGTCAGAGCTCTCTCAGCCCCACCTACCTCAAAGGGTATCTGTTGTGGGGAGGGGAAGGGAAAGGAAAGCTGCTCTGAGACTCCTTTGGGTAGTGAAGGCTATAAATCCAATCTCTTCCTCTTCTTCTTTCTAGGTGGGGCTGAGAGAGCTCTTTTGAGAACTGCTCGTGAGAGAAGAGCTCTGACAGAACTTGTGACTGACCCAAGGTCAATCCAGCAGCTGCATGCAGATGAGTGGGTAATCAAACCTGGTTCTCCCAGATTAGAGTCCACCGCTCTTAACCATCACACCAAACTGGCTCTGTACAAGTTTGTAGGGAGAGTTTCCATTATGAAAATATCCTCAGGTTTTAGGAAGAGATAGGCCTGTCCTGTTTTGGGTATTCAGTTGATACACAAATGCCATTACCAATCATGGAGAGGAATAATTAGTGTAAATTAGGGGTCTCCAATGGGGTGCTCATGGGATGCAGGGTGCCCTCTGACATCTTTCCTGGTGCCCACCAAGTGTTTTTTTAGAAAGTGGGTGGGGCCAGGTGGAGTTGTTGTCCAGCCAGGTTTCTGACAAGACATCAGAGATCTCATTTGCTGTGCAGTTCTTTTTTTTTAAGTGTTGCCATGGCAGCAGCTGCCATCACAGTACAAAGATCTTCACTATGTGACTGAACATAAGCTGCAGCAGCCATTTTGTGGCAGACATTTTCTCGATTTGCCCACCATGCTGTCTCAGAATCCCAGTTGTGTCAGCAGGCTTAAAAAGGCTGGGGGCCCCTGGAATAAATTGTCCCATATTTGTGTGGATGGGGTGAGAATTGGCATGGCCATCTGTCACAAGGAACAGCAACTATCTGACCCAATGAGCGTTAATAGAGACTGTCCATTGCTGGACAGTCAAAGCCTGGCCATCTGTCACAAGGAACAGCAACTATCTGACCCAATGAGCGTTAATAGAGACTGTCCATCGCTGACACCCCAGAACCTCCCCTCTGCACTTTACAAGATCCTTATACTCTGTACCAAGAAGGGCTGTGTGCAAAAACAAATTATAAAACAAAGGTTTATTGGTTCATTCTTCCTTTTGTGGAAACAGATATTCCACTAGGGGTGCCAAGCTCCAGGTAGGACCTCGAGTTCTCCTGGAATTATAGTTGATCTCTAAGCTGCAAACATCTACTACTTCTGTAGTAAGTAGATCCAGGGCAGCTAAGACACCCCACAGGTCCATAAATAAAGATTCCCCGCAGCCTTCCCTTATTCCACCCAGATTGAATTTACACATCGCATGACTTGCTCAGCCCTAGGAGCCCCTGGGGTCATCAGAGTCTATGGGATTAACCCTTTAGTCTTTCCACCTCTCGCATTGACTTGATTATATCATCTTGTAGGTCAATTGAGTCCCAGGCCAGAGGTAAACAGGGTACCACAGGACCAACTCCCACCTTAATCCTATTCATGGAGGAAAGCCCATTAAAGGGGTGAACACTTCAACGGCAGGAATGGAAGCAGCATTTTCTAGGTGGCTTCATGTCACAATGGGTCTGCTGAAAAACTAGGGTTGCCAGCCCCCAGGTGAGCTCTGAAGATCTCCTGGACTTTCATAGAAATAAGGGGCCATACAGGACATCTAGTCCAACCCCCTGCTCAAAGCAGGATCAGCCTAGAGCATCCCTGACAAGTGTTCATCCAGCCGCAGCTTAAAGACTGCCAGTGAGGGGGAGCTCACCACCTTCCTAGACAGCTGATTCCACTGTTGCACAACTCTTACTGTAAACATTTTCCCTTAATATCCAGCTGGTACCTTCCCACCCTTAATTTAAACCCATTATGGTGAGTCCTATCCTCTGCTGCCAACAGGAACAGCTCCTTGCCCTCCTCTAAGGGACAGCCCTTCAAATACTTAAAGAAAGCCATCATGTCCCCCCTCAACTTCCTCTTCTCTTGACTAAACATTCCCAAGTCCCGCAGCCTTTCCTCACAGGGCTTGGTCTCCAGGCCCCCAATCATCCTTGTCACTTTCCTCTGCACCTGCTCCCAGGGCTGGCCCCAGGTATCCGGGCACCCTAGGCAGGACAGCCTGGGGCGCCCATCCCACCGGGGATGCCAACATCCTGGTGGGGCCTGGAGATGGCAGCGCCGGCTTTTCTGGGCGCCTTGCAGCTGCGAGGCACCCAGAAAAGCCAGGGAAGGGGCGGGTTAGAACGCCCGCCCCTTCCCTCCCAGCGCCGGCAGCGCCCACTTTTCTGGGCATCTCGCAGCTACGAGGCACCCAGGAAAGCCGGCCCTGCCAGTGCTGGGTGGGAAGGGGGCTTTTCACGGGGGGCGGGGGGCATTTTGGTGCCCCTGCAGGGCCGGTGCCCTAGGCGAGCATCTAGCTTGCCTAGTGGGCGAGCCGGCCCTGCCTGCTCCATTCTGTCCAGTGTTCCCTCTAAGCTGAGTTAGTGTGAGCTAGCTCACAGGTTTTATTTTCATCGCCGGTGAAATTTTTATCTTAGCTCAGGAAGGATGGCTCCAGAGCAAACTAATTTATGCAGTAGCCAGATAGCTCATTCACAACTTTAATGCCAGTAACTCACAAAGTAGAAGTTTTGCTCACAAGAGTTCACAGCTTAGAGGGAGCACTGATTCTCTCCACATTATTTTGCAGCGAGGCCTCCAGAACAGCACACAATAAGCCAGGTGTAGCCTGACCAAAGGAGCTGTGGTGGCTCAAGTGGTTAAGACGCTGAACTGCAGGCTGTGGAAGGTCAGTAGTTCAGCAGTTCAAGACCCAAGAGTGCCACATGATGGAGTGATCTCCTGTCTCTAGTTCCAGCTCCTGCCAACCTAGCAGTTTGAAAGCAAGAAATTGCAAGTAGATTAATAGGTACCACTTCGGTGGGAAAGTAACAGTGTTCTGTGCACCTTGGTGTTTAGTCATGCCGGCTACATTTATTTATTTATTATGAGATTTACATGACCACAGAAACGTCCTCGGACATTGCTGGCTCTTCGGCTTTGAAACGGAGATGAGCACTGCAACCCTAGAGTCGGATTCGACTGGCTTTCGAGCAAGGGAACCTTTACCTTTACCTAGCCTGACCAATGCAGTGTCCAGTGGGACTAGGACATCTTGCAATCTGAATGTTACATCTTGAGATTGGGACGTTGTGCCTCAACTGAGTCTTGGGCTACATTTGATCTCTCTTCCTCTGTGCTGTGCCAGTATGCTAACAATGATCATTCCTGAGATTCATGAATGGATGAAAATGGTGTTGGTTGCCTCCTAATGGAGGAGGAGGGCATGAAGTGTTTGGGCTTTGTTTGCTACGGATGTCAGGGTGTCAAGGAGCAGGCCCACCTCCATTACCAGAGCTGCCCTCACACTTACCCAGGAGCTGTGGAATGCTCACTTGGGAAACCACCGTGCAAGCTAACATATAATGGTTCCTAGGCAACTTTGCTCCTATAGTTGTTTGTTTCCGATTGAGTCTCAGTGTTTATGCCATTACTAGTTGACCTAGATCCTCCATTGCTTCAGAATGACACAAGTGGCAACCCTTTAAAAGATAAACAAGCATACCTTCGCTCGCTCTTGACAACGGCAGATTTGCAGTACATTATTGCACAAATATAACTCATTCTCTGTTTGGAAAATCTGATGTCTTTCTTTATTATGGATCGCCTGCATCTGCCTGGGTGAAAAATGAACTGCTTGGATTGGACAGCTCAGAGCTACGGTGAGGTGGATGCTTTTCTTGCTGAGTGACACAGGGATACAAGTTGCTTCGACTGGAACTGGCTCAAAGTGTTCCAGCTCCTTGAATCTACATTTATTATCCACTTGAGTGCCCTTATTCAGAAGGGAACTCTGTGCAATGATGTCAGCAAGTGCAAGAAAGACAAAGAAAGGGAGAATGCCGTCTACCTGGCATGCACCCAAATGGCACAGTCCCTCCTTTCCAATGGCCATCACCAAATGGTAATGTCTTTGAGAGGGTGTCTGTTGTCAGAAGGGGAAGGGGAAGGAGATTGTAAGCTGCTCCGAGACTCCTTTGGGTAGTGAAGGGCAGGGTATAAATCCAATTTCTTCTTCTTCTTCTTCTTCTTCTTGCCCCTGGACTCCAAAATGACTAATTGTAAAACAAGGGAAAAAATAACAATTGCATCAGATGGATCACTGATTTGAAATGTAAACACTGATTATTGACAGAGTGAGAAGTAAGTGTAGGGATGCCAGTTTCCAGGTGGGACCTGGGGGTCTCCCAGAATTACAGCTCATCGCCAGACCACAGAGATCAGCACCCTGGGAGAAAATGGCTGCTTTGGGGGGTGGACTTCATGGCACTCTACTCCATTGAGGTCTTCCCCAGGCTCCATCCCCAAATCTCTGGGAGTTTCCCAATGTGGATCGGGCAGCCCTACAAGTGCCCCCCTCCATTGCTGGTGACCAGGGGGAATTTGACAACTCTAAAAGAGAGGGACATTGAACCATTGTTTCACTTCAGATCCTGCAGATATCTTTGTCACAGGAGACCAAATGGTTTTACGGAATATTTATTGGGGATGTTTTCTGGTAAAATTAGCCTTGGGAAAGAAATGTGAGTGAGTCTCTAGAATAGTGACTGCAGGAGTCACAGTCCAATAAAAGCTGTCACTCCAGCTTCTTAAGAAAAGTCAGTCCAGAGCTGAAAAACATGGTACTTCAGACTACATAGAAAGGTTTAATGTTTGATTCCTTATAATACCAGCCTACTACATCAAGAAAAATACTAACTTTACATATACAGAGAGCATTTTATAGAGAGAGACATTGAAAATGGGATATTCCACTTAAAGTCTGAAGTAGTTTAGTCCATGAACAGATCCATCATGTGTGTAGTAACAGGAATATTCAGAAACATTATCTTCTATTTTAGTGTTAAGAAACTGGTAATTTGCAGCAGGCCCATAGCCAGGATTTTTAAATTCAAGGGGCCTTTAAATAAGGGGCACCCTGCACTCCCCCCAGGGAACACCACAATTTTTTTTAATGGGGGGGCTGGAATGAAAAGTGGGGGGCCTTGGTAATAAGTCAGGGGGGCGGCCTCCAAGATGCCTGACTGTAGCTGTGGGCCTGATTTGAAGACTAGCTTCCAAATCACATGACTTTATTTTGCTCTAGTACAGGGGTGGGCAAGCTGCGGTTCGGGAGCCACATGCATCTCTTTCACACATATTGTGTGGCTCCCAGCAGGGCAGCTGGGGAAGTGAAGGGGAGGCATGCATTTGATCCCTTCCTCCCTCCCTCCTATTTGCTTTCTTTGTTTCTCTCTCTCTCTTTCTTTCCACCTCTTTTGTTCTTTCTTTCCACCTCCCCCTCTTTCTCTCTCTCTTAGACAAATAAATATCATTGGACAAATAAATATCATTATCAATATCTGTTTTTACCCCTTTTGTTTTTATTTTTGGCAGTCTCATTTAATGGTAATAAAAAGCAAATCTGCAAATTTTCTAAATAAAAATATGCGCGTAACATTTGTTCATGTCTTGCGGCTCTCAACCATCTGAAATTTATTCTATGTGGCTCTTACGTTGAGCAAGTTTGCCCACCCCTGCTCTAGAACATGGCTTAGACACCATTTTATATAATGTTTGAGTCACTCTTCATATTATGTTGTTTTGAGGCATTCCTTATTCTGGTAGTTTTTATATGTGAACCCAGAAATATTTCGCCTTGAGTCTGATGATCATTTGTGACCTCCTACCTTCAGTTTCATATGGACCAATCCTATGCCTGCCTGTGGGCACTTCTTTCAGAATTAGAGTTTCCAACCCCCAGGTGGTGCCTGGAGGTCTCCCAGAACTGATCTTCAGTCCAGAATACAGAGATTGGTTACCCTGGGAAAATGGTTGCCTCAAAAAGTAGGCAAAATGGCAGTATACCCTGCTGAGGTTCTTCCCCTACCCAAACCCCATCTTCCCCAGGCTCCACCACCAAAATCTTCAGGAATTTCCCAACCCAGAGCTGGCGACCTTATTCTGAATGAACTCTTGAGTGCCAATTTGCATGTTCATGTTCAACCACCTGTAGCTTGATCCCTCTTAGCTAAATCCCATGGATTGCCACAGCAACCTACTTTTTTTCGTCGAACTGGCAAAATGCCACCATTAGATGTGAATAAAAAAATATTCTATAACTGGCCAAGGTTGCTAGGGATTCATTGCAAAAACACGATTATTTAAATATGGCACACTATTATACATTAAATACTTACATAAATCACACATTTGGCTGCTAAGTGGGTAATCACCTACAAAGCCTCGCATTCTTTCACTAAAACCTTTTAAGTGAGTCTATAAAATGCAACTGGGTACATTTTTTTTTTTTTATAAAATGCCAGTATTATTAATTAGTTCTGTGATTCTCCAAGGAGCTCAGTGCAGCTGTGAAAGTACCCCTCTCTTCCATTTTGCTGTCTCAAACAGCCCTGCGAAGGCAGTTAGGCTGAGAGAGAGTGACTGGCCCAAAGTCATCCAGTCAGCTTCATGACTCAGTACAGATTCGAACCCCTAACCTGACATGTCAATCACTACACCACACAGCCTCTGATGCTTCTTAAACTTCACAATTGACCTTTGTGGCAAAGTTGTCTTTGGTATTTCCGGTATCCAAGAACGAAGTCTGAAAACTTTAATTTTGGGGCTGTGTTATCTTCTCCCATACACTTTGGGATTTTTTTTTTTAAAGAATTTTGTTCTTCCATCTCCTACCTAGCCGGGGACTTGATTGGGACGATAAGCTGCAATGTGCTGTTGTATGCATATGCGAATTCATCTGCCCAGGAACAGATGCACGCTGTGAGGACTGGGCCTTCGAGATAAATCTGCTTATTAGCTACACGCTGCGCAAGCCACCGCCGTGATCACTCCGGAGTTAAGACCACAGTTTCAAAAAGCACACATGGCAAATTGGAGTGTATTCATCCTTCAAATGCCAAGGCAGCTGTCTCATCTCATTAGGAATTTAGAAAGTTTATGTGCGTACTTTATCAATAAGCACAAGGAGATTTGCATGAAATGGTGTTCCAAGGGTTTCATTATACCCAAGAGGCTACTGTTGGGGGGAAGGGGAATTGCTGAAGAAAACTAACATCCTATATTGGCTTGAGTTCCATATGTGGTCCCACTTCTTCCTTCTTTCCTCAGGTGTGTGTGTGTGGGGGGTCAACCATGAATCCAGTTATTGCTGATAGAATTTCCCCCCTCCTCCCTCCTTTGTCCCCCTATTGAAGGGTTTGAACAATGGCACAACTACTTATTTCTAGTGATTTTGGCCCAGCCATCTTCTCTTACTTCTTTCTGACAGGACACAGAAAGAGTGACAACAAGGGTTTTCTGTGGAGGCAGCTCCTCACAGCTATACCTTGGTTAGACTCTGAAGGAGCCACCAGAAACAACCAAAATTTCTGAAGACTGAATTTGGCAATATTCCCATCCCCCACTAGTTTTGTCACATGTTGGCAGGGGGGAAGGGGTGGGAAGTGCACCAGTGTTGATTGAGCATGCAACATCGCTTCTGGTTTAATTAGGAAGTTATGGATGAATCCTAGAGCATCGCTCCAACGTAATGTTGTTCATTTTGGTGTTTCACCATAAGTGACATCACGGGCTGGTGAGGTGTTGGTGCATCAGTTCCTGCCCTCATTTTCCTCCTGGCTGGTTCCTCCTGGCAACCCTACTAAAAGGCCAGTCACTTACTCTCAGCTTACCCTAACCCATAAGACTGTTGTGAGACAAAAAAGGGTGAATATTGTAAGCTGCTTTGGGTCCCCAACTGGGGAGAAAGGCAGAGTACAGGGTTGCCAACTCCTCAATGGGGGCAGGCATTTTCTTGGTTTTGGGGGCCTCAGTCTGCCACCAGCCAGTTGGCTGGTGGGGGAGCCCCAACCCTGAAGAGTCCTGGTGTGCCTGACATGCCTAGCATGATGACATCACCTGGAAATGACATTACCACACTGGGCATATTGTTCGGTGGACACACTAGCATCCGGGTGACATCATCACAGCAGGCACACTCCACACACATGCCAGAAGAATCCTGGAGCCAGCCTGGAGCCCCCCACTGGGATGAAGGCAATACCTAGCAACCCTAGCAGAGTATAAAATCTAAATATATCAATAAAATTAAAGCTGATCAAGGAAGTGTTGTGAGCAGAGAAAGGGTTAAATTATAGACCTAGGCAGACAATAAGAGGTCCTCAGCATCATGTTTGGAGGACTGATATCAAACAGGTTGCTATTTCAGACAGAGCTTTGTGCCCACATTCATTAGCAGCGGAATGCTTCTTCTTTGAGATCCAGCGTGGTATAGGGGTTAAGAGTGGTGGACTCTAATCTGGAGAATGGGGTTTGATTCCCCACTCCTCCACATGAAGTCTACTGGGTGACCTTGGGCTTTTCACAGTTCTCTCGGAACTCTCTCAGCCCCACCTACCTCACAAAGTGCCAGTTATGGGGTGAGAAAGGAAAGGTGATTTTAAGCCACTTTGAGACTCCTTAAGGCAGAGAAAAGCAGGTTATTAAAACCAACTCCTCCTCTTCTTCCTTTGAGCTGCTAGTTCTGCTTTGAAATTACAGCTCTTTGGACTCATCAATAATTTCTATTGACTCCTTTCACTTTTATCTAATTACTTTCCCATTAAATGTTTTTTCCCCTCCTCCTCCCTAGCGTTTTCAGTATCTATGCAATCAAAATCCTACACTGCAGAGACACAGGCTGCCCACCTCTTCCTCGACCTTTAAATATTAAAAGATAAGCAAAAGTCTCTTGAAAGTGAGATTTAGAACATCAGAGGCGTGGGATCCCCCCCACACCCCAAAGTCATTAAAACATTCTGTCTTTCTGAAGCAGGGTTGCTGTTGCATGCAAGAGCTATGAATAAAATCAATAGCAAGCTACAGATTCCGCCAGAATAGAACTTAACAAATGGTAATGTTCTACACAATTATAGACAAGAGCCCAAAAAACGAATGGGAAGGGCATGGAAAGCGATGAGGAGAAATCACACAAAATTGTTCCATTGGGATTTACTAGCGAACAAGCAAGGGGCAACTGGAGTGGTGTCTGGCTTATACTGCAATGCTTTATGGACTGAAGGTACAACTGAAGATGTAATTACTTGAGCTGGTGTCAAGGAAACAATACCTTGACCAGAGGCAGCATGCTTCTGAGTGCATGGTGGTAGTGGTTAAGAGTGATGGACTCTAATCTGGAGAAGCAGGTTTGATTCCTCATTCCTCCTCCACATGAAACCTGCTGGATGACCTTGCACCAGTCACAGTTCTCTCAGAACTCTCTCAGCCGCAGTTCCCTCTAAGCTGTGCTAGGGGGCACTGGCACACAAAATTTTAACAAGCAGCTCAAGGGATGTGAGCTTCTGCTTACAAGACATTTTTTTTCCTCTATTGGAAACAATGGAGGATGAGGGCACCTCTTTCTGGGGCCCATAGAATTGGACCCTCTGGTCCAACCTTTTTGAAATTCAGGGAGTTTTTTGAGAAGAGACACCAGCAGCTACACTGAAAATTTGGGGCCTCTGCCTAAAAGAATGCACCCCCAGAGCCCCAGATAACTCCCGTTGATTCTCCATTATAGCCTATGGGGCCTTTTGACTATAATGGTCCCCATAGGCTACAATGGACCCAGGAATCCTGTCCTTATATATATTTGAATGTTGGTTCCACAACATTCTATGCTTGCCATAATTGATTTGGCTCAAGAACTGGCAGTCAGAAGATACTGGCCAGGGCTGACTGGCTGCTTCGCAAAGTCCCGCCCATGTCAGCCCCGGTCAGTGTTTTCAGCTCAGTCTGCTCCAGTCCTCCGACAGGAGAGGACCGTCTGGAGTGTGAGCGCAGGGACAGGCCCTCAAGGCTGAGGCAAGTGAGAGAAGCCCTTTTCTGCCCCCCCACCATCCCCTGGGCCTTCTATGAGGGGACTAGGCCCAGAGAAGGCCTTTTCCGCCCCCCACACGCCATCCCCTTGGCCTTCTATGGGGCACTAGGCCCAGAGAAGGTCTTTTCCGCCCCCACACGCCATCCCCTGGGCCTTCTATGGGGCAGTAGGGCCAGAGAAGGCCTTTTCTGCCCCCCACACGCCATCCCCTGGGCCTTCTATGGGGCAGTAGGACCAGAGAAGGCCTTTTCCACCCCCCACGCCATCCCCTGGGCCTTCTATGGGGGCAGTAGGACCAGAGAAGGCCTTTTCTGCCACCCACACGCCATCCCCTGGGCCTTCTATGGGGGCAGTAGGACCAGAGAAGGCCTTCTCTGCCCCCCCACATGCCATCCCCTGGGCCTTTTCCGCCCACCACATGCCATCACCTGGGCCTTCTATGGGGCACTAGGCCCAGAGAAGGCCTGTTCCACCTCCCCCACGCCATCCCCTGGGCCTTCTATGTGGCACTAGGCCCAGAGAAGGCCTTTTCCACCCCCCACATGCCATCCCCTGGGCATTCTATGGGGGCAGTAGGCCCAGAAAAGCCTGTTCTGTCCCCCACACACCATCCCCTGAGCCCTCTATGGGGGCAGTAGGCCCAGAGAAGGCCTGTTCCCCCCCACGCCATCCCCTGGACCTTCTATGGGGGCAGTAGAACCAGAGAAGGCCTTTTCCACCACCCACACACCATCCCCTGGGCCTTCTATGGGGGCAGTAGGACCAGAGAAGGCCTTTTCTGCCCCCCACATGCCATCCCCTGGGCCGTTTCCGCCCACCACATGCCATCACCTGGGCCTTCTATGGGGCACTAGGCCCAGAGAAGGCCTGTTCCGCCCCCACGCCATCCCCTGGGCCTTCTATGGGGCACTAGGCCCAGAGAAGGTCTTTTTCATCCCCCACACGCCATCCCTTGGGCCTTCTATGGGGGCAGTAGGCCCAGAGAAGTCATTTTCCATCCCCCACACTCCATCCCCTGGGCCTTCTATGGGGGCAATAGGCCCAGAGAAGCCATTTTCTGTCCCCCACACATCATCCTCTGGGCCTTCTATGGAGGCAGTAGGCTCAGAGAAGTCATTTTCTGTCCCCCACACATCATCCTCTGGACCTTCTATGGGGGCAGTAGGCTCAGAGAATCCCTTTTCCCCCACACTGCCTACTGCCCCCAAAGAAGGCCCAGGGGATGATGTGTGGGGGAAAGAAAAGGCCTTCTCTGGGCCCAGAGAAGCCCTTTTCTGCCCCTCTTCCCTTCCTTTTCCCCTTTTCCTTTCTTTCTCTCTCCTTTCTTTCACTCTTCCCCCATTCCTTCCTTCCTTCCTTCCTTCCTTCCTTCCTTCCTTCCTTCCTTCCTTCCTTCCTTCCTTCCTTCCTTCCTTCCTTCCTCCAACCCTCTCTCCCTTCCACCTCCCTCCCTTCCTTTCTAGGGCCCGTTGTCTTCCACCATAATGGGCTTTGCTCCCTAGTATGTGTGTGTGTGTGTGTATATATATATATATATATATATATATATATATATATATATATATATTGCACACCCCTATAATGCTTTTCAGCATGATTTGTAAGCTGCCTTCAGTTACAGGGAAAAGAGGTATATAAATATTTGAATAAATAGGTAGTTTGGTCAGGTTGATAACATTTAAGCAACTTCCTGTTTGTTAGGTTAGGCAGGGTTCTGACAGTGATTGTTCCTCCTCTGTTATATCTGACCTGTGATGTGATGCTGGTTGTCATATCTCTCCTATATTATAATTGCATTTTAGACTGGCAAGATTCTATGCCCACCAAAATGAGTTGGCTCCGTGATGTGTCAATCACAAGGTGTCTCTATCCACTGGCTGCATTGCCTGAATTCTCTCCTACCCACTGCAGCTTAGGCCACTTTTCTCTGATTGGGCCAGTGTTTCAAGGTCATTTGCATATGGAAGCTGATTGGACTTCACTCCATTCCACACCTCAAATTGCCCCCCCCCCGCAAGACAATTGGGACTGTCAGTTACATATGCAACCTGATGTATTCTGAAGTACAAATATGTCCTCACTCACAACACATCACTTCCCCTTCAAAAGAAACAAACCCAATATCACAACCATGCCAGACCACAAAAGAGACAGATCACACCACAAGGAGAATACCACAAGCCAAAAAATGATAGGAAAAGGTGCCAGTAGTCCCCCCATTACTGCTACAGATATGTACCTGAGAGCACTTCAGAGGATGGTGTGCAGGTTCCAGGTTCATGTTATAAAAGCTGCCTGGGTGATTATGGACCTTTCACAGACTTTCTACCTTAACATACCTCACAGGGTTATTGTGCAGATCATATGGGGGAGAGGAGATTATGTCTGCTGCTTTGGTTCCTACTGCAGGGAAAGACAGCCCTTTCCTTAGGCAGAGGCTGTGGGGGTGGGGTGGGGTGAGGGATGTAAACCTGAAGACAGAGACGCAAATAAAGGTAGGCTGATGGTTGCCTGGAAAGGACATAGGGTTGCGAGCTCCAGGTTGGAAACTTCTGGGATATTTTAGGGATGAAGCCTGCTGAGGGTGGGGTCTGAGGAGGAGGAAGAGGGGGTCCTCAAACAGATACAGTGCCATAGACCCCACCTTTCAAACAAGCTGTTGCCAATCTCCAGGTGACAGCTGGAGAGCTCTTAAAACTCTGGTGCTAATTCAAAGTGCTGGGGATAGGTTGCATTCTGGCAGGGGATGCTGTGAGTGTAGAAAATTAATTATCAACAGAGTAGTGTTTTGGAAAAACTTTAGGAATTGTTTGGCCCATTTACCATGTGTCAACTATCCAGAGCCACTGGCATTTTCTCACTCTGCTGGCATCAAAACCAGTTTAAGGCAAAATAGAGATATGGACACTTTTCCGTCCTCCTTTGGATCAATCTGTCTTTGTTGGCAACCCTAGGCCTGCCAGCATTCTCAGGGTGATTTCATGCCTCCTGACTGGCATTACTTCACTAGCCCTGGCTGTTTGCTCCTGTTCAGCAGGAGCCTCCCTATGGAAGCTGCTTGGGCCTCCCAGCCACACACTTTCTGCATAACCTTCCTTGCAGATCACAAAGCTGAAGAGGAGAATGAAGTAGGCTGATTTTCTCCCCACTAACGAGAAAGACAGAACTTTGCCTAGAAAGAGGCTGCTGAGAGGGGAGGAGATAAAGTTGCCAACTTTAGGTATGGAAATTCCTGGAGATTTGAGGGGTGGACCCTGGAGACAGTGAGGTTTGAGGAGGAGTGGGACCTCAGACAAGTACAGTGCCATAGACTCCACCCTCCAAACCAGCCATTTCCTCCTGTGGACCCATTGTTGCCAGTCTCCAGGTGGGGGCTGGAGATCACTCAGAATTACAACTGCTCTTCAGGAGGGAGAGGGGAGGAGATGGAAAGCTGAAGTCATAGGGGTACATAAAGGTAGGTTGATGGTTGGCTGGGAAGGAGATAGGCTTGCCAACGCCAGGCTGGGAAATTCCTGAAGATTTGAGGGGTGGAGTCTGGAGAGGGTGGACCTGAGATAGGTACAATGCCATAGATGTCACCCTCCAAACCAGTCATTTCCTCCTGGGGGAACCATTGATGCCAATCTCCAGAGGAGGGCTGGAGATCACTCAGAATTACAACTGCTGCTCAGATGACAGAGATCAGTTCCCCTGAAGAAAAGGGTGAGCTCTGTGTCATTATACCCTGCTGAGGTCACCACAGCAAATTGACACTGAGTGCCCAAGTCCAGGGCATCTGCCCTGAGTTTCTTTCTAGAGCTCGTTGTATGTATTTCCACAACAGGCTTTATTCCTAGTTTCATTATAAAAACAAATCAGACTGCAAGAGGGCCCCCCCCCCATTCTAGTATGTATTCTAAGGCTCAGCACAAGGCAACCGTCCAATTGGAAAGATGTGGGTAGACCTGTTCTCTGGAGCCTAGGTCTACCAACATAGCAGAAAGGGGAGAGTCAACTTGTCCTCCAAAGGCCAGGTCTACCAATATAGCTGAAAGGGGTGGGTAGACCTGGCCTCCAAACAACCTACATAGGTTAATAGTAAAGATAAATCTGAATAGTGTAAACAATTAGGAACTGGAAACCAAATGGCCCTTCTCAGCCAGGTACATAGCAATAAAGAGGCATGAAGGAGAAATCCAGACTGCAGAAACTGTGAGGTAGCCCTTGGATAGAGATGCCCCCTAGAGACTTCCAGAATAATAGCTAAGGGGGCTATCACAACAGGTACAAGGCTGGGGCCCTCCAGGGAACAAAAAATGCTGTACACATCAAATGGAAGTAGAGTTGCCAACCTCCAGGTGGGCCCTGAAGGTCTCCTGGAACTGCAACTCATCTGCAGACTACAGAGATCAGTTCCCCTGGAGAAAATGGCTGCTCTGGGTGTGGACTTCATAGCATTATACTCTGTGGGGGTTCCTCCACTCCTGAATTCCATAGTCCCCTGGCTCCACCCCCAAATCTCCAGGAATTCCCCAAACCAAACTTGGCAACCCAAAATGGAAGCAACCTGGATTCTAGTCTGTATATTTTGCTACTGATCCTTAGCATTCCATTTGATCTTTTGAGACAAGATGAACAACATTCTCTCTTTAAAGGTATATCTGTCTATCTATCGATATATAGATCTATATCAATGTATCAATAGACAGACAGACAGACATGTTAGGGTTACCATATTTTGAAAAGCAAAGAGGACATATTTCCCAACTGACTACTTCAAACAAGTGATCACTATGACCGCCCTGAGCCTCCGGGGAGAGCGGGATATAAATCTAAATAATAAAATAAATAAATAAATATGACAAATCTCATTTTAAATACCCCTACTATTTAAGCTGTGATAATTGCTACTTACTAGGAACATTCCTAACCTTCCAACCCTATCTGTTAATGGATGGCTGCCCGGACTCCACCCCAAATAATTTGGACAGGACTTTGGAGGCTGTGGCTGGGTAGTTACAGCAGAGCCATCTGAAACATAATCCAATGAAGATGGAGGTCCTGTACCTGAGCCAGGATGAGGGTGGGGGGGTAGACTTAGGAATCAAGCTCCCAGCCCTGGACAGGTCACCCCTGGATCTAGTGTTGAGGGTGAGAAGTCTAGGGGTGATCCTGGATGCCTCACTTTCTATGGACCTCATAAATTAATGTATGGTGCATGATTAATGTATGAATTTGCCATCTTTTGATCGGTTTGAAGTAATTCATTGAGATAATCTGTTTTTAATGGTTCTGTAGAATCTCTTGTTGTTACTCACCCTGAGCCTGCTTGTGGGGAGGGTGGGATATAAATCAAACAAATAAAATTAATAATATTAAATAAAATAAACCCCCAAAGAGGACATTTTCACCAGTTTTTAATAAAGAGCCCAAAAGAGGATGGACACAAAAAAGAGGGCATGTCCTCTAAAAAGAGGACATCCGGTAACCCTAGATAGATAGATAGATAGATAGATAGATAGATAGATAGATAGATGATAGATAGATAGATAGATAGATAGATAGATAGATAGATAGATAGAGACAGTTTGGTGTAGTGGTTCAGTGTGCTGACTCTAATCTGGGAGAACCGGGTTTGATTCCCCAATCCTCCACTTGCAGCTGCTGGATGACCTCGGGCAAGCCATAGTTCTGTCAGAGCTGTTCTTGAAAGAACAGTTCTTGAAATAACTCCCTCAGCCTCACCTACCTCAAAGGGTATCTGTCGTGGGGAGGGGAAGAGAAAGGAGTTTGTAAGCCACTCTGAGTGAAGGGTGGGGTATATATCCAATCTCCTCCTCCTCCTCCTCCTCCTCTTCTTCTTCTGCTTCTTCTTCTTCTTCATAAACAGACAGACCGACAGACAAATAGATAGGCAGGCAAGCAGATAGATTGATAGGCAGGCAGAGAGACAGGCAGACAGATATTCAAAAGCCTTCAGTATGAAAGAGTTTCTTCCCATTCTTGTTTTGCTAAAGGAAGGCTTGTATAGGAGCTGCCTTTGAAAGCCACATGTCTCTCATTCACAGCCTGCAATAGCACTAGTCATGCCAGGATACTTCTTTAATGGCAATAATCCTTAAGCACCACAGATCCTAATTATTGGAGCAGCAGTGGATCTTAATGCATGATTGCATCTTCTGAGAACCCAAAATGGATGGCGGCTCAGCTATCTATAGTTCCAGCGATGAACATCAGGTCTGGAAGTTCTGTCCCTTAGAGGTGACAATTATCTCAGCAAGAGACCCATCAAATAACTTGCACCCTGCTGAAGAATATTCATATACACACTGCCAGTACTTTAATAATTTCAGATAATCTAATCATGGATTCAAGGTTTCATTTAGTTCACTGTTGATTTTATTTTTAATGGTCGTAATCACATACTGGCAGGGAGGGGATCCTCCTAGGAGTCTGTTGCAGAGGAGATCTGATTTAAATCTAATTGATTTAAAGCATGATGTAAATCACAAGGCCAGAAGACTTGATTGTGGTTTTCTACGTAAAAGTGCATTCTTGCTGGCTGCTATAAGCTTGGTACATATCCTCACAGCTCAGAGTTGGATGTGGGTTTCAGTGTTAGAAGATATGGCTCACTGTACATTTAACTTTTCATATTAGAATCACGGGTATATCAGAAAAAAAAAATGAATGATTGGTTGTAGCATGGTGGATCCCAATGATGGTGTGATAGACACCAAATGAATGAAAGTTATACCCAAAGACCTCAAGTCTTCTCAAACTTCCTGCTCAGACAGTGTCACTTCTGTTTCTCCTGCCTGGACCTCCAGGGTAGTCTTAATCAATATGCAATAGGGGTAGCTGCCTCAGGTTCTGTGCTATGGGGGGCAGTCACCCATGTTCCTATCCCCCAGTTATAGGGTTGCCATTCCTCCAACAGGGGCAGGGGGTTATCTGCTTTTGGGTCCCCTGATCCACTGCCACCAAGCCAGCTGGTGAGGGAACCCCACCCGCAAAGAGCCCGGTCTGTGCCAATGTAATCACAGAGGTGACGTCATCACGCAGGGCACATTGAGGGAGGGATGCTCTAGTGTTCCTCAAATGCTAGAGCATCCCCTTGCAATGTGCCCTGCATGATAACATCACTTCTGGGTGACATCATTGCGGGTCAGGCCTAAAGTGTGCACACCAAAAACTCCAGGACCTCCCCCCCTCCGGCACTGGCAGCCAAGTAAGACCTGGCAACATGCCTATGTGACCCGGAAGTGATGTGGTACATTGGAGATGTTGGGAGTGATGCTCTTTTTTTTTTTGAACAAAACTCTATGGTTTTCTACTAGAGAGTTTTGCCCCAAAACCAGAGTGCCCCCCCCATGTCCCCAATGTGCCCCAATCATGTAGGCACATCACATTTCTTTTTTGGCAATTCTCCTCACTCCTGCTAAGTTCACCCCTGTCCCCTGCCAGCAGGTCCAAGGGACCTGGCAATCCTAGGCAGAGAAGACCAGTGATAATATCATCTGCTATACAAGAATTAATATGTAAAATTAAGGATAGAATTTAAGGAGATACTATAGGAAGAGATGTGTGCTCTGTGAACTAAAATGGTCTTGTGAGCGAGAAAAGTGTACTGGCCTCAGTATCCTTGTTCTGCCTCAGAGTGCTCTGCATCACAGGCCAAAAAGACCGTCAGAGAAGTGGGAAGTCTTCTGGGTTTCACTGACAAGTAAAGTTCAGCAGCCCCATTGTAAGGAGTAGGAAGGCTGGGGAGAAGCCTACTTGCGATAGCAGCATCTGTCAGCTTGTGCTGGATCAGGAGGCATAGGTGGCAGCAAACACTCTGTCCATCTATGATGCACTGCTATTCCATCTCCTGCCATGCCATCCATATATGGCCACCACTGTCAATATGACTACAGTCAGAAAACAGGCAATAAGCTGCAGGAAAACAGATTCCTCAAAGAAGGGAGTGAAATCACAAGACTATGGGTCAGGTTCAGTGTTCCCTCTAAGCTGAGTTAGAGTGAGCTAGCTTACAGTTTTTTAGCCTCTGGCTCGCACATTTTTGTCTTCGCTCAGGAAGGATGGCTCCGGAGCAGACTAATTTATGCAGTAGCCAAATTGCTCACTCACAACTTGAATGCCAGGAGCTCACAAAGTAGAATTTTTGCTCACAAGACTCCACATCTTAGAGGGAGCATTAGTCAGGTTACAAGTGATAGGCCAGCATGGTATGGTTGTTAGTGTATCAGACTAGGATCTGGAGGACCCAAAATTCAAATCCCAACTCGGCCATGAAGCTTGATGAGTGGCCTTGATCCAGTCACTCTCTCAGCAGGCAGAACACACCCATGACCAATGTACCCTCTAAGCTGAGTTAGTGTGAGCCAGCTCACAGTTTTTTAGTCTCCGGCTCACACATTTTTGTCTTCGCTCAGGAAGGATGGCTCCAGAGCAAACTAACTTATGCAATAGCCAAATCGCTCGCTCATAACTTTAATGCCACAAAGTAGAATCTTTGCTCACAAGACTCCACAGCATTAGAGGGAACATTGCCCATGACTTATTTATGCTCACCGAACTGGCAAGAATGGAAACTGTGCCCAGATACACCAATAAACCCCACTGATGCCACACTCCTTGCTGCAACACAACACTACTCCCATAGAAAGAAAACTGGTTAATTCCCCAAATAAATTTTCCCATGAACCTACACCTGTTCTGTTTATTTACACTTCTTTTATTACCCGCCCAAGTCACCAACAAACGCAGTTCACTCCAGCGCAGATCACCCTTCCTTCCAATCCAGCCCTTTTGTGCATGCCCCTCTGAAGCATGCATTTTCCCCTAGTTCTCCCAAAGAAAGCCAGTTTCCAATCTGATTTCTCTGTCTTATTCCAAATCAGTGTGTCTGCCCGCTTAATGAAGTGAGAAGGACAGCCCCCCCCCCAAGCATCCTTACAACAACAACAAAAAGGGGAGCCACGAAATGAGCAGTCATTTGCCAGTCACCTACAGAGTTCCTCCACCTGGGATTTTTCAGCATTCAGCATTCCTTCCAAAACACGGGTACTCCCAGCAGTGCTTATTTTAACAGGAATTCTATTTCTTCGGGCAGCTTCTTAACAGGGAAGCTGAACAGATGCTGAGCATGAAAGTAAAAGGAAAGCATAGTGGATGCTAGAATGTGCAGCATCCCATGCTTTTCCATCTAGTTAACTCTTTCATAACACTGTATTACAAGTGTCCTAACAGAGAACTCCTTTTCTACCTTCTCTCATGGTGGATTGTAGCTGCACTGTCCTCAGTGTTTACCTATAGGGACGGGCAGAGGAAAATCTTGAAAATCTAAAAAAAGAAGAAGAAGAAGAATGTTCCATGCCCGTAGGGTTGCTAACTCCAGATGGGGCCTGAAAATCTTCCGGAATTAAAAATGATCTCCAGTCTGCAGAGATTGGTTCCACTGGAGCAAATGGGTCCTTTGGAGGGTGGGCTCCATGGCACTATGCCCTACTGAGATCCTTCCCCTCCTCTGACCGTCTTCCCCAGGCTTCACCCCAAATCTACAGGAATTTTGCAACATGAAGTTGGCAATCCTACATGCCAGTATCCTAAATCTCAAGGGCAGAAACGCAAAGTATGAAGATTGTGCTCTTCAAAGGTATTTTGCCCTTTCCCCAAAGAGTGGCATCTGGGTATGTTCACAGTCAACAATGAGTAGAAACGTGCAAATGCTTCACTGAGAAATCTTGCTAGCCTTCTCAGACCCCTTAGATGTTGCTCCTGAGCAAGAAATTCTGAATTCACATCCTCCCCCCCCGATTCCAATCCTGTCCCATAAAAGTCACCCATTTCAAAAATATCCTAATATTTAGGGTTGCCAGGCCATGTACCACACAGGAGGTTTTGGGTTAGGGACATGAGGAAATATTGGCATTGCATGTGTCCTTATGTCACTTCTGGAGAGAACCTAAAAGTGATGGAAGGTTGTTCTAGGAATTGCTGGAAAGTCTGTGCTAAAACTATAGATCTTCTGGAGATTCCTAGAGATTCCTACCCCAGAAATGATATAATGGCATAGGCAACACTGTCAGTTCTTAAAAAATTTTTCTCCAGAAACTGCTTGGACCAGTGATGGACAATGGCAACTGGAGGCCAGGTATCCCCCATCCAAACTGGAGGACTGGCATGCCTGGTTTATACATACACATCCATCATGGAATTTTACCACATTGTATTTGAGGTCATATGAAAGTTTGGTGTGGTGGTATCTTTATGGCTTACAAATTCAAAGGGGTCCCTCTGAATCAATGTGTCTGTGTGAATCCAGATTTTCAGGGTAGTAGCCTTCTTCTCCTCTGCCTTAAACTTTTAGACATTCTACCTAACCCCCCCTACACACACCCAGTTTGGGATGTTGAAAACTTTTAAAATGGTTTATAATAATAATAATATAACAATAATAGAAATACATGAGAAAAGGGAACACTCGGCACTTTAAGAAAAGGCAAATATTGAATACAAGATTTAAAGCATTGAATTAAAATTAAAATAGCCACAGAATCACTGCGTATTAATTAGGCACTGAAATAATAGCAGTAGCTTGGATTTTTTAGTGCAGCTGAGATATATTTGGCAGCTGCCTGAGTAAAGTGGTTTCAAAGATCCTCTTCCAGTCAACAGAGATTATGCGACTTTTCTTATTGGGGCTTTCCCTAACTGCTTGCTTATTTCACCACCTGCTTCGGTGCTTCTGCCAACACAATCTTTATTCCTCTTGTTCCTATCTTAAAGTAGATAGTGATCCAGGACAACCCAAATTAAAACTCGTTTTATACCTCATAGTTATGCCTGGTTTATTTGCTCTTATCCATACCAATTTTTATTTTCCATTATAAATACCCCTCCCTGTAAGGTTCACTTTTGCACACAACCATAACATTTCCCCCTGCCGAAACACTCGCTGGCCCAGTTTGACTATCTCTAAATTCCTGCTTATTCCTACAATTGGTTCTTCTGAAATGACTGAGCCTTGGATATTCCTTCCCACAATCTTTCCCCCCCAAAAAAATAAAAGAGGCTATGTGGGTTAAAAGGAAAACACTGAGATGTAGCAAGTAGACGTGTGCAAAAAATATCAATTTCCAAATATTCTCAAATAGCAATATCAGTATTGTATTGAGATTTGGGTAAATATTTGGGAAAGCCGAATTTATTTGGCTCTATTATACCCCATGGGGAAGTCTCCATAGGATATAATGGAGAGTCAATCTTAGAGTATTTGGGGCTCTGGGGGGGGTGTTTTTTGAGGTAGAGGCACCAAATTTGCAGCATAGCTGCTGATGCCTCTCCCCAAAACCCCCAAAGTTTTAAAAAGATTGGACCAGGGGGTCCAATTCTATGGGCCCCCAAAGAAGGTGCCCCCATTCTCCATTGAATCTAATGGAGAAAAAAAAAAGTTTTAAATGCTTGCTGAGATTCACTTGCTTGCTCAGTTCACTTGCTGGGATTCAAAATTTAAATGTTTGCTAAGTACACTCACCAAGTGAATTCAGAAGGGATTTAAACTTTAAATGCTTGCTAAATTCACTTGTCAAGATTCACTTTCTTGCTGAGTTCACACGCCGGGATTTAAACTTTAAATGCTTGCTGAGTCCACTTGCTGAGTCAAGCCACTGCAGTGATGGTGGCACAACTCAGCAAGTGAACTCAGAATGCGTTTTAAGAGACCATGGTCTCTTAATGCCTTCTAGCTGCGCCCGAATAAAAGCTGAATAATATCAGCTTTTATTCGGATATTTCGATTGCCAAATCAGATTCTCCAATTTATTTATTTATTTGGCTCTATTTATTTATTCGGCTCAGTTTATACCAAATGCACACCCCTAGTAGCAAGTCTACAAAACTTTGACATATAATGCCCAACTCAGCCACGTATGTATATATGTATGTATGTATGGATGGATGGATGATAACCTCAAGAATTGACTTGTAGTTTATTGCTTGACCTATAAGTGGCAATTTGACAGGATGACTTGCATATGCAGTTGCCAGCTCCAGGTTGGAAAATATTTTGAGATACCTAGATTCCAATGGGGTAGAATGCCATAGTGTCCACCTTCCAAAACAGCCATTTTCTTCAGGTGAACTATAGTCTGGAGAACTGTTGTAAGCTTGGGAGATCTCCAGGCCCCACCTGGAAGTTGGCAACCCTATTTGTATGGGTCTATGGCCAATGAAAGCTCAAGCACCACAGGCTTCAGATTAATATTTCCTCATCTTAACTTTGATGCCGAGCACAAGGTCACTCTAGTGTTTTGGCACAGTCTCTCCACTAGTCGGACTTCTGAAGGCAGCCGGCGGTGTTCCCAAGCCCAGCACTGCCAAAGCCTGGCCTTTCACGAGCTTGCCTGACCTCACATCTGTCGCCGACTTTTTTGACAGTCTGTTCCCGTGTTCACCTGTCAGCATGAAGTAACACGAAGACTACAGAGGAATCGAGTGACATGAATGCGCAAGTGAAAACTGGCCCAATCCATCAATTATGGTGCAGTTTTATTAAATTTAAAAGGTAACCAAAGATCATGATGCCACTTCCCGAATGGAGCCGCTTTCTCCTTTCATTCCTCGATTACTTATTCAAACCGAGTTGCTGCGGTGTGCTTTAACGGCAGGGACCCTGTGTCGAGGCATTCATGTTCACTCTTCCAATCTGCAGTTTACTGTACTCAGCTCCCCGAGGAATAATTAATATCTCTGCCTAGATTGTCTTTGGCAGCTGAAAGGCTGCTTCTCACGTAGCATCTGATGCTATTATCTCACACAGGTGTTGCTGAAGCAAAAGGTCCACCCGTTCCAGTTAGCTGGCGCACAAGATCGACGCCCCCCAGGGACTTGGAAAACATCATTTGAGAAACCTGCTCTCCATCACCTGTTACATATTTCCAAATTGTTAATGGTCTCATTAGGCATATTATAGAAGATGGCCCACTTATTAACTGTGCCTTCCTCCTACGTGAGACGGCCTTCCAGAACTCTCAATTCAGATGCAAATCCTTGTAGAGGAATAAGGTGTCCAGAAGTTTCGTTGCCTATTGCCTGGATATTTGAATGCCAGCTATGCAACAGTGCTCCTCCTTTTCAGTCTTCGTCAGTGACGCTTCAGCTCTGAAATTCACAGTGCAATCCCAAGCAGAGTTGCAGTGAAGTCAATGGGTTTAGAAAGGTGTAACTTTGTTTAGGATTGTGCTACAAGCCGTGCCTTCTCAAATAATAACATCCCCTTAAGTTATCTTCCATGGCTACTGAGTTGCAAAACCCTAATCTAAAATTTAATGGAAGAAGAACATCAAGAAGAAGGAACAAATAGTGCTTGTTGCCCCTTGATCTCTGAGAAATGATGAGGTGTAGAGGGTAGAATGCTGGGCGTGAAGGGAGGTGATGAGTTCAAATCCTTTCTCAGCTATGTAGCTTGCTAGGTAACCTTGGGCCAGTCCCTGTTTCTCCACTTTGCATACTTGGCATGGTTATTCTGGGGGGAAGAGACCAGGATAAGCACATGGAAATTGGAATTCCTGGGTGTCATACATATGTGATAAAGAACTGAGACCTGTAAAAATGTTGAAAAGTGCATTCATTTCCCATGCTTTTGAGGAAATAAAAATGAAAAGTTGTTGAAGATTTTTTTTTTAAATTCAGAAAAGTCCTTTGGTTTACACTGTGCTGTGCAAACAGCAGACACACTCTGAAATTCCCCTGTGCTTAACTAAACGATTTACAAATACTACTACTAATAATAATAATCAGGAGGAGTCCAAGGTAAAACTTAAGGAAAGCTATCAGAAATCAGTGGTGACAAAGCACTACATTCACATGTCCTGTGACACCTTAGAGGCCAATGAAAGTTTACACCAGCAGCAGCGTTCACAGATTGCAGTCCACAATGGAATCCTCGCATCTGAAGTACTGGGTGCCAGTCCACACATGCTTGTGCTGGAATATGTATCTTTAAAGTCTTCAAGGTGCCACTAGACTGTCCTTTATTGTTTTGCTGCAACATGGCTACCCCTCTGGAATTATTATCAGTTAAGGTTGTCAAGTCCCTCCTGTCCACTGGTGGGGGATGGGGGTAAGGCTGCCAACTCCAGGTTGGGAAACTCCTGGAGATTTTGGGTGGAGCCGGGGGAGACAGGGACCACAGTGGGGTACAAGGCCATAGAGTCCACCCTCCAAATCATCCATTTTCTCCAGGGCAACTGATCTCTGTAGTCTGGAGATGAGGTGTAATTGGGGGGGGGGTCCCCAGGTCTCACCTGGAGGCTGTCATCCCTAAATCAGCTCCCTATGCAAGAGATAATTGTTCATTCAGTATCTTAGAATTCTCAGACATCTTTGTAGTATTTTAAAGGACTGCAGCTGTAGTGTGGAGGAACAGACTAATATGTGCAAGTCCACTCATTCACTTGTAAAACGTGTGTGTGTGTACGGATTTTTAAATAACATCATTGTGTACAGGTGAGGGAGATCACACTTCTCTCAGTCCTACCACAGTGCTGGGAGGACTGAAAAATATTTTCTCCAAGCTGGGCTCCACTACTGAAATCAGCTGGGCTGTGAGGAAAATATTGAAAGGAAGAAAGGCAAGGGAGCGCATAGCTTCCATATCCTCTTGAAAAAAAGGCAGACAGCCCTGTCTCCCACTTCAGGACTCTAGGAAAGGAAATATATGATCACAAGGAGTAAGGCCCATTGTGGGAAGAAATACAACAGGCTCTAGAAAGACGCTCCAGGTGAGTGTCCCGGCTGTGGCTGGTGGAGCAACGGAGGGAAGGGGAACATAGAGGGAGGCGAGCCGTGTTTATTTCCTTCTACTTAGCTATAAGGCAGGGCTGTCTCAAGTCATTTTGCTGCCCCAAGTGGGTAGTATGTGAGGAGAGCTGCATGGTAACAGATATGGTTCCCTCCACCCCGACTTTTGTTGATTTGGGGTTATGCAGTGGTAGCTAAGGTAGAAAAGCACCTCCTCCTATGCCATGTTTTCTGGGTTCCAAGTGTCTGGAAAGCAGTTCTGTAGCCATACTGGGTTGCCAACTTTGAGTGGGGAAATACTTGTAGATTTGAGGAGTAGAGCCTGGGGACAGCAGGGTTTGGGGTGGGCAGGAACCTAATGCCATAGAGTCCACTGCCCAAAGCAGCCATTTTCTCCAGGAGAACTGATCTTGGTCATCTGGAGATCAGTTGTAATAGCTGGTGGTACCTGGAGACTGGCTTATGTTGATTTGGGGCTATGCAGTGGCAGCTAAGGTAGAAAAGCACTGCCTTTTAGGCTATGTTTTCTGGGTTCCAAGGGAATGGAAAGTGGTCCTGTAACCAGTTACAGGGTTGCCAACTCTGGATTGGGAAATACTGTAGCTTTGAGGGATAGAGCCTGGGGAGGGGAGAGTTTGGGGTGGGGAGGGACCTCAGCAGGGTATAACACCATAGAGTCCACTGCCCAAAGCAAGGGGAAGTGAGGTTGCCCAGTAAGGAGATTAATCAGTAGTTTCTTCGGAGACCTATCATTCCTAAATTATGCATCTCCCTAGGGTGGGGACAGGGTCATTAGCTAACCAGACACTCTGATTTCACCTTTCAATTTTTTTCCCCCAGGCTTATCTGTCTGGAATCCATTTTGTGTCATTTTGGGCCAGGCAGTGTCATATATTTATGATTTTGGGAGGTGATATTATATGAAGTGTGTTTCTCTCTCTCTCTCTCTAAGTGCTAAACTGCCCTATAAAGTTCCCAGTTTAACCCATTATATGTGTTGTGTTTCATTCAAGGGGTGGGTAGGCAACCAGGTTTGATTCCCCACTCATCCTCCACATGAGGCCTGCTGGATGAACTTGGGCCAGTTATAGTTCTCTCAGAACTCTCTCAGCCCCACTTACCTCACAAGGTGCCTGTTGTGGGGAGGTGGTAAGCCACTTTGAGGCTCCTTAAGGTACAGAAAAGTGGGATATAAAAACATTCTCTTCTTCTTTTCTTCTTAAGTGTGGGATAGAACCCTTACTCAGTGGGTTAGGTGTACAACTTGGTGGGTGGGTGCGGGAAGTTAAAACTGAAATATGTTTCCTACAGGAGCCAATGGATATTGATCTGATTTTCTAATATGACAAGCTTTAATTCCAAATTCACAAAATGCAAGCCCCAAGTCGCGCCGAGCTTGCACTGGCGTGAGGGGACTGATTTGCCTCCTTGTGAGGCAGGAAGAGACAGCACCGGTGCTGCGCTTGCATAGCGCCAGGCAGTGGGCGGAGCCAGCCTATTTAGGCTCGGCTCCCGCCCTCTGCCTTAGCAGTCCTCTGGCATGCTCGGCCCACCCTCCCATCCTTTTTTAGTGCAGGTTTCAACCGGTTGCCTTTTAATGGGGGCCAAGTAGGAATTTTTCACCCCTTTTCAATTGGGCCTCTGATGGAAGGGGTGTCTTTGCCTACCTTGCACTGATGATGGTGGTCTGGGAAATTGGCTTTGGGGGGCCGTGTTTGTTAAATAGGATGGTCACTTTGTGGTAGGTGGGGTAACGCAAACAGGAAGTGGAAAATGGTGAGCACTTGGGCATCGTTATAAAGGAATTAAAGGGTCCTGCAAGAATGGCTTTTGGGCCTGTGTGGCTCAAGGCCGGGAAGGAATGATCTTCCTTAGAACAGTCTGGCCCAGCCTGTCTTAGCAGGCCTTGTGGCTTCTGGGGTGGGGGGCCAGGGGGTTCTCCTAAATATGCCAAGCCGCTGGTCAAGAGTTACATTGGGAGGCTCGAGATTGGGGCAGGTGCATCTCCCGGAAGGAAATGAAGGTGGTCAGGAGTTTGACACCTGTCATATTCCTCAGTACGTTTTAGCAGCCCCTCCTCAGTTGTTTGTTTATAAACAGTTAATAAAGTGGCCCTTAAATCCATATTGGTGTCTATCTCTTCATTCCGACTGGGGGGGGGGGAGAATGACAAATTACCCATCTCTGACTTCTCAGTCTCTCTCTCTTTCATTTGCAGTCATCTAATTGACCATTAACTTGTGACAGTTGCTTTCTCTTTTGCTTGTGCTCAGATTTTTTGTTGCTCTTAAGGTAAGATTTGTCTAGGTGTAAAATTCAGGGTTCACCCATCATTGCTTTTGTATCTGTTTCCAAGTCCTTTCATTCTGATGAAAAGAAATCCCGGGATTTTGTGTATTTATGTGACACTGTTATGAAAAACGAGGCCCGCATTTCCCCATCTTCAGAACTCTGACTGAAGATTTGTGCAAATGTGTCAGATTCTCTTGAACAAATCCAGTGATGCTCAAACTCAGACTGGCAAAGGCCAAGACCATTCTCTTCAAGGTGTGAAGCATTGAGGGTTCCCAAATCAGTGTAACGTAACAGGAGACGGTAATTTTCAGGCCTGAAGGTAGAGCCTGAACACATATCACTTTTTCCCCCTCAAAACAATTTGTGCAGACAAAGAAGAGAAAAGAAAATCCAACCAATAATAATGGGTCCCTGAACAGAAAAGTGTACTGTATTATCCAGAATAGTATAAATGGGCAACTGGCTTCTGGGGGCAGTTCTGGACTGGATAAGGGCTAATAAACTGAAGCTTAATCTGGATGAAGTGGAAGTGCTACAGGTGGGTGGAAGGTCTGATCTGGGCTTTAAGATGTCACCCATTCTGGAATGGGTTGCACTCCCCTGGAAGGAACAGGTCCATAGCCTGGGGGTGCTCTTGGACCTAGGCCTACTGCTGGATAAGCAGATGACAACTGTGTACAGGAGTGTCTTTTACCAGCTTCAGCTGGTAAATAAGCTGCAGCCTTTCCTGGGCAGAAAAGATCTCACCACTTCGTGCATGCCCAGCTGCATCTAGATTAGATTACTGCAATGCTTGGGACTGCTCTTCAGAAGTGTTTAGAAACTTCAATTGGTACAGAATGCTTCAGCCAGGATAATGACTAGAGTGGGTTGTAGGGACCATATCACTCTGGTCTTGGCTCACCTACACTGGCTCCTAATTTGCTCCCAGGCAAATTCAAGGTGCTGTTCTTGACCTTCAAAACCCTATATGGTTTGGGACGAATATACCTGAAGGACTGCCTTTTTCCTTATGAACCTCCCCAACCACTACAGTTGTCTTTGAAGGCCCACTTTGGTTCCCCTGCCTTCTGATAGCAGATAGGCAACCTGGGAAAGGGTCTTCCCAGTCATGGCACCAAAGTTCAGGAACTGCCTCCCACGGGATTTGTCTGCCCCTTCTGTTGCTGTCCTCTGCCAGTGGGTACAGACTTTTTACTTTGTTTGTTTGTTCAGCATTTCTTCAATGATTCCTCCTTCCTAATCAGAGCCAGTTTGGTGTAGTGGTTAAGTGTGCGGACTTTAATCTGGGAGAACCAGGTTTGATTCCCCACTCCTCCATATGCAGCTGCTGGATGATCTTGGGCAAGCCATAATTCTGTCAGAGCTGTTCTCTCAAGGATAATTCTGGAAAGAGCTCTCTCAGCCCCACCTACCTCACAGGGTGTCTGTTGTGGGGAGGGGAAGGGAAAGGAGTTTGTAAGCTGCTCTGAGACTCCAAGAGAAGGGCGGGATATAAATCCAATCTCCCCTCCCCCTCCCCCTCTTCTTCTTCTTTTTCTTTTACTATGCTTTTATGTTTTATATGTATTTTAACTCTATTTTGTGTGTGTTTGAACTCTATTTTTAACTTTTTTTGGATTTTTAGATTTTCTCACATATGTTTTAAATTGTTTCACTATGATCTACCAAAGGAATAAAGGGATGCTCCCCCCCCTTACATTCATGATAATGGAATACTAATCTGATGTAGCGGTTACACATTTGGAACACAAGTTAGAACTCCTTCTCCCCCTTCCGAAATTAGATTTAATTACATTGGAAACACTGTTCAGGAAGTGGGTTGTCGTTATATTGGTGGGCAATTGAATATCCCCCCGTAAATGCCACTTTGCTACTGTCAGACATTAAGGTTCGTGTTATATGACAAATGACATGATCTTTTTAGAAAATATGGTAGCAAAAATCAATCCCAATGATCCCAGTACTTCTCATCCAGCACCACTACATAATAAATTTGCCACTGGTGCCAGCTAAAGGTACAAAGGTAAACTTAGCTACTAGTGATAGAGGTTTTTGTGTGTGAAAGACAGCCTGCTTCATCAGATGTAAGAAGTGTGCTCTGTAAACGTATGTACAAATAATAATTACAAATTAGACACATGGTTTGGATCAAGGTTATATAGGGGCTCATGGTGGCCCTTGGCAGTCCTGACCAGTGTTCCCTCTAAGCTGAGTTAGTGTGAGCTGGCTCACAGTTTTTTAGCCTCCGGCTCACATATTTTTTACCTTAGCTCAGGAAGAATGGCTCCAGAGCAAACTAATTTATGCAGTAGCCAAATAACTTGCTCACAGTTCTAATGCCAGTAGCTCACAAAGTGGAATTTTTGCTCACAGGACTCCACAGAGCTTAGAGGGAGCATTGGTCCTGACCTTTTTAAAGCTCCATCCTGGCCAGTTCCCCTTCTTATCACAGTCTCTGTCCCACATGGCTTTCGTCCAGGCAGATTCCATCATCCCCAGCAAAGGGTTCTTTTGGTATTCAAAAGGGACCTCATCCTCTCCTTTTTACCAATGGAAAAGCCGACTGGATCCAACCAGATGTCTGACCCTGTGTGCATCTGTGGATGGAGAGTTCACTACATAGATCTGTTGAGGTGGACACCAGCTCTCAAAAGCTTACGCTACAATGAGTATGGTCTTCTTCATGGTGCCACAGCTCCCCTTTTTTTTATTTCTTCCCTAATAAAGTTATCCTCATCACTTGGGAACCAAGCAAGGTCAGGTCCTATTTTAGCTCTGAGTCTTTGCACTTCTGTCTTCGGACCACTGGGAAGCAGACAGCAGCAAGCCTCGTCAAATCAAACCCAGCCAAAGCTGCCTTTTGGTTAGAGGTGCAAACGTGCCACATGGAGGCACATTTATATTCTGCGAGTGTGAATGAAATATGACAAGGATGCTTTTGTCTCTCTCTCTCTCTCTCTGCATGCGTGAGCTTTTGCTCTGGGGCTCTGAGGTAGCAAGATGTCTAGGATGGTGGTGGGGAGAGAGAAGAAAAAAAACCTGCCAGAAAATGTAGCACTTGGAGATTCCATCAATTCATTTCTTTAAATGTAATTGCGTCCCTAATCAGATTATGTATTTTCAAGCCTCCATACAGTCCAGTGTCCTCGGGCTAGCTACTTTCACATTCCCCCCCCACACCTTCCCTTCAGGAGAGGAAATTCAGTTTCCTGCCATTTCTTAAGTGCAAGGCCACTTCTTTTTTTGCATGCTTCAGCATTCCAAGATGAATAATCAAGTTGAAAACTTCACTTTGCTGCCGAATTCTCCAGCAAAGCAAGGTGACCTTCTGTCAGTTTCCATTAAAAAGATCCACCTCAGGATGTCTCACACAACTAGATATGAATGCTAACTCTTATTTAAAAGAGACAGGAGACACTAGGATTATGATTCCCATGTTGTATCGCTCCGCTGCACACTGGACATTAGTGCTGGGCTACATTTCTTTGCTTCCAAAGAACAGTCGGTTGAATTTTGATTTTAGGAAAACTGGGCACAATTTCATCTGTGCTACAGGCTCATTGCCTAAAGCAAGTCCCCCGGTCTCAGTCTCCCATCTGTAATAAAGGGGGCAAGGAGAAGGACAAGATAATGATTTTCTGGTATTTTGCAACTTAGAGAAGGTCTATATGTCCAATGGAGGGTGGTAAAAAATGACTATGAAAATGTTCTTCAAAATCACTGCAAAACCACAGATGATTGCTTTTCAAACTGTGGGCCAGGATCCCAAACTGTCTCGTGACTCTCTCTCAGGCCCGTCACGAAGTCAAGAGGGGGGAAGAACAGTGGAAGCTGGAAAAACAGAATCTGGGAAGCGCAGTGACAAATTTGGGAGTGCCTCTGCAGAACGTGCAACAATAGTCATGAAATTCAGCCCGTAGCTCAATAATGCTATGCATTTATAAACACCAAAAATGGAAGAAAAAAAACCCCAGAATATAAACTTGCTTAGTATTAACTGTTTCAAGAGCCCTGCATCTTATGGTTCGAGGAAACTACAGTAAGGTTAGAACTGGTCCAGTTAAAAAACCTTGTGAATCATGGCCACAGGCAATATTCAGGAAAGGGTAAAAAAAAAAAAAAATAATCAGTGAATTTAAAGTCATAAGCATTATAATAAAAGAAGAGGAGGAGGAGGAGGAGGAGATTGGATTTATACCCCACCCTTCACTCGGAGTCTCGGAGTGACTTACAAACTCCTTTCCCTTCTCCTCCCCACAACAGACACCCTGTGACGTAGATCCACCAAATGATGGAAACTCAACCTAAAGATAAGCTATCCTATACAATCAGTGGGTGAATACATGCTAGTTATTGCTTACTTCTGTATAGTATGTGTCTTCTTAGCCCTTCAGACTGATTAAACATGGAAACCTTTGTTATTTCTTGGTTGCTGAACATAAGAGGGAATTGGGGTTATATCCGGTGTAAAAGATATGATGGCTGCCTGAAAATTATGATGCACCCCTGTGGTTTCCTAGAAGCAATAGGCACTGTCTCATGGATGAAAGTGGACTGGTTTCTCAAACCAAGTCTTATTGTTTTCCACTTCTCCCATCTATGGTGATAAAAGAGTTCTGGAACAAGAGGGGAACACATAGACTGCATTATACTTTTTTATATTAACCTTAGTGGGCAGTTTCTGACTTGGTGACCCTTTGAACGGAGTCATTTTCCTAAGCTATAGTTGCAGGAATGTACATGTTTGTGATTCAGCATTTTGGGTCAGTAATAAATCTGTATCATATCAGGTTGGAAAAATGAGAATTATGAAAAAGAGGAAGCAATAGATTCCATAGGTTATTTAACAATTTGGCATTGTCACCCCAAAGTGAAGTTTGTTCCAACATGCTCCTTGGGTAGGGTTGAGATTTGGGAAGATGAACCCTGGGGAGGGGAGGATTTGGGAAGGGGAGGGACCTCAGCAGGTTATAATGCCCAAGAGTCCACCCTCCAAAGCAGCAATTTTCTCCAGGGGAACTGATCTTGGTAGGCTGGATATCAATTATAATAGCAGATCTCTAGCTGCCAGCTGCAGGTTGGCATTTGGCAACCCTATCCTTGGGGCAAAACTTCTTTAAAGAATGGTTGAGGGACCCCAAAAATAGTCTCAATAGGCCCAGTGTAATTTTTTTTTTCCTTTAGTGATTTTACAAATACTTAAGATGCCACCAGATAGCATACCACCAAAAATAAACAAAACTCGATCATCACAGCCCCTGTGTAGCCAACATAGCTGTCTGGCAGTTGTTCAGTTCAGATGGTGGTGAAGAGGGATGGGCATAAACCAAGAAAACCCAGTTTGGGTTTGGGATGTATCCTGACCCAGCCGCTCTGCCAAATTGAACCAGTTGGGGAAGTTCAGGGTGTGGTGGGGCAACCCTCTGGGTTCCTGGAGACTCCAAAATCACAGGGCATCTCCAGTTGATGCTCCTCTACCTGGTGAAGATTGGACTTGAAGGGTCTGAGTTACAGGATTCACTTCACAACTGACAACCAGAACTGGGGATTCTGGGTCTCCTGTCTCTTATAGGGCCATGCAGTCCCCTCCTCCTCCACCCTCCTCCCCTTCCTCCCCAGCTTCTTCCACCTGCTTTTGCCTCTGGCAGCATCCTTGGCTCCAGAACCTATGCACCTCACAGCAGAAGTCATGCTTCCACTGAACAAGCTGCACATTACGGTGGTGATAAACCGGGTTGTGCTCTTTACAGGTGCCTCCAGAGAATGGTGATGGCCAAGTGTTGCATGTCCCAACCCCTCCAGGCACAGGCACAACACATCTAGCACTCCATCATGCATGGGTCACTCCCCAGAGTGCAGAAATATTTCCATGTGGTGAAGTGTAACCGTGTCCCCCCACCCATTCTTGGAGCAGGTGGGAGGCAGAGCTGCTTCCTCGTGTTAGACTAAGGAGTGCTAGATGGGGGCCGGAGCAGCAGGAAGTTGGGAACCTTGGGATGTGGAAGGGGAAGATGCATCACCACCACCACCACTCTCCAAGTCACTGCCATTACTACCCTCCCTTCCAAACAGAGCTCCATGCAGTAGCTTAGGTGGCAATGCCAAAAACTCTCGAGTGACATTTGAGAGCCCCATGAGCATGGACACCAAGGAGCAGGGGCACCAAGACCCCTGATGTGCTGGGGAATCCTCAGCTGGGGGGAGGCTGTGCTAGTTGTCCATGACCACTTGGCACAGAGGAAAGTGATAGCATCATCCCTCAGCCACGAGTGTGACCCCTTCCAGCCCCTCTTAGGCCATCAAACACCTGACCAAGCAAACACCCAAATGCAGCCCAGGACAGTTGATTGAGTGGATTCAGTTGCCAGAGAGGGCAGCAGGCAATCAATGATCAATGCCCCCCCTCCAGAGGAGAAGTAGGTCAGTTGAGGGGAGGTTTCAAACTAGGTGTGGAAAGCTGAGCACAAAAATCAACCCAAGTCACTCTCCGAGACTGGAACAAGTACCCCAAGGCAGGGTGGGTGTGGGGATGCAGACTGACAAACACAGATCACCCCCAAGGAGAAGCAGGTCAGTGGGTGGTTTACTTTAATGGATTGACTTTAATGACTTGACTTGACTTGATGAGCAACCCGGTTAAGCCCATTTCACACGCTGTCTTCTTCAAAAGTCAAAAACTTAATTGATGTCTTCCGTAATTTCTATTCCACTATGGTCTAGAACTCATATCCACAAGAAAATTTTATGTGGGAAAGCCAATCCAGAATCTTTCAATGAGAACAATAGTTCTTATTTGATGACCTTGGCAAAAAAGGTTTTCTGGTGCAGAGATTATCCTGCTATGTGTCCTGTGTGTATGCTAATGAACTGATTTGGGTCAACAGACAAATGAGTCAAATATAGTATTAGTTGGTCAATTCTGTTTATTTTGTATACTTAGTTGCCTGACTTAGAGCATGGTGCTTCCCCATGTTTATCATAGTTTGGTATAGTGATTAAGTGTGCAGACTCTAATCTGGGAGAACCGGGTTTGATTCCCCACTCCTCCACTTGCATCTGCTGATGTGACCTTGTGTCAGTCACAAGCTCTGGCACAGCTATTCTTTTTTTTTTTTGGTAAAACTCTCCTAAAAAGGAGAGAATTTTATTCTTTTTATAGGAAAAGGGTAGGGTAGACAGCTGGAGAAAGAAAAAAGAGATGGAGTGAAAATATTCTGTTAATAAGGGTTAGTTTTAGTTAGTACTATTTTTAGCATCCATCACGGTTAGAAGATCTTCTTTTTAACAATCCAAAGTCCAAAATAACTCTGTTAATACCTTTAGTGAAGTCCATTGGGGTTAGTTATTAAACAGCTCCTTCCAGATGTTACACGAACAGCCGCTGCTCAAAGTGTCTTCTTAAGTCTTTTCAACTAAAAGTTGAGTCCCTTTCATCTTGATGACTCCCGCTCCGTCACCTCTTCCCAATGAGTCGCTGTCTTCTTCGCTGCTTGCATTCATCCCAGTTTTGAGTGCTGCCTCCATCCTGCTGGCGTGTCTCTTCAAAGGTTTTATTGCTTTAAAGATGAATTCCATCTTTTCTCGTTTCTTTTTTTTCTTATATTTCCGACCATCAACTTTTACGGGCTCCATAATCACAGAAGAAATTAGATCTCTGATATATTTCCTGCTCAGCTCGGCATCCCCTTCTTCTGGCAGAGTATTTTCTTTTATATAAGTGGAATAGGCTTTTAGAGCCATGTCCACCTCTTCTTTTATTTCACTCGCTTCACTGCCAGTTAGGGGTGCCAAGTCATTCGTCAAGATAAAACTGAGATCTTCTTTCTCTTCTTCTTTCTCGCCCAAAAGGGTTAACATCAGATTAGCCTTTCTTGATGTTTCCGAGATTTGCTTTTGCCGACAGAGAAGAGCACTTTCCACTTTAATCAAAGTTTCATTGATTTTCTGCATTTGCTCCAGCAGGGGCCGCAGTAACTCCTCTTGTTGAATGACAGCAAGCTCTAGGGGGGTTACCCGGACCGGAAGTCCCTCCCCCTTCTCTTCCGGTTTGTGCAGGACAATTTTCGGCGTCGACATTTTCCCTTTTGTTTACTTTTTCAAAGTTCGTGCCGCATCCTCCAAGAGGCTGATAATATCGCAATCGCCTGCCAAACCCCAACGGTATCTTCACCAACGCTTTTTTCTCTTTACCCCCTCCTCGCCCCTTTATTATTCTCGCTTCTCAAAAGGGGGTGGGGACTCCTCCCTCCTCCCTACGTTTGCGGGGGGATTTATCTCGCTTCAAAGTTAGATCTTCAACTCACGATTCGATGCAATTCTTCTTTTTATTTTAACTCATGCCGCTTTCTTCACTCCTGGTGGAATTCGGGAGCGCTGCTAAGTCCCATTACGGGCACGACGCAGCGGGGCCGATTGGGGCGGGGAGAAAGCCTCAATTTCCCGGCTAACTGCCGGCAAAGAGGCTACTCCCCAAGCGCCCCCGGTTCGGAGCCTTTACCTAAGGCTCACTAGGGTCTTGCATAGATGCAAAGACCCCCCAAACTGCGCGTGGGCTAACCATCTCCGGGAGCGTCCCGAAAGGTGGCCGCCATTCGCAACGCTGAAACCGAAAACCCCCTGGCACAGCTATTCTTGAAAGAGCAGTTTCTGTCAGAGTTCTCTCAGCCCCACCTGCCTCACAGGGTTTCTGTTGTGGGGAGGGGAAGAGAAAGGAGTTTGTAAGCCGCTCTGAGACTCAAAAGTGAAGGGCAGGGTATAAATCCAATCTCTTCTCTTTCTCTTCTCTTCTCTTCTCTTCTCTTCTCTTCTCTTCTCTTCTCTTCTCTTCTCTTCTCTTCTCTTCTCTTCTCTTCTCCTTCTTCACTATGGTCCTGTTGTGTTTGTCATAGGGTAATTAACACAGCAACGGTGACAACCCATGTTCCCTCTAAGCTGAGTTAGTGCGAGCTAGCTCACAGTTTTTTAGCCTCCGGCTCACACATTTTTGTCTTAGCTCAGGAAGGAGGGCTCTGAAGCAAACTGATTTATGCAGTAGCCAAAGAGCTCGCTCATAACTTTCATGCCAGTAGCTCACAAAGTAGAATTTTTGATCACAAGACTCCACAGGTTAGAGGGACCATTGGTGACAACCTGACTAAAGAGTACATAAAGGTGTACTGAGAAACTACCTACTTGATAGGAAAGAGGAGAAACAGAGGTAAGCTCCTAACTACATCTCTAGCTGAGAGAGGGAGGGAGGGAGGGAGGGAGGGAGAGAGAGAGAGAGAGAAGCAGTTACAAGAAGAAGGGGGAAATTGCCCTAAGATCTGGACACAGTCAAGGAATGACACTTAACAGGACAGAGAAGGCACTGTCCTCACTATCCTGTCTAATTGTCTTCTCACTGCCCCCTTCAGGATTTTCTTCTCTTCTTTGTACATCAGACATTGTGTTTTCCAACAGTGGCATCCATACTTAGACACAGAGGTAAAACTAATTCCACAGGCACAAACATTATTTATCCAAACTTTATTGAAACTCTACTAGCCTGCTTTGATATTCCCAGATATAGGACCTAAACAGTGTTGCCATTAGTGTTAGAAGCTAGAGTGTATATCCTGGGCTCCTTCTCATGGGCTGCTCATGGGATGGGGGAGACAAAGGCAGATTGTAGTTTTGCCTTACTATTTAAAGGGGGCAGGACATAAGACAATTAATTCCTCAGTCTAAAGTCACCTAGCTGCAATTTCAATTTGAATATTTTAATGTGGAATTTTAAAAGCAGGTCTAGTCTCAGGGAGAAGATTCCTCATCTGTGACACATCTAGCAAGAAGGCTGTAATGGCAGATGAAGACGAAGCCACCATGAAAATCAGGGACAATTACAGAGAAATAGACATCCACAAAGCCATTTACATTTTTAAAGTGCAGAACACACCATAACAGTAAGAAACTAGCATAGTTCTTTCAGTAAGGAAATTATCTTGGGACCAGCTGTAGATAGGAATAAAGTGCCCACAAATTTCTGAACTGACTTTAATGACAAAGGGTAGGGTAATACAGAAGAAGAAGAAGATAAAGACAAAGTCAAAGAAGATTTGATTTATTAGATTTCTACCTCACCCTCCCAGTTTAGATTTATACCCCATCCTTCATTACCTGAAGGAGTCTCAGAGCGGCTTACAATCTCCTTCCCCTCCCCACAACAGACATCCTGTGAAGTAGGCGGGGCTGAGGGGGCTCTTTCAAGAACTGGCCATGAGAGAATAGCTCTGAAAGAACATGTAACTGACCCAAGGTCACACCAGCAGCTGCATATGGAGGAATGGGGAATCAAACCCTGTTCTCCTAGATTACAGTCCATGCTCCTAACCCCTACACCAAATGGCTCCCCAAGGGGATCAGACCAGAATTCTACTGGCAATGGAACTAAATGCCTTGCTCTTAGCACCTAACAAACTAAGATACCAGTCCCTTAGATCACCAGATGGTCAAGTTGCCAGCCTGGCTCCTACAAATAGCAGGAGCTTTCTGATGGAATACCAGTAAAAGTGGATCACACTAAAAAAAAGGTGAGAGGTATTTAGAGGGTTAATTCAGTTCTTAAGTGCTCCAATAGATATAATATATATGTTACCTAGCAACTAATTGGGCTTAGAAGTTTCTCTTCTAGTTTCTGTTTTGCTTGTTTGTCTTGCTCTACCTGCTGCAGATTAGGAGAGAGCTCTGCTTATACCCCTTCTCCAAGTGTGGAACCTTAAAGTTCTGTGTGTTTGAATGCTAAATCAAGACTTTTACTACCTGAAAAAAGCTGTCAGCCTGCAGTCAGTCATTTGTTGAAAGCCACATCCATCACTTTTGCAGGGTGGAACCCTTGAAAAAACAGTGTTGGGAGCTGTAACTTCACTTCACGTAGAAACCTAGACATGATGTCATGGCCACAACACTCTAGGAATTCCTCAAATACCATAGAGATATGGGGTTGTGACATCATTTCCAGCCTTTCACAGGAAGTGACTCTGCAACAGAAACAATGCTCTCCACCCATTTTCCTCCCAGCGCTCTGAGGAAAGCTTTAGGGAGAGCACAGTGATAGTCAGAGAATGCCCAGCAACACCAGGTAAATGGTAACCCTATGCTAAATGCAACATAACAGAGATCGTGGCTCACAAATAGTGTTCCCTCTAAGCTGAGTTAGTTTGAGCTAGCTCACAAGTTTTTTTAGCCTCCAGCTCACACATTTTTGTCATAGCTCAGGAAGGATGGCTCCAGAACAAACTAATTTATGCAGCAGCCAAATTGCTTGCTCACAACTTTAATGCCAGTAGCTCACAAAGCAGAATTTTTGCTCACAAGTCTCCACAACTTAAAGGGAGCATTTCCTAAATTCAACGAAGTGATATGTATAAAACATTTCTTTTTTGTACAAAACAGCATTTCAAATAGAATCATAGAATGTTAGAGTTGGAAGGGACCTTGCAGGTCATCTAGTCCAACCCCCTGCACTCTGCAGGAGCATAGCCGAAAGATGGCCTACATACCTACATCGCATAGCCGAAAGACCCTACATACCTACATACCTACAACATACCCGAAAGATGGTTGTCCAGGCTCCACTTGAAAATGTCCATAAGCACCATTAATAAAAAGCCTGTCCCTGAAGCTTTTTTTTTTTTTTTTGCAAACTTCTCATTTTATAAACTTTCTACAGAATTCCAGCATTTTCTTCAGTTGTTTATTAAACTTCCTTTATCAAAAAATCTTCATAAACAAGCAAAGGTTATTCTCTATATCACAATGAAATCTGGCAGGCTTCATCTTCACAAGGATTGACAGTTTATAAACTTTTTTTTTTTTTTTCATTTTAACAAGAAGACAACAAATCCTATCTCCTGTAATAGTCCCAGTCTTTTTTTTTTTTTTTGCCAAGTGACCAAATACTTTAAAAGAACTACAAACAGTAAACATTCCTGCATGCTTTAAGTGAAATCCAAGTATTTTCAACCACATAGCCACAGAACTTCACATGTAGAATTCCTCCTCATTGCTCTCCAACCATGCACTAATATATAGGATTAACAGATCCCCCCTGGTCAGTGAGGAGGGATGGAAGGTAAGATTGTCACATTCAGGTTGGGAAACTCCTGGAGATTTAGGGATGGCACCTGGAGAGGACAGGGACCTCAGTGGGGTACAATGCCATAGAGTTCAGTCTCCAAAGCATCCATTTTCTCCATGGGAACTGATCTTTGTAATCTGGAGATTAGGTGTGATTCCGGGAGATCCCGAGGTTTCACCTGGAGGCTGGCCTCCTTATTAGTATCAGATTTAATATTCCTTAAATATTCAAGGGTGGCCATGTAAGTCTTAATAAAAACTATTTTTTAAAAAATCCAGACTAGATCTAGACTGAATTTTCCATATGCAGAATAGAAACTTCCTGTTTCTCCACTTCCACAGCAACTCACTGATCAACGCAGAATACTGCTTCTGGGGGATCAAATCACCCTCATTTCCCTCTATGCTTAATGTGATTATTAGAGGGTCTAGTCCAACTTGCAAGCATCAGTAATTTGGGCCTTCCTGTGGATATCATCCTTAACTTTTTCAAGGTTGGATTCAAAAATGCGGTAATTGGTTACTTGTGAGAACCTCTGCTGAATTGTATAACCAGATGGGAGGGGGGGTTAGGAGCAGATGTTAACATATTCTGGAAATTCCCATCAACAGAAATTCATGATCCCCTGGTGCCAGAGGGCAAAAGGGTATAAACCAGAGGAAAGCCATGCTAATTTTATGCTCATGCTAGTATGCTTTGATATGTTACGCTTCATCATGATAGACTGCAAGGTACAGAATTTCCTTCATGCTACTGCTTGGAGTTTATGCTGCAAGAAGTCTTGCCATCTAATACCAGGTATTCAGTGTATTAGACAGAACAATTAGCTTTTTTATTTTCTCTGTTGCTAAGATATAGAGATTGCACTGTGTCATGAAATCTTTTTTAAAATCCTTTAATAAATCTTTATATATTTTAAAGGTCTGCTTTATTTGTGTGCATTTAACCTCAAGGACCCACAGGGCTGGGTATTGCTCAAAGGACAAAGAACAATAACTCAGGGGGACCCAGGCTTGCATTCTTGACAGGGACCCAAAGGGAAAATATGAAAAGGGTCTGCAGCAGGAAGAGGGAATAAGTAGAAATTGCCAATTTAGTCTGGGACCATCCCTGTAACCTTTAAATCTCAGTATACATTCACAAAGTACCTCCTCCCACCTGCCCCTTGTGTCTATCCCAGGCAAGCTTTGGGGTTTCCAAGCTCTGAACTTAATTCCCAAGCACATGCACACTTGATTTGGATTGTGGGGAGAAGTGCTTAAGCCCTCCCCCATGAACTATTTTTCCTGCCCTGAAACCCCCCAAGGGAGCCATTATGTGTTCTGTTGGGGAAACTAACCTGTAATGATGCACTACATATACATTTCCCCAATGGTGTTTCAGGTTGGGAATGTAGTACACAGGGAATTGGGCCTAGATGCACTTGGCTACTATGTTTTGAACATGGAACTCCCAGAGCATATCCGTCAACAGAACCGAGGCAGACTCAAGTGGTTAGTCCTTATAGCTATTTTTTTACAAAACAGACTATCAGATACTTCATCAGATGCTGCTGTGACTGTTACTGCATGCTAATCAGTTTGTGAAATATTTGAGCAACATTTTTTGTACAGGGGCATTTATCAATAAAGATTATGCATGGGTGAACAAGGGTACAAAGCAAAGTTATTCTCTGCCATAATCAGGCCTGTAGCCAGGATTTGTTTTGTCGGGGGGGGATCTAATTGATTTAATTAGAGTTAGTTAAATTAAATGCCCCACTGCTTTTCTCCCAGCTGCACACTGATGGCCTCCCCCCCACCACAGGGTAGACAGGTGGGAAGGGTAGGCAGTGGAGGAGCACACCTGTGTGGTCGCCCACTTGGAGAGCCCCCAACCAGCCACCTGCCACTCTCCCTTTTACAAGGGCCAGGTGGGGAAGGAAGGCAGTCTCCACTGTCCTCGACCCCCTCCACTCGCTCCACTCCCAGCCTTCTCAACAGCACCCGCTGCTACTGCCACTTCCTTCAACAGCTTCCTCCCCCTTGCCCCCCACACCCCGCAAGGTAGCTTGGGCTGCATTCATTCCCTTGGCACTCCATCCATTTCCCCTCCATTTCCTGAGGCCAGGAGAGGAGGAGGCCTTGTGGGTGGCTGGCTGGCCATGTCATTGGGTGTCAGGGGGCCAGCCGGGTGGGAGAAAAAGGGGGGAAAGTCCCAGCCATGGATGGGATCGAGGAGCCAAAGCCGTTCCTGATGCCACCACCAATGCCACCCTGTGCTGGGGAAGCCTGACAAGTCCTACAGGGCTGCCGCTGCTGCTTCTCCTGCAGCAGGGACCGCATGCTGGACCAGCTTGCCTCTGCTGCCTGCACTTCAAGCTGGGATCTCCTCCTACCTCCCTTTCTCTGGATTTTTCTACCAAGCAGGAAGGGTCAAATTAATTTCCCCCGTGGGGCAGTGGCCAGAGCTGCAGTGGTGGCAGCAAGTCTTTCAGGCAGCCCAGAGAGTTGGTTTTTTTTTTTTTTTTAGCAGGAATTGAAGGGGCAGGCCCCAGGAGGCCCCACTGTAACTACATGCCTGGCCATAATCCCTGTTTAGATTTGAATTGGCCGTCCAATTTCTAAACAAATTTCTCTTTTGCTTCTCAAGTTCCATCCACCTGTCAGGCGTTTGAGGATAGCTTCTTTGCTGTTTCTGAGGGGCTTTAAATTTATTTATTCGAAAATTTATATCTGCCCTTTCACCTCATTGATGGGATTCAACACAGAATAACCAGAGAGGTTAATGCTGTGATCCTAAACAGAATCACACCTTTCTAAATCAATTTAAAAGAATAAGCTTAAAATAGAGTTTAGGATTGTGTTGTCAATTGTTCAACCATAGTTTTCCTAGAACGCTTCCTTTCTGTGTCAGTTTATGTTTATTTTATAACTATTTTCCCAATGCAGCCCTGTTTCTCTAACACTGCATGCAGATGGACATTTTCTGCAAGATATCACATGCACATCATGGGTAGAATGTAATGTACTAACCACCCAGGATGTAGGATTGCCAGATTCCAGGTGGGTAAACGAAAGGTGAAACACACAGTGCTAACTTATGTCACAAATTCTCTATAGCTACATAATAGAAATGAAATATAGGCCGAGGACAGACTGGCAATTTGCCCCGGTATCGAGTCGGGGCAAAAAAACCCCGGAGTAAACGATACCGGGTTTTCCCGTCCACACAGCAGGGGCCTCTGCCGGAAGAAACGGGACGGAGGCACGCGGGAGCGTTCAGACTGCTGTGCCGGAGGCGCGCTATATTCGCTGTTTCCCCATTATTTTTTTGCCCTGCAACACCGGCACCGCATTGGGCAGTGGAGCGGAGCACAGCCAATCACAGTGCTGCTGCCTCGTGCCCAACGCAGGTTGCTCCCGGCTTTTCGCCTGCGCGTTCAGACTCCCCGGAAGCAGAGAAACACGCAACGAACGCAGGCTTTTGGATTTGCGAAGGCTTTTATCAGGTGTTTTTTTAATCCGGCACTGAAGCGCGAGGGCTCCGGTAAGCTCCGGGTGGGGGACGCCAGGCAGATGTGCCTGTGTGAACATTCCATTTAATCCGATATTGAGTCGCTGTCAGCCCGGGTCCCATCCCGCGGCAAATTGCCAATCTGTCCTCGGCCATAGCTTCATTAAACTCAAAAATACTCATACATCCAATGCATAACCTTCCTGGGTGTGTTTCATCTCTGGTTTGCACAGTCTTTCCTGTGCACTCGTTTGGTTTACCCAGGGCTCTTTTTGTAGCAGGAACTCCTTTGCATATTAGGCAACACACCCCTAATGTAGCCAACCTTCCAAGAGCTGACAGTAGCCCCTGTAAGAAGAGCTCTGTAAGCTCTCAGAGGATTGACTACAGTAGGAGTGTGTTGCCTAATATGCAAAGGAGTTCCTGCTACAAAAAGAGCCCTGGACCATTTACCCAACTTCCAGGTGGGGCCTGGAGATCTCCCACTATTGGATGAAATAGAGATCAGTCCCCCCGGGAGAAAATGGCTGCATCGGAGGCTGGACTCTCTGGCATTGTACTCTGCTGGGGTCCCTGCCCTACCCAAACCCCACCTTCCCTTGACTCCACCCCAAAATTTCCAGGTATTTCCCACCCCAGACCTGGCAACCCTACCAGAATGTGATTGTAAGAAGCATCCTTGCTGATTTATTTTAGTGGGGATAGAGGGAAGGAATGTGTATTTGCCCTTTAAAGCAACAGCTAAATAAGCTTATGATATCTTTACTTTATTTGGAAAGGGGCTATGGCACTAGGATGGTGGTGGAAGAAAGAGCCATCGAGTCACAGGTGACTTAGGGCAACCTTCTGGGGTCTTCAAGGCAAGAGAGGTTCAGAGGTGGGTTGCCATTTCCTGCCTCTGTGTTGCAAACTTGGTTACAGCCCCAGTGCCAAGAGGAGGGTGTGGGGGAGGTCACCAAAGGGTGAACCCTTATTCCTTGTGCCCCATTAACCTGTTTTATGACTCAGGTTTGGGTAACACATGCACAACCTGGTTTGGAATAAATTGGCCATAACTTTATAAGTTACAGTTGTTAGAAGACTTGGCACAGGATAGGGAACTGGATCCTGGACATCATAAGAACATAAGATAAGCCAATGCTGGATCAGGCCAATGGCCCCTCTAGTCCAACACTCTATCGCACAGTGGCCAAAAATACCAGGTGCCATCAGGCGGTCCACCAGTGGGGCCAGGACACTAGAAGCTTTCCTACTGTTGACCCCTCCAAGCACCAAGAATACAGAGCATCACTTGCCCCAGAGACCCTATCTATACCTTGTGGCTAATAGCCACAGATGGACCTCTGCTCCATATGTTTATCTAATTCCCTTTTGAAGCCATCCATGCTTGTAGCCACCACCACCTCCTGTGGCAGTGAATTCCATGTGTTAATCACTCTTTGGGACATCAACTGAGCTGCTGACCAGTCAATGATCTCTTGGCCACCCCAGCCCACCAGCTGGGGCCATGAGAACTATGGGATGTCAGCTCACAGGATCCCACAAGGACAACCACCACTAAGCGGTCTCCCCTGTCATCTGAGCATGAGGGTAGCACCTGGCATCCACTAAGCAGGGCACATTCCTTGAATTTATCACCCCAATATCCCTTAAGGGGATCTCCATACTGAAAAAAAAATGGGCACACAGGCTGGCTTTCCTGGGAATGGATCCAGCTTAATGCTGATACTGCCCATGTTGTGTCAAGTATGAAAATGACCTGAAGTATAAACCCCACAGAGGGTGGGTAGGAAAAAATCCACATAGTGGAGAGAGAGACCCAGGACAGTGTGGCACCTTAAATGGCCCTATTGGCCACCCCTGCCTCCCTAGCCTCTCTGGCCTCCAGGATAGGCCCAGCAGTGGTTCAGGGTGGGACCAAGCTTCCCATGCTTGTTGTGACCTGCCCCCTCCCTGCTCCCCGCCCTGCCAGCAAGAGCTTCCACAGCCACCATCACCCTCTTTGCCCTCCCCCCACCATCTCTGAAGGACCACAAACAGGACCTATGGTAAATTTGGGCCCCAGCTATTCCTTGGAGGTCTCCCATCCAAATGCTAGCTAGGGCTGACCTTGTTTAGTTTCCGAGATCTGATGGAACTGGGCTAGCCTGGGTCATATAAGTCAGGGCCTCACTCAGACAGGGGGAACCTATTAACCTATTTCCCATATAGGGAGAAGTCAGCCTATTTCCCATGCCAGTTTCCCAATCTAAATCACACCCCAAATTCCTTAATGACCCTATAGTCCTGGAATACAGGCAGAGTACATCAACAGAGCTAGATCACAATCAAGAGTCCAGTCCAGAGATCAAATACTGGTTTAGCAACAATCAGAGATCAGGGGTTGTTCAGGAAAGCAGAGCTAAGGCAGTCCAAGGACATTGATCAGCAAGGTTCAGGCAGGTCCAAAAAGCAGAACCAAGGGTCAGTTCAAAAGTCACAGTGGGGCAGGCACAGTCCAGAGCTATGGTCACAAAGTTATGACAAGTTCCTTCCACAATCTGCAGTTCTGCAGTTCTGATTTATATAGGCATTCCTTAACAAGCCTGATTTACAGCCGTCTGCATAGAGATGCTCCTGCACTTACTCAGAACTGCTATTATTAGGCAGCTGGCACCAAGCCAAGAGGCGAGCACCCTGTCTGCATGTCCTTAAGTCTTGTTGGAGCTTTTCCCTTCACTATTCAATTAATGAGGGGGAGCTGCTTTCCTGCAGATGTGCTTCACTGGCTACTTCAGAGCTATGTGTGAGTGGATCAAGGCCAGCTGCCGGCAATGAATACTGTGGTTCCTGTATCTCTAATTCACTAACTTTGGCTGGTTCAGAATTGGTTGCATGTGGATCCTCAATTCCTGAGGAGTCTTCAGCCACACTGGACTCAAGCTGGTCAGGCTGGCCCACGACACCTGTTTCTCATATAGGAGGAAGTTAACCTATTTCCCATGCCAGTCTAAATCACATCCTAAATCTCCTAATTCCTTAGTGAGCACTTGAAATTACACTTGTCAGTTCAAGGCTTCCTCTGCTTCTTTTTAAATAAAATTAAGGATATTATAAGATTCAATCACTGATCCCCCAGTGTTTCATGTAGTTGAGCCCTCAGTATCTCAGCTTAGTTACCTACTAGTCACCAAATTAAAGTGCTTCTTTAAATAATTATCATTACCAAAAGGACAACCATGGTCATTGTTTACTGATTTAGTTTTCCCATGTAGGAACATCGTTGCTAAGGTTAAAAAAAAAGGTGAGTAAAATAGTAGCTAATCATTTGGACAGCAATTATTGGGGATATTTAATGCAAATCTCTTAGATCATCTATTAACAGCCGAAGTTGCCTATTTTTAGCAGCCTCTTGATTAAAAATTGTATCTGAATAATGATTTCATTGTTTAAGGAATGACATTTCAATCTTCTCAAGTTTTACAGAGAACTTGTGATTACACTTGTAGGCGCTGAACACCTAATTTATAATAATATGTGAAACATGCATACAGAAGTATGAGCATGAATATTGAAAATGACCATTCTCTGAAAAAGGAAATTTCTGGAAGAAGGGGAACACATTGAATATGAAAGTGAAGTGTTGATAAAGCTGATCTTTCAACATGAGCCAGAATGGTGTAGTGGTTAACGTCTCGGCCTACCATCTGGGAGACCCTGCACCACAAGAACATAAGAGAAGCCAATGTTGGATCAGGCCAACGGCCCATCCAGTCCAACACTCTGTCACACAGTGGCCAAAAATACCAGGTGCCATCAGGAGGTCCACCAGTGGGGCCAGGACACTAGAAGCTCTCCCATTGTTGATCCCTCCAAGCACCAAGAACACAGAGCATCACTTGCCCCAGAGTCCCTATCTATGCTTTGTAGCTAATAGCCACTGATGGACCTCTGCCCCATATGTTTATCTAATTCTCTCTTGAAGCCGTCCATGCTTGTAGCTGCCACCACCTCCTGTGGCAGTTGATTCCATGTGTTAATCACTCTGCTGTGGAAGCTCTCTTGGTGGCCTTGGTCCAGTCACTGTCTCTCAGCCTAACCTACCTCCAGGGTTGTTGTTGTTGTAAGAATAAACTTAAGAAGACGAGAATGATGCAAGCTGCTTTGGGTCCCCATTGGGGGGGGGAAGCGAGGCATAAATGAATCGTGGAAGTAGTCCATGAGACTTGGCAACTGCAAGTATTGACCATGTGCATCTGAACGGGCCATTATGGAGTGATTGACACTGACTGAAAAATTTTCTCTCTCCTCCAAGATAATGCCTATTCACTCGCAGCTGGAAGTCACTGTGGCCCGGCTCTCACATGCTTGAATATCACCTAATTTAGTTACAATATGTATTTAATAATGCAGATGAATGTGTGAACTGACTCAGTTGAAGAGGAGAGAGGCTTCTGGGGTGCTGCCTGTCTTTATCACCTGGCCCTTTAAGCTGGCATAGTCTGCTGATTCACTTGGTTCTTCCAAAGTACCTGGTCTTTTAAACAGGTGCTCAAGCTAAGATATGAGTAGAAGCACTGTTGTTCTCTGCCTAGGAATTGGATGAACATCAAACCTTGGAATTGGTGACCTGTAGTGGATGAGAGAATCCTGCCTCCTGCAAGTGGAGTAAAGCTGAGCCTGGGCCTCCATTTTTATTCGGGAGGGAGGGAGGGTGGGGATATACCTTTCTGTTTTCCATTTTATACCAGGTGAGATATGATTGTCTCTGTGTTTTTGCTTTGTCCAGAGGCAGGTGGGAACTAGTCTCTGAGCTTGTCTGTCCTATCCAGATCTAGGTGAAAGGCGGTATCAGGACTGTTGTCTTTAAGTTTGGTTGTCTGCTATTGTCTCACTTACTGGCTGGGGATGTCAGAATGAGAAAGGGGAAGGTGCCATGATCTGTAAGTTGTGGGGTAGGGGAAGATATGCAGTGGGAGAAGAACAGTCCAGGCATGGAGAAGGGACAGCAGACACTTATGTTGCCCCTTCTGGTTTGTTGTCTAGCCAGGGTGATGTTGGTGACCATATCAACAGCCCACTGGGCTATAATACCTTGCTTTCAAGTGCTGGGTCAGTTATAAGTAAAGAAGCAGGCATCCATGGTTTAATTCTAGATGAGATAAATGCCTGGTATGAATCACTGAGAGCAGGCTGGGGGAAGGGGGAAGTGTTAACCTTTCCCAACTGTTCCTCCCAGGTACTCTGTGATGCATCAGCGTAGGCCTGGTGGGTGGGGAGGTGGTATCACTGTTGTCTATCAGGCATTTATCCTCCCTAGCTTGATGCTCTATCCAGGACTCTGCTGAGTTCAAGAGTGTGTATCTAGAGATGGGAATGCAAGACAGGATGCAGACTCTGTTGGTGTACTGACCACTCCATTGCCCAGCTTCTCCCTGCCTGAGCTTGTAGGGGTGGTCTCAGACTTGATATTGAGGACTCCTAGGCAGGTTGTCTTGGGGGACTTCAACATCCATGACAAGGCTGTCTTGTCAGGAACAGTTCAGGATTTAATGGTCTCCATGACAACTGTGAAGAACTGCATTTCTTTTTCCTTTGGAGGTTTGAAACGAGTAAAACTTTCATTCTGAGTTTTAAAGCTCCCCCCCCCCCGGGCTAAGAACAGGCAGGAGAGGGGGGAGTCAGTTTAATTGCTTTCCAGACTTACCTCAGCCCACCTTCATTCAAATGTTAAAAGTTCTAGACAAAGGGATGGTCAAGCTCCCCCCTTTAAGCAGGAAATAGAGATTTGGAGGTGTTAAATACTAGAGAGACTTCAGGAAGGAAAATTCTGGAGGCTTTGGGAAAAGTTTCTTTTTTGACTGAGTCTGACTTGGTAAGTGGGTGCAGAAACAGGTATGATAAAAACTCCTTGCAGCAAGGAGGAGGTCTCTTTGGTGCAGAGTCCATCAGAGCAGACAGTTTAATCATGCGTTGTCCTGGAGAGCTGTAGAAAGCTGCAAGGTAATGGTAAATCTGTAGAGATCTGTAACTTCCTAAGCTACAGAACTTGTCCTATATTTTAACATCTGATAGGACATGTATAGAGAGAGAGAGACAGAGGAATTGTGTTTTACCCATTTCTTTTGAATCCCTTGCTCAGTCTGGTGCCGTGCTAAAAGTATGCTTCTGTTCATTTTCTTTTTGATAAATACTCTATAACTTTTGGTGCTGGCAGTGGTTTTCTGTACCACATAGACCTCCATGCTGCTTTGAAAGGAGCACCTGGGGGAAGCACCAGGGGGAAGACAGTCAAGTTGGCAAGTGGCTATTCCTCCAGGGGCACACAAGGCAGTAAATGATCCCCATGGTGACCAGGCGCTGGACAGTGGGAGACACAAAGGCAAGGCCTCAGAACTTAGAAAGGAAGCTGAGAGTCCTAACCCTCCCAGTGGGTAATTCCTTACAAAGGTCAGCTGCTGGTGGTGGGTTACTGGAGAGAAAGAAAAGCCTCTCCAGGCTTGTTCCGCTACAACAACCATGGGCCTGTCTCACGTAATAATAGTCCCCACACATGGTGCAGGTCACACTCTTGATATGGTGTTTTGCTCTGGACAGGTAGAAGGTAATCTGAAGGTGTGTGTGGGGGGACTGAAGATGGCCCCTTTGTGGACAGATCACTACTTGCTGAGGTTTAGACTCATAGGGTACTAAGACTCCAAAGGAGTTGGGGAGATCAAATAAGATGATCCATCTCCGTAACCTGATCGATCCATTAGATTTTCAGACAGCATCAAAGGATTTTCCCGCAGATATGGTTGGTGCTCTTGTCAATGCTCTGGTTAACCTCTGGAGAAATGACCTGGGCAATTGACACAATTGTACCTAGGTACCCTCTCTCAGGCCAAAGAACCCAGGCAACCCCTTGGTTTACTGAGTAGCCACGGTGAGATGGCTAGAGTGATGGTGAAGAAAGACTTTACATTAGATTACTGCAATGTGCTCTTCCTGAGGCTGCTCTTGAAGACTCTCCAAAAGTTACAGTCAATACAGAATGCTGCAGCTGACTGGAGTGGGGCTATATTGCTCCAGTCTTGTTCCATCTGCACTGGCCTCCAATTTACTTCCAGGCTCAATTCAAGGTACTGGTATTGACCTTTATGCCCTGTACAACCTGGGACCCACATACCTTAAGGACTGCCTTCTCCTATATGAACCTACCCATATATGACAGTCATCTTTGGAGGCTCTGCTTCAGTTGCCCCCAACATCTGAAGTCAGATGGGTGGAACCTGACAAAGGGTCTCCTCAGTCACAGCACCAAAACTCCAGGGAGTTTCATCTGTTTGCCTCTATCAATGGCTGAGTACAGACTGGCAGGTTGCCCCGGTAGTCAGTCGTAGCAAAAAAACCCCGGATTAAACTATACCGGGTTTTCCTGTCCACACAGTGGGGGCCACTGCTGGAAGATACAGGACGGAGGCGCGCGGAAGCGTTCAGACTGCCACGCCGGAGGCATGCTATATTAGCTGTTTCCCCATTAATTCGGCTGTGGGTGTATGGGTGTATGTGCGCATAAGCACATTTTGCTGGTTTTTTTTTTTTTGCCCTGCAATGCCGGCACTGCATTGGGCAGTGGAGCGGAGCACAGCCAATCACACTGCTGCTGCCTCGTGCCCAACGTGGCTTCCGCCCGGCTTTTCGCCTGCACGTTCAGACTCCCCGGAAGTAGAGAAACGCGCGACGAACGCGGGCTTTCGGATTTGCGATGGCTTTTATCAGGTGTTTTTTTTAATCCGGCAGTGAAGCGCAACAGCACCGGTAGGCTACGGGTGGGGGACGCCAGACAGATGTGCCTGTGTGAACGTTCCATTTACTCCGGTATTGAATCGTTGTCGGCCCGGGGCCCTTCCCGGGGCAAATTGCCAGTCTGGACTCAGCCAATGTCTTTTGTTGGCAGCCGAAAACTTTTTTTTTTGTTTTTTACTGCATACTCTGTTTTTTTACTTGTTTATGTATTTTAACTCAATTATTTAATATTTTTAAAATGTATTTTAATTACTCAAATGTTTTAATGTTCACTGCCTTGTGGACCCTGATAAATGCAATTGTTTTAAATAAATAAAATAAAAAAGCATTGTAGTTCAAATGACACAACACTATATGTGAGGCATTTTATTTACAATCACACATTCAAACATTCATGTTCATGACCTGGTTATTGAAACAGGCAGCCCTGTACATAAAATGCATCTAGGAACAGCACAGAGGGGAAGCAGGAACAAGGGCCAGTTTGGTGTAGTGGTTAAGTGCGCATGCTCTAATCTGGGAGAACCGGGTTTGATTCCCCACTCCTCCACTTGCACCTGCTGGATGACCTTGGGCAAGCTATAGTTCTGGCACAGTTGTTCTTGGAAAAGAGCAGTTTTTGTCAGAGCTCTCTCAGCCCCACCTACCTCTGTTGTGAGGAGGGGAAGGGAAAGGAGTTTGTAAGTCGTTCTGAGACTCCTTTGGGTAGTGAAGGGCGGGGTATAAATCCAATCTCTTCTCTTCTTCTTCTTCTGTTGGCTTGCTGGAATGTAAGAATGGCACCTCTGCACATACATACTGTACAAACATAGGCTCTATCCCTGTGGTTGGGAAGATTTGAAAAGCAATAGTCTAAATAATGGGAATGGAGTCTATGCACATATAGTTTGGGCATGAGTAGGCAACATGTGCACGGTCCTGTGAACACCAGAAGCAGGGCTGGCACATGCAGTTGCATTCAGGAATGGGTCTAGCGGGCTTCTACACCCTTTTCCTCCATAGGCATAGCATCAGACTATGGTAGTAACCTTGGAATACCTAGTTTACAGCTTGCATCTCCAGTCATGACCAGCCCCTCTATATTCAGCTGGCCCCTCCCAGGACACATATTATTCAATCTTGTTGCTTATTCCCATGCTCCAAAACTTGCTCCCAAACTCACAGTCATCCCTCACAGATGTAGCCATATCAGTAGGCACAGAAACCAGCAACTCCTCCTAATTAACCAGAAGTTCTGCTTTTTTGTTTTGATTTGGAGCCACAGTGCTCCAGAAAACATTGGTGCACCACCAGTTTAAACAGCCATCCTACACTCTATGCGTAGTCCTCAGAGATGTCATCCCTAATGGGCTGTGTGACCCAGGAACAATGTGCAGCAATATTCCCTCTAAGCTGTGGAGTCTTGTGAGCAAAAATTCTACTTTGTGAGCTACTGGCATTAAAGTTCTGAGCGAGCGATTTGTCCCCAGCATAAATCAGTTTGCTCCGGAGCCATCCTACCTGAGCAAAGACAGAAATCTGTGAGCTGGAGGCTAAAAAACTGTGAGCTAGCTCACACTAACTCAGCTTAGAGGGAACACTGATGTGCAGTCCCCATATTTAGTGAAATCAAGTGGTGTTCGTGCTTGTTTGAGCCTTCCAATAATAAATGTTTACTAAGACCATCTGGAAGATGGGCGTACATCATTCTGTGGTTTTATAAGTCTACCCTGTATACAGCTTCTGCAAGAGATTCACACTCCCATTTGAATGCTGCATGCATCTCATCCCAATTACTTTGGTTAGAAAGGCATAATAACAACATCCAACAGCAAGGGGAGCTCTAACATAAGCTGGAGCTAATCAGTGAGGGGTAACGGAGGACAAAAGACCTGGGGAAAAGTTCTCTGAGCTCAGAATGAATGGAATCAGCACGTTTGGAACGGGAAGGCAGAGGTGTCTGAAACCAAGAAGGATGTCAAATAATGGCAACCAAATGATATGTGGTGGTGATCCGACACACTGTGTGGCTGCTGAAATCTCCTTGATTTAAATAGGATTTACACAGGTTATCTGTGTGCAGGATGGCAGGCTAGGAAGGGGGGAAAAGCAAAATGTGGCATCTCTCCAGCAGGAAGCCAGTAGAATCTCAGAGTGAACAAAGAGGTACTGGAAAAGATCCCAGCTGTGGTTGCAGTTCTATTTTATGCCAGCTTTGTCTTCATATACACTCAAGCAATATGATCACCGGATTTAATTCTGGAAATAACCCTCGGGATGAATTTAATACCCTAGGCTTGGGGGAGGTTTTCTCTTTTTTTGGCAGAATGCATAGAAAGTGGCTGCACAACTTTATTCTTGTCAGAGATGGTCAGTACAGTAAAAATATATATATATATCCCCAAAGTCCAGCCTGTTATACTATCTTGGGTTTATTCCCTTGATCTTCCTCCCATGTCATCCTGTCTCTGCAATGTCCTTCTCCTTTCTCCATTGGACTAGTAGGACAGTCCTTATGCAAAGGATTACATGGACACAAATCCGACATTAAAATCCACAACATTCAAACACATTTTAATGTCCCAGGGCATTGTGCTGCTGATCTAAATTCTACTATTCTTCTACGAAATAATTCAACAGGAGAATCCGAATTACAGTTCTTCAAGAATTTTCACTTACACTTACACACACACACGTGTTATCAAGGACTTGGATTGTCTTACTCCCCGTAGGTGCTAATATCTTACCATGCCCCATCCATTACAGATGTTAATTAATTCCATTAATTACATCTATTCCATTAATTAATTCCATCTATACTTTTCCAATGGGATCTGCTTATGAGTTGTTGGGTTTTTTTTTTTTTTACTTTGCACTTTTTCAGAGGCACCCAGCACAAACTTTCCTGGAACTCTGATGTTGTTTGCAGATGTTCCTGTTGGTTCATGAGCAGATACATTCCCAGACAGACTGTCTCTGTTCAATCAAAATGTTTACAAAACTTCAAAGGAAGAATTTGGAGGGCATGTAGAGGAGCATCAGGAAGAGGTCCTCTGTGACTTAGACGTCTCTAGCTTGCACAGGATCTCTTACATGCACTCCTGAACCTTTTGACAAGGTTCAGCAGCGTACAGAATGGATCCTGTGCAAGCTACAGACACCAAACTCACAGGGGACCTCCCTTGGATGCTCTTCTACCTTCCTTTCAAGTTAGGTAATTTGCCCAGAAAGCAGTTTCCTGGAGGCACCTGGGGGGGGGGGCATAAATTCATAACTTGAACCTCGTAAATCCAATCCTCGCCATACTTGGAGAGCAGGTAGAGGAGAGTCAGCCAGAGATCCCCTGAAAGTTTGGTGTCTCTAGCATGTGGTGGGGGGCATTCTACCACCTCATGAATCTCACAAACCGAACCAGTTCTTAAGGTGCCTAGAAATTTGTGATGGTCCATGGTTCACCAATAGGGGTGTGCATTCAGCTTTGTCGAATTGAAAAAAAAATACCCCCAAAAAATAACTTATTGGTATTTTTCGGGTATTTGTTTAGCTGAATCAGATTCTCTAACCTGATTCGGCTGGCCAATAATATCTTCCCAAATAAAAGCCAATCTTATTCAGCTTTTATTCAGCAGAGTCAGGTAGGGAAGCCATCAGTTTCAGTGAAACTGACCAGTTCTGCCTTCCCTTCCTTCCCTTGGCTTGCCCAAGTGCCCAGTGGCTGCAGGGAGCCTTTAAACTGCTTTCCCTTGGCTTGCCCAGGCGCCCCGTGGCTGCAGGGTACTTGGGGAAGCCGATCTGGAGATGCAGGCAGTGTGGGGAGGGGGTGGCATTTAAACATTGGGATTGTAGGGTTTTATCTTGTAAACTTTCTTCTGTTGACCGCTGTTTTAACTGTTTTATTGATAATGGATTATTTATTGTTTTACAGTCTTACTATTTCTCCCTCATGGATCACTGCCTTGTCGTGGCGAGGGGGCTTGCGTGGTTCGATGAGGCTGTGGGCTATGCCGTGGAGGGCCACCCAGGACGGACAGGCCACAGCAGAGAACTCAGACCAAGCGTGATCCCCTGGAGAAGGAAATGGCAACCCACTCCAGTATCTTTGCCAAGAAAACCCCATGGACAGTAACAAAAGGCTAAAAGTTATGACGCCGGAAGATGAGCCCCTCAGGTCAGAAGGTGTCCAATATGCTACTGAGGAAGAGCAGAGGGCAAGTACGAGTAACCCCAGAAAGAGTGAAGCAGCTGGGCCAAAGCCGAAAGGACGCTCAGTTGTGGATGTGTCTGATGGTGAAAGGAAAGTTCGATGCTGCAAAGAACAATACTGCATAGGAACCTGGAATGTAAGATCTATGAATCGAGGTAAGCTTGATGTGGTCAAAAATGAGATGGCAAGAATGAACATCGACATCTTGGGAATCAGTGAACTAAAGTGGACAGGAATGGGCGAATTTAACTCAGAAGACCATTATATCTACTACTGTGGCCAGGAATCCCGTAGAAAAAATGGTGTGGCCTTTATAGTCAACAAGAGAGTGAGAAAGGCAGTATTGGGATACAATCTCAAAAATGACAGAATGATCTCGGTCCGAATCCAAGGCAAACCATTTAATATCACAGTAATCCAAGTCTATGCCCCAACCACTGCTGCAGAAGAGGCTGAAGTGGACCAGTTCTATGAAGACCTACAACAGCTCGTAGAACTAACACCAAAAAATGATGTCCTCATCATCATAGGGGACTGGAATGCTAAAGTAGGAAATCAAAAGGTAACTGGAATAACAGACAAGTTTGGCCTTGGAGAACAAAATGAAGCAGGGCAAAGGCTAACAGAGTTTTGTCAAGAGAACACGCTGGTCATAGCAAACACCCTTTTCCAACAACCTAAGAGGCGTCTCTACACATGGACATCACCAGATGGGCAACACCGAAATCAGATTGACTATATAATTTGCAGTCAAAGATGGAGAAGCTCTATTCAGTCAGTAAAAACAAGACCTGGAGCTGACTGTGGCTCAGATCATGAGCTACTCATTGCAAAATTCAGACTTAAATTGAAGAAAGTTGGGAAAACCACAAGGCCATTCAGATTTGACCTAGATCGCATCCCCGATGAATATACAGTAGAGGTGAAGAATAGGTTTAAGGGACTAGATTTGATAGACAGAGTGCCTGAAGAACTATGGACAGAGGTCCGTGACATTGTAAAGGAGGCAGCACTCACTGCCATCCCAAAGAAAAAGAAATGCAAAAAGCAAAGTGGCTGTCTGATGAGGCTTTACACATAGCAGAGGAAAGAAGGAAAGCTAAAGGCAATGGGGAAAAGGAAAGATTTGCCCAACTGAATGCAGATTTCCAGAGAACAGCAAGGAGAGATAAGGAGGCTTTCCTGAATGAACAATGCAGAGTAATAGAGGAAAACAATAGATTGGGAAGGACTAGAGATCTCTTCAAGAAAATTGGAGAAATCAAGGGAACGTTCCATGCAAAGATGGCCATGATAAAGGACAAAAATGGTAGGGACCTAACAGAAGCAGAAGAGATTAGGAAAAGATGGCAAGAATACACAGAAGAACTATACAAGAAGGACCTTGACGTCCTTGACAACCACGATGGTATAATCACTGACCTCGAGCCAGACATCCTGGAAAGCGAAGTTAAATGGGCCTTAGAAAGCATTACTAACAACAAAGCTAGTGGAGGTGATGGTATCCCAGCTGAGTTATTCAAAGTCTTAAAAGAAGATGCTGTTAAAGTGCTGCACTCAATTTGCCAACAAATTTGGAAAACACAACAGTGGCCACAGGATTGGAAAAGGTCAGTTTACATTCCAATCCCAAAGAAGGGCAACGTCAAGGAATGTTCAAACTATCGCACAATTGCACTCATTTCACACGCTAGCAAGGTCATGCTCAAAATCCTACAAGCTAGGCTCCAACAGTACGTGGATAGAGAACTGCCAGAAGTACAAGCTGGGTTTCGAAGAGGTAGAGGAACTAGAGATCAAATTGCCAACATTCGCTGGATTATGGAGAAAGCAAGAGAGTACCAGAAAAACATCTACTTCTGCTTCATTGACTATGCTAAAGCCTTTGATTGTGTGGATCACAATAAATTATGGCAGGTTCTTAAAGAGATGGGAGTACCAGACCACCTCACCTGTCTCCTGAGAAACCTGTATAAGGGTCAAGAAGCAACAGTTAGAACCGGATATGGAACAACTGATTGGTTTAGCATAGGAAAAGGAGTACGACAAGGATGTATATTGTCACCTTGCTTATTTAATTTATATGCAGAGTACATCATGCGAAATGTTGGCCTGGATGAATCACAAGCTGGAGTTAAGATTGCTGGGGAAAAGATCAATAACCTCAGATATGCAGACGATACCACTCTGATGGTAGAAAGTGAAGAGGACCTAAAGAGCCTTTTGCTCAGGGTGAAAGTGGGCTTGAAGCTCAACATCAAAAAAACTAAGATCATGGCATCTGGGCCCATCACTCCTTGGCAAATAGAAGGGGAAGTCGCAGAAGTAGTGACAGACTTCACGTTCCTAGGATCCCAGATCACTGCAGATGGTGACTGCAGCCATGAAATTAAAAGACGCCTGCTCCTTGGGAGGAAAGCGATGGCAAACCTAAACAGCATGATAAAAAGCAGAGACATCACCTTGCCAACAAAAGTCCGCATGGTCAAAGCAATGGTATTCCCCGTAGTAATGTATGGCTGCGAGAGTTGGACTATAAGGAAGGCTGAGCGCCGAAGAATCGATTCTTTTGAACTATGGTGCTGGAGAAGACTCTTGAGAGTCCCTTGGACTGCAAGGAGATCAAATCAGTCAATCCTAAAAGAAATCAACCCTGACTGTTCCCTGGAAGGCCAGATCCTGAAGCTGAAGCTCAAATACTTTGGCCACCAAATGAGAAGGGAGCATTCACTGGAGAAGACCCTGATGCTGGGAAAGATTGAAGGTCAAAGAAGATGGGGACGGCAAAGGATGAGATGGTTAGACAGTGTCATCGATGCAACGAACATGAAATTGAGCAAACTTCAGCGGACGGCGGAGGACAGGAGGGCCTGGCGTGGTCTGGTCCATGGGGTCGCGAAGAGTCGGACTCGACTGTGCGACTGAACAACAACAACAACAAGTCTTACTATTTATCTATGGCTTTGCCTCTATGTTTTAGTATTGATTATGGCCTTGTGCTTCTTGTTCACTGCCCTGAGCCCATGTGGAAGGGCGGGATATAAATCAAATCAATCAATAACATGCCTCCTCCCCACCTTATCTTTCCTTCCTCAGCCCCCCAGCTGCTTGTACTGGTCAATTTCACTCCCCAGCTGTTCAGCGGGAGTGAAACTGACCAGAATTTGAGCCCTGGGAAGGAAAAGCTTCAGTGCCATTATACTCGATGGGGACTTTCTCCATAGGGTGTAATGGCACCGAATATATTCAGCAGTACTGCTTTTTCCTAAACCCCAGTATCTTACTGATATTGTGATTTGGGAATATTGGTATATACCGATATTTTTTGGGCTTGGTTTACCTGAACCCAAAAAATACCGGTATTTGTGTTTGTGTGTGCACACCCCTATTCACCAATGGTGCATGTCATGAACCATGAACCAAACCACATTTTCCCGGTTCATTCCCATCTCCAATAATTTCTCACTATGCAAGGAAGGATATTGGAGAGAGCAGTACATGAATCTCTTTTACCTTGTTGGCACTGCCAGGATTAAAAGTATGTGATGGAGAATAGAGAGAAAACTACTTTACTTCTGAGAGCTTTTCTTCTGTTGATTTTTTAAAAAAAATGTTGGAGGAACTTCCCTGTTGGGTGGGACTGTGAGTGGAACTGCTTTTTTGGTAATCTGCCTTGAGTTCCAGCAAGAACTGCATGTGATAAATGAAGCAAAATAAATTTTAAAATAGTGTAATTTGTGCTCTAACTGGTAGTTTTATGTGGGTTAGTTTTTAGCATGCTGTTGATGGTGCCACCTTGGCAAATGGCAGGGAGGTAGGATACAATGTGTTAAATAAATACATACATAAATCCTGTCCTATTATATAAAAGGGTAGTGGTCTGGCAAGGTTCTGTGCTTGGCAAAATCAGTTCCCTCCCTGATATGTCACTCAGAAGCTGTCCCTATCCACTAGCTGCGTTGCCTGAGTTCTCTCCCACCCACTGCAGCCTAGGCCACTCTTCTCTGATTGGGCCAGCATTTCAAGCTCATTTGCATATGGAAGCTGATTGGACTTCACTCCATTCTGCACCTCAAACTCCCCCCCCCCCGCAAGACAGTTAGAATTGTCAGTTGCTTATGCAAACTGTTGTATTCTGAGGTAAAATATGTCCTCATTCACAACATTTCCCCTTCAAAAGAAACAAATCCAATAACACAACCATGCCACACCACAAAAAAGACAGATCACACCACAAGCAGAATACCACAAGGCAAAAAAAGCTCTGGTACTAATTCAAAGTGCTGGGGATGAGTTGTGTTCTGGCAGGGGATGCTGTGAGTGTAGAAAATGATTTATCGACACAGTAGTGTTTTGGAAAATCTTTAGGAATTGTTTGGTGCATTTACTATGGGGCACCCACCCAGAGCCTCTGGCATTTTCTCACTCTGCTGACATCAAAACCAATTTAAGGCAAAATAGAGCTATGGAGACTTTTCCATCCTCCTATGCATCAATTTGTCTTTGTTGGCAATGACAACCCTAAGCCTGCCAGTGCTCTCAGGGTGACTTCATGCCTCCTGACTGGCATAGCATCACTAGCCCTGACTGCTTGCTCCTGTTCAGCAGGAGCATCCCTATGGAAACTGCCTGGGTGATTTCGGACCAGCTACAGACTTTCTGCCTAACCTTCCTTACAGGGTTGCTGTACAGATCATAAAGCCGAAAAGAATGAAGTAAACTGCTTTGCTCCCCACTAATGAGAAAGACAGAATTTTGCCTAGGAAGAGGCTGCTGAGAGGGGATGAGATAAAGTTGCCAACTTTAGGTATAGAAATTCCTGGAGATTTGAGGGGTGGAGCCCAGAGAGGGTGAGGTTTGAGGAGGGGTGGGACCTCAGACAAGTACAGTGCCATAGACTCCACCCTCCAAACCAGCCATTTTCTCCTGGGGAACTATTGTTACCAATCTTGGCCCAGTGGCCATCAAACCATTCTCTTCAACCCCCTGCTGTGCAGCTGACTTTCTCTAGGGTTGCCAATCTCCAGGTGGGACCTGGAGATCTCCCGCTGTTACAATTGATCTCCAGGTGACAGAGATCAGTTCCCCTGAAGAAAATGATTGCTTTGGAGGGTAGACCCAATGGCATTATACCCTGCTGAGTCCTTCTGCCCCCCCTCAATGCTGCCCTCCACAGGATTCACCCCCAAATCTCCAGGTATTTCCCTACTTAGAGCTGGCAACCCTGCTTTCCCCTCAGTGCCTGTTGGCAGGCAACCAAGCTTGGTCCTGTCACCTGTTTTGGCCTTTGGGAGAAAACTCATTTGGGCCAGTCCTGATAGGGTTGCCAGTTCCAGGTTGGGAAATTTCTGGAGATTTGAGGGATGGAGCCTGGAGATGGTGAGGTTTGAGGAGGGGTGGGGTCCCAAACAGGTACAATGCCATAGACTCCACCCTCCAAACCAGCCAGTCCCTCATGGGGAACCATTGTTGCCAATCTCCAGGTGAGGGCTGGAGACCACTCAGAATTACAACTGTTCTGCAGGAGGGAGGGCAGAAGTCAGCTCAAGTCAGAGGGGCAGATAACAATAGGTTGATGGTTAGCTGGGAAGGAGATGGGGTTGCTAACTCCAGGTTGGGAAATTCCTGGAGATTTGAGTGGTGGAGCCTGGAGAGGGTGGGGTTTGAGGAGGGGTTGGACCTCAGGCAGGTAGAATGCCATAGACTCCACCCTCCAAACCAACCATTTCCTCCTGAGTAACAATTTTTGCCAATCTCCAGGTGATGGCTGGAGATCACTCAAAACTACAACTCCTCTTCAGGTAGCAGAGATCAGTTCATCTGGAGAAAATGGTGGACTCCTTATACCCTGCTGAGGTCACCACAGCAAATTCACACTGTGTGCCCAAAGCCTCTTTCTAGAGCTTGTTGTATTTATTTCCACAATGGGCCTTATTCCTAGTAAATGTATATAAAACAAAAGGCGAAGTATGCTGCCCCACCACACATTTACCCAGAGGCCTCTGTGCCATTGCAGGGATGATTTTCACTGGGAAGGCTGGTAACAGACCATGAATCTCTTTTACTCCTCTTAATGCCAGGAAGGCTAGCGATTAGAGTATTCTACTGCCAAGGACCTCTAATGTGCTATCACTCCTCCTAAAGAGTGACATGCTAGAGTGTTTCCTTTCACCAGCACTATCACTGCTGTAAAAAAGGTGGTGCACAAGAAAAGGGCTGCAATTGAGCACTCAATAAAATGGTTCCACGGACTCTCTAGTAATCATGGCTCCAAGGCCCCTTCTGATTCCTAAATTTACTGTTATAAAGACTACAAGCAGTCAGGATGCCCAGCAGTTAAAATGAATGAACTCGGGATCAGCTGGTCTTCAGAATTCTTTTTTTGGGACATCCTTGTATGGCATAGAAAATCCTGCAGCTGATTCAGGACACCTTGAGCAACTTTTTGCTAGGAAGATGACCTATAAATACAGGCTTGGACCCTAGGAACCATTACCAGGTGTTTCAGTCACAGAACACATCTTCCAACCTCTCTGTGCCTTCTGCAGTCCCCTGCCCTGGACTCTCCTCAACTAATCCTGAGACCTGGGATATGCAGCTTGGCCAGAAAGTTAGTATACAATCCCTCCTTTGTGCAAGGGTAACTGTTACCTGTTCACACAAGGGATCAACTCCATTGTAAATAAAATTGACACAGGACAGGTCCAAGGACTATCTCCCTAGCCCCAGTGGTGTGTGAGGCTCCAGTAATAATAGATTGGTTGGTCCACAATTTAAGAACAACATAATCAATTGTTGATTTACAATGTTATGGCACTCCAAGGGGTGCACTTTTTTGAATGCTAGGATATTTGTAATTACACATATATGAAATATAGATTCAGGTGGGTAGCTGTGTTTGAGTTGCACCTTTAAGATCAACAAAGTTTAGTTCTGGATAAAAGCTTTCGTGTCACATAGCACAAATCCTATTGCATCTTCTCTCAATGATGCTAAATTGAAGAATCTAAAACAAGTGCAACATGTTTCCTTTTTTCCTCCAATGTCTAAACTTTTTAGGACAAGCATTAATTATATTATTCTAGCTTTTGGCAGTTTTACACCTGCTCTTGATTAAATGCCAACAAAAAAACTGCAGACTCAGTCATACCACAGAAATGGAAGACCTTTTTTCATTTATATCTTTTAAGCTTCTCCAAAAGTGCATTTAAAACTTGTCTAGAGGATGACAGGTGGAAGGGAAGAACTCATTAACGATTGTCAGACATATTTATTAAATTCTAATTCATAACTATGTGACCCCTTCAAATATTTCAGTAAGATACACACAGTTATATCAAGAATAATTATGCTAAGAATAATTAACATTTCAATTACAGAGACAGCATGCAAGGTAGGACTTGGACAAACTGGTTGTGTTGAGCAGAATGCCCTAAAGGCTAATTTGAAAACAATGGGTGATTGTGCATAAGTCTGCAAAAATGAACAAAAAAGCATAAGGAAAGTGTGTGTTTTGTGTAAACCGAGGGCAACAAGGGATGGCAAAGAAACTTGGAAATGGCTGCCATTCAGTTCCATAAACTTTGTTTCTGCCACAAGCCTTCCAACTTAAGTCTTTAAAAAAAAAAATGACAGGCCTTCAAGTGTTGAAGCTTCATAACAGCAGAACACCGAACGATTTTATTAGGCAGGCTGATTTGTTTTTTTATTCTTTCAGCTAGATGGCAGAATCATTCGAGAATGATTCACTCAGTTCTGTTCTAAATTCTCAGCTCGCTCCTTGAACAAAATTGCAGCTCACCAAATTTTGTTGAGAAACAAGGAATCTATTTACCACTTCATCTTACAAATATTCAAAAGCACTTGTGTGGGAGAGAAGACTGGTGATACTGACTCTGTCTAGAATATGGGAAACTTGGTTGTATGCGGAGTTCATATTTTCAAAACTTTTAACAAACGGTAGCTATACTTTCCCCCTGTCTTAAATCTGGAAACACAGTTTGTTCTCATACCCTGAAAGGTTTGCTTTTAGAGTGTTACCTATATATTCCTATGCATGCCACTATTGTGAGTAGGGTCACCAGCTCTGGGTTGGAAAACACCCTGAATGGAAACGGGGCAAAGGGAGGCATGACGGCAGCACAGCTCCTTGTGCAAAATCTGCCCTGAAGATTTCAGGGGTGGATATTGAGGAGGATGGTGTTTGGGGCATGGAGGGACTTCAATGGGGTATGAGGGCAGAGAGTCCATCTTCCAAAGCAGACATTTTTTTCCAGATGAACTGGTCTCTGTCACCTGCAGATCAGTTGTAACAACAGGAGATCTCCAGCTACCACCTGAAGGTTGGCAGTGTGTCTTTTGGAGGCAGACAGAGTCAGAACAACAACTAATGAAGAGACACCATTGTTATGAGGATGGTGATTCAACTGTCATGAACACAATTGAGTGCCTGGTAGAGGAAGAAGAAGAACAGAAGAAACTGGATTTGTACCTTGCCCTTCACTACCCAAAGGAGTCTCAGAGTGACTTACAATCTCCTTTCCCTTCCCCTCCCCACGACAGACACCCTGTGAGGTGGATGGGGCTGAGAGAGCTCTTGAGAGAACTGCTCTTGAGTGAAGAGCTCTGAGAGAGCCATGACAGACCCAAGGTCATACCACTAGCTGCATGTGGAGGAGTGAACAGTGTTCCCTCTAAGCTGAGTTAGTGTGAGCTAGCTGAGATTTTTTAGCCTCTGGCTCACACATTTTTGTCTTAGCCCAGTTCTCCCAGATTAGAGCCCATGCCCCTAACTACTACACCAAATTGGTTCCTAATCATGACACCAAACTGGAACAATTAGGGGATGGCTGGCTCTGTAAACCTCCTCTCTGGATGGTTACCTGAGCTCACAGAAGCCTGTTGATGTTGTTGTCATCGAAAACTAGCAGTTCTGTCAGGGTACAGTCATTTGTCCTCAAGTGGTGTTGTTAAGAGAAATTCTCTTAACTCAGCTCTGTTTTGTTCAAAAGAGAAAAGTCAACAAGAGGCAGGAAGGGAAGTTGGCAGGCTTTCAGAATTACTCTCTGCAGATGCTCAGTGGGAGGCAATTCCCAAGTCATCCTCTCTTATAGCTAGAGCACTGCCCCACAGTGTGTAACATCAAAAACAATCAAATGAAAAAATGGCAAAGCATGATAAAAGAGTGCATACAATAGGATTGCCAGGTCCCCCTTGGTCACCGGTGGGGGATGAGGGGGTAGGGTTGCCAGCTCCAGGTTGGAAAACTCCTGGAGATTTGTGGATGGAGCCCGGGGAAGGACAGGGACCTCAGTGGGGTACAATGCCACAGAGTCCACCATCCAAAGCATCCATTTTCTCCAGGGGACCTGATCTCTGTAGTCTGGAGATGAGCTGTAATTTGGGGGGGATCCCCAGGTCTCACCAGGAAGGGTCTCTAGTACAAAGGTAGGCTTGCCATTCTCCTGCTTGAGAATTCCACTCCCCAACACAGACAGCCAAACTAGATGTTAGTCCCAGAAGTGTGAAATGTTAACTTGACAGCCAGGGCCAAATTATAAAGGATATGACAGCCGAAACTATATTACTTTACAAAACCCCACAGAATCACAATATCATTCCTTCAGAAGTGACACTAAAGTTACACATGCAAAAGCTTTATTTTTGCAGCTACACTAGGAAGGAAGCAGAAAGAAAAAAATAGTTTTCACATTTAGAGGCCGTAGTGTGTGTGTGTGTGTGTAAAGTGTGATCAAGTCGCAACCAACTTATGGTGGCCCCAGCAAGAGGCTTTCAAGGCAAGTGAGAAGCAGAAGGGGTTAGCCATCACTTTCCTCTTCACAGACTTCCTTGGTGGTTTCCCTTCCAAATACTCACCCTGCTTAGCTTCTGAATCAGACAAGATCAGGCTATACCATGCTGCCTTCCCCCCTTTAGAGGTCCTTACCTATCTCTAAATTCTGGTTGTACCCACCACCCTTCGAAACAAACAGACAAAAACATCCTTGCACTAGAGAGGTGGCCACGGCTGGAGAAATGGCAGGAAGAGAGATCCTTAAAGTCTCCCCTGCTAGATAGTTCCTCATTCTGAATTCCATTTAGTGCATTTTTATCCCACCTTCCCTCCAAAACAGATGGCATACATGGTTCGCCCACCCGTACTCGATCCACACAAACACCCTAACTAAAACACCTCCTAAAAAAGAAATGTGTTTTTTATGTGCAATAAAGATAATGGATGGGAGATGGAGAAAGCATGATGAAAATGCCCATGTACAGAATCATTCTGAATTATTGAAAAACTTTTTTTTTTACAATGTATACAACATCACATTAATGTGATATTATCTGAAGAAATTAAGTTTGCAAAACAAAACTATTTTGAAAATGCTAATAAATCAGAAAGTTGGTTGGCATACAGACTTAGGAAAGAGAAAGGAAAATCTTTAATACACGTGCTGAGAGATGAGAATGGCTCAGAAATGTATGGACAAGAAGAACTCAAGATGATAGTAGAAAACTTCTACAAAAAGCTATATCAGGCAAAGAGTATTTCTGTAGACAATGTGCCTTAAGAAACACAATAATATTAAACTGAGCAAAGGACAGAAAGTAAAATTAAATGGACATATAACAGTACAAGAAATTGTAGATACAATCAAAAAACAAAATAAAGGGAAAAAGCCTGGACCAGATGGACATCCAATAGAGTATTATAGCACTTGAAGATTGCTTACTAATACCATATAAAAAGGTGTTGGAAAATATACTGGAAAAGGGAATTTACCACAATCATAGAAAGAGCTACTTTCTCTTTGATACATAAAGAAAATACAGACTTTAAAGAAGTGAAAAAATGTAGGCCTATTTCACTTCTAAATGTGGATTACAAAATCTTTGCTGCTATTTTAGCACAGCATTTGAAGAATGTACTACTAGATATAATACATCAAGATCAAGCAGGCTTCTTGCCAAAGAGGCAATTGAGAAACAATGTGAGAATAATTGTAAATATTTCGAAATATTATGAAGCACATCCAGAAAAACAAATGACATTAATTATTTTAGATGCAGAGAAAGCTTTTGTCAATGTTAGTTGGAGCTTTATTATTGAGAGATTGATGCTGGAGAAGAGTTTATTAAGATTACTCAAGCAATTTATATTCAACAAAGCACCAAAGTGAGAATCAATGGAGATCTAACGAAAGAGATAGCAATCCAGAAGGGAACAAGACAAGGATGTCCATTATCCCCATTATTATTTATTATCACTTTCGAAGTATTAAACAACTTGATCAAAGAAGATAAAAATATTAGAGAAACAACAATACGTGGAGAAGAATATAAAATACAAGCCTTTGTAGATCTGCCCCATCTTGGTTTTATATGCTGATGTATTGTATGATTTTGTTTTATACTGTTTTACTCTGTTTTAAACCTGGCATTTATGCCCTTTGTCAGCCACCCTGAGCCTTTGGGGAGGGCGGGATATAAATCCAAAAATAAATAATAAATAAATAAATTATTTAGCTTTTATTTTAGAAGGCCCCAGCACTTCTATGGACAGCCTGATGAAGAACTTAATAGAATTTGGAGAGATGGCGGGAATGAAAGAGAACAGACAAAAGATAAAGATCACTACAAAGAATATAACACAATCTATAATAAAAGAGCTGGTGGAGAAAACAGGATTTCAATTAGAGAGTAAAGTGAAATATTTAGACATTATTTTGACAAATAAATGTAGTTCTCTGATGGAAGATAATTATATGAAAATACTTAAAGAAATCCAAAAAGATTTGGAAAAATGGAATAATTTGCAGCTGTCATTTATGGGAAGAATAGCTGCAATCAAAACAAATATACTTCCTAAACTTATTTTTCTTTTTTCAAACTATTCCAATATTATCATAGCAATCATACTTCCAGGAACTGAACAAAACAACAATGAAATTTATATGGCAAGGGAAGAAACCTAGAATAAAATTGAAGGCATTACAGAACTTTAAACAGAATGCGGGCTTTGATCTTCCAGACTTCGGAATGTATTATAAAGTCTGTGCACTGGCATGGATTAAAGAATGGATAAGAATTGAAAATACAAGATTGTTAAAACTGGAGGGACATGATTTAAAGCTAGGATGGCATGCCTATCTCTGGTATCAAAAGCGGATAATCACAAATATCTTAAAAAAAACATTTGATGAGGAAAGTATTGCTATTAGTATGGGAAAGAATCAGACATAAAATATATGTGAAGATCCCAAAATGGGTCTCTCCAGTGGAAGCATTTACTCAGCCTAGATTATCAGAGAAGAAACAAGTATTTAGATATGAAGACTTATTAGGAAAGGAAGACAGGATGAAGCCCAAAGAAGAACTAGAGGAACAAGATATATATTTGGACTGGTGAACAAGAGTACAGCTAGAATCTAGATAAACCTCAAAGGTTTTTTGTAGAACAATTGGAGTTTGACACACTTTTATATGAAACAAACAATAACTTGATTAAGACATTTTATGTGTATTTGTTACAGATGAAGATGGAGGATGAGATGATTAAAGAATGTATGTTAAAATGGGCCCAAAATTTTGGTTATAATATTGATCTTGACCATTGGTTGCAAATATGGAAAACAAATGTTAATATAACAAAATTGGTTGCCTTTAAATATATATATATGTATATATATATATATATAAAATGTTCTATAGGCGGCATATAACATCAGAGAAATTAGCCAGAATGTATCCTGCAATGTTTGATAAATGCTGCAAATGTAAGACACGGGTGGGAAGTTATTTCCATGTCTGGTGGAAGTGTAAACAGGTGATGTTATATTGGAGAAGGATTCATGAAATGTTACAGAAAATGTTTGTTACCACTACCATATAAACCTGAAATGTTCCTTCTTAATATTATTCCTGATGTAAAAGAAAAAAGAAAGTTAAATATCTAATTATACACAGAGCTCTTTCTGTAGCAGGAACTCCTTTGCATATTAGGCAGCACACCCCTAATGTAGCCAATCCTCCAAGAGCTTACAGAGCTCTTCTAACAGGGGCTACTGTGAGCTCTTGGAGGATTGGCTACATTAGGGGCATGTCACCTAATATGCAAAGGAGTCCCTGCTACAAAAAGAGCCCTGATTACACATATAGTTACAGCAGCACGCATTCTTTATGCTAAGCACTGGAAAAAAGCAGAGATACCAACGGAAAACGAACTTTTGGCAAAGAAAATTGAAACAGCAGAAATGGATATAACTGTCAAACCTGTTGAAGGACAGAAGTAAACAAAATGTGAGAAACAATTGGACACTAATTTATGATCAGGTGGAAATAAATGTTGAAGACCAAGGACAATGAATATATATAATATAAATTTGGAGAGACTCCAGCTTACTATATAGAACTTGACTCTTGTCAGGAAACAAAGCAAAAGATTTTAATAATTTGATTAAGTGATACTAGCTTTAGTAATTCTACAAAGAAATAGAACTGGAAACAAAGAACTAAGATTGAAAACTTGTAACAGCTGTCATATAAATTTGATGGCATTTTCCTATATGTCTTATTCCATACCCTGTACCCTTCCTACACTTATATTTTCTTGTCCTATAATATGTTAAAATCCAATTAAAAAATTAAAAATATAAGGAGATGAAGAAAGCATGATGAAAATGTCCATGTACAGAATCACTCTGAATGGCTGAAAACCTTCTTTTTGCAAAGCTCAAGTGCCATGCTCACAATCTGTGAACAAACTGCACACTGAACAAGAGGGAATATATTTACACCTCCCTGGATGCCAGGCAGTTTCTTTGTCTGTGTGCGTACATGTATGTGCACTGGCAGTGAAATCCTATGCATTTATGCCAACTTAAGCCCACTGAATTCAATTGGAGTGGCTCTGCATAGGATTATCCTGATATTCACCTATAAATGTGTTCCCTTTCACATGTATATTATGCGCTTATGGAAGGTTTCCTCCCCCCAGCATTTTATACCACCGTAGGAGTGCCAAACATTCCACTTCGAATTGGTGCTATGACCCGTGATACTGTCAACTCTGCAAGAACTGCTTTGCAAAGATTAGCTGATACATGCTCTCCTCTCCCCAGATAAGCTAAATATTTAATGTCTGAAAGTTAAGCAACCTTATGAGGCGAGTGACACTGCCAGAAAGCTTCTGGCATGTAAAAGAGGAGATGGAAATGCTGTTGCCATTTCAATAAATAATGGGGGAGGGTGACGTGATAAATGACTCTCCAGACATTTGGGCCTGATTTAAAAATAAAATGAGAACAATTATACACCACGGAGCCTGAGCCCTCACCCCTAGCCATTATTAGGTTGAGAGATCAGTTTTCAAACTTTTAGTTAAAATGAAAAAAATAAAATAAAATAAAACAAAACAAAAACCCCAAGGATATCAGAAGTCATTACCAGTCCTTCTTGAGGCTTCTTTACTTCTTGTTACAATCCTTTCTCAAACCTGTTTTTTTCCTCAACTCCCAATAATTAAGAGGATTCTTGAAATGGTCTTGAAATGGTCATTCATCTTCTGAGTGGAAACAAGAAGGGAAGGATGAGGAGAAATGGACCCAGTATTAGTAATGGACTGCCTGTGTGGGAAAATAAGCAAACACAATGGCCTCCATCAGGGCATAGTGGTCAGGTGACGTGCCCTCTGTGCTAGGCTGCAACCAGAATTTTCATGATTGCTGGACTCAGCCTAGGATTGTCAGCCTTCAGGTGGTGGCTGGGAATCCCCTGCCATTACAACTGATCTACAGTTGACAGAGGTCAGCTCACCTGGGAAAAATGGCTGCTTTGGAAAGTGGACTCTATGGCATTATACAAGTACAATGCCTTTATTGGCATAGTAAATGCAAGATAACGTTTAGGGTCAATATATAAAATTAAAATCCATACATAGGCTGGGGACAGACTGGCAGTATGAAGCATGAGGGAGGCGGGGCAAAAAGACCTGAACCAAGTTGTGCTGGGGATTTCCAGTCGCACTGCACCTACTGATGCGGAAGCATACCGGGGAGGAGGTGCAAGGGAGCGTTTGCACTGTTGGCTTGCCCTTGGCAGAGGCGCAGCTGTAAGCAGCTTTTTTCACTCTGGCAACATGTGCCTAGGCACATGGGCACAGCAGCAATTATCAATGTGGCATGTTTGTGCAGCTTTTAGCGTGCACACTTCCAGGAAGTGGGATCAACACGCTCTCCAGGGTTTGCTATGGCTTTCACCTGGTACTTTTTTAATGCGGTAGGGAATCATCATAGGACGGGTTGAGTATGGCTGGGGAACGCCTGACGGCTGTGGTGGTATGAACCGGCCCATTTAATCCATTTATGAAACGTGCCTATATCGGGCCAAATTGCCAGTCTGAACTCAGCCACAGATTAAAGCATAGGGACATAAGATTATATAAGAATTAATTTATAACAGTTTATATCTGGCTTTAGGAATTTCTTCCAAAATTTTTGCAACTGCTCTAGTAATTTCCACTCCCAAGTTGTTCAGTAAGAATTGGCAATTGATCGCAACGTTCTTATTATCAGTTGCCCGGGATAAATTCCCAAACAATTTCCGATGCAAATTGTCATTAAACTGACACTCAAGCATAATATGGCATTATAGCCCACTGAAGTCCGTCGCCTCCCCAGACCCCGCCCTCCCCAGGCTCCACTCCCCAAATCTCCCAGTCTTTCCCAACCCAGAGCTGGCAGCTCGAACTCAGCAAGGGCTTATCAGGGAAGGGGCAGATGTTTCTTTCTTCAAAGTTGAAACTCAGCTTAGAGGGAACATTGCTCCTGACCCATTTAGCTCAGCAGGGGCACAAGATCTCAAAGTTGTAGCTCCAGAGGGTTATCTCTTCAGTTTAATATTTGGGTCACGTGCTCTCTTCCACAGGCCGAACTATCACTGCTGATAGGATCAAAGCTGTGCTAGACTCCCCAATTCCACAAAACAAGTGCCAACTCAGATGGTTCCTGGGAATGGTAGGCTACATAAGACAATATATTCCTTCTTTTACTGCTACTGCCAAACCTCTTTATGGCCTACTTCATGATGACATTCCTTTTTTTTTTTTCCTCTCTCTCACTGTCCTGAAACACTCTGCATTTTCCATTTCCTCAAAAAGGCTATTAGCTTCTCCTCCTGCCCGAGTCCTGCTAGCCTATACCCTTCCCTTCAGTCTTTTCTGTCATGAAACTGATGGTGTTGCCAGTGGAGTCCTCTGCCAACCCCTGGGAAATCAAATGCGACCTATTGCTCATTTTTTTTCTGTTCTTCTGGGTCTTAGGGCTGCTGGCCTCCCTTTCTGTCTTAGAGCCATAGCTGCAGCTGCTGTCTTGGTTTCCAAAATTGCCAGCCTCACTTTAGGCCAGCCTTGGAAATCAGCCCCGCACGCCGCAGCCCCCCCTACTCTCAAAAGACTCTTTAAAGGGTCTTTTTTACAAGTGGAGCCTGAGCCTGCCACCTCCCCCTCCCTCCCTTTTGCTGGATATAAAGGGCCATCCAACTGGTCGGCGGGTCACGTGGTCCTCACTACCCAGCTGAAGTCCTTTAAATTGGGTAAGAGGGGAGGGAGAGGGGTGGCTGGGTGGGCAGTTGCTCTTGGGGGGGCTTCCCCCACCCACTACCTCAGCAGAGGTGGATTGAAGTCCCCAGAAGCAGGGGAACCCTCACTCGGACCTGGGGTCTGGCAACCTTAGTTCAACACTAAACATAGTATGAAAATTCTGCATGGACTCTGGTCTGAAATGGCCTGAGGTTCTGCCTTTTGTGCTCATGGGACTTAGAAATACACCAAGTAGAAAGCATGGGGTCACCCCTCATGAGATCATTTTTTTTGGTGCCCCATGCAGGTTCCCACCTCACCTCCTAAGGACCTGCCTAGCTTGCAGGTCCTGAAGCCCATCATGTAGGGCTATGCACTTTCCTTTTCAGAGTATCTCAAGAGACAGACAAGGGAGTGAAGGACACCCTGCCACTTCCTACTGACATCCCATGCCATATTGTTCAGTCTGAAGACTGTTCTAGTTAAGGAACACCGGAGGAAGCACTGCCTGGCACCATGGTGGGAAGGCCCATTCAAAGTTCTGTTGACAACCAGCACAGCTGTCCTAGACGAAGAGCAACAGAACTGGATTGATGCCTCCCATGTTAAGAAAGTAACTACTCCTCACCCTGAGTGGACTGCAACACCTACAGGCAAACCGAGAGTGCAAATTCCACGTGGGCATAATAATCCCACCACCTCTGAGGCAAGCCTAGCACCCCCCGACTGCTTGTACTGGGTATGCATGAAGGACCTTGTCCTGCCTACAAGGAAGTTCCCTAGAAGGTTGCTAAATCCAAGTTATGGAACAGTGCCATCCTTTTGGAAGATCCCTCACTCCAGATGATGAAGAATAAGAGTTAAGAGGGCTTCCAAGTGAAAGCTTTGGGCCGGAATTGCATGACAGGTGGACTGCACCCCTTGGCCTTTGTCTTCTTGACTTTGTCTTAGTTGTTTTCAGACTCCTTCCTTTGCTTAAGTGGTTCCTGGAACAGTATTAAAATGAAGTGCTTTGTGTTCTGTGACTGTATCCAAATCATGCTGATTACTTCTACAATGTCTCATGAAGGGAATCAGATGATAAAAAGGAGCCATAAGGTTAAAACAGCCCTCAGTTTTAGACCTCCAGCATCACACTCCCAGCACCACTCACCCTTTTGAGCCAGTACATTTAGGTAGGAATGCATAGTGATACCATGTGCCTTCCAGGCATCGTCAGTATGACTTTCTGTGGTCCAGATAAGGGGTAGGGACACATTTAAAGGTACAAGAATAAGAGAAAGTCTCTTTTCCACATCCAGAGGCATCAGGGTGCAAACCCAATAACTGGATTTATTACAAATTCCCTTTAGGACTTTTTTAACCTTATGGCTCATGCTTAGATATTATTTTAGCCTCGCAGGGGCGGGGGGGGTGGCTGAGCCTTAATTGGTCAAGAATGTTGCATTTATGTTAATAACACTTATGGTGATACTTTTTCTAGAGCTCAGCATAACATGAGAATTGCTCAGAATCAGGACACCTTGATGATGGCTTCCTAGGAAGGTTCAGTCCTGTTGGATGGCTGTCAAATGCTTTCAGATCCCTGGGCCTGGGGAACCTAAAAACATAAAGACCAACAATAAAACTTTCTTCAAATACATTAGAAGTAGGAAGCCAGCCAGGGAGGCAGTGGGGCCCTTGGATGACCAAGGGGTAAAAGGAGTAGTGAAGGATGATAGGGAAATGGCTGAGAAGCTGAATGCATTTTTTGCCTCTGTCTTCACTGTGGAAGAGGAGAAGTGTTTGCCCACTCCAGAAGCACCGATTTCGGGAGGGGGTTTGAAAGACCTGAATCAGATTGCGGTGACAAGAGAGGAAGTCCTCCGACTGATGGACAATTTAAAAACTAATAAATCACCAGGCCCGGATGGCATTCATCCGAGAGTTCTGAAAGAACTCAAATGTGAACTTGTGGATCTCCTGACAAAAATATGTAATCTTTCTTTAAAATCTGCCTCCATTCCTGAGGACTGGAAGGTAGCTAATGTCACTCCCATCTTTAAAAAGGGCTCCAGGGGAGATCCAGGAAATTACAGGCCAGTCAGTCTGACATCGATACCGGGTAAATTGGTGGAAACTGTTATTAAGGAAAGAATTAGTAGGCACATTGATGAACAAAAACTATTGAGGCAGACTCAGCATGGGTTCTGTAAAGGAAGATCTTGTCTCACTAACCTGTTAGTGTTTTTTGAGGGAGTGAACAAACATGTGGACAAGGGGGACCCAATAGATATTATTTACCTTGACTTCCGGAAAGCTTTTGATACAGTTCCTCATCAAAGGCTCCTAAGTAAGCTCAATAGTCATGGGATAAAAGGACAAGTCCTCTTGTGGATCAAAAACTGGCTTATAAATAGGAAACAGAGAGTGAGTATAAATGGGAAACTTTCTCAGTGGAGGGTGGTAAGCAGTGGGGTACCACAGGGATCAGTACTCGGTCCGATGCTTTTTAACTTGTTTATTAACGATTTGGAATTGGGAGTAAGCAGTGATGTGGCTAAATTTGCAGATGACACGAAGTTGTTCAGGGTGGTGAAAACCAGGGAGGATTGTGAGGCACTCCAAAGGGATCTGTTGAGGATGGGTGAGTGGGCGTCAACGTGGCAAATGGGGTTCAATGTGGCCAAGTGCAAAGTGATGCACATTGGAGCCAAAAATCCTAAATATAAATACACATTGATGGGGTCTGATCTGGCAGAGACGGACCAAGAGAGAGATCTTGGAGTCGTAGTGGATAACTCGCTGAAAATGTCTACACAATGTGTAGCTGCAATAAAGAAGGCCAACGCTATGCTGGGGATTATTAGGAAGGGAATTGATAACAAATCAGCCAGTATCATCATGCCCCTGTATAAATCATTGGTGCGACCTCATTTGGAATACTGTGTACAGTTCTGGTCACCACATCTCAAAAAGGATATTATAGCATTGGAAAAAGTGCAGAGAAGGGCAACTAGAATGATAAAAGGGTTGGAACACCTTCCCTATGAAGAAAGGTTAAAATGCTTGGGGCTCTTTAGCTTGGAGAAACGACGGCTGAGGGGTGACATGATCGAGGTTTATAAGATTATGAATGGGATTGAGCAGGTTGAGAAAGAAGTACTTTTCTCCTTTCTCACAATACAAGAACTCGTGGGCACTCTATGAAATTGCTGAGCAGTCGGGTTAAAACAGATAAAAGGAAATACTTCTTCACCCAAAGAGTGATTAACATATGGAATTCACTGCCACAGGAGGTTGTGGCAGCTGCAAGCATGGACAGTTTCAAGAGGAAATTAGATAAACATATGGAGCAGAAGTCCACCAGTGGCTATTAGCCACAGGGTATGGATGGGAACTCTCAGTCTGGGGCAGGTGATGCACTGTATTCTTGGTGCTGGAGGGGGCAGCAGTGGGAGGGCTTCTGGTGCCCTGGCCCCACTGCTGGACCTCCGGATGGCACCTGGTATATTTTGGCCGCTGTGTGACAGAGTGTTGGACTAGATGGGCCATTGGCCTGATTCAACATTGGCTTCTCTTATGTTCTTATGTTCTTAACCTCTTGGGAGGGTGATTGAAGCCTTTATTGCAAGTGCTCCTAATGGGAATAATATCATTTGTCATTCTTTATGTATGTGTTTCATGCTGTTGCCAAAGCAGAAGTATGTTTAGAAAGAAAGCTGCAAGCCCGTTGTCATCTCCCCCAGAAAAGATTGCATTGGGTCAAGGAAATGAGAGAGAGAGAGAGAGAGAGAGAGAGAGATGGCTCTCAGAGCCAGAATGAGGAGGAATTAGAATGTTTTGATAGTTCAAAAAGAACTAACAAAGAGGGGAAGCTGCAGGAAAATAAGCAAATAAAATGGAGTCTGGCCTCCATCAGAGCATAGTGGACAGGTCACATACTGAAAAGTACTGAGACTGACGAGTGATTTCAGCTGTCACATACTTTATTAGATGAAGAACAAGACAACCCAAACCGGCTTGCAGGCCGGCTTTTATTCCCAAGTGAACCCACACCCCAAACACACACACACACGGTGATTCGCTATTTACATTGATTGAGTTATCTCCTGCTCCTCAATTGGAGGGGAGCCAGGATCCTCTAGTCCATTGTCTTTTGGGGCAAAGCTCAGGCCCTTCGCCTGGCCACATAGTGGACCAGTTAGAACCAGTCCAAGCACATGGCTGCCCTGAGCCCATGTTCTCAAGTGGATACATTACACATACACTCCGTGGGGACAGGGTAAAAGCCGGAACGGCCTGGAACGGCCCGGAACGGGCACTAAAAAAACAGTGGCATGTGTTACAGCCACTCCAGAACAATATTCTAGAAGTGAAAACACGGAACTCCAACCCTTTTATTAACCCTTTCCAGGCCAAAAAGCCTCCGGAACACCACGGAACGACCCGGAACGGGCACTAAACAAACAATAGTGCCACAAAAAACAGTGGCATGCATTACAGCCACTCCAGAACAATATTCCAGAAGGGAAAATACGGAACTCCCACCCTTTTATTAACTCTTTCCAGGCCAAAAAGCCTCTGGAACACCACAGAACGGCCTGGAACGGGCACTAAACAAACAATAGTGCCACATAAAACAGTGGCATGCATTACAGCCACTCCAGAACAATACTCCAGAAGTGAAAACACAGAACTCCCACCCTTTTATTAACCCTTTCCAGGCCAAAAAGCCTCCGGAACGGCCCGGAACGGGCACTAGACAAACAATAGTGTCGCAAAAAACAGTGGCATGCATTACAGGCACTCCAGAACATTATTCTAGAAGTGAAAACATGAGACTCTCATGCTTTTATTAACTGTTTCCGGGCCAAATGGGCATTCAGCAAGTAACAGCCTCACTAAAAATGGTCGGATTTGTTACAGACACTCCAGAACAATGTTTTGGAAATCAGTACATGGAAATGTTGTGCACTCATTAACCCTTTCGAGGTTGAAATGCCCCTGGAACGTGGTGGGGGGCATGTTTCATAGCTGAGTGGATGCATTTCTACCTGAGTGTAATTTTCAGGAGTCATGTTGGGTAGCTGTTGCTCACTCTTTTTGTCTTTCTGCTATGGGGTTCCACAGACGATTGTACCTGCTTGCATTAGTACCACATTCAAACAAATATTTAGGGCTACCCCCACCATTTGGTTAAATTATTCGATCATTTTGCTATAACTTCAGCTGATTTTTCAGTGACAGTTATTTTGTACTTGTAATGTACCCAAGCTGACCATGTCCTCTGACCGGTTCTAACTGGTCCACCATGCAGCCAAGCGAAGTGCTGAGCTTGGACCTTGAGGACAAAAGACTGAGGGTCTCCAATCAGGGAACTAGGATCCGATAGGTTAATGCAATTACTGTAAATTGACCACTCATGGGTGTTTGGAGTGTGTGGGGTGTGGTTTCCTTAGGGAATGTAAGCTGGTCTGCTAGCCGACTACTTTTCTTGTTCTTGATCTAATAACGTATGTGAGAGCTGAAATCACTCGTCAGTTCCAGTACTTTTCACTGGTGATGAAGGTGGGATGCTACTTCCCAAGAACAGAGACCCTGCATCAAGCATTGCATCGAGGCCAACGAGGAGAACCCTTCACACCGCCTTTCCAGTTGCCATTTCCAGCACCGCTCCTAGACCCGAACATCGCATCACTAACCCTGAGAGCAGCACGGCACCGCTCCTAGTCCACCGCCACCGCTTCTGAGGTTCCATGTGGAACCCATAAGATGGCTGCTGCCTCCGAGAGCCTCCCTGCCTTCAACATCTCCCAACCTACCCAATGGGAGACTTGGCTGGAGACCCTGGAGTGCCACTTCACCATACACAATGTCACGGAGCTGGGTAAGAAAAAGGTGTACTGCGGAATGGCAGCACACCTCCTGCTGAAGGACTTAATACATCCTCGGCTGCCTAAAGATGAGTCCTACACCACGCTGGTCAAAGCAGTGACCGACCACCTGGCCCCTAAGCCCACAAAATTTGTGGAAAGGATGGATTTTTTTGCGAAGGTCCAGGGTCTGGATGAAACCGCCTCTGATTTCTTTGCGGCTCTGTGCTGGGCTGCCATGAGGTGTTTGTTCCCCGATTTGGCAGATGCACTGCTAAACCAGTTCCTCATGGGATTACAGGACCCCAAGTTGTGGAGGAAGCTGGTTAGCCAAAATGACCTGGATCTCGACAAGACAATCTGGGAGGCAATGGCATATGAGAAGGCCCACTGAGACTGCCACACCAAGGCAGTCCACCACACACAAGCAATGGTTGGGTCCGACATCTCCGACAACGAGGAGGTCCTACAGTTCTGACGCCACCCAGCCCAGCACTCCCAGTGCCCCACCTCTGCACCCTGTGCCAGCTGCAGTGAACCCCATGAGCGCTGGTCTTGTAGATTCCAGGACGCCGTCTGCCGTACCTGCCGCAAGACAGGCCACATCGCCAAGGTTTGCCGCTCAAAGGGACAATGCCAGCGAACAACGGCACAGCTTGACTCGTTGGATCTCCACACTGTTTTGGTCCACCACCAACAAAAGGTAGGTAACTTGCCCCCAGACGGCCTAGACAAGGTGCATGTGATGGTCCTTATTGAGGGGTCCCCCTGTCCCATGGAAATTGACTTCGGCTCATCATTTTCCATAACCTTGGCTGAAACCCTCCATTGCTTGTGCCCCAACGGGGGACCCCATCTGCACAAGCCACAGGGTCTCACATTGCAGGACTTCAATAAGAACCCTGTGGCGGTCCGTGACTGGGGCAAGTTCTGGGTCCAGTTTAAGGGGTTCTTGGGACTCCTCGACCTGTTGGTGGTGGAAGGGCATCTCACTAGTTTGTTGGGCCTCTCCTGGTTCACGCCCCTGAGCCTCAAAATATCAGGGATCAACCAGATCTGGATGACGGATTTGGAAGCGGTCTGCAGAGAGTTTCCAAAGGTGTTTGACAGGACTCTGGGGAGGTACACCGGGGACCCCATCTCTCTGGACCTTGACCCAGCAATACGGCCCATCCACATTAAGGCACCCCCCCCTTAGTGATGAGAGCAAAAATAGAGGCTGAGCTTGACCACCTTGTCGAGCAAGGGGTGCTGGAACCAGTAACATCTGTGCACTGAGAGATCCCCATTGTCACGCTGGTTAAACCGAACAGTGACATGAGGATATGTGCCAATTACAAATGAACTATCAACAAAGCCCTGCAAGACCATGCTTACCTGGTCCCGGTGGTAAGCCACGTATTGGCCTCCCTAGCGGGGGCCAAGGTCTTTGGTAAGCTGGATCTGGCGCAGGCTTACCAGCAACTGTCGGTGGATGTGGCCGCCGCCAAGGCGCAGACAATCACCACGCACAAAAAGGCGTTCCAAGTAACGAGATTGCAGTTTGGGGTCTGTGTGGCACCAGGGATTTTCCAATCATTTATGGATTCCCTTCTTAAAGGCATTCCAGGAGTACAACCCTTTTTAGATGATGTGATCGTCACGGCAGTGGACTCCACAATTTTCGCGGACCGGCTCTGACAAATGCTCCAGAGGTTTGACTCCACCAGTCTCAAGGTGAAGAAAGAAAAATGCCTTCTAGAGGTGCCCTGCATTGAATTTCTGGGGTTTGTGGTGGATGCTCAGGGAATCCTCCCCACGGACAATAAAGTGAGGGCGATCACATGTGCTCCCCCTTCCAAGGTGGAACTGCAGGCTTTCTTGGGCCTGCTCAACTTCTACCATGTGTTCCTGCCCTTGAAAGCCGCAGTAGCAGAACCGCTTCACCACCTACTGGATAAAGAGGCAACCTGGGCCTGGGGACCCGAGCACGCGGCGGCCTTTCAAGGGGTCAAGGACTTGCTCAGCTCAAACTCTGTCCTGCACCATTTCAATGAGGTGCTCCTGGTGGTCCTCGCTTGTGACGCCTCCCCCTACGGGGTCGGGGCAGTCCTGGGCCACCAGCTGTGGGATGGCTGGGAGGTCCTGGTCACTTATTATTCACAGACTTTGTCTTCTGCGGAGTGCAACTACATGCAGATAGACAAAGAGGCATTGGTGATAGTGGCTGGGGTCAAAAAATTCCACCACTACCTCTACGGTCAGCCCTTCACAGTATTGATGGATCATAAGCCTCTCCTGGCTCTGGACCACCAGATGCCCCAAATGGTCTCCCCCCAGGTCCTCAGGTGGTCCATCTTCCTGGCAGGGTACACCTACACCCTCCTACATCACCCCGGGAAAGCCATGGGCCACGCAGATACCCTCAGCCGCCTGTCACTGCCAGTGATGGACCCCGACCCTGCTCCTGCCCACACAGTTGCCCTGTTGGAGTCGCTTCCCAACTGCCCGGTCCACATGAGGGAGATGGCCCACCTCAAAGCCCAGGACAAGGTCCTCTGTTGGGTCCTGGACTGGGTGGGGAGGGGGTGGCGTTTGGCCAAAGAGAGCTCAGAGTTTACACCATTCCTCACAAGAAAGGATGAACTGTTGGCATATAAAGGGTGCTTGATGTGGGGAGGCTGGGTGGTGATACCGGGCCTGCTCCAGCAGCGCATCTTAGAGGCTCTGCACAAGCACCATCCAGGGGTCTTAAGAATGAAGGCATTGGTGAGGAGCTACGTCTGGTGGCCGGGCCTTGATCGGGACATCGAAGAGAAGGTAAAGCAATGCCAGCCCTGCCAAGCCTCTCGCCCCGACCTGCCCAGAGCACCAGAGAGAGCTTAGGAATTCTCCTACTGCCCCTGGTTGCGACTCCACCTGGATTTTGTGGGGCCATTCCAGGGGCAACTGTTTTTAATTCTTGTGGACTCTTACAATAAGTGACTGCAGGTCTTCCCTGTCTCCGTAACATCATCAAGGGTGGCTATCAAAGCGATGTGGCGGATCTTCAGTGCCCAGGGCCTCCCAGACACTCTAGTGATGGACAATGGGACAGCCTTCATGTCTGGAGAGTTCCAAGAATTCACCATTACAGGATCCGTCACTTGGAGAAATGATGGCTGAGGGGTGACACGATTGAGGTTTATAAGATTATGCATGGAACTGAGCAGGTTGAGAAAGAAGTACTTTTCTCCCTTTCTCACAATACAAGAACTCGTGGGCACTCCATGAAATTGCTGAGCAGTCGGGTTAGAACAGATGAAAGGAAGTACTTCTCCACCCAAAGAGTGATTAACATATGGAATTCACTGCCACAGGAAGTGGTGGCAGCTACACACATGGACAGTTTCAAGAGGGAATTAGATAAACATATGGAGCAGAAGTCCATCACTGGCTATTAACCACAGGGTATAGATAGGAACTCTCAGTCTGGGGTAGCTGATGCATTCTATTCTTGGTGCTGTGGAGGGCAGCAGTGGGAGGGCTTCTGGTGTCCTGGCCCCACTGCTGGATCTCCTGATGGCACCTGGTGTTTTTGGCCGCTGTGGGACAGAATGTTGGACTAGATGGGCCATTGGCCTGATTCAACATTGGCTTCTCTTATGTTCTTATGTTCTTATGTCCACTCAGACCTATTCCTCCCCGCCACCAACAGGTTGGACTCCATCGATTGGGACTACAAGTTGGCCTCTTTCCTTTTCGGCTAAAGAACAATGCCACACTCCACAATGGGCTGGAGCCCGGCCAAGCTGCGATGGGCAGATGCCTCACATCAAGCCTGGACCGGCTCCATCCAGACCGAGCACCTGAGCAAGAGCTGGCCATCGAAACTCCAGAAGCCGCCCAAGGGTTTTTCCCTGAAGATCCCGTTTATGCATGGAACTTCACCAGAGGGCCCCCTTGGATTCCAGCAATAGTAGTGAGAGTTTGAGGGCCCCGCTCCTACGAGGTCCCCAATGAGGATGGGCAAATACTACACCACCACAGTGACCAGCTCCACAGACAAACCCTGCTGGTGGAGCTGGAAAACTTCACGGAACCAGACACGCTTGAGACCACCGATCTGGTAACCACACCGGGCCCATTGGAGGAACCGTGCAGCCCAGCCATCGCAAGTCAGCCCCGGACCCTGCAGGGCCAACCCAGGGGCCCGCCAGCACATAGCCTGTGGACAGCACTCTGCTGAGAACGGCAGCGATGGCTCCAGCTTCAGCGACATTGGAACCCCACTGCTCAACCCGAGAGCGCAAACCGCACCCATATCTGAAGGACTTTATTTGCGGGTATCTAGTTTCAGACCAAGGGGGGAGGGGTGTAATATACCCAAGCTGACCATGTGCTCCGACTGGTTCTAACTGGTCCACCATGCAGCCAAGTGAAGTGTCTGAGCTTGGACCTTGAGGACAAAAGACCCTCGGCTCCTGAGTCCCCTCCAATCAGGGAACTAGGATCCAAGAGGTTAATGCAATTACTGTAAATAGACCACTCACAGCTGTTTGGGGTGTGTGGGGGGTGGTTTCCTTAGGGAATATAAGTCGGTCTGCAAGCCGACTACTTTGTCTTGTTCACGATCTAATAAAGTATGTGAGAGCTGAAATCACTTGTCAGTCTCAGTACTTTTCACTATTAGTGATTTTAAATGTTATTATAGTGGGCCTTGGATTTTGGGAACTCTTTACCTTGCTATGGAGTCATAATACAGAATATTAAACATGGCCCTTTTCTTCTAAGAATGAATAGTATTTCTACTAATATGCCACATATGTGGATTTTTGGTAGCATGCAAATTGATTTGAAAGACAAAGGATTACTCAGATAACTATTCTTTACTCAGGAAGCTATTTTTTAAACAAGCACCCCGCCACCGCAAAACTTGAAGACACCTGAATGAAGAGGACTTAAAGTCATTTTCTTTCTCTCTGTTCCTCAGAGGAAAAAGATTACAAACTAGAGGAGGGTATAGATTTTTTTCTCCTGTCAAAGTTCCGAGGTGTTCCACAGGCATTTTGGCCAGGAATGGGTTAATAACTGCAAGGTATTTCTGCATTTGGACTTCCAAAATATTCTTCTGGAGTACCTTTAACACACCCTACTGTTTCTTGTGGGACTGTTGTTTGCTTAAAGGCCGTTCCAGCTCGTTCTGGGCTGTTCCAGAGGCATTTTGGCCCAGAATGAGTTAATCAGTACACAATATTTCTGTTTGGATTTCCAAAATATTGTTCTGGAGTTTCTTTAATGCATCCCATGGTTTCTTGCGGAACTGTTGTTTGTTTAATGCCCATTCTGGCCTGTTCTGAGGTCTTCTGGGGGCATTTCAGCACAGATAGGCTAATAAGTGCACAATATCTCTACATTTGGATTTCCAAAATATTCTTCTGGAGTGTTTAGTGCCCATTCCTGGCTGTTCCAGAGTGTTCCGGAGGCCTTTCCGGAGTGTTCCGGAGGGTGGGAGTTCCGTGTTTTCACTTCTGGAGTATTGTTCTGGAGTTGCTGTAATGCATACCACTGTTTTTTTGCGGCAGTATTGTTTGTTTAGTGCTCGTTCCGGGCCATTCTGTGGTGTTCCGGAGGCTTTTTGGCCCGGAACGGGTAAATGAAAGTGTGGGAGTTCCGTGTTTTCACTTCTGGAATATTGTTCTGGTGTGGCTGTAATGCATGCCACTGTTTTCTGTGGCACTATTGTTTGTCTAGTGCCCGTTCCGGGCCGTTCTGGGGTGTTCCGGAGGCTTTTTGGCCTGGAACTTGTTAATGAAAGGGTGGGAGTTGTGTGTTTGCACTTCTGAAGTATTGTTCTGGAGTGGCTGTAATGCATGCCACTGTTTTTTGTGGCACTATTGTTTGTTTAGTGCCCGTTCTGGGCCGTTCTGGGGTGCTCCGGAGGCTTTTTGGCCTGGAACGGGTCAATAAAAGGGTGGGAGTTCCGTGTTCTCACTTCTGGAGTATTTTTGTGGAGTGGCTGTAATGCATGCCACTGTTTTTTGCGGCAGTATTGTTTGTTTAGTGCCTGTTCCGGGCCGTTCCGTGGTGTTCCAGAGGTCTTTTGGCCTGGAACGGGTTAATGAAAGGGTGAGAGTTCCGTGTTCTCACTTCTGGAGTATTGTTCTGGTGTGGCTGTAATGCATGCCACTGTTTTTTGTGGCACTATTGTTTGTTTAGTGCCTGTTCCGGACCATTACGGGGTGTTACGGGGTGTTCCGGAGGCTTTTTGGCCTGGAACGGGTTAATAGAAGGGTGGGAGTTCCGTGTTTTCACTTCTGGAATATTGTTCTGGAGTGGCTGTAATGCATTCCACTGTTTCTTGCGACACTATTGTCTGTTTAGTGCCCGTTCCGCGCCGTTCTGGGGTGTTCTGGAGGATTTTTGGCCTGTAAAGGGTTAATAAAAGGGTGGGAGTTCTGTGTGTTCACTTCTGGAATATTGTTCTGGAGTGGCTGTAATACATTCCACTGTTTCTTGCGACACTATTGTCTGTTTAGTGCCCGTTCCGCGCCGTTCCGGGGTGTTCTGGAGGATTTTTGGCCTGTAAAGGGTTAATAAAAGGGTGGGAGTTCCATGTTTTCACTTCTGGAATATTGTTCTGGAGTGGCTCTAATGCATGCCACTGTTTTTTGCAGCACTATTTTTTTTTAGTGCTCGTTCCGGGGTGTTCCGGAGGCTTTTTGGCCTGGAAAGGGTTAATAAAAGGATGGGAGTGCCATGTTCTCTCTTTTGAAATATTGTTCTGGAGTGGCTGTAATGCATGCCACTGTTTTTTGCGGCACTATTTTCTGTTTAATGCCCGTTCCGGGGCGTTCTGGAGTGTTCTGGAGGCTTTTTGGCCTGGAAAGGGTTAATAAAAGGGTGGGAGTTCCGTGTTTTCACTTCTGGAATATTGTTCTGGAGTGGCTGTAATGCATGCCACTGTTTTTTGCGGCACTATTGTTTGTTTAGTGCCCGTTCCGGGCCGTTCCGGGCCGTTCCGGCTTTTACCCTGTCCCCACTCCGTGCTAGGCTGAAACCCCAAGGCCAGAATTTTCCTGATTACTGGACTCAGCAGGGGGTTATCAGGAAAGGGACAGATGTTTCTTTCTTAAGAGTTGTTGTTCTCAAAACTCTGCCTTCTAACAATGTACCTCTGGCATCATCTAGAACTGTAACATTCCTTTTGAGCAACTTAGACATACACAATATCAACTTTGTATTTTTTTCACTGTGGGTGTAATCACACGAGGAGTTTGGCCCGACATAGACGCCCCTCCCCTCCATATCGCACCAGGTGACCAGTGTGATCACACCGTGTGTATCATTCTTGCCTTTATATACACTGTGTTCTTGGGGTTTTTTGTTTTTGTGTTTGTTTTGCTGAGCCTCTTTCCCTCACCCCACCCTTCTTGGAGGGACTGGACATTCCTGCAATTGATTGCAATAAAATAAGTTCAAAGGACTCACTCTAGCCCAACAAGCCCCATTTGGCCCATAGGTCAATTCCCCATCACCTTCATGGATGACTAGGGATCTGAACCTGGGTCTCCCTAGTTCAAACATTAATGCTTTTTTTGGGGGGTATAAAAATGAAAAAAGTGTCAATACTTTTGGACCCATTTCCATCAATTTCCCTATCATGACTTGGGAGAGGCCCCCCCCCCAGATTCTAGTCCTCCATACTGGAGACTACTACCAATACTTCCCCCCAAGTCCTGCTGAACACTACACCACACTGGCTCTTTTCTCATAATGTCTAAGCAAGGTGTGGCTTCAAAAGATCTCTCAGATGATAACACTGTAAGAAGCATGTGTTTCATTTCATGGCTATGCAAATAGGACAATGATGTATGCATATACAGAGCAGTTCCTCGATATCCTTTTAATCACATAGCATTCGGAGCAGACGTGCTAATAATTTTGGAATAAATAATTCTTCCATTACTTCAACCAAACTGCAAATGCCCTTGAATTGATTAACTTGTGCTCCTCAGTCTTGTGTTTGTGCGACCAACAGGAAACTGCCACCTACTTAATACTTGGCAATGTCAGACAGAGTGGAGATCCATATGCAAAACTCTGGGGATAGCAAATTAATTTGAAGCACCATGTTGACAGTAGAGAAATAAGGCTCAGTCAGTGGAGAATAATGGAGAATTTGTCAGCTTGTAAATGAAGAAAGTCCCCTTGATTATTTCTAAACTGGTCATTTGGAGCTAATTCCTTCAGCAACCTCCCATCAACATTTTATTAAAAATAGCATGACATAATTACTGGGGGGGGGCAGATTTCCCCTTCAAAATACTCTGTTACAATATTTCCAGTAATCTTGATCTTCTGTCTCACTTTCCCACTTCTCAGGACTATTTCTTGTGACAGCTATGCCTGTCATGGGTAACAGTGAAGATACACTTGCTTTTATCCCATAGAAAACAGAGGGTTGGATCCAGCCAGCATTTTCACTCAGTCTCAACTAGTCCCCCTTCTTACTACAGCACTTGTCTCACATGGCTTACCTCCATGATGGTGGAGGCCATTGCTTCCTTTGTTACCAATGGAAAATTTGGTTGAATCCAACTCAGAGAGTATGGGTTGTACCCAAAGAACTTTTCTTCTGGTAAAAAAAAAAGGAGAAGGGATTCCCCTTGACTAACAAAAAGGCTTTGATGTGTACAAAAGCCTTGAGGAATGGGAGCTATAGCAAGGAGGGAATTAGGGCAAGATTGAGTTTAAAAGTTTGATGGATCCAACCCTATAAATGAAAGACGCATGACTGGGACTTTGTATTCATGGTAGGCACTTCCAATTGCAGAATGGGAAGCAATTTTTGCTGATTCTCCCCTTTCACCTGTATGTTTTCCACTATGACTTCTATGATATTCCTAGGGGTCCTTTGGGACGAACAGAAGACTGCAGAAGGATAGGGAAGAAAGTCACAGTTTATGCAGTGCAATTCTGCTCACAATGCAAAGGATCCAAGTCTATATTTTTAAACAACCCAGATATATGGAAATGGAAACATGTGTAACGGGGAACTGGGAATACATGTAATGAAAGTATTTGAATGTTTAAGAACGGACTTCTGGTATTTATTGCAGGAAAAAGTGATATAACACAAGTATACCTCTTAAAAGTGTGCTTCAGATCTGAAACGCCTTTTTTAGTATTCACATATTCTAAATAATATGGAATCAACATTTTTTTTTCTTTGCAAAGACAGGTACCATTTTTCATTTGTTATTTTCATATATTGTACCGAATCTACTCAGTCTTCTTGCAGCTCCAGATATATATCACTAGTGGGACACAGACTTTGGGTTTCTTAGTGGGAGGAAAGCTAGCAGTACCCCATAGGAAGATGATTGGACAGTGGGGATAAATTCTGTATTTTATTGCTGCCACAAACTGCTTATGTCAGTGTACTTGCACTTACGTTGGCCCAGATCCATTGGTTTCTACAAGACTTCACTGTTTTCAGCACTGAATTATGTCAGTATAAGTGGTTTGTGAATGGCAGCTTCAGTTCTAAGGTGATATTGACTTTCAGAGTCAGTGGAAATATTGTAGCAGATAATGCAAACAAGCTTTTAAGCCAAATGCGAAGCAACTAACTTGTTGCAATAATTGTTTTGAGCAGTGAGTTTCCAACTGTGTTCCAAGCAATCTGTGGGTTCCTCTGAAGCTTATCAGATGTTCTTCAATGAGAAAAGCCATAATGCTGGATTTAGAAACACTGATGCACCGTTACTCATCTTCCCCTTCAGTGAAGGGGTGTGTTCAGCTCACATTGTATGAGAACATGCCTCAGCAAACTATGCTGACACCCCTACTTGGATTAATACCATCTAAGCCACTTTGCCTCCCATTGTTGTAACATACTGGATGAACCTAAACCTTCTGACATGGATGTTGGAAACAGTAGGATTTACTTCCAGGTAAGGGCTCCATCCCATCTGTGTCTCTGTTTATGAATTTGCTTCAAAACTAGCCTTCTGCCTTTTCCAAATTTGTTCAAAGCAGCTGACGAACAAGATGATAACATTAGAATAAAACAAATCAACAGAGTTGATCTCAAAGTTCACAGACCAGAAACCAGCATAATCCAAACAAAGAAACAGCAGCTTTTGCTGTCCAAAATTCTCAGCCAAATGCCCTTTGAAAAATAACAGCTTTACAAACTTAGTGGAAAGCCAGGAGTCAGGGGGAGGGAGCTGGTCCTCCTCCAGCAAACTTAACTATTTCATGGGGCCTATTACTGCAAAGGAACAGGCCAACTAAGGCCAACTGAACTTGACATCATGATGGAACTACTTGTTGAAACTTATCGTCCAACTTCCCCCTGATCGGGGAGAAGAGCTTGCTGCTGGCATCATGTGATCTGGTTGGCTTCGGGCAAGGTGAGTGGTTGTGCAACAATTCTGGCTCCAGGGCTGATATTTTTGGGCTACAGGGCTGGGGAGCTCACAAAGGGCTCCCCACATCTCCAGATTTACCTAGCCACCAGTATAAGAATGCAGGGATCAGTAGCTGGCAAGTGCTTTTACTTTAACTGTGTTCCCTCCCAGCTTTAACCAATTCTACCACACCAAAAATAGGCAGGAGTCTCTTTCTTTTCAACAGGGACATTTAAAAGTTTCTCACTTTGCTTTTCAAAGGAGTGAAATATAGTCCTGGTGATTTAAAACAATTTGTTGGCAGGTTTCTTTTTTTGAAGAAAGAAAGAGAGAGAGAGAGAGAGAGAGAGAGAGAGAGAGAGAGAGAGAGAGAGGGAGGGAGGGAGGGAGGGAGGGAGGGAGGGAGGGAGGGAGGAAGGAAGGAAGGAAGGAAGGAAGGAAGGAAGGAAGGAAGGAAGGAAGGAAGGAAGGAAGGAAGGAAGGAAGGAAGGAAGGAAGGCTTTGACCTAGGAAAGTAATATTAAAAGCTGGCAGTGAAAGGGGATGACCAGCTGATAAATCATTGGGTCAGTTCCAGGTGACATCAGAAGTGATGTCACCATGTTGGGGGCACGTGCTCCCCAAACACTTTTTTGGCTATGGGCCTGTCTAAGAGTGATGCTTAGCAATTAGTAACTTTATTTAGATTGGAATTAAATTTGAGCCCTTGTGTATGTCTCTCAGTTACCACAGTCATTTACAATGAAAAAAAAATGGCCACCAGCTTTGCCCCCCACATACCTTCCAAGAACTGGCTTAAGGATTCTCTTTGCTGCAAATAATAATATTAACAACTTAAGTAGGGTTGCCAGCACCAGGTTGGGAACTACCTGGATATTTGGGGGTGGATCTTGAGGGGGTGGGGTTTGTGGAAGGGAGGGGCTTCAATGGGGTACAATTGTGACCTTGGCTCCCATCTACAGTGGCTAACAGGAAGTTTTTGAGAAATTAACAATCATCACACAAAGGGAGCAGTGGCCTCCACCACCATTGCTAAGCAAGTGGCATTCTAACACGTATAACCTTTGTATGTGGAGGTTATATTCAACCTTAGACCACCCTCTCCTTCTCCACTACTCCCTTGAACATCCCAGGGTTCTAAGAAGCTCACTCTAGTAACCATCAGGACATGCTTTACTTGATCAACATATATATGCGGTGAAGAAGAAGAAGAAATCTGCTAATGTATGACATGGAAGAATGTGGAATAAATTTTGGAAGTGAGCTGTGATGTGTCTGGCCTTTTCATTGCAGAGTGGGAGGGCAAAGAATGAGCTGCCGGATGATCCTAGGAGACCCCTGTGGAAAGAGCCACACATCACTGTTACCCTTTTCCTATTGTCATTTTCTTCACATGCTTAATTGTTTTAATATAGTCTTTTTTTAAAAAATTAAGATGTTTTATTATTATTTTAAAATGCATTTTAAATTATGGCCCACTTAGGGATGGGCCACCTTTTGATACCAAATAAGAGAAGAAAAAAATATAAAAGAAGATAAAAATAATGATTGTGCGAACAAATCACATGGCAGGGGGGAGGGTTAATATAAAAATTAAGTTGGAGAAAAGAAGAGTTATGGCTTAGTCTTCCATTTTTGCCTCCTCTGATCTCTTTAACACTGGTTTTCCTCCCTTCATACCTCACCTTTGGGATGCTGACAGATTCATCCAAGTCAGCAGATGTTAATCTTGTTCCATTCCCCATATCCTCTTGCTCTGTCATTCTCTCCATATAATAACAGGCCTGCTCATTCTTCATCTGTCATCTATTAGACTCTCTTGTCCTCTATAGCACCGTCTTCCTAACTTTGACTCACAGAGTTCTAATTGCTTTACTGCCGATCAAGCTGTCCTAACTCCTCACATCTTCTTCTGGACCTCCTCCTGCTAAAGCCTCCACCGTTCTGCCCTTCGTCTCTTCCCTGATTTGAAAGCCTACATGATGACTGAATAGATGCATTTTCAGTCAAGCAATTTAAAATATTTTTTTTCCCACGAGGACACATAAAGGAAACCGGCTTTTACAATAAAATTAAGTGTACTTGGGTGTGTGTGTACACATACACAGGCCCCCCACATATATATAAACAAAGTAATAGTATAGAGAGGATACAAAAATAAAAAGTGGGATTATATAACATAATTGTATTTATCAAGGATAATTATATATTACAGAGTGCATAAAATAGAAAATATTTCTCCCCAACATCCCCTTCATTATAGTTTTTAAGACATTATCTATAAAATACAATGGCTCTTACTTCCATTGGGGTACTTTGATATTCAGCATTTTAAATTATAAATTCCATAACTGATCTGTTTTGCAGCTACATTATTAGTTTCATCATTACTACATACTCAATATTACATATTTTGCCTCTTCTACATAATTGATATAACTTTTAACAGATAGGTAATATATCAAAGTACAAAGGAAAGTCTATTATATATCTCATAAGAAAATAAAAGATTGTCGAAGATTTTCACAGCCAGAGTTCATTAGTTGCCAGTCACAGCTACTGGTGAAATGTCAGGTCCTACAATGCCAAGACCACGGCCACACAACCCGGAAAATCTACAGCAACTAATAAAAATAAAAGATTTTTCTTCTAAAAATCCACTCCCTTATCCATTTATTCTGCATTGCAATACATGTATATATGATTTTTAAACCATTCCTTATTCTGAATGTCTCTTGCTTGCATAATGCACATCCCATCTCTCCTCAAATTTCATATCTGTTTCTCAAACAGGTTAATTTTGCCCTTACTGCATAATCAGCAAGTTCATTTTCTCATTCTTCTAAACTTGGACAAACATCTGATTTCCATTTTGCTGTGTAGGTGACTCTAGCCACTGCCACCATGTATTTGAATATCTCTTCCAAAATTTTTGGTAATTTATTAAGCAGTATACCTAACTAGGAATAAGGCCCATTGTGGAAATAAATACAACGGGCTCTAGAAAGAGGCTCTGGGAGAGTGCCCTGGCTTTGGGCACTCAGTGACAATTTGCTGTGGCAGTCTCAGCAGGGTATAATGACAGAGTCCACCATTTTCTCCAGAGGAACTGATCTTTGCTACCTGAAGAGCAGTAACAATTTTGAATGATCTCCAGCCCACCCCCAAGATTTGTAACAGTGGTTCCCCAGGAGGGAGTGGCTGGTTTGGAGGGTGGAGTCTATGGCATTGTACCTGTCTGAGGTCCCACCCCTCCTCAACACTCACCCTCTCCAGGTTCTATCCCTCAAATCTCCAGGAATTTCCCAACCTGGAGTTGACAACCTATCTCCCTCCCAGCCAACCATCAATCTACCTTTAGTTTTCCATCTCCTCCCCCCTCCCTCCTAGAGAGCAGTTGTAATTTTGAGTGATCTCCAGCCCCCACCTGGAGATTGGCAACAATGGTTCCCCATCAGGGAATGGCTGGATTGGAGGGTGAAGTCTATGGCATTGTACCTGTCTGAGGTGCCACCCCTCTTCAAACCTCACCCTCTCCAGGCTCCATCCCTCAAATCTCCAGGAATTGCCCACCTGGAGTTGGCAACCTGAACAGGACTGGGCCCAATAAGTTTTCTCCCAAAGGCCAACATAGGTGTGGAAAGAGCCTTTTACTGACAGAGGAGAAAGTACAGGTGCCAACTTTGATTAGGGAAATACCTGGAGATTTGGGGGGGTGGATCCTGTGGAGGGCAGCATTTGGAGTGTGTGTGGAAGGACTCAGCAGGGTATAATGCCATAGAGTCTACCCTCCAAAGCAACCATTTTCTCCCGGGGAACTGATCTCTGTCATCTGGAGGTCAATTGTAACAGTGGGAGATCTCCAGGTCCCACCTGGAGATTGGCAGCCCTAGGGGAAGTCAGCCGCACAGCGGGGAGTTGAAGAAAATGGTCTGATGGTTGCTGGCCCACCTCATTAGCCAGCCAGCCATGCTGAAGCTAAGCAGGAGAAAGCCTTTTTCCATTTATTCTGACAGGAAAGTGGCCATTGGGGAGGGGGTTATGGGCGGAGGAGGGGATTATGCTGAAAGTCCTTTGTTTTTTTTACTCACAGAACCAAGCTTGGCTGCCTACCAACAGCCACTGAGGGGACAGTCCCTCACAGGAGTCAAGAGAACTGTCTTCCTCAGGAGAGAGAGCTGTCTGCCAGGGGGAGTGGGTGGGGAAGAGGAGCAGACCCAGCACCTGGCCAATGGCACGTGAGTGCTCTTGAGTGCCGGCAGATGGGCCAATGGCTGAGGGAGGGCATTTTACAGCCAATGGGAGCACATGGAATCTTGCGAAACCAAAAGATAATTATTTATAAGGAGAGATGGCAGGGGCTGTGGTGGCTCAGAGGTTAAGACCAAAAGGTCTATAGGTCAGCAGTCTGAGACCCTAGTGCTGCATGACAGAGTGAGCACCTGTCTCAGACTCCTGCCATCCTAGCAGTTCAAATGCAAGAAACTGTAAGTAGATAAATAGGTACTGCTTCAGTGGGAATGTAACAGTGTTCTGTGCACCTCGGCATTTAGTCATGCTGGCCACATGATCACAGAGAAGTCTTTGGACCATGCTGGCTCTTCAGCTTGGAAATGGAAATGAACACTGCCTCCTAGGGTTGGATTTGACTAGCTTTCAAGCAAGGGAAACCTTTACCTTAATACCTAATAGCACATTCGTAGCTTCCATAGGGAGTTTGAATTTTAATATGTTCTTGAATTTTTTCATGTATTTTCTTCCAATATCTTTTTTGCTTTTTTACAAATCCACCACATACAGTAAAAGGTTCCATCTATGTCTTGAAATTTCCAGCATTTTCCTTTGTAGTTTTTGTTTACTTTTTCAATATCCTTTGGGGTTCTATACTGTCTAAAAAACATTTTGTACCAGTTTTCTCTTAATGCCTGGCTGGCTGTAAACTTAACCCCCCCCGCCCATAACTGTTCCCATTGATGCATAGGTATTTGCTCTCTAAAATTCTGTATCCATTTAATCATATCTTTTTCACTTGTTCTTCTTCTGTTTCTAATATTTTGAAGTACATTCAGTATAAAAGCCCATGATAAATTATCAAATGCTTTCTCTGCATCCAAAAATAAAAATGTTGTTGACAAATTCAATTGCATCTATTATTAATCATATATTATCTTTCATATAACTCTTTGTTACAAAGCCTGTTGGATCAGTGTGTATTAAATTTGTTATATATTTTCTTAGTCTTTCTGCCATTACTGCGGCAAAGATTTTATAATCTACATTCAGCAGAGAGATAAGTCCATACAACTGTGGTAGCATTGCATCACTGCCTTCTTTTTATATTAGCATTATATACACTTCTTGCCATGTCAGAGGATTTGTTTTTCCTTATTTTATCTCATTCATAACTTTTTGCAGTGGTATGATTAAAACTTCAAAATGTTTGTAATGCATTGCTGTCAGCACATTTGGGCATGGTTCTTTGTCCTTTTTTCATATTTTTTATTGCCTGGGAGACTTATTGAATTGTTATTGTTTGGTTTAAATTTTTTCTGTGTTCTGGCATGAACTTTGTGGTCAGGATGTCTTTTAGATATTCTTATTCTTTTTTCTGAGACAGACTTCTTTTTGTATAATCCTGAAAGAACACTGATAAATTGTTCTTGTATTTCTTTTTCTGCATATGTAATTTGATCTCCTTTTTAAATACATTATTACTCTTTTTTCTTTCTCCTTTCTAAGACAGTAAGCCAAGTATCTGCCAGGTTTGCTCACATGTTCAAAATGACTTTTTTTCTGTTATTTTTCTGTACTTCTTCCATTTCTAACATCCAACTGTGTTGTTTTTTAAAAAAAAATGTCTGATCTTTGCTAGTGTGTCTTCATTGAAGTAGGTGGTGGGTTTTTTGGTGATCTTGCTCCAATCTTTTGGATTTTTTGTATTATCATCTTGATTTGTTCTGATTTTTCTCTTTTCTTCTTGGCAGCAGCTGCAAGATTCCTCTAATAAAAGCTTTGCTTGCTTCCCACATTGTAGCTGAGGACATTTCTTCTGTATTATTTGTTCTAAAAAAGTTCTTCCAGATCTTTTTTACACTTCCATACTACCTTTTCTTGTAGTAGATGAGTGTAATTTAATCTCCATCTTCCTCTTGATTTTCTGTTACATTGCCAAACTACTTCTATGGGCTTGCAATCTGCAAATATCTTCAGTTGAATTTCTGTTTTGTCTAGATTTATTGCTAAGCTTTTTGATATCCAATACATACATATTCTTGAAGATGTTTGATGTCTGTCCAGGGGAAAAAAAATGTAAAATCTCTACCCTTTGGGTGCTTGGTCCTCCAGGTGTCTTATAATTTCAGCATTTCCACATATTGGAATACATTTTGGGGTAATTTCTCATCTTTAAAATTCCTTGATCTATCCTTCTTTGGATCTAGTACATGTCTTCAAAGATCATTATATCTTCATTGTGAAACTCTAGCATAATTTGAAAAAGTAATAAAAAAAATAGCATTTGGCACAAATATTATTGCACATTTTGCCTTCTGGAAAATAGATACCGTCCATCTGGATCTCTTAGTTCTTCTAATACATCTAATTGTATGTTACTTATATAAATGACTACTCTGCACTTTTTGTTTTGAGCTGAGGCAAGATATACTTAACCTAATTTTTATTTTATTTTTTAAAAAATGTTCATATTTCTTCTTTATATGAGTTTCATGTAGACATAAAATATCTTTGTTTTGCTTTTTAAGCTGGTTAAAAGTTTTTTGTATCTTTTCAGGGAAAGTTCAGTCCATTAATGTTTACTGATATTATTTTTAGTTTATCCATTTTGTTCCTGTGTTGATGCCATGCCAGGGGTCTTTTCGTAGAAAAGCACTGGAAGTGATGTCAGAAGGGGAAGCAAAAGGGGGGGGAGACATCTTCAAAAGCCTCCCTTTTCTTTCCCCCGCTGGCCTGGGGGGGGGGCAAAGAGAGAAAGGGTTTAAAGTTAATACCCCTTATCACTAGAGTTGGGCCACAGAAGGAGGAAAGAAGGAAGGAAAGAGAGAGAGTAGAGAGAAGTAAAGAAAGAAGGAAAGAGGGAAAGAAAGAGAAGGAAAGAAGGAGGGAAAGAGAGAGAGAGAAGGGAAGAAGAAGGGAAACAGGGAAAGGAGGAAAAAAGAGAAGAGAAGAAGGCGGGAAAGGAAGAGAGAGAGAAGACAAGGAGGAAAAGAAAGGAAGGAAGAGAAGGGAAAGAGAAAGAAAGGAAGAAAAGAAGAAGGAAGGGAAAGAGAGAAAGAAAAGGAGGGAAGGAAAAGGAAAGGAGGGAAAGATGGTGAAGAGATGGAGGGAGGGAGGCTCTCCCACCACCCCCCATCAAGCCCCTGCCACCCCCACCCCACAGATCCCTTACTTACCACTTCGGTGGGGGCTTGGGAAGCCGGCAGTGGGGCTCTCCTGGCATTGCCTGAGCAACAGCGCTCCTGCATGGGCCCGGGGAATGCTGCGGCGGGGCTCTCCAGCCTCCCCCCAGCCGTGGCACTTCTGCACGGCCCGGGGACACTGGTGGGGGGGCTGTTCACACATCCCCTGGACCCAGCGCTCCTGCGTGGCCCGGGGATGCTGCGAGGATGCTTTTCCCATGCCCCCTGGGTCCAGCGCTCCTGCACGGCCCGGGAACACTGCGGGGACGCTCTTCCCACACACCCCAGGCCCAGCATCCTGTGCGACCTGGGGACGCCAGTGGGGGGTGAGGTTTGCCGCCATCACCATTGTTGTCCCCCCCCCAAAGACCCCTGCCGTGGCCATTTCTTCTTCTGAGCTCCTAATCTTCAAACATTGCTTTGAGTTGCTTGGAGATTCATCTACATAAATCTCCTGCAGTTCTTCATCCATTTGCTTGGCTTGTTCTTCTGTCATTGATTACTTTCCTTCCTCTATTGCAAACGTTATTTTCCAGCAGTACTTTCTTTCTCTTGTAAAATCTGTCTCAGAAAGTCATAGTCTTTCCATTTCCTTAATACACTTGTTGATAGATCCTGAAATATCTGCAAATCTTTTTCTGCTACTTTAGTGGAAATTCTCTTTGCCTTTTCAATACTGCATCTTGTGATTGCTTATGAGTGAATGGGACCAATATATATTGAGGCAGCTTGTGCTTGAATTCAGATTTTGAATTGACTCTAAATATCTGGCCAATATCTGGAAAATCCTTGTATCTTCAAATAATTTTGAAGCAGCTCACAAAAGCTCTTTTCTAAATTTAGTCTCCCAACATTTTCTGGGGTGTTTCTAAAACACAGTTTATTTGATGTGCACTGGATTTCCAGTGGAAAGGAAAATATTGTAAAATATCAGTACATAATATTCTTGTTACTTTTTGTTCTAGGGAGTATCAAATAATGTGCTTAGGTAAATAATTATGCAGGAAGGGAAAATCAATTGTGTACAAGGCTTCCCGCACTGCCCCCAACCCCACTGATATTTCTCTTATGCAATTACATATACTACTAAACATATTTTCTTTTACTAATGGTAACAATTCAAAAGTCTAATTCTCTTTCAATTTCTTCTTAATAGCTATCAAAAAAAAATCAAACCACGCTTAACATCCCAGTTTTTCAACAAGTATTCTTGAAAGTCTTTCCAGTCTTCGAAAAAGGTTTCATCTTCTTCGTTGTTTAACTTTCTTGTTAATTTGTCCATTTCTGCCATAAACAACGTCTTTTTAATCCATTCCCATGTTTCAGGTACTTTATCTTGTTTCCAACATTGAGCAAAAGTCAGTCTAGCTGCTGTCATCAAGTACCATAATAGTGTTCTCTTGGCTACATTTATTTCTTCCATTTTAAGACCTAACAATAACATCTGTGGGTCTTTCTTAAAAGTACATTTCAAATTTTTTTGTATCTCATTGTGGATCTCAGTCCAATACTTTACTGCTTTATCACATGTCCACCACATATGGTAAAAAGACCCTTCATGTTTCTTACATTTCCAACATTTGTTAGACATACTTTCATTTATAATAGCAATTTTTTAGGCGTCATATACCATCTGTACATCATTTTATAACAATTCTCTTTAACATTTACACAAGTTAAAATTTTCATTGACTTTTTCCACAGATATTCCCAAGATGTCATTAATATCTCATTATTAATATTTACCGCCCATTTTATCATTTGCTCTTTTACAGTTTCATCCTCAGTGTACCATTTCAACAAAACCTTGTACAATTTAGAAATCATTTTTTTACCCTTCTCAAGCCATACAATTTCAATTTCAGTGTTATTTTCTCTAAAACCATGTTCTCTTTTATCGGTCTTAAATAAGTCATAAATCTGTCTATACTTCAACCAATCATATTCAAATTCCACATCAAATCTGTCTTTTAACACAAAGTTTTTACCTTCTAATTTTAAAAGACTCTTATAAGGTAGCCAATCTAACCCTTGATTTCTTGAATATGGATTAATCACTTCTGCTGGTACTATCCGAAGTGGTCTTTCTTCAGAGAAGAATTTTCTATATCTCATCCAAGTCTCGAACAGTGATCGTCTTATAAAGTGGTGTTTGAAGAATTTGTCTATTTTTACTTTTCCATACCATAAATATGCATGCCATCCAAACTTGTTATCATGCCCTTCTAGAGCCAATAACTTTTTATTCTCAAGATTAATCCACTGTTCCAACCATGTTAAACAAACGGCATCATAATACAGTCTTAAATTTGGTAGTTGTAGACCTCCTCTTTCCTTTGCATCACATAAAATTTTCATTTTAATTCTTGGCTTTCTTCCTGCCCATACAAATTTAGATAATTCTTTCTGCCACATATCCAGTATTTTCCTTTGTTTTAATATTGGAATAGTCTGAAATAAGAACATCAAACGCGGTAAAATATTCATTTTTACAGTTGCAGTTCTTCCCAATAATGATAGATTCAAGGTATCCCATTTCTTCATATCTTGCTGAATTCTATACCAAACCTTTTCATAATTATTTTTGAACAAATCAATGTTTTTCATAGTCAATTCAATTCCTAAATATTTAGTCTTTGTAACTACTTCACATTGAATTTTCTCTTGGAGTTCTGTTTGTCTTTGTTTCGTCATATTTTTGCACATCACTTTGGTTTTACTTTTATTAACGTAGAATCCCGCAACTGATCCAAATTCTTCAATTTTTTCCATCAATTGTGGTATTTTCTCGATTGGATCTTGAATCATGAACATTACATCGTCTGCAAATGCCCTATATTTATATGCAAAACCTTTCACTGTGAGTCCTTCAATGCTGTTGTCTTTTCTTATCGCTGTCAATAATATTTCCAGTATCCAAATAAACAACAACGGGGATAACGGGCAGCCTTGGCGTGTTCCTTTTTGAACTTGGAAGAAATCTGTTCTTTCTTTATTTATATTCAAAGCTGCTTTCTGTTCTGAGTAAATTGCCACAATCATGTTTAAAAAGACTGTCCTATATCCATTTTTTCAATAACTTGCAGCATGAACTCCCAATTTAAATTGTCAAAAGCTTTTCCCGCGTCTAAAAAGAGGAATCCAACTTCTTTTTCTGGATGTTTGTCATAGTATTCAATTGCATCAATCACCACTCTTAAATTGTCTCTAATTTGTCTATTTGGTAAAAAACCAGCTTGTTCTTCCGCTATAGTATCTTTCAAATATTTTTTCAGTCTTTCCGAAATTATTTTTGCAAATAATTTGTAATCATTATTTAATAGCGATATTGGTCTATAATTCTTTACTTCAGTTAAGTCCAAACCTTCTTTGGGTATCAATGAAATATTTGCTTCTTTCCATGAATCTGGGATCCATTTAGTCTTTCTTATCTCGTTCGACAGAAGTACTAAGATAGGGGTTAGCTCCTCCTTAAATTTCTTATAAAACTTTGCTGTAAAACCATCTGGACCTGGAGCTTTGCCCAACTTTGCATCTTCTATCGCCATTGTCACCTCTTCTTTTGTTACTAAACCATTTAATAACTCTTTAATTTGTTTTCCCAGCTCTGGAACTTCAATAGTCTCCAAATATTTCTTAATTTTCTGTGGATCAATTCCTTTCTTTTTAAACAGTTTGGCGTAGTATTTGAAGAAGACTCTTTTTATGCCTTTCAGATTCATAACATCCTTTCCGTCTTCAGTAATCTTACTTATAAAATTCCTTTCTTTTCTATTTTTCAATTGCCACGCTAAAAAATTTCCTGGTTTATTTGCACCCTCAAATGCTTTTTGCTGTAATTTCTTCAGATTCCAGTATAATTCTCTATTTAATAGAACATTCAATTGATCCTGCAGAAAGTGGATCTCTTTAATAATTTTTTTCTTCCCTGGCCTTTTCTTTAATTCCTTTTCTTTTTGTCGAATTTTTTCATGAAGGTCATTTTGTTGTTGCATTCTTTGTTTTTTATCTTTAGAGTTCAGAGAGATAAGCAAACCTCTCATTACCGCTTTGTACGTGTCCCATACGACTTGTATATCAGTACCTTTGTTTAAATTCAGTTCAAAAAAACTTTTTGTTTCTTTTTTTAAAGTTTCATTAATTAATTTTTGATCCAATAAGTCCTCATTAATTCTCCAATATAATTGTTTCAGTTTTTCTTTAGATATCCAAAGTAAAGGGTTGTGATCTGAATTGGTTTTCGGTAAAATTTGTATTTTATAAGTTTTCTGCGCCATCTCCTCTGACATCCAAATCATATTGATTCTGGAGAAGGAATTATGTCTGTTAGAATAAAATGTATAATCCTTTGTCTTAGGGTTCCACTTCCTCCAAACGTCTTCTAGTTTCTCTTGTTTCATTAGCTGAAAAAAAATTTTTTGGCAGCTTTCCAACCGCCTCTCCACTTGCTTTGGACTTTCTGTCCAATACATTGTTCACTGTGCCATTGAAGTCTCCTGCAAGGACTATTTGATCATAATTTAAACAGTCCAGCTCTTTCGTCAAATCATTAAAAAAGGTCTCTTTTGCACCATTGGGTGCATATATATTTACAAGCAATGTCTTTTTTCTATTCATCATTATTTCCACGCCAACATATCTTCCTTCTTTGTCTGAGAAGATTTGTTTAGGTTCCAATTCTTTGGTTATGTATATCACTGTTCCTTTTTTCTTATTAACTGCTGATGAATGAAATTCTTCTCCCAATTTTTTATTAATCAAGTATTTATTATCTTGTTTTCTGATATGTGTTTCTTGCAAACAAATTATGTTACATTTTTGTTTCTCTAGCCAATGATTCACTAATCTTCTTTTGTTTGGTGAATTTAGTCCATTTACGTTCCAAGATAAAAAATTGTAATCCATAGTTGTTTCAAATTAAATATCTTTAAAATCATCAAAATTGTTCTCTTTGAATCTGTACATGTCTCCTTCCGTTTTAAGGGTATATCTCACCGAATTGTATGCAAATGATAATCCATATGGAATCTCCCATCTATACCTGATACTCATTTCTTTTAACCTATCTGTTAGTTTCTTGAATTTCTTTCTGTCTTGTAAGATCGATCTCGGAATTTCTCTCAAAATTATTATTTTTTTCCCATTAATTTCCAACGGTTGTGTAAATTGCTTCTTGAAAACGTCTTCCTTCATTTTCGTAGTCACAAATTGAACAATCACATCTCTGGGTAATTGCTTTCTCTTGGCATAAGCTGAATTTACTCTGTAAATCAGGTCAAAGTCTGGGTCCAAGTCTCCAACATCTTCCCCTATATAAGTTGTCAATGTGTTAATTACTAAAGCCCGTAAATCCTGATCTTCCTCCTCTTCAATTCCTCTCAATCTCAAGTGATTCTGAGTGGCCCTGTATTCCATCATGGACTCCAGTCTTGTATTTTCTGACAGGGTTCTTTTGACTTTCTGTTCCATTTCTTCTGATTTTGTCACCAGACTTTTAACCTCTTTTTTAACTTCTTCTGTATCTTTTTTTATCCCTGCCACTTCTGTTAGTACCAGTTCTTTCAATTCTTCCATATTTTTTTTCTGTACTTGAACTTGTACTTGTTCTATTTGCTCCAGTTGTATTTGCATCTGTTGTTGCAACTGTTGTTGCAGCTGTGATTCTATTTGCTTTCCCAAACTCTGCACCACTTCAGTCATCTGTTTCTCCATCGCTTCCATGGCAGCCTGCCACTCTTTTTTTTTCCTTTGCAGTCATTCTTGGACTAGGTGATGAGGCAGCCCTTGGTCTTGACCTCAAATCCGTCTTGAAAGCGAGCTCAGGGCTAATCGATCTTTATATTATCAATCTTCAAGCCAAATCGCCACCTTTATAGCTTCTTCCAGTGCTTTTTCCGCTTAAAACTAACTTTTTAAAATTTAGTCCTCCTCAAAATGGCGGGCGCAATTTCTCTATGATTTTCTGGCTAGAGTAGGCTCCTTCAGAACTTCCTGTTTATCTGTCCGTCACTATAATCCAACTTCCGGTGTCACACTCCAAGCCGGCCGTCTACTTCCGGCACAGCCACATCGAAAACATCCACTCTAGCCTACTTCCTGTATCATAGAATCACAGTCAGTTTCGTTTCTGCTACGCAACGTTTAGTCTTAGCTGACCACAGGAATGCAAAACAAAGTCACTTTTCGGCCGTTTTCTCTAAGGGAAAGCTTTCTTTTTACTTTTAAATCAAGCGGATTAGTTCATTGAAGCCTTTTACGCTTATCCGTGCAATTAGATTTTACGTTCTTCTTTAAACCGGTAAGCAATTGTTCATTTGTTACCTTGCTTGTAATCTCGGGGTTTCGCAGTGCTTCTTCTGTAAACAATGTTAGTCTTGATGTTAAAGAGGTCGGTAGATGACGAATTTATGCTGAATTCTCAGCCTAGCTGGTATCTGTAGTGCTGATTTGCAACTGCCCTCTTCGCGGAAGGAGATCAAAGTGTAAACAAGCTTCCTCCGAAGTTTATTCACACCGATCTCAACTCCCTCTCAGGCTTGGCTGCTTGCTTGCCACCCCCCCGCCTGGGGAGTGCTGCGCTGGGCCAGGTAGAGCCCAGACTGTCGTCAGATACCGCTGTGCACCCTGCACAAATCACAAAGTGTGTCACTTCGCCATTTTAACTCCGACCGGAAGCCTCAATTGTGTACTTATTGACGCAAGCTGGTAATCAGAGAGCCAGTATGGTGTAGTGCTTGAACTAGTATCTGGAGGATCCCCACATATGTCATGGATACTGGTTGGATGACCTTGTGTCAATCACACTCTCTCAGCCTAAACTGTCTTGCAGGGTTGTTGTGAGAATAATATGGAGGAGAGAAGAATGATGTAAGCCACTTTGGGTCCCCAATGGGAAGAATGGTAGAGTATAAAATACTTAAATATAAATAAATAAAATAAAAATACAATACAGGTAAATGTGTAGAACCTTCGAAGTTTAACTGATTACTATTTCCAAAGTTGTAGATAAATGTAATGGATGAAAGTGCCTAAATGGGTGCAGTAAACAACCCAAACAACCTATTTTCTAGCCTAAGAAACAAGAATTAGAATGCAAATGAACTTACAGAATGTCTTTATCCCTTCTTTGAAGGGGAATATATCTTCAGAATTGCCAAATATAACAAGAAACTGGGTATCAATGGCTTTATTTAGGCTCATCTTTTTAATACTATGACGAGGCAAATTAATTCATTCAATTTAGAACATATTAGTACTGTATGATAACTTTTAAAAAGATACTATTTCTATCCTATGATATTTCTTTAAAATGTCATTTTTTCTTTTGAAAGACAAGTCGATTGACCAGTTAAGGAAGAGGCCTAAGGACTGGTCATTTCAAGTGGCAAGATGCCACCAAGACAACAATAATCTCATGTAGGTAAAAACTAACTAAATTATGCAAAAATAACTTGTAATGGAAATCTATGCATAGCTCCGGCTTAAAAGCAACATTTCTTTCAAAATGTTAAAAGACAAATTGAAATCAGTATTAGAGAAAATAAGGAAAAGAGGAAGAAAAAGATCTTTAAGTGCAATTATTTTCTGAGAAGTCAATTTCTTGGAAATAACCCGAATTGCTGTTTTAAAGGAGTGAATGATCTGCCAAAGAACCTGAACCTTTAATGTGTATTATTATTCATTATAATATTCATTATTCAGAGTTGCCACTGAATATCACCTAGGGATGCAACTGAATTTTTTGAGTGGTTCAAATCAAAAGTTCCTTTTGCAGTTTTTAATGTTTGGGATGAAAATCTAGAAGTCAAATTTCCTGATTGCATGATCGGAACTAGATAAGGGAAAAAACCTGTTATCAATGTATACCTTTTGTTCATCATTTGGGCATGAAAAGTAACACTATCTGTACCATGAACTTGTGTGCTAATTCTGATGCACACTATAGTAGCACAACAGATACTAGCTGACCATTCCCTTACTAAGCTGATGATTCATCAGATAATGCCTCAATATGGGCTAATTGTTCAGAGCTAGTCCCTGATAGCTCTGATGACTACCCATGGGACCTGGGAGAACATGATCTCTTGTAACTAAGGAACAGAAATATGTGTGTATGAAGTACCAGCAAGTTTTAAATTGGGGGGGGGGATGAAGATCCTTGGAGTACTGAATCTCTCTCTTTCTCTCATGATTTATTTGTTTAGATATTTATCTCCAACTTTTCTTCCCAAGAAAGCTATGCTCTTAGAGTCTCAAAAATGAAACATACCTCAAGGCAAGCATAAGGAGGCAATATCAGGTGAAGCCCTTGAACTCTGTGACCTGAGAGCCACTGTGGTGTAGTGGTTCAGAGCAGTGGAGACTAATCTGGAGAACCAGGTTTTATTCCCCACTCCTCCACCTGAAGCCTGCTGAGTGACCTTGGGCTAGTCACAGTTCTCTCAGAACTCTCTCAGTCTCACCTACCTCACAAGGTGCCTGCTATGGGGACCATTGGTCTGATCCAGCAGGACTCTTCTTATGTTCTTATTTTCTTATGGATCTGCCAACTATATGGATTGGGATTAGGAAAAAGAAATGAAGGAGCTGGTCTTCTGGGAGCAAGGTAATAGCTCAGCTAACCAAAAGGCTTGAATAATTAGAATAATTGCATAAGAACAATAGCGCACAAAGAGGCAAATCACTCACCACTGTAATTCAAAAGGATATCAAACACACTTTACTACCTCTTACTTAAAAGCAGGCATGCATATTTTAAAAGGAGATTTACAACATGAATTTTAAGCTTGATAACTGTTGGTTATTGGAACTCATAAAGTTTATGGAGTGATCTGCAATGCTGTGTGTGTTAAGTGCTGTGAAGTTGCTTCTGACTTATGTTGACCCTATGAATTAATGTCCTCCAAAACATCCTGCCACTAACAGTCCTGCTCAGGTCTTGCAAACTGAGGGCCATGGCTTCCATGATTGAGCCAATCCATCTCATGTTGGGTCTTCCTCCTTTCCTGCTGCCTTCATCTTCTCCTAGGATTACTGGATTTTCCAGTGCCTCTTATCTTCTCATAATGTGACCAAAGTACAGTAGCCTCAATTTGGTCGTTTCAGCTTCTAGAGAGAATTTAGGCTTGATTTGATCAAGCACCCATCTAGTCACATCTAACTGGAAATGGAAGCTGCATGTATGACTTGTATCCCCCCTTAATTTTTAGAACTAAACATTAAGCTCAACAAAAAGTTGCTGCCTAAATTGGTGTCATCCCATGATTCCCTCAATTGTTGCACCTCACTGGTTGCTGACATAGGAAAACAAGAGAATGTGACACTAACTATAACTATAACCCTAACCATAACCTTAACCTATCCTTAACCCCAACCTTAACCTAACCCTAACCTAACCCTAACCTATCCCTATCCCTATTCCTAACCTAACCCTAACCTAACCCTAACCTCACCCTTAATCTAATCCTAACCCTAACTTTATCCTAACCCTAATCCTAACCCTTAAATCTAATCCTAAACCTAACCCTATCCGAACCCTAACCTTAATGCTAGCCCTAATTTAACTCTAAACCTAACACTGACCTAACACTAACCACAGTAGTCCTTTTGGCTACATCTGAGAGAGAATACCTTACTGGTTATGGCATGTTATATTAATTTTAGCAAAAAAAAAAAAAAAGTCTTATTCCATAGCACTGAGCAACCAAAACTGTACACATCCCTTTGGACAACAAAATAAAATGTAATTTGGTTAGCAATGTTTTAATATCTGGGAGAGGCAATGTAAAGATACGAGTGATGTTTCCATTCTGCTTCTTGGATTGTAGTGCTCTTACATGTTTATGTTACAGGTTTTAATAAAAATGACAAGATACCTCTAGGTAATCTTTTGAGCTTGAAAAATGAATAACTGTAGCAACTGCTGCCTTTGGGACGGTGTAGAACAGTTCTAGTAACTGATTTTAACCTGTACTGGGTAAAGTACAGATCAGAGTTGTTACCCCATCAAATTATCTAATGATAACATTTCTGCAGGGCATGTACTATTTCAACACTTTCAAAATATTCACAGCTCATTTAATAACTCTGTCTGGTCTTTAATAATTCTCCTTGTGTTAGGAAAACATTACTGGGGGCAGGGTTTTTTCATATCTATATATTAAAAAAAAAAGTTCAGATCTTGGATATTGCACAAAACTGACTGGCCTCAACATAAGTAGGGATGCTCAGACTAGTAGGGATGCTCAGACTACTACCTGTTCAGCCACTGTTCTGGTTGTGTGCAAGAAGGCAATTTTTCACTGAGCAGTTCAAGCCTGTTCATTGGGTTACTTATGTATTCAAGCAGTATGGTACAATCAGCAGCAGTTCACTCTTATGATTTTTGTGATAGACAGTAAATGGTTAATGCTGTAACCTGGTCTAAGAATCTTGAATGACAGGGGATTCAGATTGAATTCTTCAGCTGAGAGTGTCAGTTAGGAGTTGGGAGTTGACCGTTAACAGTAAGAGAGTGAAGCAGATTGTAAGAGAATCAGGAAGGATCCTGAGTTAGGGAAACATGACGTAGCCCATCCCTATCAAGTCTGAGGGAAACAGCTCCTAGAAGATGGGGATGATCCTTAGCCAGTGGATAAGGAAGGAAACTGGAACTTGTGCAAATTTTCCTACCTTCACCGACTTTAATGTCTGTGAGACCAAGAAGCTTATGCTTGCTTATGTAAGCAGAAACTGCCAAGAAATCTCTCTTCTCAAGTTGTAAAGACCTGTCTAAACAACAGAAACAGTTACTTGCTTGTGACAAAATTATCTGGTGTTTCTTTTTATTCAAGGTTACCTCATCCCTGTTGCCTGTTCACCTCATAAGTCCTAAACTTGATTCTTACTTGACCATTTTGCCTCAAAGTGAAATAAAACAGTTAGTTTTGATCTACCATCAGCCTCTTGTGTGCCATTATAAAACAAGGATAAAAGAAGGATTTTAGTGTCTCCTCTTAGTTTCCTAGGCTGGGTCAGCATTTACTAATATACATTCAAACTACAGGGTAAGACAGTTGAGGGGGGGGACAAATGAGAAAGGAAAAAAAGGGTGCTGCTCAGCTAAGAACAAGATAAATAGAAATCCTGTGAGGGATTATACAGCCCAATGGAATTCCTAGGTTTTACCCTTCCCCACTGAACTGTTGTCACTGCCTGCCATCTGGTAGCCAACCATATAAATAAATAGTAAGTAAATTAATGAAATCACTACTGCTGAAGCTTAATGCAGAAAGTGTCAAAGTATGATTAAAGCTGAACATCAAGAAGACAAAAGTAATGACCATTGGGGAATTGCACAACTTTAAGGATGACATTGAAGAAATTTAAATGGTTCAAGATTTTCTGTTCCTTGGCTACATCATGAACCAAAAGAAACCCAAAAATCAGAAGGAGATTGTAACTGGGAAGGGCAGCCCTGAAGGAGCTAGAAAAGGTTCTTAAGTGTAAGGATATGCCAGTGGCAACCAAGATCAAGGTAATTCATGCCATATTATTTCCTATTACTATGTATGGGTGTGAAAGCTGGACAATGAAGAAAGTAGATTCCTTTGAAATGTAGAATTAGAGGAGATTTTTACAGACTACCAAAAGGACACATCAGTGGATTCTAGATCAAATCAATCCTGAATACTCCTTAGATTCTAAAATGAATAAACTGAGGCTGTCATGTTTTGGCCACTTTATGAGAAGACAAAAGTCACTAGGAAAGACAATAATGCTAGGAAAAGTTGAAGGCAGCAGACAAAGACCCACCATGAGATGGATCGACTCAATAAAAGAAGTCATGCCATCAGTCTGAAGGACCTGAGCAAGGCTGCTGACGATTGGATGTTTTGGAGGTCCTTAATTTATAGGGTCAACTTAAGTTGGAAACAACTTGATGGCACTTAACACATACAAATTAATGTCAGCCAGTAATTATAAATAAACACATTTAATGTAATTAAAAAAACAAACACCTTATTGGTGGGTATTCATTAAAGACTGTGCTGTTAAGGTTATTTTCCACATGCATGTTTATGCACAGCAGCATGGGAGTCATAATAGCACTTCCGGTATCATTTTAAGTACTTGACCTGATCTTGATCCTCCACATCTTTGTGGGGGGGATCAGTTTCACTTACTGCACAGATGCAAGGCAGAAGGAAAAGAAATTCTACAATCACAGCTACTATGCAGCTCAAAAGATCAGTGAGGCAAGATCTGAAGTTTGCTCATGAACGATAGTGGCTGTAAAATGTAGTATATTAACAACAAGGTTTGTGGCAATTTCTATATATAATAATTCTGTTTTGGTGGTGGCACTCTCCTGAACATTCCACATGCTCCCAAATCAGTTGGCTCTGTGATCTGTCACTCAGAAGCTGTCCCTATCCACTGGCTGCATTGCCTGAATCTCACCTCCAATATTCTAAACTTGCGGGGAGGGCAGGGTAAAAATGTAATAAACAAACAAACAAACAAACAGTCTGCTGTTCCTCTCCCCCCAACAGCCAATCAGAACACAGAGGTCATTTGCATATGCGGCCTGATTGGCCTTTGCCTCTAACATTCTAAACAGTTTGTTATGGCTGTTGGGAGTAATTGAATGTGTCCTGAGGTAAAATACATATCCCAATTTCCCCTTAAATGCTCAGTGGAGTTGCCAGTCTCCCTGTGGGGCCTGGAGATCTCCCAGAAATCACCGTGTTCCCTAGCCATAGCACATTGTTTCCCCTACAGAAAATTTCCCGCTATTACAATGGCTACTTTGGGTAATGGACTCTCTGGCATTATACCCTGCTGAAGTCCCTCTGCACCCCAAACCCTGCCCTCCCCAGGGTCTACCCCTCAAATCTATGGGTCTCGCTCTCCCCTTAGTATTGCCAGCCTCCAGGCAGCACCTGGAGATCTCAAAAATCTGTTCTCCTGGAGAAAATCGCTGCTTTGGGCAATGGACTCTATGGAATTATACCCTGCTGAGGTCCCTCCACATCCCAAACCCTGCTGTCCCCAAGCTCTACTCCTCAAATCTACAGGTATTTCCCAACCCAGAGTTGGCAACCCTGTAACTGGCTATGGAACCACTTTCCAGACCCTTGGAACCCAGAAGACATGGCATAGGAGGAGGTGCTTTTCTACCTTAGCTGCCACTGCATAACCTCAAATCAACGTAAGTCAGGGGTGGAGGGAACCATACCTGTTACCATGAGGCTGTCCTCCCATACTACCCACTTGGGGCAGCCCTGCCTTATAGCTAAGCAGAAGGAAATAAACATGGCTTGCCTCCCTCTATTTTCCCCTTCCCTCTGCCACCCCACCAGCCACAGCTGGGACACTCACCTGGAGCTTCCTTCTAGAACTCATTGTATTTCTTCCCACAATAAGCCTTACTCCTAGTCTTAACTATAACTATTAGTAGATACCTAACATGATTGGAAAAAAGTTTGCTATAACATGAACCATGTTATCTAACCTTTGTCCTTTATCTAATTGAGGGCTCCAAGATATTTGCAGTATAGTAGTTTGACTCCATTTTATTTTTATCCCCCAACAAATATTTTATCCATGAACATAAAGTCAGGGGGGGGCATGTTTGTACTATTTAAATTGTTCACTTAAAATTGTGATAACTGTTCAGTTAGAGAGATTACCACCAATTATGTTAGAATGTGCATATGCTGAGGAATGAATAGGTCAGGGGTGCCAACCTTTTGGGGCACATTTGGAATTCTGACATGGCATGTGGGCACAGCAAACAAAATGGCTGCCACAGGAGCTGCCACAAAAATGATTATCACAGCTTAATTTCACTAAAACAGTGCAGATCCCTTTGCTGTGGTGGCAACTGCTACCAACGCAATATCTTTTTTTAAAAAATGCACTGCCAATTACATCTCCAATAGTCAATCAGAAGCCTGGTTGGGCAAAAGCCCTACCCAGCCCCACCCACTTCCTAAAAATGGGCCATATGGTGGGCATGTTGGATGCATGTTGGGGCATGTTGGGACCCCTGGAGTAGGTTTTTGCACAATAAGAATATTCAGAATATTCACAGTATTCAGAAACTTCAGTAACCTTATCAAATATCCTGCAAGAACCTGGCTATTTCTCTTCAGGGCAAATTCACTGGCTGTTCCAGTTTTACTTCTTTGGCAAAATGTATGCCCCAGGTGAAGAATCGCAGTGCACCTCCTGCCACGTTTTCAGATTATCTCATTCAGCTTCATTGAAATTCTTCTCTGGCATATTCCTCTGAAAGTTCTTTCCTCCTTACGCCCCCCAATAGAATGCACTTTAATTAAGGTTAGATGCAACGAGCGTAATTAATAATCTGAAGATTAATTGCTAAATCATGATTAGGAGATGGCTACTAGAAAAGGTTGTAAATTAAGTCTTAACTGCAAAAGCAGCAAATGATTAGCTCTACTTTTTTCTATTTAGGGGGAAAGGATACAAAGGGGGAAGAAGAGAAGTCAGAAAAACAAGAAAGTTTGGGGTGCGGTAGCTGGTAGAAATGGATAGTGTGCATTAAAATGATATATAAAATACAGAATTGGAAAACTGATCATAGCTATGGGCATGCAGGGGCTGGAGTGGTGGAGGAGTGGATGGTCAGTTGACACTGCTAGTCAGAACATGCTACATTAGGCAGATATAGGGTGTGTTCAGACGCGCCGTTTGAGCCGTTTTCGGCACGGCTCAGAAATGGCTTTTACCTGCGCGTTCACACGCCCAACATCTGCCCACCGTCCCCAGCCGTCGCTTTCTGGAGCAAACCCTCTTTGAAACGGAGTATTTTGACACCACTTACCCAAGTGGTGTTTTCCATGATTCTCCATTTCAAGCCGCACTTTTCCCTGTCTGATCACTCCGTCCAGCCACTTCTGGGTGCTTCAACCCCCCCTCCCCTCTGGGAAGCTGCCTCCGGCTTCCGGTTTCAGTCCGCCATTTGTTTTTTTTCCTTAGCGGTGTGCGCTTGAGAGGAGCTCCGCACTTAAGTTAAAAAAAGAAAAGCTTCACTGGTGCCTAGTTTAGGCATTTAGAGGAGTCCGGGATCTCGGGGAGGCCATTTTAAAAAGGAGTCTTCATTTAAACTTTAAAGGGACCTGTTGAGATCGCTGTTCTGCGCACCCACCAAACTTCCTGTTCGGGAGAGGGCTGCCTGTGCGCATGCTCAAAGGAGAGGGGAAACCCCCACCACCACCTGCAGGAGGACGGCGGGGAGCTCGGAAGGAGGAGGTGAGTGTGATCGCGATTTTCCAGTTTAAAAAAAAAAACGCATCGTGCCGGAGCAGTTTAAACCGCTCCAGCACGCTGTCTAAACGCACCCATAGTTATATTTTAATGGATGAGATCCCTCTGCGTACTTGTAACCTCCATAATCTTACACTAAGCACCATTAGCTGAGTTTGCTGCCTTGGTAAAGATTGTCGAGAGACTTTTCTCCACCCACTGTATTCTGTATGCTTTTACTCTCAAGTAGCTCGCAGCGATTTAAAAGAGGATGCCCTTCCACCATTCAGTTAAACATACACAAGAGAAAACACACACACACATAAATAGCAATTAATGGAATTGAACATACTAAAGTAAAAAAAAAAAAAATGAAATGAAAAAGCAGCCATTAAAATCTCTCCCACAACCCATCCGTGTTAGTAGTCAGACCCCTCCTCTCACTGAGGGGCAGTTTATAGCTTAGAAAGGCAGAAAATATCATCTAAAATAGTAAGTACAGGACACTGCCTGGCCCAAAACGAAACAAAAGGGATGCCAGTCAGAAACAACCCTGAGCAAGTCTTTTTAGAAGTGACTGACTGCCTACTGTCCCTGCCACGCCCTGGAGAGATGCATAACTGTAGGACAATGCATTGCCCAAACCCTATTGATTCACCCTTGGACTAATCTCATCAAGCCCAACCTTACTTCCTCTGCAACTTGCCCTAATTAAGTGACACTTAACTCTCAGTTGTAATCACCAAATGCATTCGCTTCCCATTGGGTATTTGCAGGGTCAGTGTGCTCCTTTCACACCTTTTGCATAACTTAGGGTGTGGTCACACTAGCAGTTTGGCCTGACACCCCTCTCCTCCAGATCAAATGGGAGTGAACAAACACGCACATCTGGCTCCTGTGCCTCTCTCATCCCTACCTCACACTAAAGCAACTCCCACATGGATTAAATAGCCACTTTCAAATTCCCGTAGCTACTTCAGCGAGGCACTTCCATGGTGGGTTTCTGGGTGTCTGATCACTCAGGGGTGCCATGGAAACACATGGGCAGTGTGATCATCCCACTCCATTTCTGGTGGTCCTCTTTTTTTCGACCCCACTCTAACGTGCACCTCAGTGCCCCATAGAACATGGCCAGGAGCACATGTACACTTATCTGCTTCTGTGCACACACAGTGGGACTTAAAAAAAAACCCCATCAACCCAGCCACAGGTCCGTGGCTGTGGCACGTTAGCAATGTGAATGACCAACTATCAGCCCACAGCATCCCAAGTTCAAGTGGCTTATTTAGAGCTGATATATTGTTGTGGCAATCTGCTCATGTGACCACACCCTTAAAAAAACACATCTAGTTATTGTTTTGGGGGCATCATGTCAGCTTGTCCCTGAGGGACCATTTTGCCCTATATAAAGAGTACCTAGCCACCACTGCAGTGTGTATGTTCTTGAATCCATACCCACACTCCCAGTCCTTTGGGTCTTATCTTCATCTCTCCACAGAATGCTGGTCATTTTTCTGCTGCTTCTGTGGGCCTCTTCCCTTCAAGACTGGTGATTATAGCCCTTCCCTGAAATTGCTTTTCCCTTCCTTTTCCACTCTGCCTTTCCTTGTGTGTTTATTGTGTGTGTAGTTTGATTTTTATTCTTTCTCTTTTTAACAAAAACCTTTCTAGCTGAACATCTGCCTGGTTTATTTTGAAAATTCTCTTAAGGAAAAATCCCTATCAACATAGGTGGAGAATCCCAGTGACCCCCTCTTGATCTTTCTCCTTTAAGCTAATTCTCCCAACTAATTAGGAGACCACCTCTTTGGGTAACATCCACACCTAACTGAAAATCCAGAATTTTTTAAAAGGAGTCAACATTTTAAAAAGGGGAAAAAAACTTTTTAAAAAGTTGGATTTAAAAAGCATTTCAAGTTGTGATGAAGGAAGGATCAGGGTCCCTTTTGACCAACAAAAAGGCTATGGTAGAGATCATGGGAACTGCATGGACAAAAGCCATATGGAATGGGGACTGCAGTAAGGAGTTGGAATTAGGTAACATTGAACAAAAAGATAGTGAGATCTAACCCACAATTTGTCAAACAACTATCAGTTTTGAGGAGATGATTAGTTTATCCCTTTTCCTTAAAAAGCACTGTCTTGATCCATCTCCTGAAAGCCATCAATGAGGGGGCTAGTTTATCTGTCCAGTCCATATTTTTTTTAAAAAATCAGGTATTATGGGTTGGATCCAGCTTTTTTTTTTTTTTTGCTGACCCTCTCACCCATTTTTTTCCTTATGACAACCCCCTTTCCATATTGTTTTGTCCATACAGGTCCCATGATGCCCAGCACAGCTTTTTTGGTGGTCAAAAGAGACCTCCCTATCCTTTCTTTTTTACCAGTAGAAAAGCTGGTTGGCTCCCACCCACTTTTTAAAAATGAATACAGCAGTACGAAGTTTTGAACATATTGTTAGCCTAATTGCCTTAAATTAGTAATATTAATGGGGAATTTGTGATATTATAAATGGGCAATAGGCAATAAGGGAGTGAACACCTATATATACAGAGGTCCCACTTCTTCCAGAGATACCAGTAATAGACATGGAGGCTGGCTTCAGAATAAAAATGGTTTCTTTTTACTGAAGAAACTTTGCATTCAAACAATACACAAACACACACACAGTTACACAGCTTTGAGGAAAATTAGATAGAAAAATAGAGACATTTGAATGAGCAGGAGATTGTTGATGGGCAATATTTACCTGTCCGGCGAGATGATGCATCCCAATGGAAAAATAGGGGAGACTAATAGGAAGGGCGGAATCGTGCTCTGAACTGGCAGAAACACATGGAAGACTGGCTGCAGTCCAAGAGTTTTAGAGGCAGGGTGAGTTTCAGGATAGCAAGAGCTAGAGGGTTAGAAAGGTCTAGAGAGGATGTAGAGAGAGTGTAGAGAGAGCCAGCACATTGCTGGGTGCCCAATTTTATTAGAGGGTTGTTTGACGGAGGGCTATGCTGGGCACCTCCCTTATGACAACCCCTTGGTGGTCTGTACCAAAAGTCACATTTGCAATGGGTGAGCGGCGTAAGGAGTTGGTCAATATTGAATTCTAACTTAGCTTGTGACAGAGACACCTCGAGGGTCATGATGACTCATTGGCTAGCACCTATTGTGTTCTTTATCTCAGGTCAGCAGAACCAGTTCCTTGGGAATGTCAAGTCCTTTGTCAAACTGAAGGCGGGAAAGAGTCTTTTGTGCCTTTGCTGCAGAGAAGGTGTGGTGGGGATGCCAGCGTGACGAAGAAGGGTTCCTTTAATGGTGTCGGGAGTCTCTGGCTTAAACAGCAGTGGCAGAAGGCTGTTTTAAGAGTGCTTTATGTGTCTAGGGCTACATCTGGAACAGGGTGACCTCAGGGACTACGGACACATCATCTCAGGCTCTTGCTGGTGCGAGTCTGGCATCACAATCTGGTCGCCTTATATCAGAGTCCCTTTTTGCACATTTCATACACAGTCCATTTATGTCCATAATAGAGCACAAAGCTCCTTGCTAGGCAACAATATGCTCTGTTTCCCCATTGTTCCAGTCCAGTTCACCTCATGCCAACATCTCCCATTATCCACCTTGGCCATGTCAGTCCCTGCCCTAGACTTTGCTCACTGACCCATCTCAGAGCTCATCCTTCTGACAAAGTATTCTATAATCACAAGTTGGCAAGTAGGGTTGCCAGCCCCAAAAGTGAAATACCTGAAGGTTTTGAGTGGTGGAGCCTGAGGAGGCCAGAGTTTGGGGGGGAGGAATTCAGTGGGGTTTAATGCCATGGCGTCCACCATCCAAAGCTGCCATTTTATCCAGGTGGACTGTTCTGTCACATGGAGATCAGTCATAATCCCAGACTGGCAACCCTAATCACAACCATCTTCTCTCAGCATTCAGCTTGCAAGTAAGGACAGGGAAAAATTCACCAGATGTACATGTCATTGCAACTCTTTCTGGGAGTCATAACATTTTGTCTGATACAGGATTAGAACCAAAAATGGTATGTTCTTTTCAAACATAGGTGCCATGTTCAAGCATAAGTAAGTTTTGTTACCACAAATAAGGAAACTAGTCAAACTAGCCCGCCTTTATGTGCTACACTGTGCATGCTCAGATTTTTTTTTTTTTGGCATTATATAATTTATACAACATTGCTCTAAGATGACTGCAAAAATCAAAGTTAAGATGCATGGAGCTAAGAAGTATAGAAATGCCCCTGTGTGTCTGTAAAACTCCCTGGGCAAAGGGTGCATAGCACAGTTTTCAAGACCATAATCCATTATCAGTTTCCTGCAATAAATGCAAATACAACAGTAGACTAAAGAACTTAAAAAAAATCATAAGCATCATAAACACAAAGCTGAAATTCCATTGTCTCTATCGTAATAGTTGCAGCCAGCTTTCAAGAGACTTGAATGTGGCTCAGCAAATGAAGGTGACTTCCTAGAATATGGATTCTAGTAACTCTGAAGTCATCATACATTATAGCTTATAAATGATTATCTTAACCAAAGCTCCAAAAATGTGCAATTACTCATGCCACCTCTTTGACAGCTGATGATCTATGGGGTGATACAATTCTTCATAACAAAGGAACCAGTAAACAATACACTTGATATATAGTTAACATTGTATCTGTTGCTGCAAGGGGTTCCACGTTTTCATGGTGCATTTTCATGCTGAATAAAATCTTACCTCGAACTTGTGAAGTTGCTGCAGGCCGTAAGGCTTGTGGCTGCCATCTTGTTCTCTTCCAAGACTCTCATTTGCTGAAAGACAATTGCAACTAAGGATCAAGCTAGGTGTAACACCTTTGAAATGATTTCCTTCTCCTTTTTTTTGCCATCAAGTCACAGCTGACTTACAGGCTGAGTTCAGACTGGCAGTTTGAAGCAGGAGCCAGCCATGGCAAAAAAGCCCCAGAACAAAGTGTTCTGGGTTTTCCTGGTCACACTGCACCGACTGATGCGGAAGCATACTGGGAGGAGGTGTGCGGGAGTGTTCAGACTGCTGGCCCAGAGGCATGGCTGTAAACGTTTTTTCCCTGGTAAATCGGATGGATGCCTATGTGTGTATGAGCGCATATGTGCCCATGCACTCATGCGCTCATACACACATAGGCATTTGGCTGATTTGGGGAGGATCCTGTTGCACTGGCACCACATTGGGCAGTAGAGCGGAGCATAGCCAATCATATTGCTGCTGCCTTATGTGCAACGCGGGTTGTTCCTGGCTTTTCAGCTTAGCATTCACACTTCTGGGAATGCAGGAGGATAAAGGCACTCTTTGGGATTTGCTACCATTTTCAACAGGTATCTTTTAATCCTGGGAGTGAAGTGGAACAGCACGGGTTGCCTACGTGTGGGGAACACCAGGCAGATGTCCCTGTGTGAACGCCTCCTTTAATCTGCTTGAGAAACGTGGCTGAAATGTGGCTATAGCAGGGCAAATTGCCAGTCTGAACTCAGCCATAGTGACCCTGTATGGCTTTCAAGGCAACAGACCCTCAGAGGTGGCTTGCCAGTGCTTGCCTCTGCACCATGACCCTGGTACTCCTTGTGAAGGTCTCCCATCCAATTCCTAGTCAGAGTCGACCCTGCTTAGCTTTCAAGATCTGGTGAGATCAGGTTAGCCTGGGCTATACAGGCCAAGGCAGTGATTTCTTATGGACTTGTAAAAAGAGTAAGTAGCCACAGAAGAGTACAGTTCAGATTGAAGTCAGGTTAGAGCAGATTTAAATCTAGCTCTTTCATATTTCCTCAACTTCATTTGACCCTCCGGAGATGACATTCACCTTACATAAAATATACAGTCATCATATGGGATTATATGCTTCCAGGGAAACATTTACAAATACACACACATAGTCGCACCATGGTCCTAACAGCAGTCAGAGGTCACCACCAATGCTACCTCTGAAGTATGGAGTCTTGTGAGCAAAAAATCTGCTTTGTGAGCTACTGGGATTAAAATTATGAGTGAGCGACTTGGCTGCTACATAAATCAGTTTGCTCTGGAGCCATCCTTCCTGAGCGAAGACAAAAATGTGTGACCTGGAGGCTAAAAAACTGTGAGCTAGCTCACTCTAACTAAGCTTAGAGGTAACACGGCTCACCAGACCTCCTATTTGCTACTTTAAAAAAAAAAAAAAATGCTACATGTATTCATGGATATCCTCATGAAATGTCTTGTTTGACCTCCAGGTAACAGTACAGGTTTCTCATGTCTCTTGGAAATCAATGATATCAGCAGGACCATCATAACAAGAATGAAAAATCTGAAATACTGAGCTTAAATTTATGCTAATGCATTATGGTAAGGGGTCAGAGATTTCTCTCTACACTAAACCCTTGTCAGTGTGAAGGTGGCCCCCCTTTCCATTTTGAGCCCCAATCAGCACTTGAGAATGATGAAGAAATCCTGCCTTCAACCACTTCTCAATCCTAAACATTTCTAGCTTAGATCAAGATCTGGGCTGGACCATCAGCTAACACAATTAGTCACACATCCAGACATGGGATCAAGGTCCTGAGGCAGGGATCCAAGTTTCCAGGCAGTGAAGAACCCAACATCGGAGAAGCATCCAAGACAAATAATGGGTGTAACAGAACCAAGACTTCCCTACTCACTAGACAAGGATAGTCATGGGCAAGCAGACGTACATTTTGGGAACAGATTCTGGCTCCAGTTACAGAGCAGGAAGCTAGATGTGTTTCTTTCAAGGTCTGGAAACAAATGAAGGGTCAAAGACATGCTTTCTGACTATCCAATTAATAGAGAATTAATCAGTTGTGAAAGGTCATTTCAAGGGCCTCAGATTATTTCTACATAAGTAAACTATGGGACTAGCTACTTGTTATACTTGTCCTGCACAGAGTTTTGTAGTCGGATGTCTGATGCAAGCTCCCTCCTTGGGTCTGAGTTCTCAAACGTATGGGGATCTATATTGAATCAGGACATGAAAAGTGGGGGAAATGGGCTTCTGCCTTCCCTTTATGGCATTTCCCCAACCTGAAATGGCCCAGGGGACACTGCCAGGTGGCTAGCTGAACATGTAAACCATCAGTATACATGCAGCCCCCAATGGGAAAAGTAGTGTCTTGTAGGGAAGATTTGGACTGGGGAAATGACATGAAGGGGAAACAGAAATCCTTTCTACCCAGGTCCAGATTGGGGCCCTGCATACTTGAGAACTGAATTCCCAATTTAGATGTCTGGCTAAAAGTCCCTGGAGGACAAGAATAAAATGTAATGTGTAGTTATGCCCAGAGTGGAAGTCTCCAAGTGGGAGAGAGTGTGTTTGGAGAAAGTTTTGGACTAACTGATCACTGGTGGCTTTGGAGGACAATTCAGACAGCTTTCGTTCAATTACTGGATCATCAAACACATGGTGGCAGCTTAAGGGGTGCACTAAGGTCACCACACCTGCCGTCACCTTCTGCCATCCACCACCTCTTATCCCCATCATTCCCTTCCGCAGCCTCTCACACTCCCTGTCCAACAGCCAGAATAGCTAATTCTCCTTCCTTTCTTATTTATCCCCCCCCTTCTTATTTTCCAAGCATCTTTAGAAAGCATGAGAAACTGCACATGCCCAGAAGGGCTTCCCAAAGTCAATGTGGCCTGTAGTGGTCCTATGTATTTCTGCAGATCTCAAATATGAACTGCTCATAGTATGCACTCAAATCCACTGGATGGGTTTGGGCTTCTGAATTATTTGGCTTAAGAACATAAGAACATAAGAGAAGCCAATGCTGGATCAGGCCAATGGCCCATCCAGTCCAACACTCTGTGTCACACAGTGGCCAAAAATACCAGGTGCCATCAGGAGGTCCAGCAGTGGGGCCAGGACACTAGAAGCCCTCCCACTGTCGACCCCCCCAGCACCAAGAATACAGAGCATCACTTGCCCCCGCCTGAGAGTTCCTATCTATACCTTATGGCTAATAGCCACTGATGGACTTCTGCTCCATATGTTTATCTAATTCCCTCTTGAAGCCGTCCATGCTTGTAGCCACTTACTTAACAGTTCATATCCCCTTACCATTAGAGATGCGTGATCTCTCTTGAGCAAGCTTTATCACAATTCTATAAATTTCCCTTGACAGTCTTACAATTGGTTTCTATTAGCAAAACCTCTCAAATTAATTCCACTGGGGGGGGGGGGAATACAGGGCCAGCTAGAGATGTACAAAAACATCCAGAGAAGTGCTACCTGTGCCAGACCCCCCACATCTGAATTGAAATTCACTTAGGAAAGTGGTTGTCAGTTCTACTAGTAATGAACCCCACTAAAAGAAACATACTACCCTTGTTTTAAAATACTGTCCACTGTGCCTTGTAGTTTGTTGCATGTGCATATCTATATAAATAAGATATAGGAGGACTGAAGCAAAAATTGGTCCTAGAATCTGTTAGTACAGCCAGATGATAAATTACCTTGTTTGCTAACAACCATATTCTGGTAGGATCATATACTCAACCAATTAATTCAGGTAATTGTTTCCAGCCTAAAAAAAAAGACGAGACATATATCAGTGCTAAATTAGTTTCATAAAATACCTGGCACAAATTAATCAGCTGAAGAACTGATCCAAAACATTTTGCCACTCTGCTGATCTGTGAAGTGTTGTGGTTTTTCAGGACGTTGATATACTGCCTAAAACGGCTCTCCTGTGTCCATTAACAGTTAAAATGCCCATTATTAGTCTGCACAGAACTATAAAGCACTAGCCAAAAACTGAAGGGAGGACATCTTATCCTGTACAAGTGGTCTACAGTAAACAGTGAATACAGATAAATGCCAGCAAGACTCAAGAACAGAAAGGTCGGGGTACAAGTTCATATTATTTGGATAAGCCCTACCGAAAAGATAGAGTTCCAAGTTGGTAGAGAGTTCTGGGCACTGAAGGCAGAGAGATGAACAGTATCTGGTTTATACACACCTTGGGGCTGGTGATATGCTGCATGGTGTGGTGGGGCGAGCTGGTACCCCATTCCCTATCATGCACATAGGGCAATTCTGCATTGGCTTTTCCCTCCATTGTTTTAGCAAACCCACATTAGAACAGAAATTCCACCCCCCACCCCCCATTGCATGTGCTATGTACTGAATGTGAATCGTTCCTATCTATTCACATGTTAAGCTTGAGTCTGAATGTGGCTCTTCAGATGTCGCATTGCTATTGGTCGGTTTCTGCGAAACCTGTGTAATTACCCAATCACTGAGTGATATTGTTGCAAAGAGGGAACGGTCCTGATTGGCCTTTATCCCTGTATTCTGATTGGCCTTTATCCCAGCGTTACTATTAGTTCTTATCTGACTATGGCTGTGGTTTTGACAGCCCGGGAGAGTTTAAAAGAAGGAGCTGTGCTTCCCTTGTTGTGTGTGTTTAGTTGTGTGTTCCTGATTTACAGTTGCTGTTTAATAAAGCCGAAATCACTTGAAGCTGAATCCTTTGTTGAGTCTGATACTTAACAGCATGCTGCTGTCCCTTCCTTTGATCATCAGATTTTATGGTACCCTCTGCATTGCATGCCACTTTCACTTTCTTTGATCATTGGGTTTCACAGTACCTTCTGCATAGATTTATGGCTGTTTTATGGCCATTCAGGGGTGACTTGGGAGTCAGTACAGCTGTGGTTTTGAGCTACACCTTTTCCTCAGTGTTGAGAAAATGTGGAGCGAATGCCAGATGCAGAACCAGCCCCAGTGTGGCATGAGAGGTCGGTGCTCCGTGTGGACAACTGTCTCTTTGAAAAGGAAGAATGACCAGAATCAGGTCTACAGAATATTCACATCTCACGTTATGTTATGTGCTTGGTGGAGTGGTAAATTTATTTTATTTCGTTCATGCACATCCTTCCTTTCTCCCCAGTGGGATCCAGAGTGCCTTACATTGTTCTCCTCCACTGCATTTTATCCTCATGACATTCTTATAAGGGAGGTTAGGCAGAGGAGATTAACCGGCCTAAGGTCACCCAGCAGGCTTCCATGGCAGATTGGGAGGATCAAAACCTAGGTCTCCCAAAGCCTAGTTTGACACTCTGCTTGCTACACCATGCGCATGAAAGGGTTCAAAGGTGGTGGATGGAGGGTTACCAGGTGACCCCCGGCCACTGGCGGGGGATGATGGGGTAGAGTTGCCAGATCCAGGCTGGGAAACTCCCAGAGATTCGGGGGTGGAGCCTGGGGAGGGCAGGGACCTCAGTGGGGCACAATGCCACAGAGTCTACCATCCAAAACAACCATTTTCTCCAGGGGAATTGATCTCTGCAGCCTGGAGATCAGCTGTAATTCCAGGGGATCCTTGAGTCCCACCTGGAAGCAGTGTTCCCTCTAAGCTGAGTTAATGTGAGCTAGCTCACAGTTTTTTAGCCTCCGGCTCACACATTTTTGTCTTAGCTCAGGAAGAATGGCTCCAGAGCAAACTGATTTATGCAGTTCCCAAATTGCTTGCTCACAACTTTAATGCCAGTAGCTCACAAGGTAGAATTTCTGCTCACAAGACTCCAAAGCTTAGAGGGAACATTGCCTGGAAGATGATATCTCTAGTTGGATGGCAAGAGGATAAACATAGTCCAAGTTCAGACTGGCAGTTTGGCCCGATATAGGCACGTTTCACAAATGGATTAAAGGGGCCGGTTCACACAGGCACAGCTGTCAGGCGTCCCCCAGCCGTACTCAACCCGTCTTGTAACACTTCCCTCCCGAGTTTAAAAAGTATGAGGTGAAAGTGGTAGCAAACCCTGGAGAGCGCGTTGATCCCACTTCCTGGATGTGTGCATGCTAAGTGCTAAAAGCTGGGAACAACCCACATTGGTAACGTGCACTGGCTGTTCCTGCAGGGATGCGCCTATGCGCCCATGTGCATAGGTGCCTGCTGCAAAGCGAGGAAAAAGCCGCTTACAGCCGTGCCTCCACAAGGGGCGGGCCAACAGTGCGAATGCTCTCTTGTGCCTCCTCCCCAGTATGCTCCACATCAGTTGGTGCAGTGTGACCTGGAATACCCAGAACACATTGTTCCAGGTCTTTTTGCCATGACTCCCTCGCGCTTCATACTGCCAGGCTGAATCTGCATTTGTCTTTCCCACCAGTGTCCCTGCCTTTTGACCCCATCTTCAAAAAAACTATCCACCTTTGGTGTCGTTTTCACACCTCAACAGTGCTAGCATACTTTTGCACATCCACATATGCTTATTGTCCTTTCAGGGCGGCTCCACTGTCATTGCACCTCTGCACTGCTTTAAAAAGAATCTTCTCCAAAAAAACATTCAAACAAGCATAGGGAAAGACGGCATCACAGCAGTATGCAACTGATTTAAAAATGCAAATGCAGATTCGACCCCAGTCTGAACTCAGCTATAAACGTGTTAGTTTATCCAGCATGCAAACAGGATTATTCACTTAGGTCTTTAAGAAAATACCCATCGCCCCAGTGATCTCACTCCTTGTGGCAGTGGGAAAGAAGCCATCCAGAGAACACAGCCTATGCAATCATGGGGGAAGGGAGTACTCGACAGCATGAATTGCTATGACTTTTGAGAATACATATCATGTGGGATGCAGTCTCAGCTACAATTTGAAATATGTTCAGGCTGCCTCAAAAAATTCAGCTTGAAAGGCAACAAATTGTTTTATTCATCCACAAGAAATAATTTGCAATAAACAGACATCGGCATTCTCGGTTTATGGAGTTAAATGCTTTGAAAATGACACTAAATCACTCTAAACGTCTTATATTTGAACAGTTCACCTACTTGGCTATAAGAACTGGCACAGGATTCTGCAGAAATCTTTGCAGCTCCTTTGTCTGATCTAGCCAATGACCATCTGAAGTAGTAAAGCTACTTCTGAAATGGACCACATCCGACAGCAGGTACTGGTTGCATTGTTTACAAAGGCAGTATATCTAAAGCTTGAACTAAAGACCTTGGGCACTCCATGGAATAGAAAGGTGAGACATGTATTATCTAAGTTATCATCCTCATTAAGGGGCAAGACATCTGATCCATTCACTTGTTATGAGCTAAAAACTGTAATTTCGTTATTGATGCTGTTAGCTGCCTTGGGAAATAAAGGCAAAGTATGGAATGCATAAGTAAATAGCCATCTAAAAACAAAACAGCGCTGCATAATTAAAAAAAAAAAAATCTAGCATGGCACAGAGGATGAAAGGCCACAACCCTACTAGGGATGCTTCCAACACTGGGAGCCAGTATGGTGTAGTGGTTATGAGCAGTGTTCCCTCTAAACTGAGTTAGTGTAAGCTAGCTCACAGTTTTTTAGCATCCAGCTCACACGTTTTTGTTCCTGCTCAGGAAGGACGGCTCAGGAAGGACGGCTCCAGAGGAAACTAATTTGCACAGTAGTCGGATTGCTTACTCACAGCTTTAATGCCAGTAGCTCGCAAAGTAGAATTTTTGCTCACAAGACTCCATAGCTTAGAGGGAGTGTTCATTAAGGGTGGTTGACTCTAATCTGGAGAACCAGGTTTGATTCCTCCACAGGAATCCTGCTGGCTGATCTTGGGCCAGTCCCAGTTTTCCCAGCCCCACCTATCTCCTCCCAAGGTGCCTGTTGTGGGGAGAGGAAGGGAAGGTGATTGTAAACCACTTTGAGACTCCATAAGGTAGAGAAAGGTAAAGGTAAAGGTTCCCTTGCTCGAAAGCCAGTCGAATCCGACTCTAGGGTTGCGGTGCTCATCTCCGTTTCAAAGCCGAAGAGCCAGCGCTGTCCGAAGACGTTTCCGTGGTCATGTGGCCGGCATGACTAAACACCAAGGTGCACAGAACGCTGTTACCTTCCCACCGAAGTGGTACCTATTTATCTACTTGCAATTTCTTGCTTTCGAACTGCTAGGTTGGCAGGAGCTGGAACTAGAGACGGGAGCTCGCCCCGTCATGCGGCACCCGGGTCTCAAACTGCTGAACTACTGACCTTCCACAGCCTGCAGTTCAGCGTCTTAACCACTTGAGCCACCGCAGCTCCCTAGAGAAGGTAGATGCTAAGGTAGAGAAAAGTGGGGTATAAAAACCACCTCTTCTTCTCCTTCTAAATTCCCTTCCCTTCAAATATTCTCTTTGAATTGTTGCTCTGGATTTACCAACTCTCTGTCAGGAAGCAGCAGCCATCCATCTGCTTTCTCTCATTCTTTTGACCTGGGTTTCCAGGGTCTGTAAAGGCCACTACCCCTGAGTGATTTGCTGTTTTCGGACCGGACCATGTAGGTTTGTTCTTAACCATGAGTTATTGCGAGATGAAGGATGTGGCCAGCTTTTCCCTATGAGTGTTTATTCTCCTGTGTTTAATATCAGTTTCTACCAAACCTCCTAGGAGAGCACATGTGAGTGCTGCCTGTAGAAATGTGTTTGCCAATGCAGCTGCATGCGTCACTTATTTAAATCTGTGCACTTAAAACTGCGAGGAACACCTGCACCGTAAATTTAATGTCTTAGTGCAAACCCCCTTTGGAGCATCAACTATTGTTTTGAGTGCGTTAATTAGGAACAGAGAAGCTAACTGTTGACATAAAATTAGTAGGGGACGATACTGCGATCTGGAGATGCATGCATGATCTGATGCCTCTGATGTCTGTCCCCTATTAGGCTACTGTGAAGCTCTCTGTAGCTAAAAACAAACAAACAAACAGAAGCTTGTGGGGTGACTATGGGCCAGTCACTCTTTCTCAGCATAACCCAGCTCACAGGGTTGTTGTGAGGATAAAATGAAGGAGAAGTGAAGTGTTAAATAGTGGGCTTCCATGGATGAACAGACCACAAGCCTAGTGATCAGTTCTACTTTATTAGTGACTAGGAATAAGGCCCGTTGTGGAAATAAATACAACGGGCTCTAGAAAGAGGCTCTGGGAGAGTGACACGGCTTTGGGCACTCAGTGACAATTTGCTGTGGCAATCTCAGCAGGGTATAATGACAGAGTCCACCATTTTCTCAAGAGGAACTGATCTTTGCTACCTGAAGAGCAGTAGTAATTTTGAGTGATCTCCAACCCACCTCCAAGATTGGTAACAGTGGTTCCCCAGGAGGGAGTGGCTGGTTTGGAGGGTGGAGTCTATGGCATTGTACCTGTCTGAGATCTCACCCCTCCTCAACACTCACCCTCTCCAGGTTCGACCCCTCAAATCTCCAGGAATTTCCCAACCTGGAGTTGATAACCCTATCTCCCTCCCAGCCAACCACCAACCTACCTTTAGTTTTCCATCTCCTCCCCCTCCCTCCTAGAGAGCAGTTGTAATTTTGAGTGATCTCCAGCCACCACCTGGAGATTGGCAACAATGGTTCCCCATCAGGGAAGGGCTGGATTGAGGGTGGAGTCTATGGCATCGTACCTGTCTGAGTTGCCACCCCTCTTCAAACCTCATTCTCTCCAGGCTCCATCCCTCAAATCTCCAGGAATTGCCCACCTGGAGTTGGCAACCTGATCAGGACTGGGCCCAATGAGTTTTCTCCCAAAGGCCAACATAGATGTGGAAAGGGCCTTTTACTGACAGAGGAGAAAGTACAGGTGCCAACTCTGATTAGGGAAATACCTGGAGATTTGGGGGGGGGTGGATCCTGTGGAGGGCAGCATTTGGGATGTGTGTGGAAGGACTCAGCAGGGTATAATGCCATAGAGTCTACCCTCAAAAGTAACCATTTTCTCCCAGGGAACTGATCTCTGTCATCTGGAGGTCAATTGTAACAGTGGGAGATCTCCAGGTCCCACCTGGAGATTGGCAACCTTAGGGGAAAGTCAGCTGCACAGCGGGGAGTTGAAGAAAATGGTTTGATGGTTGCTGGCCCACCTCGTTAGCCAGCCAGCCAGCCTGAAGCTAAGCAGGAGAGAGAGCCTTTTTCCGTTTATTCTGACAGGAAAGTGGCCACTGGGGAGGGGGTTATGGGTGGGGGAGGGGGTTATGCTGAAAATCCTTTGTTTTTTTACTCACAGAACCAAGCTTGGCTGCCTACCAACAGCCACTGAAGGGACAGTCCCTCACAGGAGTCAAGAGAACTGTCTTCCTCAGGAGAGAGAGCTGTCTGCCAGGGGGAGTGGGTGGGGAAGAGGAGCAGACCCAGCACCCGGCCAATGGCACGCGAGTACTCTTGAGTGGTGGCTGATGGGCCAATGGCTGAGGGAGGGCATTTTACAGCCAATGGGAGCACATGGAATCTTACGAAACCAAAAGATAATTATTATAAGGAGAGATTTTTTTTTTTAACCTCTCTTTATTTCAACAGGCTTTCACACATATAATCTTCCCACTACCGTGATACAAGATTTCCCCCCACCCACCCCACCCTCCCATCAGTCCCTCCCCCTGCTCTTCTTTCTTCATTGCTTCAGCCACGGGCACAGAATCCGAAGTTTCCAATAGGCATCCTTCATGGCTTCGTCCTCCTTGATGTAATCGAAATACGATGACCATTTCTTGCTTGTTTGCGTCTTCTTTTCCTCCCAGGTGTTCTCTTCCGTTGTCAGGGTCACTATATCTGATTGAATATATTCAAACAGATAGTTATTCCAATTCTCCATTGTCCACTTATTCTTGTCTTTCCATCCTAATGCTATGACTGCCTTTCCAGCTAATATCATTGCCTTAACTATCTCTTGATATGTGCTTTCTATTCTCTCGATCTTTAAGGTTCCTAATGTCATTAAGTTGACATCTATAGGTATTGATACACCTGTCCTTTCCTTTATTCTGGCTAATATTTCCTTCCAAAACTCCTGGACTTTGGCACATTCCCACCACATGTGTGAATACCACCCTTTAGCTTGATTGCAGTGCCAGCAGTTCGAACTCATCCCCGATATCATATTAGCTAGCTGGGCTGGCGTCCGGTACCATTTGGTGAAGTACTTCAGCTCCATTTCTCTAAATTTATCGAACTTGATCTTTTTGACCCCCACCATTAATTTTTTTAAGGTTGTTTCTGAGGTTAGTCCCTCTCTAGCCCATCTCACTTGAGTGCTTTTAATTACTGACTCCTCATTAGTTATCATTATTTTATATATCTTACCCGCTAGACCCTTACTTGTCTTCCTCTTTTCTTTGTACAAGATTTCTGTGACTTCTTCTGAGTCCCCCTCCCTCTTTTGCCTCTCCTTTTTTATTGCATTATATAGACCGGTCGCCTTCAACCAGTACTGTTTCCCTACTGTCTCAATTATTGTTTGTAGTGGCTTAAGCCGGCCTCCTTCCCCATACATATCTCTTATTCTAGCAAACCCTTTTTCTTGGAGTAGTTTCCACCAATGGGGGTCGTCAGATTCCCCATATACACTTTCCACTGAGTGGTGCCCACTCAGAGAGCTTGCTCAACCAGATTGGTTGCCATTTCTCCCATATTTTCAACGCTGTTCTCCTAGGTCCCACCGCTCTACCGTATTCCTTCTTCACATTTCTTGTAAATATACCCAGCCTCCCAGCTCCTTCATTTAATTCATTTTCCAATCTAACCCATTTCTGCTCTATATCTTCTCCTATCTCTATCATTGACTTGACGTTAAAAGCTTCGTAATAGTCTGTTAGATTGGGTACACCCCACCCCAATACATTTTGCGGGTTATAAATGAACTTCTTTTGCATTCTGGGCTTTTTACTTCCAAAGATCCATTCCCTAATTATTCCATTCCATTTTTCTAACTGTTGTATACTTAATTCTACTGGGAGTGTTTGGAATAGATACATCATCTTAGAAATTAGGAACATCTTTACGGCTCTTATTTTGTTTGAAATGCTCAAATTTTTATTTGCCCATCTTTTCATGTCCTTACAGATCTTCTTCCAGACCATTTTGAAGTTCCCTTCCCCTGTTTTTTTCCAATTCTTCCTGATTTCGATCCCCAAATATTTTATTGACTTAGCTCCTGGGCCCATTTTTGTCATCTTTGCAATTTCTCTTCTCTCTGCTTTACTGACATTGAAGTACATAATTTCGGATTTGTCCATATTCACTCTTAGCCCTGAATATGCTTCAAAATCCTCCAGTATAGTCCTTATTTCTCTAATCCCCTCTTTAGGGTTTAGCAGCGCAATCATTATATCATCTGCAAACAAATTGATCTTTAATTCCTCACTCCCAATATGGTATCCATCTATTCTGCCGCTATTTCTTATTCTTTCTGCTAGGACCTCAATTCCCATAATAAATATGTATGGGGAGAGGGGGCATCCTTGCCTTACTCCTCTCTGTATGCTAAACTCCCTTGAATGCCCTCCGTTAACCCTTACCACTGCTTTCCCTCCCTTATATACTTCTTGTATGGCACCCTTAAATATTCCACCTATCCCATATTCATCCATTATTTTCCATATATATTCGTGAGAGAGCGTGTCGAAGGCCTTATATACATCCAACTTAAGGAGGGCAAACTTTTTTTTTTGGCCATGTTCTATTATGTTGAGAATGTTCCTAATTGGATGGCTTATATTCCTTCCTCTCACAAAGCCATATTGATCCCCTTTAACTATTTTCGGTATCACCTCCTTTAGTCTATTTGCTAAAATTTTAAGAAAGATCTTATAGTCCTGATTAAGTAGACTAATCGGTCTGTATGAGCCGACCATTTCTGGATCCTTTTGAGGTTTGGGGATGACCACTATTTCTGCTTTCCTCCATGGCTCTGGGGCCTGTTCTCCTTTCAATATCGCGTTAAACATTATCTGGAGTTCTGGTGCTAAGACTTCTGCCAGTTCTTTATAGAATTCTGCAGTAAACCCATCTAGTCCTGGGGATTTCCCTTTTTTAATTTCTTAATTACCTCTTCTATTTCCTGTACTGTTATCTCCTTCCCTAGCTTCTGTCTGTCCTCTAATGTTATTGTGAGCTGTATTCTTTCTTCAAATTTTGTCGTTTCTTTCTCTTTATATAAGTCCTGATAAAATCTTGCAAAGGCCTCCCTAATCTCCCTTGAGCCTTGCGTTACTGTGGAGCCTTCTCTTATGCACTTCACACTTTGTTTTTCTTTCCTAGCCCGTAGGTACTTTACCAATCTTTGGACTGACTTTATACTATTCCTCCGAAATTCGTTTTTAATTAATGTCTCTTTTTTCCACAGAGTTATTGCATCTAACTGGTCCAAATCTCTTCTCAGTTCTCTAATTTGGGTCTGCCTTTGGGGGTTATAGCGTCTCACTTGTTGTTGCTGGAGCACTCTCAACTCCTGAATCTTTTTTTGTCTATTTTGGTGCCACTCTTTTTTAATATTGATCTCCTTCCCAATACAAACTCCTCTAATCACTGCCTTCGCCGCATCCCACAAGGTATTACTAGTTACAGAATGCCTATTTTCTTTAAAGTATAGTTTGATTTGCTTCCTTATGTATTCCTTATCCTCTTTTTTTGCTATAACTAAATTATTGTATCTCCAAGGTCTCTTGGTCCATTTTGTACTCAAGTCCACCTCCAGGGTTATAGGGGCATGGTCTGAGATCCAGATTGGATGAGTTCGGACCCCTTTAACTGAGAGTGTTCTAGTTTCCTTAATTAACACAAAGTCTATACAAGAGTAGGTTCTATGCCTGTTAGAAAAGAAGGTGGGAGTAGATTTTTGACCACTAAGCTCATATACTTCCTTTAATCCCCATTTCTTTGTCAGATTTTTGCTATGCTTTGTGATGTCCATATTAAAGTCACCAGTTACTATTAGCTCTCCCTGCAAGAAGTTTTGGGTCTTTAGTATTACTTTGTTTAGGAACTTCTTTTGTCCTCTATTGGGTGCATATAAATTAAGGATTGTAAGATACGTATTGTTTATTTTGCCCTTCACTACTGCATACCTGCCTTCCTTGTCTGTCAGTTTGTCTATTACCTCTATGTTCAAATTTTTATTTGCTAATATTGCCACTCCTCTAGCCTTGTTGGTCCCTCTGGACTCACTCAAAGTCACCCACCCCAAGTTGTTAAACAGTGGCTTAGGGTCCCTTTTGGCTTTATGTGTTTCCTGTATGCATATTACATTGATACCCTCGTCTCTTGCCATCTTAGCTAGCCTATATCGTTTGAGATTTGAGGATAAGCCATTTACATTCAATGAGAGTAGTCTGATAGGTCTAGCCATATTCTTTGGAACATTTCGTGCCCCTCCCCCGCTGCTGAAGCATGTTGCCTATGCCCCTATTATTCCTCCATTCCCCTTCCCCCTTCCCTTGTGTGAGAGAAATTCTTCTGGGGTTCCCCACCCCTTCTCTCCACATTCCAGAGATCCTGCATCCCCCTCCTCTCCCCGCACATTTCCCTTAAACCTTTATTCAATGTTAGGCCCAGCTTTAAATGTATACTTCCCTTTAATTGCTAGCTCCTCGGGAGTTGGCTCTTTGCCGCTTGGATCCATGTGGCCTTGAGTCCTCCCTCTTGGCGTCTGAGTCACTGCCTTCGTCCATTCCACCTTCCTCACAGTTGCTGGAGTCCACTCCCAGTTCATCAAGCATCCTGACCGCCTCCATTGGATTCCTGGCTCTGTATCTCTTGCCTTCTCGAAATACAATCAGAGTTGTTGGGTACCCCCACGTAAAGTTTATACCTTCCTTAAACAGCTTTTGTGCGTAGGGTTTCAGCTGCCTCTTTTTCTGGAGCGTGCTTGGGCTGAAGTCATGGCTGACATATGCTTTCTTGCCTCTAAAGTTCAGGTCTTTAATCTTCCTGAGCGTTCTAAAAACCTCATCCTTTAATTTTTCTCTGGCAAATGCTATTATCACTTGTCTTGGCTCTCCTCCCCTCTGTTTCCTAAAGAGCCTGTGTGCCCGTTCTACCTCTACCTCGTTCACACTAGCGCCATTTTGTTTGAACCACTGGCATAGTTCAGATTCTAATTGTTTTGGGAGTATTTCCTCACTGATACCCGATATTATCATATTCCTCCTTCGCTGCCGGTCTGACTGCCTTGCTAAATTTTTCTCCAATTCCTTAATTTTTTCTTCATTAGCATCGGCTTTCTTCTTTGCTCCCTCAGCAATTTCTCTCACTATGCCTATCTCCTGTGCTATCTGCGTGGTGTCTTTTTTCACCGCTTCTATATCTCCAGAGATTTGTTTTTGGAATGCTGCTATCTGCTCTGATAGTTCCTTAATGCTCCGGGCCATAGTCGCTCTGTTTACAGCTTCTGGCTGCTACCTTGTATTCCTGATAGTTTTGATTTGTAACTCTGGCGGCGTGCCTGGTTACCTTATCTCCAATTTGTTTTCTTTTTCTCCTATGTTTCCTCCTCCTAATCCTGACCTCGTTAGGAGCTTGTTCCTCTTCCTCCCGAGTAATTAATTACCTTTTTGTGTCCTTCTAGGCCATAAATCTTTTTAGTTTAGCGGAGAGAGTCTGAGGCACGGCTTCTGTTGCTAGTGCATGCGTGGATCTCGCCCTTATAAGGAGAGATTTCAGCAACAGCAAGACAAGACTCCTGAGCCTCAGCTCTGTTAAATAGCATGCAGTTGCCAAACCCAAACACACCCAACTCCCAGTGATAGGCTATTTACATAACATTATTACTTGATTGGTCACTTTCAGAATCCTGGCAGGCTATTGTTCTTATGCTCCAAGCTCAGCCAGTCTCTGGGATGATTCAATCAGGAATGACTCATTCCCAATACATAACATGAAGGATGCAAGCCACTCTGGTTTCTGAGTGAGAAGAAAGGCGGGGTATAAACGAAGCTAAGTAAGTAAATAAATAGACAAATAAATAAAAAAAATATGGACATATCAAGCTCAGCAACAGTCTCTTATGTTACATCTAATTTTGAACCTGCCCCCCTCCCCTATGCAGATCAAATATCTGCACGGTGGGGCCAGGATACAGACAGAAGAGATATTTCTGCAAATCTGGGGAACATCTAGTTTGCCGAAAAATTCCCAATCTTTTTTTTAAATTTTTTTTGAGGGATTTAAAATCCTCCCAAAATGGAAAATGCTGCCTGAGATCCCATGAAATCTCCTGAGATTGTGGTTTGCATTGTATGATTGCCTAGCAATCCCAGAAGGATGGAAAATATTCAGCCTGTAGAGGCAATGAGAGGGGTGGAGAAAAGGAGCAGAAATGGCGGCGGGGGGAGCATGTAGATGAAGTGCAAGGGGTGGGGATGGGGAAAGGAAGTGGAAGTGGAAGCAGCAAGGTTGAACCGGTGGGGGCAGATGAGATTTTCCTTTCCTGGAGTCTTGCAGGTCCCTTCTTGTACCTCTGAATTCCAAATTCTGGAGACAGACAAAAAAAGAAAGGCTATTGCTTTCTTGCCCTGCTTGTAGGTTTCCTAGAAATATTTGAGTGCCCACCATTGAAAAGAGTTTTGGGCTACATGGAACTTTAGTCCATCAAGCTTGGACTTTTTACATGATAATTTTGTTCAATGTGGTACTACCCTATTTTAATTCTGAGTGAATACCAATTGGCCTCCAGACAATATTCTCTAAGGCCTGTTTGCACTAATTGGGGATGAGGTAGTAAACCTCCTTCTGCACTGTGCCATTTCAGACTACAGGTCTGAATCCGGTGATACCGAGAAGCTCTAAGAAAGCAGTCGGCCCGATTATGAGTCCCAAAGGATCCTTGAAACAAACTTACTTTCCCAGGCCCTACTTCATGTGAGCATGAAAACATTCAAGATTTTAGAAAAACTATCTCCTTTTTTTACCCTGACCTGAATAGCCCAGCCTAGCCCAATCTCATCAGGTCTCGAAAGCCAAACAGAGTAGGCTCTGGTTAGTACTTGGGACTTTTGTGCATTCTCATTATCCTCACTAGTGCACTCCTGTTGCTTTGGGAGGTTTTTTTCTTTCTTTCTGTTCTGCATGTGTTTTGCTTCCTCTAGTCATTGATTCTGTATTACATCATGTTATGTAAGGCATATCTTTCTGAGACCATGCCAGACATAACAATGTGTAATATTGAATCAACCACTAGAGGGAGCAAAACATGTGCAGAAGGGGGGGAAGCAACAGGAACAGACAGTTGAGGAAAATGATAATGTGGAAAAGCCCTTGGATGGGAAACCACCAAGGAAATTTAGGGTTGCTATACAGAGGAAGGCAGTGGCAAACCACCTCTGAATATCTTTTGCCTTGAAAACCCTAAGGAGTCACCAAAAATCGGCTTTGAGTTGATGTTGGGGGGGATCTCCTTTACCTTAGTCCAAAGTCAGTAGTGTTTAACATCCTTGGGGTTGGTTCCATGAGTCTGTTCCCCTAACAATGGTGTTATCCTCCAGTATAAAGGAACCCTCCCCTGACACAAGAGGCTCTCACCTAGGTGCTCAATTATCAGAAGCAGGGGAAAAAATCCAACCAATCCCTTCTGCAAGGAAAGAGAAAACAGATACCTCTCACTGCCTCGGCCAGAGAATAAAGCTTTGTGTGACTCACTGCAAACATTATTGGTTTCTTTGTCCAACTCGCAAGCCCTAAAAATTCAGTCCCATTCCTCCAAGGCACAAATTTGTAGCAATGGCAATACTATTTTAATTACATGTTATAAAACTCTATTGGCTGCAGCCTGATCCAAGTTATTCTAGCTCTGCATGCGTTGGACTCAGATGCAAACAGAGAATGTCCCTTTTCATCACTGCCTGATTAAACTGCTGAATATCATCTGTAAGAGTCACTAGAGTAATTCAGCTAGATATGATAGAAAATTTGCACTGAGTCCCTATATGGCATGAATGTAGTTTCTACATTGCAAGGACATTGCCGTTTCCCTCCAAGCTGTCTAATATACAAATATAAAATGCCAATAAAACCCTAAATCTAGTCTGCAATGAAAAATATGGGGAAACAGTTGCCACTCCACATTCCACAGGTTATTAGGACCTCTGATAACCTGTCATGCCAGGGGTTTGTTTGTTTTTTTGTTTTGGTCTGTAATGAAATGGAAAAATTCCTGATCATTTTGTTGCTTTCTGTGTAATTTTACAAGAGGAGAAATGGAAGGAGTGACAACTGAAAAGATTATATGGTAAGGATACAGAAGTTATTTTGCTTCAGGGAGACACAGAGTACAGCATCTTAAACATTCATAAATGTATACACTGGAACTGAAAAGAATGCTTTTAAATATTTGGCAATGAACAGCGGTTTCTGTTGGCAGAGTAATTAACAGAGCAATGGTGTATACCCTGAGTAAAGAGTAGATAAAGGTTTATTTAGGAACAAATATACTTGATAGGAAAGAGGAGAGATAGAGATAGGTTCCTAACTACATCTCTACTGAGAGAGAGGGTAGACTGAGGTGGTGGTTAGATGGGCAAAAAGATCCAGTGTGGCCCCGGTTCTAATTGATCCAGGGTTTTTTTGGTAACAGAGTTTTGATCAGTCTGAACCCCCTTAACCCTCCTTACTGTGTGTTCACCCCATCCTTGATTGATCTGACGCAGCAGCCAGGGAGTGGGGCTGTTGGGCAGCTTTTTAGAAATCATTAGTCTTCCAAGCATGCACATAAGCACTGATGAGAATCTGTACTTCAAACTCCTGGAAGAAAGGCGGCAGCTGGTGGCCAATGGGATTGCTGGAGGAGGCTGCTGGGAAATGGAGTCCAGTGTGAGGGTAGTGTTTTTGAAACTGTGCTTCTGAGAAATTCCATGTTTCAAACATTTAAAAGTGGGGGGGGTAGAGAGGCTTCATCCTGTGTCCTTTGTGCTGCTAGTGTTGCTGACTTTTCTCTCAGATCCCTTCCCCCTCCCTCTCGGAAACAAACTCATCTTGTCAATTAACCCCTTCCCTACTTCATGTGTCATAAAGCTGTAGGCAGGCAGTGATCTAGTCATGTGCACATTATCAACTTAAAAAAATAATAGCAAAAGTGCAAGGAAAATGTTCAGACATCCTAAATGGCTTCACATCACTAGGAGGCAGTCCAGACAAGTGGAAATGTGGGGTGAAGGCAAAAACAACTGTAAAGTGCCTGATTTTCCCGGTGTTGAGAAAACCGCAGTGGAAGAGGGTTGGTGTAGTTTGGTGTAGTGGTTAGGAGCGCGGACTCTAATCTGGGAGAAGCAGGTTTGATTCCCCACTCCTCCACATCCAGTTGCTGGTGTGACCTTGGGCAAGCCACAGTTCTCTCAGAGCAGATCAAGAATAGTTCTCTCAGAGCTCTCTCAGCTGCACCTACCTCACAGGGTATCTGTTATGGGGAGAGGCAGGAAAGGAGATTGTAAACTGCTCTGAGAGAAGGGTGGGGTATATATCCAATCTCTTCTTCTTCTTTAAAGTGCTATTGGACTCTTGCTCTTTCTACTGCTACAGACAGACTAACATAGTTACCCATCTTGATCTATACACATGACAGTTTCACATTCAACACTGTATTAAAACTAACAGTTTACAAGGTTTCCACCCATCCCTTCTGAGCCTGATAGAGTAATCCTAACAAAGTTTTATTCTAGGTATAAGCCCACAGAAGCTGATACCCAGAATAAAACTTTGTTGGTCTTAAAGGTGCCACTGGACTAAAATTTGTTCTGCTTCTTCAGACCAACACAGTGATCCACTTGAGTTTAATCCTAAACAGTGACATCCTCCTAAGCCTATTGCCTGCTATCAGTGCAATCCTAAGGACGTGTACTCAAAAGTAAGCCCCCTTGATTTCAGTGGGACTTAACTCCCTAGTAAGTGTGTTTAATAAGACTGCAATCTCATGCATAATTTATTCATAAGAAGTTTGGTGTGTGTGTTTTTTTTAATTATATACTGAAATGTGATCTGAAATCAGCATAGTAAACATATTTTTCCTACAAGGATATCATTTTATTATATGGTAAATAATGGCTAAGGACTGCATATTTCATATTACAATACTGATCCTACAGTTCTGATACATATCAAAATTGGTTATCTTGTTAAGTTACCATTGCTGAAATGGCCCCGTGTTTTCTATAGCTCTGCATGTTTCTTCCCTTGCTTTTGAGATACACATTTTGACTTTGTATTCTTCTCAAAAGCAGCCATCATTTCTGCAAGTGGTTCCAGCCAATATTTGGCTGTCAATCATTCTGCCAGTAGCTCATCTTTACAGCATGCATCTAAGTAGATCTTAGGCGATAGTAACTTCTGACACAAAAATGACACTGCTTGAATGCACGGCCTCCCTATATTGCTGAGTGACTCAAGAAAATCTTATCCTTTAAGAATATAGAATTATTATAAATTGCAGAGTTAAGAACTATTTCTCCTATTTATTTATTTTTTCATTTCCTTTACTGAAATTCCACAACTAGTATTAAAGTATTAGTAAAGTAGTATTAAAGTGTCAGAAATAAATTGTGCTGTAAGCTCTTTTAAACTGATTCGCATATTCCAATACTTTTATCCTGTATATAGGTCACACTTCATGCCTTTCACTATATGGAACATTTTAAACAACTCTTTGTGTGCGCTAAAAAGCATTGTTGGCTAGGGACAGAATATGAACACCATAAATAAAAACTATGCCAAACTTGTTTCCATGGTTCCATTCTTAAGAGAGGCAATAATGGGAGATACTCTTCTCTTGGGGACAAGTATATATTTAACCTTTAGACTGTCAACCACGTGGAGCAAAGTATCATACCAGCCTGTCTAGTGCTCACCAATTAAGATCTGCATCTCTCAAACCTTGCTGTTAAACTCAGAGGGTAGACCAGAGACGGTAATCTGTGAGTGCTGGCACTTCCACTTTGGAATGTCCTCCCCTCCATAAACAGGGCTCTTTTTGTAGCAGGAACTCCTTTGCATATTAGGCGGCACACCCCTAGTGTAGCCAATCCTCCAAGAGCTTACAGAGCTCTTCTTACAGGGGCTACTGTAAGCTCTTGGAGGACTGGCTACATTAGGGGTGTGTTGCCTAATATACAAAGGAGTTCTTGCTGCAAAAAGAGCCCTGCTAATTAACATATCTAATTCTGAAACTGGTTCCAGAATGCAGATCAAAAAATACACATGGTCGGAAGAAGGGAGATTTTCTCACATACCTGAATATTCCTGGACTAGTTTGCAGGAAGATCTGACAAAAGGTGAGAGGGATTTTTTTTAAAAAATAGCCAGAATTGTCAAAGCCCAGATTTTGCAATCTCAGCTGAGGGTTGCCTAACAACCCCCATAAACAATGTGACAGCTGAGGCAGGGATGAAGAACGAAGGGAAGGGGGTGAAGAGAGGCTGTAGCCATTGCTGCATATTCCCACCCCTCAAAAATTGCTTTTTTGCATCTGAGATCCTCTAGCCACCTTCTAAAGTCAAGTGTCTGGATTATTCCACCCATTTTTGGTATCAAGGCAGGCTGTCTTGATTAAGGCATGTATTTTGAAATGGCTTGACTGCTTGAAAATTCCTGTGGAACATTAATCAAGGATCTTTTGTGTGACCCTCTAAAAGCCCTCACACCTATGACCATGCGTTTGCAGGATAACAATGAAAGCTCTGAAGGCCTTCAGAAATCAGAATCCTAGGGAGGGCCATCAGCCCATCTCCTGCCATTGTCAGCATGTCTTGAGTCACATCTGAGGCCCACAGGAGACCAATGATCTGCGACCAGACACATTTCCTGGTCCCCATTACTTTACCCTGGTACTCTTTCCTGGTACCCCATTGCAATAGAAGGTTTGAACTGTTCTATCACAATGGGGTCTTGAATCTTAAAATTGCAGCACTCAATCAGAGGACAACCCAACTTGCACCAATGGGTAGCTGGATCCTCCACTTTTGGCCCAATGTCATTGCAGAGACTAATTTTATACCAGATTCAGCCAATAGGAGTGCTTTCACTGTTTGCTCTAGAAATCCTGATGTTGGATATTGAGTGTCAGGAATTACATAATCTCAGCAACAAAACCTGCTCTCCTCTGAGCTTTGAGATACCCCTCACTGCAGGTAGGATGGCTTCATATTTATTCTCCGTACAAGCTCCACAACAACACCGAACTTTCTCTTTAGCCAGATGCAATGCAATGCCATCTGCTATTCGATATGCCAGATTTAATAAAACAACATATGTGGCTAGACATTGCCCTTGTGAATCTAGATGTGTCGAAACGATCTTACATGTTTTGTTGCACTATCACTTTTATGTAAATATATGCTCTAAACATCTAAACTCTATACTGGCCAACATGATGGGTTTTTTTCAGATTCCCATAAAGTTTACAAACTTTTGAATGATTCCTTTGTTGAAGTAACTGAGAAAGTGGTTGAGTTCCTTCAATCTGCCATGCTGCTACATCAAGAAAAAATATTATTATTATTTTATTCACATTATTTGTAATACAGTGTCCTACTTATATATTTGTATGACTTTGATCTACTGATATATGCCAATAAAGGCTGACTTGACTTGACTTGAACTTTCCAGCCCAGAGTTGGGAACACTAGTGGCAACCCTAACAGTAGAGGAAGGGACCTTTGACGCTGGGCCTCCATTAATGCTGCAGCGAAGAAGAAGAAGAAGAAGAAGAAGAAGAAGTTCTCTTGAGAACTGCCCTTGATAGAACAGCTGTGAAAGAACTTATGACTGAGCCAAGGTCACACCAGCAGCTGCATATGGAAAAGTGGGGAATTGAACCTGGTTCTCCCACATTAGAGTCTGCACACTTAATCACTACACCAAACTGGAGGAGAACAGTGGGGCTCTGCTACTATTTGGCATGTGGGCAAGGCTGTCAAAGGCACATTAGCCCTGATGGTCAGAGCTTTGAATGACCAGGGGGGTGCATTAATGAGGGAGCAGGCTAAAACCTGCTTAACCCAAGTTTTATGTCTTATATTATGATGGTGGGTATCTGTCATTGGGGGAGGGAGCTACTTAGCTTCTTCAAGAGTTCTTTGTGCTATTGAGGGTATTAGCAAGTTAATATTTGTAACTAGAAATGGAGCAGATCTCCAAATGGAAGGGAAGCTTCCTGGCTTCTCATTTATTTTATTTTATTTTATTTTATTTTATTTTATTTTTTTTTGGTTCTCCAAATCCTCTGCGTTTGTGTTTACCAGTCCAAGAACAAATTCACCTTGTCGGAATAACAGGTTGAGAATCAAAATGTTCTTTTTGAAAGGCCTGGCAGCATTTCTGTTTGTAATCCTATATTTATTTATTTTTTAAATTTATTTATTTTAGAATAGGGAGCTATTGTTTCAAACCACATTTAGACTAATGCTTTGCATATAAATGGGAATCACACTGTCAGGTATTGTCAAATGTTCAAAAATTATCTACTCTGTAGTCAGTGTAAGGGATTCACTGAATCGAGAGGTCAAAGACAAGCGTGGTAGCTGGGATTGTATAGTGCTGGAGAATTTCTATGCCAGCCGGCATCTGTGGATATGAATGCTAATGCAGGGATAAATACATTTCACGCTTCCAAGCAAAAATGCATCACCTGTGGGCCAATAAGTGTTTAATCCCCTCACATTCAAGACAGTTCGCTGCACTGATGTTAGTAAGAACATCCTGAACTGGAAAGGTGACTAGGCAATCTGAAACTCCGTCGAAGTTCTGAAAAAAGAGCGAAGATACAACTTGTGCTGAGTATCAAACTGTACCAAGCAGAGAAAGCTTGAGTTTCAGCCAGCTCCTATAGAGTCCTTTTCAGACATTGCAATAATGTATTTGGGGAGCCTACCAACTGCATCTAACAGAAACTCATGCTATGGTGATATTTGCAGCTGCCGTTCATTCGTTCATTCGTTCATTCGTTCATTCGTTCATTCGTTCATTCGTTCATTCGTTCATTCGTTCATTCGTTCATTCGTTCATTGCCCTTCCTCAGTGAGAGTAAAGGTGGATTATTCAATGATAAAAACACTGGAGGCTTCCTGACCTCAGTGCAAGATCAGCCTAGAGCATCTCTGACATTCCATGATACACATGGTTGGTAGCCTCCTGATACTAAAAAGGAATCATGTCTCTCCTATGAAATAATCCTTCCAGCATCCCCTAAATGAGGAATACAGCATCTAGTCCCAAACAAAAAGAGCAGAACAGCATATAATATTGTAATAACTTCTACAGGTAGGACCCAGATGCTGATGACATTATAACAAAGCTGTGCTTGCCTTTATAATCCCCAACTCTCAGCAAATTCCGTATAATTTCCGGTGAGGAAACCAAGGCTAAGGGAAAATTGACACCCGCATGGCAATCGAGACGTGATAACAATGTGACCATGATGCTCCAGCAAATAAAATATTTATATCAGCTGCAGTCAATTTAAGAGGCAATAGGTCAACTGTATTATATCTCTACAGGAAGTATTGAGTAATGATCTGTGTCAAGATGACATTATTGGATTTCACCCTTCCATCCTATCATCTTCAGCAGGAAAAGAAAGAAGCCAGTTGTCCGAATCATTTTGACTTGCCTGTAGACCTTATTTAACTGAAGGGCTGCAACTGTACTTAGAAATGATAGGTCTCTTGATTTCATCCACAATGAATCAGTGGGCTTCTTTGGAAATGCACAACCCTCTGTGAACTGTAGACCAATACAGGCAACCTTAAATTTCTCCTTAGGAATAATTCATCAATCTTTTAAGAAAATGGCCTTTCCAATATTAAGCAGTGCCTTATATTACATTTTTTTTAAAGTAACAAATAATAAATACTCTTGTCATGTTAAGAATGCAGTCCTACTACACATGTGGAATGCTCCCCAAGTAATTCAAAGCCATCATCTCAAACAGAAGCTCTCTAAGGCAGAACAGTCTTGTTTGGAGCTGATATAAATTTGCTTCCAAGAATTCTCTTCAAAAATCTGGTACGCAATTGTAATGTTGAACGCATGGGCATATTGTGACTACTTAAGCTGATGGCGCATCATAAAACCTTCTGCTACATTATGGCTCCAAAACAAAGCATAACGGTTTGGAGGAGATGTTGGTGTCCCTGCAAACTAACTTGGCGACCACTAGTGACACATGGCTTTGGGGTTCAGGACAAAGTGGAGGAATGGCTGTGGCTCCGTGGTAGAGCAACTCTTTGGCATGTAGAAAGTCACAGGTTCAATCCCCGGCATTTCCAGTTAAAAGATCTGGCAGTAAGTGATGTGAAATATTCTGCCTGAGATCCTGGAGAGCTGCTGCCAGTCTGAGTTGATAATACAGACTTTAATGGACCACAGGTCTGATTCATGATTAGGCAGTTTCATAAGTTCAAAAAGAAGAGCAGGTTTTTAAACCCCACTTTTCTCTACCCTAAGGAGTCACAATGCAGCTTACAATCACCCTCCATTCCTCTCCCCACAACAGGAACCTTGTGAGGAGATAAGTGGGGCTGAGAAAGCTCTGAGAGAACTGTAACTGGCTCAAGGTTACCCAGCAGGCCTCATGAGGAGGAGTGGGGAATCAAACCCGGTTCTCTAGATTAGAGTCCACCTCTCTTAACCACTACACTATGCTGGCTCCCAGTGTGGAACAACCACAGAAACAGAAATACTAGCATCAATTTGTTCTGGGAAATCCTATCAGCATGATTTTAAATTAAGGGTAGTGCTGACCACAATGGTATATGCTGTCAATGTGATAGTGCAAGGGACTACCATGCACTATTAATGCTACATGTGTGGTTGAATATTCTCCAGGTAGTCACTGAATACTTGAATATTCTCCCTGGTAGCTATGTTTCCGTTTCCTGTACTGAGGATCCCCTGGTGAAATGCCAAGGAACTAAGGAACATTGACACAACATGGGGGTAGATCCAAAACTGGTTGACCTGCCTGCCACCCCATTGATCCCTCCCCCCAGCCCACCTGCTGGGGATTCACATGGATGGAGGCTACTGTGTGGTTCCCTTGCCACCTGGTGGTGAGAGCCTGGCCCTCAGCCCTCAAGCCGGGCATGCTGCTGAATTGGCTCCACTCCAAGACCCATTAAGGGAATCCCCAAATTGGGGGAGGTGGGCACACAGGCATGGCCTCTCCATCAAAAAGGATCTGCCCCTATCCCCAAACCACCAGCAAAAGCTGTGACAATGGGAAAAAAAACACACCCATAAGAGGAAAAACTGAAACACAAACCTGTAGAGAAGGTGGGAGGGGAAAAGTCACAAACTGAACAGAGGGCAGTAGCCCAGCAGCAGCCTTTTAAATACAGAAGGGGATGGGAAGGATTAGTTCCTGGGACCGCTCTCTTGGGACCGCCCGCATGGTCACTTCCTTTTGTTCTCCAGTCCTGAGCTGCAAAGGCAGCTTCAGGTGAGTCTTTGCTGTGGCTTTCATGTACTTGTGGGGTTTGCCATTTTCAGTGATCCTGGGACCCAATCTCCATTGAACGGTGAAGGTTTTAAGATTGCCAGCTTTGGCCCCCTCGTGGGTTCAGTTCTGATTTGGGACTTTTGGCCTTGCTCAGCTAATCTCTTGAAAGATGCTGCATCATTCTCCACTCAGTAACATAACTTAATTGCTACGGAAAGGTTTAGAACAAAATGAACTCTCTGGTGGTCAGTATTTGCTTTTTATAGTCATATCTATTTGCTTTTTATAGTCTTATCACGCCCAATGTATTGACCACACATTTGATTCTATATTCTAATTCTTGTCTGCTTTGGGGTTTAATTGTTATCCTGTCTTTTTAATTCAAGATTAATTTTAATAATGTGCCAGAGTTTTTATGGGTTTTTTTCCCTCCTCTTATGTGTATCTAATGTAACATTATGATTTATCCTCCAATGAAGCTACAGCAAAATGTGTATCTCATTCCTTTTCCCCTTATGTAGCTTTTGGGTTGCCAGGTCTGGCTTGGAAAATACCTGCATACTTTGGGGGTGGATTCAGGAGATGGAGTGGTTTGGGGAGGGGCGGGGTTTCAGCATGGTACAATGCCATAGAGTCCACTCTCCAAAGCAGCCATTTTCTCCAGGGGAGCTGATCTCTGTCAGCTGGAGATCAGTTGTAAAAGCTGGAGATCTCCAGGCCCCACCTAGAGGCTGGCAACCCTATTTGGATTGCTGGCACTTTGCTTGGTGTAGCCCTATTTTTCTTTCTCCAATAGGGTTGCCAGCTCCAAATTGGGAAATTCCAGGAGGTTTGGAGATAGAACCTGAGGAAGGAGGGGTCTGGGGAGGAGATGGACCATGGCAGGGTATAACGCCCTCAAGTCAACCTCCAAATCAGCCATTTTCTCCAGGGGAAGTGACCACTGTAGTCTGGAGATCTGTAGTCTGATCTTTGTTATCTGAAGATCAGCAGCAATGCCTGGGGATCTCCAAGTGCCACCTGGGGACTGGCAACCCTATTCTCCAAAGGCTTACTGAACATTCCATTTTTGAACACATTCCTTGCCAAAAAAATATAAATAAATCATCTCTCATTTTATCTAATCTGCTGCAGTAGCTTGTGAGGGGAAAATAGTATGGCTTCTTTGGCCTACCTGAACAGGTAGAAATTCATTGTTTAGCATTGCTGTTTAGCAACACTGCCACAGGAGGTGGTGGCAGCTACAAGCATAGACGGTTTCAAGAGGGAATTAGAGAGACATATGGAGCAGAAGTCCATCAGTGACTATTAGCCACAAGGTATAGCTAGGAACTCTCAGTCTGGGGCAGGTGATGCATTCTCTTCTTGGTGCTGGGGGGGCAGCAGTGGGAGGGCTTCTAGTGTCCTGGCCCCACTGCTGGACCTCCTGATGGCACCTGGTATTTTTGGCCACTGTGACAGAGTGTTGGGCTAGATGGGCCATTGGCCTGATTCAACATTGGCTTCTCTCTTATGTTCAACAGCAGGCTAGTGCAGGATTTGGGGGGGGGGTTGTATTTTTTTACATGTTCATGTGTGTATGCATGTGAGTGTGTGTGCACCTGGAAGTCATGGTGACCTCTGGTGACTGACCCCTACTGGAGGCATGGAGGATATTCAGAGAGGGGTTGAATAAAGCCTGCCCCTGCCTCCCACCTCTGCTATTCCAAGGAGATCTCCCATCCAAGCACTTGCCAGAGTTGATGTTGCTTAGCTTCCAAGATCTGACAAGATCGGTCTTGCCTGGGCTATCTACGTTAGGGTAGTTCAGAATATATTAAGTCCGAATGTTGAGAAACAGTAAACATCACCTCATTGCTTGCAGAAAGAATACCCCGGTTTTCATGCTACAGGAAGCGGAAATGTTACATATTGACTGCCTTTGCAAATCCCATAGCACACACAAGAGCAGTAAATAACCACCTCCCATTCCCAAGAGTGAGGATTTTACAACAGTGGCGCTAGCAACGGCTCCATTTTGAATACAAGCAAGAGTTCATAATTAAACACTGGCTAGTTTCCAAAAGGGCTATCGGATAAAATCATAGGTTGAAATGAAATTATGCTATCCAAAATAACATTCTCTGTGGACCATAAATGAGCTTTCCCCGGCATCTTCAATATAATTTAATTCTGAAATGCTGTTCCTTCTTATGATTTAAGTGCCAACAATATTAAAATTCCTCACAGTAGTATACGTGAAGACTAAAATACAGATTTGGAATTTCCCCCCTCCTGAGAAAGTTTACTCCAAAAGCCAACTTCAGATCCTTCAGATTTGTTGCTTGAACAGGGACTTCCAAATTCACTTCAAATTTTGCTTTGGGTGAAATGTGGTGGCTGTAAGCTAAAGGCTTTTTGCCTGTAGTACCATAATAGGCCCATATAATTCATGTGGCCAATTAAATGAATAGCCATATGTGGGGCTGGATTCCACAGAAGAGCCTCTTGAAGGGGAAGGCTTATTGAGCAGCAGCGTCACTGGTGGAACAGTTCCACAGGATCTGCAGGATCATCTTGGGGTTTCCAAAGATCTTTGTTCCTCCACTCTGTGTACTGAAAACTCCCCAAACTCCATTTATCTGATGGTGGCACCCGCTTCAACAGTGATCAGCAAGTCAAGTAGATAGCATTGGCAGAGTGAGTAATACAACAGAGGCACATAAAGGGATCCTAGTGTAGTAGAAGCTTTATTTGAGAATCACCAGGCTTGATAGTAAAGAGCTGAGGCAGAGACAGGTTCCTAGCTACATCCCTAGCAGAGAGAGAGAGGTGTGGACTTTCAAGGTGAAGCAGGATATTATCCTAAGACTCCTGGTCCAATCTTTCTGAAACTTGGGGTGGGGGGGGGTGAGGAGAGGCACCAGCAGCTATCCTGCAAATTTGGCACCTCTACTTCAAAAACAACCCCCGATGCCCCTGGATCAATTCTCCAATGATATAATACTATAATGGTCCCCATAGGGTATAATGGAAGAAAAAAAATGGGTTTCCTGAATATTTCTCAAATTCGAATACCATACTCGTATTGGGATTTGGGAATATTGGGAAATACCAATATCTTTCAAGTTCAATATACCCAAACCTGAAATATATATATTTGCACATCTCTAGGCCTGGAGATCTCCCACTTTTACAGCTGATCTCCAGACAATAGAGATCAGTTCCACTGGAGAAAATGGCTGCTTTGAAGGGTGGACCCAAAGGCATTGAATGATGCTGAGGTCCCTCCCCTCTCCAAACCCCAGCTTCTCCAGACTCCACCCCTCAAATCTCCAGGTATTTTCCAACCCAGAGCTGGCAACCCTACAGGATACTGGTCAACCTCTTTGGTCCTGCAGCTGTTCCAGAGAGACCACTGACCAATGCTCCCTCTAAGGTGTGGAGTCTTGTGAGTAAAAATTCTACTTTGTGAGCTACTGGCATTAAAGGTGTGAGCAGGCGATTTGGCTGCTGCATAAATTAGTTTGCTCCGGAGCCATCCTTCCTAAGCTATGACAAAAATGTGTGAACCAGAGGCTAAAAAACTGTGAGCTAGCTCACACCAACTCAGCTTAGAGGGAACACTGCCACTGGGGGACCCCCCCATATTATTGGGTAATATCTTTGCATACACCTTACTATCCTTTTATGGGAATCAATGCAATTCCCGTACAGTATTCCAAGGGAACTGACTAATAAACTTAAATATTAGCTCTTTAAGCAGGAATACACTCCCCGTTTCAGAATGCTTCATCATTACTACATAATGGTCCTGACCTTTCATATATTGATTTTCCTATCTTTTTTTTGTAATACAACCTCATACCATTTAATTTTATTGTGTTTGCACAACAATAAGTGATGGCCTGAAGTTCAAATATAGCTATATTGTGGGGTTTTTTTAAAAAAAAACACTTTTTTATTGAGCTTAATTAAAACAGAATGACTTGGCATAACCAGTAATTATAGCAGGTGGCAAATGTCACCTAGAAAGGTAATAGCCATATATTTTAAAAATCACACTGACTGAAAACTAGAGGTGAGAGCATTACTTGTTTCTGACCCTTCATTGTTCCATAATCACACTTTGCCCTGGGTTCTTCTCTTTCTAAATTTGCAGTTTAACCAGAATAATTCCTGAAATCAAGTGCAGCATCAGAGAAGGCACAAATTCACTTCAGCCTTCAGTGCTTCCCTTTCTCTACATTACATGAGCATCTCTCCTTATACATATTTGACTTTTGGTGTTCCTCCTGGACACGCTTCCAAAGCCTTTGGCCTGCTCAGATGCCGTTCTCACGGTCTCCCAATCCTGTAGCTGCATTGGCTCGCTGTGTTGGCTTCGCCCCACCCACCGAGCTGGTGGGCAGCATTTCACCCTCATTCTGGGGGGAGCCGGCGAAGGGGATGGACATTCTGCTGAGAGAGCAGCAATCCCTCCATGTGGGAGAAGGAGGCAGACCTAGCAAGCGGTGGCAAGCAGGGAAAGCACTCACCTTCACTGCCCCTTGCGGCTCCTCTCCCTTGGCCACAAGGCCTGTACCACAGAGAAAGCTGCTCAGTGCCTTTCAAAGGCTCCCCCACCTTCCTTCAGCAGTGGCGGCAGCGCCAAGAAGGATCTGGCCTAGAGGAAACGAGCTGAGGCTCCTGGAAAGCTGGACTCTCTCCTGAGGAAGACCCTTCTCTTGGCTCCTGTGTGGGACTAACCGTGACTAACTGTCTCCTCAGCAGCTGTTGGTAGGCAACCAAACAACCAAGCTTGCTTTTGTGAGTTAAAAAAAAAAGGACTCTCAGCATAACCCCCCCACACACACCGCTTGGCCACTTTCCTGTCACAATAAATTTAACATGCCTCTCACTCCTTTTTGACTCCACCATGGCTGGCTGGCTAATGAGCTGGGCTAGTGACCATCAAATGATTCTCTTCAACCCCCTGCTGTGCGACTGCATTTCCCCTAGGGTTGCCAATCTCCAGGTGAGACCTGGAGATCCCCAGCTGTTACAATTGATCTCCAGATGACAGAGATCAGTTGCCCTGGATAAAATGGTTGCTTTGGAGGGTAGACCCTATGGCATAATCCCCCTGCTGAGTCCTTCCATCTCCCCCCAATGCTGCCCTCCACAGGATCCTAGGGTTGCCAAACCCCCTGGTTTGGTGGGGGTCCCCCGCTTTGGGGGGGGGGGTTCTATCCATCGTTGGCCAAATGGCCGGCGGGGGAGGCCCTGCCCCCAAGCCCCAACACCCACAGCCACCCCTCTCCCTTCTCTCTGGAAGGGCTCCCTTTAAATGCACAGAGCTGGTGTTCCCCGCTCACCTGAACACCAGCTTCAAAGGCAGCCTTCCCTGTATGCTGGATCTTGAGGGGAAATTGGGGTGCCTGGAAACTGCTCTTAAAGGGGAAGTGGAGGAAGCTGGCATTTCCCTGCAAGCCCAATCTCCGCTCAAGATAGAACGCGCAGGGAAGGCTGCATGTTTAAACGGAGCTGGCATTCGGGTGAGCGGGGAAATGCCAGCTCTCTGAACAGCATTTCCCTGTGCACAAGGGGCGCACAGCTGGGGGGGGAGCGGACGTCCCCAATGTGACGTCATCATGTCAGGGATGCCCCGCCCCCTCCAGGAATGGCCCCCAAAGTCCCCCACTGCAGGCAAAGATGGACTTGGCAACCCTACAGGATCCGCCCCCCAAATCTCCAGGTATTCCCCTAATCAGAGGTGGCAACTGTGCTTTCTCTTCAGTGCCTGTTGCTAGGCAACCAGGTTCTGTCGCTAAAAGGCCCTTCCCACACATATTTTGGCCTTTCAGAGAAAACTCATTGGGGCCTTTTGGATACAGCAGAGATTGACAAATTGACATTACAATTGCATGAAAAAACAGACGGTGACTTTGAAAGAAAATGTGTGAAATTTTATAAGTGGATTCATACTTATTTAGGAGGACTTAAGCCATAAGATATAAATGACATAGATGGCCCAAAAGAACTGGATTCAAGGGATTTATGTGAGCCAAATGGCATATGAGTATAGTCTCCGTTTTCTGTTTCTGTCTTTTCTTTTTTTTTCTTGTTTCTCTGTTCTTTCTGTGAAATTAATAAAAAATATTCCAAAAAAAAAAAAAAAAGAAACTGAAGGAAACCACAATTAGGTTAGGTTTCTAATATGATGAACTTAAATTCCACATCAAGAAACCAGTTTAGGTTTTTAAATGCCTTAAGAACAAAAGTCGAGTCCTCTATTGCTGGATTCATTTGTTTTTCCTATGAGAGGCATTCTGCATTGCATTTCAGATAGAAGTGATTTATGATATCAGTACTACATACAAAGGGGAAGCTTATCCATGCAAACAAGCATACCTGTATCAATGGATCTGCATAGAATTTGAATAGCTGACTAGAAGGAGATGGGTCATTGGGCTCTCTCACATGCTTGACTTACTCCTGATTTTCTTGGTAGTTGATCCACAAGCATTGGAATTGGTTGGGTATGGGTCTTCCACATGTCTGCCCTCCCTCTGCATTTTCACAGTTGTGCAGTCAGTGTATTTATTTTTTTCTACATGTGCTTTAAATAATCCGGATTTTCAAGGGAGGGTGTTGTCATCATTGGTGGTGTCCAGCACTGCCCTCTTTCTTTCTTTCTTTCTTTCTTTCTTTCTTTCTTTCTTTCTTTCTTTCTTTCTTTCTTTCTTTCTTTCTTTCTTTCTTTCTTTCTTTCTTTCTTTCTTTCTTTCTTTCTTTCTTTCTTTCTTTCTTTCTTTCTTTCTTTCTTTCTTTCTTTCTTTCTTTCTTTCTTTCTTTCTTTCTTTCTTTTTTGTGCATGCTTGTATTGATAGATCAATATCATGGCTGCATTGTTTTTTAAAAAGCACTAAAATATAGAAATATCAATCTGCCATTGAAGCGATACGTTTAGCAGGTTCCCTAAGTTCCCAGTTTTCATTTTTTTAAAAGTAAGTCTCTATGCCCTTCCCTCATCTCTCCTTATAAATAATTATCTTTTGGTTTTGCAAGATTCCATGTGCTCCCATTGGCTGTAAAATGCCCTCCCTCAGCCATTGGCCCATCAGCCACCACTCAAGAGTACTTGCGTGCCATTGGCCGGGTGCTGGGTCTGCTTCTCTTCCCCACCCACTCCCCCTGGCAGACAGCTCTCTTGACTCCTGTGAGGGACTGTCCCCTTAGTGGCTGTTGGTAGGCAGCCAAGCTTGGTTCTGTGAGTAAAAAAACAAAGGACTTTCAGCATAACCCCCTTCCCAATGGCCACTTTCCTGTCAGAATAAATGGAAAAAGGCTCTTTCTCCTGCTTAGCTTCAGCATGGCTGGCTGGCTAACAAGGTGGGCCAGCGACCATCAGACCATTTTCTTCAACTCCCTGCTGTGCGGCTGACTTTCCCCTAGGGCTGCCAATCTCCAGGTGGGACCTGGAGATCTCCCACTGTTACAATTGACCTCCAGATGACAGAGATCAGTTCCCCGGGAGAAAATGGTTGCTTTGGAGGGTAGACTCTATGGCATTATACCTTGCTGAGTCCTTCCACCCCCCCCCCCAAATGCTGCCCTCCACAGGATTCACCCTCCCCAAATCTCCAGGTATTTCCCTAAACAAAGTTGGCACCTGTACTTTCTCCTCTGTCAGTAAAAGGCCCTTTCCATACCTATGTTGGCATTTGGGAGAAAACTCATTGGGCCCAGTCCTGATCAGGCTGCCAACTCCAGGTGGGCAATTCCTGGAGATTTGAGGGATGGAGTCTGGAGAGGGTGAGGTTTGAGGAGGGGTGGCACCTCAGACAGGTACAATGCCATAGACTCCACCCTCCAATCCAGCCATTCCCTGATGGGGAACCATTGTTGCCAATCTCCAGGTGGGGGCTGGAGATCACTCAAAATTACAACTGCTCTTTAGGAGGGATGGGGGAGGAGATGGAAAACTAAAGGTAGGTTGATGGTTGGCTGGGAGGGAGATAGGGTTGTCAACTCCAGGTTGGGAAATTCCTGGAGATTTGAGGGGTCGAACATGGAGAGGGTGAGTGTTGAGGAGGGGTGGGTCCTCAGACAGGTACAATGTCATAGACTCCACCCTCCAAACCAGCCACTCCCTCCTGGGGAACCACTGTTACCAATCTTGGAGGTGGGCTGGAGATCACTCAAAATGACTACTGCTCTTCAGGTAGCAAAGATCAGTTCCTCTGGAGAAAATGGTGGACTCTGTCATTATACCCTGCTGAGATTGCCACAGCAAATTGTCACTGAGTGCCCAAAGCCGGGGCACTCTCCCAGAGCCTCTTTCTAGAGCCCGTTGTATTTATTTCCACAACGGGCCTTATTCCTAGTGGAGATATAAAGGAAAAGGCAAATCTCCACAAAGGAAATGGCTAGAGACTTACTTTTTTTGAAATGAAAGCTGGAAATTCAGAACACTTGCTAAACTTATCATTGCAATGCTATATCAATATTTTAGTGGCTCTTAAAAAAAAATCAGAGGACAGAGGAGAGGGAGTGGTTTGATGATGACGATCATCCAATCATCAAAAAGTGGGATGGAAATGGCTGGGAAAAGGCGGGACAAAGAAAACTGAAAGCAACATCATGCATGGGGGAAACAAAACCCAAAATCAGCTTCTGGGGAAAAAAAGGTTTAAAGTGGCCTCAAAAGAATTTGAATAAAAAAACTGAGAGGAGAAAAAAAAAATCAAAGCAAAAACTAAAGGCACAAAAATGCATGTGGAAATCAGGGGATAAATCAAAGCAGTATGGAGCCAGAACCAATGACAAAAAACTATGAGAAAACCCATTGTCATCTCTCCACAGTAATTAAGATTAAGTGGCGGACTATAATGACATTTTTGGGAGCAAAAAAAATATGTCTTGACAGTCATACAAATTCTGAGAATTCATCTGATCCTTCATTAGAAGACTGTTGCTGCTCATCTTTGTTGAACATGTAGGAGTACAAAGCAAACCCTTCGATTCAATGGGCACCAGTTCATCTAAAACAATGCTTTTAAAAGGCTCTGTGGCTCATAAGACAGCGTGCACTTGTACTTTAATTAAAGAAGCCAGTCCCCAGTGTGTCGTTAATGCAGTATCTGTGCCTGGGAAACCCAGAGATGTTGGCATTTGGTTTTGTTCCCTTGGAAAAGCTCATTACATTTTTGCAAAGCGCTGTGCAATCGTATCAACGGTGCCCTTGTAATTACAAAGGGAAACAATTTGCAACCACTAAGTTTCTATCAGCTATTCTTCGGCATGATGTGAGTTGCAGGAAAGATTAGCCATCCACACTGATGCAGTGCAGATCACAGTTTTCTAGACTGATACAGTAGGCATAGTTTGGGTTCTCAGGTGCAAATACTTGTCTTAAAATTTGACTTTGAATCTTTCAGACCTAGTTCCAACTGTAACTATCTTTTAATGGCTTCGAGAGCCAGCGTGGTGTAGTGGTTAAGAGTGGTGGACTCTAATCTGAAGATATGGGTTCCTCCATATGAAGCCTACTGGGTAACCCTGGGCTAGTCACAGTTCTCTCAGAACTCTCAGCCCCACCTACTGCACAAGGTGCCTGTTATGGAGAGAGGAAGGGAAGGCAATTGTAAGCTGCTTTGAGACTCCTTGTCCCGGCCTGGGCATGCCTGGTGTGCCTGTCCCCAGCCTATTTGATGGTGGATAGACCTCAGCTTACCCCGAAGGCATGCCTAGACACCACAACCTGGGACCAACATACCTAAGGGACCACCTCTTCCCATATATGCCTTGAAGAGCATTACACCCTGAGAGTCAACATCCCCTGGCGATCCCTGGCCCAAAGGACATCCGCCTAGCTTCGACCAGGGCCAGGACTTTTTCCGTCCTGGCCCCCACCTGGTGGAACATGCTCCCTACTGAGATCAGGGCCCTGCAGGATCTTATGCAATTCAGCAGGGCCTGCAAGATGGAGCTGTTTTGCTAGGCTTTTGGCTAAGGCAGCGGGCGTCCACATATGCCCCTCCCCTGAGGTTGCTGTCTCCCACCCACTGATAACTGGCCATACCTACCTACATCAATGTGCCAGACTCTCCCTACAGCAAGCTATGATTATTGATTTTATATGCTTATAATGCATGAGGGGGTTTGATGGTCCTTAAGGCAGATAAAAGTGGGGTAAAAAAACCTCCATCTTCTTTTGAATACTATTTATTTTAGAAATCTCCCCAACCAAAGAAAAATTGGTTTCCCAAAAAAATTATAAGAAATCCGACAGACAGTGTTAATAAAACTCAGGATTGTGATATTCCTCAGCAACTAGAAATGTGAGCAAAAAGCTACCTGAGGAATTGGTTCAGCTTCAGTCTATGTCCATCAGATGTTTGTCTGATGAGGAAGCCTCTGAAATCACATCTCATTTTGCTTTAGGTGAAATTTTGGCTGAAACAATTCTGAAATCCATCATGCCAGGGTATGTCCCTTCATTGTTGAGGCTATTGATTTGACGCTGACTATTTTTGTTGTGACACAGTAAAACACGGAACATTGACAGAGGTCTCACTACCACTGCTTTCCCCCATCAATACCGAATTATTCGTTTTGATCTGTAGTTGATTGACTATAAGTTGTCAAGACACTATCATGTTCCTTTGTGATCCCTGTCTGGCTGCAACCATGTAGTGAAGGGGGGGAAAGTATCCTAAAGCGTGGCACCAAAGCACTAGTAATCTAAGCCACAAACAGGTGCAAGAAGTTGTAAAATGTGGGGGGCTGTGGTGGCCCAGTGGTTAAGATGCTGAACTGCAGACCAGAAGGTTGGTAGTTCAACAGTTCGAGACCCGAGTGCCCCAGCTCCTGCCAACCTAGCAGTTCGAAAGCAACATTAGCCACAGGGTATAGATGGGAACTCTCAGTCTGGGGCAGGTGATGCACTCTATTCTTGGTGCTGGAGGGGGCAGCAGTGGGAGGGGGCTTCTAGTGTCCTGGCCCCACTGCTGGACCTCCTGATGGCTCCTGGTATATTTTGGCCGCTGTGTGACAGAGTGTTGGACTGGATGGGCCATTGGCCTGATTCAACATTGGCTTCTCTTGTGTTCTTATGTTCTTAAGAAATTGCAAGTAGATAAATAGGTACCACTTCAGTGGGAAGGTAACAACGTTCCATGTGCTTCAGCGTCTAGTCATGCCAGCCAGATGACCATGGAGACATCTTTGGACAGCGCTCACTTTTCGGCTTGGAAACGGAAATGGGCACTGCCCCCTAGAGTCAGATTTGATTGGCTTTTGAGCAAGGGAAACCTTTACCTTTTAAAGCACTTTTTTTTTTTTTGCCCCCAAAACAGAGCCGGTTTGATGTAGTGATTAGGAGTGTGGACTCTAATCTGGGAGAACCGGGTTTGATTCCCCACTCCTCCACGAGCAGCCAGATGGGTGGCCTTGGGTCAGTCACTCTTCCCTCAGAGCTGTTCTCTCATGTGCAGTTCTCGAAAAAGCTCTCTCAGCCCCACCTACCTCACAGAGTTTCTGTTGTGGGGAGGGGAAGGGGAAAGAGATTGTAAGCTGCTCTGAGACGCCTTTGGGTAGTGAAGGGTGGGGTATAAATCTAATCTAATCTCTTCTCTTCAAAGTCTTCTCTCTTCATCTGCAGGTAAAATGTCCATGAAGAGCCAGTATTGTTCATTGAATAAAACACAGTGAAATACAATGCTCTTCACTGCTTATGTATTTCAGGGCCCTGCCAATGTATAAAATATCCTGTTCTATTTCAAATGTGACCAGTATTTCAGTTTCCTCCATCCTCTCATATTATCATGGGTTTTGTTGTTGTTGTTGTTTATTCTGGGTTTATTTATTTCCTCTGTTTGCATCTATCTAGATTCGAGGGCTTCCTTGCATCAAGGGGACAGTAGATGCCCAAAAGTTCACTGCTCAAGTCAGGCTGGATTGATGAACCACCCAAGGCAAAAAAAAAAGTGTCTTTGGAATTCTCTTTCATGTAGGAGGTGTTTTTTTCCTCCCCATATATGTAATGGAATAATTCATCACGAGCAGATAGCAGTTGACATCTGTAGCTCTTGCGCTGCCTTAAATCACATAGTACATATGCTGCAGGTTATCGCCATATGCCACACACAGTTTTTCTCCTATTGAAAGATATATTTTTGAGCATTTAGGAAGAGATCCAACAGAGTCGCAGCAAAGGAAAGCAAACACCAGAGCTGATTAATGCGCTCAGAGTTGTCAGCATGGTTTCCCTTCAATGAATTACGATGTCTGAGCAGAACTGCTCCCCAAATTTCACCAAAAGTGAAATTCAAGTGAGTGTTGGCCTTGTTCCTCAGGAGAAGCATCTGAGGAATTTTCCAGGGAAACCAAATGAAATTCTACAGGAAATCCATAGAGGGTTGGGTTGCCAGGTCTGGGTTGGAGACTTTGGGAGTGGATCTGGGAGAGGGCGGGGTTTGGAGAACGGAGAGGCCTCAGCATGGTACGATGCCACAGCATGGTATGATGCCACAGAGTCCACCCTTCAAAGCAGCCATTTTCTCCAGGGGAGCTGATCTCTGTCAGCTGGAGATCCGTTCTAAAAGCAGGAGATTTCCATTCCCCACCTGGAGGCTGGCAACCCTAATAGTGGGTGTTTAGAAATTCCTCAGGTTTTCATTGGATTTTGTCCTAATGTGACATTTGGAGGTTCTTTTTCGAGGAAAAAAAAAAGTATTTTCAAAGAAAGACAAAAGTATTTCAGGAAGATGAAAAGAGTTCCTCAGAGAACATTCCATTTAGAATTTCAACGACCCATCCACATGCAAAAGAACCTCCTCAGGAAACAATCCATATACAAAAGGAACTCCCTCAGGAAAGTTCCTCCATTAGCTTGTTCACAGCCAAGGAACTCCTACAAGATAATGACTCAGCCCTACCCCACCTTCTTGAGTAGATATAAATTACTTGCCTACCATTTTTCTTCTCACCTTGACACAGAGAGTACTCTATCTTTCTGTGTTATACCTCTGAGGATTCCAGTCATAGCTACTGGTGAAAAAACAGGTCCTACAATGCCACGACCATGGCCATACAACTCAGAAAATCCACAATAGCTAATAAACTCCAGCCATGAAAGCCTTCAACAATATACATTCCTTTTGCTTAGAAACTGACTTTCCTTCATGAGGGCATTTGGACAGCTAGTTGCATTCTTCAGCAGTTCAGAGCTGAAACAGGATGTATGCTATCACATCTAAGTCTAAGACCTACAAGGCCTTGGTTCAAAGGCTAAAGAGACAGTATGGAGATGGATCAGAAGGATGAAAGACAGGTGACTTGGAGATAGGTGGTTGAATGACAGCCAGGTAAAGAGTATGGAGACACAATATGGTAGCCTTCCTTTTCCTTTATCAATACACTCCTTTGACCACAGGTCTTGAGCATGAAGCTACTGTAATAGTCTACTGGTCTCCCTTAATGTGTCCAAACTAGTTTTGCATACTCTACTCATCTCACACAGGGACAGGCTTCTGTGGCTTTCCCATTGTTGATCTGGCTGCTGATACAGTGCAGAGACAATGGAGCCTCCACAATGCGGGTTTCCCCACAGTTTCCCTGCCCCATTCCCCAAGCAGCAGCCAGCCCCCCAAGCCACTGTGGCCTTTTCCATTTCATTTTTAATCAGCTATTGAATAATGTTATAAACAATATGTAAAACAAGTTCTGTGAATTCTCTGTTTTGTTTTTGTTTTTTGTTTTTTAAGGAAGTCTCTGGCACTTTGTGTTATGGAATTGTTTCCTCCCCTTACATCTCCACAACAGAAGAAGCTAGAGACTGCTTTAAAAAGGAAAAGGAAAAGGAAAAGGAAAGCTGAGAATCCACAGAATCTGTTGCTCATATTGTTGCAACTGTTATAGTGGTATATCAAGATAATGCTATGGAATTGCCTATTTTTTTAAGCCTGCTGGTGAGAGAAGGAAATGGCCCACTATGAGGACAATGTCAGGGAAAATAGCTGCCATATGAGTGGGAAAATGTGAGCACGGGTTGAGGTTTATCTCCCCCCCCCAGCTGGCAAGCACCCTGAGATATCAGCGATGGGGGGGAGGTTCCTCAAACTGGGTACCTAGAGGCTTGGCAGTCTGGGTGGCTCATTTGGGGGCCTCTTCGGGGTATGATGAACCTTAAGGCTTAGCAGTCATGGGTGGGAATGTTCCCCTCCACCTCCTCTATGCACTGGGCATGCAGGTAGTGTCTGAGATAGGGTTGCCAACCTCCAGGTGGGGCCTGAAGATGTCCCACTATTAGAATTGATCTCCAAACAACAGAGATCAATTCCTCTGTAGAAATGGCTTCTTTGGAGGGTGGACTCTATGGCATTGTGCCCTGCTGAGATCCCTCCCCTCTCCAAACCCCTCCCTCTCCACGCTAAACCCCTTAATCTCCTCACCTGGAGTACTGTGTCCAGTTTTGGGCACCACATTTTAGGAAGGATGTCGACAAGCTCAAGCGTGTCCAGAGGAGGGTAACCAGGATGGTGAGTGGGTTGGAATCCAGGTCTTACGAGGAAAGGCTGGAAGAGTTAGGTCTGTTTAGCCTGGGAAAGAGAAGGCTAAAAGAGAAGGGGACATGATTGCAGTCTTCAAGTATTTGAAGGGCTGTCAGGTAGAAGATGGAGCAGATCTATTCTCTCTTGCTCCAGATTGCAAGACTAGAACTAATGGGTGGAAATTACAAGGGAGTCGTTACCAGCTAAATATCAGAAGAAACTTCCTAACTGTCACAGTGGTTGAGCAGTGGAACAGACTGCCGTGGGAGGTGGTGGATGCTCCTTTGCTGGACGTTTTTAAGCAGAGGCTGGACGACCATCTTTTGGGTATATTGTAGGGCTATTTTTTGGCAGAGTGCAGGGGGTTGGACTAGATGACCTGCAAGGTCCCTTCCAACTCTAACATTCTATGATTCTATGAGGTATTTCTCAAACCAGAGCTGGCAACCCTAATCCAGAAGGATTTCATACCTGGCTTTAAGCCAGGGTGGTTTGGCCTTTTAGGAAGCTTTCTTTGCAAGCAGAATACAACCCGTGCTTAAATGGTAATGAAATGGTGCAGATCAGCTCAGGTGTAAATAAAATTCCCAGTCTAACCCATAACCTGTGTGGTGTTGCATTCGAGGGGTGGGTGGGCAAACCCTGCTTCCCAAAAGCACTGAATCTGGGGCAGATAAACTGTGTTGGAATGGCCTTTAATAATCAAAATTTCCTCCGCATACCTAAACATTTTCATTTCTGTAACCACACTTTTCTGCCATCATTGCATCTGTACGCTACAGGCCAGTGAAGCTGTGCTGGGTTCTCAGAGGCCTGTTGGGATCCAGCCTACAGGAAGAGGTGGACTGCTTGGTGGTCTGTCATGATTGTTCTGCTCAGCACTTTGTGCATAAAATCTCTTGTATCCATTAAATCTTGTTTTTATCATTTGTATGCACTTAACTCTGTTTTCAGTTGCTTCAATGATGCATGTTTTTTTTGTGGGGGGGAGATTTTGTTTTAAGATTTTTATTTATCATGTTTGTTTTAAAATGTCATCGTTCTTGGCGACCCTTGTGAAGGGAGAAAGGCAGGGTGTAAAATATAAGAATATAATAAATTAAGTAAATAAATGTTAAAGATCAACAGCATTTCCATTGCAGTATTTAGAGCTGAGCCGATTATAATGACACAGCTGTGGGTGTTGCTTTGTTTTATCATATAGACATAGGGAAGGAACTTGCCTTGGCAACCATTTTCTTTAATTTCTTCTGAGCTATGCAGGGTCTGCACAGTGCGTACTCATGGATACTGACATGATGACAAGCGTGTAATGCTTTGATTGAAACACGGGGTTTAAAATAGCACTGCCCTCCAGCCACGAACTGATGTGATCAGCAAGAAACACTGTCTACGTGGGATTCCGTTGCTCCTGCTATTACCTTACTGGATGTAACTGGATATTGCTGAATACAAGAAACTGAGACTAGAACCAGCCACAAAGAGGGGGAAAGACAGAAAATAACCCACACCTGTGAACATCGTGATTTGCTTATGATAGGTGACAAATCATTATGTGCATCCCTACGTTCTAGAATCCTGCAAAGCAAATACTTTAAGGGTAAACAACGGGGGGGGGGAGAGAGAGAGAGACTGTACTCTTCATAATCAAAATATTTTCTAACCACCCCTCATTAGAATATGATTGTTGGGATATGGAATACCTAACATTAGGGTTGCTGGGTCATTACCTTCTGCCAGCAGGGGGCTCCAGCCTGTTTTCCTGGGTGTCCTGGCACATGCACAAAGCATGCATGCTGCGATGACCTCATCCAGAAGTGAAATCATCATGCTGGGCACAGCATAAAGGGGGAACTCCACCATTTGGCCAAAAACAGTAATCTCAGGAGCTTTCCAACTACCACCTGGAGGTTGGCAGCTCTACAGAAGGCCGTTCGCATGCAAGAAAATGGAGGCTGCTAAGTTTGGGAAAGTCTAGGAAAGTTGAGGGGAAAAGGATAACTGATGGCTGATGAGAGGATCTGTGTGAATCAAGGCAAAATTTGGAATGGAACTGTGCACAGCTTATAATGGCTCAGAAGGAACTTACCTCCATATTTTCTAATACATCTCTGTCCCTACCCGCAAGTGGAGAATTGAGCTAGCAAATTCAGAATTTAATCTTCCCACGTTTTTGTGGAACATGTTTACTTAATGTTTTCCCCAAAGCCCGGGACATAAGGCAAAATTCTCACAAACTTTCTCACTCTTCCTCAAGCCTGAGGCAAGGATAAAAGGCCACCAAATATGCTTTTCCCCCCATCTCAACTTCATTTATTTTTATTATTTTCAAAGGAATCTTTTGCAAATCTGTTCCCGTAGAATATTTTTTTTTTTGTCTTGTCGACAATGCCTCTCCCCATCCCACCACCCAGAGGGCATCTAGTAAAGTGCCTCTTCACGGGAAAGATTTTGCTTGCGGTCTTGTTTTTCATTTTGGAAAGTAGCGTGTTGCTGTCTTTTGTGCTCCGTGTCTGTTTCTTTCCGTGTCTCCAGGGAGGCATTCTGGGAATATGCTCCCTTTCATCTGTTATTTTCCCTGATTGTTCTTAAAAGGCCTACTGTTGTTAGCAGCTATTACAGATGTTATTTGAGTCATACAGAGGACAGCTAATGAAAAAAAAATGTTGGCCATTGCTGTTTTTGACATTTCTAGCATACCAAATGGAACAAATGTTGTCCCTTGACGACCAGTAAAGATTGTTTCCGTTGTCTGTGGCTTTTGCATGCTCACATACACTCCCAAATATCTCTCTGTAATTATGATTAGAAATGTGTGGTAGTGGTGAAAAGCGCCATCAAGTCATAGCCGTCTTATGGCAACCCCATAGGGGTAAAAGGTAAAAGATGTTCATTTGTTGTTTGCCCTTGCCTCTGTGTTGTGACCCTGGTATTCCTTGGAGGTTTCCCATCCAAATACTGAGCAGGGCTGACCCCACTTAGCTTCCAAGATCTGATGCGATCAGGCTAGCCAGAGCCATCCAAGTCAGGGAAATCAGAAATAGAAGTGTACCCTTTTCAACAATAGTAGTCACAGTTTGGAGTCCACTTAGTCTCATCCGGTTTGGGCCAACAGCCCAGACTAGAATGGAGCTAAGTAACTTTGGCCATGGTTAGTACCTGGATGCCCTTGCCTGGATAGTCCAGGCTAGCCTGATCTTCTCAAATCTTGGAAGCTAAGCAGAGTTGGCCCTGGTCAGTATTTGGATGGGAGACCACTAAGGAATACCCGAGTCCCTACGCAGAGGCAAGCAAATGGCAAACCACTTCTGAATGTCTCTTGCCTTGGAAACCCTACAGGGTCAGTCAGCTATGATTTGACAGCAAAGAGGGGGAATACTTGGATGGGAGACCATCAAGGAAGACCAGGGTTGCTATACAGAAGAAGGCAATGACAAACCACTTCTCCTCTCCTCTTGTTTTGAAAACCCCCATAAAGAATTACTCGACTGCACATTATTATTAGTAGTAGTAGTAGAAGAGGAGGGGGGGAGATTGGATTTATACTCCACCCTTCCTTTAGAGTCTCAGAGCGGTTTACAAACTCCTTTCCCTCCCCCTCCCCACAACAGACACCTGGTGAGGTAGGTGGGGCTGAGAGAGCTCTGACAGAAACTGCTCTTTTTTCAAGAACAGCTCTGACCAGACTATGGCTTGCCCAAGGTCATCCAGCAGCTGCAAGTGGAGGAATGGGGAATCAAACCCAGTTCTCCCAGATTAGAGTCTGAGCACTTAACTGCTACATCAAACTGGTAGTAGTATAAACTGCTCAGACAGTGTTCAAAATCTGAGAAAACAATCACAGAATTATGAAACTGCTGAGTCAGAACATCAATCTATCAAGGCCAGTCTTTTCTACTGTGACTGGTGGCAGCTCTCCAAGTTCTCAGGGAGAGATCTTTCACATCACCTGCTAGTAGTTCTTTTTGACAGATTAAACTGTATTCCAGCTTCCTTTGTTTCAACTATGAGGATGATGGACAGTTGCTTCTATTATGTTATTACAGCTACATGAAGGCTGGACAGTGAATTCGAGTATTTGCTTGTTGAATTCACTAGGAGCTTTGCTGTGTCAAGGAAGGTGTGAACGTCACCTCTTCCATTTATTGTGATGAGTGACTCTCATGCCTAAGAACACAGGCAAATGTATTCTGTGATGGTGGCCTACAGGTGATTTATTTCTTTGGCCATGGTGGTTCTTGGATGGGAGACCTCCAAAGATGACCAAGGTTGCTATACAGAGGAAGGCATTTACAAACCACTTCTGCTCATCTCAGAGGTCTTACGATATTCTAGGAAACACATCTTGCAATATTCTGGAAGCTGCATGTTCAAAACATTTATAAAATCTGTTTAATGTGGATCTAGGGTCCAGAATCATTCTTTCACCAGAAAATAGAAGAGGCAGAAAAAGCTCTTTCTTCCAATAGCCCATTTTGTAAGAATGTTACAGGGCGAAAAAACAAACATTAGGCTTGGATCCTAAGCACTGAAATCAATAGAGCATTTCCAAGAAAGAGTCATCATGTTAGGATGTAAACAGGCCTATCATTATAAGGGCAATAGAAGTGGTTTGAAAACACATCAGCAGCCCTGAATCCAAATGCTTCAGGAGAATACAGTTCACACATTGCTTTTACCCCTCTTACGAAGTTAAGTTTTGGACTTTGAACAGGGCTAGCTCTAGTTTTATATTTCCATTAAGCAGGGTCAAAGCAGCATATGTGCCCTGTACAAGTTTATAATTTGGTCACCACTCCCTGATCCCATCCACATAATTGCATTTTTTTTAAAAGCAATATCATAAATAGGGCATATGGTTAGCTTTTTTTAGATGTCTGGTTTTTGTATGCCAACTTTTTATAGCCAACTTGAGCAAAGAGGTAAGTGGGATAGAAATATTTAAATGGATGGATGGATGGATGGATGGATGGATGGATGGACGGACGGATGGACGGAAGGATGGATGGATGGATGGATGGATGGATGGATGGATGGATACAGTACTGGTTTTGTCCTTTAAAGCCATACATGGCTTAGGACCAGGGTATCAGAAAGGACTGCCTTCTCCCATATCTTCCTGCCCAGGAAATTAAAATCACAGAGAGAGGCCCTCCTGATTGTCCCACCAATCAAAGAAGCTCACCTGCTGGGCACAGGAGAGATGGCCTTTTCAGTGGCAGCCCCCCAGTTATAGCATGACATTCCCAGGGAGGTGCACCTGGCCACCTGGCTTTCAGTCTTTAGGAGGCAGTTAAAAAACTGTTTTATTTAAGACTAGGAACCAGGCTCATTGTAGCAATAAATACAATAGGTGCTAGCTTGGCCACCCAGCCGTGGGCCCCCATCTCCCTCCTGCCTCACCCCCCAGCTGCTTGAGTCCCTGGTGGGCCAAGCCTGGCAGGCCCTTCCCCCTGGCTGATTGAGGGCCTGACGGGCCAAGCCAGCTGGCCTCCCTCATCCCCCCTTGGGCCAGCTACGGTTCTCTCAGAGCTGTTATCTCAAGGACAGTTCTCAAAGAGCTCTCTCAGCCCCACCTACCTCACAGTGTGTCTGTTGTGAGAAGAGGAAGGGAAGGAGATTGTAAGCCACTCTGAGACACCAAGTGAAGGGCAGGGTATAAATCCAATCTCCTCCTCCTCCTCCTCCTCCTCTTCTTCTTCTTTGAATATGGCAGTATGTATATTTTCTAGCTACATGAACAGAACAATGGATTTCTCAGCATACACACTCACAGGCACCAAAGCTGTACACACATGGATAAATATATGTGTTGTCCTATTCACACAAATTGTGACTGCGGATTTTGGGAGAACTGCAGGGGATGAGCATGTCCATTACATATTGTTGGCATGTGAAAATGGAACATCTGAAAAGGGCTCTTATGATGGACTAAAGGATTGCAGCATATGCTAGGCCTCACTGGGTCCCCAGTAAAGGTGACCCATCCTTGGGCCACCACCCAAGTTGGGACCCCAGATGGTAGCTAACCCTTAAACATATCTGGATATGTGTTTAAAAGGCCAGTTGGGATAAAGTGCTAGGTTTTGCGGAGACCTAGAGTAAAAGCCCCCTGAGTGTTTACTGTTGTCTCTCAACCTAACCTTCTTTGCGGGGTGTTATGATAAATCACATCGATCCGGCATGTGAGGCACAAATAAGTGACAAATTCCTTCTGATGATGGGAAATATTTTACTCACTTAGATACACCTATCTGCCTTTGATGGATCTCTTGTCCTTCCACTGCGAACTTCATTTTAGAATTAAACTGATTGTACTTTTTTCTCATATCCTCCCTTCTTTGTTGAATTTCCCACAGTCATTTTCTGTCAGTGGTAGAAATGTACACATCAGCTAGACTGCACTGAAGTCAAGGTGATAATTCAATCACAAGATTCTGTAGAACCTGCATGGTTTATAAAAAAGAAAGAAAGAAAAGACAGAAAAAGCACCATCTCCTGAGACTGAAATACAATCCTGTGGTTGTACATATATAACAAAATGAGCATTTCCATTTCCTCTGAGATGATTACCTGTATGTTAGACCCAAGTAAGCCTCATTTATTCAAACTGCAATTTACAAAATACTTCCAGATTTAGGGGAATGCTGTGTACAGGCCCTTGCTGGGTGGAAGAGGCAACAGAAGCAATTGCCACATCAACATCCCCTTTTAAAAGCAAAGTTTGAGTCCAGTGGCCGCTTTAAAACCAACAAAGTTTTATTCAAGGTATAAGCTTTCACATGCCACTGGATTCAAACAGCTACTCACCTGAATCTATACTTTTTAAAGACATTTTAAACCATACCTTTATTTTTTTTTCCCCAATAAGACCAAGCCAGGGTGAGTAACAATAAAATCCTATTTAAAAAACCAACACAGCATGGTAGGTAGGTATAGTTTATTGTCTATGGCCAAAGGCCGTTATAACCTGATACAAATAACAGTCTGACATATATAGCATAGAACATGGCTACAAACATCAGCGTTAAAATAATCTAACCAAAAGGTACTAATCAAGTAAAAGCACTACCCGCTTTAGACAGAAACTTTATAAACTCTGTCGGAAACAAATGGATCAGCGTCTGAGAGAAGAAAAAGCAACTTCTCCAAGTCAGAGGAGAAGTTTAAGCCCTTTAAAAGTGCTGTTAAAAATTGGTTCTGGGCTCTAAATAAAGAGGACAGGGAAAAATCTAATGCAATAGGTCTTCTGGAACTGGAGCTTGGCAAATACAGTGGCATAGAGCTAGCAATATTTGGGAGTAAAGTCCTGCTAACAAAACCATTGACATGGTTTGAAATTGAATTGAAGTGAAGGCAATTCTGAGGTTATGGAAGGAGATATCAACCAGATAGGAGGCTCTGACATGGTGCCTTTTAACCATTGGGAAAATTTGGACTGGGAGACTGACTGCCTAATCTGTTGCACTTTGCTGCAACAGACCTGCAGGAGTCCTCTGAAAGGCATTCAAGAATCTGGGCGCTGCTACATGAAAAGCTCCTCTACCAAGTATCCATCTGTCATAATGAACATAAGAACATAAGAGAAGCCATTGTTGAATCGGGCCAATGGCCCATCTAGTCCAACACTCTGTCACTCAGAGGCCAAAATATACCACGTGCCATCAGGAGGTCCAGCAGTGGGGCCAGGACACTAGAAGCCCCCTCCCACTACTGCCCCCTCCAGCACCAAGAATAGAGTGCATCACCTGCCTCAGACTGAGAGTTCCCATCTATACCCTGTGGCTAATAGCCACTGATGGACTTCTGCTCCATATGTTTACCTAATTCCCTCTTGAAACTGTCCATGCTTGTAGCTGCCACCACCTCCTGTGGCAGTGAATTCCATATGTTAATCACTCTTTGGGCGAAGAAGTACTTCCTTTTATCTGTTCTAACCCGACTGCTCAGCAATTTCATGGAGTGCCCACAAGTTCTTGTATTGTGAGAAAGGGAGAAAAGTACTTCTTTCTCAACCTGCTCAATCCCATTCATAATCTTATAAACCTCGATCATGTCACCCCTCGATCATGTCACCCCTCAGCCATCATTTCTCCAAGCTAAAGAGCCCCAAGTGTATTAACCTTTCTTCATAGGGAAGGTGTTCCAACCCTTTTATCATTCTAGTTGCCCTTCTCTGCACTTTTTCCAGTGCTATAATATCCTTTTTGAGATGTGGTGACCAGAACTGTACACAGTATTCCAAATGAGGTCGCACCAATGATTTATACAGGGGCATTATGATACTGGCTGATTTGTTTTTAATTCCCTTCCTAATAATCCCCAGCATAGCGTTGGCCTTCTTCATTGCAGTTACACACTGTCTAGACATTTTCATTGAGTTATCCACTACGACTCCAAGATCTCTCTCTTGGTCAGTCTCTGCCAACTCAACTCGAGTATGGAAAATTCCTGGAGATTTGGGGACAGTGCCTTCCCCTGGGGAGGTAGATCAGTGGGGGCGTGATGCCCTCTGAAGCTGCCATCAGGGGAACTGTTCTCTGTAGTCTGGAGATCAGTTAGAATTCCAGGGGAACCCCAGTCCCCATTTGGAGAGTGGGAATCCGATACCTGAAGTGTTCTGCCTCAAATCTGCATCTAAGAATTTCCTTAAGTTCATATGGGAAGTGATGCAAAAAAGACAAAAAAGGGCAGAAAGGGCTTTTCACTTATCCAAGAGGAAGCGTTTTTATTATAAGGGTGCCCTAACTACATGATGCAGTTAAAATTTTGGCAGCTGCTTTTCAAACAATTGTACTCCCTAAGATTGCTTCAGATATAACACTATGTAGAGCACATTTCCAGTAATCAAACACAGAAGCAATTAACTATGCAGTTGTATGCACAGCTACTGATTCCAATGGACTGCGACTGGAATGACTCTGCATAGGACTGTGGTGTCATCAGTGGCCAGGTCAGGCTGACAAACAGTATACATTGGGATGGCTCACATAGAGAAACCCAGCCGATGGAAGGGAGGCAATTTGGGCTAATTCCCTACTCCCACTGAAGAACCCCAACTCCAACATCATGGTGTTCCTCTGGTCATCTGTCCCCCAGGAGCAACATTTGAGGTCATCTGGGGCAGCAGCAGATGGGGAGAAGAAAGGCGGTCCCACGCCATTAATAAAAAAATATTTTCCATCTGTGGAGATTTACTTCAGGATCCAAGCCTATGAGGATCAGTGAGAGGGCCAGGAATAAGAGCTCCTACAGACTCCTTTCCCTAGACAACTGATGTCATTGGAGGGGTGTGCTTTTATTTTCCTGTTACCTGACCACAAAAAGTATGTTCAGCCATCCCTTTTTATAATTTCAAAGCCATAAGCTATAAGCCACTAGATAACTGAGGGGGGGGCACTAAACTCCAGTAATGGGGGGGGGGTCACTAAACTCCAGTAATGTGTGGCAATGTCCTTTGCCATCATTTAATACACTCTAGTGTTACAAACCAAAGCAATATCATTAATTAGGTTTCAAATTGTAGAATAAAAAAGCACCTCCTACAGTTTAGCAAGAAAAGGTGGGGTGGTCTCCCCTCACCACCATTCCTACCTTTGCTAGGAGAAACGGGTCAGGTTTAGAGTGTCTGACAAATCATCCCATAGTAATAGTACTTGTAGTAGCTTACAAAATTTATACCCCGCCTTTGTTCCCTTACAAGGGCCATGAAGGTGGTTAACATTTTAAAACATACATGATAAAAATCACATTTTAAAACCATTGAATTCAAATTTCCTCAGCACACATTACTAGAGCAAAGATACTAAAACGGCAATTAAAACATTGGTCTGGAAGGATGGCTCACTGGAGGAATGCCAAGCAAAACAGGACAAAAAAAAGTCTTCACCCACTGACAGAAGATGGCAACAGAAGGGGACAGATGAAGCTCTGTAGAGAAGGAATTTCAGAGGATTGGGGCCATGACTATGAAGACCCTCTCCTGGGTTGCCACCCACCTAATCGTATAAGGCCAGGGAACCTGATGCAGGCCCTCCAAAGATGACCATAGTGGCCGGGCAAGTTCATAAGGGATTAGGTGGTCCTTCAGGTATATTGGTCCAAGATGAAATAAGGCTTTGAAGTTCAAGGCCAACTAATAGGAAGCCAGTGTAGATGGACCAAGGCTGGAGCAGTTATGGTCCTTACAACCTACTCCAGTGAGCATTCTGTACCAGTTGAAGTTTCTGAACACATCTCAAGGGCAGCCCTATGTAGAGTGCATTGCAATAATCTAATCTAGATGCAATTAATTTGGGATGATTTAGTCAATTCCTGTTAAATTCATATTGGCTAGCACCACTCTTCGCCTCCAAGTTTAACTTCTGGACAAGCATTGTTTTCTGGACTTCTTTCAAGAAGCCACATTGATGAACAAACCCACAGTTAGAAAAAACAAAAACAAAACACCATTGCATTTGTGGCAGATCACTAGACACTAATTAACCCCACTAAACTCAACTAAAACCACTCTATTTCTTGGCAAACCAGTGACTTGGGAACACTCCACAATGCGCAGTGGTTGAATGTAAGCAACCAAGGCCTACTCAACAGCCTGCATTAAACCTGGATCTGGGATACAGAATAGTAGCTGTGGTGGGAGACAGGCCAGGGTATTAAAAACAGAGATACCCACTAGGGTTGCCAATCTCCAGGTGGCACCTGGAGAGCTCTCACTATTACAACTGATCTCCAGATGAGCAGGATCAATTCCCCTGGAGAAAATGGCTGCTTTGGAGGGTGGATTCTATGGCATTATACCCTGCTGAGGTTCTCCCCCCTTTCCCAAACCCCACCTCCCCCAGGCTCGACCACCCAACTCTCCAGGTATTTCCCAACCCAGAGCTGGCAACCTTATTACCCACACTGAATTTTAAGGGGGACGACGACAAAGAAATGTCATGGGATGAAGAGGATTGTCAAATGACAATCAGCCTGTAGAGGTGCCAAACTCCAGGTGAGGCCTGGAGTGTTCTTGGGATTACACGTGATCTCCACAGTATAAAGAGTAGTTCCCCTGGGGAGAATGGCTGCTTTGAAGAGTGGACTCTCTGGCATCAGATCCCTGCAGATCTCCCTCCTTTCCCCAAACTCTGCCCTTCCCAGGCTCCACCCCCAAATCTCCAGGAATTTCCTAAACCAGAGCTGATAATCTTTGCCAATTTGAAGCATATCGAGATCTTTAAAATAATGTTAGCACCAACAACCATGGTTCATCTGTCAGACCTTGAACACCTTTCAATATGCTTGTCTCTGTGTGTGGTCAAAAAGATGCAAGAATCCTGGACACCCATCTTCACACCTTCCTAAATTCACACTGGGATAGCCTGAGGATAAAGAAGAAATGGAGGAACCACAAGACCCCATCCCCATGTGTTGCATGTGTATCATCTGTGTCACATGCTTCAGTCAAGAAGGGCAAGGTGAGAAGATGAAGTGGACGAGCAAAAAATTATGGGTCATGCCTATGTGTCGATGCAGATCTGCTCAGATTCCCTCAATAGACAGCCGTAACATCCACATAGGCAAGCCATTCTCCACTGACTTTCCCCTGTAAACAAAACAAACAAACAAAAATGGTAGAAACTTAGAGCCCAGTTCCATTAACTGGGAGTCTTCCTCCAGCTGATATCATTTTGAGTTTGAACAAGAGGACCGTACAATCTGCAAGCATGGGAACACTTCTGGACAATTTGTGAATAGTTCTCATTTGGTATCACATAAGCGAGAACTGCTTTCAGACATCTATATGACATGCTACCCCTTTAATTATGAATGAAATCAATAGGAAAACATGATTCAAAGTGCTGAGAGTGGACTGAAGAGAAAGGTTAACATTTAGGGTGGAAACAGCTAAAATACCGAGATAAAACAAAGTTGTAAGAGTGACACTTTTAGGATACATTTTGCAATTCGATCAGTGCAATCTGAAGCACAGCTACATCCTTATAAACTCTGACCTAGATAGCCCAGGCTAGCCCGATCTCATCAGATCTTGGAAGCTAAGTGGAATCTGCCTTGGCTAATATTTGGAAGGGCAACTTCCAAAAAATACCAGGGTTGTGACACAGAGGCAAATACAGAGGCAAACCACCTCTGAAACATCTTTTGTCCAGCTCACCACCTAGTGGTGCATAATGCTAAAAGAGCCAGAACTTCTGGTTGCCAGACAGTCTTAGGATCTCCTGGCTATACTACACACAATATCATACAACAATAATAATAACAACAACAAAATCCTTATGCATGCATTGACCTCAGTGTACTTGAAACATAAGAAGAGCCCGGCTGGTTCTAGCCAATGGTCCATCTAGTCCAGCATCCAAATTGGTGGCCAAACAGTCACCCTAGAAGGCCAACAACAAGGTACAGAGGATATAATTGTTTAGGATTACACTGTAAAGCTGCAATCCAAAACATGCATACTGACAAGTAATTCCCATGGAACTCAGTGGAATTAGCTTTAGGATTGCACTGTTAATCTCTAAATTGCTATGAAAGCAATCTTAAACAGGTCTACTTAGAATTAATGCTCCCTCTATGCTGTGGAGTCTTGTGACCAAAAATTCTACTTTGTGAGCTGCTCACATTAAAGCTGTGAGCGAGCGATTTGGCTGCTGCATAAATCAGTTTGCTCTGGAGCCATTCTGTCTGAGCTAAGACAAAAATGTGTGAGCCAGAGGCTAAAAAAACTGTGACTTAGCTCACACCAACTCAGCTTAGAGGGAACACTGCTTAGAAGTCCCATTCTATTCACTGGGGCTTACTCCCCGGAAAGTGTTTTTAGGAGTGCAGCCTTTGATGCTTGCCATATACCAAGGAAAGAGTCAGAGACACAGAATTCATCTCTAATAAAGTAACCGCTGCAAGATAGTGGAGACAGATGAAAATTCCAATTATTAAAGAATAGATAGATAAAGAATGGGAATATGCTTCCATGGCCAAAAAAAATAACTAATTACATTTCTTGTGAACCAAAAATAGAATTCATTTGCAAGAAATCGGATGCCTTTTATTAAATTCAATAATGATGATCAATTATATTCTCAAGAAAAATATTGTGTTAATATGTTATGAATTCAATACGTAATGGATTTTGTATGCTATATACCTAGGGTTAGGTCTATAGTTATCAAATGATATACCTGAACTGAACAATAACAAGACAGTAACACACAAAGGAAATTTGGATATTTTGTAATAACCCTATTTATAATTTCAAAACTATGCCCCCAAGCAAGCAACCTATCTTACGTGCAGAAAACAAAGACTTAGGCTACGATCACACGCACAATTAGCCTTGCCATAGGTGCAAATGCCGGGTGGATTTAAAGGGCGCAATCAGATGCAAACATCTGGGAAGTGTCCGGCACTCGTCAGCACCCTATTTTGCTATACCGCAGAAGCGGAGTAAAGAGACACTAGGGGAAGTCCGGTGGCAAATGGGTTGCTATGGGCTACAGATGGACTTCCCCCTGTGTGATCACTCCAGCACACTGATCAGGCCATCCTGACTCCATGCCACCCCCCCCCGTCTCAGTATGTGCATCATCACACACTACATAGGGAGCCCTCAGTGCGGAGGTGCGAATCATCAATCCCTCATTGACGCGCACCAGAAACACACAGCAAAAAAAACCAAAAAAACCCAGATTCACCTGCGGTTGCATCTGACCATGCAGTGGTGGGCTGCTTCTACAGCTTCCAAGGGCTGTGTGATTGTGCAACTGTGGGTCGAATTTCTACGGAGCAAATAGCCTTGCTCCCCCCCCCGCGTTATCTCGCATGTGTGACCACAACCTTAGTCTCCAAAGGGCTTACCATTTTTAAAATTTTATTTAATGATGGCAACACATTCAAAAATTGAAAGTTAAAAAAGCAACACAAATTCAGAATGGTTCACTCCGATATGAGATTAGCTGTTCCAGATTTGGCCCTGTCTCATATTAGGCATGAAATTTGATAGAACAAATTCTATAATACAAGGACTGGTGGGAGCCATCTCCTTTCTGCTCCCTCCGAGAGCAATTTGGTCTAGTGGTTAAGTGTGTGGATTCTAATCTGGGAAAACTGGGTTTGATTCCCCACATCTCCACATGCTGCTGCTGGATGACCTTGGGCAAGCCATAGTTCTGTCAGAGCTGTTCTTGAAAAAGAGCAGTTTCTGTCAGAGCTCTCTCAGCCCCACCTAGCTCACAGGGCGTCTATTGTGGGGAGGGGAAGAGGAAGGAGATTGTAAGCCACTCTGAGACTCTGAGTGAAGTGTGAGGTATAAATCCAATCTCCTCCTCCTCCTCCTCCTCCTCCTCCTCCTCCTCCTCTTCTTCTTCTTCTTCTTCTTCTTCTTCTTCTTCTTCTTCTTCTTCTTCTTCTTCTTCTTCTTCTTCTTCTTCTTCTCATCCTCTTTCCCTTTCCTGAAAGCTTCCATAGCCTCTCCCCATTTACTGTTCCCTTCTCTCCTTTTCACCCGCCAGTCAGCCTACTTTCATCTGCCCCATCTACACTTATCCCTCCTTTTCTACACCCCTGGTGGCCTCTCACCAGTAGGGATGGGCATGAACTGGCTCATGAGCAAAAATTCTGCACACACTTGGGGCGGTTCAGTGCCCCCGAACCAATGTCCAGGAAAGGATTTTTTTTTTTTTTTTTTGCCCAGTTCGGCTGTTTGGGCCATATAAACCTAACTGCTGAGCAATGTGGGTCTACAGCAGACCTGTTAGGTTTAATGGCCATGAGCCATTTAACCAACCAGTTTTGCTTCCCCTCACTTTGAAGTGGGGGAAAGCAAAAAGGCAATCCCTCCCTTTGTCCTGGCCATGGATTGCTGGGGCTGGGAGAAAGGGAGAACTGAAATGGCCAGTCTGGGGCCTTTTGGCTCCATATGGAGTTTGGTTTGGGGGCCACCCCAAACTGAAACCAAATTTTTTAGGTTCGTGACCATCCCTACTCATCAGGAAACCTGTGTCCCAGTTGTTCAGTGCCAGATGAGCTGGGCCCATATGCACTGAAGGGAACCAGCAAGGACTTGAGGGGGATGCTTCACTTCCTTCCTATATCCCCTCCCTGTACAATTTTTCTTTAACTCCACCTGGTAACATCCAAATCTTCACTCCTCCCAGATCTTAGTCTGAAACTCTAACCACTAAACCACACTGGCTTTTTATGGAGTGGCTGCTGTTGAACAGAGCAAGCAGCCAGGCCTGGATGAGTCATGCAAGTCACATGGTTGGAAGTTGCCTGGAGGTTGCTGCCAGGCCTGGTAGCAATAAGTCCTCCCTAAAATGACAAAGCAGTTGCAGAAATGATCCTCCCCCCTCCCCCTGCCTGTTGGAATGCTAGCAAAATTCAGTCATTGTCTGACAACAGCCACTGAGGGCATCCCTTTTTAAAGCTGTAGGTGTTCCTTTTATCATTTGGGTTTTTTTAAGGTTTCAGGTTTTTTTCTGCAAATCTGGGGCACTTTTCAGGTTCGCTGAAATATCTGTCCTGGCCCTTATGGATCTAGTCTCCAGATTCAAGTATCCTCAGATTTAGCCAACTTGGCTATTAGTATATGGATGATAGACTCCCAGGGTATAGGGCATACCTTATTCTCTTCAAATTGCATTGTAAGGCTGCAACCCTAAACACACTTACTGGGGAGTGATTCCCCTTGAATACATGGGGAGTTGTATTTCCCCAGAGTGCCTGAGTGCATTACAGAATCAAGAACCTGGAGAATGATGTCTCCCAGGTCCCTGACACTTGGGCCACAGTTTTTTGGTCTTCTACATAACTGCAGGAGAAGGATAAATAGGAGGTTTCTCACCGAGACCACTCCTATAACTGCCTGCCGCCACCAGGCAAATCTGGGGACAAAGCAAGATTCTGGTTAGGCAGGCTTTGGAAGCACATGGGGGTCCCTTGCAACATGGGTTGGGAAAAGTACCGGACTCTTTGAGGCGCTCTGAAAGTACACAGGCTCAGTTCAGACATAACACACTTTAGCTACGGTGGTGTAAAGTGCCATCAAGTTGCAGTCAACTTATGGTGATCACATAGGGTTTTCAAAGCAAGAGATGTTCAGAAGTGGTTTGTCATGGCCTGCCTCTGCATCACAACCCTGGACTTCCATGGTGGTCTCCCTTCCAAATACTAACCAGGACCAACCCTGCTTAGCTTCTGAAATCGGGCTAGCCTGGGCCATCCAGGTCAGGGCACTAACTATAGGATTCAGCTGTCGGTAAAGCAGGATTCAGCTGTCAGGCAGGTGATCACTCAAATTCTGGTTTCAAATGCTGGTTTAATCACCTTTGTTCTGTTCATGTGTTTCTGTAGTCAAACAGTATGTGAGAGGAGAGAGGAGAACCAAGCCCGGACTAAGCCAGGGTATATTGGCATTTGTTTGTCACATGAAATCATAGTTAAGACTAACCAGAGCTCTTTCTGTAGCAGGAACTCCTTTGCATATTAGGTGACACACCTCTAATGTAGCCAATCCTCTAAGAGCTTACAGTAGCTCTGGTAAGAAGGAGTTCCTGCTACAAAAAGAGCCCTGAAACTAACTGTACTTATTGAACCAACCTCAAACTCTGGTTTATCATACTAAACTAACCACAGAATCAGGTGGGTAGCTGTGTTGGTCTGAAGCACAGTTAGGGAAGCTTCACACATTCGGGGTGGGGGTGGGGGAGAACCACACTAACCACAATTAAACCAAAATTCAGGCGGGTAGTCATGCTGGTCTGAAGCAGCAGAACAAAGTTTGAGTCCAGTGGCACCTTTGAGACCAACAAAGATTTATTCAAAGTGTAAGCTTTTGTGTGCAAAGCACACTTTTTCAGACAGATGGAACAAAATCTTCTCAAGGGCTACTTACAGGAAAAAAGAGAGAGTGGCCAGGCATTAGTAGGGGCCACTCAAAGCCAAGATGCACATGCAGAGCTGAAACTGGATCAGGTGACCGTGCAATGCTCCCTCTAAGCTACAGAGTCTTGCAAGCAAGAATTCTACTTCATGAGCTACTGGCCTTAAAGTTGTGAACGAGTGATTTAGCTACTGCGTAAATTAGTTTGCTCTGGAGCCATCCTTCCTGAGCAAAGACAAAAATGTGTGAGCCGGAGGCTAAAAACTGTGAGCTAGCTCACACTAACTCAGCTTAGAGGGAACACTGGTGGCTGGTAAGCTCAATGGGCAGCAGCAAATTAGCACATAAATGCAAGCGTTAACAAAAAGATGTGAGAATGAAGCTAGAGTCCAGCAGTACCCCCAAGACAAACCAAGCTCACCCCTGTGTACATGGGAGGACATAGAACTACAATTAAGCCAAGCATTTGCATTATGTCTGAAATGAGCTTTTAACTTTCAAAACGATGACCAAAAACTCTAGGAACTTTTGAGGGTGTGGCTTGAATTCCAGTCTAGAAGTTTCTGTGGGCACCTATGGAATACAACTTCCCTACCTCACAGCTTCCATTGGAAGCCCAAAATGCACCCAGAAATACTGTTCGTAGGGCAGAGGGCACCACCATGTGTGTCAAGTCCCATCGAATCAAAGCCGACTTATTGCAACCCCTCTGGGTTTTCAAGGCAAGAGGTGAATAGAGGTAGTTTGCCGTTGTCTGCCTCTGCTTAGTGGCCTTGGGCTTCCTTGGTAATCTCCTTTTCATGTGCCAACCAGAGCCAACCTTGCTTAGCAGCCAAGAACTGATGAGACTGAAACAGGTCAGAGAGCCCAGTAGTCGCAGGATTTCAGGGGCATTCCAGGCTGCAGCAGGAGTGCAAGTGGGAGAAATCGTGCTGCATGGGGGAAAATCTTTGTACCTCTGGGAATGTTACTCCAGATCTAGCCATGTCCCTGCAACTTATTAAATATTGCTAGTACCTTCACAGAACTACAGGTCCCAAGCTTGGTTTATGCAGTATAAAAGGTAAATGAATTTGCATCACAGAGATACTGGAACTATAATATCATCCTGCCCCCACCTGGTGGAATGAGCTCCCTTATGAGATCAGGGCCCTGCGGGATGTATTACAGTTCCACAGGGCCTGCAAGACAAAGCTCTTCCACCGGGCTTTTGATTGAGGCGGTGGATGTTTCACCTCCGCCAGCTAATCTCCCATGAGTAGCCTGGATCCAAAGAAACATCTGGGTACCCACTCTTTTGTTGTATTTTAATTGATCTGATTGACATCTTAACTGACATCTGATCTCATTTGCTTTACGTGGTATTTTATGATTCTGTACTGTTTTGAATTGTTGTTTTAAAGTTGTTCTAAACTGAATTGTATTATATTGTATTGCTACTGAAGGAACCTGCCCGGAGCCTGTTTGTGGGGAGGGAGGGCCATCTCCTAACCTTCTATTTCCTTAAGAATGATTCAGTATCGACTGCATTTCATCTTTGGCTGAATGTCAGTGCACTTTCCCAGTCATGAAATCCTCATTCAGCAACATGTATCACAGAAACACAGTTTCGGCAGGCAGCATTATCATTTAATGACAATCGTTAACTTTCTCACAGTCCCATAGGTAGACTTTCTGCTCTGCACCTGCCATTCCTGCATTACTCACATGGCCAATATTGTGTTGCTGCTGCTGGGGTTTTTTTTGGTTCCCGCCCCCCCCCACCTGACTTCTTTGTGGCCAGATGATACTTAAAAGCATCAGAGTTGTACCAAGGAGTTGTACTCACATTGGTTTCATTCCAAGTGTGTAGCAAATGGAGTTGCCAGTCTTGGGCTGAGTGAAGCTTGGAGAGGGTGGGGTTTGAGGAGGGACAGTACATCAGCAGGGTATAATGCCATAGAGACCACTGTCCCAAAGTAACCATTTTCTAATATCTGTCATCTGGAGATCTGTTATAATCCTGGGGGAATCTCCAGAGTCCAGACCCCACCTAAGAACATAAGAAGAGCCCTGCTGGATCAGACCAGTGGTCCATCTAGTCCAGCATCCTGTCTCACACAGTGGCCATCCAGTTCCTCTGAAGGGCTTAGAGGATGACAGTCCTAGGAGCAGATGAACTGGGACTTTGACTTCAAGAACACTACATAAGCAGTTGGAGACAATGGCCCATTCTGCATCTAGCATTTGCTCCACTGTTTTACTAAACCCACACTGGAACAGAAAAAAAGATGTGGTTCAAAACCATATTCAAATATCCTGGGCCAACTGATGGCAGGTAAAGGTTCCCTTGCTCAAAAGCCAGTCAAATCCGACTCTAGGGTTGTGGTGCTCATCTCCGTTTCAAAGCCGAAGAGCCAGCGCTGTCTGAAGACATTTCCATGGTCATGTGGCTGGCATGACTAAACACCAAGGTGCACGGAATGCTGTTACCTTCCCACCAAAGCAGTACCTATTTATCTACTTGCAATTTCTTGCTTTCGAACTGCTATGTTGGCAGGAGCTGGAACTAGAGACGGGAGCTCATTCCATCATGCGGCACTCTCGGGTCTCGAACTGCTGAACTACTGACCTTCCACAGCCTGCAGTTCAGCGTCTTAACCACTTGAGCCACCACAGCTCCCTAACTGACGGCAGAGCCACCCCTAAATGTCCATAAAACAGCCATAAATCTATGCAGACGGCTACCATAAAACCGAGAGATCAAATGAAGTGAAAGCTGCATGCCATAAACCCCAACAATCAATCAAAGTGAGAGTGTCATGCAATTTAGAGGGGGATTTCTGTTCCAGCGTGGGTTTGGTAAATCAACCGAGCGAATGCTAGACACAGAACTGGCCAATTTCAACAAGCAAAAAAAAAAAGTCTTCCAGAGGTAGGCTTTGTCCTGCCGATATAATTAGCCTAAGGCTTCCAACAACCCAGGCAGTTCCTGAAGAACAGGTAAGGAAATGTGAGAAAAGAAAGAGAACTGTGAATAATAAGAGATGGGGGGTGAGGAGAAAGGACTACAACTGATCCTCCATCTCACTATGGCTGTAACAAGACTGCTGCCATATATTCTTCTATGTTGCCAAACTGTTTTGTAACAAAGTACCCTTTTGTCTGGTATTCCACTCCTTCACGTTATCCTCTTCTGTTTGCCTATAGAGCATTAAAAATGATTATCATCTAAGATATATTTGCTTATTTTATTCTATTTTCTAGTTGGAATGTTAAGGCAAGTCTAAAAAAGCATAAATATTAATCCTCTTCTCTTTTTGTAAGAAATGTAATTAGTTCAAATGAAAGTCAAGGGAACCTGTACCCAAGATAACAAGCATCCCTGCTAACACTGTCCTGTAATGATGGTTTGCATAATGTTCCTTTATGTGCTTTCTAAATATTTCATGCACAATCGAATACTTAAATCCATTATTATTAATATCACACAGTCTGATATTCAAGGTTAACGGGAAGTGCAAAGACAGTAATTTGGTATGGATAGATTCTTCCTCTATTGAGACGAGAATCAAATTGGCAGAGTGAATGCCCTATTCTAACAAAACCATGTCTCCGTGTAACTCATCTGTATTGTGACAATCTTCTTCCCCCAAGATTTTTATCCATCTCATGTTCGTTCAGTCCTATAGCTGAGCGAGATGTTCGCTTTGTGCTCCCTCCTTGATGGTAACATTTGAAAGATAAAGACTCGCACAGCAGTGGATATACCACAGGAATAACTAAGTGTTCACATGGCACTACACTTGGATGATGATTTGGCAAGACTACGGTAATGAAAAAGAAAGTAGCAAAAGTCTGGAGAAGACCTGAAGATGATGAATTCTATGGCAGAAGACATTTTGTCTTTCCTTCTTCCCCCCCTCCCTTCATGGTAAAGGTAAAGGTCCCTTGTTCGAAAGCTAGTCGAATCCGTCTCTAGGGGATGGTGCTCATCCCCATTTCCAAGCTGAAGAGCCAGCACTGTCCGAAGATGTTTCCATGGTCATGTGGCCAGCATGACTAAATGACAATTGAGGTATGGGATTTGTAAAGAAGCATTTATGACTATACAATTGTGTAATTTTTTTCAGCATCTCTACCTGTGCTGAGAAATATTTATTTATTAACAAGATTTTTAACTCACGTTTCTGCCCCCATATGGCCACCGAGGCAGCTAACATTTTCTTTTCCCATCTAATCACACCTGACTGATGGCGCCCCCCACCCCGGGTTTCCAAGGCCAGAGCTGTTCAGAGGTGGTTTGCCATTGCCTGCCCCCATGTCACAACTCTGGTATTCCTTGGAGGTCTCCCTTCCAAATATTCTCCCAGGGCCAACCCTGCTTAGCTTCCAAGATCTGACCAGATCAGGCTAGTCTGGGACTGCCACCTGCTTATCCAAGCAGTAGGCCTGGGTCCAAGAGTACCCCCAGAATATGGATGTGTTCATTCAAGGGTAGTACAACCCCAACCAGACCAGGTGACAGCTTAAACCCTGGGTCAGACCTTCTGTCCACCCACAGCACTTCAGTGTTCCCTCTAAGCTGAGTTAGTGTGAGCTAGCTCAGGTTTTTTGGGCTCCAGCTCACACATTTTGGTCTTAGCCCAGGACAGATGGCTCCAGAACAAACTAATTTATGCAGTGGCCAAATCACTCACTCACAAAGTAGGATTTTTGCTCACAAGACTCCAAATCTTAGAGGGAGCATTCTAGCACTTCCATCTTGTTGGGATTAAGCTTCAGGTTGTTAGTCTGCATCCCCTCCAAAACTACCTCCAGGCACCCATTCAGTGTTTCTACAGCCTTCCTGGGACCAACAGGAAGTGCAAGACAGAGCAGAGCATCTTCTGTATATTGGCGATTTGTCTTAGATTATGCGCTTTTAAGTTGTTTTTTGAGGACTTTGCAAAGCTGCATTCTTGGCTTGAGTTGCCTCATGTCAGGTCTGCTTTTTGCAGCAGGCACTTGGTTTTGACAGAGCTATACATTCTCGGGTTGTACTTTAGTTGGAGTCTCTGATTGTACGTTCCCTAGGCTTGCAACAGTGTTCCGATTCACTTGGGCTTGGGCGATTGGGTATTTTGAACCTGGGAAACCAGAAATACGAATACTTTTTGGCTCCCTGATATTCAGATTCAAAAAAACCCTTTTTTGGGAACGGCACATCCCTAGTTGAGAAGCAGCCATTGTGTCCATTCTGGCTAACAATCTCCAAAGTTGCTCCTTGCTTCTAGTCCGTCCCTTCTCCCATTATATCATCATCATCATCTGAAAATTACTCCTTATGAGTCCTTGCAATACAGAACAAGCCTCTGGAGGATTATGAAATATAAAGGCTTTGACTTTGATCCCATGGGGTTTTGTTTTGTTTTACTAACAGTGGTACCCTCATTGACTGCAGCAAGAGACTCTTCCACTACCACTGAAAGAGCCAATGACAATCTCCAAATCCTCAGATAGATAAACGCATTAATAGGCAGGACTGTTCCTCTCCTGGACATCGATTATTAGTCATTCTGCCACGTCATTTAAATGTGATCTTGTGTGTGTAAAGTGCTGTCAAGTCATTGCCAACTTATGGTGACCCCTGGTGGGGATTTGAAGGCAAGTGGGAAGCAGAGGTGGTTTTCCATTGCCTTTCTCCGCAAAGTCTTCCTTGGTGGTCTCCCCTCCAAGTGTTGACCCTGCTTAGCTTCCAAGACCGGGCTGTGCTATAGTGTTCCACATCCCCATTGTGATCTTACCTATACACACACTACCAAAATAATAATAATGGTGTGAAGCTTTTGAAGTAGGCCATACATGCTATAAAGGGGAAGTTATGGTTTTAGATGCTCACTATCTAAGGAAGGAAGGAAGGAAGGAAGGCTGCAGAAACCCTGAACCGGTGATTGAAGCCTGTAAAGGATACAGGAGTAAAAAGGGCCCAGCAGCACAGAAACCAGGAAGGACAGAGTTCCAACAAACTAATTGGAGCTGAGTACTGAGAAGCAGAGATAGTGTCAGTTAGCCATGACAGCTGAGAGTTGTCAGCATGAGCAGAGAGTTAATTGAGAAGAGGGAAACCGTAGAAGGAGAAAGATTTTTTCATTAAGTCCCTTTGTATTGTTCAGCTAACCACGTCTAAAAAGTGTTACTGAGTTACAGCAGGCTGTGATTATTTATAATGGTTTAACCAGTGTGAAACAAAGTGGTTATTTATGCCTGCCCAGAAGGAGTTTCTTGGCATGTAAAGTTTATAAGCTTTCAGCTCTCACTTCCAAATGTTTCTTGGCACGTGAAGTTTATAGGCTTTCAGCTCTTACTTCCAATGTTATGTCAGTAGAGTTTGAGCCGTACCAGATAAACCTTGATCCTGTTCTCTCTTAAAAGAAAACTTTTTTCTTCTTCTCTCTAATTTATCTCAGTGCTCAGTCATCAGCCACAGGTCTGCATGACCTTTATGGCCAAGCCAAATCCTGTCTCAGAACCATAGTTTTCCTTGTGTCATGGATGCAGTGGGGGAAAGGACGGATGTGATGAACCTGAGGTGATGTCTCATGAGGTGAAATTTGGGAATAATCTGAAATGCTGGATGTCACAGAGTCTTCAGCAACATGTGGGCAGCAATGCTCCCTCTAAACTGTGGAGTCTTGTGAGGAAAAATTCTACTTTGTGAGCTACCAGCATTAAAGATGTGAGTGAGCAATTTGGCTCCTGTCTAAATTAATTTGCACTGGAGCCATCCTTCCTGAGCTCAGACAAAAATGTGTGAGCCAGAGGCTAAAATACTGTGTGCTAGCTCACACTAACTCAGCTTAGAGGGAACACCGGTGGGCAGTACTACTTTAACCAGAGGTACTTAGCAAGAATGCCTTCTCTCTTTCACATTATTTATAATCTGTGCTGCAGTACCAGAAATCTTTATTAGACCTAATAACCAAAGAAAAGGAAAATCTACCGATCATGAAATAAATCCACTTTGCAGGCTGATAACATTGCACATACTTTCAGGGAACTAATGTCATCAGTAACAGCACTTCTTGGTTTTAGGATCCAAATCAATTGAACACAAATGTCAAGTCAAAGTCAACTTATGGTGATCCCAGCAAGGGGCTACCAAGGCAAAGGAAAAGCACAGGTGGTTTATCATTGCTTTCTTCTGCAGAGCCTTCCTTGGTGGTCTCCAGGCCCGTAGCTACAGTGGGGCATCTCGGGGCTAGGCCCCCTGACTTGCTGGCAAGGCCCCCTGATTTCCCATCTAGCCCAGGGTGTCATGGCCTTCTCCCCTGTATTAAATTGATAGCCAGTGCCCCCTAAGAAATTTAAATGCCCCCTGACTTTAAAAAATCTTGGCTACGGGCCTGGTAGTATCCCTTCCAAGTACCCTGCTTAGCTTCCAAGATGTGACAAGACCAGGCTATACCATCCTGCCTTCTCTCCCAAATTTGAATTAGTGGGGTTAAATCTTAAATCATGCACTCAAGAGACTATAGGGACTTTTTCAAGAATTTCATGGATAAACGTAGTGAAGTAGAGCACATGAGTTTGAAGAACTCTTAAATTTAAATTGTATTCTGGTAATTAGAAATACAGAGAAACAAGTGCAAAATTGCAATAGTGACGATGGTGCTATTACCACAGATTTGTCTTTCTTTCTGTACTTCCCATATGTTCTCCCATGAATGCATGAAGATCATGGAAGAATGTGATATAGAAACATATTAATGGGAAGATCAAAAATTGCTTTGGAGGTATTATAGGAGAATTGAAAGAGAGAGATGGATATTCCCAAAGTGTCAATTTATTATTTGGCTTTGCAAACAAGGGCTATTGCCAATTGGTATATAAAAAAGCCATTAAAATCCTGGCAGATACAGGAATAGTATAAGGTAGAAGGTCCATAATGTGAAGCTTTATAGTTTAAATAAGCAAGACAAATGCGATTTTTGAATTTAAAAAATCTGGCAAACTGGGAGAAGATGAAATACACATTGACAGCCAATAAATATTCAGTGATCCCTTCCCTTTCCAATGGAAAATAAATCCTCAATTAATTGGGAGACGAGAGGCCTGAGCAGGATTGAAATGTCCCTTATAAAAGGACAATTGAGGCAGTGTGATGACGTGTCAACAGATGAATAGAGATAGAGGCCCTTTCCACATTTGCCTGCCGCTCCAGATTTTCTCAGTGTTCAAGTCAAGGCAATTTAAGTTTGCAGCACCCAATAACCCAGGGCAACAGCAGGTTGAAACCGGGCTGACCACTGAAGGGAGGGGATGTAATGCAGAATGGTGTGGGGGGGGGGGCGAAATAAAAAGAAGAACATAAGAGAAGCCATGTTGGATCAAGCCAGTGGCCCATCCAGTCCAACAGTTTGCGTCACACAGTAGCCAAAACCCAGGGGCCATCGCAGGGTCCATCAGCGGGGGCCAGAACTCCAAATGCCCTCCCATTCTTGCCCCCCAAGCACCAGGAATACAGAGCATCACTGCCCCAGACAGAGTGCTCCCTCCATACCTTGTGCCTAATTAGCCACTGATGAACCTCTGCTCCATATGGTCATCCAATCCCCTCTTGAAGCTGTCTATGCTTGTAGCTTCCTGCAGCAGTGAATCCCACGCTTTAATTACCCTCTGATCTGTTCTAAGCTTACTGCTCGTTAATTTCACTGAGTGCCCAGGGGTTCTTGTGTTAGGAGAAAATGACTTCTTTCTCCCACGCATAACTTTGCAAACCTCTGCCGTGTCACCCCTCAAGAACTCGTTTCTCCTGCACAGCTGTTAAATGTTCTAGAAAGCTGAAGCCAGAGCCAGAACTGCACAATTCGCAGGCCCCAGAGAAATGCATTCGGAAATATCGCCCTATCTCTGAAGCACTTGCGGAGCCTGTTTGACAAGCATCCCATCCGGGCTGCCCGCTCACTAGAAGGCTGAACTTGATTTTAGTGCAGAATGGGGGGAAAAACTGGATTAAAAAAGAAGGTTGAATTCAATTTTAGTGCAGAATTGCTTGGAGGACACCGCGGTGAACATGGGTTAAAAGGAGAGTGCAGAAAAGACCAGAGTGAAAAAGCAGCTGGGTAGAATCTTATCTAAACCATACTCAAATCCCAACTTGACCATAGATGCCCACTGGGTGACTTTGGGCGGTCATACATTCTCAGCCCAACCTAGGATAAAATTCAACAAGGACTGATCTGAAATATGGGTTGATTTGGAATACCGCCATCATTTGCTTGTTTCTATCTGTAAATTGACATTGTTTAACTTTGTATTGTGTTTTTAACTGTTTTAATTCTGGACTGGTTTATGATATTTTAATCGTGTTAGCCGCCTTGAGCCAGTGTGTCCAGCAAGGTGGGATACAAATAGAAACAATAAATAAATAAATAAAATGGTGGTTGTGGTTTGAATAGACGTTCTCAGCAACTGCAAAAAAATAAAATAAAATTGAGAGGTGGCTAAAGGGCATTTCAAACAGCCTTTGTATGACTAACTTCACTCCTTGGGTTTCTGAGAAGGTAGAGAACAGAATGGCAAACTAAAATGCTTTTGATTTTTAGAAGGAATAAATGCAGGGCTCTTTTTGTAGCAGGAGCTCCTTTGCATATTAGGCCACCCCCCCAATGTAGCCAATCCTCCAAGAGCTTACAGAGCTCTTCTTACAGGGGATACTGTAAGCTCTTGGAGGATTGGCTACATTAGGGGTGTGTTGCCTAATATGCAAAGGAGTTCCTGCTACAAAAAGAGCCCTGAATAAAGGTATACATTCTTGAAATAATATTCATAACTTTAAAAGTTCACGGAAAATTGGAAACTTTTGAAGGAATCCTGTGTTGGAGCCAACCAACATTTTGTTGCTGAAAAAAGAGGAATGGAAATGTTTGGCTATGAAATAAGGGGCTGGTGGGACATGCATGGACAAAGGGGGCTGCCATAAGGAGGGAAATAGGTGAGACCAAGTGAAGAAGGTGACTGGATCCCACCTGTATGTTTAGATGTCTTAAGAAATTATGGGGTGAAATAGGGATACATTCATTCTGCTGGGTTTTTTTTTTTTTTTTGGGGGGGGGGTTAAGTCACAGTCAACTTATGGCGATCCCACAGATTTATCAGGGCAAGAGTTGTTCAGAGGTGGTTTGCCATTCCCTACCACTGCATAGCAGTCCTGGACTTCCCTGGAGGCCTCCAATCTAAGTACTGGGCTGACCCTGCTTAGTTTCCAAAATCTGACAAGATCAAGCTAGCCTGGGCCATCCCTGTCAGGGAAGAATATGCAGGCCAGAACAGGAATATATTATTGGATTTCTAAATAGTTAATAGTCAAATGATTAAATGTTTGAAATGTTAGTTAAATGTGATAGATACAATGTATTAACATTTATATACTATCATTTCAAAGCCCTGGAAAGTAGCAAGGTTGGTTTTTTTTAAAAAAATGATCCAGAGAAAATCCAGGAAATTACAGGCCCATTAGCCCAAAAGTCTGTTCTGTGTGTTTGTTTTTTTTTTTTTAAATCACTACAACCTACTTCTTATTCAGGTGAGGGGGGGGGACACTGTGGCTCAGGGGAAGGGCCTCTGCTTACAGAAGGTCCCAGTTCAACCCCCAGCACTTCCAGTGAAAAAGACCAGGCAGTAGGTAATGAGAAAGACTACCACTTGAGACACCAGAGAGCTGCTGCCAGTCTGATGGACAATACTGCATAATTATTTTTAGAAGATTACTTCCATAACCTTGTAAAAATCTCAGAATAAATTATTTTAATTTTTTTAAATACTTAAACATTTAAAATATTTAAACATTATAAGAGAAAACAGAATCAAGTCAAATTTCACCAACCCTTTCCCACTATATTGGTAGACCAGTCCTCCAAAGAACATGTTTACCCACCCCTCTCCACTATATTAGTAGCCCTGGCCTCTGGAGAGTCAGTCTACCTGCACCTTTCCACTATATTGGTAGACCTGGCCTCCAGAGAATCAGTCTATCTGTCCCTTTCCACTATATTGGTAGACCTAGCCTCTGGAGAACATATCTACCCACCCCTTTACACTATATTGGTAGATCTGGCCTCCAGAGAATAGGTCTACCCACCCCTTTCAACTATAGACCTGCCTCTAGAGAACAGGTCTCCCCACCCCAGTCCACTATATTTGTAGACTTGGCCTTGGACTATTGCCTTGTGGCGAGCCTTAGAAAACATACTTGCATGTGGGGGGGAACCTCCTGCAGTCTACTTTTTTAAAAAAAGGTTAAATATGACAACTAGCATTACAGATCAAGTATAACACATGAGGAATTATTGCTGTCAGAACCCTGCCTAACTAAAACAAACAGGGAGTTGCTTAAATGTTATCAACCTGCCCAAACTACTTATTTATTCAAATATTTATATCCCACTTTTCCCTGTGACTCAAGGCAGCTTACAAATCATACTGAAAAGTACAATAGAGTTGTGTGTGTGGGGGGAATCATTTTTCCCCCTGCTCCATTGTAGGCTATGGGGACCATTATAGTCAATAGGCCCCATAGTCCATAATGGAGAATCAATTGGGGGTATCTGGGGCTTGGGGCAGCTGGGTTTCTATAGGCAGATACACCAAATTTCCAGCATAGCTGCTGGTGTCTCTCCTCATTCCCCCTCCCCCAAGTTTCAAAAAGATTGGACCATGGGGTTCAATTCTATGGTCCCCAGAAGCAGAAACCGCAGAGTTGGCAGCTAAAATTTTGTGTGCCAGTGCCCCCTAGTGCAGCTTAGAGGCAACTATGACCAAGAGTCTGATTGAGTATAAGGTATGTTCATGTGTTCATGTGATAGAGCAGTGGGCTGGGTGTCAAATCCTCATCATCTGAGGATTTGTGACTCACAATTTCACTTAGTTGCATCCTGTGGCTCAGCCACATAATGCACCTAGTCCAGAGTGGGAGAGGGAGAGTGACCTTGAGCCTGCTGATCCTGCTCCCTGCTTCCATACAGTGCTGGCTCCTCAGCACTGTGCCTACATGTGAAGGAGGATGTGTGCTGGGTGAGTTGCACAGCGGCCACTTTGCCTACCTCCCCAGGTGACTCACACAACATTGATCAGCTACAGCTTTACCATAAGCCTCTCCATTTCCAGTTCCAGGTTGGGAAATGCCTAGAGACTTGGGGGTGGAGTCTGGGGAGGACAGGGACCTCTGTAGGGTTTAATGTCATATGGCCCACTCTCCAAAGAAGCTGTTTTCTCCAGGGAAACTGATCTCTGTAGCTTGGAGATGAGTAGAGATGTGCACAAATCACCTTTTTGTAGTTTGATTAGGATTGTGGTTCATGATTCAAACCATGAAAACACGTGAATCAGGAGGTTGGTTCATGAGCTGACCTGGTTCATAATGGTTCATGAGCCATTTAAAGTTTAAACCCCTGCTGTCTGCAACTTTTCAAGGGGAGCAGAAAGCAGAGGTTTAAATGACAATTTAAACCAAACAGCTGAGCAGTGGGAAACTCCCTGCTGCTCAGCTGTTTGGTTTAAATAGCTGAGAACTATTTAAACCCCTGCTTTCTGCTCCCCATGGCTTTTCACAGGGAGCAGAAGACAGTGGCTTAAATGGCACCCAGCCATTTAAACCAAACAACTGAGTGGTGGGGAGCTCCCCACCACTCAGTTGTTTTGCATGAAGAGGAGAAAGCAAGGGTTTAACCCCCGCCTTTTGCTTTTCACAAACCACATCAAAATTCTTGGAAGTTCATGGTGGTTCTTCAGTTCATGAACATTGCTTCACGAACCACAAATTGGCCAAGATTCATGATGAGCTTTAGTTCATCAGCCCAGTTTGTGCCCATCCTTAGAAATAAGCTGTAATTCTGGGAGATCCCCAGTCTCTACCTGGAGTTTGGCATCCCTAAATCCACCCCTGGAGGCAGCAGGCATCCTTTGCCTTCCAGTGCTCACAGATTTTGTCCATGGTGAGGGTCTACTGTACTACAACCTATACATAACTTTACCAGATCACCGAGAACTAGGCCAAAGGTCTGGGCATCTACAGCAACTTCAGGTTGCCAGCCTCCCCCCTTGAGGAATATAAATAATTTCTGAGTTGATGGCATGACATCATTTCTGGGGAAACCCTGGAAGTGATGCCAGTTCTCTCCAGGAATCACCAGAAACTTTATAGTTTTACCTTGGACTTCCTGGCAATTCCTAGAGAGGTGTGACATTACTTCCACATTTTCCCAGAAGTGACATCACACCATCACCAATGGCCACCTCCTGCTCCCCCAGTCTCCCTAAGTAACATATATGCCACACATTTATATATGCTAAAAAGATTAGTACTGTAGAGACGAGCAAAGCAGTCAGTTCCATCGTGCATTTATTTTAACAGTCTATTAATCTTAAAAAAAAAACCCAACAACCTTGCTTTAAAGAACAAGGTACTGAACTTACTTCCTAAGACATAAGAAGACGTCCCTCCCTCCCCCCACTTACTTCCTATAGCACTGCTAAAATTTGATGTAGTTGCAGAAAAGGTGAGTGGTTTGCAACTCCAAAAGCCTAATTAGGAAGAAAAATGTTTCTGGGGATAGCCGAGACCTTCTTCCGTCCCAGCTTCTTAATCTAGTCCTAAAAATATATCGGTTGGGGCAAACCATTGTACAACTGCCGATTTCGTTAGTTTCTCTAATTGCAGGCACTTCATCAACTGACAAAAGAAAAGCCTCAGTGGGTGCACCTCTTCAAAAATCTGGGACAATTTACATGTAATTTCAGGAAGCAGCAGGCATACCCAGCTGGAGAAAAATAATAATAAAATGACTTCCTGTAATCGGGAAAAAAGAAGTCTCAAAGCTTTCTCTCTCTCTCTCTCTTTTGTGATTAAAATGAAATTTGTTACTTGAAGTCTTGTTTTAGTAATTACCTCTTGCCAATCCAGCACATTTCTTTTGGCCCTCAGTTGACCCAATCATGGCCCCCGTCTTTGAAACAAAATGGATTTCGGAATATGACCCTGTGTAGTTTTGCCATCACAAATGATGCCTTTTGCTGAGACTGCAGTGATGCAGCATCGGGTGACTGTTGCACATTCCACAAGGAAGATCTGACTGCAAGTAGCTGTAAACACTGAGAAAGCAACTGTTAATACCAAAAGAACTTTTTTTTTTTTTTTTTTGGTTGGGGGGACATATCTAAAGCTTGTCTGTGACATGGACAAGCCAAAGAAGGAAACCAGGATTTTTTTAATTTGGGGGCCTTTAAATAAGTCAGGGGGCACCTCACACAGACACCCCCACAATCCCCCAAGGGAGTGCCACTAATGAAAAAAAATAGAAGTCTGGGGGCCTGGACTGGATGGTAAGTCAGGGGGCCTTGGCAGTAAGTTGGGGGGCCAGGCCCCGAGATGCCCCACTGCAGCTACAGGCCCGAAGGGCACACAAACAGCTCTGAGAAGCCTGCTCAGGCAAGGAAGGGCAAGAAAGCCGCAGGTAGAGATGGTGAGGGCTACCAACCTTGGAGAAAGGCTAGGCCAGCAGCAATTAGCAGCAGCAGCAGCTGGGAGTGGGTGGGGCAGCTGGAGTTGCCAGATTCCAAGGTAGAAAACACCTGGAGATTTGGGGGTGGAGCTTGAGGGCGATGGGGTTCAGGGAGATGAGGGACTTCAGTGGGGTTCAGCCAAAGAATCCAAAGCAGCCATTTCCCCTAGGTGAACAGATTTCCCTTGCCTCAAGATCAGTTGCAATCCCAGGAAAACTCCAGATACCACCTGGAGGATAGAGACCCTGGGGCAGCTGCTCAGCCAAGCCAGGGTGCTTATTAGAGCAAGGCTTAAAAAGCAGCAGCCCAATGGTCATGGGGATGGCTGATGGAGTAGCAAGGGGAACTTGTGAGCCACAAGGAAGGTAGGGTCCAGTAGGGTAAGGTAGGGTAGGGTGCCGTTTGCTACTGTTAACCACTTCTTTGCACTGTATAGGAAATGGTCTGGATAAACAGCTGACAGAACTGACTGGTGTGCCTGGAATGTACTTGGAGGGAAAAGGACCCATCGACTCTAGACCCTTACCCGGATGGCTATGGGCTGCTGTTCTACAGATTGCCTGGGGAATGCCCATTCCTGCCACATTGTCCACATGGGTTATTATGACAGACTATTCCTCCCACAAGATGATCACGAAGACATGTCTTATACTGAATCAGAACCTTGGTCCATCAAGGTCATTACTATCTATGCAAACCAGCAGTGGCTCTGTTGAATCATGGTAGAGGTCTTGCACATCCCCTACTACCTGGTCCTTTTAAGTGGAGATGCTGGGAGTTAAACATGGGACCTTCTGCATGCCTAGGAGATGCTCTACCACTGAGCCAAATCCCTTCCAAATGTGTTTGAACCTAGAATCACAGAATCATAGAGTTGGAAAGGACCTCCAGGATCATCTACTCCAACCCCAGTCACCAGGCCAGGAATTCACAAATACCTCCACACCCACAGTGACTGCTGTTCTATGCTCAGAAAATGACAAAATTTCTCCAGGATATGAGAGTCCTAGATCCACCTACATGATATTAGAGTCCTTTTGTGAAGAAGAGCCCTGACTGGCATATTGTTTTGGCTAACTGGACAATGTTATAGAGTTTTTCAGTCCACTGGGTGCCAGAGGGAAAAAAGGGGGACGGGTTTAAGGCCACGCCTCTGTCTCTGCCTTTGAGGAATTGGGTGTCACCACAGCACTGCCCCCATCCAAGGGAAATACAGAAAATTCCAGGAGGAAGGCAGGTTTGTAAGCTGCTTTTATTTTAAGGCCAGAAGGAACCTTTGAGGGTGTTATGCCTTGAGGTCTCCAAAGGGCTGCCCTCAGGGCTCATTTCCTGCAGGAGCACACAGGAGTGAAGCTCCGGCAGTAAGGAGCCCAGGGGGTAGGCAAATGCAGCAAGCCCCACCCCCTGCTCCCAGCAACCCCCCACTTTCCTGGCCTGTTGGCCGACCCAGCAGAGTGCTGCCATGAGCTGCCACTCAGGCTGCTCTGCCACTGCATAAGCCGTGGCACCCAGCCTGCCCAGGCTCTGCCCATCCTCATGCTGGCCTTGGCGTGGTGCCTCTGCAAGACGGGCCCTGGCAACTCTTGTGAGGCCTGTGAGGAGCTCCGCCCTGGCCTCTTATGCCTACTTGGCCTCCTCCTGTGCCTCTGCCCCGCCACTGCCCTGGCCCCCTATCTGCTCAAGGTCATGCATGTCCTCCATGCCACCCTCCTCGACCCGTAAGCAGCCACACATTTTCCTGCACTTGTTGGCCATCCAAAAGAGTCCAGTGGCACCTTTAAGACCAAGGTTTATTCAGGTATAAGCTCTCCCTCCTCTGTGAGGACAGCTCTGCACTTCCCCCCGCCCCCATAGCTAGCAATCCAAAAGAGTCCAGTGGCACCTTTAAGACCAAGCTTTATTCAGGTGCAAGCTTTCCCTCCTCTCTGAGGGCAGATCTGCACATCCTCCCACCATAGCTAGCGATCCAAAAGAGTCCAGTGGAGCCTGAGCGGTGGGTGTTGCCTTCTGACACACTTCCAGTGATGTCAGGGTGTGTGACATATGCAAATAAGTTATGCTAATGAACTCCTGTACCTCTTTTTCTATGAAATGACCCCTGGCTGCCCTCACCCTGACGTCCCCTTCTCCCTACTTCCTTGGAGCCAGAGAGCTGAGAGGACCACAAGCCTGTGAAGGTCCTGTCTCTTCAACCTTCCTTGGAAAGGTAGCTATGAAACTGCCTCAGCTTGCTTGCTGGGAAACAGAGTTATAACTATAAGGGGAGAAGGGTAGTAGACTTGCAATTAATGGTTTAACATTTAGACTAGCTAACATTAGGGATGCCAGCCTCCAGGTGGGACTCTGAGAATTACAGCTTCTCTCCAAATTACAGAGATTTGTTCCCCTAGAGAAAATGGCTACTTTGGAGGGTGGAATGTATGGCGTATCCCACAAAGGTCCCAGTTTGGTGTAGTGGTTAAGAGTGGCAGACTCTAATCTGGGAGAACCAGGTTTGATTCCCCACTCCTTCAAATGCAGCCAGCTGGGCAACCTTGGCTCAGCCACAGTTCTCTTAGATCTGTTCTCTCAAGAGCAGTTATCTCAAAGCTTTCTCAGCCCCACCTACCTCACAGGTTATCTGTTGTGGGGAGAGGAAGGAAAAGGAGATTGTAAGCTACTCTGAGACTCTGAATGAAGGGTGGAGTATAAATCCTCCTCTTCCTCCTCCTCCTCCTCCTCTTCCTTCTTTTTCTTTGAAAGTCACCAGCTGATTCTAAGGGTCTGCTCTCTTTTGTGCCTATGTGGACTATGGCTGAGGACTATGGAGACACAGGTTAAAATGATGCTGCCTGGGTGAGCATGGCCAATCTCATAGCGTAACATACCTCGCAGAGTTGTTGCGATGCTAACATAGAAAAGTTGAAAAGTAAATTTACTGTTCTTTGGAAGAATGATGGGATTTTTTTTTTTAAAAAAGGTGATAGATTCTGATGGAATAACACCAATGTGAGATGTCTACTGGAGCATTATAAATCAGTCGAATATGCTAAATATTTTAATACAGTAATATTTATTACTGATGTTCTAAAGCAAAAGTGCATGACAGTATCCTTGGTAGATTGCTGGCTTTTGTATTTTACACAGAAACAACGGGTAGAACTAAATATTATTATTTTTTTTAAAAAAATCAGCCCTCTGAGTTTTGCCCCATACCTTTCCATCACATATGACATAACATACTAGGTGGATGTAATTATTCTGCCTGTGACATGGAGAAGTAGTGAGGAGATGCTTAACAATGAAAGTTCAAGACATGAGGCAAGCTTAGGGTTGCCAGTTCCCCCCAGTAACTGGGAGGGGATGGGGGGTAGGGTGGACAGATCCAGGATGGGAAACTCCTAGAGGTTTGAGGATGGAGTCTGGGGAGGACAGAGACCTCAGTGGGGTACATTGCCATAGAGTATACCCTCCAAATATCCCTTATAGCTTGTAGTTCAGCCGTTCCCAGCAAAGACAAGGTTGAGTTGATAATTCATGGCACACTTACTAATTCTCCCACTAAAAAGTACAATCTGATCTATGCAGCTGTACTTGGAAGTATGTCCCACTGAGTTCATTGATGCTTTTATCATACGGGGCTGGCTCTCTCATGATGCGGTAAAGTGGTGGTAGCAGATTTGGAGGGGTGACAGTCACTGCCTCTGCTGCCACTCCTGGCATGTGCTCCTCAAGCTTTTGCCTCACAGTATTACCTTGACCTCATCCCCACTCCTTCATTCCTTGTGAGTGCTCAGAAAACTCTATTGGCGTGAACATTTGACCACACAATGCTTAAAGATGGCTGAGGAATGAGGAAGGAAGAAATGCCAGCTGTTCCAGATAGGGGAAAACATGGGTGAAACACTGTCTCAGGTAGTCAGGGATAGTTTTGAGTGACATTCTGAGTTGAGGGGCTCTTGATAAGAACTTAAGAGAAGCCAATGTTGGATCAGGCCAATGGACCATCTAATCCAACACTGTCACACAGTGGCCAAAAAATACCAGATGCCATCAGGAGGTCCACCAGTGGGGCCAGGACACTAGAAGCCCTCCCACTGTTGGCCCCCCAAAGAAACCAAGAATACAGAGCCTCACTTGCCCAAGAGTTCCTCGTGGCTAATAGACACTGATGGACTTCTGCTCCATATGCTTATCTAATTCCCTCTCGAAGCCATCCATGCTTGTAGCTGCCTCCACCTCCTGTGGCAGTGAATTCCACGTCTTAATCACTCTTTGGGTGAAGAAGTACTAGTGTAGTAAAGATGCACCAGATTTCAGCTTAACATCTTAATGGAACACATGCAGGCTCTGAAGTCAGTTCTCCAAGTCAGTAAGCCCATAGTTTGCCCATTTTATCAGGTATTTCCTTCAGCTGCTGCTCATGTGAATTTTGTTGAATACATTCAATGGAAGCAGTTTACCCATTACTTTGACATTCATCAAGGGTTGGGTGATGAGAAATCAAGTGACAGTTATGTATTCTTTTTTAAATTATTTATTTATTTAGAAAAAAACAGTGAGGAGACAGAAAATAAAAAAGGGTAAAGGGGGGAAATGGGTTATTGTCAGGCTGCTGTGCAATTTACTGTGTGCCTGCCATGGGGGGGGGGTCCCCTTCCCTTTGATGTACCCGCGGCTTGCCAAATGGTAGAGTCAAATGTCCAGAGTCCGCTTTATTATTCTACATTTTGTATACAGGGGCTATGTGCTAGAGAGGGCGTAGGCAATGGCTAGGTTAAGGTGGGGGGTGTTGCTTGACCATTAAATGTAGCAGGGAAGTACAAGGGGGTGATTGGGTCTTGGGTTTTATTACTCCTATCTGAAACTGATATATCTGTAACCTTAACACGGTCATCCTTAGTTCTAACAAAGGATTTGTGCAGAGGGTATCTATCACTGATTTCAATAAAGTTAGTTTCTATCAAATTGGCTGGTGTTGAGAACTGATTTAACTGGGACTCTGACAGTTATACAACATAATTACATTTATCAAAGACAATTGTGTAGTAAATAATGTATATGACAGATAATAATTTCCCTTTTATCCCCTTCATTGCAATGTTAAGGGATTATTTATAAAATATAATAATTCTTATTTCTGTGGGGGTACAATCGTATTCATCATTTAAGTTTTAAGTTTCAGACTTCATAATATGCTTTGACTACATTGGTTTCATCATTACTATGTATTCAAGATAACATATTTTTGTCAGTTCTACATATTCATTAGAACCTGTAATATATAAGTAGTATATCATGGTATTAAAGAAAGTCTATTATATATCTCATACAGAGAACACATTTATATTTGGAATATTACATTTGGAACAGATTTTAATTTCATTTCCATACATTTTTATACGATATTTTCTCACTTTAAGTTTGTCTCCTGCTAGCATAATCTGCATAATACACATTACATTTCTCCTCAAATTTTGTAATAGACCTGTTTCTCAAAAGGTTGTTAATTTTGGCATTAGTGCATATTCAGCAAGTCTATTTCCCCATTCTTCTAAACGTGGACAGATGTCTCATTTTCATTTTGTGGCATAAATAGTTCTAGCCACTGTCACCATGTATTTGAGTAGTTCTTCTAACAATTTTGGTAATTTGTTAGGCAGAACACCTAATAACGTGCTCTTGGCTTCCACTGGGAATGTAAACTTTAACATTTTCTGCATTTTTCAGTGTATTTCTTTCCAATATTTTATTTGCATTTTTATGCATCCACCACATATGAAAGAAGGTTCCATCTATATCTTGACATTTCCAGCATTTTCCTTTGTAGTTTTTATGTACTTTCTCAATGTCCTTGGGAATTATATACCATCTGAAAAACATTTTGTACCAATTTTCTCTTAGTGTCTGGCTAACTGTAAATTTAATATCTTCTCCCCATAGTCATTCCAGTTGTTGCATAGATATCTGTTCTTTAAGGTTTTGTGTAGCATTGGAAAATAATCAACACAATTTTGATTTTCAGTAGATCCATTTTTGTATCAGATTGTAACATTTAGATTTTTTTTTTTTTTTGAAAGCTGTATTTTTACACAGTTCGGGGGGGGGATTCTGTCTTATCACCATTATCTTTAGTTTAGTAATTTCAGCAGTCCTTGCCGAGTAGCATTCTCGTTACGCTCTGTATTACTGTACCATTAAAACTTTGAGTTAAGGGTTTGTTTTGATACTCACAGGAAGTGACTACAGTTCACATTATGTTCTTCACTATCTTACAAGAGTCTGTTGTGAGATCTCTGAGTTTTATAGTTTGTTTTATTTTTAACTGTCAGAAACGCTCCTGGGGAGGAGGGGGATGGAAACATGCCGACTTCTGGCCAATTTAAGTTTAAATTAAAAGACTTCTCAGTCCCCAAGTGGTACAAAAATACTAGAGTGGAGGAATGGACAAGCTTCTTTCTCATATAAAATTTTTATTACACGAGGGATGCCCCATTTCTGCTTCTCATGTAAAATCTCGTGAGGTCTCAGCCTTACAATATTTTGGATCTAACTCTGGTCCAAGATTTGGAATCTCTTGTGAACCCTTGGTCACTGGAACACATGAAGCTGTCTTGTACTAACCCCTGTACACATGACCTCCTGCATGTTGACTGAATGCGCAAAGAGGCACTGGACCTGCTCCCAACCTCTGCATGATCACCACATGTGAAGACAGTATTCATGTGAACATTCCCTCCCTGCTTTCCAATCATTGCTTATCACAGAGAGGGGGCATACATGTGGACACTGCCTCTGTGTGTAGGTAGGCACCATATTCAAGAGCTGGTGATCATTAGAGGCAGGGGCAGGGCCTCTGCACTCATGCCCACTCTTCTTCTCCATGTCCATTCTGTATCTGGCATTCACTCCACATTTTCTCAGCACTTGACCTGGTTCCCCCTTGCCTCGGAATAGCTGTTTTCATTGCATTATCTTGGATTCTGGTTTCTGCATTGGGTAGTGTCAGCTTGCCATCTATTTTGTTCTCAGCACTCGCTCCTGCATTGGTATGCAGATTTTCCTGTGTCAGTACTTGCCTCAGCGATCATTAACCATGTAGGAGATGCTTTGGATGGTGGATCGCACCCGACTGAGCCAAGTAATTCAGGGCGAGGTGATAAATACAGAGGGGGAAATAGGGGTGGGGGAACAGATGGAAATTGGTGAAGCCATGCCAAGTTGTCTGCTTACTGTTCCCTTCAAATTAGAAGCAGAGGAAGGAAAAGGTGCCTTTCAAAACCACATTCAGATACCCCAGGGCACCATCGTACTGACTGTGAAGTCACCCCTGAATTGCCATAAGTCTGTGCAGAAGGTACCATAAAAACCTGATGAACAAAGAAAGTGAGCAGCATGCAGTGTAGAGGGAGATTAATCTCCCAACGTGGCTGTGGAAAAACTGTGAGGAAACAGATGGGTGCAGAATCAGCCCATGTTCTCAGTCAGCACATGGAAGGGTCATGAGTCCAGGGCAACTTTGAGTCAGATTATTGGTCCATTGAGGCTGTTTGTGTCTGGCTGGCAGCCACTCTCCAGGGCCTCAGATGGAGCTCTTTTATAACACCTGTCACCGGATACTATGCAGGGGATTGACTATGAGGCATTCAAAACAGATGCTGTACCCCTGTGCCACCACCCCTCCCCTCTGTTCTCCTGCCCATTCATAATTAAACTTTCTTTGCAACATTACGATGCCACAGTTTCCTGAGAACCTTTCCCCCTCTACGTTTGGAGTTAGAGCACATACATTTCAGTTCAATCGCTCCCTCTTCAATAGAACATGGGAAACGTTCGCCGTTTCCAAAACCCGCTGTAGCTTGCAACATTGTTTTTAGACTGTGACTAATTATACGTGTCTAGCTGTACATTCCTCATCTAATGATTACAGATGCGCAAAAAGCATCAAATGCTTCATTCATGCCATAGCAGAACAAAAGATTAAACATTGACATTGACGTGCTACATTTTCTCCTCTCACAATGCGAGGGGACAAAGAGCTAAGAGACAGCACAATTTGTAGAGAAAGGTAGGATCAGATCCGAGCTGCAAGGAGGAAAGCTCTTCAATGGCTGGAACAGCTAATGCGAAAACATTCTGAATGGATTTAATTCCACTGGACATGACATCCGCCTGACAGAGAAGAGGACAAATGCGACCGAGCAACAGGTTAAACAACTGCTGCATAAATCAAATGTGAAACGGGTTACTGTGCATCAAATCTACAATAGCACTCATTTAGACTGTGAAAATCAGAAATGGTTATTACATAGAATCATAGAATTGGAAGGGGCCATATAGGTCATCTAGTCCAACCCCTTGCTCAATGCAGGATCAGCCTGAAGCATCCTTGACAAGTGTTCATCCAGCCACTCCTTGAAGACTGCCAAAGAGGAGGAGCTCACCAGCTTCATAGACAGTCGATTCTACTGCTGAGCTACTCTTACTGTAATCCCCCTCCCCAATACCCAGCCATTACCTTCCTGTCCTTAATTTAAATCCATTATTGTGAGTCTTCTCCTCTGCTGCCAACAGGAACAGCTCCCTGCCCTCCTTTAAGTGACAGCCTTTCAAATACTTAGAGCAGTTATGACCCCCTTCAGCCTCCTCTTTCCTGGACTGAACATTCCCAAGTCCCTCAGCCTTTCCTCATAGGGCTTGGTCTCCAGGCCCCTGATCATCCTCGCTGCTCTCTTCTGCACCCATTCAAATTTTGTCTACAGCCTTTTCAAAATGTTATGACTCTGTTAATCCACCCCAAGAACACATTCCTCTTTTTTTGCCACTGTGTCACATTGACTGCCCTTGTTTAGCTTACCTGTACTCCAAGATCTTGTTCACATACTCCTTGCACATCATGTGCATTTTGCTCCTGGAACAACATCTTTCCCCTTCTTCCATTTCTTCTGGAAGCCCTTGTTACCCCTAAAGCCAATGCTAGGTATTGGGGGAATGTCATTGTCAACATGCCACATGGCAGGGAGTGATGCAAGAAAAGGGAATTGTGTGAAATCTCAATTTCCCCTTGACTCTTCTATATGAAGAAAAACTCAGGGATCCATCCAATCCTATAAAACTCCTTTTAAAACCAACCAACCAACCAACCAACCAACCAACCAACCAACCAACCAACCAACCAACCAAAACCTCTGAATGCTTCTGAAAACACCCAAGATCTACACCCGTATCATCAACATTTTACTCTCAGTGAGAATGAAGGCCACAGGAAGATCTCACAGAAGCCTTCTCCAAGAATCATCACTATTGGTATATTTTGGCCCCACCAGCCAGTGGTGCAGCCTTTGCCTCCTTTGAAGGAGGTAGAGCAGGCACGTGTGCTGAGTCACAGCACATAGGCCTTCTCAGGGGGGCAGAGCTGGCTAGTTAATGGCCAGCTCTGCTCCCGCCCTCATTCAGTTGCTGAAAGAGCTTGGCCCACCCTCCCACCCAGATCGCTGTATGGGCTTTGGCTGGTTGCCTGTTTCTGGGGGGCAGGTAGGAATTTTTGATCCCTGACTGATTGGCCGTGATCAGGGATGTTTTTTTCACCTATCTTGTACAGTCAGTGGGTTGTGGAAATGGCACAGGGAAATGCTACTTTATTAGGTTTGTCACATTAGCTGGCGGGATCGGGGCTGGTGAGTGATATGCGGCTAGGGGGAGGACTGATTAACAACCCCAGTTTGGGGGATAGGAGTCTGGCTGGATTAGCCTTTGGGTTGCACAACCAGGGGAAAAGATAGCAGACTGTCTTTGGGAGTGCATGGATTGATCAGCCACTTAAGTTCTACAGTTTGGCGGTTGGATCTCCAAGGCATTACCTGTTCACTGTGCCTGACTGGTGTGAGCCATAGATACTGGCTCAAGCTGGGGGCAGGTTGGCTTCCCATTATACATCTAGGGAAGGGTCAGGATGACCCTTGGCCTGGATCATGGCACAAGTCACCGTTGGCCCTTGCCGTTGAGTTACAGGTTGATAAGTCAAATAAAGTGGCCCATAGTTCATCCAGTCTATGTGTCTGTTTCTTCATTCCAAATAAGGGGGCAAGAAATTGGAAAACTGAAATGAAGTTCTCCACTCTTCAGTTCATCAATGGATAGGTGGCTCCATGGAATCCCTTTTCACAACAGAATTTTATCAAGAGAAAATGAAAGGAAGTTTGGAGATTCTTCCTTAGATGAAACATCTAAATAAGTTGGAGAAAGGTCTAAAATGTTCTGATAATCAGTGTAATTTATCAGGAAAGTTTCATGTGTCATTTTAGAATACCTAACATGCTATTTCAATGCTATTATTATGGTTAAATTTCACTAATTCTACTTTATGGCTTAGCTTAGTTCTTAATACAGCTGGGCAGGGGGATGTCAGCCAACATTTTAGAAAGTCAGAATTTGAACCCACATCTCAAATGCATCATTTTATAGTGCCCTTGTTCAGAACTTTACAAAAATATGCTGTTGCATTCACACCAGGAAAAGATCCAGATTCTCTGCTGCAATTTTATTATTTCTTAATTAATTTAGGTCTTCCCATTCAGAAGACAATGTGCCAGATCTGAGCATTTATTTTCCTCCATGTTTTGTGCATGACAGCATACTTTTCAGTTAAATCTTTATGTGCATCGCCTGCTGGCAATTTGGCTGCACCCCTCTAATTAAAGTTAATGGGGGGGAAATATCCTGACTGACTCTCGAAAGTTAACAGGAATTTTATTACCGTCTTCAGCAGAATCAGGTTTTCACCCAAGGCTTCGCAGATGAACTGATACAACATCATGGTGTGAAACCCAGCATGTATCCAGTGTGTCTTTTACAACTGCCTGCAAAAATTATTTTCACATGCTGTTTATTCAGCACGTTGACAAACAGTGAGACAGAGAAGAATTTGTACGATGTGAATAATAATATCCCCCAAATCAGGGAAAATGCCAAATCAAAAAGCGATTTTGGCAAGTTTAGCAGTATATAAGGAGGAACAGAAGACAAGTCTCTGCCCCAACAGCCTAAAATCAAAATGGGAGGACAGAGAGAGAGAGCACAGGTAGAGGAGTGAAGGAAAGGCAAGGCTAGCATGGCTCAAATAAACCTTGATCTGGATGGAAAACCTTGACGTGGATGACCCAGGCTAGCCTGATCTTGTCAGCTCTCAGAAGCTAAGTAGGGTCAGCCCTGGTTAGTACTTGGATGAAACCCGTGAAAGACCAGGGCTGCTACACAGAGGCAGGCAATGGCAAAACACCTCTGTTTGTCCCATGCCTTCAAAACCCTATGAGGTCGCCATCAATGTTCTCACTATTTTATTTTTTTCTGCCTACTGAGTGGAGCAGTTCACACCCTGAGCAGAATATAACTGCTGCAGTCTTAAAATGGGCAATGGGCAGTGCAAGACCCTGCACGGCTCCAGACTGCTGCTGAGCGGGGCTTCCTGTGTTAATGAGTGTCTGCTCATAAGCACAGCTTAGGAGGAAAACTGGTCACCATAAGTTGACTGTGACTTGTCAGCACTTTCCATCACCATATATACATACCCACACATACATATACCTAGGGCTTGTTTGAGCTGATGATAAAGGCTAAGGGTTAAGTAAAAGTTTTCATGAAAGAAGTGAACTTTGAGAACGGTCTCTCTCTCTCTCTCAAACACACACACACACACACACACACACAGAGGTGGGACTGTTTGGTGTTCTAGGAGGGAGTCCTAGAATAAGGAGCAGCAACAGGCAGACAGTGGAGGTGGTACATAAGTACTTTGGGAGGCTGAAGGTGATAAAATCAAAGGAGTGAGGATCACAGGCTGGGTTATATTGAAATACAGGTTGTGGTGGGGGTGGGATGGAACATGTTAAAGGTATGGAGAAGGATATTCTACTAGAAGCAGAAAGGGGTAGGAAGCCAGGGAAAAAGAAGAAGATGAGGAGGAGGAGGTGGAGGAGATTGAATTTAGACCCCACCCTTAACTTCCCAAAGGAGTTTCAGAGTGGCTTACTATCTCCTTTCCCTCCCCCTCCCCACAACAGACACCCTGTGAAGTAGGTGGGGCTGAGAGACCTCTTTGAGAACTGCCCTTGAGAGAACAGCTCCGAGTGAACTGTGGCTGACCCAAGGTCACACCAGCAGCTGCATGTGCAGGAGTGGGGAATCAAACCCGATTCTCCCAGATTTGGAGTCCATGATCCAAACCATTAAACCAAAATGGCTCTTGGAACTTGAGGGAACGTTGCATGGTCTGAATGGTGTGAATGGTTCTAGTATGGTGGTTCTGGATCGACATGAAGTCCCTGAGGTGGGATAAGAAAAGAACTTTGTAATAACCAAGCCAGGAGAAGATCAGAGTATAAACAAGGATTTGGGCCAATGGGAAGGAAGCTGTACCTGTCTTTGGTTATGCCCAACCAGTCTCTGGGCAGATTACACTACACCCTGTTCACGCTCCCTACCACGATCAGGGATGTCCTCCTTTTAACTCCTTCAAAAATAAAAGTGTTTTGGAGGGTGTGGTAAAGGAAATCTGCAAATATTAAGAGGGATTTAACCAAAGATGTTAAAATCTCTGAAGACCAAAATAGCTTAAAAAAAAAACAAAAAAACACCCTTGAACAGAGCCTTTCTTTGCTAGAAAGTATGGTCAGATCCCTTCTCAGTTATGAAGGTCATTGGCTGATCTTACATTGAGCACTGGTGCCGTGTGGTACATGAGCCAGGAGTGGGGGCAGACTGTGCCACCAAGTCACAGACAATTTATGGCAATCCCACATGGTTTCCAAGGCAAGTGGTTTCCTATTGCCTGCCTCCAGGAGCGCCTTATTCAAATCTCCCTTTAGCTATGAACTCACTAGATGATATTATCCAAACCACCCTCTTGCAGCCTCAAAATCTCTCACTACCAATGTGGGTGGAGGCCACATTTGAGGCTTTTAAGGGTTAGTGAGACAACAAATATCACATGCTCTGATGACAAGTATTATTACCTGAATCTTGATATGGTTCCAGCAAGCACCTTCCAGTTGGATTATTTTACTACGCTCTTCTAATTAAACAGAGACAACATCAATTCATTGACACGTGTGTTGGACGAAACCAACTGGAACATCTGCTTGTCTCCCCCTCCGATATATCATTATTTCCAGAATTAGATTTGTTAGTATTTTGTCCAATCCAGTTTCCCAAAACATCTAAAGCAATTATTACCTTTTGGGAGACATTCTGAACAACAAGCCTTTGCTGTTCGTGTTAAGAATAGCATTCTGGCAAAGTCATACTCGCTTCTCCATTTGTCACCGAGGAAAGCTCATGCCAGGGATTATGAGAGGAACCTTCTGCAAGGTTAAAGATTTCAATTAACAATTTGAGAACATCACCAAAGTATGAATTATAGCGAAACGTTTGATGAAAATTAACACTTGCTCTTTTACGCGCCATGATGCATGACAACATAGACAATGAAAGATAGCTCCTCATCCTTCATTACCGATCCCACGCGCACAATGGATCAGTTGACATTAAATTGTTTATCTTAATGACATAGAAGCTCTGGGTAGATAGAGACTGACTTTCAGAAGGAAGCCATAGAAATGCCGGGCAGTGACGGAGCATCTCTTCTTACTGCATCCCTATCTGGCAACAACAGGATCATATTCAGAGTTCTTGGCATTCTCTAGAACAATCGCATATTGGAGTCAAAAGGGGATCCAGTCTAGGCTGATCTGTATCCTCCTTGTATGGGTTTCCAGTTTGGTGTGGTGGTTAAGTGCACGGACTCTAATCTGGGAGAAACGGGTTTGATTCCCCACTCTTCCACTTGCAGCTGCTGGATGACCTTAGGCAAGCCATAGTTCTGCCAGAGCTGTTCTCTCAAGGACAGTTATCTTAGAGCTCTCTCAGCCCCACCTACCTCACAGGATGTCTGCTGTGGGGAGGGGAAGGGAAAGGAGTTTGTAAGCCACTCTAAGACTCCAAGTGAAGGGTGGGGTATAAATCCAATAACCTCCTCCTCCTCCTCCTCCTCCTCCTCCTCCTCCTCCTCCTCCTCCTCCTCCTCCTCCTCCTCCTCCTCCTCCTCCTCCTCCTCCTCTTCTTCCTCCTCTTCTTCTTCTTCTTCTTCTTCTTCTTCTTCTTCTTCTTCTTCTTCTTCTTCTTCTTCTTCCTCTTCCTCTTCCTCTTCCTCTTCCTCTTCCTCTTCCTCTTCCTCTTCTTTGTCTTTAGCCTTGTGCAAACATGTGTAGACATTTCTCTCTGTGCATTGAAAAGGGATCCCAAAAGCAATAGCAAGTCCTGCCCTGCCAGACATGACCAAAATCCATGCACAAGGTAGATCAGGGGTGTCAAACATAAGGCCCAGGTGCTGGAACCTGGTATGTATGGAAATGTAAGTATCCCTTGGGGGGGGACTCTATACATTTATTGCGGCTTTTGTGGACTCCCCAGTAAATCAATTGCTTTCATGACTAGGAATCAATTGCTTTTGTTTGCATTTTGAGTCAAAACGCTATTGTTAATTAGGTTTGCCTGTATCCTTTATAAAATTTGTATCTCCTGTACCTGGTGTTACATTTTATGGTGCACATTGGCCCAGCCCGACAAAGTGACCTTTATGTCAGATCTGTCCCTCATAACAAATGAGTTTGACACCTCTGGGGTAGATCATCTTTGCAGGGCCCTCCCCATGTGAATGAAAACCTGCAAACTATGTAAACTATTTGTTGGAAGGGGGGGAGCAAAACGCTACCAAGAGTGTTCCCTCTAAGCTGAGTTAGTGTGAGCTAGCTCACAGTTTTTTAGCCTCCGGCTCACACATTTTTGTCTTAGCTCAGGAAGGATGGCTCCAGAACAAACTAATTTATGCAGGGGCCAAATCGCTTGCTCACAACTTTAATGCCAGTAGCTCACAAAGTAGAATTTTTGCTCACAAGACTCCACAGCTTGGAGGTAGCATTGACCACCACTACTGGGGGTGTGTTGACATTTAAAAAAAACATCCTGCTCATCTACTCTTTTGGACATCCTTGTTTCTCTTTTGCTCCTCCCTTAAATGAATCGCATCTGCTATCCATTGTTTTTTCCTGCTGGTTTCTACTGCCCCCATGTATTGGTTTATTTATTCGGTTTAAACTTCACATTTCTTCCCAATCTGGACCCAAAGAAGTGTACATTGTTCCCCTCACTATCATCTAATCTTCACAATAATCCTGTGAGGCCAGTTAGGCTGAAGGTGTGCAACTGACCCAAGATCACCCCTCAGGTTTTCATGGCAAAGTGGGGATTCACACCTCAGTCTTCCAGGTCTTTGTCTGACACTATGAGCACATTGGGTCTCTACACAGTTTTATGTTGTGTGACAATCAATCTGTATTGATTGGCGTAGTGGTTTGGTGTAGTGGTTAAGTGTGCGGACTCTAATCTGGGAGAACCGGGTTTGATTCCCCATTCCTCCACTTGCAGCTGCTGGATGACCTTGGGCAAGCCATAGTTCCGTCAGAGCTGTCCTTGAAAGGGCAGTTCTTGAAAGAGCTCTCTCAGCCCCACCTACCTCTCAGGGTGTCTGCTGTGGGGAGGGAAAGGGAAAGGAGTTTGTAAGCCTCCGAGTGAAGGGCAGGGTATAAATCCAATCTCCCCCCCCTTTCTTCTATTTTTGTTTGCTATTGGTTTTGATCTGATTTTAATTGATTTTTTCCAACTGTGTTGTGCACCACTCTGAGCCCGGTTTACCAGGGGAGGGTGATTGAAAAGTCAGATTAAGTAAATAAATACAAACAACATTAGAGAACCAATAGCAAGAAAGCAGGCATCCAAAACCAAAATCAGAGAATCTGTTGGTAAAAAAATATATATACATTAATATAAAAGTATAGGGAATATTCATTCACGCACCTATTACAGATCATTGGATTCATGTTCACTCACTAATGTACAAGTCTGAACGATCTCTTTCCCAACACAGGCGGGGGGGGGAATCTGTACAAGATTATGATCACCTTGTTAAAAGCCCAAGTTTGTGTTGGGGATATTTGGGTACTACAGAAGATGGTTGCCCAGTCATAGAAGCATGATACTGAATGCAGCAAATAAATATCCCGAGAAGTATATTGAAAAAAAAAATAAACTTACATTTATTCAGGTAGATCCAGTTCACATTCAGGTTGCAGTCAAAAGGGGAGAGAGAGAACCCTAATGTAACGAGTACTTTCCCTATTACAAATGGCCAGCTTGTCCGGCATCATGCATGTGTTAGTATGAAGGCATTGTATCTACAGAAGGGACCTGCAGAGACATGTGTCTCCATGGAAGGCCATGTGAGAAGAGTGAGAGGACAAAGGGGGAGAAGGAGGGGTCAGAGGACAACTCCCAGGTTAAGACAAAGAGAGGCATCCCATTCAAGGAGATAACACCTAAACATACTTACAGTGATGTAGCGCCCCCCCCCTTATGTCCAGGAATGCTGTGTTGCTCAGTCCAACACTTTGCAGCATAGGAAGAAACAGAAAGGAGGGTGGGGATAGGTACACAAAGAGGTGATTCCTTAGGGACTGACTTATTTTTCAGCAGTAACTACCAAACTGAACATACAAAAAGATGCAGTTTAGGACATAGCTTGAAGGGGGTGAAACTTGTCCCTACCACAGACAATGAGTCCCCAGCGATGGGGGGCAGCATAAGTACTAACCCAGTGGTGACAATAGAGGACTGTTTTGCTTTCTCCCATAAAGAAGTACCTTTAAAGGGTGAAAATGTCCAGAAATCAGTTGGCAAACCATATAGCTGCTGGTCCGGTTAATGAGAATCCAGATCAGGATTATCCAAATCCCTGATGCTTGTTATATGATTTCAGGGTTGGGTTTTTTTGGTGGAGGGGGTCTATTTATGTGATGTATGGCTTATCATAATTATGTTTTCTTTGTTACAGATTGATAATCAAAGTGGGAGGGAAGGTGGCGTGGAATAGCCTGATCTTGTCTTGGATGGGAGACCACCAAGAAAGACTGTGCGGAAGAAGACAATGGCCAATCCCCTTCGCTTTTGACTTGCCTTGGAAGCCTCAGTTGCCTTGAACACCTGTCACTGCTTGATAGCTCTTTTATTTTATTTATTCATTTATTATTTCATTTCTACCCCGCCCTCCCCACAAGCGGGCTCAGGGCAGCTTACAAATAAGGGCACCAAGTGTCGGGTATAAAACATTAAAAGCATATAAAACACACAATTATCAGAATAAAGTGCTCAAAGCTGGTAAACATACAATCAGATCAAGGTGGTGTCCTGTAGATATTGCCCAAGCCCGTTTTGATGGAACTGATCCACCACAACACAGTGGCATGGTCTTTGTAATGGGCCATCCCACTCACCCCGTTGTTCCCGTGAGGTAGGTGGTGGTGGTGGTAGTGGCGGCTCCTAATTAAAAGCCTGGCAGAAGAGCTCTGTCTTGCAGGCCCTGTGGAACTGTGAAAGGTCCCGCAGGGCCCTGTTCTTCTCCGGGAGCTCATTCCACCAGGTAGGAGCCGCCACTGAAAAGGCCCTGGCCCTGGTTGCAACAAGCCTGGCCTCCCTGGGGCCTGGGATCACTAATCAGTGTTGAGCCCCTGACCGTAGTGTTCTCTGGGGTATGTATGGGGAAAAGTAGTCCATCAGGTATGTCGGACCCTGACCATATAGGGCTTTAAAGGTAAGTACCAGCTAGCCAGTGAGCTGTTCCTCCTATAAAGTGCTGAGCACAGGTACTACTCCTGGTGCTGATGAACCAATATAATCTACCTATCCTCCTATAAAACACAAATCTCTGTTGATAACCTCAAAATTAATATAACAATCATTGGGTAATAAGGGCTGCCTATCCAGTTAATAACAGTAGATAATATCACACATCATCAGCATCACCAGTCATCCAATAATCAGTTCATCCTTTAGCAGGCTGGTATCCTGGCCGACTAAAACCGCACAATCAACCCCTTACACTATCTCCATTCAGCCAACTAATCAGCATCCAAACTCTCTTCCTTAATCAGCGTTATCCAGGAGTTGCTACATGCCCATGCAAACATCAGTCTCTGACTTCACTTCTGCAAGGCAGCAAGGGAAACCATCGCATCCTTCCCTGCCAGTTGTTACTATGAGCCAACCACTAGGGGCTCTGCAGTCTCTTGTATCCAGGCTCACGCCAGCTGTGCGATTTACTCCACAGTTATCCAAAGCCCCCTGCTTGTCCAATTCCTGTAGAATGGGGGGGGGAGTCTGTGTCCCAGCAATGGACCCTGATCCTCCCAACTGGCTCTGCCAGTGCAACACAGCCACGGCTCGCTGTGCTTGATGGACCTCAAAGTTACGGTCGCATGGCACTTGCCGCCGTCCCAGCTGCCCTGGCCATTGTGGGCTTGCGGTTGCCTATTGCCACGTTGTCTCACTTTCCAGCTGGTTGGGGAGCTCTGAGGAAGGGGGAGACCCTCCCCAGGCTCTCCTACTGTCATCCACGGGCCTGCCACTGCCGCCGCCACCATACACCTAGCTGTTGTTGGAAAGGCACCACTCCACTTTCAGTCCCAAAATGGCCACCGCACCGTTGAAGCTGAGGCCATACGGCCAACAATCGCTCCATCAGCGCTGGTGAAGACTTTACACCAGACCATGGTGGTAAGTGCTGGAGCTCTTATTGGGCAGGCCGGTCCAGCACACCTCATCAAGCCAGGGCCCTGCCCGAAAAAGTAGCATGATGAGGGACAGTATCTCTCCCTGCACCCTGAGCAGACTGTCCAGCAGTTCTTTAACATATTCTTGGCCTAATGCAGTTACTGTTGTTGTTGTTGTTCCAGCTCACTCCTCAAACTCTGTCAGCTGCAGGAGCGCGAGCACAAGTGAGCACTTATGTATGCATGCAAATAATCAAAGTTTGGCTGAAGTGTTCATGCCCCAGTTTAGACACACAAAAAGCCCTTGAGGGACAATGTGTCCTTTCAGTGCTCTTCACAAAATCCTTCAACTGCACCTCAGAATCCCTCAGATCTCCTGCCTCCGTAGGGACCCCACATTTACCTCATGTTTGTTTCTGAGATGGATCCTTTCAGAAACATTCTGAATCGTGTCCGCCGCACATTTAATTCCATGCTGATATTTCTCTTCAGTCCCCGTCATCCTCCTCTCCTTTTCCCTGAGCATGGATTTTCTTTTTATTCTTCATTTGGCAGTTGCTGAGTAAATGCTGCAGGTGAAGGCCTAATGATGTCTGGGTTGCTTTTCTTTTATCCCGGCTTGATGCTTAGATACAGTGCTGACAATAAAAGCCTTTTTTTTTTTTTTTCCAGAAATGCAATACGGCGGTCTTGTCTGAAAAAAAGTACTTCAAAACACAGACGGTGCACTAATACCTCCCTTTGTCAGACCCAGACACACAGTCATTCACTTAACCTCAATTCTCCCTGCCCTCCACTTACAGACATCACTCAAACACTCCTGTTTTCCAGCTTCTTCTAAGGGTCCAACCACATATTACACGCAGCTGGGTATTTCTTTCACCCAATACATTTTGTTAAATTGAAAAGCAACCTGGAGGTTGCTATTGGGAGTGGGAGACTGGTTAGGGGGTGCACGGCTTCACTATTTCCCTCTAAATTCTTTGTCTGCTCAGCATCATCCCCTCCCCAAATACCCTTTTGCTCGCCTAGGGAAAAATGATCCGAGATCCCTGTAACTTTTTTTCCTACAGGTGACAAAACAGACAGTAAGTTTATTGGGGGAGGGGAAATGACCAAAAAAGTAGCTTCTCTCCCGAGCATGTTTTCATTCCACATAACACTCCCGAATGTTGCTTTTCAGCCACAGCTGACTTGTGGCAACCCCAGCAAGGGGCTTTCCAGGCTAGTGAGAAGCAGAGGTGGTCGGCCATCACCTTTCCCTGCAGAGCCTTCCTTGATGGTCTCCCTTCCAAGTACCAGCCCTGCTTAGCTTCTGGGATCTGATGAGATAGGGCTACACCACGCCACCTTTCCTCCACATTTTCAGGCTTAGGTAAAGGTAAAGGTTCCCTTGCTCGAAAGCCAGTTGAATCCGACTCTCTGTTTTAAAGTCAAAGAGCCAGCGCTGTCTGAAGACGTTTCCGTGGTCATGTGGCCGGCATGACTAAACACCAAGGCGCACGGAACGCTGTTACCTTCCAATCAAAGTGGTACCTATTTATCTGCTTGCGATTTCTTGCTTTCGAACTGCTAGGTTGGCAGGACCTGGAACTAGAGACGGGAGCTCACTCCGTCATGCGGCACTCTTGGGTCTTGAACTGCTGAACTACTGACCTTCCACAGCCTGCAGTTTAGCATCTTAACCACTTGAGTCACTGCAGCTCCATTTTTCAGGCTTACAAAAGCCAAAAAGAGGTACATAACTGCATATTATGGGGTGGACCCTCTGAAGCTGTTCCACAAAAAGTCAGATCTTATTTGTAGTACAAGGGGCATTCTCCCAGTCAGTGTTCCCTCTAAGCTGAGTTAGTGTGAGCTAGCTCACAGTTTTTTAGCCTCCAGCTCACACGTTTGTCTTAGCTCAGGAAAGACGGCTCCAGAGCAAACTAATTATGCAGTAGCCAAATTGCTCGCTCACAACTTTAATGCCAATAGCTCACAAAGTAGAATTTCTGCTCAGAAGACTCTACAGCTTAGAGGGAGCAGTCCCAGTGAAAGGAGCTGTCCTGCAGTGGAAGTAATGTGTTCCATGGGAGCAAAGCACTTTGGACCAGAAGAAAGCTCTGATAGCAAAATGGATATGTAGGATCCAATTTGATGTATATACTTGAAAATAAATACATGAAGCTACCTTGTAATGAGTCAGATCACTAACTTCCAGGCCCATAGCTATGGTGGGGTTTTGGAGGGGCATAGCACCACAAAAATTTATCCTTTAAACAGAGTGGGGTGCTTTCGTTTACTAATCCCCACATTGAGCAAGGGGGTTGGAGTAGATGACCTCTAGGATACCTTCTAACTCTGTGTCAAGAAACTGGTCTCCTTTAAGACAGTTTTTTTTTTCTGCCTTAGTGTTAGCTTTCTTGACTATAGAAGTCATCACCCCCACTTGCTGGCTTGTTATCAGGACTGTTGCCTAGGCTGGCAAAGGTGATTAACTTGCAGCAGCTGAGAACTGTCATTGAAAGTGGTTGGCAGCTTGCAATTTAGACATCTATCCTGGTAACAGCTTTCTATTGACTAAATGGCTTTTCTTTCTACACTGAGAACCTCAGCCCCACCAGAAAAAAATCACCCCACAAGTCACAGAATCCTGGCTAAGGACCTGTTTCTTATGGTCGGTGGTGTTTATTCTGACTAGCAACAGCTCTCCAAGGTCTCCTGCAGAGGTCTTTCCCTCACTCACTACATGATATTTTTAACTGTGGATGCTGGGGACTGAACTTGGGGATTTTTGCATGCCAAGCAAGTGCTTTACCACTGAGCCATGACCACCTCTCCACTCCTTAATAAAATTTAAAGTATGACTAAAATGGAGTATCAGGCTCAGGCAGGGGGTTGGCAGAAAGACATGCTCTACAGTCAAGAGGTGGAGGTGCAGAGCTCAGGAGAAGGGATGCCCGCTTCCAGGTGGGACCTGGGGATCCCCCCAGAACTACAGCACATCTCCAGACTACAGAGATCAGTTCCGCTGGAGAAAATGGATGCTTCGGAGAGTGAACTCTGTAGCATTGTACCCCACTGAAGTCCCCATCTTCCCCAGGCTCCATCCCCAAATCTCCAGGAGTTTCCCAACCTGGAGGTGCCTACCCTACTCCTCCGATCCCTGCCAGGGGGGACCTGGCAACCCTAAGAGCATCCCCATGGTGGTAGGTATGTCCAGGGCTATTTTGGGGCAGGAACGCACAGGAACGGAGTTCCGACTGGCTCCCAAGTTGGCCACACCCAACAGGAACTCATTAGCATAAATAGGCCACACCCAACAGCAGAAACTCATAAGGACTGGCTACATTAGGGGTGTGTGGCCTAACATGCAAAGGAGTTCCTGCTACAAAAAAAGCCCTGGATTTTGACAAGGAACAAGGTAAACAGAGTAAGAAGCAAAAGGTGGCTGTGGCTGTGGCTGTATGACCGCACTTCTGGTAACATGGGTGTGTGGCCTAATATGCTAATGAGATGTGTTCCCAGGGGCGTGGCCTAATATGCTAATGAGTTTCTGCTGTTGGGTGTGGCCTATTATGCTAATGAGTTCCTGCTGGGCTTTTTCTACAAAAAATGTCCACTGCTGCATAAACAGACCTGGTGTTTGGGATTGGTGAGGCTGTAACTTTGTAAGAATACTGCAGGTTTTCCACATCTTAAGCCTATAGAACTAGGAAGGACCCCAGAACATTTATGGCTGGAGGAATAAGCAGCAACGGATGGTTGACTGGATCCAGGAGAATGAGGAAGGGACTCCTTTGGAGTTGGACAAAATCAGTGGAACATAATCCTGACCCCCATAGGAGGAAAGTGATGATAAGTTGTGCGTCTCGGCAAGTGAAATAAGTGGGATTTGCCCCTGTAAGTTATTAAGCAATCACATTTCTATACTTTGCATCATTTCTGCACAGCTTATGTATATAAACCATTTGTATACAGCTCACATACCAAAAAAAAAAAAAAACATTCAAAAATGTATATATTTATGGGTAGGTATTTGCATGAGGAAACAGAAAGTAATGTAAAAATATTGACTATTGGATTCATTTCTCGGAAAGGAAAAACAAAATTGAAGCAGGGATGTTAGACTGAAGGCAGCACGCCTGCAAAAATTATCTCATCCTTAGCTTCAATTTCAGCCTCTCCCTTGTGCAAATGGAACCTGTGCTTCTTTATTTTTGCATCGTTTCCTGTTTCCTGGCACTAAATTCTTTCGCCATAAAATGTATGCATTTTTTTTTTCCATGGCTATTTTGGTATATATAAATCAGCAATATGCATTATACACGTATAATCTAAGTGACACAGACTGCACATATAGATTGCACTTAAAAACCATGCAAAGGTACATACGCAATAGAAACGAATCTACAAAACCAACAACAAGAAACAGAGAACTGGGAATACTAACCAAAATATAGAGATGAATTCTCTCCCCCCTAGCTTGCTTATTTGTCTAGTATTTCAACTTGAACAGCCTCCTCATTATAACATGACTTACACTGCAATGACCATGTAGAGGACAATTTCCAAAGCCCTCTGGTTTGGTCTTGCTTTTATTAATTTGGCAGCAACATTCTGTCACTAACTTTAATGGGAGCAGAACTGCAGGGTGGTTTTGCACACATTCACTTGTGAAGCTCTATTTCTCCATTCGATACCTATTCCTAGAGGACTGGTTTTCACCATGTGGATCCCACCTAAAGGACACTGGAGAATGATTGCACGTAGTCATGGGTGCTCTTAGCCAATTGGCAACAGGGGCAGCTGCTGGGCGTAGCTACAGTGGGGCTATTTGTGGCCCCGCCCCCTTTCTTAAAGGGACAGCTCCAGAAGATTCCCTCCTGAAAAACTTCATGTTCAAGTTCAAGTTAGCGTTTATTGGCATAAATTGTCGATAGAGATTATACTATTTAATAGCAGATTAAAAACACACCTGTGAAAATACCATGTCTCTAAATTGTGCAATTTAGGAGCAGATTAAAACACACCTATGAAAACACTACGCCTCTGGGTTACTTTGGTGCAGCTTTAAAGCGGAGTGGAGAAACTTGGCCACCTTCTCAGTGATGTCAGGACAGAAGTCATTTAGAAGTCGGTGTACCTTAAGTGCATCAGGGCAATCCATCATGCTACTTAAAGTAGGATGTAAATATATATGCCTTAGATCCATATACAGGTGACGATGCAGAAGGACATGAGCAATTGACTCTCTCTCTCTCTCCCTCTCTCTCTCTCTCTCTCTCTCTCTCTCTATATATATATATATATATATATATATATATATATATATATATATATATTGCAGGGGCAGTATCTGGCTGAGTGGGAGATCTTGTTGAATCTGCCATATCAAATGGCGGAAGGCACAGCATTGCATCTGGCCAGAGTAAATGCTCTGCGTTGTTGTGGGACCTGCAGGGAAGATAAATATGAGGCCATCTTCCCTGCACTTAGAGGGATCTCGAAACTCAAAGGGGAGGTGGCTTTACTAGCTAAACTGTATAATTTCTGGGGCTCAATATCTAACATCCTGTTTGTGATCTTTATTTTTGCCTTTTTAAAAGCATTTTTTAAAAGGCATGCACCCCTGTGGCGAGCCATGCGCCTACAGCACAGCACAGAGTGAGGGCAGTGGAGAGAAGGGCCCTCCCCACCTCGTCTCTCCTGTCTCCACCTGCAGCTGAGCTTGAAAGCTGGAGGCAGAAACTCCCACCCCGAGAGCTGTGCCCGGAGTGTGCTTTGCAGAGGTCAGGCCCTGGTGGGAAAACACCCCAGACAAGAAGAGCCCAAAGGAAAGGGCTGGGACATTGCGGGAGCTCCCGCACCCCTCCAAGAGGCCAGGGAAGGCACATTTTGCAAACAGCAAGACAGTTTCTAAGACTTTCTGCGCTTCAAGTGCCTTGCAGGCAAGTAGCTGGCAAGGCTGGGAGACTTCCAAACGGGGGGGGGCCTCCTCCTCCTCCTCCCGGCTGGCTCACTTGGGTGGGGGATGGCTGAAGGATGTTATACCCAAACCCCCTTAACATTTTTAAAGCCCCCCCTCCAAAAAAAAATCCTAGCTATGGGCCTGGGCAGCTACCTGGGTTGCACACTTGGAAGACCCCAGCTTCCCAGAACACCAAAGGAGAGGGCATGTGCAATGAGCTTCTTGTGGTAGCAGTGTGTCAGAGGGCTAAAGCTCTGTATTATCGTTTACACTATGTTCATTGTTCTGTGTTTACTATCTTGTCCTTCGCTTTTGTGCCTGCGTAGAAATGCCAGCTGCAATGTGGGAGAATACTCTTCTGCCGCCTCATCTTATCATGGCGGCTTTGAAGAATAGGCTTTGGAGCGTTCCTCAGTCTGGGGAATTTTTCAGTCCTACGTGACTAGGTGGTGGTGGGGGTAGTACTCCCGAGCATTAAGTAATCCTCCCACCGGGAGTTTCCTGCACGCGCGCTAAAAGTTCATTTGCTAGTTTTGGCTTTGCATCATGCTATATCAGTGTCTGACTGACCCCATGGCTCCATTCCTGACAATAGCAGTATTACTGTGGGCAACAGCATTGTATTCCAATAAAGCATCTCTTTACCTGAAGGATGCCTGGATCTACTTGCTATTGAGCCTGACACAGTGGCTCCCACTCACTGTGCACAGGGTGAAGGCCACCCCATGTCTGGCCCTGGTTGGGAGTGGCAATGATCTTGGACATTTGCCCAGAGCCTGAGGTCACAACCCCTGCATGTGCAAACCACTCCAATATGAGGTCCTATCATGTGAATGCTTTGAATTTCATGGGATGCTTCCATTGCAGCATCCACTAGGAAACTCTGATGGGTGTGGACACTTTATGCAGTACAAAGAACTTTAGTACTGTAAACAGAATTATCTTTTTTTTTTTAAAGCGCCCCCAAAAGAGGCATTTTTATTATTTTTCCACCAAAGACATAACTACCACATTACACAACATAGTAGACAACACACCAACTACATAACAATACACACTACCCACCAAAGACAACCACAACATTAAACATTTACGGGGGGGGGTACAATTCTCGTCCCATCGCATCCAGTTTTACCCCTCCCACCTTACCGATCTAAGTGTTATACCATTGCTTCTGTATCCACTAAATTCTAACTTATTCAATTCTAATTAGTATAAAGTTAATAATATCCTTATTTCTTTCCATCCTTCTCTCTCCAATCGTACCAGTCATAAAAGCGTTGCCCAGTGTTTATAAAGGCTGATTCATCGTATCCTTTCAACATCAAAGTCAGTTTGTCCATTTCTGCTGCTTCCATTATCTTCTCAATCAACTCCTGTTCAGTTGGTACCACCATAGTTCGCCAGTACTTTGCATATAAAATTCTAGCCGCTGTTGCTATATATGTTATCAAATATCTCTCTTCTCTCCGCACTTCTTTTGGAAGTATTCCCAGCAATAATACCTCTGGCTTAAACAAAATGGTACCTTTTATAATATTCTGCATCAGTCTATGCACCCATATCCAGTATTTTTTAACCCTCTCACAAGTCCACCATATGTGATAAAACGAACCCACTTTGACATTACATTTCCAACACTTACAGAATTATCTTCTAGGGGTAAGTGCCCTGTAAAGGAGTTCAATGGACAAAGATCAAAGATCTTTGTCAATAGATAGATGATAGATAGATAGATAGATAGATAGATAGATAGATAGATAGATAGATAGATAGATAGATAGATAGACAGACAGACAGACAGACAGACAGACAGACAGACAGACAGATGATATAGTTATTAAAGAGATAAGAGAAGAAGAGAAGAGATTGGACTTATACCCTACCCAGTTTGGTGTAGTGGTTAAGTGCATGGACTCTAATCTGGGAGAACCGGGTTTGATTCCCCACTCCTCCACTTGCACCTGGCTGGATGACCTTGGGCAAGCCGTAGTTCTGATAAGAGCTGTTCTTGAAAAAGAGCAGTTTCTGTCAAGAGCTCTCTCAGCCCCACCTACCTCACAGGGTGTCTGTTGTGGGGAGGGGAAGGGAAGGGAGTTTGTAAGACACCTTTGGGTAGTGAGGGTGGGGTATAAATCCAATCTCCTCCTCCTCCTCCTCCTCCTCCTCCTCCTCCTCCTCCTCCTCTTCTTCTTCTTCTTCTTCTTCTTCTTCTTCTTCTTCTTCTTCTGAAGGAGTCTCAGAGTGGCTTACAATCTCCTTTCCCTTCCTCTCCCCACAACAGACACCCTGTGAGGTAGGTGGGGCTGAGAGAGCTCTTTGGAGAACTGCTCATGATAGAACAGCTCTGAAAGAACTTGTAACTGACTCAAGGTTGCACCAGCAACTGTATGTCAAAGAGTAGGGAATCAAACACAGTTCGGGTTCTCCCAGATTAGAGTCTGTGCTCCTATCCACTACACCAAACGGGCTCTTTTATGTTATGCAGCATTGCAGAAGTTGGTAGATGAAAGACCAGCTATTCTGATCAGGACTCTGTCAGGGCAGCAGGGCAGTCAGATTAACATACTTCCGGCTTCTCATACCTCATGAGTATGTAGCCTGACACACATTTGCATCCATGGACTGAGGCTGGAGAGGAAAGTAAGAGTTTTGCAGCAGCTGGCATGATTTCTGCACTCTTGCTTTCAACCAGAGCTTCTAAACAGTAAGGAGTTCAGCTTCAAGAACCCTTCTAGGTCTACAAATTTTCTCAACTTCCCCAGGGCTCTGGGGGAATCACAGATTGGGGAACATGTCCAAAAGGCAGAAATGATTGGCTACATAAATGGAGAAACCATACACTTATTGGAGCTACTACACATTATAGCTACTGCACATTATAGCTGAGAGTCAATGGAAAATCTGTGAGACTGAGAGAGAGCTCTGGATTTCCCATAGTCCCCCCCTCCCTTCTCACCTTTCTTCAATAACCACCACCATCACGTTTTGACCTTTCTTTCTCTACCCATGGCCTGAAGTGCAGATAGAGGCTACATGTGCACGCACACTCTTCCTCCTTGGCCAGCTAACTGTCTCTAGCCTGTATGGATTTTAATCTAGAAAATTTGATTCCCCCACTCCTTCACATGCATGAAGTCAGCTGGGTGACCTTGGGCCAGTCACAGGTCTCCCAGAAGTCTCTCAGCCCCACATATCTCACAAGGTGCCTGCTGTGGGGACAGGAAAGGAAGGGGATTGTAAACCACTCCGAGGCTTCTTAAAGTAGAAAAAAGTGGGCTATAAAAGCCATCTCTTTTTCTTCTGTAGCCTGATCAAGAGTTTCTAGTCTGTTTGTGGATGAGCAGTCAGGTGCCCTGAGCGAAAACTTTGGCAACAGTCTGAGGTCGTTAAAAGGAAAAAAGAAAAGATCCTTATTTGCTAACATACGATCTCAACTGACTAGAACACAAGGGCACCAAATATGACAGGGTGTTGCAGAAATGCGAGTGGCAAACAAACTGTGAAAAAAACAGAACAGTCCAATGCAGAATCACTCCAGTCTAAGCCTGTGGATTCCAACAGGCTTATAAAAGAGACACTCTACAGAGGATTGTGTTCGAAAAGGCACTCAGTTTGATCCTCTTTCTCAGTAGAGATATAACCAGGAAACTATCTCTGTCTTCCCTCTGTCCTATCAAGTATATTAGTTCCTAAATAAACTTTTATTTACCCGTTAATCAGGTTGTGCACCATTGCTGTGTTAATTACTCTACCAACAGATTCACTGGCCGTGTGGCAAAAGACTCTTGCTGAGATTCTGGAATCTGATTTTTTTTTTCAGTAGTACCAGAACTGAGGGGCACTAGAATGTAGGACATAGGAATAAAGGGGGTGGGGATAGGTGAAATGCACATAAACACTACTCCATGACTCCTAAAAACCTCCAAACTTCTCTACAGCAGAACTGCTCCCCCATCCCTTCTTCTTTTTCATATTTGATTTTTACCATACAAAGAAACTTAATGAGATTGACCAGCTCCAAGTATGGAGGATATGCTAGAGTAAAGGTAAAGATTTCTCTTGCTCGAAAGCTAGTCGAATCCAACTCTAGGGGGCAGTGCTCATCTCTGTTTCCAAGTCAAAGAGCCAGCGCTGTCCAAAGACATTTCTGTGGTCATGTGGCTGGCATGACTAAATGCTGAGGTGCACAGAATGCTGTTACCTTCCCACCAAAGCAGTACCTATTCACCTACCTGCAATTTCTTGCTTTCAAACTGCTAGGTTGGCAGGAACTGGGGACAGAGACAGGAGCTCACTCCGTCTCGTGGCACTAAGGTCTCGAACCTTCTAGTCTACACCTCAGCGTCTTAACCTCTGAGTCACTGTGGCCCCGGAGGACATGCTACATACAATATAATGAATACATAACTCTATATAACTCCTTTATCTTTGGATTCCCCCCCCCCCCGTTGGCTATGAATAGATTTTTCAAGCTGACAGGATAGGAGAAGAACAGGGGCTTAGAGAATTACAAGAATTAAAAGATGTGTGCTTGTAGATACTTTGTACCCCATGGAGAATCAGGCATATATATATATATATATATAAAATCTGCTAGTCTATGCTCCTAGGGGCCTGGTTTACACAGAATCAAGCAAATGAACAAAATACGAGAGTCAGTCACACCTGTGCCAAGCTGAGCCGCTGAACTGAAATCATCCTGTGTAAATATAATTACATAGCAAATTTAATAAATACTAGTGGGGTTCTCAAATCAACATTTGTAGATTTGCAAATTATACTATATAAATGCTCCATACACACTGAGTGGCAGATTTCAACATTTACAGAGCTAGGATGATTATTTGGTGGATAATGGTTATAAATTGCTTTCCCCCAAAAGAGGCACACCATCTTGTATCAATTAAGAGCCTTATTATTATTATTATTTTGCACGCAAGCCTCCCCTTTTCCATTCCAGCTCCACAAGAGAAAGAGAGAAAAATATTATTTTCTTGAGAGACAAATAGGATGCTCTCGTGAGTTACAAACAAGGCGTTTGATCGTGGGGAATTAGTAAATATTTTGTTACGCTGCTGATGAGTGCTCAAAGTAAAGTATTTAATTAACACATAAAACAGTTATTGCTGCTCTAGCTGTAATAATTGCCAATAATTGCTTTGTAGGATTAAAGAGTTACCATAGGCAGAAAGAGCAATGAAAGTTGAAATATAGAAAGTTTCTAATTTTTAGCCATTATTCTCCCCATGAAATTGCTGATAGCTTATCACATTTCTGTCATGTTATTCCTCCAAGAAGCTTAGACTGTCATCCCATTTCACCCTCACAGTACTCCCTGCAAAGTTAATTAGGTTGAGGCATACGTAACTAGCAGAAATCTCTTGATCAACTCATGGTTGAATGGAAATTTGAACTATGGTCCACCTTAATTGTATTTCTCTACCCACTGCATTTTTGTAGAGATGAATAGTGTGATTCCATTTTGCCACTGAAACTTGTCTTTTCACCAGTGTACAACTTCTGTGAAATCTCTGACCAAGTACACGGAATCTCTCTCTCTCTCTTTGCTACTTTTGCTTGGGAAGTGTTAGGGTTGCCAGGCAACTGGCAGGAGGGTTGTGGATGGGGATATGGGTGGGGCATAACACTGGCTGGGGTGTCACATCACTTCCCCAAAAAGACAGAAGTGACACAGATAGCTCTAGGAATTGCTGGAGACTCTATGGTTGTACCACTCAATTTCCAGAACAAAGTTTGAGTCCAGTGGCACCTTTAAGACCGACAGAGTTAAAGCAGTTAATCCAATCTTGGCTCAGTTACTTATACATCTTGACTCTAATTAACCCTTCCTAGCAACTAAGTGCCCCCCCCATGTAATGGCTGAGGAAGATTTGTCCCAATGTTATAGAATCATAGAGTTGGAAGGGGCCATACAGACCATCTAGTCCAACCCTCTGCCCATTGCAGGACCAGCCTAAAGCATTTCTGACAAATATTCGTCCAGTCTCTTCTTGAAAGCTGTCAGTGAAGGGGAGCTAACCACCTCCCTAGGCAGCTGATTCCACTTTTGAACCACTCGGACCGTGAAAAACTTTTTTCCTACTATCCAGCCGATACCTTTCTGCATGTAACTTAAACCCATTGCTTCGGGTCCTGTCCTCTGCTGCCAACTGGAACAGCTCCTTGCCCTCCTCCAAATGACAGCCTTTCAAATATTTAAAGAGAGCAATCATGACCCCCTCAATCTCCTCTCCTCCAAACTAAACATTCCCAAGGCCCTCAGCCTTTCCTCATACGGCTCAGTCTCCAGACCCCTGATCATCCTCGTCGCTCTCTTCTGCACCCTCTCAATTTTGTCCACATCCTTTTTGATGTGAGGCCTCCAGAACTGCACACAGTAGTCTAGGTGTAGCCTGGCCAAGGCAGTATACAGAGGGGCTATGGCCTCCTGCGATTGCGAAGCTGAAGAAGTGTGCCTGCACACAAGAGCTGATACCCAGAATGAAACTTTGTTGGTCTTAAAGGTGCCACTGGACTCAAACTTTGTTCTGCTGCTTCAAACCAACATGGCTACCCATCTGAATCTACCCTCATAAAATTTCTGGTGATTCCTGGAGCTAACATATGTCACTCCCTTCTTTTTTTAAAAAAAAAAAATCAGAAGTGACACAACAGGCACTGCAGGTTTCTTTCTTTATTATTATTCTCCTGCCAATGGTCAGAGCAGTGGCGGGCAGCAGGAGTATTGGCAGAGTACAGCATGGGCAGGTTCCCTGGAGAGGCAGCATGGGCGTTTTCTAAATAATAAATAAATAAATAAATAAATAAATGCACACCCATAAAAATGATGGAAACGTGGATTTCCACAGCTGATCACAGTTTGGGGCCTTTACGTTTTTGCGATACCGCATTAATTTTAATATGAAGATTGGATCTTGTGTCCAGATCCACCACTAAGCAGTTTTCTGACTTGGGAAGTTGATACTCAGGGACCGAGTTCAGACTGGCAGTTTGGCCCGATATAGGCACATTTCACAAATGGATTCACACAGGCACAGCTGTCAGGCGTTCCCCAGCCGTACTCAACCCGTCTTGTAACACTTCCCTCCCAAGTTTAAAAAGCACCAGGTGAAAGTGGTAGCAAACCCTGGAGAGCACGTTGATCCCACTTCCCGGATATGTGCACACTAAAAGCCGTGCAAACAAGCCACATTGATAATTGCTGCTACGCCTATGCTGGGCATATGGAATGTTATGCTCTTCACCACACAAACGAGACACTCAGAGTGCTCATTGTTTTGGACCATTTCCATGCCTCATTGTTTGCTGCTATTATTATTATTATTATTAGTAGTAGTAGTAGTAGTAGTATTAAAAAAAAATAAGGCCATCTCCCCAGTTCAGAAAAGTTTTTTTAAAAAGTACCTGAAGCTCTGGAAGACAAAGCATCCTTTCTCCATGGTGGCCAAGAAAGAACTGAAGGAGGAGCCTTCTCCTCACGTCCATCATGTGACCCTTTGGGTGGGACAAGTCCACCCTCAGCTCAAGACAGAGGGAAAGGGGGGCACTTCTGAGGCTTCTTGAATCTGCTGGAAGCTTGAAAAAATGGATCTCCATGGCTGTCCTGCGTATGCACAGTCCCATGTGTGCCTACACAGAAGACACTTGATGAACAAAGGTTACAGGTAAACACAACCCTGTTTTTCTGCCCCTCGGCTGACTGGAGCAGGGCCATGGTCCATCCCGTGTTTAGAATTAGTAGTCAGTCAGAAGGAAAGGAAAACTTTTGATCTGGCTGCTGTTTCAGAAAAGGGAGACAATCTATGAGATTTCTGAAAAAAAAGTGAAGATCTGGCTACCTCCTAGCGAGAGCTGCAGAGGCCCTATCACCATCATATACCTGCGACTAAAGTTCTCTTCCCCACCTGGGCCATCTCATTCTACAGTATCTTTTCTGAGGGATTCCACAGATCGTTGGTGCTGATGGTCCTGGATGTGATCGTTGGTGCTGATGGTCGTATTACTTAATGGACAGAGGTCCAGAGACTCCTCCCCTACCACACGTTGTTCTGAGCTCTCATCCCTAGATATAAATTAAATCACTATGAATTACAGATAAATTTATTAGGAAAAACTGCTGCCAGGCCCTCTGAGCTCATTGGACGGAATGCGATATCAATCACAAAACACAACTCAGATGCAGCAAGCTGGTTGAATTTTACTACTTGTGTCCTGAGAACTTTCTTCTCATCCCTAGAAACAGCTGGACAGCATTTTTTAAAATAATAAATGATCTGAGAACTATGATTTATCAGAAGAGTTTGGGGATGTGTATTGATGAAAAATGAGTTAGTGAAACATCCACAGCCTACAGCATCCTACACACTGAGAGGTGTGTCGGGGGACTCACAGCCTATTCCCTCCACCCCTGTTTTGTTTATTCACAACATAAGCAAAATATCGCTATGCATTTTTCAGAGACACATCCTTGCCACAATAGATCATACTTTCTTGTCAGGAGTCCTCCATTGTGTGGTGAGAAACTAACAAGATGCAGTGAGGCTCTGACAAGTGTTTTGACGTGGGAGAATTATCAATCAGAGCTTCTAGTTCTCTGGCAAAACTCATCTGCCTCCCCAAACAAATCTATTGTTTAAATTAGTCAGTGAAGAACGGAAGGGGAATCCACAAATATATGTAGCAGATTGTGAGCTGTAATTTGTTCAGTTTACATGTTGCTGGTTACATTTCTTATTTCGAAAGAGCTGAAGGCAAACTCCTTTACTTGGTGTAGTGGTTAAGTGTGCGGACTCTAATCTGGGAGAACCGGGTTTGATTCACCACTCCTCCATTTACTACCTTGGACATAGTTCTGATACGAGCTGTCCTTGAAAGGGCAGTTGTTGAAAGAGCTCTCTCAGCCCCACCTACCTCACAGGGTGTCTGTTGTGGGGTAGGGAAGGGAAAGGAGTTTGTAAGCCACTCTAAAGCTCTAGTGAAGGATTGGGTATAAATCCAATCATCTCCTCCTCCTCCTCCTCCTCCTCCTCCTCCTCTTCTTCTTCCTCCTCCTCCTCCTCCTCCTCCTCCATTTTATCCTTACAATAACCCTGTGAGGTTAGGCTGAGAGACAGTGGCTGACTTGAAGGGTCACCTGATGAGCTTTGTGGCCAAGTAGGAATTTGAATCCAGATCTTGCTATTTCTACTCACTACCTCAAACTGGTTTTCTCAACCAACACAGATAGACCCCTTCACTCAACATATCAAGAAGGGTCATTACAGCCTGGTTAGTCCTGAGAAATCCTGAGACAAAAAGCCTGAGCTTGGTGGCCATCTTGAACAAAATAGGTGTCAGTCAGTGAAAGACTGGCTGAGTTCAGACTGGCAATTTGAAGCGGGAGCCAGTCATGGCAAAAAAGCCCCGGAACAAACTGTTCCGGGTCTTCCCAGTCACACTGCACCGACTAATGTGGGAGCACACCGGGAGGAGGTGTGCAGGAGTGTTAAGACTGCTGGCCTGGAGGCGCGGCTGTAAACGACTTTCTCCTGGTAATTTGGCTATGTGCGCATATGCACATAAGTGCATCTGGACGATTTGGGGAGGATCCTGTTGCGCCGGCATTGGGCGGTAGAGCGGAGCACAGCCAATCATATTGCTGCTGCCTTATGCACAACGCGGGTTGCTCCCAGCTTTTAAAGGTTGGCGTTTACACTTTCCAGAAGCAGAATGAAGTGGGATAAACGGGCTCTCAGCAATTTGCTACTACTTTTACCAGGTATCTTTTAAACGCGGGAGCGAAGCGAAACAGCATGGGTTGACTACAGGTGGGGAATGCCAGGCAGATGTGCCTGTGTGAATGCCCCCTTTAATCTGCTTGTAAAATGTGGCTGAAACATGGCTATAGCGGGGCAAACTGCCAGTCTGAACTCAGCCACCTTGACTTTATATTGTGTTTTCTGTCAGAAACCAATGACTGAAGGACCAGTTGGAAGCCCTGGGTCTGACACTAAAGCTTCCAAAAGTACAGCTTGAATCTGCTGATTGGTATAGGTCAGAATATATTCTTTTGAAGAACTGCTAACCACAGGTCCTGATTCTGCTTGAGAACAGTTGGGAACAACTTGGAAAGCACAGATAGTGAAAATAAGAATTTGGTGCAACTCAAATAGCCTTTGAACATCTTGACTTTTTTAAAAAATGCCTTTTCAAAGTAATTCTTACAGTGATTTTTGTTCACAAGTAAAGGGCCCCAAAAGTACTTAACCCTAGAATGACAGACTGTTGGGATACTGAGCTGCAAGGTACAGGATTTTGGAACTCACTTTAAGCACTTCCATGAAGAAATGGGAAATGACAGTTAAGAAGACCACAGGCTGAGTTCAGACTGGCAGTTTGCCCCGCTATAGCCGTGTGTGAGCAACATTTCACAAGCGGATTAATGGGGCCATTCACACAGGGATATCTGTCTGACGTTCCCCACCCGTAGTCAACCCGTCGTGTACCGCTTCGCTCCCGCATTTAGAAGATACCTGGTGAAAGTGGTAGCAAATCCTGGAAAGCACTTTTATCCTGCTTCATTCCACTTCAGGGAAGTGTGAATGCTAACCCAAAAAGCCAGGAACAACCCGTGGTAATAATGACCACCGGGTGTTTCTGTGCATAAAGTGCGCTCGATTGCCCTGGAGAGGCAGCAGCAATATAATTGGATGTGCGCCGCTCTACTGCTCAATGTGGTGCCGGCGCAACGGGATCCTCCCCAAATCACCCTGATGCATTTATGTGCATATGCGCACATAGCCGAATTACCAGGAGAAAGCCATTTACAGCTGCGTCTCCGGGCCAGCAGTCTGAATGCTCCCTCGCGCCTCCTCCCGGTATGCTCCCACATCAGTCCACACAGTGTGACTGGGAAAACCTGGAACAGTTTGTTCCGGGTCTTTTTTGCAACGACTCCCTCCCGCTTCATACTGCCAGTCTGAACTCAGCCACAAGCAAGCTGGATAGATGTTTATGACTGGGAGTGGAGGTCAGAGAGAATTAAGGTGGCAACAGAGTAACAACTCATTGGAGAGGCTCCCGTTTATGTTACTCCAATGACGGGAAGTGATGCCCTCTGTCAAAGGATGGAAGCAGCTAAAAATGGAACAAAACAGGAAGCTGAAACACTGGAGTCCACAGTGTCTCAGAACTACTACTGCATAGGTAAGCTTGAATCTGCTGCTGCACCATCAGCAGTATCTTTGTGTCTTCCCCTTCAAGATGGGAGTGGGGACTGGGAGCAGAATGGAGCAGCACATGTGCCAAAGCTCCTGGCTTCTGAGGAGAAACTGAGGAAGCTTCTGTGGTGGCTGTCAGGATAGCCAGAGGCCCTGTACTCCTTGAAACAGGGCAGTGTGTCATTGACAGGGATTTTCAAATGTTTAATTTTGCAGGGTTTATGAAGAAGATAAGAGATTGGATTTATACCCTGCTCTTCACTACCCAAAGGAGTCTCAGAGCGGTTTACAATCTCCTTTCCCCGCCCCACAACAGACACCCTGGGAGGTAGGTGGGGCTGAGAGAGTTCTGACTGATAACTGCCCATGAGAGAACAGCTCTGAGAGAACTTGTGACTGACCCAAGGTCACACCAGCAGCTGCATGTGGAAGAGTGGAGAATCAAACCCGGTTCTCCCAGATTATAGCCCACACTCCTAACCACTACACCAAACTGAAGAGAAGAAGGTTTTTATACCATGCTTTTCTCTACTTTTTTTTTTTTTTTTTTGGCTGTCAAATCACAGCTGACTTCAGATGACTGCATGGGGTTTTCAAGGCAAGAGATGTCCACAGGTGCTTGGTATTGCCTGCCTCTGTGCCATGACCCTGGTATTCCTCGGAAGTCTCATATCCAAATCCTAGCTGGGGCTGACCCTGCTTACTTCTGTGACCTTGATGAGATCGGGCTATCCTGGGCTTTCCAGGTCAGGGCTTCTCTAACTCAAAGAGTCTCAAGCCAGTTTACACATTCCCTTCCTCACAACATGCACCTTGTGAGGTAGGTGGGGCTGAGAGAGTTCTGAGAGAGTTGTGACTGGTTCAGGGTCACCCAGCAGGCCTTATGGGGAGGAGGAGTGGGGGATCAAACCCAGTTCTCCAGACTAGAGTCCATCATTGTTAACCACCACACCACGCCAGCTTTCATGTCATTTCTCTCTGGCTGAGTTCAGACTGGCATTTTACAGCGGGAGCCAGTCATTGCACAAAAGCCTCGGAACAAACTGTTCCAGGGTTCCCCGCTCAGATGGGGCCGTCTGATGCAGGAGCTTACCAGGAGAAGGCACATCAGAGGGTTCAGACCACTGGCCCGGAGGCGCCGCTATCAGCAGCTCTTTGCATGTGCAGATCGTCGATTGGAGGAGGATCCCGGCATCACATTGGGCGGTAGAGCAGAGCATGGCCAATCACACTATTGCCGCTGTTCCGGCTTGATCTCGGTTTATCAGCCGAGCAGTCACACTTCCAGGAAGAGGACTGATGTGGGTTAAAGACCAAGATTTACCACCAGTTTAAAGAGATATCTATTAAATGTAGGAGCAAAGCAGAATGGCGCAGGTTGCCTACGGGTGGGGAACACCAGACAGATGTGCCTGTGTGAATGCCCCTGTAAAGTACTGGGTTTCGGGCCTCATGACTCGGACGACGACATAAGAGAAGACGCGTTTATTCGTACTTCACATAAGACAAGAACACACAGTAACGGCCGGAGGCCAACTATATACAGTTAGGGGGGGACGGCCCTATATTCCTATTGGCGGGTTTGAATCGCCCGCCAATGCTGCCATTGGTTCACTACTGGCGAGCTCAGGAACCTAGTCCCTATTGTTCTCAGAGAGCGAAGCTTGGCAGTGTTTCGCCAGCTCAGCCCTCTGATCCCAGGACACAACACCCCTCCCCCATGGTTCGTCTCCTATCAGGTGACGTAGTCCTTTAAGTATGCTGGTGGCCTTCTTTCCCTTAGCGAACGTCGGGGGGCCGGTACCGGACTGGCGGGGCCCCTGTCGGTTGGTCCACCCGCACAAGGAGCTTGGGCCTCTGGAAGTAGCCGAGGTGGTGACGGCGGCGGCTGTAACGGTGGCAGCATCGGCGGCGGCTGTTCAGTTGCTACCGGGGCCAACGGTGGTGGCAGCGGCGGCGGCGGTTCAGCGGCTACCGGGGCTCCCTCCGGATTCCGTGGACTCTCTGGCGCTGGCTCCGCTGTCGGTGCTTGCGGTCGATCGGATGATGGGGCGGGGGCGGCATTTCCTGGTAACTCGATCTCTCTATCGGGGTCTTGTCGCCTCCGGAGCTGGTCGATGTGTTTGCGGAGAACCTGGTCTCCATCGGTTAGGACCTCGTATGACACCGGCCCGGTGGGTTTTAGGATGCGCCCTGCCACCCACTGCGGCCCCGCTCCGTAGTTCCGGAAGTAGACAGGGTCTCCCGGTAGGAAGCTTCGGGGCGCCTCCCTGTTCTCGACCAGCTTTCTCTCGGGAGCTCGGTCCGGGTGGAGTCTGTCTAATAAAGTGGTAGGGCGGCGGCCCATTAATAGTTCTGCGGGGCAGTGTCCTGAGATGGGGTTTGGGGTGGTGCGGTATGTGAGAAGGAATCGGGCCAGCCGGAACTCCCAGTCCCCTCCCGTTATGCGGCTCAGGGCCTCTTTGGCGGTGCGTACCGTCCTCTCCGCCTGTCCATTAGTTGCCGGGTGGAAAGGCGCGGATCGTATGTGCCTGATGAGGTTCCTTTCGAGGAACGCCTGAAACTCCGCAGATGTGAATGCTGCCCCGTTGTCCGACACGATTGTGTCGGGTAACCCGTGCGTTGCAAATATCTTCCGCAGGGCCCTTATTGCCGCCTTGGTAGAGGTGGTAGACACTGGGCTTATTTCCACCCATTTTGAATAAGAGTCTACCGTTACCATGAACTGGAGCCCCTGGAACGGCCCCGCAAAGTCTATGTGCAGGCGTGACCACGGCTTGTGGGTAGACTCCCAGCTTTGGGTTGGCGCTCTCGGTGGATTGGGGCGGACCTCCTGGCATCGTGTGCACCCTCTGACCCAAGATTCAATTTCTGCGTCCACCCCGGGCCACCACACGTAGCTCCTTGCCAGAGCTTTCATTCGTACGATGCCCGGGTGGGCCTCGTGCAGCGTTTCTAGCACCCCTTGTCTCATGGGCCCCGGAATGATCACCCTATCTCCCCATAGTAAACACCCCTTCAATGCGGACAGCTCTTCCCGCCTGGCCTTGTATGCTGTGAACTCTGGCCCAGTCTGTTCCGCTGGCCACCCCCTCACCACCCAGTTTAGGACCCGGGAGAGAATGGGATCTCGGGACGTGCGGGCGGCCACATCTGCAGCCTGAAGGGGGGGGTTTGGCAGTTCCTCCATCAGCAAGACAGCAGGGGCTGGGGCCGGATCTTCCCCTGTCTGCGGCAGCGGTAGGCGGCTCAAGGCGTCGGCATGACCCAGCGCCTTGCCCGGCAGATGCTCCAGTCGGTATTGGTACCCCGCCAAAAATAAGGACCAGCGCAACACCCGGGGCGACAAAACTTGCGGCGTTTGTTTGTCCGCTGCGAACAGTCCCAGGAGCGGCTTATGATCTGTTACGAGCGTGAAGGGCCGCCCGTACACAAAATTGTGGAATTTTTTTACCCCCGCCACCAGTGCCAAGCCCTCCCTGTCGATTTGGGCGTAGTTCCGCTCCGCGGGGGACAGCGTGCGGGAGTAATAAGCCACCGGGACCTCCCTCCCATCCGGTAGCTTGTGTGCCAAGACTGCCCCGACCCCATACGGTGAGGCGTCGCACGCCAGGATGACCGGGAGCTTTTCATCAAAGTGCGCGAGTACTGCGTTTGAAATCAAGAGGACTTTCACCCCCCCGAAACGCCGCCTCCTCCCTCGCTCCCCATGCCCAAGGTGTCGCCTTGTCCAGCAGCCTGTGTAGGGGTTCGGCCACTGCGGCTTTGTGGGGGAGAAAGGAATGATAAAAGTTCAGGAGGCCTAAGAACGCCTGGAGCTCGGCCTTGGACTTCGGGGCGGGGGCCTCCACGATGGCCTTCACTTTGTCCCTCGCCGGATGCAGGCCTGATGCGTCTACCCGGTATCCCAAGAACTCTACCTCCGGCACCCCGAGGAGGCACTTTTCTCGCTTCACTTTCAGCCCCGCGGCTTGGAAGCGTTCCAATACAGTTCGGAGGCGGGCGGCGAAGCTTTCCGGGGTGGTCGCGGCGATGAGGACGTCGTCGAAGAACGGCGTCACTCCAGGGATCCCTTTTAACAGATCGTCCATAAGATTTTGGAAGATCCCTGGGGCCACACTGACCCCGAACTGCAGCCGCTTCACCCGGAAGGCCCCCCGGTGGGTCACTATGGTTTGCGCCTCGGCCGTGGCCTCATCTACCGGGAGTTGCTGGTACGCCTGCGCGAGATCCAGCTTTCCAAATATGCGCGCCCCTGCCAGTGTTGCTAGGACATGGCTGACCACTGGTACGGGGTATGCGTGCGCCTGAAGTGCCTGGTTAATAGTGCACTTATAATCCGCGCAGATGCGGATCTCCCCGTTTGGCTTGACGGGTGTCACTATCGGTGTCTCCCATCTAGCGTTCGGGACGGGCTCTAAGACTCCCTGGGCCACCAGCCGGTCTAATTCGGTCTCTATTTTAGGGCGGAGGGCCAGGGGCACGGTGCGGAAGCGCCGACGGATGGGCGTCACGGTGGGGTCTAAGTGGAGCGACACCGGGGGCCCTTTGTAACAACCCAGTTTCCCGTCAAAGACCTCCGGGAATTCCTTGCACACCGCCCCCAGTCCCGCACCCCACATTTATTTACTCCCCCAATCGATATGCCTAGGGCCTCGAACCACGCCCGCCCCAGGAGACTCGCGAGATTACCCTCTACCACCACCAAGTCCAAGTTCCCCTCAAAGTCTCGGTACCGCACTCGGAAAGTGCCGACTCCCCGGATGGGGACAGGGTTCTTTTGAAAATCCACCAAGCTTAGTGGTGATGGACGTAGAGGGGTCCCCCTAGTGGGCAAAGTCTCTTTAAAGTGTCCAGGGAAATGATGGACGCCGCCGATCCCGAGTCCACTTCCATGCAACAGGGGACCCCTCGATCCGCACGGTTACTTGGATCTTCGGGGTAGAGGAGAGGTTGGGGTTGGGGAGGCGAAGTACCTGCAGTGGTTGGTCGGTGAGGTGGTACAACTCGGCGACCTCTTCCGTTGTCTCGTGTGCGGTGGACGATGCGCGGTACTGGGGGATCGACGATCTCGAATTCCGGGGGCCCTTGGACCGGCAGACCCGTGCGAGGTGTCCCTGCTTTCCGCACCCGTGGCAGACAGCATCCCGGAACTTGCAGGATTTCCGGCCGTGGGCCTCCCCGCAGCTGGCACAGACGGCTCGGTTGCCGGAATGCTTGGCTTGCTCCCGGTTGGCCTGCTGGAACGGCGCCGGCCGGCGATGTTGGGGTTTGAGGGCGAAGACCTCGTCCGTCTCTTCGTTTCCGGGGCTTGGGCTCCTTCCAACCACCTGCGCGGCCGCGACCGGGCGATCCCCTTCTGCGGCCTCGTGGGCAGTGGCGGCGTCGAGGGCCTCGTCCAAGGTGAGCTTCCGGTGTCCCACCAACTTGCGCCGCAGCTTGGAGTCCGCCAGGCCCCACACGAACTGAGTCAGCAGGTTGTCCTCCACCTTCGGAAACCCGCAGTCCACGGCTAGCGCCCTTAGCGCGGCTAGGAAGTTGGCGATGGATTCCCCTCGGGTCTGGACTCGCCTCTGGAAATCCATCCTCTTGGCCAGGAAGGTCGGCCGGGGGCTGAAGTAGCCATTTAGGACGTCCAGGATTTCTCCGAACGAGCTCTCCAAGGCCGTGCGGGGCACCAAGAGGCTCTTGGCGAGGCGGACGGTTTGGGTGCCGCAGGCGTTCAGGAGGATCGCTCGTTTCTGGTCGGGGTGGCGGATTTGGTTGAGCTCCAAGTAGCTGATGAGCTGGTCGACCCATGCGTCCCAGGTTTCTGGCTGCGACTGGTCGAAGTGCTCCAGTGTTACGTGGGAAGCGGCCATGGTTCTGTCAGGAACGGCGTGCGCCGGGGCGAGCGGTGCGGTGCTGCTCTCGGGGTCAGCGATGCGATGCTCGGCGAGCGGTGCGGTGCTGCTCTCGGGGTCAGCGATGCGTTGCTCGGCGGTGTCCGTTTCGTCGTTCATGGAGTCACGGAAGGCGTTAGAATCCCATCCTCGTCGCCACTGTAAAGTACTGGGTTTCGGGCCTCATGACTCGGACGACGACATAAGAGAAGACGCGTTTATTCGTACTTCACATAAGACAAGAACACACAGTAACGGCCGGAGGCCAACTATATACAGTTAGGGGGGGACGGCCCTATATTCCTATTGGCGGGTTTGAATCGCCCGCCAATGCTGCCATTGGTTCACTACTGGCGAGCTCAGGAACCTAGTCCCTATTGTTCTCAGAGAGCGAAGCTTGGCAGTGTTTCGCCAGCTCAGCCCTCTGATCCCAGGACACAACAGCCCCCTTTAACCTGCTTGGGAAACGGAGCTGGAACGTGGCTCTAGCAGGGCTAATTGCCGGTCTGAACTCAGCCTCTCTCTGTGTGAAGTGTATTTTCCTGTTGGACAAGGTTTTATGTAGGGCCTAGAAGTCAAAACACTCCCAGATAAAGAGTTTCATCTCAGTTCAAAGAGGCTACCTCAGCATGCAGCATCTGGACTGTAAAAAAAGAACTTTTTATGACTGTATCCTAATCCATACCTTTATGTACACCGATGCATTTACTATTTAAATGATCCTGTATATCCCTGTAATTGCTTGCCATTTTCTTTGATGTAAATATCTAAGAGTACCCTGAGGAGAACACACATTCATAGAAGTTACACTTACCACCTTTGTGAGACAGGGCAGAGCCTTAGTCCCAAGGTGGACCCCGGAAGTGTCTGTAGGCATAACTGTAGGCTTCAAAGGTGTATGCTAATACTTTTGGAGCTAGGTACCTGAAAACCCCCCCTAAAGGAGCTGCGGTGGCTCAAGTGGTTAAGACACTGAACTGCAGGCTGTGGAAGGTCAGTAGTTCAGCAGTTCGAGACCCGGGTGCCGCAAGACGGAGTGAGCTCCCGTCTCTAGTTCCAGCTCCTGCCAACCTAGCAGTTTGAAAGCAAGAAATTGCAAGTAGATAAATAGGTACCACTTTGGTGGGAAGGTAACAGCGTTCCGTGCACCTTGGTGTTTAGTCATGCCGGCCACATGACCATGGAAATGTCTTCGGACAGCGCTGGCTCTTCGGCTTTGAAACGGAGATGAGCACCGCAACCCTAGAGTCGGATTCGACTGGCTTTCGAGCAAGGGAACCTTTACCTTTACCTTACCTGAAAACCCCACCATTCTTGGATATGTGCTGAGTAGAACAGAACCTAGAGAAGGTCCAGATGGCAAGCTGACACTAGGAGACTTGGGGAGCAGGATATGGAACAGTCATACTGACCTCAAAGAATCAAAGCCGAGCCATATGGGGTGGTGTAGATGATACTTGCTTTGGAGGCAGGAGAAATGGAAAAGGGGAAATGAAAGATATTAGGAAGAAATGATAGATTTTGTCCACTTGGAAAAGAAAATGACTTGAAGTGACTTAAAAGGGTTTGACACTGCTAGTTTGTTCCAGTCAAACAGTTCAATCTGTGGGTTGGATCCACCACTCCCTTTCTTACTACAACCCCTGTCCCACATGGCTTTTGTGCATTTGGGTCCCACAATCCCAGCATGGCCTTTCTGGTAATCAAAGGGGACCCTTTCCTCCCATTTCCACCAAAGGAAAAAACTGGCTAGATCCAACCCTGTGTGTTCCCTAGTCATACCACATGACCTACGGAAGCAAATCTGACCTTGATTGACACTGGGTGGAAAGACAGTGCATCGAGATGGAAAAGGAACAAGAATACCCTGTCTATGTGCAATCACCAGAGCATGAGGGCAGCACCTACATGTGCACAAACCATAACCACACAGGTTGTATCCCTGTGATCAGGAAAGAATGGAAGCTTGTGGGAATAGCAACCATCATCATCATCATCAAAAACAACAATAATAAATAGAGACATTTAAAGCAGCCTGAGCAATCCCTACCATTCCTTTGCTATACATTTTCAACATTGCTCAGTAAAAAAAAAGGCTAGAGTCACTCCCCAGAACAATGTTTATATATATATATATATATATATGAAAGATGAGCAGACATGCATTTATCTTTTACAGAAATAGCAAAGGCTGCTGTGTGGAACAACACTTACTAATGCTAGGATTCAAATTAACTGGCAACATAACACGCAAACATTTGGAAAATCCTACCCTTGCTCAAAACAGCATGTCTGCTTTTGTGGATAAATGCTTCAAATGTGCGAGCTCACTTTTGAAAGACATGAAAATGCCCACTTATAAAGAGAAGTTTCACACCTTGTTTCAAAGGGTCCGGATGTGCACAGGGCAGAATCAGACATACAGTTGCAATTTCACATTGATTAAAGGCTGTCACGGACAACATTTATACAATTTACATGTATCAAAATTATTCCTGTCCGGTTATGATGTTCTTTGGCTTATCACATCCATTCCTCACCACGGGCAATTTTCTGGCATCTTTCAATGCATTCCACTGAAGGGCACAAGAGAGTACAGCAGAATGCATAACTAGATCTTGCTATATCATCAGGTGCCTGATTTTTTAGGATTACCATTCAGGAACACAGAGCCATATTTTCAGAAGTTGGTACAGATCCTTTTTTTTTGCAAAAACCCTCCTAAAAAGGAGAGAAATTTATTCTTTTTATATATAGAAAAAGGTAGGGTATATAGAGGGACTAAGAAAAGGGCAGAGTGAGTATCCTGTTAATGGGGGTTAGATTAAGTTAGTATAAATACATTTTTTGACGGTCACCGTGGTCGAAGAGTCTTCTTTTTAGATTAACAAAAATCCAAAATAGCTCTGTTAATCAGGTTAGTAGTGTCCTTTGGTGTTAGTTATTAATCAACTCCTTTCAGACGTCTCATGAACAATCATTTCTTTGGTTGTCTTCCTTTAGTGTCTCTCAGGTTATACGATGGGCCCTCTTTAGCTTTCCCACCTCCCGCACCGGCACCTCCCTCCTCTGGACCGCTGTCATCTTCGCTACTTGTCCAAGTTGCGAGAGCTGCATCTTCCTCTGAGCTGGCGTGCCTCTTCAGGAACTCTTGTGCTTTGAAGATAGAGTCAATCTTTTCTCTTTTATCCTTGTACTTGAACACTAGGCCTTCCGGGAACGACCATCTGTACGTGATCTGGTGCTTTTGTAGAAAGTTGGTCAATCCTTTATACGCTTTCCTCTTCATCCGAATTTCATATGGCACATCTTTCAGAGTTCTGATAATCTGTTCTCCAATTTTCAAGGGCACCGCTGAGACTGCACGCAAGATTTGATCTCTAGTATTCTGTTTAACAAACTTGACCACCACTTCTGCTGGCAGGTTATTTTTCTTTGTAAAGGTGGAATAGGCCCTATAGACCTTATCCATCTCTTCTTTTATTTCACGCTGATCCCTGCCAGTTACTGGTGCCAAGGCATTTGCTAGTATAGATCTGAGATCTTCATTATCTTCTTCTTTAATGCCCTGAAAACGAAGCATCAGATTCGATTTCTCCATTTGAAGCATCAAAATCCTTTTTTCTTGCTCATCTTGATGTTTTTCTAGTTTGTTGACCTTTTTCTTAACTTTTCCGATGTCTTCCGTCGAGACCAAGCATTTTTGCGCAATATCCTCCATCTTCTTAGACGTTTCTGTCAGTTGCTTTTGTTGACTGCTGAGGACACCTTCCATGCTAGTTAAAGTTTCGCTGATTTTCTGTATTTGAACCAGCAGAGGGTGCAGTAGCTCGCTTGTCTGTTGACTGACAGCAGGCTCTGGGGGGGGGTTACCCGGGCCGGAAGTCCCGCCTCCCTTCTTTTCCGGTTTAAAAGGGACCTTCTTCATGGCCGACATCTGTTTTATTTGTTTACTTTTTAAAAGTTCGTGACACGTCCCTCAGGAGACCCGCTTACACTCAGGCTTCAGTAGCACCCCAAAGGTATTTTCATCAACCCTTCTTTCCTTATAACCCCCTTCGCTTTCTTTTAAAAGTCCCGCTTCTCACTGGGGGGGGGATTCCCCCTCCTCCCAAACGCTCATTCGCTCGAGGGGAAAGGATTCGGGTTTTCGCTTCAAAGTAAGACCTTCGACTCACGGTTCACCGCCGCTTCTTCTTTTGCTTTAGTTCATATCGCTGTTCCTCACTCCTGGAAGTCGGTGGCGCTGCTAAGTCCCATTACGGGCACAACGCAGCGGGGCCGATTGGGGCGGGGAGAAAGCCTCAATTTCCCGGCTGTCTGCCGGCAAAGAGGCTACTCCCCAGTGCGCCCCCGGTTCGGAGCCTTATCCTAAGGCTCACTAGGGTCTTTCGCATAAGCGAAGACCCCCCCTGACTGCGTGTGGGCTAGCCGCCTCCGGGATCGTCCCGAGACGCGGCCGCCATTCGCAACGCCAGAAACCGAAAACCAGAAGTTGGTACAGATCCTGAAGTCATCCTGTCCCCCCACACACATACAAGCACACATGCAAAACAAAGGGTTGGGGGGGGGTTGGTTTTTTTTTGCTGGGGATGCTGTTACGTTTCTCATCCCTGATGTTTTGGATAGATGTTTCAAACTTGAAAAGGCAAATGAGTCCAGGATCAAAGATCTTTTTAAGAAGTAAAATATTTACCTAACTTTCAAACATGGAGAACAGATGACTAGATAGGTATAGCACAGAGCTCTTTCCTGGTTTGCAGTAGATCCAACAGGCACAAAAGCCGTGAACAAGCAAAACTGAAAACAGAAAAGGAAACTTCTAGGCCTGATTAGTTACTAGGTAATATCAACTCCCCCCATGTATGAAATAACTTTGCAAATGAATTACCTTCTAATTACCTCTCCATTTCTGTAGCATGTGATCCATCGCTATTGTTATTCCAGCAGTTTTGGCCTAAAGCTGCTGGTTTCAGATTTGTTTCTCCCTTCTGTAAATTGAACCCATGATTCTTTACTTTCATGCTGTGATGGATTCTTGCTGACTTTTGACTTGAATGTGATGGATGCCTGTTGAATTTTGGACAGTTGTTGGCTAGAGTTACCAGGTGGGGGCTATATAGCTCCTGAAATTACTGCTGATCTCCAGACTACATAAATTGCTCATTCATTCATTCATTCATTCATTCATTCATTCATTCATTCATTCCAATTTTGAGTCCATTTGTGAACTTTAAGACCAATAAAGGTTTAATCAAGGCATGAGCTTTTGTGTACATGCACACGTCTTTAGATGCAATGCAATGAAAATAGAAATAACGGTCATACATCTAGAGGTTGAGCAGTACATTAGCATACAGAATAATGAAGAAACCTTTGACAAAACCTTTGTTGGTCTTAAAGGTGCCGCTGGACTCAAAATTCATTCTGCTGCTTCAGACCAACATGACTGTCCATCTGGATCTTAACTGATTGATTGATTGATTCCATGTCTCCTGGATAGAATGGCTGCTTTGTAAGGTGGATTGTGTGGAATCAGTGCTGTTTTTGTAGCAGGAACTCCTTTGCATATTAGGCAACCCACCCCTAATGTAGCCAATCCTCCAAGAGCTTATGGAGCTCTTCTTACAGGGGATACTGTAAGCTCTTGGAGGATTGGTTACATTAGGGGTGGGTTGCCTAATATGCAAAGGAGTTCCTGCTACAAAAACAGCACTGTGTGGCATTATACCCTACCAAGGTCCCTCTCCTCCCTAATCCCCACCCTCAAATTTCCAGGTACTGCTGAACCCAAAGTTGGCAAAACTATGGCCGAGGACAGACTGGCAATTTGCCGCGGGATGGGACCCGGGCTGACAACGACTCAATATCGGATTAAATGGAATGTTCACACAGGCACATCTGCCTGGCGTCCCCCACCCGTAGCCTACCGGTGCTCTCGCGCTTCACTGCCGGATTAAAAAAACACCTGATAAAAGCCGGCGCAAATCTTGAAAGCCTGCGTTCGTCACGCGTTTCTCCGCTTCTGGGGAGTCTGAACGTGCAGCCAAAAAGCCGGGAGCAACCTGCGTTGGGCATGAGGCAGCAGCGGTGTGATTGGCCGCGCTCCGCTCCACCGCCCGATGCGGTGCCGGCATTGCAGGGCAAAAAAAAAAAAAAAAATTGGCAAAATGCGCTTATGCGCACATACACCCACAGCCGAATTAATGGGGAAACGGCAAATATAGCACGCCTCTGGTGCGGCAGTCTGAACGCTCCCGCGCGCCTCCATCCCATATCTTCCGGCAGCGGCCCCCGGGTTTTTTTTTTGCCACGACTGGCTACCGGGGCAAATTGCCAGTCTGTCCTGGGCCTATGGCTTGTGAAAAAAATATGACTCTAAAGTTCTGCTCTTCTGAAAACCAAGAATGTCCCCATGGTCATCAGGAATTCAGGGTAAGACTCTGAACTTAAAATGATAAAGGAGGAGAAGGGGTAGTGGAAAAGGGTAACTAACATGGGCTTGTGGGAGAAGAGAGAGATGCCTGGAGGAAAGAACTTTCTTTTAAAAAATCTTAAAAGCTCTTTTCCTTCCTTCCTTCCTTCCTTCCTTCCTTCCTTCCTTCCTTCCTTCCTTCCTTCCTTCCTTCCTTCCTTCCTTCCTCCCTCCCTCCCTCCCTCCCTCCCTCCCTCCCCCTTCCTTCCTAATTTAAAATTGCCTGTCTTGGAACCAGATGGATCCAGTGCAGCTGCAGATGGCTCTGCGGGATCCAATGCCCCCTAGTGGCTTGTTGGATGAGCTTGTGGAGGACTGGAACAGCGGGCTCTCTGCAGCCATTGACGAGATCGCTCCTCGGCACCCTCTGCACCCCCGAGCGAGGCTAGCCCCTTGGTATACCCAGGAGCTATGACTGATGAAGTGGGAGCTCAGACAGCTAGACAGACGGTGGCACCGAACTCATGATGAAGCAACAAGAACATCTTATAGGATGTTTATGAAAGCCTATGAAATGGCAGTCAAAGCCGCAAAGAGGGTTTTCTATGTGATGGAGATTACATCTGCTAGCTCTCGCCCAGCCCAATTGTTTAATATGATTCGGTCAGTAACAGCTCTGCCACAGGGCAGACCAAATATTAAGGAATTGGACATTAGCTGTGAGGCCTTTGCGAGCTACTTTGTGGATAAAGTCTTGGTGCTCCGCCACAACCTCCCCGCCACAGTTGAAACAGTGAGTGAGCTCAAGGCCCATTGCACGTCTTCAATTTTGATCCTGGATTGCTTCAGCCACCTCAGCCTAGAAGAAGTTGACAGTTTACTCGCAGCCGTGTGCCCAACCTCATGTAGCCTTGATCTGTGCCCTTCCTGGCTTATTAAATCTGGCCATGAAGGGTTTCGAGGTGTCCTAAGGGAGGTGTCCTAAGGGAGGTGTCCTAAGGGACAGTTCCCTGGGGCACTCAAGGAAGCAATGGTCCGCCCTCTCCTGAAAAAAAACATCCTTAGATCTGGCCGAATTGGCTAACTACAGGCCAGTCTCTAATTTGCCCTATTTGGGCAAATTGATTGAGAGGGCAGTGGCGATACAGCTGCAGAGTTTCCTGGATGACGCTTCTGTGTTAGATCCCTTCCAGTCGGGCTTTCGTCCGGGTCATGGGACAGAGACAGTGCTGGTCGCTCTGACGGATGACCTCCGGAGGCATCTGGATCGAGGCGGATCGGCAGTTGTGCTGTTGTTAGATTTGTCGGTCGCGTTTGACACGGTCGACCATCAGCTGCTAGTCCACTGCCTCGCCAACGTGGGAATTCGGGGTCTCACCTTGCAGTGGCTTGCCTCCTTTCTCCAAGATCGGGGACAAAGGGTGGCTAGGGGATCAGCAGTCCAGGAGACACCCACTTGAGTGCAGTGTGCCTCAGGGGGCAGTGCTGTCCCTGATGTTAACATCTATATGCTCCCCCTTGCCCAGATTTCCCAGAGGCATGGGCTGGGGTGTCACCAGTATGCTGATGACACCCAGCTCTACCTGATGTTGGGTGGCCAGTCAGACTCCAGACCTGAAGATCTTGATCTGGCATTGCAGGCCGTGGCTAGGTGGCTTAGGCTGAGTCGGCTGAAACTAAATCCAGCGAAGACGGAGGTCCTGTGCCTGGGTCGGGGTGGTTCAGGGATGGGGATCCGTCTCCCGACCTTCGACGGGGCCGTACTGATCCTGGTGCCGGAGGTCCGGAGCTTGGGAGTCCTCCTGGATTCCTCCCTTTCTATGGAGACCCAGGTAGAGGCCACTGCCAAGTTGGCCTTTTACCACCTCAGGCTGATTGGGCAGTTGGTTCCCTACCTTGACCGTGCCGACCTGGCTACAGTGATCCACGTGATGGTCACCTCAAGACTAGATTACTGTAATGCTCTCTACATGGGGCTGCCTCTAATGCATATTCGGAAGCTGCAGCTGGTGCAGAATGCCGTGGCCAGACTGTTGATGGGTTTCCCTAGATGGGAGCACATCCAGCCTGTGCTAAGGTCACTGCACTGGCTGTCAATTGCATACTGAGTCTGCTTCAAAGTGCTGGTTCTTACCTTTAAAGCCCTATATGGCCCAGGTCCAACATATCTACGGGACCGCCTTTCCCTGCATATACCCCAGAGAGCACTACGGTCTGGGTCACAAAACCGCTTGACCCTCCCTGGTCCAAGGGAGGCCAGGCTAGCTGCCACTAGGGCCGGGGCATTTTTGGTGGTGGCCCCTACCTGGTAGAATGAGCTCCCAGAGGAGATCAGGGCCCTGTGGGACCTTTCTCAGATCCGCAGGGCCTGCAAGACAGAGCTCTTCCGCCAGGCATTTAATTAGGGGCCGCCACCATTGGAGTCCCCGGCCCAAAATAGTATGAGCGAGCAGCTGCCTGAGTGCCTATGAGCTGATTTATATTGTGAACATCTAGTGCTCATTACTGGGCGGCTGACGTCAGAGTGGCAAACAGAAAGATACCTTTAAAGCATTTGATTCAATGGTTTAACCTCTGCCAGTATTCTGTATTTTGTAGAGTATGTTATATTTGTATTTATATTTTATATTTTATATTTTATATTTTATATTTTATATTTTATATTTTATATTTTATATTTTATATTTTATATTTTATATTTTATATTTTATATTTTATATTTTGTATTGCATTGTTTAATTGTTGGGGCTTTAACTATGTTATTTATTGTATTTTTACGTCAATTGGAAGCCGCCTGGAGCCTGCATTGTGGGGAGGGTGGGGTATAAGTGTGATAAATAAATAAATAAATAGACCAAACAGAAATGGATGGCCCAGGCTTAGGGCTGCCAGTTCTGGGTTGAAAAATATCTGGGAATTTTGGGGGTGGAGCCTGAGAAGGGCAGGGTTTGGGGAAGGAAGGGCTTCCTATGGGGTATAATGCCATAGAGTCCACCTTCCAAAGTGGCCATTTTGTTGAGGTGAACTGATCCGTGTTGTCTGGAGATCAGTTGGAATCCCATCTCTAGCCACCACCTGGAGGTTAGCAACCCTACCCAGGCTACCCTGATCTCATCAAGATATCAGAGGCTGAGGAAGCTCTGCCCTGCTTAGTACTTGGATGGAAGACCACCAAGGAAGTCCAGGGTCACTACACAGAGGCAGGGAATGGCAAACCATCTTGAACTTCTCTTGCCTTGAAAATCCTGCAAGTCTTCAGTAAGTCAGCTCCGACTGGAAGCCAGTTTCCATCACTATCTCGGACCCAAAATGTGTATGTCAGAACAAGTGTCCACAATGAAACTGTTGCTTTTGTAGCTACAAGGTTTGGCAAACATACCTAAAATGAGGTACCAGACCATCATTTCTGATCATCTGAGTTCCTTCCAAAGAAGAAGAAGAGTTGGTTTTATACCCCACTCTTCACTACCAGATGGAGTCTTGAAGTGGCTTACAATTGCCTTTCCTTCCTCTCCCACCCCACAATAGACACCCTGTTAGGTAGGTGGGGCTGAGAGAGCTCTGAGAGAACAGTGACTGGTCCAAAGTCACCCAGCTGGCTTTATGTGGAGGAGTAGAGACTCAAACCTGGTTCTCCAAGTCAGTACCATTTTCTGTTCCTTGCACTATATTTTTTCCTGGTAAAATTTACATATTTTCAATGTTATTTGCATGCCAGTAGATCAATACTATACACTCTATGAATACTGTTACTATAAATATCTTATAGTATAGTGTAAATAATTGCCTATAACAAACTACAGAACATATGCACAAAGCACAAGCTAATCTAAAATAGAAATAGCAAAAAAATTGGAGGACTAAAAACATTGACAAAAACATAAGCAAATATGGGACACACACACCATAATGGAACGTTTGTGCAACCTTAATTATAGTTGAGAGTAACAGAGTAAAGTAATCCACTGTGCAATTCTAAAAAGAGCTACACCCTTTAAAACTAGAGACACATGTTCAGATGCTCCCAAACTGAAATTAAAGCTGAAATCAGCTGTTTTGGGTTCACTCAGGAACATCCAAAATGATCAATGTTTCCAAAATCCCATAAGTAACAATAATTTATTTCTTGGAATTTTAATAAACTTCTCAGTTGGGGGGGGGGGAGGAAGCAAAGGCAGGGAGGGAAGGAGAGAGAGGAACTATAACTGGCCCCCAGCTGTTTCATGGCCCATCAGCCCTTTAAATTTAAAGGGCCTTTATTTTCAGTGGAAGGTCCTGGCCTCCAAACTCCAGGTCTACCAGCCATTGAAAATAATCGCCTTTAACTTTTAAAGGGCCACCATTCTCCTGAACATGGCAGATGGCATTGCCAGTCTCCACACAGGACAGCATTATGACTTTTGTGGGCCCTACGTGCTTCTGCCTTCGCAGGCCCCTCCTACCATAATAATATCAATATTAAAACTGTTTTTTTTATAAAACTTTAAATACTTCAACTTTTTTCCTGTTTTACGCAAAAAATAAGTGATTTTCATGGGCACTAAACATTTTGTATTTTTTTCGGATGTGAGAAAAAAAAATAAAAACATTTTCTTCAACCCTAAAAGTTTGTTCCTTTTCTTCTGATCTTAAAAGAAATTAAGACAGTTGTGTGGCCCCTAAAAAGTATTGTGGGCCCTCGGCATTGTGCCTACTGTGCCTAATGGATAAGACGGCCCTGCCTCCAGAGGTAGCCTTGATCTTAAGATGACAGCGATTAGTTTCCCTGAAGGAAATGGCAGCTTTCAAGGGCAGATTCTGGGGCTACATGTACACATACCTGCATGTGAACATACACATATGAAAGCCAGTTTGCTGTAGTGGTTAGGAGCATGGACGCTAATCTGGGAAAACTGGGTTTGATCCCCCACTTCTCCACATGCAGCTTGGCGTGACCTTGGGTTAGTCACGAGTTCCCTCAAGGTCAGTTCTCTCAGAGCTCTCTCAGCCCTACTTACCTCACAAAGTGTCTGTTGTGGGGAGCGGAAGGGAAAGGAGATTTTAAGCTGTACTGAGTGAAGGGTGGAGTATAAATCCAATCTCTTCTTCTTCTCCAAACTCCCTCCTCTCTCCAAACGCTGTGGTCCCAGGCACTTCCCCTCAAATTTCCAGGATTTCCCCAGTCCTAGCTGGCTACCTCAGCAACAGCCATCTTTTGTGGGCTCCCCCTCCCACGAAAGGCAGCAGGAGTGGTGAGGAAGGAATACAGCTGCCAGTTCTGGGTTTGGAAATACCTAGAGACTTTGGGGGTACAGCCTGTGAAGGGGAGGGTTTTGGGAAGGACCTCAGCAGTGTATAATGCAATAGAATCTACCCTCCAAAGCAGTCATATTCTCCAAGGGAACTGATCTTGGTTGTCTGATGATCAAATGTAATACAGGGAGACAGGGCTCTTTTTGTAGCAGGAACTCCTTTGCATATTAGGCAATACACCCCTAATGTAGCCAATCCTCCAAGAGCTTACAGTAGCCCCTGTAAGAAGAGCTCTGTAAACTCTTGGAGGATTGGCTACATTAGGGGTGTGTCGACTAATATGCAAAGGAGATCCTGCTACAAAAAGAACCCTGGCGGGAGATCTCCAATTGCCACTTGAAGGTTGGTAACTGTAGGGAGGAGGGAGAAAGAGACTGACCTCTTTGTTCCATTCCTCCCTCACTGCTCCTGAGACAGGGGAAGTGTGCAGTGGAAATGGCTGGTGCACTCAAAATAATGGCCCTTTAACCTTTTTAACAAGTGGCAGACCTGGCCTCTGAACAGTAGAGAGTGGGCCTAACTGCTCCTTATTTTTTATTGCCCCTCATCTCATCAGTTCTCTGGCAGATCGGCCCTTTACATTTGAAAGGGCCACTGTTCTCAGTAGTGTTAGACCTTGTTTCTGGAGTTTGGAGTCCAGGCTTTCCAACTGAAATGGTACTTAAAGTTTAGAAGTCCTGTGCTCCACAGACCAGCCTGGGTCATCAGCTTCCAGAGTCATCAGCTTCCAGGTGATGGCTGGAGATCTCCCACTGTTACAGCTGATCTCCAGGTGACAGAGATCAGTTCACCTGGAGAAAACAGCCACTTTGGAAGGTGGACTCTATGGCATTATACCCCATTGAAGTCCCTCCCCTCCCCAAACCCCACCTTTCTCGGGCTCCACCTCCAAAATCTTCAGGTATTTCCCAACCTGGAGCTGGCAAACCTACAAGCTTCTTCTCTCTTCTTCCTTCCCTCTGCCTTGGGGAGGGGCACAAAAATTCAGGTTGGGTGTGTGTGTTTTGAATGGGCTTGACTTTTGGGGTGCTGAAATTCCTAACCTGGAAAACTCTGCCCGAAACGGTTTCTGGAATGTTAGCACCACTCTCGAAATTTCAGAACGAAATTTGAGTCCAGTGGCACCTTTAAGACCAACTATGTTTTATTCTGGGTATCAGCTTCCAAGTGAAGAAGTGTACGTGCACATGAAAGCTTATACCCAGAATAAAACTTTATTGGTTTTCAAGGTGCCACTGGACTCTAACTTTGTTCTGCTGCTTCAGACTGACGTGTCTACCCACTTGAATCTATATTCCTGGAATTTCAGCATGACACAAATCATGCCCTTTAAAGTAGCTTGACCAAAAACCCAAAGGAAATTATTTGACATGCACTGCACACCCTTATTCTAAACCCATCATATTCAATGGGTTTAGAAGGGAGCAGGGCTCTCTTTGTAGCAGGAACTCCTTTGCATATTAGGCGACACACCCCTAATGTAGCCAATTCTCCAAGAGCTTACAGAGCTCTTCTTACAGGGGCCACTGTAAGCTCTTGGAGGATCGGCTACATTAGGGGCATGTTGCCTAATATGCAAAGGAGTTCCTGCTACAAAAAGAGCCCTGGAAGGGAGTAACACTCTTTAGGACAGAACAGCAACTGACATACTTGCTAGTCCTTAAATAATACTGTGTATGACAATCATGGGGCCAGATAAATTATGCCTACATTTTCTGATTTCTTTGTTATTAGCAGACTATCGCTTGAAAGCATTTTCTTTATTTTGCAGCCATACTCAAGTGCTCACTGGCAAATTAGCTCGGGGAGTTTTAATGCACAATATATAATGACTTCCCTTAAGATCTGTCCAGTAGTGAAAGACATCGTTTAAAAAAAAATATTACTCCAGAACAATTTTAAAACAGGTCTTTAGTGCTCTGCTGACTGGTTTATTAGCTTGCACTGTTAATTAGTTGAAAGTCAAAATCTCCAAGCAACCAAAGCATGGTCACTTATAACTTTGCTCATTAGTGAGTCCACAGCACTTCCTGCTTCAGTTCTGGAGGCTTTATCAGGAGTAATATACCATTTCTTCTGTTGAGAGTACTGCATGCAGAAAACTTTTAATGGGCACTAATTACTGCTAAAGTATGGAATTTTGCAGGTAAATATGATCATCATTTTCATTCAATATGCAACTTTTATTATGGATGTTTTGATATTGCAGGATATAATTGAAGCCATTAGCCAAAAAAGAGCAAGGGAAAACAGATATGTTGGAGGTAAACAGGAAGGTGGTATGCAGACAGGTAGCAGTTCCATTGAAGTTAGACAGGCAGCAGGCAGGATGAAACCTGGGAGTCTGTCAGCACACCTGGGTAAACCAATAGCTTCATTCAGCAAAAAAGTAATCCAGGCTGACGGAATACAGCCCAGTGCTACTGGAATGGCTTGGGGGCAACAGTGGGAGGGCTTCTAGTGTCCTAGCCCCACTGGTGGCCCTCCTGATGGCACCTGATATTTTTGGTCACTGTGTCACAGAGTGTTGGACCGGATGGGCCATTGGCCTGATCAGGGCTTTTTTTCTGTAGAAAAAGCTCAGCAGGAACTCATTAGCATAATAGGCCACACCCAACAGCAGAAACTCATTAGCATATTAGGCCACACAGACCCATGTTACCAGAAGTGTGGTCACACCCACCTTTTGCTTCTTATTCTGTTTACCCTGTTTGTTGTCAAAACCCAAGGCTTTTTTTGTAGCAGGAACTCCTGTGCATGTAAGGCCACACACCCCTAATGTAGCCAGTTCTAATGAGTTTCTGCTGTTGGGTGTGACCTATTATGCTAATTAGTTCCTGCCGGGAGTGGCCAACTCAAGAGCCAGCTGGAACTTTGTTCCTGTGAGTTCCTGCCCAAAAATAGCCCTGGGCCTGATCCAATGTTGGCTTCTCTTATGTTCTTAAAAGTAGGTTTGCAATACACCTATTTTGCAGGTAAGCACTGAGTCAGAGTGGCTCAAGGCACCAATATGTTAGACTTGAATCCAGGACTCAGGCTGTAATCCCAAGCACACTTACCTGGGCGTAAGCCCCACTAAACATAGTAGGACTTGCTTCTGAGTAGGTAAATGTATGAGTGTGCTGTCAGACCATTAGCCCATTTTGTCACTCCAGTGCTCTAGCGATGTCCTCTTTTTAGCTGTGAAATGATGGATGGCATGATTTTCTGGTATTCATCCCTGGGAAACTGCAATCCCTTTCCCAACTGTTAAGAGTGCCTTATAACAATCTTGGTGGAGGAAAACTAAGAGTTGATATTTTATAGGTTTTGTGTCTTCCGTATCAATATCCTAAAATGCTTGTGATGTGGAGGAAAATTAGTATTTTTAAAGTGTTCTCATGACAATTCTGGAGTTGGGAAAAGGACATCCAGGCTTTCTTCTTTTTAAACGCCGGCTTCTTATGAAAAGAAAAATCACTGACAGACTTCAATTAGTAAGTTATCTGGGTGCTTTGTAAACATACTCTATCAAAAGATTAGAAGGATGTTGGTGAAGTCCCTTCATAATACATCACCATCCGGGGGAAACTAAGAAAACATCATCCAGCAGATGTTATTGTTCCACAAACTGCCGTTGACAAATGTGCTACTAATGGCCACGGCAAATTATTTGTCATTTTCAAAGGTTCTTTGATACCGTCTGGAGACCTCTGCCATATTTCATATTGATTAAAGGCTGTCGTGGACAACATTTATAAAGTTCACATGTATCAAAATTGTTCCTGTCCAGTTCTGATGTTCTTTGGCTTATCGCAGCCATTCCTCCCTGTAGGCAATTTTCTGACATCGTTCAATGTGTTAGGCAATCCATACCCAAGGAATGCAAACACACTGAATAAACCTTATGGTCTGGGTCTTTGCAGTAAGTGCTGGCAGAACCAGACTTAGCTATTCTGTGCTCTTGTTCCTCACCCAGTTTTCAGCCGGACATGTCCCCCCAAAAGTGCATATTCTGGATCTGAATGAGCTGGGCTGCATCCGCACTAGAGAGTTGGCACAATCTGGATGCACCTCTATTTATAGTGGTTTATATAGTTGCGGTGTGGGAAGTTATGATCAGACATCCCACCCTGAACTGGCTTAACTGCGAGCTTGGCCCATGGTCTATCGTTCAGATTGTTGCGGCTTTCTTTTGTTGTTGTTGTTTTTCACCCATGTGCATAAGCGTGTATCTAAAGCTCTGGCTCCTTTTTGACAGCTGTGTAATCCCTCTGCTGAGTACTCCATTTCCTCTCAGCCTCCTTCCATGGAATACATGGGGGGGGAGTGCAGATTTACATGAGAGTAGTCCCCCTGAAGTCAGTGAATTTACCCTTGTGTCAATCATAGGATGCTCTCAGACTGTGATGCAGAAACAGGAAAGAGGATTTTTTTTTTTTCGGGGGATGGTGGTGGTGGAGATCTGTCACTTGAAAACAACTCCCCCGGGGACTCCCGATCCAAAATGACTACTTAGCCACAGTGATTAACAACTCCAGGAGATGCTTATGCACTCATGCAGACATTGCTACTTGTTCAAATAAAAGAGAGAGAGAGAGTCAGAAATGGAAGGAAATGTTCAGACTTCCCAAACAGCTTGACTTCACAAGAGGGAGGTTCAGACGTCTCGGGAAATATGGGGTGGAAGCACTGGCATCCCTTAATACTGGACTTTCCCCAGTGCCCGATGACTCCATTTCCAAAGCGGGGGCAACATGGGGTGCCGACGTCTGGGGCACAAAAGACAGATGTTGCTCTTTAAATCTGCAAAGGTAACACTACTGTATCATGGCAAACTGCTTGTGTGACCCCAGCCCTGGTGCAGCAGGGGTGGACTGGTCATGGGAACTTGCAGGGGAAAGGCTGGTCAAAATGGAGGACTTGAAGGCAAGATGCCATTGGCAGCAGATTGCAGCTGTTGGAAGGAAGGAGCTTTCTGGGACTGGAAAAGGAAGATTTCAACTACTACCTAGGCAGGACTCCCGAGCTCCCAATTGCCATTACAGCTGGGACGGAGTGATTCCCACTCTGTCTCTAGGGCTGTGAATAGGGTTGCCAGGTCCCCCCTAGCCACAAGTGGGGGATGGGGAGGTAGGGTTGCCAAATCCAGGTTGGGAAACTCCCAGAGATTTGGGGATGGAGCCTGGAGGGGAGGGGCAGGGACCTCAGTGGGGTACAGTGCCAGAGAGTCCACCCTCCAAAGCATCCATTTTCTCCAGGAGAACTGATCTCTGTAGTCTAGAAATGAATTGTAATTCCAGGGGATCCCCAGGTCCCACCTGGAGGCTGGCATCCCTAGCTGCGAACCTCCAGATGAGCCTAGAGATCTCCAGCTATTACAATTGATCTCTAGATGACAGAGATCAGTCGACCTGGAGGAAATGGCTGCTTTGGAGGGTGGACTCTATGGCATTGTGCCCCGTTGAGGTCCTTCCCCTCCCTCCCCAAACCCCACCCTCCCCAGGCTCCACCCCCCAAATCTCCACATATTTCCCAATCCAAGCTGGCAACCTTATCTGTCACTTTGGCTGCAATCACACACACCAGTTCGCTGACAAGGTGGGACATAAATTGAAAATCATCATCACTATCATCATCGTCGTCGTCATCGTCATCATCATCATCATCATCATCCACTTTCAGTGCACTTTCCACTTGGATTTTTGCCAGTTCACACAGTAAAATCCAGTTTGAAAGTGCATCGAAGGTGGATTGGAAGTGGATTATTTAGTGTGTGTGATCACAGCCTCACTGTAGCTTTTCTTTAACCAGTAACTACTAAGCAGGAGAATGCGTGTAGAAAATACTGCCTCTTGATAGGTAGTTGATGAGGGTTTCATTTTTATTTCTATCATCCATCAAGTTTGCTTTCTTTGACTTCTTTTATCCCCCTACCTCCAGTCTTTAATTCCTTAAACCGTGAGCCTGTTGGGATGGAAGACTTTGCAGTTGAAAGTGCTGCTTCAAGCTCCTCTGAGCCCATGGGATAGAGTGGGATACTGATATAAGCCAAATGAAAGCAAGTGTATTTTTAGAAAGGAAAATGCAAAGAAAGAAAGAAAGAAAGAAAGAAAGAAAGAAAGAAAGAAAGAAAGAAAGAAAGAAAGAAAGAAAGAAAGAAAGAAAGAAAGAAAGAAAGAAAGAAAGAAAGAAAGAAAGAAAGAAAGAAAGAAAGAAAGAAAGAAAGAAAGCAAACCAAATTGGGGGGAAAAAAAACATTAAAAAAAATTGCATGCCATCACCACCACACCTGCCTTTTCTAGGAAGGGATTGCATTTAAAAAAAAAACAAAACCCTTCATGCTGAGTATTTTTTCTAAATAATAAATATATATGTTTTCGTATTTCTGTATTTGCTTACATTTTGTGTCATTCATAATGTTAATAGGTCTCCATTCATATTTTGAAAACATATATTAAAGCAGCCTGAATTTCCTCGGGGTTAAACATATGCAGAAATACACTTCTATGCATGTGTTTTCTAGTTGGTTTTGGAAACTGTGGTTTCAAATGGGAATTCTGTGCAGGATTCACCAGCCCAATCAAGCAGGCTCGGCTACACACACATATTCTACAAAGGATAGGAAACACAGCAAGGGAGGAAACCATAAATAAATAGGGGCTATACTTAAGTGGCCCCTTCCAAAGTGCTGCTTGGCACAGTTATATGGCCTCCTGAAATCCTTGATTAAGAAAGCTTAAATTCTATGCCCATGATTAATTATTTAAACGAAAGAATGTCCACAAACATCTCTCAGTCTGCATTATTCATTTTGTTTACAGAGATGGAGATTGGAAGGATTCAAAGTACTTTTGAGGAAGGATGAGTGTGATCGATGGCAAGGGCGGAAGGGACATCAGAGTCAAGCAGCTGCCTGAGGACTTTGGGTTCCTGCTCTCGGAAACTTTAGGATGTGTCAATCCAAGCCTCAGTCCTCATTGGTCATATGCCTTGGCAGTCAATGCTTTGGATCCCAGGCCACTGCTCTGCAACTTGAATGAAAGTCATAGCACTGAAAACGGGGAACAATTTTAAAGGGAAGACTACGTGAACACAGTAGGCTGCCTTACACTATTGGGCCTTGAGCCACCTTGTAGGCGTGGAACAGGGGTCACTGGGGGTGCAGGGGGGAGGTATTTGTGAATTGCCTGCATTGTGCTGGGGGTTGGACTAGATGACCCTGGAGATCCCTTCCAACTCTATGAGTCTATGTTCTAGTGCAGTGTTGCCTATGACTGGAAGAGATTCTCTAGAGGTCAAAGAAATGTCTCTCTCTGCATAGGCAGAGCAATGTCCCTCTCACCTTTGTTCCCTGAGATCTTTTAACTGGTGATGCAAGATTCTGAACCTAGAACCTTCCCTATATACCTTATGCGCTGTTCCACTGAACCACAGCCCTTTCTCATAACAGTTGACCTTCTAAAGTCCCCTTCTTTTTGTAGGTCAGGATTAGGGTACTCAGTCCAGTGCCTGATCTCAGGTCCATACAGCAGTGATGGGCCTGCTTCAAACATAGGAGAGCTTCCAGAATGACAACTGATCTGCAGATGACACAGATTGCTGATTTATTATTTATTTATTTAAAACATTCATTCCAGCTATCCTGGAGAAAAATTCTGCTTTGGAAGGTGGGATGTATGGCATTGGACCCTACCAAGGTCCTTGCCTTCCCTAAACCCCGCCCTCCCAGGCTCCACCCTCAAATATTCAGGTATTTCCAAACCTGGAGTTGGTCACCCTATCCAAACAAGGCCTGAGCTCCTGAGTTATTTCCATCCCTGTATCTCCTTGTTAATACAGGGATGGAAATAACTCAGGAGCTCAGGCTGTCTACACTTCTAGCTAATGAACAAAGCTAACTAAGCAGGTGCTCCACCCCATGAGACTAAACCAACTCACACAAATATCGGGGGGGGGACAGACCATTCTATTGTAATGCATATACAATGAGGGTACCACAGTCAGAACCAAGATTCTTCAGAAAGACCATCCTTTGTAGAAAAAGCCCAGCAGGAACTCATTAGCATAATAGGCAACACCCAACAGCAGAAACTCATTAGCATATTAGGCCACACCCCATGCTACCAGAAGTGTGGTCATCCAGCAACACCCACCTTTTGCTTCTTATTCTGTTTACCTTGTTTGTTGTCAAAACCCAAGGCTTTTTTTTGTAGCAGGAACTCCTTTGCATGTTAAGCCACACACCCCTAATGTAGCCAATCCTAATGAGTTTCTGCTGTTGGGTGCCTATTATGCTAATGAGTTCCTGCTGGGTGTAGCCAACTCGGGAGCCAGCCGGAACTCCTTTCCTGTGCGTCCTGCCCAAAAATAGCCTTGCCTATTCGTATTTCTACCATGTTGCCTTCCTGCCACTATTTGTGCTGCCTGAGATACTTTAATATCTCTTCCTTCCTTTCCTGACATGTGCATTCTTTCTAGCAATTTAGCTCCTGAGATATTTTCCTCTGCTCACCCATGCAACTACCTGTGTCCACACACACCCCCTCTCTCTCTTTTTGTCTTTCATTTCTTTGGATTCATTTTCCAAGTCTCTTGCCTGAGTTGAATTAATGTCATAGTAGTGTGTGTGTGCTTTATTCCTCGCTGCTTCACGCAGAGTATCCGTAGCCGCCGCGTGCACTATCAGAAGCCCCTCTACAAATGAAATGTTTCAGATCTGTGCCGAAAAGCTGCATTATGACATGAGAAATGGTAACTACATATGGAATGTTGTTTTGCTACCCAAATAGCACTGGCCTATTAATGGATGTGAAACCTCAAGAGAGCCCCTTTCTGTTGCAATAACTAATAGGCTTTCTGGGTCATTAAATGCATTTTTCTAATCCATTTCCCTCACAAGCAAAAAAAATATATACTTGGAGTTATTACTATTAGAATCCAGCTATTTGCACACATAGATACGGGCTACAGCATTAAGGGAAGAAAGGACAAAGAATCTCTTTAGGTTGGTTTGACAGTATTTTTTAAAAAATAGATTAGGTCATTTTTTTTAAAAAAAAACCCTCTGTAGTGGCTCAGAGTTACTGTATGAATGAACTGGTATAGAAACGGAATTAACATTGGAAGGATTTCTGTCCATTGAAATGGGATTTCCCAGCTCCCCCTCCCTTTGCAGCCTAAAATGCCCCCAAATGTTGTTCTTGGGAGATGGGAGACCCTTAGAAATACATTGAGGGGAAGTCATAGAGGTTTGCCATGGGAGACAGGATCAGTGAACCCCCCCCCCCTTGCATGTACATGAGCAACTGTGCATGTGCACACAGCTTGTACATAGGTTAGTGTAGTGCACTGTGGTGGAGTAAAAGTTATATTCAGATTGGGAAAAAAAAAAAAAAAAAAAGCCCAAAACCTTGGAGCTTTTCAATGTTTTCATTTGCTTCACTTGTAAACTCCTGTTTCTTCGGGGGAGTTCTGTTCTGCACATTTTGCTCCCTCCAGTGGTCAATTCAATATTACACAGGTCAATGTCCAGCATAACTTTAAAGTTTAAATCTACATAGAGATATTCTGGACTCAAACCAGTGTAATATCAAATTGACCACTAGAGGGTGTAAAATACAAGGAGAACAGAAAACTCCCAAAGAAACAGGAACTTACAAGTGAGGAAGATGAAAATATGGAAAAGCCCCTTGAATTCACAGCTCTGCTCAACCAGGAAGTATGTTGTACTAAGGACTAGAAGAGATATGAAGTGATGAGAAGAAGCACATGCGAAGCTGGCATATATTGAATTAGACCATTGGTCCGTCAAGATCAGTATTGTCTAGTCCAGGGGTGTCAAACTCATCTGTTACGAGGGCCAGATTTGACATAAATGAGACCTTGTTGGGCTGGGCCATGTGTGTCATAAAATGTAATGCCAGGTAGCAGAGAGATAAATTTTATAAAAGACACAAACACAAAGGGTTTTTGGGGGTTTTTTTACTTAAAATAAAAACATGCTTAAAACATTAGCACTCTTGCAATATTTTGTTTATTTAACAGTGTCTGATAACTGACACCTCTTGTTCTGAATTATTGCATCAAAATGTCTGTGCTCTTACAATCTTGAGTATGCCGTTCAGGTGTGCATCTGTAAGCTGCAAACCTCTGATGACGCAGCAGCAGCGGAACTGGAAGAAGAAGCAGAAGACAGCCAGCTCCACTGTGGACCTGGTAGAAGCCCTCCAGGGGCCTGATCCTGTCCCTGGGCCACATGTTTGACACCCCTGGTCTAGTCAGACTGGCAGATAGTCTCCAGGGTCTCAGGCACAGGTCTTTCACATCATTTACTACCTGGTCCTTTTTTCACTGGAGATTCTGGGGATTGAACCTGGGACATTCTGCATGCAAAGTAGAGGCTCTACCACTGAGCCACAGCCCCTCCCCAGGAAGGAAGGAAGGAAGGAAGGAAGGAAGGAAGGAAGGAAGGAAGGAAGGAAGGAAGGAAGGAAGGAGAGAGGGAGGGAGGGAGGAAGGGAGGAAGGAAGGGAGGGAGGGAGGGAGGGAGGGAGGGAGGAAGGAAGGAAGGAAGGAAGGAAGGAAGGAAGGAAGGAAGGAAGGAAGGAAGGAAGGAAGGAAGGAAGGAAGGAATTCATGGATCTGTCCATTTGCATGCAAAGAAGAACTGAGCACCAAGAAAATAAGCTAAACCCCACCCCTCTCCTCTCTTCACTGACTGCACTGTGTTGCTTTAAGCATTGTTCTGAGCAAGGAGATAAATGCTTTGGACAGAAAATAAGGAATGGAAAGAAGGTGGCCTCCCTGTCTGCCTTCTTCATTTGTTGTAAACATACCCTGAACCCCTCCTGCAGATGTGCCACATATAGAAGAGTCTACATGTTATATAACTGCATGTCATGTATGCCAGGGGCAAATTCCTCATGGGAACTCTACTTAGGAGTGCTGCAAGGACCCAATTATGGTCAGGACCACAGTGCAGAGAGGTTCCTGCCCTACCCTCATGCCACTCTCCCAACCCAAAATGGTGCCAGGTGTTATTTTCCCCACTGGAGAGGGAGTGCTAGCGCATGCTCCAAATGCTTGCATGAGTAGCCCCCAGATCCCACCAGGTGTCATTTCAGGGCAGGAGAACAGCTTTTGGGGAATGGAGGCCTTCCTCTCCACTGTGCTGCAGTCCCAACCAGAATCAGCCCCCCCCCCCCGCAGTGCTTCTAAGGAGACTTTCAATTGAGAACTTTCAGTAGGCATCCTGCTGCAAGCCCTTGTGGTGACCATGTGGCCAATGCAATGTGTAGTTTGGCACTCAGCCTAACCCACTTGCCAGAGTGGTACCATTACATGGCAGAAAGTGCCTTCCAGTCATAGCTGACCTATGGCAACCCTGTAGAGTTTTCAAAGCAAGAGACATTCAGAGGTGGTTTGCCATTGCCTGCCTCTGTCTCTCAAGCCTAGACTTCCATGGTGGTCTCTCATCCAAGAACTAACCAGGGCTGACCCTTCTTAGCTTCTGAGATCTGATGAGATTGGGCTAGCCTGCCCCCCCTCAAGACAACAAGGGTGCCTTGGAGAACACTGGGATCCAGATGAGACTTAACCATTAAATAGCTGTTCACTGATTAGCAAGAAACTTAGAGGGTATCTATATACTAATCTACCAAATTGGCTAAATCGTTGGACACTTAAATCTAGTGACTGGAGATGTGAACTGGCAAGACAGATCTTTCTACAGACCTGAAAAGGGCCCCAAGTTTGCAGGAAAAAATGTGAAATCTAAATATATATTTTAAAAAGCCAAACTGATAAAAGGACCTTCTGTTGCTTTAAGCAACAGATGCCCTCACTGGCTGTTGCTAGGCAACCAAAGTATTCCAGGAAGGGTTTTAGCAAATAAAAGGCAGGGGGAAGCCAGGTCTGACTAGGGTTGCCAGCTCTAGGCTGGGAAATTCCTGGAGATTTGTTGGTGGATTCTGAGGAGGGCAGGGTTTGGGGAGGAGAGAGACTTCAGCTGGCTAGAATGCCTTAAATCCACCCTCCAAAGCAGCCATTTTCTCCAGGGGGACAGATCTCTGCTGTCTGGAGACCAGAGGAGATTTGAGAAGTCCAGTGTTGTTTGGTCAGAGGTCAGATTTCCAGGAATCAATCAAGGCAGTGTCAGCAGTTCAGTATCTGATGTACACAACACTTTGTGTCCATTCCCAAAAGCTTCTTTTGGGAGAATTTATAGCTGCATGCCAAGACGTCATGCATACAGCCAGCTTCTCAGGAACAATCCTTCAAAGATTAATCTCCACTCTTAGCAGGCAGCTGCTGTTGAGCAGCAAGGCATGCACTGCACTGCCTAGCCTGTAAATCTATCCTCAGCTTTCTTCTGTGGCATTCCAAGGGTGCAGACAATCCTGGAGAACTGGGAGCAGGTGTCTGACCTCTGCCTTGTGAATTAGAGCTGAAGGGTGGAGGTGAGTCTGAAAACAACTTATGGCTGCAACTCTGGGCATGCCTCCACCTTATTTCCCTGCTGGTCAGCTTCTGCCAACTCTGGGTTCGGTACACAGGGCCCCTACTCCTCTGAGGAGTCCTCACTGACTGGTCCATGTCGAAGAGCCTTCCTCGATGCAAGAGTCTTGAAACAGGGGAACTCTGCCAGAGGAAAGCTCCAAGATGGATCCACCTGACTAAATCCATAATGCGCAAAGTGGCCAGCAAAGATATTTAACTATTCAACTGAATGACACAAAGTATTTACAAATCAACAGGGTTTTTTCCCAATTTAAAACTGTGGCCAAATGATTTGTGACATTGACAGCATCTGAAGATGACTCCCTTCATGACTCACCAGTGCCTCTGGCTTTCCCTTACCTTTCCTGTCATTATTAGGTGGTGGCTGGAGATCTCCTGGGATTACAACAGATTACAACAGATCTATAGGCGACAGAGTTCACCTGGAGAAAATGGACATTATGGAAGGTGGACTGTATGGCACTGTGCCACGTTACAGTCTCTCCCCGCCCCAAGTCCCACGTCTACCTGCCAGTTGAGGACACAATTCGTGCACACTTTTAAAAGGCCTCTAGTTTACTAAATTTATGCCACAAGAAATCTGTTTGCCTTGAAGTCAGCATAAGACTTCTGCTTGTTTTCACTCCCTCCAAGTAATGGTCACCTCGAGATTGGATTACTGTAATGCTCTGTACATGGGGCTGCCCTTGTCCCAAATCCGGAAGCTGCAGCTGGTGCAGAATGCTGTGGCCAGGCTGCTGTTGGGCCTCCCTATGTGGGAGTACATCCAGCTTGCACTAAAAGCACTGCAATGGCTGCCTATAGCATACCGAATTCGGTTCAAGGTGCTGGTTCTTACCTTTAAAGCCCTGTATGGTCAGGGGCCTACATACCTAAGGGACTACCTTTCCCCACATGTTCCCCAGAGAGCACTATGATAGGGGTCCCAAAACCATCTGGCCTTCTGGGCCCTAGAGAAGCCAAGCTGGCTGTGATGAGGTCAAGGGCCTTCTCAGTGGTGGCTCTGCACTGGTGGAATGAGCTCCGAGAGGACATCAGGGAACTTTTACAGTTCTGCAGGGCCTGCAAAGTGGAGCTCTTCCACCAGGCCTTTGATTAGGGAGCTGCACCCAATAGATTGAGGCCCTGGCCCCACTATTAATGCTGTTATTAACAGCCTGATATAGCCCAGACTATGATGTTAGCTGACTGCATGCCTGTGTTGGATGCTGCTAATGCCAGCTATCATTATACAAACCACACTAGCTCTTTATGTTATGTTTTTTTAAAATAATTATATTGTTGTGATTTTATTCAATTGTTCTGTTTTAGCTGTTCTATATATACTATGTAAGCTGCCCTGAGCCTGCCCAGATGGGGGTGGAAGTGATGGGACCTCAGTGGGTATAATGCCATAGAGGCCACACTCCAAAGCCATAATTTTCTTCAGGGGAACTGATCACCTGGAAATCAGTCCTAATTCCTGGAGATTTCCGTACAGACTTGGATGCTGGCAATACTAGCTCAACTTCCCCATTAGCACATTTGGACATGTTAGAATTTCAAAATCAGGCCCCGAAGTCCCAAACGCTCTCAACATTCTTCCTTCTAGAAATTCGCCTGTCAGGTGAGTTATAATAAAGTCTGGAGGTCTATTCCACCCCACCCACCCCCCGGTCACAAAGTGAATATAATTACCCAGGAACATCATTGTCATGCAAGTTGTTCAAGGTGCTGAAGGGGGGCTCTAATTTATAAATAATCACCAGTGTACCATTTTTTTGCCCAGAACTATTAGCTGTTTCTATTTGCCTTAATGCCCTTCATTTAATTACAGGTAAGGGCTGCTGGTGTTTGAGAAGCCAGCAATAGCTATTCTTATCACAACACGCCGACATGCAGCTTTTAATCTGCAAGAAAGAAGGAAATAAACAGCCCGTTTAATTTATGGAGCGTGCTTGATAATTTCTTCAGCTGAAGCCAAGCAAGGCTGATGGGTCAGGGGACCTGAAAGCAATCATGTGAGAATTGGAGCCATCTCTGAGAATGGGGGTGAGCCTTACAGAAATGTACACTTCAGGTTGCCTCGTGTGGTTTCCACATTGCTGGTGTGGCTGCTGATAACATGACAGTGACAAAAGGGTCTCCATATGGACACCATATCCGGGTTTGGAATGCCTGGAGAATTGAGGGTGGAGCCGGGGGACCTTAGTAGGGTATAATGCCAAGCAATCCACCTTTCAAAGAGCCGGTCTGGTGTAGTGGTTAAGTAACCTGGGAGAACTGGGTTTGATTCCCCACTCCTCCACTTACAGCTGCTGGGTGACCTTGGGCAAGTCATAGTTCTGCCAGAGCTTTTTTCTCAAGGACAGAGCTCTCTCAGCCCCACCCACCTCCCAGGGTGTCTGTTGTGGGGGGGAAGGGAAAGGAGTTTTTACCACTCTGAGACTCCGAGTGAAGGGCAGGGTATAAATCCAATCTCTCCTCCTCCTCCTCCTCCTCCTCCTCCTCCTCCTCCTCCTCCTCTTCTTTAAAACAGCCATTTTCTCTGGGACCAGTGGAAAGTTTAAAATAATAAATAAATGTTTTAAATAATAAATAAATAAGTGATGCCTATAGTCTGGAGATCAGTCGTAGTTCCTGGAGGTCGGTAACCCTACTTCCCTGTGGCAGACATCCCTACACGTTTCCTGTAACAGCAGCCATCCCGCCTCCCCTGGGCCACAAAACAGCAATTTCATATTATTATATTGCTGTGCCACTGAAACAATAAGCCCCACTAGTCCCATGAATTTCCAGCTTTCATTAAAAAAAAAAGTCTCTTGCCTCTTCTGTTGTGGAGATAACCATTTCTCCGTATTCATCTGCAATGAATTTACACAAACAGTAAAATGTATTGTTATAAATGGTATATTGATATAACAACGTAAATGTACCAATTTAAGACAGAAAGCCTCCTGGTGGTGATGGGAGGAAATGTCTGCCATGGAAACAGATCTCTCTCTCTCTCTCTCTCTCTCTCTCTCTCTCTCTCTCTCTCTCTCTCTCTCTCTCTCTCTCTCTCTCTCCAGGGCTCTTTTTGTATCAGGAACTCCTTTGCATATTAGGCCACACACCCCTAATGTAGCCAATCCTCCAAGAGTTTACAGTAGCCCCTGTAAGAAGAGCTCTGAAAGCTCTTGGAGGATTGGTTACATTAGGGGTATGTCATCTAATATGCAAAGGAGTTCCTGATACAAAAAGAGCCCTGTGTCTGTCTGTCTGTCCGTCCGTCCGTCTGTCTATCTGTCTATCTATCTTGTATCATTTATTTATTTCATGGGATTTCTATCCTCCCCTCTCGGACAAGTGGGCTCAGGGCGGGTTACAGTAACCAAATAAAGCAATAAAAGCAATGCCATATAATTCCAACTTTAAACCTAAAAAGCAGACTAATTAATACATGATGACGGTCCATTTCTCAACAAAGCCCTGGGTGTATGCCCATAAAGGGCCAGCATAATAAGCAAGTGGGCCCAGGCCACCATGGTGCACAACAAGTTGGCATGGTGCACAACAAGTTGGTGTAGTGCACAACGTAGGTGAGTTAGAGCAGGGGAGGCTGATGTAATTGGCTATCATGTGGGTAGGAATATCCTTTCCACCCATGCCGAAGCAATTTCAGCTTTACTAAAACCCTTCCCAAAAATTTGGACAAAAGCTGCAGAAACCACAGGAGGCACATGACTGTGCCACAATGCTGTGAGGAAGCATGGGTTGAGGCAGCATTTCCCAACAACACTAAACCCAGGGCAAGATAACCCATGTAGAAATGGCCGTGCACACTTACAGACTGAACAGTTTCCTCTGTAGGATAGCAGATCGTCTTGCCACAGCTTTTACATACCCCTGGAATACCCAGCAGTCAGACTCTTCCAGAGAATCTCAGGGAAAGTGAACTGTCTTGGGAAGTGCTTGTTTGCCATGAGAACAAGTGGCACACTCCAGAACAAGTGGCACTGTGCATGCTACAGTGCCACACAGCATGCCACAGTGCCACACAGAAACCCCAAAAGACCAAAAGGAACAACATTTATACATGTATAAATTGATGGTGCAACCTCATTGGACCACTCACACCACACACACCTCAAAAAGAATATTGACTGCTGGGTGGCTGCCTGCTTGCCTGCCTTAAGTGCTGCTGGCTGGGTTTCCCCATTAGAAAAAATGGAGGTAATGGGGGTAACCTGTTTGGGTGCCCATAAAATTAGGCCCATTGGTCCAATTGCTTTGAGACGTGGGGGTGTATGTGGGGAGAGGCTCCCGAAGCTACCCTGAAAATTTGGAGCCTCTCCCTCAAATCCCCTCCCCCCCAGAGCCACTAACAGCACTGTGGGAAAAAAGTAACTTTTCCCACCATAGAGAACAATGGAGGGAATGGGGGCAACCTGTTTGGGGACCCATAGAATTGGACCCCCTGGTACAATATTCTTGAAACATGGTGGGTATCTTGGGGAGAGGCCCCAACAGCTACCCTGTGAGTTTGGAGCCTCTCCCTCAAACCCCCTCCCCTCCAGCCCCCAGAATATACCCTATGTTTTCACCATTGACTTCAATGGCCCATAGGATATAATGGGGCTAAAATTGACATTCGGCTGGCGGAAAGACTCCCGAAACTGACATGCAGGAGCCTTTCTGCCCCCCCCGAAGCAGCCAGAGCTGTGCTCCAGTGTGCTCCCCCCCAAAAAAAAAAAGACCCCTGTATATATATATCCATTTATATATATATGGATTGTTTGCACTGTATATAATAACAGTTTCTTTTTACACAATTAAGGATATTTTACACAATTCAGGATTTTTTTTTTTCATTTTTCTTTTTGGGACCTCTGACACTCAGAATCTTCTTGTGGTTTCTGTTCGGGAAATTAGGAGGGCAGGCATTTCCTGCAACTCCCATAACCAACAGGTTCTATAGGGAGGGAGAGAAACAGGCCGGGACCCTAATGACATTCAAGGGGGAGACAGTTGTTCCAAAGAGATGCTTTATTTATTGAAGTTCAAAGCCATAATGCAGAATCTTTCAAATATATAACATCCCAGTACGCAGCATACAAAATTAGTCACATACCTGAAACAGAGTGCACTGTGGCTTTATAGGATATATCCTAGTTGTTTGTCAAGACCAATAAAAAGGGTGGTTGGCATACAACGATGACCAAGAGAAAATCCAGATGTGAAATGCTCTTTTGCCATCTATAGAAGCCAATGTAGCTGTCAATTCAACCTATGATGGACATCTGATGCACTTCCCAAAATCCAGCCCCTCGTATTCAGCAAGCATGAACTTTGCCTATGGTTAATGTAGTAACTATAAGGGTGACAAGCCCCAGACTGTTATGGCAGTGCTTCAAATGACAATCTGTATGTGATCGGTGGTTTGAGAAGCTCTAAACATCTAACACATCAAGGATATCTAAGGAGTCTGGTAATCTAGCCTGGCCAGGAAGAAATTGTTCTCTAGGCCAGTTTGGCCAAGAATCCTGGTCTGTTGTTGTTGTTATTGTTATTGTTATTTGCCCTCTTCTGGGCATAGAGCAGGGGCCACTTGGGGTGGGGGGGTGGTATTTGTGAGTTTCCTGCATTGTACAGGGGGTTGGACTAGATAATCCTGGAGGTCCCTTCCAACTCTATGATTCTATGATCTATGTTTAAGCTTAGAGACTGGTATCATGAACTCAGAAGAAAATATACACTGTTTTCTAGGACAGAGTGCATCAGAGAATCCATTCTTGCTTGGAAAAATGCAGCACTGAGCCAGACTGCAAAGCATTATGGGATGCTCAGCCAAAGAGCCAATAGACTAGTGGCCAGAGCTAATTCAACATGGCCAAGACATGGCCTCACTTCCTAATAATTTCCCTGACAATTTCATACAGAGGTCATTCATCTTTTTTGCTCTTTTTTTTCAATTTCATAAAGACCACATTTATGTCCTTGAAATGTTTCCCCAGTCATACAGAGGCTGCCTGTGGGTAAACAGAGACCACACTGATGGGAGAGGGTCTGAAAGGCACTTAACAGGTTAATATTTGTGTGGGCTAAGAAAAAAAAATAGCAAGCATTGGAGATTTATTTGCAAGGATGCGGTTCCATTCTGCAACCACCGTCTCTGTCAGTTTAACTTCATTTCGGTATCCCTCTTGCAAAATGTTCTAAACGTTTATATCCTCAGACTAAAACTAAGCTGGTTTAAAAAAAATGAGTATTTTCTTTCCTCTACATTCCTCCCCCCCATATACCAATGGGCTTATGTCAGAGAAATGTTCATGGTCTGCCACGTTTCCCCCTCATTGAAACATGTCATCTTCTGCTTTGTAGATTATGATGCACAAAAGCCCACCAGATTTTCAGGGCTGGACTCCCCTGCCTTGTAGTAGGAAAAGGACAGAATTATGTTGCCGTCACTGGTGAAATATGCACCTGGTTTGGCTTTTTCTGTGTTGTCGATTATGAACTGGCTATCCCTTTCAGGCGGTATTTTTAACACACAGGCCCCTTTTCATTCTAGAATCTCATTTTGTTCCTGGAAGAATGTTCACTGATTGCTATTTTTTTCAGCAAAGAATCTCAAGATATTCTTCCCCACTGCCTCCCTTCTATAACTTATGAGCTGCCTTCCATTCTCTTTTCACTGCCACCTGTTTTTCTTCTTGCTCCAAATGTTGGACGGAGTTCTAAAGGAGGAATTACTGGGAATGCTCAATCATCCATGGGTTCCATTTGCAGCCGGTCTACAAGTTGCCCTCAATGCTGCACTTTTGGCAAAGTGTTTGCCTATATTCCATTGTGTGCACACACGCACACACACACACATGCACACAAAGCCAAACATGCATGTCAGACTGCTCCCTGCCTCAACTGCTGCCTATCTGCTGCAGGTCACATTCTTGAAGTGCACCAGACATTAACATCTGCCAGTGACTGACAGTTGTGAGGTGTGAGTTGTGAAGTGCCCCTGCATTGCCTGAGTTCCACAACTCATGGCTTGCTGGTGGTACCTGGCTCTTGATTAGCTCAGCTCTCTACCAGTAGGGCCAGGTCATCCCGTATTTGTGGAATGCCTTGTCAGAGTGATTCACACATGGAATTCACTGCCACAGGAGGGGGTGGTGGCGGCTACAAACATGGACGGCTTCAAGAGGGAATTAGATAAACATATGGAGCAGAGGTCCATCAGTGGCTATTAGCCACAAGGTATAGATTGGAACTCTGGGGCAAGTGATGCTCTGTATTCTTGGTGTTGGGCGGGGGGGCAACAGTGGGAGAGCTTCTAGTGTCCTGGCCCCACTGGTGGACCTACTGATGGCACCTGGTGTTTTTGGCCACTGTGTGACAGAGTGCTGAACTGGATGGGCCATTGGCCTGATCCAACACTGACTTCTCTTTTGTTCTTGTGTTCAGAGGAGACTCATGCCCTGTGGAACCCAGTTAAGTTTTGCAGGACATTTAAAAATGATTCCCCCCCCCAAAAAAAAAAAAAAAAAAGGCTTTCACTTGATTTATGTTTTTATCAGCCCATCTCTGCTCAGCTCTGGTTACTTCTCCCCTCTAGTTTCCAGGGGTTTGAGGCTCTCATGTTTTGATACTGATTTTTTAAAGGATTTTATACTGGTTTTTATTGTTATTTGGTTTTAAAGTATGCTAGCTGTTGTATAGTGTTTAACTAGTTTAAATCATGTTAGTCTATATTGTTGTTAGCTGTCTCAAGCCACTTTTGCTGTGGGAGAGAGGGAATGGAAATTGGACACACAAATAAATAAATAAATAAAGCTGCCAGGTTCAGTGCTAGTACATGATGAAGGCACGTGAATTGTCCAGAGCTATGAAACTTTGCATATCTATGTTTTCAAACTGGCCCACGGGAATTGTAGGGCTTTTTCACACACACACCTCAATTAATCATTTTTTTAAAAAATTATCCCTAACAGAGACCAAAGGTGGCTTATCATACAGTTATCCCCTCCCCACATTATCCTCACAATAACAGTCCTGCGAGGTATGTTAAGAGTGAGAGATTGTGAGAGGTCCAGGGTCACCCAGCAAGCTTCCCTGGTGGAGTGGGGATTTGAACCCAATTGTTCTAGGTGGTCCTACTCCGGCTCTGTAACCAGTACATCATGCCAGTTTACACTTGCATGACTTACAAAAGGGGTTATCATCGTCATCATCATTACTATATTACGGCAGTGTGTGTAGTGTAGCCAGGAGATTTGAAGATTGTCTGGCAGCCAGAAGTTCTAGCTCTTTTAGCATTATGCATCACTAGGTTGCAAGCTTGTTTTTAAGGCAAAAGATATTTCAGAGGTGGTTTGCCATTGCCTGCCTCTGCATCATGACCCTGGTATTCCTTGGAGGTGGCCCTTCCAAATACTAGCCAAGGCTGAACCTGCTTAGTTTGGTGTAGTGGTTAAGTGCGCGGACTCTAATCTGGGAGAACTGGGTTTGATTCCCCACTCCTCCACTTGTACCTGCTGATGTGACCTTGGGTCAGTCATAAGCTCTGGCACAGCTGTTGCTTGTGTTTCTGCCAGCCAATTTGTCATACATGGTTCATCTTCAGACCATCTCACTTTCAGGAATAACATGCTTGGCAAAGCCGAACAAGGAAGCATTTGGGGCACATTTTGAGTCACCTGCTAATAATGCTGAAATTATGTGTGGGAAAATCCTAATGTAGTCTTCTTGAAACTCAGTTGTCTTCCATGTGGGCCTCTTTAAACTGCTCCAGGTAACAGCTATTTTCCCAGCTGGCAGGAAGTCACAGGTTCAATCTCTGACTTCTCCAGCTAAAAGGATTGGGCAGTAGATGATGTGAAAGACCTTGACCTGAGAGCCTGGACAGTAGCTAGACATCTACGTAGACAGAGATGTTTCGATCTCGATTCACTATAAGGCAGCTTTCTGTGTGTGTTCACATGTGTTCAGATTGTAAAAACATGTAACTTATGTGGCTGCTTGAAAGTTTTGCAACACAGCCAGTAACCAGGGTCACCAACCTTCAGATGGTGGCTAGAAGCCTCCTGAGGTTACAACTGATCTCTAGGCAACAGAAATCAGTTCACCTAGAGAAAATGACCACTTTGGAAGACATTAAACCCCACTGAATTCTCTCCCCTCCTCAAACCCTACCCTCCTCAGGCTCCACCCACAAAACATCCCGGTATTTCCCAACCTGGAGCCAAGAACTTGTCCACAGGGGTGCTTGAAGAAAGAAAAAGCAGTGTTGATGGAAGGCTGAAGCTGCTTCTTTCAGTGTGCTGGGGCTCCCAGGAGAAAAGGGCACAAATGAATCTGGGAGGCACAAACTTCTCAACAAGCTTCTGCTTCTAAATTCTTGAGTCCCCTCCTCCTCCTCCTCAACATTATTATTATTATTATTATTATTATTATTATTATTATTATTATTATTATTATTATTATTATTATTATTATTATTATTATTATTATTATTATTATCCCCAGCCCTTTCTTAAGAATATTTTAATGACCAAACTAGATGATACAGTGTCCCCAAGAATCCCCGGGGAACCCCAACATTATACCACTGGAATTCCCACACTTTACAAATACTGTGTGGCCTCAACGCCAAAACCGAAAAACCTCGCGCAGTTAGGGGGGGTCTTCGCATGTGCGAAAGACCCTAGTGAGCCTTAGGCAAAGGCTCCGAACCGGGGGCGCTTGGGGAGTAGCCTCTTTGCCGGCAGACAGCCGGGAAATTGAGGCTTTCTCCCCGCCCCAATCGGCCCCACTGCGGTGTGCCCGTAATGGGACTTAGCGGCGCCACCGATTTCCAGGAGTGAAGACAGCGCTATGGTTTAAAATAAAAAGAAGAAGTAGCATCGAATCATGAGTTGAAGATCTATTTTGAAGTGTAAATCGGAGCCCCCCTGCATGCGTATAAGCATTGGGAGGAGGGAGGAGTTCCCACCCCCTTTGAGAAGCAAGATCTACAAAGGGAGCGCGAAGGGGGGCTGAGAGAAAAAAGTGTTGGTGAAAGTACCGTTGGGGTTGCATGGAAGACTGCGATCATCTTAGCTTCCTGGGGGATGCGGCACGAACTTTTTAAAAGTAAACAAAAAAACAAAATGTCGATAATGGAAAAAGTCCTGCAGACACCGGAAGAGAAGAGAGGAGGGACTTCCGGTCCAGACAGCCCCCCCAAGAGCTTGCTGTCAATCAACAGGAAAAGGAGATGCTGTGCCCCCTGCTGGAACAATTGCAGAAAATCAACGAAACTCTGTTTAAAATGGATAGTGTTCTCATCAGTCGACAGAAACAGATATCGGAAACAACTAGAAAGATGATGGAGATCGAACAGAAATCGAATCTGATTCTAGGTTTCCAGGGCGTTAAAGAAGAAGAGAAAGAAGATCTCGGATTTACCTTGACAAATGTCTTGGCACCCCTAACTGGCAGTGAAGCGATAAAATTAAAAGAAGAGGTGGATGAGGCTCCCAAAGCCTATTCTGCTTTTATAAAAGAGAATATTCTGCCAGTAGAAGGGGATGTTGAGCATAGCAAGCGACAAACTGGAGATCTAATTTCATCTGAAGAGTTTATGGAGCCCTGGAAGCTTGAAGGCCAGAAGTTTAAGGAAAAAGAGAAAAGAAAGAAGAAGGATTTCATCTTCAAAATACAGAAACTTCTGAAGAGACACGCCAGCAGGGAGGAAGATGCAGTATTCCAAACTGGGACAAGCGAAGAAGACAGCAGCCCAGGGGAAAGTGGTGATGGAACGGAAGACTTCAAAGTTAAAATGGACTCAATCCATAACTGGAAGAGATTTAAAAAGAAGATACTTTGAGGACTGTTCGTGTAACATCTGGAAGGAGCTGTTTAATTACTAACCCCAGTGGACTTTACTAACTGCATTAACAGAGTGACTTTGGACTTTGCAATAGTTAAAAAGAAGATCTTCTAACCATGATAGATGCCAAAATTGGTATTTGTTATTAACCTAAACTAACCCTCACTAACAGGAAAAAATTCACTCCATCTTTTTCTTTCTCCATCTGTCTACCCTTCCCGTTTCTTATAAAAAGAATAAAATTCTCTCTTTTTTAAGAGAGTTTTACAAAAAAAAACCCAAAAAAAAACAAATACTGTGTGGCCTGATCCTGCTCAGGACCATGGAGCAAGTAGGAGAAGAGGCTCCTGTTCCCTCTCTGTACTGTTTTTAAGAAACAAGCCTCCATGGGTCATATGGGCTTGGGGAAATGACATGGGGGAAGACAGTTTCCTTTTCTTCCCTCTTGCTGCATTCCTGAGCAAGATCAGCCCCCCCCCCCCAACATTTATAAAGTGAGGGAATTCCAGTGGTTAAATGGACCCAGGGGTGCCATATCATTTGGTTTGCCCCAATGTCTTTGTGTACAGAAGAGGCACATGTGTTTGTACTAATGTCTAATAAATATCAGTACTTTGGTTTACTTGATCTAGTCAATGGGTTGGATCCAACTTGCATTTATGCAGGTGAAAAAAGGGAGGAGAAGGTCTCCTTTGATCCATTAAAAAAGGGGTTGACTGGGGATCATGGGACCTGCATAGACAAAGGCCACGTAGGATGGGGGCTATAGTGAAAAGGGGAACCAAGGTCGTGGGGAAAAAAGCCAGCTGAATCCAACCTCCTGCGTAGAAACAGTTTCAGACTTGTAATATTACTAATACACTGACTTAATCATAGAGTGCTCTGAAGACCAAATAAAGTGAAGCCATGGGGGAGGGGTGGAAATCTAATTTTCTGGGAACAGCAGAAATAAGAAATAAAAATAAAACAAAGCCTAACTATACATCTGAAGATGTTAAACCCAAGTGAGCTACAGACAGATGTGTCTGAATCGTTCATTAAAATTGGCCACTTATTACAGCATAGCATTTTTTTTAAATAGCAAGCACAAATTTGCATTTAGAATACCAAATGATGGTGCCAATTTAAAACATCACATTGATGGATAATGGGAAAAGTTTTTTGTTTTTTTTTAAAGAGAGTCTCAGCATAAACCATTGATAAATCCATGCCAAATCATTATAGACCCAATCCGAGCTCGTTTTTGATTTTCAGGCCCATTTTATTTTCCTCTTGTGAGTGAAATTAAAAAAAAAAAAAACCTTACAGTGGAGCAATTATATGATTCTGTTGCCCAATGTTAACCAATGAAAGCAAAGACACTGGTTATCTTAAAAACTAACATATTAATTGAAACAAGACTTTAGGGACCATCAGACAGTCAGCAGATTATCTAGCAGAGGGGAAGGAAGGAAGGAAGGAAGGAAGGAAGGAAGGAAGGAAGGAAGGAAGGAAGGAAGGAAGGAAGGAAGGAAGGAAGGAAGGAAGGAAGGAAGGAAGGAAGGAAGGAATGTGAGAAGGGGGTTAAAAAGTCATGAAATGTAACATAGGCTGCAATTACACATACTAAATAATCTCTATGTCAAGGTGAGCAGAAAAATGGTAGGCAAGGTAGAAATAAATTACCTGCCTACCATTTTTCTGCTCACCTTGACGTAGAGAGTACTCCATCTTTCTGTGTTATACCTCTGAGGATGCCAGTCACAGCTACTGGCGAAACATCAGGTCCTACAATGCCAAGACCATGGCCACACAACCCAGAAAATCTACAGTAACTAATTTTGTATCTTTATTTTATGGATTTGTGCCTCTGTTGTACATCACCCAGAGCCCAGCACAAGCTGAGGCAGGATGATTAATAAATGAAATTGTTGTTGTTGACGATGATGATGATAGTTCTGAAGTAGCAAAAAGCATACTCTAAACCAGGTATGTACATCCTGAGGCAGACTTCATCTTAGAAGAGCCATTTCTTCCCACTCATGTGAGAGACAAGGGGATACTATCTTCTAAGTCTCACTTAACTGCTTTTACAAGGATATGCATTAAAAAGAATAAATCTGGGAGCACCTTTTCAGCTGCTCAACAGGTCGGTGATGATTAACTCAATCCATTAACGTGTTAATGTTCTAGCCCTCCTTGTTTTACACTAAGAGGGCAAAATGAGAGTGGATGGAAATGTTGCTTGCATGATGTAAGCTGGGATGTAACATGCTCATTATGAAGCTGGGCGTTAACCTTCGGGAAATGCACAGCCTCAAGGTCTGGGAAAGGGGCTAACATTAACTGACTGAGCATTGAAGGAAATGAGTTCCCTGACACTGCCTGTCAGCAGTGATGATCAATGGCAGCCATTGCTACCAGTATAAGATGTTTCTTATCAAGATGGAAGGAGATAGTGCAGATCAGTCCTTTGCTCCATAGCTCAGTGACAGCACCCACATGGGTTCACCCTTGAGAACTAGTTTGGTGTATTGGTTAGGAGCGCAGACTCTAATCTAGGAGAACTGGGTTTGATTCCCCACTCCTTGAGATGCAGCTGCTGGTGTGACCTTGGGTCAGTTAGAAGTTCTTTCTGAGCTGTTCTCTCAAGGGCAGTTCTAGAGAGAGCTCTCTCAGCCCCACCTACCTCACAGGGTGTCTGTTGTGGGGAGGGGAAGGGAAAGGGATTGTCTGAGACTCCTTCGGTTGACCCAGTTATTCCTAATTATCCTGGTTCTTTTGAGGGAACTACTCAAGTATCTATTGGCAGATAAATATCCCAAAGTGACAGAAATGGTAGCAGAATATTTGGCTAACGTACTGTTGGTAACTACCCCACTCAGTCAAAGCCAGGGAACTCTTGATTGAGATTGTTTGAGATGTTATATCTGATGATATTCTTTTAACTTTTAAAACATTTTTATCTTATGTCTGGAATTATTGTTGGTACCTACTTTTATTCATTGTATTTCCCCCCCTTATTTTATGCCATTAAAGGTTTCTGAACTGCACTGAACTGACTCCTTCAGACAGTGAAGGGTAGAGTATACATCCAATCTCTTTTCCTTTCTTCTTAAGACAGAGGGCCAGATTAGGGTTGCCAGCTCTGGGTTGAGAAATACCTGGGAAATGTGGTGGTGGAGGAGCCTGAGGAGGGTGGGGTTTGGGGAGGGAGTTCAGCGCCATAGAGTCCATCTTCCTGAGTGGCCATTTTCTTCAGGCAAACTGATCTCGATTGCCTGGAGACCAGTTGTGATACCAGGAGATCTCCAGCCACTACATGGAGGTTAGCAACCCTAGGCTGTCTCCTGACTCCATTGGCAATTTGCAACAGTTCCGCCTTCCCACAGCAAGTCCCCATCATTCCGTTCAGCAGGATCCTGTTTCCCAGAAGCAGCATTTCATGGAGAATATGTGGCTGTCGTTGGAGGGGAGAAGCAGGAAACTTTCCTCCAAGTGATGGGAAATTTAGGGTTGCTGCAGTCACAAGGGAGAGGGATATGTTGGGCGAAAGAGAGTCTTCTGGTTCATGTCTGGGTTTCCCTAGAGATCTCTGCGCCATGGATGTGTGTGGGAGGGAATGACCATGGTACAGTTTGGTGTAGTGGTTAGGTGCTCTGGGAGAACCAGGTCTGATTCCCCACTCCTCCACTTGCAGCTGCAGGATGACCTTGGGCAAGCCATAGTTCTGGCACAGCTGTTCTTGAAAAACAGCAGTTTATGTCAGAGCTCTCTCAGCCCCACCTACCTCACAGGGTGTCTGTTGTGGGGAGGGGAAGGGAAAGGGGTTTGTAAGCCACTCTGAGACTCCTTTGGGTAGTGAAGGATGGGGTATAAATCCAGTCTCTTCTTCTACATTGCCACATGTGAAGCAAAGCGGGAACGAATTTGCCCCCGGTACCCAATTTCCCATTTGGCTTCCAACAATTTCTTCAGTAGCCATCAACATTTGATAGTGTGTGACAGATGGCATGTAGAAATAGCCAGCATCAGGGCTGCCTCTGATGGCTGAAATGTAATGTGGTGTTAAATGTTATCCGGACCTTATTAATTTGCTCAGAAAACATCAGCAAGGCTAGATTTATTTTTTTTTAAAGAAGAAATAGTTTCAATTCCATTTTCCCTCTGCAGTTTGAATCGGCTGTAAATTGCAGATTGGCAACAACTGGGGACCCACTGCTAAATCTGGCTTTATAAAGGCTAAACTATGCTACATTTTGTGGCTAATTGTGTTGGGCTTCTCCAGGCCCAACATGCTTTCCCTGAAATCACACAGCTGCTGCGGGTAAAGGCATTTTGAAAGGCCACAGGAACCCAATTCTGCTTGGCACTGCTTCTGCTTTCCCTTCCGTGACATTTCCCAGAGCCTGAACAGCCCCAGCAGGGAGTGATTTGTGTAACTTTGGTGGAGCTGCTTGTAGAGTATTCTGAGCACCCTGCAGCTCCAAAGTGATGCAAATAAGCTCCTTCTGGGGCCATTTTGGCTCGGGGAAACACTGTGGAGGGGAAGGTGGGAGTCACTTCTCCTCTCACATGGCACTTCCAAGTAGAAATGTGCTCCTGTGGATTTTTTTTTTAAAAAAATAACACACACACATTTCCCCACAGCTGCTGTGTGTGACTGCAGAGAAAGCATGTTGGAAGCCCAACCAACTTGCCTCCCTCCCAATATAACATGTATTTTTTTGCCCTAAATGCATGCCCACATGTGTGATCGACATACAAGTGTGACTCAGTACACAATATTTTTTTCCTTACATCCATGTAACTGATGTGTTGCTGTGGTTTCCAGCAGTAGCATAACACTTTCTGAAAGGTCCCAGCTTCCATGAATGATATCGGAAGGACCTGTGCTGGAGAGATCAGACAGCCTCTGCCTGCTTAGCGTATACTGAGGATATGAACTGGTATTCCAGAGGTTCGAGTCAGACTCCAAGGGATCCCCATATTGCCGCCATAATAATGTGTGACCCTCCGAAAGCAGCTCATACATTCAGCAGAATCAAGTGGTAAAACTTCCATGAACTACAGCAGGCTGTTGGTATGCATGTGTGAATGGTTCTGCATGGGGAAAAAATGCATGGCCTCCTGTGATGGACTGTGCTGTAAAAGCTCATAAGTGTAAACATGTGAAGGACTGTGAAGGGTTAATGCAGGGCCATATTCAGTGATGGGGTGTTGGGGGTGATCCCCCCCAATCTGCAATACCACCACCCCACAGAGACCTTCATTGGGGGCACAGCTCTGGACTGCTCAAGCAGATGGCTGGCAGCGGCAGTGGCATGCAGCTCAGGGTCAAGCCAGCATGCCATTCCAACCACCTGCTGAGTGTGGTGGCATCTGGATGGAAGCACACAAGGCTGAAGCAGGAGCTGCACAGCAGGAGCAGCGGCTCCCTTCCAGGGTGGCTTCTTGGGCCGTTCCAGGGCTTCAGAGCGCTTCCTGGTCAGGGGGCTAGCTGGCAATCCAGGCCTGTCTGTTGCAAAAGGGGAGGGCAGAGGAATGGGCAGCTTATGTGGCTCTGTTCTGGAGAAGGAGGTTCCTCCATGTGTGCTCAGAAGCAGCAGGGCCAGAGAGGAGCCAGCCCTTGACGCATCAGCTGGCAACAACCCAAAGCTGGGGTAAGGAGTTGCTCTGTTCTTTCCATTAATTAAACTTAATGTAATTAGTGATCCCCGGCACACACAAACCCCCCAAATTCCTAGCTACACCCCTAGGTTAATGTCTCACAGAGCCAGACAGCCTTGAGTGACAGGCTGCTCAAAGGGATTTGATTGGTTAGTGTCACTTAAGTGGAAAGACTTGGGAATTGGCTGCTGAAGAGGACACATTTTAGCTCTGACTGAGAACTGGAACAGTTTAGCCCTGACTGAAGAGTGTTTAGCACTGACTGAGAACAATTTTACACTGACTGAGGACTGAAAAGGTTGACAAGGAGAAGTGGGAGGATTGGTGAAGACCCCCATTAGGGCAAGAAAAGGGGATAGTTCTCGTAGTTAGAGAAGTTATTTCCTGACCAGATGGAAAGGGAGATAGCTCAAAGAAAGGAGTGCTCTCTGGTGTGTTTAGAGAATGAACTTGGGTACTTGGTAGCATATCCCTGCTGTCTGAAACCTGAAGAGTCAGTTAAGAAAGTGAACTGGAGTGTTTAGGAAACACTGAAACTAAAGCTTCCCATATCTAAGATCCCAAGACTTTGTGAAAAGCTTAAGAATTCTTACTTTCTGGAAACATATGAACTGGAGTCTGTGATTATAAACAAGTCACATGAGAGTTGTATTTGATTCACCTCAGACATTTTGCCCCTGATTTCACTTAACCTTTTCCCCTCTATGTTGAATACAATAGCTTGTTTATTTTTGAATGTTCTAAAGCCTCTTGAGTGCCATTTTCAGAAATTTAAGTTAAATAAGTGATTTTTGTCTCTTCCCTCAAGTTCCTGTGCTGAGTCAGCAGCACAATACAATTAAGTGAAAGGGTGGGACAGCCATAGATCTTCAGAAAAGAAGAAAACAAAAAAGGGACTGCTCAACTGGAAAAGGAAGGGAAGAAAACCAGAGGGGAAATCCTGCATCCGAGTGAGGGAACAGGGCTAGGTCGTCATACCTCCACATATCAAACTATCCAGTAGGATTTGGCTCTGACCTGGGTGGTCTGGGCTAGCCCAATTTTGTTTGATTTTGGAAGCTAAGAAAGGTCAGTTCTGGTCAGTACTTGGATGGCAGACCACCAAGGAAGTCCGAAGTCACCGCACAGAGGCAGGCGATGGCTAACTATGCCTGTTTACCTCTTGCCTTGAAAATCCTGTGGGGTTGGCTGCAACCTGACAGTGCTTTCCACTACCACTAGTATGATCTGAGGTCAGTTAGATACAAACTCCCTACCTGTTTTGCTTATACAGAAAAAAAAAATAGACTGTTTAAAATAAAGTTCTTGGGTGGGTATTTTTCCTTCAGACTATAATGTCAACAGAGAATCTCAGAGAAAGCAGGAGAAGAAGAAAGTGGCACCTTTAAGACCAACAAAGGCCCATTTTTAAGCTTTCGTGTGCGTGAAGAATAAAACTTTGTTGGTCTTCCAGACTATAATGGGAAATAATACGGCAAAATTCAACGTCTAAGAGGGTGAAATAAATTAAGGGCCCAAAACGTGTATGCTCTTTCTTCCACTTTCTTCGTACTCCAGAATAATGGTATATTGATAGTTTGGTTTGCTGACAAGGTCAGACTTTGATCTATAACACTTTTCTATGCTTTCCTTCTTCTCCCCAAACTGGTATTCATAGCTTTTAGCTCATATTTCTTTATGACTAAACAAAGCTCTTTGTTTCCATTTAGCTTCTCCCTGCCTCTGGTAGCTTCCTAAGAACCTCTCTCTTCATTCTCCTGTAGACTGGCTTTCCTCCTTATGAGTCCCAGCCTGTTAAATGTCCTTGCGGGTTCAAGGAGGGATAGAGGGTGAGTCATTGGGAGGAATAAACACACATACAACCATTCTTTTTTTGGTAAAAGATGGCTACAGCTTAATTCTTTTTTTGGTAAAAGATGGCTACAGCTTAATTTTATTAATACAAAGGAGCAATGGCACAGCATAGGGTCAGATCCAAGCATCAGGTGACCACACCTGCCTCCCTATGAACCACATCCCCAGCCCACCTGCTGGGGATCAGCTGTGGAGTGACAAGATACTGGGATACATTAGGGTGCCAGCCTCTACATGGCCCCCTTACCACCTGATGGTGGAGCCAGCCAGCATTCCCACCTGGGCATGCAGCTGAGTGGCTCCACACCCCAAGGCCCCTCACGGGAGCCCCCAAAATGGGGGAGGCAAGCATGCAGTCATGCCCTCCCAAAGGATCCATCCAAATGCCCAAACCACCAAGCTATGACAGTAAAGAGCAAATTAAAGCAAAAATATTCATTATGTAAGAGCAACATACAAGGGTGGGTGGATAAGAGGGCATGTTGAGGAACACAGAGGTCAAATCCTCATGTAGGGCTTGCTTAAATAGCCGCCTGGGCTGTCCCCACCCATGCCTATACAGTGACTTATGGCCTGACATTGCACACAGCTGGAGAATGGGCCCCACACCATGTGGCCAGGGCCTACCTCCTTCCAGCCTCCCCCACTTCCTGCATAGCAAACAAAGGCAGAAGGTGAGTCTTGGCTGGGCTTCCATCATGTCCTCTTTTTTAAAAAAGATATCTTCAATAGTCCTGCATACATGAGCAATTTGGACAACACAGATGCAAGGAACCCAAAGAAATTCAGTCACCCAGTAGTTCTCCATTCAGCGGAGCATGCTGGCCCCCATCTACCCACAGATGCTACAATCTGCGACCAGTGCCTATGCATACATAAACCATTCATGTGTAGGATTCCTTCTCTATACTTTCCCAATATTTCTAAGCAGGGATATGGAAATTGTCTGTGTACAGTTTGCCACAACCCCTTTGCCAACTCTTGTGTCCACTCACAGGACGTGCATGGGATAGAGCAGGTTGAGAAAGAAGTACTTTTCTCCCTTTCTCATAATACAAGAACTCATGGACACTCCATGAAATTGCTGAGCAGTTGGGTTAGAATGGATAAAAGGAAGTACTTCTTCACCCAAAGAGTGATTAACACATGGAATTCACTGCCACAAGAGGTGGCAGCGACTACAAGCATGGACAGCTTCAAGAGGGAATTAGATAAGCATATGGAGCAGAAGTCCATCAGGGGCTATCAGTCACAAGGTATAGATAGGAACTCTCAGTCTGGGGCAAGTGGTGCTCTGTATTCTTGGTGCTTGGGGTGTCAACAGTGGGAAGGCTTCTAGAGTCCTGGCCCCACTCCTGGACCTCCTGATGGCACCTGGTATTTTTGGCCACTGTGGGACAGAGTGTTGGACTAGATGGGCTATTGGCCTGATCCAACATTGGCTTCTCTTATGTTCTTATAATACATAAACATCAGCCAAACCATCCATTTCCCTGCCATCCTCTAAAAATGATATATGTTCTACCAGTAAAGTCTGGATCCTCCTGTTCCAACTCACATCAGTGCCATTTTCCTTGTCCCAAGTTGCTTGCAGTGGCCTTCATCTCCCTGAAATTTTACTTGGAAACCAAAGAAGGAAAGAGAGAATGATGCTGCTGACCAAACCCTGAGGACCAAACTTCATGCTATGTGTAGGGTCCACTCTAAAAATCTGCCTGTCAAACATAAAGGCACTGGGAGTCAAAGGGTGAAACTTGATTCAGAGTGTAACCATGAGGGTCTGAACCTTTCCTGTATGCCATTTTCCCAAGCTGAAACAGCCATGGGGAGCTGTTTTCTTTTTCTTTTCTTTTTTGAGTTGTCAGGGGCTACTCATGTACCAATGTACTACGTTTCCACTGTGGACAACCAATGGTCTGGGCAGGGGGGAGGTTCCAGTTGGAAAAATTCCACAGAATAAGTTTGGTGTAGTGGTTGAATGCATGGACTCTAATTTGGGAGAACCGGGTTTGATTCCCCACTCCTCCTCCACTTGCACCTGCTGGATGACCTTGGGCAAGCCATAGTTCTGTCAGAGCTGTTTTCTCAAGGACAGTTCTCGAAAGAACTCTCTCAGCCCCGCCTACCTCACAGGGTGTCTGTTGTGGGGAGGGGAAGGGGAAGGAGTTTGTAAGCCACTCTGAGACTCCGAGTGAAGGACGGGGTATAAATTCAATCTCCTTCTCCTCCCTCCTCTTCTTCATCTTCTCTCCCTGTGCATCATGGTTCTGATCCAAACTGGGACCTTGGGGGTTGCCAACCTCCAAGGTGGCCAGAGATCCCCTGGGATTACAACTGATCTCCAGGTGACAGAGATCAGTTCACCTGAAGAAAATGGTCAGGTGGGCAGTATGTCATTATACCCCACTGAAGTCCCTCCCCCTCCCCAAACTCTGTCCTCCTCAGGCTCCACCCCCAGCATCTCCAGGCCTTTCTCGACCTGGAGCCGGCAACCCTATCAGAACCTGAGAATCTCATTTGGAAACTCCCAGCACATCTGATTGACATTCCCCAGGTGGACCTGGGCATGGATCCTGTTGTTGGGCTCTCTGAGAACTGACAAGTCTATTCCCAAGATCATGTCATGAAGGGGGGAAAAAAACATAAAAACCCTTTTGTTTCTGTATCTTTCTGGATCAAAGTCTATGGCTTGGATCCAATAAGATGATTTTGCAGAGTTGGCTTTGGGAAACAAGATTCTCCTGCTTCTCTGTCCAGCTGCAGCCCCCTGAACTTCTGGTTCTGGTGATCAGTGGATGTTCAGGAACTGCAGGGAGTGCCAAGTAGGGGGTGGCAATTGGAAAGGCAATCACAGCTCCTCTCCTCCCCTAAGACAAAAGTGCTCTTAAATCTTTGGAACTATGTGGCTGGATACAAGCCTGCATCTATAAGGGACAACTTAAATTTAATTTGTTGTTGTTGTTTTTAAAAATGAGGATCGCAACTGTCAGAAAATACCACAGCATGTAAGTGTGCATAAATTTACACTTGGATCCTGAAAGCACCAGAGCAAAATTTACCACTTCCCTAAATTGTGTGCAGCAATCCTTTAAAAAAGTTACGAAAATGTCGCCATTGGCTGCCCAAAATAGCTTTAGGCTTTGGCAAAGCTAATATTGCTATATATCAAATACTAATAAACTTGCTGCGGTTTGCTAGTAGATTAAATTACAACACTACATTACTGTGATATTGTAATACAGTGGCAAAATAGCATTACGAAGTACAATATTAAGTCGCAAACTTTGTTATGATGGCTGGGCTGACAAAATAATAAAAAAAAGAAAGTCGACACTTTTATTCAAAAATAAAATGCAAACTTTACAAAAGGCTGTGCGTGAATTTAAAAAAGAAAAGAAATCTAACATTTGTTCCTCGACAGCTTTTCAGTTCTCTGATCCAAGGCAGACTCTCCACTCTCGCTGCTGTGAAAAATGGAAAGGCGGAAAGGGGCTTTGACACAGTGGCAGACCATCTGCTCTGTGTGCAGAAGGTCCCAGGTTCATGCTTCAACATCACTATTTAAAAAAAATAAAAAATTAGGAAGTGGGCAATTGGAAAAACCTCTGCCTGAGAACCTGGAGTATGCGCATGTTATGTGCTGCCAAGTCACTTCCAGCTTATGGTGACCCAATGAATTAATGACCTCCAAATTGTCCTATTGTTAACAGCCTTACATAGGTCTTGTAAACTGAAGGCTGTGGCTTTCTTGATGGAGTCCCTCTGTCTCATGTTGGGTCTTCATCTCTTCCTGCTGCCTTCAGGTTTTCCTAAAATTACTGTCATTTCCAGGGACTCCTGTCTTCTCATAAAGTGACCCAAGTGTGATAACTTGCCTGATGGTCATTGCATACTTAGACTTTAAATAACAATCATAAAATGTCTCGAACAGAGGTTCCCAAACTTATATGCCCTACCACACGCTTTTCAGAAAAAGAAGAAAAAAAAACACTCAGCGCCCCCCCCCAGGAAATCTACCTTCAAGAAGTGGACAAAAACATGCAGTTTGTAGATCTGCACCAGAATCATTCCAGCCCGTCTGGATCATTCCAGCACCCCAGAGGGGCTGGTATTGCCCACTTTGGGAAACAGCAGGCCCGTAGCTACAGTGGGGCATTTCGGGGCCTGCCCCCCCCTCCCGACTTCCTGCCAAGGCCCCCTGACTTCCATCAAGCCCTCACTCCCTTGACTCTCTGGGCCACCTGGAGGACTACCAGCTCTCTGAGTCACCCAGTGGACTCCCCACTGCCTCCCCTTCCCCAAGCATGGCTTGCTTCCCCGTGTAGGCAGGCAGAGTACAAACACTGCGGAAGTGAGTTTTTAAATTTTGTATTTTATTTTATTTTGCAACGTCAGTGCCCCCTGACTTATTTAAAGGCCCCCTGAATGATAAAATCCTGGCTATGGGCCTGGGAACCAGTGGTCTAGATAGTACAATAAATAGAAACAAAATGCCCCCTTAAAAACCCCGGGGTAACACTGGACTGACTCCAAAGTCACCACTGAATGGTCATAAAAGTTTGCAGAAATTCCAAAAAAGATCTGATGCACACAAAAAGTGAAAGTGTGATGCAATGCAGAGGGTGATTAACAGCACCAAAAGAACAGTAGGGAAACAGACAGGTGCAGAAAAACCCAATGTGACCAAAGTATGGAAACCTCCATTTAGTCATTTGAGCTTCCCGGGAGAGTTCAGGCTTAATTTGATCTAGAACCTACTAATTTGCAGAACAAAAATGGAAGGGGGTGCAAAACCAGAAGTTACAACATTGTGTCCATGCAGCACTCTAGGATTCACCTGGGAAATCACTCAGTGGGCACAGTTTTATTTATTTATCAGATTTATACCCCATCCTCCCCACTGGAGCAGAGTTAAAACTCACAGCTGTCACCCCCGGTTCATATGCTCATCCCCCATGGCTGTTTTTAGGACCAAAGTCCACGTTAAGAGTTTTGGTTAAGAGTTTTCTTAATGCCACCCGCAGTTTTTCCTGGAGCTGAAGACACAAATCAGGAGAGAACAGTTGAAACTTGCCCCACCTAGCTGGCAAGAAATGATTGCCTTCGGTCTGTAGTACACAGTTAGAATTGAACTTAATACCTATCGCCACTGGTTTTGAAGGTCTTATTTATTGCCTATCTCTGCAGTCAACAAAAGGAAACAATTCTGATGTATGACCTGTGGAGTAAGCCTGTTTTTTCTGGTGTCTGTGACGAGTCCAATAAAGGTGAGGAGTGCCCGGACATGTCCAGAGAAGGATTTCTGTTTGGTAACTATGCCATCTCATGCTGAATGTAATTTACTTTTTGGGGGAGGAGGCCATGTGCTCATGGTTGGGCTGCAAATGCATTAATGGGAAAGTGTGTACTGAAAGCACCAACCTCGCTCATTCTGGAGGTGCCCTACACAATTCGCCGAAGTCTCCAGTCGGCCTTTACTCTGCAAGAAGCCAAAGAGAATAGTCATGGATGTGCTCTGTCAGAATGACAAATAACTAGGGATTTGGAAATTAATCTGTCGGCACTTGGCAGGCATAAACATGTACATATAAGTCTGATCAGTGCACAAGTAGTCATGAAACAGAATAACCAGAAAAAAAGATGTAGCTAACTTGGTAACTTCTGGTTATGAATGACTAGCCTGATACTCATACTTCACTACGATATTTAAATTTCATAAATCCAGTTATAATACTGATGATGTGAAGTCTGAAAGGTAATATTTGTAGGAATGCTAATGGAGGAGATTGTACTGTAAAGGATGAGGTGAGACATACATACATTTCTCCCCCTGTATTGAAGGACCTCTCTGTAGACCACAGTGGGGGTTCTGCCCTCAGGTGCTAGGATCACCAGGCTGCTTGGTGAGCTCACTCTCGAGCAGGCTCCTAGAAAGGTCCTTTACTTTCTCCCCATGAACATTCATAAACTCAATTACTGTTATGTACTGGGTTCAACCACGTGTGAGGCAAGGCCTGCATGCGGTCTGGCAAAGAGTGCAAGCTTCAGGCCAGAGACAATAGCACAAGCAGATCCTAGCCTGCACCTATCAGAGGGCTGGGATCCAAGAATGACCTATGGAACTCTGCTCCACTATAAATAACTCTATCTCAAGTGGGGGTGCTGGGGTGGGCTCCCTGATGGCTTTAAGCACCCTGTACCTGCTGCTGCACCTGACAGACAGCTGCCTGTCAGGTGTAGGGGGGAGTTTATTGGAAGCCATGGGAGTGGCTGGGCCAGCAGCATTGCTGCACCTCACAGGTGGTTGGGCATTCCAGATCTCCTCAACTTTCATTAGCTCTCTGCAGTTTCCTGTAACTGGTTTTTTTTAAAAAAAACTTCAGAACACTGAGCTCTGCAGCTGACCAATCAGAGAGTGGGGGTGCAAGGAGGCAGTAGCCTGACAGCCACATAGGAAGAGAAGGGAGGAGCACATTTTACCCCTTTTTACGCCCTTAGGGGTTGAATTTCTTAAAATCCCTTCTTAGTGAACATCTACATCATGATAGGAGTGCTCTCCTCAAATTTTGTGATTCTAGGTCCAAGGGTTCGACCTGAGCATTGATTTTATGGTGAGGGGACTTTGTTTTAAATATATAGATGGTTCGGCCCAAAGCTCCATGGCAGTGCATCTGCTTTGTATGTGGTTTGCTCTCCAGTTAAAAGGACTAGTGAGGAGGTGATGTGAAAGACCTCAGCCCAAGAACCTGGAGATCTAATGCCTATCAGAGTAGACAGTACTGACCCTGATAGGCCAAGAGCCTGACTCAATATAAGGGAGGTTTGTGGGGTATACATCCACATGCTGCTAGCACAACAAAACCTTTTGTGAAGAAATGCATCCCCCCCCAGGAGGTTTGAGCTGAGCAAAACCCCCACTGTACATTTTAACAGTCCCCCCGCCAGCAGAGAACAGGCATGAGAGGAGGAAGGCAGTGCAATTGCTTTGCAGACATACCTCAGCCCCACCTTCATACAAATGCTAATAGATTTAGCTGGAGAAATGATAGGTGGGTCAAGATCTCCCCAAGCAGGGAACAGAGATTTAGAGGAATAGAATCCTAGAGGGTCTTCAAGAAAGAGATTCCTGGACATCTCCAGGACAAGCCTCTTTGACGTGGCCTGACCTGGTCAGTGGGTGGGGAAAGAGAGGTGATAAAACTCAGGGGAGCGAGGAGGAAGGTCTCTTTTTCCTTGGGTGCTGAGTCCATGAGAGCACACAGACGTCTCTGCAGGGAAGGCAGCCACTGACCATGTGCTTGTCTAGAGAGCTGGAGCAAGCTTCAAGGTAAGGAAAACTCTGCAGAGATCTTGAACTCCTAAGCTAAAGAGCCTATCCTATATCTTAAGATCTGATAGGGCATGTATAGAGAGAGTGACAGAGGATTTTCATTTTACCCTTTTGTATCTCTTGTTCAATCTGGTGCTGTGCTAAAAGTATGCTATGAACAGTTTCTTTTGAATAAATACTTTATAACTTTTAGTGCTGGTAGTGGTTCTCTGTACCATATAGACCTCCATCATCTCAGACATGCTATTTTAAAAGGAGTGCCAGGAGGAAGAAAGGCAGTTGGAAAGTGGCTATTCCTCCAGGGGCACACAAGACAGTAAACTGTCCCTGTGGTAACCAGGCTCTGGGTAGTGGGAGACACAGAGATAAGGCTGCAGAACTGGAAAGGGAAACTGTGAGTCCTGACTCTCCCAGTGGGCAATTCCATACAAAGGTCATGTGGTGGTGGTGGGCTACCCAAGAGTGGAAGAAAAACCTCTCCAAGTGTTGAGAAAAACCTAGGAAGGCAGGACGGGCCTGCAGTCCAGCGCAGGTATATTCCACTATATCTTTTTTAAAAAAATATGAAATAAATCTTTGCAACAACTAATACAAAAGCAAAAACAAAAAAGAGGGGATCAAAATTTTATTGGATTCTGTCTGTGATCAAAAGTTTCTCACCTCCTTTGAAAATCACTAATTATTATTTTCTCAGTTTTGCCCTCTCAGCCATGGACCATATTTTTAGCAATAAGTCTACTTACATATTTGAGAAATTATCTGCCACTACTATTAGTTAAGAGATTCTAAACCAGTTTCTAAACTTCCATTTCTAACATACCAGCACAATAACCACAGAATTGATTGGGATCATATATCCTGTTGCATCTGTAGTCATTTTTCTGCCTTTCCTCCAAATATTCCAGATCTTATGACAAGACCTTACCAGCATTGATAATCATCTGCATTTCTCAGACTTCATTTCCACTGTCCTGTGATCATATTACTAATCTCTCCCAACCTTGCTGGAGTTTCATACCATCTACCAGCCCTTACATATTTACAGCAAAACCCTCAAAATCATATTTCTTAACACCACTAAGGATGGGCACAAACTGGTTCACAAAGTAAAGCTCATCACAAATTTTGGCTGGTTTGTGGTTCACAAAGCAATATTTGTGGAAGGGCATCCAACAAGAATATTTCACAAACTTTGCTGCTGTTCCAGGCAGTTTGTGGTGGTTTGTGAACAGATACATTTCCAGACAGTCTCTGCTCAATTAAAATGTTTACAAAACTCCAAGGCAACAGGGTGGTGGAATTTTCCAGTCTTGGAAACCTCAATAGGAGCCCTCAAAAGCTTAACAGGCACTGTTGGCTGCCAATAACAGAGTTCCCATTCTGCTCTATGGGATCAGGATGCTTTGTATATGCTCAGCTCTGCAGCCTTTTCTCTATTGACAGTTACACAGAGAGGCGTGGAACTTGTTAAAAGCAGACTAGCAGACAAGAGGTTTGGGTGTTATGTGAACTCAGGGCTGTGAGCCACTCTGTCCCTCTGCTCATGCCAAGCAGAGGGGGTTAGTTACTGGGTGCCTAGCCTGAGTGAAGACCCACATTTTTTCCCCTCCCGACTGTGAACTTCTCACCCCTGTTGGGGTTTGGATCTTAGGTGGACTCAGGGCTCTAAGCCACCCCATCTCTCTGCTCTCGCTGAGTGCCTCAGCTGAGAACACATGTTTTATACTCTCCTGATTGTGAACTTCTCTCCCCTCCTGGGGTTTGGGTGTTAGGTGGACTCAGGGCTCATGGCCACGCAAGAGAGGTTGGGCCAGTTGACAGCCTTGGGTGACTAGTAAATTAAGAGGAGAATCTCTCCTTATAATAATTGAGTTTTCACTTCCCCACTGGCCTATGGGGAGCAGAGAAAAATGTGCACCGTCAGCCATTGGCCTGCCAGCTGCCACTCAAGGCTGCTGGCGTGCCATTGGCTGGGAGGTGGGAGGTGAACGCTGTGAGTGAATGCTGCCACCAGGAGCTGAGGAAGGGAGGCTGTGCTGCCAGGTGACAGTGCTGGGTGGGGAGTGAGGCCAGGGCCAGCACCAGGAGGATGTGGGGCCCCCGGAGAGATGGCGTCTCAACGAGGGGGACGGCAGAGGCTGTGGACGGTGGGTGAGCTCCTTCCCCAACGGCCGCCCAGTACGCCTCCCTCCAGCACCTTCTTCGTGGGGGGGGGGGGCTTCTAGTGTCCGTTGTCTCAAGTCCACAATGGGCTTCCCTTCCTAGTACACCAATAAAGGAAACAAAGCACACTGTTCCAAAGAAATGTTCACAGCAAAACGGAACACAATTCCAGAAAGTTTTGTTAACAAGTAAAAGAGTATGAAGATGATACTCCGTCTATGAAGAATTATTTATCATAATCTTTATTGTAACACAGAATAGTTTTCTAGTGTAACTCTTCCAGGTTTCTATGGGATATTCTACACTTACATTAATTACTGGTTTCCATCTGTACTGCTGGGTCACAGATACAGGCCAGCTTGTACTCCCCTTAACTGCAGAGAGCATGCAACCTGGTGGTGAATCTCACCTGCAACCTCTCTGCCAAGGCCTGGACCTGTGGGACAAACAGCCAGCTCTAGTGCAGAGGCCAGTGACCAGTCCAGCCCTTGAATCAGAGGGATGACTTGCCGCAGGGTGGCCATATGGTTGCACAGCACATTGGTGGTGTCCTGGAAGGGTTTGAGGACCTCCATCATTTGAAAGAGGGTCAGCTAGTCACTGGAGCTGATGCTGGGCTCCTCTTCTCTATACAGGATGGTCATGGAGGAGACGATATCCTGTGCAGCACTCTTTTGCTCCACCAAACATGCAAGCTTGGTATAGGTGGAGTTCCTCATCCCCTCCCCCTGTCTCTCATGGCAGACTTGATGTTGTACCAAGAGGTAGGCAGCCAGGTGCCAACAGGTCTCCCACATTTTCAGGGAGGCAGAGTCCTAGGTGGCCTTGACAGTGCTCCCCAGCTCCAGAGCATCCTTCACTACCAGCTGAAGTGTGTGCACCAGTCAGACAATGCCCTTAAGGCACACACACTTCACTTCTACAAGCATATTGGTGTCAATGTCCATGACCATGGTCAACATTGCTGCCACCCACCCACTCCCTCATGCTACTCTGTATCATGCAATAGTGATGTTTTGGGCCATGTGGTCTGCATCAATCCTTTGTACATGGAGCAGAACCACTTCATAGCCCGGTGGCAGGACTGTCCCCTCCCGGGGCCTGGGCTGTTCCCTGACAGTTCTGCTGGCTGCCCCAAAGGTCTGCTGTGAAGTGCATGGTTTAGCCTTGTGCTCTAGAGACCTCTGCCTTGACCATTACCACTGCAGCTTGCAAAAGGCTATGTCCTCCATGAGGGAGAAGGGTTGGCCATCCACAGCAATCATCTTGTAAACAAGGCAAATGAAATGACTGCTCCCTGGGCCCTCCATGTAGCCCTTTTGACCTCTTGGAGGGGGCCCACCTTAATGTCCCACCCATGGCAGCCCGAGTGGGGGAGAGCCTTTCTTGGAAGGGCCTCCTACTTCCCTCCACTTCTCCCTGCAGAGAGGGAGTGGGCCTCTTCTTTCTCTCACTGGCCACCACTCTTTCCTCTGGCGGCAACATGGTTGGATGCTCTCTTTGCAGGTGCCTGACGAGGATGGAGGAGGACAAGTGTTGGGGTAGGTAGGCAGCCCTCCAGACATGGGTGTGGCACACTGACACTACCACACAGGGGTCATGTGGTGTGTGGAAATATTTCCAAACTGTGGTCCCAGGATTGGAGAAGGTGGGAGGCACAGCTGTTTTCTGGCGATAGGCTGGGAGGGGCAATGGAGGGGTGTACTCAAGGTGGGAGCAGCAACAGGGAGTTGGGATGTGGAAGGGGAGGGTGTCCCCCCCACCCTCTAAATCACTGCTGGCAGAGTCCTTCTCTCCAAAGAGTGCCAGCAACTGCTGGTATCTCTGGGCACTGCAAACAACGCTTTTGCCTCTGCAGGGTGCATAAAATGCCAAAGGGGAAGCTCTATGCTATGAGCCCCGGGGAGAAAGTGGAGCTAAGGAAGTTTATAGATAAAAAAACTAACCAGAGGGTTCATCCAGCCAGTTGCCTCCCCGTTTGCAGCCCCCGTCCTCTTTCAGAAGAAGAAAGATGGGGGGGTTAAGACTTTGCACTGACTATCGTGGCTTGAATGCAGTCTCCTCCACAAATGCCTACCCCATACCATTGATCAAAGACCTCTTGCCTGAAGTGGCTAAGGGAAAAATCTTTTCTAAACTTGACTTGCGAGATGCATATTTCTGTGTACGCATACGGGAGGGGGATGAATACAAGACAGCTTTCAACACCCCCCTGAGCCAGTTTGAATAACTAGTGATGCCATTCAGCCTCCAAGGGGCTCCTGGAGTTTTTATGAATTTAATAAATGAAGTGCTGCACAAGCACCTGTTCAAGGGGATCCTGGTCTACTTGGATGACATTTTGTTATATTCCCCCGACAAACCTCTCATGTGCAATTGATGAGAGAGGTACTACTGATGTTACACAAGCACAAACTGTTTGCCAAGCTATCAAAATGCGAGTTCCATAAGACTGACATTGACTTTCTAGGGTATCACATCTCCCCTCGGGTGATAGAGATGGACCCAAGGAAGGTGAAAGACGTGCTGGGTGGGAGGCTCCCAAAACTCGCCAGCAGCTTCAAAGTTTCTTAGGATAATGCTTATCATTCATCTACGGGTGTTTCACCTTTTAAGGCGGCACAGGGCTATGACAGCTCCCCGATCCCCTTCCTTACTTCAACACCAAGGAAAGGGGGTGACGCAAAGGAATAGTGTGAGATGCTGTGAAAGTCATGGCCGCAGCTCTGTGAAACATTAGACACTGCTAAGGCAGCTTACAAACACCAGGCTGACAAGAAAAGGGTGGAGGGGTGGGCTTTGCAGCCTGGAGACCCTGTGTATCTGTCCACCAAGAACCTAAAACTCTCCCAACCCTGACGGAAATTGGCATGGAAGTATATTGGACCTTTTAAAGTGATCAGAATGGTAAATGATGTGACTGTAGAACTGGATTTATCTAAAAATCTAAAACATGTCCATCCAATTTTCCATTTCAGCCTTCTCAAGGCCTGTCCAAGTCCTAATCGATGGCGCCCCGTACCGATGGTACCTCCCCCTATCTTGGTGGAGGGTGAAGAACAGTACAAAATCTTGAAAATACTGAACTCTAAAATAAAACATAGATGTTTGTATTATCTTATAGAATGGGTGCATTTTGGTCCCCAACACCGGGAATGGGTGGAAGCAGGGGATATTCGGGCCCCTGACCTTTTGTGTTAGTTCCAGAGATGTCTCCCAGGAAAACTAGTAGATTCCCCTGCCCTTTCCAGGAAGGGGTTAATTTTCTTTTGAGGGGGCAGGATGTCAGCTCACTGCCATGCTTTCTTTGTTTTTATTCGTTCCCAACCTCTACGCTTGCACACATGCTTTCTTTGCTTGGCTGCCATGGGTAACATAAGGGAGGCTCGGCCAGACAGCGCTATCAGTGTAACCTTGATGAGAAGGGAGGGCTTGAGTTCCATTATCAGTGTGAATGTTTTGGCTCTCAGGGGCTGGGGAGCATCTCTCATTTATGATGTAATATCCTGCCAGGAGAATTCCCGTGTGTGCACTTGGATTTCATTTGTTTAGCTAGAAGAAGCATCAGAATATATGTATTGTGTCCCTTACACTAATCACTATTCCTGACAATGTACCTGTACCACTTGGCAACAGAACAGTATTCCAATAAAGAATAACTTTCCCTGGAGAGTGTGTTTGGACTTGCTTGCTGTTGACTCTGACAGTGGCAGGGTGAGGTTCCCTGTGCATTTGGTATGTGTAGCTTGCATGGGATCTATTCTACACACTTTTCAACCTGTGCCTGACATTTCCCCCAAAAGCACTTTCTTGGCTTGACCTTAGTCCTATTGGATTTGCATTGTCACAGTGGCACTGGTTCTGCTGGGCACTTTGCACTGGTTTTACTGGGCATGCAAAAATACCTTCAGTTTCTGCTGCGGAGGTTCTCAGAGACTTTCGTTCTGTTGTCCTGGGCTTCTATTGCCCTTGCTTTTTTTTTTTTTTTCTGTTTTTTTCCCCCTCCCTCCATTGGAAACAATGGAGAATGGGGGAACTTTATTTTTTGGGAGGGTAACTCAGACCCCATAAATCCAATCCTCACCAAACTTGGAGGGAAGGTAGAGGAGAGTTAACTGGAGATCTGCTAAGTCTGATGTATATAGATTGCACAGAGTCCATTCTATGCACTCCTGAACTTCCTGAACCTGTGCATGTCATTTCTCCAGAAAGCACTTTCCAGGAGGCACCTTCTTTGAGGGGGGCATTAACTTGGACCCCATAAATCCACTTGTCACAGAACTTTGATGACAGGTAGAGGAGAACCCTTGGGAGTTTGGTGTCTCTAGCATGCCAGGGGCCATTCTACCTTGTCATGAACCTCATGAACTGAACTGGTTTAATTTCACATAGGCTGTTGTTGTTGTTGTTGTTGTTGTTATTTACAGCAATTCCTTTCTGGTCCATTTTGTATCCATGCTGTATAATTGTACTGCATTATGGTATAAGCTGATTTGTTCCTCATTGTGTTTGACCTCTGAAGACGGCCCTAAGAGGCTCTTGTGTATATTTGATTTTGGAATTTTTACATGAGATGTGATTGGACCCCTGTATGGGTTTTTTTATAATTCTTTACAAATAAATACATGTATTTTCACATGCTATTTATACATTAAGTTTTAATTGTTGTCCCTATACTCAGTTTGACTTTCCTTTTCAGGTTCTTGATTTCTGAATGTTGCCATATCTAATTCTTGCATCGGAAATCTCAGAACCCGTTTAGGGCCACTGGCATAACTTACTATGGAGTACAATTTACCAATTGTGCCCTGTGTTCCCCCATCCATGCACCAGATTCCTGACTATTGTTGGCCAAAAAAAACAAAGGTTCAGATTGCAGCACTTTCCTTCCACTTGCACTGCTCTTCATCAGTTGCGGAGCAGCCCATGCCCACACCAGGAGGTGCCTGAAGGATGCTGGCCTTGCATGACCAGAAGAACCTTATGATGGAGGATCCAAGACAAGATGTTATGACAGAAGGACCATGGAGTAAATTTTACTAGACATTTAGTGAGGAAAGATTTCCATTTTCAGTGGCAGGCCTGTATTTCCTGGTATCTCTAGTTCTATTCCAGTCAAGGTTAGGTCTCTTTTGGTTTGATGACATCTGGTAGGCTTATGGTTAAATTCAAAGGGGATTAGCAGTTAAACTAGCATGGCAGAAAAATAAGCCTGGGGCATTTCTGTATAACAGCCTGGATTAGATAAGGCCTCTCTGTTTGGTTCCTCTCCCATAAGGCTTTGCAGGTTTAGCTATTGTCATCTCTCAAGCCTCTCTCTAGTCTGACAATGCACTCTTGCTTCCAATAAGGTCACAATAAAGTCTAAACATTGAGCTTCTCTACTGAAGGCTCTTAGATTCTTAGAATGAACTTTGATATATTTCTGACTCTTTATTTTGACACATGCCATCCTTGACTGTCTAGGGTAACTAGGGTATGAGTTCAGGGTGAAAATTGTTCTCTTTATTTTGATATTCTTCTGCTCAAAGTGTGTTAACTTTACATCAGCCATGTGGGCTGAATCTGTGGGTACTGAGGGTATAAATGGTTGAAGACTTCTTTGCTCTGGGCTGGTCATCAATCAGCTCTCTGTGATCTCTTGTTGGCCAGACCAGGGTGCTCTGTATTTCATACTAGTGCACCATGTTTGTGCTGAAGTATTATGTACTGAATATGGAAATGTTATGTTTTTATCCTAAAAGATTTGTAAGTGCTAAATTGCTTTCTGTCCTTAAGAAGCTTATATGTAATAAACTGGTTTTGTTTAAGAACCAGAGGCTGAGTTCAGACTGGCAATTTGCCCCACTATAGCCACTTTTCAGCCACATTTCCCAAGCAGATTAAAGGGGCGTTCACACAGGCACATCTGCCTGGTGTTCCCCACCTGTAGGCAACCCGTGCTGTTCCGCTTCGCTCCCATGTTAAAAAGATACCTGTTACAAGTGGTAACAAATCCTGGAGAGTGCCTTTATCCCACATCAGTCCACTTCCCGGAAGTGTGAATGCTCAGCCAAAAAGCTGAGAGCAACCCGCGTAGCTCCCGGCGCATATGATTGGAGCATATGTTTGGCTGTGCTCTGCTCTACTGCATAAGGTGCATATGATTAGCTGTGCTCCACTCTACCACCCAATACACAACAGGATCCTCCTCAAATTGGCTGGATGCCTATGTGTGTATGAGCGCATGAGTGCCCATGCACCCATATACACATAGGCATCCAGCCGCTTTACCAGGGAAAAGCTGTTTACAGCTGCACCTCCGGGCCAGCAGTCTGAATGATCTTGGTACGCTCCTCCCGGTACGCTTCCACATCTGTCAGCCCCGTGTGACTGGGAAAACCCAGAACAGTTTATTCCAAAGCTTTTTTGCCACGACTGGCTCCCGCTGCAAACTGCCAGTCTGAACTCAGCCATAGTCTCTCTCTCTATTGATTCAATCCCTTGCCAGTCTCTACCTGACCAATAAAAGAACTAAAGGGGAATGGGAGGGTCCCAGGGAAATAGTACTAGGGCTCCAGAATCCCGCAACAACTAGAATATTTGGATTTAATGCAGTTTACACCCACAAGAGAAGACACTACATGGGGGTTACAGGGGAATCAAATAGTGTTAGATCTTCTAAAATGCCACAAAGCCATGAATGAGGCATAGCCTGACTATAGCATAGCTAGGACTATAAAAGGGGCTTTCCCTAAAGTCTGGGGTTGTGAAATCTGCTTGTGATGCATTATGGGCAGCATAAATGTTGCTCATGCCATGAATAGTAGCTGGCACTGACTGCTGTCTTTCCTATTCAATGCACTGTGCATGGACTTGAGTGTCTCCATGAAATACTCCATGGATATTTCCCTGACTCTTTCTGGTTAAAGAACCAAGGCCATACTTCCTATGAGAGACCCATTTCCCATGATGCACAGTGGATCCACAGTCTTCAGACTGACCTGCACAGCAAGGTTGGGGACAGAAGTATTTGTGGGGAAGGCCAAAATCGTTTCCAAAGGATCTTGCTAAATTTAGTTATGACTTGTAGATACAGCAGGTGGACTAACTTAGGTGTTTTGTTGGATTGCTGTCCTGTGAGACCCACAAAAGTCTCCAAATATAGTATTGAAAGCTGGTTTCCTACCCTCCCCAAACATTTTTGCAGTTTCTGTATTGCAGGAGATGAAGAAAAATCACGCCAGTCTCTCTCTCTCTCTTTTTTTTGTTTGTTAGCTGTGTGTCAACAGTTCTTTTAATAGTTATTTGCTGACAAACAAGCGAAAAAAACCCCAAGCCTTAAATCCTTCGCTAACATAAATCCCACTAGCCCTGCAAAAATTAGGCTAAATCCTTCCACCGTTGGTATACATCTAATTGCATCATATTTGATGCATGCTGAAACAAATGTCATTAAACTGTTACATTATACCAAACAGAAAACAAATAATTCCCAGCAGCCCAGACAAATGGAGGTTGATTATATTCCACGAGCAAATGTATGAAATGCGTACCGTTTGACACACGCTCCGCCAAGCCAAAAACGATCAAATTGTTGATTCAGAAGGACAAAATGCAACCATTTCTATATTCGAGGAACTCAAGAAAAATTACTCCTGTCATTCATCAAAGTACAAGTAATCAAACACGTAGATTATTCATAGCGTACATTTCCCTATTAGATGCCATTGAGCCAATCTTTCGGTTCAGAATACATTCTGATATTCCAGAAAACAGCCACCAGATCTGAAATTAAGACGTGCTCTCATATTAACAGTAACTGAAAGATCCAATTAAGTTGCTAATTTAATATGTAGAAAACTTCTTTTGGTAGATTATGGGGAAACAGGAGGGATATAAGAAGCAGTTGAGGAGCTTCTGAAAGCGACGGGAGGCATTTGTGCCACCACCAGAATCATAACACAGAAATTTGTGTCACCAAATGCAGCATTTCTTGGTGGATTTTTTTTTACTCATTCAGCTTCTAGTTACTTGGGCCCAGGTAACACACCCGTGAACAGTTAGATTCAAGTCCAGTTGTGAAGAAGAAGAAGAGGAAGAGGAGGAAATTGGATGCATACCCCACCCTTCACTCGGAGTCTCAGAGCAGCTTACTATCTCCTTTCCCTCCCCATCCGTGCAACAGACACTCTGTGAGGTAGGTGGGGCTGAGAGAGCTCTTTTTAGAACTGCTCTTGAGAGAACAGCTCTGAGAGAACTGTGGCTTGCCCAAGGTCACACCAGCAACCACATGTGGAGAAGTGGGGAATCAAACCTGGTTCTCTCAGATTAGAGTCTGCACTCCTAACTACACCAAACTGGCTCTTAGAGACCAACAAGAGTTTCTGGGTATGAGCTTTCAAAAGTCAAAGCTCCCTTAGTCAGACATGAGTACTATAACTATAAATTCACATTGATGGGGTCCAAACTGGCAGAGACTGACCAAGACAGAGATCTTGGAGTTGTAGTAGATAACTCACTGAAAATGTCAAGACAATGTGTGATTGCAATAAAGAAGGCCAATGCTATGCTGGGTATTATTAGGAAGGGTATTGAAAACAGATCAGCCAAAATCATAATGTCCCTATGTAAATCAATGGTGCAACCTCATTTGGAATACTGTGTACAGTTCTGGTCACCACACCTTAAAAAGGATATTATAGCTTTGGAAAAAGTGCAGAGAAGGGCAACTAGAATGATAAAAGGGTTGGAGAACTATCCCTATGAGGAAAGGTTGAGGCCCTTGGGGCTCTTTAGCTTGGAGAAACAATGGCTGAGGGGTGACATGATCAAGGTTTATAAGATTATGCATGGGATAGAGCAGATAGAGAAAGAGATACTTTTCTCCCTTTCTCACAATACAAGAACTCATGGACACTCAATGAAATTGCTGAGTGGTTGGGTAGGAATGGATAAAAGGAAGTAGTACTTCACCCAAAGAGTGATTAACACTTGGAATTCACTGCCACAGGAGGTGATAATGGCTACAAGCATGGACGGCTTCAAGAGGGAATTAGATAAACATATGGAGCAGAGGTCTATCAGTGGCTATTAGCCACAAGGTATAGATAGGGACTCTGGGGCAAGTGAGGCTCTGTGTTCTTGGTGCTGGGGGTGGGGTCAACAGTGGGAGGGCTTCTGGTGTCCTGGCCACACTGGTGGACCTCCTGATGGCACCTGGTATTTTTGACTACTGTGTGACAGAGTGTTGGACTGGAATGGGCCACTGGCCTGATACAACACTGGCTTCTCTTATGTTCTTATGAGTAGAAATGTAGATCTCCGGGTCCTTTTATTCTAGTCAGAACATGGGAAGGGTGTTGTAAAGGATGCTTGTAGGATGCAAAGCTACCATGCATGACAAGAATAAAAGGTCCAAGAGATCTGCATTTCTACTCATGCCTGATGAACAGAGCTTTGACTCTTAAAAGTTCATATCCTGACATTTTTGTTGTTCTCGAAGGCACAACTGGACTTAGATCTAACTATTTTGCTGCAGACCAACATGCCTACCCTCTAAAACATACACCCTTGAATTAGGGGTGCCAGCCTCCAGGTGGGACCTGGGGATCTCCCAAAGTTGGCTGAAGCTAAACCCGGTGAAGACGGAGGTCCTGTGCCTGAGTCAGGGCAGTTTGGGGTTGGGGCTCCCACTCTCGGCCTTCGATGGGGCACCACTGGTGCCTGTACTGGCAGTTAGAAGTTTGGGAGTGCTCCTGGAACCCTTCTTGTCAATGGAGGCCCAGGTAGCAGCCACTGCTAAGTCAGCCTTTTACCATCTGCAGCTGGTTCAGCAGTTGGCTCCCTTCCTTGATCATGATGACCTGGCTACAGTGATCCACACGATGGTCACCTCAAGGCTAGACTATTGTAATGCTCTCTACATGGGGCTGCCCTTGGCACAAATTCAGAGGCTGCAGCTAGTGCAGAATGCCATAGCCCGGCTACTGATGTGCCTCCCTAGATGAGAGCACATCCGGCTGCTGCTGAAGGGGCTGCACTGGCTGCCAATAGCATACTGAATTCGTTTCAAGGTGCTGGTACTTACCTTTAAAGCCCTATATGGCCAGGTTCCTGAGGGACCCCCTTTCCCTGTATATACCCCAGAGAGCACTATGGTCGGGGACACAAAACCAACTAGTTATCCCAGACCCCAGGGTGGCCAGGCTCACAGCTACTAGAGCTAGGCCCTTCTCAGTGGCAGCTCCTTACTGATGGAATGAGCTCCCAGAGGAGATCAGGGCCCTGTGGGATCTTGTGCAGTTCCGCAGGGCATGCAAGACGGCGCTCTTCCACCAGGCCTTTAATTAGGAGCCACCCACATTACCATCAATGACCACTATTAACATCTGTGGTGGAGGCGGCCTGCAGTGAGATCGAGCCAAACTGCCTAGGAGTCTGTGCTTGCCTGAGCCTGCATGATAGGCTATGCCATCTTGGCCATTAATCATTAACTGCACTTTAATTGAAATCACTGAATGTTTAAATTTTTATTTATTTATTTATTTGTTGGACTTTTATCCCACCCTCCCGCCGAGACAGCTCAGGGTGGCTTACAACAGTTAAAACCAATATACAATTTAAAGACAGTGTTACTCCATCTAAAAACAGTACAGTACAATACAGTACAATAATACTAAATTAAATTAAAATACATTAAAATATGGTGGTGTTCCGTATAAAGTGCTGTATAAAGTGCTGGTGCCGGTATGGCAAGCATATCGAAATGTTTGTGCTAATGCTGTTGCGGCAGTGACGGTGTGGCAGCATATTAAAATGCTTGGCGGAAGAGCTTGGTCTTTACTGCTCTATGGTATTGTTGTAAATCCTGTAGTGCTCGGATCTCAGCTGGGAGCTCATTCCATAGCTTTGGTGTGGCTAAAGAGAACGCCCTGAAGAGAATGCATTTTAATAATGTTAAATGTTTTAATTATTTAAGAGAAATGTTTTAATAATGTTAAAATTTTAATGTTTTAAATGTTTTAACTGTATATGAACCTTGGCACATTGTGCCAGGCAATGTGAGCTGACCTGAGCCCGCTTGCGGGGAGGGCGGGTTATAAATACAATAACAAAAAAAAAATAAAAAAATAGAATTATAGCTCATCTCCAGATGACAAAGATCAGATTCCTTGGAGAAAATGGATGCTTTGGAGGGTGGACATTGTGGCATTTTACCCCACTGAGGTCTCTGTTTTCCCCAGGCTCCATCCCCAAATCTCCAGGAGTTCCCTAACATAGATCTGGTAACACTATACCTCATTCCCGTTGGTGGCCATGAGGAACCTGATAGCTCTACTGTGAATGTATACCTCTTTATCTGGCAATGGACAAACTACCCCTATCAAAAAGGGTGAAAGTTCCTGTTTGCAGTGTGAGACTGGAGATAATCCATCCATTCTTTCTTGCAAGTCATCCGCCAACACTGTAGTTGGCAGCCCATGAATAGGCAGATGTGAGGAATTCCCAGCTGTAGATAAGTGTAGAGAAATCAAATAACATATGTTGATGTGAACCTGACATCACTTCATTATTTCCATCTGATTGCAAGCCCTGTCTGGCACTGGTCAATATTACAGTCTCTAAAAGCCCAATCTTGGTCAGGAATTTGTAAAAAAAAAACAACCCTTTGTTTCTTCCATATCACAACAGAGATATAGCCAACATAGCAGATGGTATATTGCCACCATTCCTTTTGTTTGCATTCCGGACAGAGAGAAACTTGGCTTGGCAGGTTGCAAGACATGCAGGTCTGATTCATCCCTGTGGTGAGACATTAACAAGACTTGCGACAGAGATCAAAGCTTCCTTGGCCTGGAGGCTGGTTCCTGTCAATTTCTAACTGAGGCCTAAGCGACATGGCTTCCTGCAGTTCCGTAACTGGACCTCTTGACATTAATGGCCCTAAGAAGCAGCTGAGATGGGAAGCAGAAGAGGGATTTAGGATACTGATGTTCTATATCCACCTACCAAACAAGTGAGTGTGCTCTTTTTGGTTCTCTTGGACCTCTCAAAGGCTTTTGATACCATCAACCACGGCATATTTCCAGGATATATGAAAAGACAGGCTTCAGAGTGACTCTTTTTCAATTGTTCCAGTCCTTCTAGGATAGGGTTGCCATCCCACAATAGGGGCAGGTTTCTCCTGATTTCAGGCCCCCTGATCCACCCACTGGCCAGATGGCCAGCAGGGAAAACCCTGCCCCCAAAGACCTCCACAGCTCCAATGTGCCCGGCACAATGACGTCACCTGGAGGTAATGTCATTTCACCAAGCACGTCTCAGGGGGATGCTCTAGCATTCGGCTAAAAGCTCTATGGTGACCATAGAGTTTTTGGTTGAATGCTAGAGCACCCCCCTGCAACATTTCTAGCATGATGACATCACTTGTGGGTGATGTCATCAGAGCACGCACTCTTTGTGTGCATGCAAGAAGATCCAGGAAAGAAGCCTGGGGCCCTCGCCGGAAAAAGGTAGGGACCTGGCAACCCTATTCTAGGAGGATACATTTCAGCAGGCAGCACTGGAGGAGTTTTACTCCACTCATTATAATTGCAAAGAAGTAGCTTAGTTAGTCTGATGCAACAAATTAAAGCAAAAGAGAACAGCGGCATCTTAAGACTAACAACATTTATTTCAATATTCACACTCATAAAATAAACTATATTTGTCTTTAAGATATCACTGGACTTTTAAAATATTTTGCTCCACCTATTGACCCATGAAGTTCTATTTTGTACCCCATATTCTTTGATATCTACCTGAGAACATTAAGAGATGTCATTCAGACATTACCTGACACAGATGTCACTCAGCTTCTTTCCATATACTTGATGGCTGCCAACTCTAGGTTGTGAAATTCCTGGAGGTTTTGGATCTGTAGCCCGAGGAAGGCAGAGTTTGGGGAGGGAACTCAGTGGGACGTAATGCCCTCGTGCCCACCCTCCAAAGCAGCCATTTGCTCCAAGAGAACTGATCTTTGTTGTCTGGAGATCACTGGTAATTCCAGGAGAGCTGGTGAATATAATAAAACAACGTTTGGAGGAAGTGAAGGATGAGACCAAACAAACTGAAACTTAATCCAGATTAAAATGGGAACACCGTGGATTAGCTGTAAAGGTGTACAACCATACTCTAGGTGGGTTTACTATCATGCTCTTAATTTCTTTGCCTGTGGTTAAGGGGGTGACAGAAATACTGAGATGTTACCTGTGTGGTTTTTTGGGCTCAATCTGAATTGATTCCACACAGGGATTTTTAACAGGGACCTTTGTAAAGGTCTTCTTAGCGGCTACCTTTAAACTGTGGAACTCCCTTCCTCCATAGCATGGTTGAATGCGCTTGCATAAGGTTTCCAGTATCTCCTAAAACATATTTTGGAAGACCATGAGCAGAAGGGAATGACAGCACAGAGATAATCACAGATTGCACAGCTCTGTATGTATTTGTATGTGTGGGTGAGCTCTATCTTCCGTCTCCCACATACAAAAGAGGTCGGTTGTGTACCTTCCAACATTTCACATAAAAACAGGGACATCTGTGTTGCATCCAGATGATTACCTGCGTACCCCTCCCACTTTTGCCCATTGTCTTTATGTTCTTGTCTGCCTCCTGCAGATATTTTCTTTGCAATATCCCCTCCAAGGGTGATTTAAAAACAAAACAGGTGTTCATTCTTTGAGTTAAAAATATACTCAGGAAGAAAAGCAACCTGATCATGTCTTGATGGACAATAATATGTTATCAAGGGTTCACAATGAACTTTCCCCATTGGTGAATCATCTAGGCAGCACTTTAAGATTTTATGAGTGTGCATTGACATACATAGAAATTAAGGGATGAGATGCATTTGTCTCACTTAGTGCCGCTCCACATGTTACAAAGTCTGCACGGCCGCCACAAAGAACTTGTGCTGGCTGTTCAACACTTCCCAGGCCTGTGCTGGCCTCATTTGGGGTCAGGACTGGGGCACACCTGGATAAGGGGCTTCAACCTTCACATCTGTGCCATTTGCCCGGCCTGGGAGGACTCTGGGGAAGCCGCTATTTGCTCTGTTTGGAAAACCTTCAGCTACTCACATGTCAGTTTCCCAAATAATGGCTTCCTGTGTCAGGTAAAGCAAATGACATAGGAAAAGGCTGAAGCCCCTTTGACCCATGCCATGGCCCCAATCTGGACTGGACACAGCACATGTTCTACTGATAATTGTGATCAGTGGACTTTTTTCAATGAAACCATAGGATGAATGGAGATGTTTGGAGTATATCTTTATGAATATGCAAGAATTTTGCGAGAGTTTAATCAGTAGATAGACATACATGTATCCTTTGAGTTTGCCCCTACCAATTGGACAGGGTTGAAAGTGTCAACCATGTGTTATTGTATTGTCCTTTGTATAGGGATATTTGGTCCTTATACCTTACACCAATCTTATCAATTTTTTTTCCAGGCAGGCCTGATGAATTTTATATTTTCCTTCTTCTTTCAGATTGTTCTAATGGAGCCATCTTTAAGATGACCAGATTTTGCACCTTGACACGTTTAATGAGGAAGCTGTTGATTAAGTCTTTTTATTACTTATATCGGTACTATTTAAATAATTCTATGGTGTGACCTTGAATTTTTATTGGATGTCAATGCTCTGACAACTTGGTCTGTCTCAGCTCATCTATGACCATAACACATAGAATCATAGTCAGAAGGGATCTCCAGGGTCATCTAGTCCAACCCCCTGCACAATGCAGGGAATTCACAAATACCTCCTCCCCACACCCCCAGTGACCCCTGTCACAGGCCCAGAAGGTGACAAAAAACCTCCAGGATCCCCAGCCAAATTGGCCTGGAGAAAAATTGCTTCCTGGCCCCCAAGTTGTGATCAGCATTTCCCTGGGAATGTAAGGAAGGGCCACAAGAACTAAGCACTGAGGCAACCTTTCCTGCCCTCCCTCTCATGATCTGCCTAAATTCGCAGAATCAGCATTGCTGTCAGATGGCCATCTAGCCTCTGTTTGAAAACCTCCAAAGAAGGAGGGCCGACCACCTCCCAAGGAATCCTGTTCCACTGAGGAACCACTCTAACACACACACTCCTTGAATGACAGAGCATTGATGAATTTTCAACGCGGCCTTGGCAAATGCTCAGAGATTTGTGGCGGGTGGGTCTGGGGAGGGTAGAATTTGAGGAGGATATGATGTCATTTCCTTGTGATGCTGTAGACTGCCTCTCTAATCTGGTCTTTATACCATGGAGACTGGGAACATTCATAGAGCATCATTGGGTGGAGGCCATTCCCCCCACCCCCACTCTTCAAATCCTTGGGGTGGGAAATTGGGGCTGAAGTCTGGCATTTTTGCGAGCTGGGTAGATAAATGGGAGGCCGTGATACCTGTTCCCTTAGTGCCCTTTATGGCTCACAGGGGAAAGTGGGGAGAATAAATAAACAGCGTAAACCCATGACTCCATCATGTTCAAATACATACTACCACTCTGTATTGGAAAACCAATCCCGCCTCCCCAGACCCCAACCTTTTCTCCACTACAAAGCACCTACCAAATTGCATTAAGGTTCACTTCATATTAGAAGCAAACAAACCAGCCAAGGTTTGCTTTGCTTCAGAGGCTTGGTTAAAAATGTTCCAACTTCACCACCCATCAATTGCATTCATTTATAGAAGTCTTTTTTTCAGTCTATTAAGGATCTAATCACAGAAGTCCCCTACCAAAGAGAACTCTCGTATTCATGTACAGCTGCGCAGCTGCCGTTCTAAACTTACCTTGCCTGCTTTAAAAAAAATAAAATAAAAAGCAGATTGGGCCGTGGGGACCATGCAACCATATGGCACATGAGAAAATCATTCTGTGCATTTGTATTTAATATACTTCCATGCTAAATGAAAGGGAGGGTGAACGATACACGTAGCCCTCCTCTCTTATCCGTATGATTATTTCAGACAGTCAGCATTGAAAGTGATCAAGCTACTACTGGTGTTTGCTCCTTTGTGATTTCATCTCTCAGAAACTAACTTGCCGAATAAGCGAGGCGGCTGACAAACAAATCATCGAAACAATTAAAACCAAACTTTAAACATACTGTACAATGAAATACACATATATAAGGACAATTCAAACATAGGACAGGAAGGGGGGATCACTATGGGAATGCCAGATGAAATAAGAAAGTATTTACTGTTGGAAAGGCAGATTAGCCAGTTGTTTGATGTACTGCCAGATTGGTGTAGAGCCAGTTTGGTGAAACAGTTAGGAGCATGGGAGAACTGGGTTTGATTCCCCACGCCTCAGTTTGCAGCCCCACGTACCTCACAGGGTATCTGTTGTGAGGAGGGGAAGGGAAAGGGGAAGGGAAAGGAGATTGTAAGCCACTTGAGACTCCAGGTAGTAAAGGGCGGGGTATAAATCCAATCTTTTCTTCTCTTTTTCTTCTTCTTATTTTTTATTATGTACATTTATACCTGGCTTTTTTCCCTAGTACAGACGCAAAGTGATTTACATTTACTTCTCTCTTTTATCCTTTACAACATTGTGAAGTGGGACTCAGCAAGTTTCCAGGGCAGAGTTGGGATTCGAACCTGGGTCTCCCAGACCCGGTAACCACTACACTTCACTTTTGGGGGGAATGTCATCCTTCTGTGCTGCTCTACCTCCAAGGATCTCATGGAAGTGTATATTTCTCTCTGCCTTCAAGATTGCCTCCCGACAGTAAATTCCGCTGTGGTCACTTTGCTCATTCGAGCAAAACCTTCTGAAGGTGCCACCTTATAATGCAACAAGGCCAAGAGCTGCCTCATACTGGAACATTCTCTGTTGTGATTCAGACCTGATGGAATAGCCTTCTAGAGAAGGTCAGAAAGGGTCTCACACTTCTATCATTCCACAGCATTTGCAGGACAGAGAGCATTTTTAGACAGGAAGTAGGGCTGCCCAGGAAATTTTAGGAAGTTTCCATTGTATCACTTATTTTTTTTTTGTTGGCATTGTTTTTCAGTTTTGTAAAACCGGTTACATTGTCTGTCTTAGGCAGTTTTTGTCGTGAGTTTTCTAATGCCGTAATCCCTACCACACTGCATACATGTTGCCCGCCCACCTTTGAATGAATACATGACACCAGTTATGGGTTAAACTGGGAACCTTATTTACAACAAGCTGATCTGCGGAAACAAATCAAACCCCCAAAGCATGGGTTGTGTCAGGCTTGCAAAGCTGGCCTTCTAATGGGCAATGGGGAAACGGGACACGGCCATTGCCTGACCAAGCCAGCACACCTCCCTCCCATTGGCCTAGCTTTCCACACTGAGCCTTGATTGGCTCCCCCTCCTCTTCGTGTTTCATTCAACAAGGTGATGGTGGGGGAGTGGGCAAATGCGGTGCCAGCGCTATATGGCAGGAACTGGGCTTGTTTTTGTGACATTGTATATTGTCTTATTTTGATGAACACCATAATCTATTTGGTGGTAGGGAGGTATTTGGGGTTTGTTGTTTTCCTTTGGTTTTAATATGTAATATTTTAATCATTACCGTGAGCTGCTTTGAGCCACAAGGAAAGGCGTGATATAATTTAATAAAAGAAGTACTGCACAGTTTTCAGTTCTGCAATTTCAGCAAGAAAGGTGAACTAAAATTAAGTAAGCAAATAAATGAGGCTTTGTCATCGAAACAACACTGTGATGTAGGTTAGGCTGAGAGAGACTGACAGGATAATCTTAAACAGAGTTACACTCTTCTAAATGCATTTAAGTCAAAGTGTTTTGAATAGAGGAGAAGGAGGAGGAGGAGGAGGAGGAGGAGGAGGAGGAGGAGGAGGAGGAGGAGGAGAAGAAGAAGAAGAAGAAGAAGAAGAAGAAGAAGAAGAAGAAGAAGAAGAAGAAGCAGGAGGAGGAGGAGGAGGAGGAGGAGGAGAGCAGGAGGAGAGCAGGAGGAGCAGGAGGAGATTAGATTTATACCCCACCCTTCAGTATGCAAAGGAGTCTCACTGTGGCTTCCAATCTCCTTTCCCTTTCCCTCCCCACAACAGACACCCTGTGAGATAGGTGGGGCTGAGAGAGCTCTTGAGAGAACTGCTCATGAAAGAACAGGTATGGAAGATCTTTTAACTGACCCAAGGTCACATCAGCAGCTGCACGTGGAGCAGTGGGGAATCAAACCCAGATTAGAGTCCACGCTCCTAACCACTACACCAAACTGGCTCTTTAGCAAGGTCCTACTTGGTAACCAGTGGGGGTGGGGGAGTAGGGTTCCAAATCCAGTTTAGGAAACTCCTGGAGATTTGGGGGTGGAGCCTGGGGAGGACAGGGACCTCAGTGACATAGACTCCACCCTCCAAAGCATCCATTTTACCTAGAGAAACTGATCTCTGCAGTTTGGATATGACCTGTAATTCCAGGGAAGCCACAGGTCCCACCTGGAGGCTGGCTTCCCAAGTTTTTTAGGGTGTAATGCTGCTTAGGGTGGTGTTATGACTGGCACAAGGCCGCCCAAGTGAGCATCATGAATGGGTGTGGGTTTGAGCCTGGGTCTTCCAAGTCACAGTCTGATACTTGAGCCACTACATCACCCTGATGCTCCCCACTAGACCCACATCCCAAGGGAAGCCCACCTGGCTGTTACCCCCACAACCAGTAGAGCATTTACAAAAGCTTCAAAGGAGAGTAAGGCTGGTTCTAATGCTTTGCGTTCTGTGCCTACCGATTGTTATTCTGATTAACTGTTTTAATATTCTTTTACTTGCTTATATTTAATGCTATTGTGCTGTTGATGAGGGACTGTAAACTGTTTGGAAGGCCTAAGGGTGCTGCGGAATGGGATGTAAACTTAATATACATCCAGTACAGTCCTAACTATACTTATTTGGATATAAGTCCCAAAGATTTTAATGGGAGTCGCAGCCCATTTGTGCACACGTTTGCATGGAAATTAGTCCAACAAACTTTAACTGGTTTGTTTTGCAATTTCCAAGGAAGTAAATCTCTAGAATTTTCTTTTATGGCTGATCCCATTGCTGTATTTTAAATTAACATTACATTTTAGCTCATTGTACACACCCTCCCCATACATTGTATTTTAAATTAACATTACATTTTAGCTCCTTGTATTTTGAAGTTCCCCCCATGCACACACCCTCCCCATACAGGCAGGGACAACTGTCTCTTTCCTACTTCAAAAACACCCCTCCCAACATGACCTCGAATGCACCAGATCTCTTACCTCTAGATTGGATTGCAACCTCCAAAGGAATCATGGCCTTAACGAAGGGAGGTTACACTAGGGAAGGGGCTAGGGTGGCCAGCTTTGGGTTGGGGAATTCATGGAGATTAAGAGGTGTCTTCTGGGGAGTTTGGGGAAGGGTGGGAGCAATGCCATGGAATCCATCCTCCAAAGCAGCCATTTTCTCCAGGGGAGCTAGGGTTGCCAGGTCCTTGCCTTATGCCGGCGGGGGTGGGAGGGAGCTTTCCAAAAATGGGGGTGGGGTGACATTGCAGCGTGCAACATCCCCAACATGATGATGTCATGCAGAAGTGACGTTATCATGCTGGGGACATCACCTGGCGACACTCTGGCTTCTGGACAAAGTCCATGATAAAATTGGCCTCAAACCATAGAGCTTTGCCCCCAGACCAGAGCACTGTCATGCAATGTCCCTGGTGTAATGATGTCACTTCCATGTGACTTCATCACACTGGGGGCATCATGCAGGATTGTGGCTCTTGGGGGCGGGGCTTCCCCCTGCCTGTGAAATTGCGGGATCTCCCACTCCCACCTGGGGATCGGCAACCCTAAGGGGAACTATTCTCTGTAGTCTGGAGATCAGTTGAAATTCCAGGGCATCTGCAGGCCCCAGCTGGAAACTGCGAGCCCTTCTATCGATGCACATAAAATTTCAAAAATCTATACCTTTTCAGCAGTGGGACTCATCAAGAGCCATGGTGTGATGCTCATGGACAGCCATATTCACAATCAGTCTCAACCCCAAAAGATCACATGTATGCCCTGTGTACCACCACACCAAGCATACATGCACAATAATGTAACTATTAATATTAAATAGATAACCTTTTAAATTACCAGAGTATGCTACCACCCTACAAATATATGAACATGTGTTCAGACTGTAATGAAGAATTAGTTTGCGTGTGTGTGTAGGGGGCAGAAAACTGGGATCTTTTTCTTAGAGAAGCGGCTGTGAGTCGCACATCTTCAGTAGGAAAAGTATGACAGAGACCTGATTCAAAGCTTTAAAAGGAACATGGAGTTTATTGAGGGATCTGATACAATATCAGGGGAGACTTATCCTAAGGAAATACTAGGAAATGCCAAATCAAAGCATCGTTAAATAGCCCATTCCTTATCCTAACTAACAATATAACAGTAACAGCCAAAGATCAATGCTCCAGTTTGGAGCAGGAGTTACTTTTTAAACTGAAGATGTAAATGTGGGGAAAGGGAGGAAACAGGAGAAGTGGAAGCTCTTGGGACAGAGGAGTCCAGTCTTCTAGATGTGAGGCCTAAATAGCAGAGAAGAGCAAAGTGCCAGCTCTCTGGGTGGTGCAAGTGTGGTTTGGAAAATAGAGGGAGACTGATCAAGATGGGGAGCAAAGGTATACCTGTCCTGGTCTGTGAAGCAATCATATGAAAGAAGGGAGGGATCCAGAATGTGTTGGAAGCCTCTGTTGCCATTGGAGTTGCCAGGTAACTGATGATCATGCTGGTAGGGGAGTTTCTGGGGGTGGGGGTGGAGCACTGTGATGTGCTGATGTCACACAGAAGTGGCATCATCACGTTGATGATGTTGCACAGTGATGCTCTGGTTTTGGGCAAAACTCTTGTAAAATCACGCTCAAACCATAGAGTTTTGCCCAAAAAACAGAGTGTTGCCATGCGATGTCGCCAATGTGATGATGTCACTTCTGCATGACATCAGCACATCGCATTTGGGGGTGGGATTCCCCCCTGCCATCCAGTTGGCTGGTGGCATCAGGAGCCTGAAAAAACTGGGAGATCCCCTGCCCCCCAACTGCCTCCCTAGTTGCAGTTCAGTTTGCAGCCAGGATCAGACTCCGTGATTTCAGCAAGTAAGAAGACCAACCATGAGGTTGGGGTAAAAGGTAGGATCAAGAAACCAGCGACAAAAGTTTGGGGCCAAAGAGGTGGCTTTTGTGCAGTTTTAGTTTTATTGAGAAGGGAATGACATCTCTGCTGTGGTGGGACCGAGTTCTGACTAGAAACTCTGAATCTTATTGGAAGGGTTGAATGTTATGGCAGTGGGAGGAAGAAGGGACTCCCGATAGGGGCATGTTTAAAACTTTGAGGTAATGTGGGAAGTGTCAGCCTGAGATGACTGGGTTACCTGCCAAAAATACCAATTTGATCTGGTTCAGTACAGGATCTTGATGGCCCTTCCTGGGTCTCTGAATAAATTATCACAGTAGGGACACTAATTAACAGAGGTGAGGAGATGGCTGATGGCAGGGTTATTTTGGGGCAAGAACGCACAGGAACGGAGTTCCGGCTGGCTCCCGAGTTGGCCACGCCCAGCAGGAACTCATTAGCATAATAGGCCACACCCAACAGCAGAAACTCATTAGGATTGGTTACATTAGGGCTGTGTGGCCTAACATGCAAAGGAGTTCCTGCTACAAAAAAAGCCCTGGGTTTTGACAACAAATAAGGTAAACAGAATAAGAAGCAAAAGGTGGGTGTGGCTCGATAACCACACTTCTGGTTACATGGGGTGTGGACTAATATGCTAATGAGTTTCTGCAGTTGGGTGTGCCCTATTATGCTATTGAGTTCCTGCTGGGCTTTTTCTACAAAAAAAGCTCTGATTATGGGGACTGCATGGACAAAATCCCCATGGAATGGGAGAAGCTGTAGTAAAGAGATTTGATTGAATGAAAAACCTGGCTGGATCCAACCCAGGAGATTCAACATGGTTTACTACAACAAAATAAAAATAAAAATAGTGTTGAAAGGCCCTTTCCAGTCTTTTTCAGTTTGTGATTCAGTGACTCTGTGCATGGATGAAAATCAGTCTGATATTTTCAGTCAGTGGGATTCGAAGGGTATTTATGCCTCTGTATAGGATTGTGCAGGTAATCTCTCAATTCAGCACAGTCCCCTTAGGCATGTTTCTAGGGATGCCAGGCTGCTGTCTGGCACACCCAGGAGGACTCGAGGGTGAGGACAGATGTGCCAGTGTTACGCCAGGTTGCCACATCATTTCCAGAGAAAACCCAGAAGTAACATCATAATGCTGGGATGCTTTAGGATTCACCAAAATGCTATGGTTATTAGTTAAACCATGTAGCTTTTGGAAAATCCTAGTGCATTAACCTCCGATGTCATGACACCACTCCTGGTTTTCATTAGAAGTGGCATCAAGCACCAACTCAGTGTTTGTGCCCTCTTTTTTTTTCTCCTGATGGCCTTTGAAATGCTGGTGGGCAATGGAGGTGATGCCCAGAAGGTCTCCTGCTATGGCGTCCCAATACGGTACTCAAAATTTGTTACTGAAAATTAGCCTTCAATGAGTTCTCAAAGCTCATTGACACCGTGGTGAGACCCTTCCCTTCAAAGGAGGAGCTGTGGAATGCTGGCTCTCTTTCTACACATGCTGTGGATTTAACCATGATAATCTTATATTTTGTAAAGTGTGATAATTCTACATGCAGGCCTGTTATTTCATAAAATCTCATTCTGAACATGGCCAAATCTGTGGGTACTTAAAAGTAAAGGCTGGGGCCATGAACAGACAAGACAGTTCTTTCTACAATCCTCAAAAAACCTCGGGTTGGCAGATAAATCTGAAATCTAGAAAAATAGCTTACAATAGGGGGGTTTAAAAAAAACAAAAGCACAAATAATGGGAGCAGCACCTGTAGCTTTAAGAAACAGATGCCCTCTGCAATGTCCATTGTGGAGGTTGCTGGGCAACCACAACAAACCTTCAGGCCTTCATTTCTGTCAGTAAAAAGCAGTGGGATCAGGCAGGGTGCTTTCCAGGACTGTTTTGGTCTTTGAGGGAGGACTCATTGAGGCCAGGCCTGACTGCAGCGACCACTTGATGCTGTGTGTGGCTGGCTGGGTTTCCCCATTGGAAACAATGGAGGTAATAGGGGTAACCTGTTTGGGTGCCTATAGAATTAGGCCCATTGATCCAATTGCTTTGAGACGTGGAGGTGTATGTGGGGAGAGGCTCCCAAAGCTACCCTGAAAATTTGGAGCCTCTCCCTCAAACCCCCTTCCCCCCCAGAGCTACTAACAGCACCGTGGGGAAAAAGTAACTTTTTCCCCACCATAGAGAACAATGGAGGGAATGGGGGCAACCTGTTTGGGGGCCCATAGAATTGGACCCCTTGGTCCAATATTCTTGAAACTTGGTGGGTATCTTGGGGAGAGACTCCAACAGCTACCCTGTGAGTTTGGAGACTCTTACTCAAACCCCCTTCTCTCCAGCCCCTAGAATATACCCTCTGTTTTTGCCATTGACTTCAATGGCCCTTAGGATATAATGGGGCTGAAATTGGCATTTGGCTGGTGGAAAGACTCCTGAATACACTTGTACGGCTGAAACTGACATGTGGGAGTCTTTCTGCCCCCTGAAACTGAAGCTGCCTCCGGTGTGTTCCCCACAAAAAAGACCCCTGACTTTCCAGGTATTTGCGCTTTGCATCTGCGATCTCACCGATCTGGACAAGCCATCTCTTGCAATGATTGTGATTAGGGTCATTTGGCCATCCTTAGCACGATGAGGTTCCCCCCCCCCCAGCTTCTGCCTTTGAGCACATGAGCACTCCCTCACTGAATAAATTCCACATTTAAACATTCAAGTGCACACCCAGCACAGAGCTCATGGTCCTACTTGCCCCAGGAGTCCCCAAGGTGACGTTAGAAGGGAGGGAGAGAGCCCCTGGCATGGAGGCAGCATGGAAAGTTTCTGGGGGAGGAAGCTGGCGGGCAGGGAAGGAAGTGATGGGCAGGCTGGCAGGCGAGTGGGCTGCAGAGCCCGCCCCAGGAGTCCCTGAAGCTTTGGCATTGGGAGGGAGGGAGCCCCCGGCACCGGGGAGCATGCCCAGCTTGCCAGCAGCAGCATCGGGCTGGCGGCATGGAAAGTTGCTGGTGGGGAGGTGGGCAGGTGGGGAAGGAAGTGCTGGGTGGGCTGGCAGGTGAGCAGGCAGTGGAGAGAGGGGCCAGCTACATCCAGATGGTGCCCAGAATCTCCTCACCTGTCCTGTGTGAACATCCCAACCCCCAAAAAATATTCTGGGTTAAATTATATCAGGAACAAAGTGCAATTGCCTTGCCGTATGACCACAGCCTGGGTGAGGGGTGTCAAAATAGCAGATCTGGGATGTTTGAAACCACTCTTCATCCTTAGCGCTGATATGCAGCAAGACAATCCCAGGCCATGAGCCTGCCCTAGCCAGGAGGGCAGGATACAAATCTAATAAATAAATAAATAAATAAATCTTGAAACCTGCCCCAGCCATAAGTCACTTTACTTACAGTGCAATACTAAACTCCACCATGAAAGGGGTTAGGATCCTAACTAGCCCACGTGTGAGAAACATCCAAGGAATTCTGAAAGGAAGCTGATAAGAGTTTCAAAGAGAGTAGCGAGATTTCTTGACAGCATGGGTTCTGCCCACATCTATTATTAACGTGATAAATTGGAGTAATCTACCTGCAGAATTCAACTGTTTTTCACTAACTGATTGTGTTTGTCTGAATCACCACTGGGCACCCTCCTCCACATCTTATCAGCATCTGTCCTTTCAATAATTTATAGAATGACCTTTAAATAAAACAATTTAATGAGACCAAACTGTGATTAATGCTGCTTTAATTCCAAACCAAGTTCGTTTCTTTTAGTTCTTTGAATGAGCCATTAGACATTTGTAGTGATCAAAATGATGAGTTTTAATCTTAAATTCCTTATTTTCTTCTCATTCGATTTTTTAAAAATCCCACTGGGATGTTTTATCTCTCACTTGCATAAATATTGCAAATGAGATGCCAAAAGCTTTCCATTCTATCCCCAGCTTTTGTTAAATTCAGTTTGGAAAGGGTCTACCACCCAGGACCCTACTGTGCTAAATCTCAACTATAAATGCTTCAAAAGTCAGTCACAACAACTGTAGTGTTCCCTCTGAGCTGGGTTAGTGTGAGCTAGCTTATAGTTTTTTAACCTCCAGCTCACACATTTTTGTCTTAGCTCAGGAAGGAGGGCTCCAGAGCAAACTAATTTATGCAGAAGCTGAATTGCTTGCTCACAACTTTAATGCCAACAGCTCACAAGTTGCTCACAAGACTTCACAGTTTAGAGGGCGCATTGGTCACGAGTGCCTGAGGTCCATTCAGCTAATAATGAAATTCCGCATCCAAGTTGTGTTCATGATAATATATAGTGCTGTATAAGGTTGCCAGCAGTGTTCCCTCTAAGCTGAGTTAGTGTGAGCTAGCTCACAGTTTTTTTAGCCTCTGGCTCACACATTTTTGTCTTGGCTCAGGAAGGATGGCTCCAGAGCAAACTAACTTATACAGTAGCTGAATTGCTTGCTCACAACTTTAATGTCAGTGGCTCACAAAGTAGACTCCACAGCTTAGAGGGAACATTGGTTGCCAGCCCCCCACTAGGGGCGAAACATCCCCTGACCACAGCTGTCAACCCCCCACCACCAATGGGGGAAAAGGGTTCAGAAAATGGGGGGAACACCAGCAGCATCCCATCATGCTGGTCTTACTTCCTGTGCACCCAGAAGTTGCATCAGTGCAATGCTGTGGGTACTCAAAACTCAATGGTAAAATTATACCAGAGTGTCCCCGTCATCATGGGAAATGCATTGAATTCCTTTCCAGTGCATTGCAGAAGTGACATCACCATGTCATCAGCAATGACACTGTGTTGCCAGCATGGGCCTCCCATGACACCAGTAAGTCCCCCCTGCCAGTTTGTTTATTTATTCAGTTTTTTTTTTAGTCTCCACCTCACACGTTTTTGTCTTAGCTCAGGAAGGAGGGCTCCAGAGCAAACTAATTTATAGCAGCCAAATCCCTCACTCACAACTTTAATGCTAGTAGTTCACAAAGTAGAATTATTGCTCACAAGACTCTACAGCTCAGAGGGAGCACTGGTCACATAATTTTTTTCAATAAGTAGGACCTGGCAACCCTAGGCTCTCTATATATGATGGCCATGACCTGGATAGTCCAGGCTAGCCTGACTTCATCAGATCTCAGAAGCTAAGCAGGGCCAGCCCTGGTTAGTACTTGGATGGGAGACCACCAAGGAAGTCCGGGGTCAGAGGCGGACAATGGCAAACCACCTCTGTTAATCACTTGCCTTACATACCCTATGGGGTCACCATATGTAGGCTTTAACTTGATGGCAAAAAAAAATGCATCATGATATACAGGGTTTCATAAACAAACAAATGACTGTTTCCTGAGCCAAGGAGCTTGCAGCAAGGTGGAGCAAGAGGTCTCAGGGCAGCAAATGATTGCAAGAAATGAATGTGGTTTAAACCTCTTTATGTTCAGATTCAGCACTGAAGGGAAAGCAAAAACACCAAGACTTAACTGAAAACAAAGGTTTAGAAGAGGACTCTGATGGAAAAGAGGTGAGATGTGCAATGCTTGTTCCGGGGGAATGTTTAGGGGCGGCAAGGGGAAATATCTTAACAGCATTGTCCTAAGCAGAGTTACCCCCTTTTTAGCTTTAATTCTGTTTAGGATTGCACTGAAAGAGAGCACAAAAACTGTGGACCGATGAGGGTGCTAGAGGTGCTAGAAATAATAATAATAAAAATCAATTCCAGTTATCACTGATTTTACAAAATTTAGTATTATTAATAATCTGCCTTCCACCACCACTACAATCTGAAGCGGGCATCATCAACACTTAGACAGCCTGTCTGCTTTCTTGTCTTGCAGGGCATAAAGTGGTGTAATGTCCTATCGACCACTAGAGGGAACAAACCACATGCAGAACAGAAAAAAACAAACAAAAAACAAACCTGAAGCAACAGGAACACACAAGTGAGGGAAATGAGAAAGCAGAAAAGCCCAGACACAAGTAATTCTTTCTGAAGCGATGTTATTTGTGCATCAATAAAAATTGTATAGCACAATATATGAACATTACATGTATAATTTATGTATAAAGTAGGGAAGTGACTGCATTTCATTACTGGATTCAAAACTAGGAGTTTCTTTTATGCTTAATGCTCAGGGCAAATTGCAGTTTTCTTTATCCTGATATTGAAATTAATGCTTAACTTTGTGTATAAATGGAGTAAAAATGCACATAGTAGGAAATACCATAGGTCAGCCCCAGATCTTTGAATTGTACCTGTGAGTTCCATGTGGTAGAAGCTTAGCTGCTACATTTTGAACCAGTTAAAATTTCTTACAGAGGCAGTGTTAACCAATAAGCAACAGAGGCAACTGCCCCAGGCCCTACACCAGGGGCCCTGGATCACCTCCCCCCAATGGATGGGGCAGCCAGCTTGGAAGCAGTGGCTGCTTGTATGTGACTTGTCTGCAACTCATGCATCAGGGTTGGTAGTAGGGTGGCTGTTAAGAAAATAAGAGAAGTCAGTGTTGGATCAGGCTGATGGCCCATCCACTCCAACACTCTGTGTCACACAGTAGCCAAAAATACCAGGTGCCATCAGGAGGTCCACCAGTGGGGACTGTTGCTTGCACCTACCCCATCCAAGGCTTGGGAAGCTGGCTACTGGTGGCAGTATGGTGGCAGGGGACAGACATGGCAGGGGGGCCAGCAGGAAGCAATATTGATTCTGGGGCCCCATCCTGGATTTTTGCTCAAGGCCCTACAATCACTCAGACCACCCTGGTTTCTGAACCATCTTCATGGGCAGCTGATCTAGAATTCACTGCAAGAGTCCATCTGGATGGATAACTATGCTTCTCAATCTAGGACAGCATTTGGGAAATCTACAAAGCTGGTTCAAGGTACTATGTCCCATAGAAGAGACTGGCACTTCCAAAATGTGCACCTGCTCCTTAAAGAAGAGTACCACCTTTTCCAGAACAGGTCAACTGTAGTAAACCTTGCTTGACTTTATCAAACAGCAGCACCTCATTCTTATCTGAATTGAGTTTTGGTTTATTAGTCTTTGTCAAGGCCACTGCCAGACACATCAACTGTTCTTAGTACTGGTACTGTACCATTTGTTTAATACATTTATATATTACAACTAGGGAGCAAAGCCCATTGTAGTGGAAGACAATGGGCCCTAGAAAGGAAGGGAGGGAGGGTGGAAGGGAGAGAGGGTTGGTGGAAGGAAGGAAGGAAGGAAGGAAGGAAGGAAGGAAGGAAGGAAGGAAGGAAGGAAGGAAGGAAGGAAGGAAGGAAGGAAGGAAGGAAGGGGAAGAGGGGGAAGAGGGGGAAGAGGGGGAAGAGTGAAAGAAAGGAGAGAGAAAGAAAGGAAAGAGGGGAAAGGAAAGGAAAGGAAAGAGGGGCGGAACAGGCTTCTCTAGGCCTACTGGGCCCATAGAAGGGCCAGAAGATGGTTGGGGGGGGGCGGAAGGGCTTCTCTGGGAATACTGGGCCCTGAGAAGGCCCATAGGACGGGTTGGGAGGGGTGGAATGGGCTTCTCTGGGCCTACTGGGCCCTGAGAAGGCCCGGAGGATGGGGGGGGGGCAGAATGGGCTTCTCTGGGTCTACTGCACCCATAGAATGCCCAGGGGATGGTGGAGGGGGCAGAACGGGCTCCTCTGGGCCTACTGCACCCATAGAAGGCCCAGGGGATGGTGTGTGGGGGACAGAAAAGGGCTTCTCTGGGCCTACTGCCCCCATAGAAGGCCCAGGGGATGGTGTGGGGGGTGGAAAAAGGCTTCTCTGGGCCTACTGCCCCCATAGAAGCCCCAGGGGATGGTGTGGGGGCAGAAAAGGGCTTCTCTGGGCCTACTGCACCCATAGAAGGCCCAGAGGATGGGGGGGGGGGCGGAAAAGGGCTTCTGTCACTTGCCTTGGCCTTGAGGGCCTGTCCCTGCGCTCACTCTGCAGATGGTCCTCTCCTGTTGGAGGACCGGAGCAGACTGAGCTGAAGACACTGACCGGGGCTGACATGGGCGGGACTTTGCCAAGCAGCCAGTCAGCCCTGGCCAGCATCTTCTGACTGCCAGTTCTTGAGCCCAATCAATTATGGTGACCATAGAATGTTGCAGAACCAAAATTCAAATATTAATGAGGACAGGATAAGAATTGTGGTGTCTTTCATATTCTGATGATCAAGAGTGAATCAAGCAAAATGGTGGGGGAACATGTCATCGTCACAGCTTACTTTGTTGGAGTGAGCAACTCAGCATGCCTCGACATTGGGGGGGGGGTGCTACATCACTCTAAATGGTTATAGGTGTAATCTCCTTGAATGGGATGCCTTTCTTTGTCTTAATCTGGGAGCTGCCCTCTGACCTCTCCTCTCGCTTTGTCCTCTCACTCTCTCTACATGGCCTTCCATGGAGACACATGTCTCTGCAGGTCTCTCCGGTAGATGTAATGCCCTCATACCTCCTCACACATGATGCCATTTCCTATAGGGAAAATACTCTTTAGATTAGGCTCCTTTCTCTTCTTTTGACCGCAACCTGAATGCGAACTGGATTTACTTAAATAAATTCAAGTTTACTCCTCTCCCCCATATACTTGTTAGGAGGTTTATTTACTGCACTCAGTATTACACTTCTATGACTGGGCAAAACTCTGCCATATTAACCAAATATCCCAATCGACTTATAGCGATCCTGAAGGGTTTTCTAGACAAGAGACATCCAAAGATGGTTCACCATTGCCTGCCCCACTGTGATAGCCCTGGATTTCCTTGGTGGCCTCCCATCTGTGTAATAACCAGAGCTAACCAGAGCTGACAAGATCAGGCTAGCCTGGGCCACCCAGGTCACAGCAGGTAAGCAAAATAGTTACCCTTACCTGTGATACCCCTAAAGGTGGATTTGAGAGATAATAGAGGGATTTCACACTTTCTTATTGTGAAGTTCCATGGAGAAGAGGCCTCTTGACACAGCAGTTCTAAGCAGAGTCACCCCCTTCTTAGAGCCCTGAAGTCCAAGGACTTAGAAGGGTTTAACTCTGCTCAGGATGGCACTATAAATGCTGCAAACCAGAAAATGATTTTGTTATTCTTGGTAAGCTTGAGTTGCTCAGTCAGGCAGGAAGAGAGGTGATTATGAAGGGTTGTTGAATTCTTGATACATGCATCGCCTCTGCTGGGAAATGTGGTTAAGAAATCCAGATTCTCCAACATGAAATGAGACACACAATTTTGCACAGGATGAAAGTAGCATGGGGGTCTCTTCGTGCCCCCTCTCCACCCAGTCCAGAGTCCTCTTGCTGTAACTTCCACTGTGCCTGGGGTGGTTTTGATTTTGTAAATTAAGAGGTTTCATCAGATTTTGGTGAGGGGACACTTACTTTTCCATGCCTCATCCTAGCACTAATTTCACCGCTGATCTGTAGGAAATCCTCTTTTGAAAGTGACACAAAATGGACAAGACTGAACAGAAAGCAGAAGCGCTTATGTGGTGCCTTGGACAGAACATTGGACTTAGCCTGGGAGATCCAGGATCAAATTCCCACTCACAAATGAAGCCGTCTGGGTGACTTTGGGCCAGCTGTAATTGTTCCGACCAGCCTACCTCACACTTTTGTTGATGTATGGGTGGGGGAGTGAGAGCAGAAACCATATAAACAACTATGGAACTCTTTGGAGAAAGCATGTGAGGGGGGGAAAGTAATAAATAAATATATGATGAAATTTACTCCTATACTGAAGACTGTTTAATAATAATAAAGTGCCATCAGTTTGCAACTGACTTATGGAGACACCATGAATATCCACATCTATGGTGTTTTTGAGGCAACAGAGGGGTCTGTAGGGATGCCGGATCCCCCCAGTGGGGGCAGAGGTCCCCTGTTCTCAGGCCCCACCTCACCACCTCCAATCAGCTGGCTGGTGGGAGGGGACTTACCACAAAAAAGAGAGGAACACCCAACATTTTAGTGACATGCAAATTTAACTTCAAGATGGCATGGAAATGAGATAGGCATGTTGGGGACGTTGTGGCAATGCTGTTTTTTTGGAGGGGGCAAAAACTCTCTGGTAGAACTTCTACCACAGAGTTTTTGCCCAAAAAACAGAGATTTGTCCCAACATCCCTGATGTATCTACATCACTTCTGGGTCACGTTGGAAGTCACATGGGCACACTGCTGAAACATCAGGTGAGACTCCTTGCTCCTAGTAAACCCACTCTCCATCCTCTGCTGGCTGCCTATAGGGACCTTGACAACCCTAGGGGTCTGTCATTTTACTGGCCATGGCCAATCCTGTTTGCATTCCAAGCCTCATCTGGACTATTTAGGCTTCTATGAAGACTGTTTCATGGATAAATATTCACTAATCTGTACTAAATATGCAGTGGATCAGGCTGCTTACCTTTCTCTGTTAAACATTCCATCCCATCGAAGGGCTTTTTCCATGGCTAGATGGAATGTCCTCCCCCCTGCAGTGGAGGGGAGATACAGGAAGATTCCTTGTTAGAAAGGGTTTGCCCCCCCGGGGATGGAAAGTTTGAGACGACTGAGCAGGTCCTGCTATACTGTTGTTTCAACCAGGAAATTCAGCCAAAGTTTATTTGCCTTTGCTTGGTAGGTCTTTGGCCTGTTCTATTCCAGTCACTGAAGTTATTAGGAAGTTTCTATGAGGTGCAAAGGCTCAGACCACATTTCTTGTATCAGATTTTTTTTTTTTTTTTTTTGCGGCAGCTTGTAAAACCCCCAAGGAAGCAATTAAGGGGTGCAGTTGAATTCTAATAATTAGATGCAGTAATTTGTAATCTTGTAATCTTTGTTTCATTTTTAAATTTAAACTTTTCAAACTGTATACTGTATATTCATTTTTATATGATCTCGAAGTGATGTCTTCACTGATTCCATGCTGGTCTTGAACCATATGAACAATACATTGAAACTGATCTGCACTTAGAGTACTGCTGCCTCCTGAAAGACATCAAAGAACAGGCTTCTGAATTTGCATACTGGGGGTGCCCAGAATATGGCCCAATAGATAAAGATGTCCACCACGCGAGGCATTTTGGCATCTCAGTGCTACTGCAAAACTTTCCAAGCATGAGCCGGGCACACTCAGGATGGAGCTCCTGACAATTATGGGTCTCTAGCAAATGGTAAGTGCTCTCAAAAGCTGTCTGTCACTTTCAGTTCAGATTTTTTGGGTGTACTTGGAGAAAAAATGTGTCGGGGGTCTACTGAGCTTCCTGTCACTTTCCATTTCATTGTAATGCTAAGTAAGAAAAAATATCCTAAAAATATAAACTTACTCTGCTCATAATGCCCATTTTTTCTCCTGTCAATCATCTGCATTCTTGAACTGCTAACAGGCTTGTGATTTAAAACGCCCTCTATTTTAGTTCTATGTGCCGCTTCTCACTCCCTGCCTTTAGCCGCATTCATCAGTTTACTAGGCTGGCTGCAGTTGGCGCATGTTCAGAAACATGGCACAATATCTGCTAGCCTTGAGAGTGAAAGCGTGGCATGAATAGTCACATCTGGGAGCCCAGAACACATCTCCAGGGCCCAGCTGCTGAACTGAGTGTGAGCCAATCTAAACTTTACACAGAATGAGTCAGTACAAGGTGGTGCGGTGATAAGATTTTTAGATGTACTGGCCTGTATTGTACTTGGATTAGCAAAGTTTGAAGCCTTCCTTCAGCTGGAGGAGCCTTTCCCCACATTAAGGGCTCTTCATAGGGATGCCAGCTTCCAGGTGGGGCCTGGGGATCTCCTGGAATTACAGCTCATCTTCCGACTACAGAGGTCAATTCCCCTGGGGAAAATGGCTCCTTTGGAGGGTGGATTCCATGGCATTGTACCCAATGAGGCCCTTGTCTTCTCCCAACTCTGTCCCCAAATCTTCAGAAATTTCCCAACCTGGATCTGGAAACTCTACCCCCTGTCAGTTTGGTGTAGTGGTTAAGTGCACGGACTCTAATCTGGGAGAAATGGGTTTGATTCCCCACTCCTCCACTTGCTGCTGCTGGATGACCTTGGGCAAGCCATAGTTCTGTCAGAGCTGTTCTGAAAGATCAGTCCTCGAAGGAGCTCTCTCAGCCCCACCTACCTCACAGGCAGTGTTCCCTCTAAGCTGAGTTAGTGCGAGCTAGCTCACGGTTTTTTAGCCTCCAGCTCACACATTTTTGTCTTGGCTCAGGAAGGAGGGCTCCTGAGCAAACTAATTGATGCAGTAGCCAAATCACTTGCTCACAGCCTTAATGCCAGGAGCTCACAAAGTAGAATTTTTGCTCACAAGACTCCATGGCTTAGAGGGAGTATTGCTCACAGGGTGTCTGTTGTGGGGAGGGGAAGGGAAAGAAGTTTGTAAGACGCTCTGAGACTCCGGGTGAAGGGCGGGATATAAATCCAATCTCTTCTTCTCTTCTTCTTCTCATCCACCACTAACTGGAGTGGAGGGGCTGGCAAACCTAGCTGGAGACAAAGACCCTTCTCTTAGAGGAAGGCAACTTAGCCTGGAGAAAGGTTTCAAATTTTGCTCAGAGGAGAAGAGAAGACAGCGCTCCTGATGTTTTCTTCATGCACATGAGTGTGCACAGTGTTTGTTCCTCTATGTAAAAAGTTCCCTTCATGCAGATGTTCCTCTATGTAAAAAGTTCCCTTCATGCGGTAAATTGGAATTTCCAGGAGAGAGCTGTGTGAAATATGTCTCCCTTACTGGTTAGCAAGGTTAGTCAGAGAACAAGTCTGCAGGAGAAGCTTTCGTTATCTAGCACTTATGAGAATGGGGACTGCCAGTTAATCAAATGGGATGTTATATATTGGGACTGAAATATTGCAGGACTGTGCTGCCAGAGACAGGGTGAGCTTGGAGCTGAATGACAACAGACCAACAGGATTCTGGCAGTAACCAATCAAGGTGTGGGACTGTGCTGCCAGAGACAAGGTGAGCTTGGAGCCGAATAACAATAGACCAACAGGATTCTGGCAGTAACCAATCAAGGTGTGGGACTGTGCTGCCAGAGACAAGGTGAGCTTGGAGCCGAATAACAATAGACCAACAGGATTCTGGCAGGAACCAATTAAGATGTAAAGCTTTGTAAATGGCCTCTCGTTGGGAGTGGGGTGTGTTGGGGTGTGGCCATTGCATGTGATATAACCGAGCTGAGGCTCTGGTCTACAGTCTTGTTCTGGCTGAAATCACTGAATAAAGTAGAGCTGATCACTAGACTGGGGGTCTGTTCATCCTTGGATCCCACTACTTAACATCAAGCTTATTGCTCTGCCCTGCCCCTGACCCCAAATGAATCCTCAGCAACCAAACCCCACCTGACTGAGAGTGCCATGGTGACAGCCCCCATGTTTGAAGGGACCCCTTCCCCCCTTGGGCCATGGAACCATCCCACACAGCTGGTGGACTAGCAGACCAGCTACCCAGGAGCCTTCTGGCACAGCTGGCTCCCAACAGCTCAAAGCAGAAGGAGGTGTCCAAGGATGATGTCAGCTGGGAGCATTGGAGGTCCAAAGTGCAGCAATGGCCAAAGCTAGGAGTCCCCAATGTGTCGCCCACTAGGGTTGCAAGTCCCCAGGTAGGGGTGGGGGAATCCCTTGATTTGATGGGCTCCTGCCTGCTGATGGCCAGCTAAATGGCAGGGGAAGTCCCACCCCTAAGTCCCACCCCCAACAGTGGCTGGCCACCCCTCTTCCTTCCCTCCCAAGAGATTTAAAGAGCCCTCCGGCTGATCGGCAGGAACATGTGGCCCATTGACCAGCTGGAGGGCACTTTAAATCTTGTAGGAGGGGAGGGAGAGGGGTGGCCACTGGTTGTACATCTGAACTCCCAGTAGCAAATTCACTGCTTGAAGTTCAGGTGCAACACCCCTCCCAACTTCTTTCCCAAAGCATTTAAAGGGACCCTGTACTCCAAGTGGCAAGTTCACCAGTTGGAGTGCATATGTGTGCATCCCCTGGTTCTTCCAAAGCATTTAAAGGGTCCCTTTAAATGCTGTGGGCAAGAAGCAGGAGGGCACACTCCTGAACTCCAAGTGGTGAATTCGCTGCTTGGAGCACAGGCATATGACGTCCCAGTCCCCAACGTGATGACATCACTTTTGTGTGACATCATCACATTGGGGATGTCCCCTGAAGTCCCCCACTGGGGACTAGGAAGGACCTGGCAACGCTATTGCCCACTGACATCTTCCCTGGTGCCCACCAGCTGTGCATGGGCCCAGGTGGGGCTTTTGCCCAGCAAAGCTTCTGATTGGCTGTCCATTTTTTTTTTTTAAATGGCTTTGGCAGCAGCTGCTACGGCAGAGCAAGGATCTTCACAGTGTGACTGAGGATAAGCTGTGGTGGCCATTTTGGGGCTGGCTCCAGTTCCTGCAGCAGATATTTCCTGGCAGCCATTGTGTGGCTGGGCCCACCATGATGTCAGAGTTCCAAAGGTGCTTGCAGGTTGGGGACCATTGGCCAAAGGCATCAAGCTGGCCAGCTGGAGAGGCAGAAGCAGAGCCTGAGCATGCCCGGAGATGCAGTGTTGTGGAGGCTAAGTGTTGTGTATTGGAATATGAATCGATGCTATACATTCCTATGTTAAGCTTGATTTCAAATGTGGCTCTTCAACTGTCGCATTACTATTGGCTGGTTTCTGAGAAACCTCTGTACAGAACCAATCATCTTGTAAATATGTATCAAAGCGGGAACGATTGTGATTGGACTTTATCACTGTATTTTCATTGGTCCTTAACATATTATAGGAGTGGCTTTGACAGCCCAGGAGGGTTTAAAAGAAGGAGCTGTGCTCCACGGTTTTGTGGTGTGTTGTTGCGGTGTTCTGAGTTGGAGTTGCTGTTATGAATAAACTGAAATCACTTGCTGAAATCAAAACGACGTTGAGTTCCATACTTAACACTAAGAGGGAAGAGCTTGCCTTCTGGGCAAAGCCCGTTAATTGAGCTTTTGGGACAATCAAGCCGCAGATAGCAAAGCTTTTACTATAGTTCAAGTCTGGCTTTCCTCCATTAACGTGTGTGGGTTTTAGCTACCTTCCTCACCGGCGGTTGCCCTCCTCCCCTAATTGCAATTCCATTTCCTGTGTCTAGCCTCACCTATAGGAGAGCCCTCGCCGAAAGCGAGGAGGCATTTAAATTATAAAAGGAGGGGAGAAAAAGGTTAAGTTATGAAATGCAAACACGCACACACACAAAAGTGCAGACAATGAGATTAAAAAAAAAAGTTTCTGCTCGACTCGGAGGGCCTTAGTGATAATATAATAATAAGCTCCATGGCAACCGATTGTGCCATCACAGAAAGAGGATTAGGAGAACTTCAAGTGGGGGGAATACACAGCAGGAGAGAGCCTACTCACAGCAAGCCAGACTCTCACATTCATGCAAATGCGTTCGGCTCAGTAATAAAATTAGAAGAGGGGTGCCAAATTGTATGAAAAGGGATTTGCCTGTTTCTCCTCTCGCTACATCCTTTATTGACCAGACTTTTAATTTCCCCCCAGCCATGAGTACACCAATTTTTATGAAAGTCAAATATATTTTTGCTATAATAATTCCACAGGGGAAAAAATGCTATGTATATATATATTTTACCCCAGCCAGAAGTTCAACATTAATGGCATTTGCCAGTGTTGAAGGTCAGGTTTTGATGAGGAAATTTGATCTCTGGATTTGACAACCTCATGCCAAGAGAAATCTGACACAAACATTCAGAAAATGCCAGTTTTAATTGGCCTAATGAATTAAGTTATATAGAATGGATTAAACATCTGTTTTTAGCCGTGTCAACTGTAGCACGCCAACGCTCTGACACGATCAGATTTTGACATCTACTTCATGTCAGATGGCTCACTGTCTGTTGTTTGTTAAGGCAAAAAAAAAAGACAGTAATTGACAAAATTATGATACTTAAGGGAAGATAGTTTTGAACCACAGTCGTAATTTTCAAATGTCTATAAATCTTACTTTGTGGAAAATATGTAATAAGTGAAAACTTCAAATTGTTTTGAAAGTCCTTGGGGGTTATAAAGTGTGTGTGTGTGTGTATGCATGCCAAAATTTTGTGACTTGCCTTTATTCATCAGAACCATTACACATTTTCTAATGTCTCAGTGAATAGTTCATGCAGCCATTCTTAATTCGTTCCAATTCTTTGAATGACCTTCCTCAACTATGATTCCTTCCTCAACTAAGATTCAACTAAGCCAGTTTGGTGTAGTGGTTAAGTGCGTGGACTCTAATCTGGGAGAACTGGGTTTGATTCCCCACTCCTCCACTTGCCCCTGGCTGGATGACCTTGGGCAAGCCGTAGTTCTGATAAGAGCTGTTCTTGAAAAAGAGCAGTTTCTGTCAAGAGCTCTCTCAGCCCCACCTAACTCACAAGGTGTCTGTTGTGGGGAGGGAAAAAGAAAGGAGTTTGTAAGCAGCTCTGAGTGAGTAGTGAAGGGTGGGATATAAATCCAATCTCTTCTTCTTCTTTCAGAAGAACCAAGCTACTTAAGATATATATATATATACACCCACACACACATATATATAAAGCCCCTTGCTGGGGTTGAAAGCTATATATATATATGTAGCCCCTTGCTGGGGTTGCCATAAGTCCACTGTGACTTGACAACATACACACACACACACATACATGGAGTAATCAACAGGTGAGAGGTGTTATTAACAGGCTTAGACTTGTGGTTTTCTCTGTGGCCTCTGACTGTCTAGTATCTGCAAAAGAATGCTGGAGGAGATGAAGCACTGGTACCATCCAATGCTCCCTCTAAGCTGTGGTGTCTTATGAGCAAAAAATCTGCTTTGTGAGCTACTGGCATTAAAGTTGTGAGTGAGCGATTTGGCTACTGCATCAATTAGTTTGCCCTGGAGCCATCCTTCCTGAGCTAAGACAAAAATGTGTGAGCCGGAGGCTAGAAAACTGTGAGCTAGCTCACACTAACTCAACTTAGAGGAAACACTGGTCCCATCCAACCTTGCTGGACATGTGAACTCCACTCCAAGATGACCCAGTAAAAAAAGAGCTCATCCTTCTCAGCTTTGGCCTCTGTTCAAGAGCTATATTGGCATCGGCTGGCCTTTCCAAAGACCTAGACGCTTGAGCTTCTCTTCCTCTAGTAGCCTCGCTGTCTTGGTTACCTGGGAGTTTTCTCCAGCTTCCTGGCACCTCTTTGAAGTCTCTTCCTATGTCTCTCACCTATGTGTCCATCAGCTTTGTCGGAATATACTTTCCCGTTGCTGCAGATCCGCAGTCACCAAGATAGCCAATTCTTAGATGGCAACCTTGGGAAGCTTGACTCTGGAAATTGGCATTGCACAACCCCACAGTGTCACTACCAGGTATGTACCCAGAAGTGGCATTACAGTATTGCACAGTGCTCTAGGAATCCCCCAAATCTTTTGCAAAACTTTCTAGAGTCAACTTTCGGGACTGGTCAGAAACCCGCGACTCCAAAATGAGTAGCGGTGAAGAAGACACTCTCCCGATTGAAGAAGAAAAGAAAAAGGAGAAGAAACCTCCCGGGAAGGATGTACCCAGAGAGACCCCTGACACATATGTGCCGGGACAATGGGGTCCGGAGTACGACTTTAGAGGACCCTACGGGGATCCATATGGGGCGGCCTATGGGGGGTGACCACCCGAGTCAGACGTAGACGAGACTGGCTGAAACCCCTGGCTGAAACCCACGAAACGTGGTTTGGAACCCCGCGGGCATCGGTGGGGGGAAGCCACCCCGAGAGATCGGTCCGTAGGCTGATCATGGCTGGGGCCCTGGAAGAGACCGGCCGAGACTCCGAGAGCCTGGAAGGTGCCGTGGTGAGGCGGAGGTGGAGTGGGGAACCTAGCCAAGACCGCCTGATGCGCTTCCTAGACGAATCCCTCGCCCGCATCCCACAGATGATCGCGGAGGGCATCCGGGAAGAGCGTGAGCGACAAAGGTGAGAGGAACCACCAGACCAAGCTCCCCAGGATCAACACCCGGTACCGGATCAAGACCAGCAGAATGTGCCGGCCGGCCCTCTGGATCAACCAGCGGGACCAGGGCCGCAGGGGCCACCGGGGCAGCCACCCCCTCGCCCATGGGGGTTCTTGCCACCGAAACCTGCGGAACTCCTGGACGCAGATTTTGATGGAGACCCAGAAAAGTTTCCGTTCTTCCTCGTGAGAGCCGAGAGATTTATCGAAACTTGGGGCCATCTATTCCAGCGCGAAGATCGCATGGTCGATGTTATAGCAGCCCACCTGAAAGGAGCGGCCGCTGACTGGTACGTGGGACTCCATCAAGCTGATGGGCGTGAACTGAGAGAAATTGATTCTTTTATATGGGCCATGAAAGAGCAATTCGAGGACGTGAACTCCAATAAAGCGGCCAAGGCAACGATCCGGGCCCTCAAGCAAGGCACGAGATCGGTGAGGGATTACACAGCGGAGTTCCGTAGGTGTGCGGCCAAAATCCGAGGGGTGCAAGATGGGACCCTCGTGGAATACTACAAGTTGGGGCTCAACGCGGAGATCCGCCGAGAAGTCACCAAGACCCAAGACCCGGACACACTCTCGGGATGGATACAAGCCGCCATCACGATGGAGAACCACCTGAAAACCATCAAACTGGATGATGCCGCAGCGATGGTCAACAGGGGCCCGGCGCCGGCAGCGAGGGGAAAACCCCCTACCCCGAATCCAAAACCGAAGGATGGCACGCGGGAACTCCGAATGAAGCAAGGTCTATGCCTCAAATGCGGAGAAGGGGGCCACTTCGCCGCAAACTGCCCAAGTTCCCCTGCATCGACAGGAGCGCCCAAGGGAGCCAAGAAAAAGTTTGAAACGTCCACGCCAAAACCGGTGGCAAAGCCGAGGGGGGCGAAAGCCCTGCAAGCCAAGCCGCTCAGCAAGGCATCTGACTCATTGGATGGCGAGACCGCGCCGCAGGGAAACGAGACGGACCTGCTGTGAACAGCGCTGAACAGCAGGTCCCGGATTCCCAGGCGCAAACCCCGGTGAGCAAACCCCCCTCTCTTTTCTTTCTCACGGTGACTTTAGTGGACCCGGGTCTATTGACCCATGTGAGAGTACGGGCTCTCATTGACTCTGGGTGTGGGAGAGACCTCATCAACCCCACACTAGTGACGGGACTAGGGGCAAAAGTTATTAAACTAAACGACCCCTTGATTTTTACTCAGATGGATGGCTCTACCATGAAAGAACCCTGCAAATACGAGACTGTACCATTGAGGGTGGGGATTGGGCATCATTGGGAAGAGAGGCCCTTCATTGTTACCCCGTCTGCCCGCTTTCCCCTGGTACTCGGGAGCGCGTGGTTCTTCGATCACGATCCACACGTTTTATGGGGGGAGGGAAAAGTGAACTTCATCTCCGAAAAATGCCAATCCCACCTATGGAAGAATGAGTGGGGACCCATGACGGGGGGGCAACTCCTAGTGATGGTGGGGGTGGCGGAAGCAGAACTGGAGGGTATCCCTCCAGAGTATCACGACCTGGCACCTGTCTTTGGGGAGGAGGAAGCCGACGAATTGCCCCCCCATAGGAACTCAGACTGTGCGATTGAAATTTTGCCTAACCAGAAACTGCCCAAAGGAAAGTTGTATTCTATGAGCCCCTCAGAGAAGGTGGAGCTGAGAAAATTCATTGACAAAAACCTGAGCAGGGGGTTTATACGGCCGGCATCCTCCCCGTTTGCAGCTCCTGTGCTTTTCCGAAAAAAAAAGGACGGGGGGTTGCGGCTGTGCACCGATTACCGAGGCTTGAATGCAGTATCCAACACAAACGCTTACCCCATGCCTCTAATAAAAGACTTGTTGGCTGCGGTGGCCGGGGGGAAAATTTTCTCAAAGCTAGATCTCCAAGATGCCTACTTCAGGGTCCGGATTCGAGAGGGGGATGAATTTAAAACGGCGTTCAACACCCCCTTGGGCCAATTTGAATACCTAGTCATGCCATTCGGGCTTCAGGGAGCTCCGGGGGTCTTCATGAATTTGATTAATGAGGTGCTCCATAAGTATTTGTTTAAAGGGGTCCTTGTTTACCTTGATGACATTCTTTTGTATTCCCCTGACCTGAAATCCCACGTGAAATTGGTGCGGGAAGTGTTACAAACGTTGCACAAGCATAAACTCTTTGCTAAACTATCCAAGTGTGAATTTCACAAGACGGAGATCCCTTTCTTGGGCTACCGCATATCCCAAAAGGGGATTGAGATGGACCCTGACAAAATAAAAGACGTGGTGGGGTGGGAGCCACCCAAAACACGGCGGCAACTCCAGGGGTTCCTCGGATTCGCGAACTTTTATAGATCGTTCCTATCGAACTTTGCCCAGGTAGCTCTCCCCTTAACTGACCTGTTGAAAACAAAAGGGAAGTCACCCGAATGCACTCGACCAGGGGCCAAGCTGGACTGGTCGCCGGAGTGCCAGAGGGCATTTGACAAATTGAAAGCCCTTTTTACATCGGAACCTGTATTAGCTCACCCAAATGAACTTAAGAAATTCATAGTGCAAATAGACGCTTCTGACGTTGCTATGGGAGGAGCGATCCTCCAAGAGGGTGAGGATGGTAAATTGCACCCACTTGCCTATGTTTCTAGAAAATTTAACGATACTGAACGGAATTGGTCGGTGTGGGAAAAAGAAGCGGGATCGATCCGCTTAGCGTTGGCTACCTGGCGCCATTGGTTAGAGGGGGCGCGAGTTCCTTTCGAGGTCTGGACTGATCACAAAAACCTCGAACTTCTCTGCTCCCCCCGTTCCTTGAACGCCAAACAGCTGCGTTGGGCTGATTTCTTCTCCAAGTTCAATTTTACACTGCACCACTTCCCGGGGACATCTAACTTGCTTGCCGATGCACTGTCACGCCTCCCTCAACACGACAGCAAAAGGGAGGAGATTCATGACTCGGTTTTCACGCCTTCCCAGTTGGGAGGGGCAGTAACCACCCGGAGGTAAGCCAATCATTCCCCCCCGTCCCCGTCCCCTCCTACCGATGACTGGGTGACGAAATTCTCTACAGCTATGTCTGACGCTGATAGAGAGGAGGTAAAGAGGGAGGAGGGAGTCTCTCAAAATGCGCAGGGTTGCTGGACTAAAAACACCAAACTGTTTGTCCCACGTTCCCTTAGGGGGGAAGTGATGGGCTGGGCGCATGGGTCGAAACTGGCTGGACACACAGGGTTCGTGAAATCTCTCCAGCTCCTACAACGTCAGTTTTGGTGGCCCGGGCTGCGAAAAGACATTTCATTATTCACGTCGGCTTGCCAAATGTGCTTGATGAGCAAGCCTAGACCCGGTAAACCCCCAGGAGCTCTGCAACCCCTCCCCACGCCGGCTCGTCCGTGGGAAGTGATCTCCATGGACTTTATTACAGACTTACCCCCGAGCGGGGGGAAAACTGTCATCTGGGTGATAGTGGATTTGTTTACTAAGCAGGCTCATTTTGTTCCGTTTGCCTCCATCCCCTCTGCCAAGAAACTGGCCTCTGCATTCTTGCAACACGTAGTGAGGCTCCATACTTTACCTGCTAAGGTAGTCTCGGATAGGGGGGTTCAATTCGTTTCACGGTTCTGGAGCGAACTAATGTCACTGCTTGGGGTGGAGAGGGGGGTCAGCAGTGCATACCATCCAGAATCCGATGGGCAGACTGAACGTGTGAATCAGACTCTGGAACAATATTTGCGGTGTTTTTCAAACTTTCAACAGGACAATTGGCATTCTCTCTTGCCTTTAGCTGAGTTCTGTTACAATAATACTCAGCACTCGTCAAAAGGGATGTCCCCCTTTAAAGCGGTGCATGGATATGACGCCCCGCCTTTGCCATTTCTGAATTCTCCCGACCTCCCGGCGGGAGATGCTGGAGACTGGTGCAAGCAGTTGCAAATGGCGTGGTCGTCTTTGGCCAAGACTCTGGAGGACGCTAAGAATGCTTATAAAATCCAAACCGACAAGAAACGCAATCTTGCTTGGATTCCTAAGTGTGGGGAGTTTGCCTATTTGTCCACACAACACTTGCGTCGTATTCAACCGAGTCGCAAGCTTGGTTGGAAATTTGTTGGACCTTTTGAGATTGTGAGAGTGATTAACAATGTAACTGTTGAACTTGCTTTGCCCAAATCTCTAAAGTCTGTTCATCCTGTTTTTCATGTAAGGCTTCTACGCCGGGCGCCTGAGGAGAACAAATGGAGACCGCAACGGCCCACCCCGCCTCCGCTGTTGGTGGGGGGGGAGCCTCATTACGAAGTATCGCAAATCTTGGACTCTAAGATCTCTCGCAATCGCTTATTTTACCTGGTGGAATGGATTGACTTTGGGCCGGAGCAGAGGGAGTGGGTGCGGGCGGAACATGTTCTGCCCCCCCGGCTTATCCGGGCTTTTCACAAGTTGTACCCCCACAAACCGAAGGGGTAGAGTTATTTTTGAGGGGGCTGCATGTCAGGTAGTCCTGCCATGATGGATGGAGGGGAGGGGAGGATGGCTATGGGCGCCATAGTGGCGTGACAGGCGGGAGGTTGGAATCGGAGGGGTGTTGATTTACGCCTAGGGTGTGAGAATGGAATGTGGCTCTGGCAACCCCTATCTCTCGCAGACGGGACATTCTGACCTTGAGGAGTCAAGCTGCGAGCTTTCCTATCGCTTTCAAAGCTGCAGCTTTGCTGAGAATAATGGGGGCGTTGGGAACTTCATTAGCGTAGTAACTTTCGATTCCCAGTCGCATGTTATTCCCTGATTGGTAGAAGGGGGGGTCCCCATTTACCCCCTTCCCTGTATAACCACCTGCTTTGTGTAACCAAGTTATTCTGAACAATGCATCTGCTTCAGTAACCTTTCTATTGCAGCATTATAATAAACGCTATTCTTGTTTGAACCACAAGACCTGGTGTTTGGCTGACTAAGTTAGGGCTCCTGACAGTACCATATGACACCATGATGTTACTTACAGGAGACATGACGGCATTGCACAGTGCCAGGTTCCCTACCACCACCACTTTTAGCAGCAGTGGGAGTTTTTCCCTAATAGCCTCCACCCCTTCCTAATCATGCCAGCAGCCCTGGTGCTTAGGCTAGTCTAGCTGACACTTTTAGGTCATGCTTGGCATCGAAGAGATTTATTCTACAATGTTCAGTTTATATTTGCTTCTGTTTTATTTTCTGTTTTTTACTGTTCATTATAAGTTTATTTTAGATGTTTCTTTCATCCCCCCCCCCCGCTTTTATTTGGACTGCCTTCATGGGTGATTATTTTCGGCAGTCAGCCCATTCCCTTGTCTCACTTCCTATTAGCAGGGCTATTTTTGAGCAGGAACGCACAGGAAGGAAGTTCTGGCTGGCTCCCAGGTTGGCCACGCCCAGCAGGAACTCATTAGCATAATAGGCCACACCCAACAGCAGAAACTCATTAGGATTGGCTACATTAGGGGTGTGTGGCCTAACATGCAAAGCAATTCCTGCTACAAAAAAAAGCCTTGGGTTTTGACAACATACAAGGTAAACAGAATAAGAAGCAAAAGGTGGGTGTGGCTGGATGACCACACTTCTGGTAGCATGGGTGTGTGGCCCAATATGCTAATGAGCTGTGCTATCAGGGGTGTGGCCTAATATGCTAATGAGTTTCTGCTGTTGAGTGTGGCCTATTATGCTAATAAGTTCCTGCTGGGCTTTATCTACAAAAAAAGCCCTGCCTATTAGGTAATCACATAGGAAGTGGTGGAAAGTTTCTAACAATTCTTTAGCTTTTTTAATTTTCTTTCTTTTTCAGTTTGCTGACTATCTTGAACTTTCAGAAGCCCGAGAAGATTCATTAGTTTAAATTCTGACCACCGGTTTTTGTCTTCTCCCTCATTATTCCCAGGAGACAGGGTGTTTGGTGGGGGGAGTCTGCATTTGCGTGTGGGTTTTATTTTGGGTCAGTCACAAGTTCTCTCAGAGCTGTTCTCTCACAAGCAGTTTTCTCACAGTTCTCTCAGCCCCACCTACCACACAGGGTATCTGTTGAATGGAGGGGAAGGGAAAGGGGATTGTAAAGGGCTCTGAGACTCCAAGTAAAGGGCGGGGTATAAATCCAATCTCCCCTCCCTCCTCCTCTTCTTCTTCTACTTCTACTTCTTCCTTTTCAGTTGAGCTTAGTTTAAATTAGTTCAGGCCTTTTTAGGCTGTTATTAGTTTGTATTTTATTTTGACTCCTATTCATTATATTTAATACTTTATTATTCTTTGACATTTTCCCACCTAAAGTCCCCTTTATGTTCCCCCCCCCCAATATAGGCCATTTTAGGAATTTTGGAATTCACTTGACAAGAGCTTTTAACAATCTAATAAAAGAAGCCATTAATCAAACCAAAGCTATAACAACCACCCATACAGAAGAGGGCAGAAAAGCCCCCATTAATTGATCTAGAAATCCCTTTAGACCATAAGACAGGTTATAATCAAAATTTAAACCACTGCCTCCTGCAGCAGATGAATAAAATAACCCCTTTGAGAGGCATCAAAACAGATATAGAGAAGGAAGTGGAAAAAATAGATCTTCAGGAACAAAGCCTGCTAAATACCTTCAGCCATCTTCCGGTAGAGGAACAGCAACATCTCAAACAAAAATTAGGGAAGTTGCAGCAGACCCTTGCAGCAATTAGGGAAGGTGATAATAATATTAACAAGGGGTATTCTAAAAACAACAACAATCTTTTTTTTTAACACACAGCCCAACTAATTAGATCAAAGGAAAATAATGGCTCTGACAGTGAGAAAGCCGGTGATCCAAATCCAAGCAAGGGGAAACCTGCAGGGAAAATCCAGAATAGTCTCAAATGTTAGTATTCTGATTGATCACAATAGTGTTTTCTTAGATGAAGCTAATGATGTATACTTAAAAATCAACCTAAATTCATACTAAAGATGTGCTCATAGAATATTGGGGGTGGGCTAATAAGTACAATTCCTTTGAGTTTAGAGAATATCTAGCTCAATTCAATATTGTAATCTTACAAGAAACACGGGCTACTGAGGATATTTTTCTCCCTGGTTAAGTCTCCTTTTGCTTACCGATACAAATGGCGGGACCACAGTGAATTAGTGAATATATGCAAAGACAAAACACTTTTGCCAACAGTGCTAGACTGGGGAGGCAGCAGCTAACTTTGAAAGATTTAGATATTGGCTACTCTTGTGTGGGAAAATTTGCAGAGGCTGGTTCCAGATTTAAAAACAGAACTACTTCTCTGGGTATCCTGGCTTTGGAGAAGATTCTGCATTTCAAATATTTATGTCTAAATGTTTTTAATATTGATTTTTTAATGGTTTTAATTGGTTTTATAATGTATTGGATTCTTCTGTTGTAAACCTCCCTGAGCCCCGTGTAAGCGTGGAAGGGTGGTCAAGATAGGCAATGGAATAAATAAATTTGAAACATGTGGAAATCTAGATGCTTGTTGGCCATCAATGCTGAGAGGATCTTCACTTATTTCATGTTTTGGATAATTCAGAAGTGCAATATGTGTTAACTGGTACTGTAACATTTTACACATTTGCATGGATCATGTAACCTTCTTATTGAGTTTGCAACTGATTGAATCACTTTGTGGTTGGCTGTGTGTTAATAAGCATTAGAGACAAAATTGTTGTTAAATATAATTAATTTATTCCATTAGAATTATTCAGATCTTGTTGAACACACAATTTTGTCATCTTTGCGTATACTACTTTTGCTTACTGGCAAAAAAAAAGTATGGCTGAAAAGGGAGAGCTAGTGCTGGTTTGGCATGTCTTATTTCTTCCTCTGTAACGGTAAATGTGTCAAAGTTGAAACCCTGTTCATCTTTGCCTGTGGCAGTGAAAATCCAAATGGAAAATAATAATTTTATAATAACCATAGTTTATATCCCCCCATCCCTACGTGTAATTCAATTAAATCAAAATTAGACGGTAATGAAAAACTATATCAAAAATGCAATGAATTTTCTATATTAAAAAATGCAATGGAAACTATATCGAAAATGGAATGAATTCTCTAAGGCCAATTTAATCATTGGTGGTGATTTTAATGCAAGATTGGGTAATATTACTTGAGAAATCTGATAGAGGTAGAGGGGGGTGATGGAATTGATTGGATAAACAAAATGGTTGCAAAAAGATTTACGAATGATAGGAAAGCAAATTCTGCAGGGAAGAGGTTGCTAAAATTAGGGTAGAAAAACAGATTAATGATTATAAATGGCCAGCTTGGCACTGATAATTTTGGAGACTTAAGTCAAGGTGAGGAGCAGCATTATCGATTATATAAGCTTAGTATTGCCATGGAGTGTTTGAGGTCAAAAAGTTGAAACTTGAACAAGACAACAACAAAAACAGTGTGGGAAGCCTAAAGAAAAGAACTGCAAATCAATGTATAGCAAAGGACAAAAATGGATTTTCTCAAACTATAAATATCCTTCTGGGGTATCATATATGAAATTTCTGTTCAAGTGCAGCCCATCTCTTTCACGCAGAGCTAGATTGTCCCCAGATGTTCTCCAGTGCCTAACAAATCTATATCATCCCACCCACAACCACTGCTAATCTCTTCCTTTGTAGCTGGCCCTGCATGAGGAACAGGAAGCATTTCAGAGGAAGCAGTCTTGAAAGGCCCAGGCTCTCAACTGGTCCTTTCAGCTGTTCAGACTCTTTCTGGACTGTACCATTTCTGACACAGGAGGGAGTTCACATGAGGGACTGCTCCTCCATAGGAGACTAGATGTCCAGGCACATACACACAGAAAAGGGAAAGGGAATGGCAAATATATTTAAAAGACAAACAAACAAAAAACAACTCATGCGCAGAGAGAAGTGCAGTGGGGGATAATATGTACAAAGAAGAAGATGACCAGTGGGGAAAATGGACCATAAAATACAATAAGATAATCAAGGTCAGCTCTGATGTTCCCAACTCCTACAGCTTCACAGTTGATCTGTTGGCCTTGTCTATTTATTTCTGTATATTTATTTATAAGAACATAAGAGAATCCAATGTTGGATCAGGCCAATGGCCCATCCATTCCAAAACTCTGTCACACAGTGGCCAAAAATACCAGGTGCATTAGGAGGTCCAGCAGTGGGGCCAGGACACTAGAAGCCCTCCCACTGTTGCCCGCCAAGCACCAAGAATACAGTGCATCACTTGCCCCAGCCTTTACTTCAATCACATCCCATCTTTTTTTCTCCAGCGGGCTTACCCAAGGCAACTCACCTCATTCTCCTCTCCTCCTTTATATCCTCACAACAACCCTGTGAGGTAGGCTAGGCCAAGAGCATTTGAGTGGCACAAGGTCATGCAGCAAGTTTCCATGACAGGCTGGGTCTCCCAGGTTCTAGTCTGACACTGTAACCATTGCACCACATTGGCTCTTAGGATCCTTAGAGCTTGTTTACAGTCTCCTGTTTACAGGATCCTGTGTCATTGTCCTGTGAATCGTAGGAAGGACCAAGCTTCCATGGCAGAGTAGGAAGTCTGCATCTTCCGGATCCTAGTCCAACAGTCCAATTACTATGCCATGCTGGCCTTCTACATCGTAGGTTAGGCCAAACTGGCCAGTTATGCTGCCAGGCAGATAACCAATGGCATCAAAGGAAGAGCCAGTATGTCACGTGGGCAGGGAAACAAGATCTCCTCCCCATTCCTCCCATCATCCCAACTGGTCCTTTCAGATGTTCAAACTCTTTCTGGACTGTACCATTTCTGACTCAGGAGGGAGTTCGTATGAGGGATTGCTCCTCTGTGGGAAACTAGATGTTGGGGAGAAGAGTTCTAGGCTCTCTGTCTCCCATACTTGTCAGTTTTCTATGTGCTGGGAATTTTTGATATAGGAAAACATTCTGTTATGTGAGTCTTCCCCCACGGTCTGAAATGGTACAGCCCAGGCAGTTTTACCAATGAGAATAAAGCTTAAGAATGTCCTTAGAGATGATTTACTTGATATTTCCAGAGGCAGCCGTGAGGAGAAATAAATTTCCTACCTGATGTTATAAAGAATTTAGCTTCATTTGAGGCATTAAAGTCTCGAAATGTTCTGAACTGTCAGCCCTGATTATGATAACTGGTTTGGGAAGTCAACATAACATGACAGTTAGCGTAACTAGGTGTGACATGTCATCCCCATAATACGTCAGGTTTAATAAAAGAGCTCTTTTTTATCTCAGCCCGCTCCAACTTTTTTATTATTTCATAAGTTTTCATCCTACCTAATGTATCTATCAGCAATAGTAAAGTGTGAGGGTTATACTACATAATGACATGCCTCGAGACATGCATTGGAAGCAAAAGACCAAAATCCAAGGAGGTTCAAACTCCCAAACAAAGTGGGCTTCTAATATGCTGTCAGGTCTACTGTATGCAACAGATTTAACACTTTTTTTTTTTTTTTGCATACTTGCACACCTGAATAGGATGGTATCATTCCCCCCCCCCAGACACAGATGGCCCCAGACAGGTGCCTGAGGCATAAAAATACAAATGCTTGATATTAAAAATAGAACAATCAATGCAATAATTGACAATTAGCTGCTCTTTCATGGTACCCCCCCCCACCCAGTTCTCCTCTCTAAGGGCAACCCTGCCGCATGATGCATGGTGATCTGTATCACTCCCAAGTTCATCAGCAACCGACTTCTGTAGCTGACAGAAGGAGGAGGAGGAGGAGGAGGAGATTGGATTTATACCCCACCCTTCACTACCCAAAGGAGTCTCAGAGGGGCTTACAAACTCCTTTCCCTTCCCCTCCCCACAACAGACACCCTGTGAGATAGGTGGGGCCTGAGAGAGCTCTGACAGAATCTGCTTTTTTTCAAGAACAGCTGTGCCAGAACTGTGGCTTCCCCAAGATCACTCCAGCAGTTGCAAGTGGAGGTTCTCCCAGACTACAGTCCGTGTACTTAACCACTACACCAAACTGGCAAAGAAGGGGGGAGGAGGGGGAGGAGGAGGAGGAGGAGGAGAAGAAGGAGAAGGAGAAGGAGAAGGAGAGGGAGAAGGAGAAGGAGAAGGAGAAGGAGAAGGAGAAGGAGAAGAAGAAGAAGAAGAAGAAGAAGAAGAAGAAGAAGAAGAAGAAGAAGAAGAAGAAGAAGAAGAAGAAGAAGAAGAAGAAGAAGAAGAAGAAGAAGAAGAAGAAGAAGAAGAAGATTGGATTTATACCCCACACTTCACTACACCATGCTGTCTCAGAGCAGTTTACAATCTCCTTCCTTTCCTCTCCACAACAGACAGCCTGTGAGGTAGGTGAGAAGAAAAGGAAGACAGTGACACAGAAAGAGCAAATCCTTTTGATTATCTTGCTGTGAACCTCCACATCTCTCAATCCAGAGCAGAGTCATATGGAAGACAGCAACATTGCAGCTGGCATTAAGAGAGGAATCAACAGTGCCACTTCTTCTGCAGTTTGATCATAGTTTGGATTAGGGTTGCCAGCTCTGGGCTGGATTGGGAAATACCTGGAGATTTGGGGGATGGCGCCTGAGGAGGGTGGGGTTTGGGGGTGGGACTGGATCTCAGCAGGATATAATGCCATAGAATCCATGCTTCAAAGCAGCCATTTCCTCCAGGGAAGCTGATCCTGGTCATCTGGAGACCAATTGTTCTAGTGGGAGATCTCCACGTGACACCTGGAGGTTGGTGGCTCTAGACTGGATGGTATACTATGGAGGAAGTACACCATAATGCAAGAATTCAGGAGCATCCAACCAAGTAGATTCTGTCCACCAAACAGCCTGTACGGTGTATTGGTTAGTCTCTAACTGTTAGGGTACTGGAGCTGGGAGACCAAAGTGCAGATCTCCACTCTGTCATGGAAGCTTGCTGGGTGGCCCTGGGGCCAGAGACACACTCTCAGCCTGACCTACTTCATAGGGTTGTTGTGAGGACAAAACAAAGGCAGGTAGAGTGATGCAAGCTGTTTTGGGTCTCTGTTGAGAAGAATGTCAGGATATAAATGAAGTGAAATAAAAATAAAACAAAGAAGAGTTTGGATGGACAAAAGGAAGCATCTCTTCAAAGAACACAATCATCTCGCGGAACTCCCTGGCTCAAGAGATCACAACCACAAGCTTAGATTACTTTTAAAGGGGGATTAGAGAAAAGTGCAGAGGATCGGTTGCGACATTAAATAGAACCCTTCATGATAAGACATAGCATGCTCTCAATGCCAGTTCCAGCGGGGGTGGATTATGCCCAGCAGATGGAAGGTGAGCTCTGGAGATGTTCCACTGGAGTCTAGCACAGAGCTTCTGTATAGTCTGCTCTACATATTACTGTCTAAACGAGATATGCCAGCCTCCAGGTGGGACCCAGGGATCCCCTAGAATTACAACTCATCTCCAGACTACAGAGATCAGTTCCCTGGAGCAAATGGGCACTTTGGAGGGTATATTCCCTGGCATTGTACCCCACTGAGATTCCTAACCTCCCCAGGCTCCACCCCCAAATCACCAGGGGTTCCCTAACCTAGAGCTGGTAACCCTAGGCTAACTCCAAGTCTGCATCCAGATATCATTGGATGCCGTGCTAGCATTGCAGTATCACAGGCAGTCACCTCAAGGATTCTAGTGCTCACACAAGAAAATCCATTTATGAATGATCTCTATAGCAAAACAATAGACCAATAACTAATAATGTGTCATTGTGGATATGGGTGCATGTGTGTGTTGTGATTCAAATCATTACCCATCTCATAACTGAAATTCTTTAATGATTTCAGACATGACACATTGGTACACAGTTGGAAAACAAGTCCTGTAAGAAATAATGGTGTTGGCTAACATTTAAGCACGTCTCTCTGCTGTGCAGATTTTATTTTCCTTCCTAAATATATTCCATTTGCCCAAATGTCAGTGTTTAAAGATAAGCCGAGTTTCGATGGAGCTATTAATATGCAACCTTTCCACCAGAAATATTCAACGTGTGCCGTGCACGGCATCTGGACCTTGGAATTGAATTTCTGAAGTTTGTCATGCTTTTTTAGAATTATATGTGGATCAGTAATCAGGCCTCAGAAACTGTCATTTGTGCTGCACACAAATTTAATAAACACATTAATTATGGAAAGGATATTTCTCAAGCCAATGCAAGGGTCACCAGTCTCTAGAACAATTTCCCCCCCTTGGCTTGTAGAAACAGAAATACCATTAACAATTTCTGTTCTCTAGAATGGTATTTTAATTTTCAAAGAAAACTCAGGGGTGGTGGGTACAGAAGGGACAGGACAAGGAAAGAACTCTGCAGGGTGGATCCAACCCGGTTCTCCACTCAACCTTGCTCAAGTCCCGCCCTTATTACTGCCTGTTTTGTATTGCTTTTTGTCCATGCAAGTCCAAGGGTCCCCACATAACCTTAACCAGTGGTCAAAGGGGACCCCTTCTTTCATTTTTCATCAGCATGAAAGCTAGTTCGATCCTCCCCAGGATACTAGAAAGCAAATGGCATGGTCATAGTAGAAAAATCTTAGACCCATCAAAACATAATCCAGAATTATGACAGGAGATTACCATTTGGTGGACAAGACTGGAAGGACTAATTGAAGAAAGCCCAACATTGACGGTGATACAGATAATGAGAGAACTCTTGTGGGAACACCACAGGAAACCAGACAAGGAAGGCTAGATTGCTGGAACCTTCTTTTTTATCAATTATTTAATGTGGGGTGTATTTTAGTTTTCACTGAATTTGCTGTTGGCAGTTATATATTTGTCTCTACTTAGTGCCTTAGAAGGATAACACAATCAGACAAATTAAGTCAATAGTTAGCCACCTAAAGAAGGCTTGGTTGAAGCTATACCTTTGTGCTTCTCTTCAGTCACGCACCTTTAAAATCTCTGATTCAAGAGCTAAGCCTAAGTGATTTTCTCCATCCTCAGTTTCCTTGCATGTGTGTTCCTATTGCTTTGGGGGTTTGTTCCCCCCCTCCCTGTTCTGCAGGTGTTTTGCTCCCTCTACTGGTTGATTTGATATTACATGCATTTTGCCAGGTATAAAAACCTGCAGTTTAAATCAGCAGGGAGAGATGCCGGACATAAAGCAAAATAATATCAAATTGACCACTAGAGGGAGCAAAACAGAACAGAGCAGTGTGGAACAGAAATAGAAAAATTACCTCTGGAACAACAGGAACACACAATTGAGGGAAATGAGAATGTAGAAAAAGCCCTAAATCACTGTTTACCTGAACTGAGCTCACATACTTCCCATTCCACACCTCTTCTAACTTGATCTGCTCCAAGTATTTCCCCTCCCGTGTCCAGTTTTTGGCTGACAGCTCCTCAAGGTGGTGACACTCATTTGTTTGCTACATTATGCATATTAAATGGTACTATACAGCTAAAAGGATAACATTCTGAAGACTGTGGTTCAACTGCATCACATAGTTTACTTCCCATGACACCATCAACTGACGTGGCAGACAGTGACGACTTTGTGGGTGTCCATACAGCCAGTGCTTCACCAGCTGCACTGGCTGCCAATTGAGTACTGGATTAGGTTCAAGGTTATGGTGTTAACCCTAAAGGCCCTATGTGGTCAGGTATCAACAGATCTGCAGGACTGTCTCTCACAATATGTTCCCCAGAGAGCTTTATGCTTGGCAAAACAGAGTTTACTGGTAATCCCTGGTCCAAGAGATGTCCACCTAACCTCAACCAGAGCCTTTTCAGCTCTGGCTGTGGCATGGTGGAGCAAGCTCTCAATTGAGATCAGGACCCTGTGGGACTTATTGAAATTCTGCAGGGCCTGTGACATGGAGCTGTTCTGCCACGCCTTTGGTTGAGGCGGCTGATGCCTCACTATATTGGCCTCCCCTACTCTAACCAGCCCCTCTCCAACTAACCTATCCTGTTTGTTACATCAATTTGTTATCATAGGCTGGGGGCTGGCCCAAGTATTACCTCAGTGGCCCTTCCTGAGTTATAAGTTATGTCCCTGAGATCTAGGCTTCACCATCTCACCTTCATGTCAGGTTAGTATTTCATTTTAGCTTAAATCGGGGCTCTTTTTGTAGCAGGAACTCCTTTGCATATTAGGTGACACCCCCGACCCCCGTGTAGCCAGTCCTCCAAGAGCTTACAGTAGCCCCTGTAAGAAGAGCTCTGTAAGCTCTTGGAGGATTGGCTACATGAGGGGTGTGTCGCCTAATATGCAAAGGAGTCCCTGCTACAAAAACAGCCCTGGCTTAAATCATATAAATCGTTTTATGTGTTTGTGATGCATTGTACCCCGCCCTGAGCCTGCTTGTGGGGGAAGATGGGATAGAAATCTTGTAAACAAATGAAAAAATAAATGGTAGTAGACTCAGGGCTCTTTTTGTAGCTCTGTAAGCGCTTGGAGGATTGGCTACCTTAGGGGCATGTTGCCTAATATGCAAAGGAGTTCCTGCTACAAAAAGAGCCCTGATAGTAGTCATGTCACTTAACTGTGTTCCCAGCTTACCTCAGGATCAGGCAAACCAAGAGGGTCGCCAATAAATGCTTGGGTCCCTGTGACAATCTCACAGTCATCATCAGAGCGCCATGGGGTTTCCAAAGCCGACCAATTCCTGTCCCAATTTACTGGCTGCCGCACAGACAAACAGAGTGAGCAGGTCGTGGTGCCAAGGTAGCTGAGCAGGTTCTGTAATAATTGAGCACGTTGAGGAGTTTTTTACTGCAAAATCTGACAAGCAGCTTTTTACCTCAGCAGACTGGGAATCAGGGCTCCCGCCTTTATAGCATCCTTGCTTCCGCTTTTATACCACATAATTCTTGACCTGAGCGAAAAAGTGTCAGAGGAAAATACAACAGGATTCTGTCTTGTGTGACAAATGTGGAGAACATACTGCAGGACAGAACCAAAAAAAAAAATGGCTTGTCTCCCACAGCTTACCTCAAGAGCAGGTACTTGTGTGTAGCAACAGCTTTCATGTATGGATAGTCCAGAGAGCAACTAGAGGGTATACATTGCCTGAAGCAAACCTCAGGATTTTGTTGCATTTGTTGTAAAAATGTGCAAGAAAGTTCCCACATATAGAGATGGAATTGTAGTATAATATTATCGTTAAGGCACTGACCTACAGCCAAGGTACACAAAACAAAGTGTTACAAGTCATGAGAGGGCTAAAAAAGCCACCTCTTTTATCATCACACCAGCCTAATGACATCCCAACGTAACCTCCATGGTTCAGCTCCATGGGATCACATTGTCAAGGCCTGAATGAAGAAGTTGGTGGGGGGAGCTCCACCCCAGGTTATGTGCCCTTAGAATCTGGGGTATCTTTTAGAACTGCCTGGAAAGGCTGAAATGTTCAGAGAAAATTAACCTGCTAACAATTAATTTATAAGCACCTTGTTAGAATTTTTCCTCTTTCTTCGAAGCAAGACATTAGGCTATCTTTCTGACATTTTTTTTAAAAGACATGGACAATTAATATCTTCATGCAGACATTTAATTTGTCTAGTGCTTCTGAAAAGAGACTGGCACATGCTAAGAGCAACTGGTGCTGTTACAACATGGGAGGAGCTGTGGCTCAGTGGCAGAGCATCTGCTTGGCATGTAGAAGGTCCTGGGTTCAGTCCCTAGCATCTCAAGTAAAAAGGACCAGGCAGTGGTTAAAGACCCCTGCCTGAGACCCTGGAGAGCTGCTGCCAGTCTGAGTAGACAATACTGACCTTGATGGGCTGAGGATCTGATTAAGCACTATAGAATAGAATAAGTTTATTTTATGTGGCCATTGGCCATCACAATTTTTTATAAAACTGGGTCTCTGATATCTAAAATACACATTTAGTTGTTAAATTCAGTAAGAATTAAATTTGTTTATACAATATTTTAAATACCTCAAATTAAAATTGTATACAACATTTCGGGCCCCAGGGTCCGGCCCGGGGTCATGCCTCTCCTTCTGGGCGTCAGTAGAGGAGTCTGCCAGAGGGGGTCGCTCCAGGTGCCTCAGAAAAATGGGTGGGGCAGAGTTGCATCACTCCTCTTGCCCATCCCATTCTGGGACTCTCCAAAGAAAGGCCGGGTACACTCTCGCTTGCCAGCAGGCCTTCTGACAGCCCTCTGTTATCTCCTCCCTGGCTCTGGGTCCCCCCTCTCTTTTATTCCCCTCTGCCAACATCTGTTGCCCGCCTTCCTCCACCCATAGGCTCCCTGCCATGTCCATTGCCCTTGCAGGGTTCCCCATTGGTTCCCCTTCCCTCTCCCTCTTACTCCCCCCGGCCAGGCCCCACCCATCCCTAGGGCATGTGGTGTTTGTCCGCGTCTATGCTGGGGCGGAGCACGGTCTCCCTCTGACTACTTGCTGGAAGTTGCGGATGGGGTGAATGGTGCCTTCTTATCAAGGTTGTGGCCTCCCTGGCTGGCTGCCACTCTCAGAGTTGTGGACGGGCCCATCCGGGTGGCTCCTTTCTCAGCTGTGGTGTGAGCGCATCACCCAGGCTGAGGACCGGCAGCTCCTTCACCCCTCCTGGCCCCAGCCCTTCCTGCCGGCCTCCCTGCTGCCAGGCCTGTTCCCACCCCCAGGTTCCTGGCAGCAGAGGCACTCACGGTGAGCTGCTACCAGGCCAGGGAGAGGGTGGAGGAGCCCTTGTATCTGGCACAGCCCGCCCAACATGAGGGCTGATGCCATCGGGGAGAAGCTGCGGGGTGGGCTGCTGATGCACCAGTCCTATCAGGCTGTGGGGGGATGGGGCACCGCCATGGTGGGCTGGGAAGGCTTCGGCACTGCTCAGGCCTGCTGCCCCCTCGTCGGCCCTGCGTGTCGGGGCTGGGGGCTGGCGCGCCAGTCTTGTCAGACTGTGGGCAGGGGGCCGCGGCCAGCACTGCAGTCGGCAGGTGAGGCTTCTTCGCCACTTGGGCCCACCATCCCTTCACTGGTCCCGCTGGTCGGGGCAGGGGGCTGGCCTGCTGCAGGACACAACATTTACAGATTCCAATTCCAATTGTAACAGTGTTGATGCCTGGCATCTCAGTAAGCTGTCTTCCTAAGAACCACCTTTGCTCTAGCTTTCCTGGCTGATAATGCAAAAAGTGCTTCATTTAATTTTCAGGTCAAAAATAGAAATTATGTAGAAAAACATTTCTGCCCCAAAGAATGGACAGCATTAATATATATATATATATATTTACTATGCTGTCAAGAAGAAGAGGAGGAAGAGGAGGAGGAGGGGGAGGAGATTGGATTTATACCCTGCCCTTCACTCAGAGTCTCAGAGTGGCTTGCAATCTCCTTCCCTTCCTCTTCCCACAATAGACACCCTATGAGGTAGGTGGGGCTGAGAGAGCTCTTTGAGAACTGCTTGTGAGAGAATAGCTCTGAGAGAACTGTGACTGACCCGAGGTCACCCAGCAGCTGCATGTGTATGAGTGGGGAATCAAACTCCGTTGTCCTGATTAGAATCTGCTGCTCTTAACCACTATATCAGACTTGCAAGTATGCTGCTTCTAAAAGCTGAAGCTCTACTTGATGGAAAGGAACAATGGCATAACTTTCTTCCCACCTGACCTGGGGCTTCTAGCATGCCTTGAATGGTGTTAATACATCATACATTGCAGCATGTCCTACACTGCAGATGTCAAACAGGAGGGATGGCATTGTGAAGAACAGAAGAAAAGCTAAGACCACAGACTTCCAGACTCTGCATTTGGGGGGGGGATCATACTTTCTACATACCTCTACCCAGGGCTCCCTGGTCCACCAAGTTTCTCACATAACTCTAAAAGTATATGAAAACATTATGGCAAAACAAAATAGAGATCTGTGTGTCTATAGTTCCCCCAATAAAATGCATGCATGGATAATACTGATAATTATAGCAATTATATACCCTGTAAATATAAATACCACACTAACATGATGGGTCTGTTTCTTTGACAAACAGCTGTAGCTTATTGCCTTCATTAGCTAAAAATGTAGTCCAGATGCAACCCATAACCTGCAATTTGAAATGGTATGGTCTACTTCCTATGAAGACCAGGCTCGAACTTTTATAAACCTAGAAGGCTAGGAGTTGAAAATAATTGAAGGGAGAAAAATGAATTATTCCTATGCAATATATTTTTTCTATCTTTACATGTTCCACCTTCTGACTTGGTAACAAGAAAAATCACACTTTGAATATATTTTAACAATTCACATATTTACTGTGTACTAGTAGCTCTTTTCCTCCAGACTTTGTTAATTTTTTCCCCTTTCCCTTGTAGCATAGTTTCCACTAATTGGCAGGAATTATCTCTGTCCTTCCCCATCTCCGTCTAATTTAGATTCTATGCACACAAGGGAGGGGGGGAAGTAATACCTAGAGGGAACGGATTTCAAAATGTGGCTGCCAGGAGACTAGGTGAATCATACACCTGGAGGACTAAATTAAGTCCTGGTACAAGACAAGTAATTTCACGTGTTAACCCAGAGCACTCTTTGGTCCTAAGGAACTCGGTAAAAGAAAGAGACCAACTAGGATCTGTCTGCACCGTTTTGTTTTCTAGCGATGTTGCCTTTTTTTGTCCTGTAAATTAAGGGCAGTCCAATCACTCCGGTAGCAACCACAAATTGTTGGAAACTGTCCTATTCTGGGTTTTGCAGAATTCAAGGAAGAAAAGATTACAAAACAGCTCAATGCCCAAGAACATGAAGAAGAAAGTCAAGGAGAAGAAGGAGGAGTAGATCTCCCTTCTGAGCCTTCTCTCAGTTCTACAGTACAAACCCAAAGACATCAACTAAGACGACACTCTGGTCCTCTAGAGCTCAAGAATCATTTTGAGCTGCTTGAGAGGGTGATGGATATGAGAGTGGAAGGAGAGCCACAGAGGCCTGGAAAAGGGAGTGAAGAGGGGATGGTGCCGCATGGAAGTGGTAGGAAACGAAAAGTGGTGGTCATCATGGACTCCTTGCTCAGGGGTATGGAACATAATGTGTCCAGGCCAGATCCCCTACTCTGAGAGATGTGTTGGTTACCTGGGGCTAGATTTCAGGATATTACAGACCGACTGCCAAAACTGGTACGACCTACTGATCAGTACCCATTTGTGCTGGTTCATGTGGGGACGAATGACACGGCCGCAAATACCATCACGGAAATTAAAGAGGACTATGAAGCTCTTGGAAGGCAGTTGAAGGCATTGGGGGCACAGGTGGTATTCTCTTCTATCCTTCCAGTTAAAGGAAGAGGAGTGCGAAGAGAACAGACCATACTTGAGGTGAATCGTTGGCTGAGATGGTGGTGCCGGCAGGAGCACTTTGGGTTCTGGGGCCATGGGATAAGTTTTATTAGAGAAGGCCTTCTAACACATGATGGACTTCACCTCTCAAGGTCAGGGAAGAAAACGTTCGGAAAGAACCTGGAGAGGTTAATCAGGAGAGCTTTAAACTGAAGCAACAAGGGGAAGGGGATGATCAACATAGAGACTTCAGTGAAGAAAACAGTGGGGGCCCATCTGGGTAGGACAGGTCAAACAAAGGTACAAGGCTACAAGTGCCTATAACCAATGTCTGTAGAATGGGTAATAAGAAGGAAGAGCTGGAGATTCTCTTGCAAACAGAGGGCTATGATATTATAGGAATCACTGAGACTTGGTGGGATGATTCTCATGACTGGGATGTGGTAGTGGATGTATATGAGTTGTTCAAGAAAAACCAGAAGGGTAGAAGAGTGGCGCTGTATGTGAAGAGAGGGCTAGATTGTCAGGAAGTTCTGGAGAATGGGGTTGACAGCCCTGTGGAAAGTCTATGGGTGGAAATAAGAGGAGGTAGAACAAAGGGTATTGTTGTTAGAGTCTGCTACAGACTGCCTGACCAGGGACAGGAAATGGATGCTGCCCTCCTTGAACAGATTTGTAGAGTATTCAGACATCAGAACCTTATAATTATAGGAGACTTCAACTGCCCTGATGTGTGCTGGGAGACAGGCTCAACAAAGCGATAAGAATCACGCAACTTCCTGACCTGTCTGGCTGACAACTTCCTTTTTCAAATGGTGAAGGAAGCTACAAGGGGCTACAAGGGGCATACTAGACTTAATATTCATCAACAGGGAAGAATTGGTAGATGGGGAGAAGGTGGTGGGGACCTTAGGGGGAAGTTACCATGTCCTCCTTGAATTCCAGTTGCTGTGGTGGGGTCAAGGAAGTTCGTAGCTAGACTCGTAGGTTAGATTTCCATAGGGCCGACTTCAATGAACTCAGAGGGCTGATGGGAGTCATTCCATGGGGGAGTGTGCTGGAAGGGAAAGGAGTGAGTGAACAGTGGACTCTTCTCAAACATGAACTTTTGCAAGCTCAAGCCCTCACTATTCCAGCAAGACAGAAACATGGTAAGGGCTCCAAGAAACTGATGTGGATGAACTGAAAGCTTCAGAATAAGCTAAGGGAGGAAAAGGAAATGGAGGGAAATGGAGGGAAGGTCAGACCTCTGAAGAGGAGTATATGAGAGTTACTAGGTACTGCAGATGGGCCATCAGGGAAACCAAAGCTTAGTATGAGTTGGGTCTGGCCAGGGGTGCTTGCTACAATAAGAAAAACTTCTACAGGTATGTAAGAAGCAAACACAAGGTAAAAGAGGCAATTGAACTGCTTTTGGGAGTAGAAGGAGAAACTCTGGTGGAGGACAGAGAAAAAGCAGACAGGAATGACTTTTTTGCCTCTTGTTTTCTCCCAGAAGAACTCGAGCCCCTCTAGAGATGGTATAGGACATAACAAGACACCTGAGTGTCCAGTTGACATTGACAGTGAGGTTGTGGAGAGGCACTGGACGAATACAAATCCCCTGGGCCAGATAATGTGCATCCAAGAGTGCTCAAAGAACTGTCTAATGAACTTGCAGAGCCTCTGTCCATCATCTTCAAGGCCTCCTGGAGGACTGGGGAGGTGCCACAAGATTGGAGAAGAGTGAATGTTATCCCAATCTGTAAGAAAGGGAAGAAGGATGACCCAGGAAACTACAAGCCAGTCAGTCTGACTTCTGTTGCTGGGAAGATAATAAAGCAGATTTTAAAGTGATCGATCTGTGTTCTCTTTAGGCAGACACCCATATACAAAGTTAGCCAGGGGATGAACAACAGGGCTGGTGCAGGGCGTACAAGGCAAGCTTTAATTGTATACACTTCAGAGTGATATGGAAGGAATAAATTTCTATTATTCAAGGGGAAGGGGGGAGTTCAGACACTCCTATGGACATACTCAGACCCTAAAGGGTCTTTAAAAAAATCTAATCAGAAAACAGGTTAAATGTATTTGTTTATATATTTATACTTCACTTATTTTCCCAATGGACACTCTAAGGGACTTATGACACCCCCCGCCTCCATTTTATCCTCGCAACAACCCTGTGAGTCAAAGATTGCCCACCTCCAAGTGGGGCCTAGAGATCTCCAGGAATCACAACTCATCTGTAGACTAAAAATATAAGTTCTCCAGGAGATGACTGCTTTGAAGGTAGGACTCTGTCATGATACTTCGCTGAGGCCTCTATCCTCCTGGATCCTAGAGTTGTCAGTGTACAAGCAGGTGTCGAAAGTCACAGGGACATGTTCTCAGCTGAACCATTTGGGCCTATTCACTGAAGCAGAAAAGTATTTTTTCTATACAGTCAGGTCCCCTCATCACTCCGGTGGGAGGATTTGGGGGATGCTCTCAGTGTGGTTGGAGATGTTCTGGTATTTGGGCAAAACTCTATGGTTTTTTCACCCTCAAACCATAGAGTTTGCCCAAATACAAGAGCATCCCTGTACGATGACCCCGACATGATGATCTCACTTCTGGGTGACATCATCATGCCGTAGAATCTTATGGTGATGTCCCTTTTTAGGGGTGGAGTTTCCCCGACTGGCCAGCTGGTCTGTGGTGGGGAGAAGCCCCTGAAACCGGGGAATCCTCCACCTACACCCGGGGGCTGGCAAGCCTACTGAAACCCCACCATCTCCAGGCTCTACCCCCAGACCTCCAGGAAGTTCTCAACTTGCAGTTGGCTCAAGGTCACCCAGTTAGGTTCAGTTTAGAGTGAGTGACTGGCTCAAGGTCACCCAGCAAGCTTCCACGATGCAGTGGGGATCTGAAGCTGGGTCTCCCGGATCCTGGCCCAACGTTCTAACCGCTATGCCACTTAAAAGGTCAGCATTGATCACACCTTTTTGACCGAGTGATCTCGCTGGGTGTCACTGCATGTGAGCAAAGGACCAAACAGAAATCTATTCACATCATAATTTCCCCCTTTAGTCTCTATGCAAATATAATTTCGCAGTTCAAATGACATTTGGGCTGCCTGATCAGAAGTTCTAGATTGTGCTCCTAGGTGGTATGAAGGCTCTGTTTAGTTGTGAAACAACATTTTCCAGTTGTTATAGCAACCAATTAGCATGTACTCTTGTTCAGGCAATGTGTGGTGTACAAAGTGGGAAACTTGATTTAAATGGAACTATTTTCTTGGTGATTTCAATCACCTTGATTTAACATATTTATTGCATTTATTTATTTATTGAAATGAATCTGTCCTGCCTTTCCCCTTCTAAGAAGGGAATAAAGCAGCCACCAGTCTACCCTTACCTGAACACAGACCGTCATCTGTTGTACTTCTCAGTGCTCAGCACTTGACTTCACCAAGTGAATAACTAAAAAGGGCACCTGGAAGGAATATGACCCTAAAAATGTCATAAAGAGAAATCCCCCACAGGGCTACTCAGATGTAAGTGCTATTTTATTCAATGGAACTTAATCCTAGGAAAGTGGTTTTTAAGATTGTGGGCACATTCCTGTTTTGAATTTCTAGCTTATATTTTTCTGAGACATTTTCCTTTCAAAAAGCCCTTTTCCTTAAAGACATAAAAACACAGAAGGGCTAGAAATTTTTCAAACAATTGCCTCAGGAGGAATTGCAAGGAGTCCCTGAGAGATGATCCCTCCCTATATGGCACCTGTGAGTGCTGTCATACCCACCTATTGTTAACCCAGTCTCTGACCCTCTGGAACGTCATTGGTTACATCTAAATCTGGCTCCGCCTGATGCCACACACCCCTGAGATGCAGGATTGGCCCAGGCAATCTTTTGTCTTCACCTGAGACAAGCCCCTCAAGACCCCCTATTAATCAGCATTGTTCTCCAAGGTCTATATCCATCCAGGCACACACACACACCCTCTCTTCTTTTTCTTTGCCCCCCCTCCCATGCATAATGCTGGCTGTTGGTGCTATTCTCTTCAAGGACTTCTGCACATCTGGGCAGGTAGTAATACCCTGTAACTGACCCCTCTATTTGCTATCAATCACCTCTGCTTTCTGAGTTCTATATTGCTTGCTCTTTTTGAATGTTTAGTGTGCTTGTAATTAGGGAAATTCTTTAATAAAAACTATTTAATTTACTCTTCAAATCTGGAGTCTTCCCATTGCATCAGACCTTCGTATAAAATGGTGTGCAGTCCCTTGTACCCCCTCTGGCCTCTCATGCCACCTAACTAATTCCCCCAAACAAAGAGGCAGGCCATTGGCGGTAACACTTGACATTGCCCTAACAAAGGCCAGGAGCAGGGCTCTTTTTGTAGCAGGAACTCCTTTGCATATTAGGTGACACATCCCTAATGTAGCCAATCCTCTAAGAGCTTACAGTAGCCCCTGTAAGAAGAACCCTGGCCAGGAGGTTTTGAAGACAGTTCCTGGCAAGGGCTGAATTCGGGGAAGATATGAAGTCACTTCTTTGTGATGCTCTAGAAATTCCCTCTAATCTCTATGGTAAAGACCATAGAGATATGAGGTAATTCCTAGAGCATCACTATGGAGGTCATTTTCTGGCCATTTTACTGCCACTTCTCATTTTCTTGAGGGATTGGAATTGGAACCAAGGACAGGAGTTTACCTGTGGTGGACAGAGAAACAACAAGACTACCCATTACTATTTTTTTTCAAAATTCTGAAAATACCCAAAAGTTCAAGAAGTGTGATTAATGTCCTTTTTTGTATGTCCTGTTCTGCAACATTTTCTTCCATGTCTCTTACCTTCTTCCCATCTTTCAGGTCTAAAGAAATGAGTGAGCACTGTGTGGAAAATCAAAGAGATTTATATTATTTGGGGGCACTTTTTTACAGTGGGGGATTTTCCTAAGTAGGAGCTGAGTGCCACAGAGAACTGTTAGGGTTTTATTTTGTATTCTCTGTGACTTCACGGCACTAAATTCTTATAGAAATGCTAAATTGTTAAATTACACACACACACACACACACACACACACACACACATATATATATATATATATATATATATATATATATATATATTAGTAGAACTTGAGGTGAAGCTTCCAAAGAGCGCATACAGCATTTATAGGCTGAATATGATATAGCTGGTTGATTTTCTGTAAAATTATATCACTCTCCAAACTACCCAGTATCTTTCTTCTCATTGTCCCCTTGAAACCTGAGGTTTACTCAGATGTTCCATTGGTAAAGGAATTGTCATTCCTCCAACTGTTTATAGGCCTCTCAGTTACCTACCACATACCTTAATAATACATTATCCCATTTCCTTTGACATTTCCTTTCTCTCTGAAAGCCGACCTATACATTATGATTTCTAAAGTTACCCAAATCCAAATCTATGTGCTTTCTCCATAGACACAGAACAGCTGTGGTGGATGGCATTTGTAAAGTTGACATGTGCCTGATTTGGCTCAGTGGTGTTGGGGCAAGAAGGACTCCTCCCTGCCTCCCTGCTCCATTTTCCCAAGCTGAAATGGCTGAAGAGGGAGTTATTGCCCCATTTTGGAGCTACACATGCCCCTGCAGATTTTCAAATGCCATTCTCTTTAGTTATTGTTTGGTTATGAGGAAAGCAAGTCAGGTCCAGAAAATCATAATATATTGTTTAGTCCTGAATAACACTCTATTTCCAGTTTGATAAGAAGTATTGGGTTGTTTCACATTCTCATTTCCCCCGCTTGTGTGTTCCTGTTGCTTTGGAGTCATCCCCATCCTTGTTCTTCATGTGTTTTCTTCCCTCTAGTGGTCAATTCAATATTATATTGCTTTATGTCCAGCATAAAACCCTGCAGGAAGATATGATGGATATAAAAAGATGTAGTATCAAATTGACTACTAGAGGGAGTAAAACGGAAGTGGAACAGGAAAAAAAACCCCTAAGTGACAGCAGCATGCAAACAAGGAGAATGAGAATGTGGAAAAGCCCAGGGCTCTTTTTGTAGCAGGAACTCCTTTGCATATTGGGTGACACACCCGTAATGTAGCCAATCCTCCAAGAGCTTACAGTAGCCCCTGTAAGAAGAGCTCTGTAAGCTCTTGGAGGATTGGCTGCATTAGGGCTTTGTTACCTAATATGCAAAGGAGTTCCTGCAACAAAAAGAGCCCTGGAAAAGCCCATTAATGAGTTACAGAAAGTGTTCACTTCAGGAATGTTTCCATCTTGACCATCCCAGTACCCCCACTGGGTATGTGTGGAATTCTTTCTGGTTACTTCCATGCAGAGATTTTTCTCTGCATCGATAACCAAACTGGAGCTTCTCACAAAGCATCCACATGGCATTATACTCTAGTTGTCCCTTCCCTTTCCTTGGTACACTCTTTCTCAAACCTGCTTTGCTACAATCTTTTGGAAAGAACACTGCATAAACACATGACGACACTAGAACAATCACTGATTTTAAAAGAAGCCTTCCAAGAGCCCCTCGCTGAGACAGCATGGAGGGGGGGGAAATACAGCCGGTGGAGGGAAGTGTGAAGAAAACTCCCACGTGGAAGCTCCATTGCCACTGCAGATGCCTCTGTGTTCTGCATCCATAGCCGCAATGAATGGAACGTGGGGAGATTAAGCATGTGGAGACAACCCACATCTCTAATCTCAGAAACGCATAATACCCTGTCCTTGCTCTAAAAGAAAAGCAAAGCAAGACAACCCAGTGAGGTATAAACTAGATTATCCCAAACTATGAAGCAAATTACGCTGAGAGACAGAAAGTTGCCTGTGGCCATTCAGAAAGCTTCACGGGTGACTTGGGTTTTGAATTCCTGCTTCTCTCGACATAGTCATATACGTTTATCTGCTACTCCAGATGTGGCTGACATATCAAGACACATATGGTGGCCCTCCAAGGATTTGCAAGCCTTCATTCATTTGCTGTCTGCCTGAGACTTGGGGAAAAAAAAAATAAAACTACGGGAGGGCTACAGCATCTGGAAAGCTGCTTGCATGGTCGACGGGATGCCTTAGCTTGCTGTCTCAGAGATTGTGCCTGCACTGCAGTAGCTCTCTAAAAACGTGAAATCCCCTTGCACAGAGCCACTTGCCAGAGCAAATTGTCACTTCCCACTATCCTACTAGAAGAGCCCTGCTGGATCCATCCAAGTGGGTCTTATCTCACCCAGTGACTGGTTTCCCGCAGTGCCTTCAGGAAGCTGACAAACAGGCCATGAAGGGAAGAGCCGTTCCCCACCCCCGGCTCCCAGCAGCTGGCAATTAGATGCACATATTGCCTCTGACCATGGAGGTTGCCTTTAGCTGTCCTACTGATAGAGTCTCCATGAAGCTACCCAGCACCCTTTTAAACTATTTAAACTAGTGGCCGTCACCACATCTTCTGGCAGTGATTTTCATAAGCATGATTTATGCTTGCATGCAGGGTGGGGGAGCTTTACTTTTGTCTGTTCTAAGGCTACTTGCTGATGAATGCCCCACAGTGCAATCCTAAACAGAATTACAGTGCAAACTCTGTTTAGGATGGCACTCACTCAAGTTCTAGTATTATAGCAGAGGCGGAAAAGAGTCCTTTGCATTCAGTTTTGCTACACACAGTACTGTATATTCCTATAAAACCCTCCTTTTGTTTTTTTTCCTGAAGTAAACTTAAGAAAAAAATACTAGGCATCATGCATGCTCAAGAAGATGAGGGAAAGGTCAGCTTTCTGGGTTGTTGCCCATTCATCATAGGGATGGGCATGAACCGGCTGACGAACTAAAGTTCATCACAAATTTTGGCCGCTTCCTGGTTCTCAAAGCAATTTTCACAAATTGAAGAACTGCCATGAATTGTCACTAATTTTGATGTTGTTCGTGGCAGTTCATGAACAGCAGAAAGGAGGGTTTTGAATCCCTGCTTTCTGCTCTTTATGAAAAACTGCTGAACCGCAGGGCTCAGCTGTTTGGTTTAAATGGCCGAGAGATTAAACCACTGTTTTCTACTCACCACAAAAAGCTTCAGTGAGGAAAAAGTGGGTGGGACAGCTCCCGGCCATTTAAACCAAATAGCTGAGTGGTAGGGCCACTGCTCAGTTGTTTGGTTTAAATGATCCCCTGCTTTCTGCTCCCCATGGATTTTCATGGAAAGCAGAAATTGAAGGTTTAAATAGTGCCAAGCCATCCCTATTCATCCACTTTCATAAGGAAGCAATCTCCCCTTTCTCTTTTAATATTGCATGTTCTACACACACACACATACATAAAACCGAGAGAGGCACAAAGCTTTCTCTCTCTCTTTTTTTTTACATGCTCAAAATTTGCTATTATGGCATGTTGTCCTTCTTTTTCTTTCTTTCTAAAGTTTTATTTTTAATTAGCACCTAATAATAGGTTAGTCATTTTCACAGTTGACTAGTTTAATACCCAGGTGATCTGAAATTTAGGCCTTCATGCATTCTGATGAACATTCATGTGCATTTCATGACAATTCAGCAAAATTCATCAGCCGTTCATCAACACGGCTTATGAGCAAAGCTCATTAACATTTCACTGGGTGTTTAGTGCGCAGGAGCTCTTGAGAACTAATGATGAACTCTATCCACCTGAGTGCCTCCTGCCCCAAGTCACCGTAGTGGATGATAACGCTGCATAATAAGGTTAGCTGTTTACATTATGCAAGTCAACAGGATCTCTAAACATAGACGCAGAACTTGGATTTTAATGGATAGAACTGCTGGAGTGCATCAATCAGTATTTTAAGATACAATTACTAGGCAGAACCAGCTTGGTGCCTAATCTATCATTTCAAGGGTTTGCAAATTTTCTTTGATCCTGTTATGTTCCCATTTAAGAACTCCAAAAAATAGGTCACATTTAAACCCCCCCATTATTTGTTGAGTTAAACAATTAAACTTAGGATGTGCAAAACCCCACTTGATTATACAGCGTTGCTGGCATTCTTCCAACTCTTTTTAGACTCTCCCAGAATGAGAGCCAGTTTGGTGTAGTGGTTAAGTGCGCGGACTCTTGTCTGGGAGAACCAGGTTTGATTCCCCACGCCTCCACTTGCACCTGCTGGTGTGACCTTGGGTCAGTCACAAGCTCTGGCACAGCTATTCTCTCAAGGACAGTTTCTGTCAGAAGTTCTCTCAGCCCCACCTACCTCACAGGGTGTCTGTTGTGGGGAGGGGAAGGGAAAGGAGTTTGTAAGCCGCTCTGAGACGCCTTTGGGCAGTGAAGGGCGGGGTATAAATCCAAACTCTTCTTCTTCTTCTCAGATGTTTCCTCTGATGAGGGCCCTTCCAATTCACCCCAAGTATCGGATTTTTTTGTGGCAACAGGACATTTAATTGGAGATTCTTCGTTTATTGATTTACAAACATCTACAGCTTTCTGCTGAACGAAACCGGTTGTCGAGGCAGCTCACGATATAATTCAACAGAACAATAAAGCCATGAAACCTCAGACCATAAAGCACAGACCCATCAAAGACAAAAAAACAAAACAAAACAGCAGCAATCCCTAAAGGAACATGACAATAAATGTAAGCAGCAAGCAAAACCCAGTTTATTTAGAAACACACACACGGCATCATTTCCCCTACACACTGTTAAAGGGGAAAGCCTCAGGAAAGCCACAAGCTGTGCTCAGAATGAACACGAAGTCACAAGGGTGCGCCCCTATCTGGGGGCTTCCTGCTTTCTGGGGAGGGGCGGTGGCTGTGGAACCAGCCTCAGTGGTGCTGTGATTTTAAAATGAGAAAGGGACAGACATGTACAGCTGCTGAGTTTGTTGGAGAGAGGGTGGGATTTTTTTTAAAAAATGAGAGAGATAAATGATAGAGATGATTGATATATGATAGAAGATGATAGATAGATAGACAGGATATGAAAGTCAGTACAGAGAGTCTGTGTTTTAAAACAGAACAGCCACTTTATATTCCACAAGAGCCTGCTGTAGTCTCCAGAAATGGAATTCACTTGGCAGGGCTCTTATTTGTTTATTGCCTTCCTGCGCAGAGTAGTCCAATAGCTCTTCAGGCTTCTTACTCAGCTGCCACACATGGGTTCCGTATTTACATTTCCACTCCTCCTTTTATTTCCTACTCGTCTTTCATTCATCGGCATTCTCCTCGTAAGGGCTTTTGACGCCGCTCCCGCTGTTCTCACACATGACAATTAACCCACACTAAACTTCACGCGTTCTGACTCAGCCTAGCATTTGTGTATTAAATTTCCACTTTTGTAAGCTGCATAAATTAAACATCAGGGAGAGAGAAAAAAAAATCCCAAGGATGCTACGGTGCCCTCTAATATGTTCCAGCAGTGGCCTTGGCCATAATGTTGTTGCACGGTGCCCTAGGGGTATGGCCTTGATTTCCCACTTAATTACTCTTGGTCTCCATTACATTCTTAACACCACTAATTCAGTGCTACAAAGTCACTAATCAACCAGTGTGAATTTAATTAAAGGTATTTTCCCTCTCCGCAGCCCCCTCCCCCAAAGAGGCAAGTTGCTATTTAGCTTTCTAAATCCAGCTACGGTTTTATTTAAAAGTTATTTATAAGGAAATGAGTTTATGATCATAAATGTCTGCTAAGCAGCTGTAACACTCCCTCCAGCTGTCGCTATTAGGTGCAGTGCCTATTTTCTCAGTAGGTATTCTAGTGTCTGGCGTTCACAAAATGTGTGCCCGGTAATGGAGCTTGCCTGCCAGTATGCCTGTTCTGCTGACAACGTTGATATACAAGAAGTAGAATACAGAGGAACTTCCCATTTTTTTTAAACATCTGGGCTGATTCTGCATTGGCTTTTCCCTCCATTGGAACAGAAATTCCCCTCTGCACTGCATGCTAGTTTCACTCCCTTTGATTATCGGGATTTATGGGAGCGTCCACACCCCATGCCACTTTCTGGTACTTTGATCGTTGGATTTAATTGTACCTTCTACATAGATTTATGGCCGTTTTATGGCCATTCAGGGGTGACTCTGCAGTCGGTAAGGTGTTGCCCCGAGATATTTGGATGTGGTTTTGAGCTGCACTTTTTCCTCCCAGTTGAGAAAACATGGAGCAAATGCTAGATGCAGAATCGCCCCTGGATAATGTCTGTAAGGGGATTACAGTTTGGTGTAGTGGTTTTAGGAGCATGAACTCCAACCTGGGAGAATGGGGTTTGAGTCCCCACTCCTCCACATGCAGCTAGCTGGGTGATCTTGGGCCAGTCACAGTTCTCTCAGAGCTGTTCTCTCAACAGCAGTTCTCTCAGATCTCTCTCAGCCCCACCTATCTCACAGGGTGTCCCTTGTGGGGAGGGGAAGGGAAGGAGATGGTAAGTTGCTCTGAAATTCCAAATGAAAGGTGGAGTATAACTACAACCTCCTCTTGTTCCTCCTTCACCACCCACCACCATCTGGACTCAAAGTTATCAACAGCCCTGGAGAAAAATGCTCTGACGCCTTAATAGAGGCATAATGCATAGCAATTGGCAGCTGATGCTTGGATGTAAATAACCTCACCTGGTAAATAATATTTCATTGAGGTTCTGTTAAATGGACAGGGCTTTTATTCTTCAGGCCAACTGGCAGCCCTATATGGAGTTCAAAGATCTCTGCAATTAATAAATGTACAGATCTCCACTTTAGGCATCACAGCTTGCCACTAGGAAATGTAGGAAGCTCTAGCTTGGAAGCTAAGTAGGATCAGCCACATCAGTACTTGGACGGGAGGTAGGGTTGCAAGCTTTGGGTTGGGAAATACCTGGATATTTTTGGAGGGGAACCTGGGGGTGGTGGGATTTGGGGAGGGGGGACTTCAATGGACTTTAATGCCATAGAGCCCAATCTCCAAAGCATTATCTCCAGGTGAACTGATCTTGATCATTGGGAGTTTAATTGTAATAACAGGAGATCTCCAGGTAACACCTGAAGGTTGGAAGAAGGAGGAGGAGATTGGATTTATACCCCGCCCTTCACTACTCAAAGGAGTCTCAGAGTGGCTTACAAACTCGTTTCCCTCACAGACACCCTGTGAGGTAGGTGGGGCTGAGAGAGCTCTGACAGAAACTGTTCTTTTCAAGAACACCTCTGACAGAACTATGGCTTGCCCAAGGTCATCCAGCAGCTGCAAGTGGAGGGGTGGGGAATCAAACCCGGTTCTCCCAGATTAGAGTCTGCACACTTAACCACTACACCAAACTGACTCCTAATGGGTAACCCTAATGGGAGGCTATCAAGGACATCCAGAGCCAGACAATGGCAAGCGAACTCTCCTTATCTCTTGCCTTGAAAACCCCAGGGTCTTGGGATCACAGTGAATCAATTGTGATTTGACTGCACACAGTTATTAGTAATGGCAAGCTGTTTATTCATTTTTTAAATGTTTGGTAGTACAGTCCTATGCACGATTTATTCCAGTCAAAGCCTAATGCAATGAATGGGTTTAGGGTGGAGTAATTTTTGCACACGCTCCCACTGTGAAACTGCTCACACTCTCTACCTTACTTGTGGGTACCTCAGCAACCCTTTAGTGATAAAAGGGTTGGAACACTTTCCCTATGAAGAAAGGTTAAAACGCTTGGGACTCTTTAGCTTGGAGAAACGACGGCTGAGGGCTGACATGATCGAGGTTTATAAGATTATGTATGGGACTGAGCAGGTTGAGGCAGAAGTACTTTTCTCCCTTTCTCACAATACAAGAACTCGTGGGCACTCAATGAAATTGCTGAGCAGTCGGGTTGGAACAGATAAAAGGAAGTCCTTCTTCACCCAAAGAGTGATTAACACATGGAATTCACTGCCACAGGAGGTGGTAGCAGCTACAAGCATAGGCAGCTTCAAGAGGGAATTAGATAAGCATATCGAGCAGAAGTCCATCAGTGGCTATTAGGCACAAGATATAGATAGGAACTCTCAGTCTGGGGCAGGTGATGCACTCTATTCTTGGTGCTTGGAGGGATCAACAATGGGAGAGCTTCTAGTGTCCTGGCCCCACTGCTGGACCTCCTGATGGCACCTGGTATTTTTGGCCACTGTGTGACAGAGTGTTGGACTAGATGGGCCATTGGCCTGATTCAACATTGGCTTCTCTTATGTTCTTATGTTCTTATTTCCCAAAGTGAAAATCTCACAGTCACATCTGTGAATAAAGCTACAGAATACAGCAGTGGGTTTTGAAACCGCACCTCCCTGTACAATATATTTCAGTATGTAGTCTATCACACAGTGCTGAGAAGGACACATATCTGTGAACTAGCAAACTGGTTAGTTAGATTTTGAGCCCTACGTAAGATCATAATAGTGGCCACGCTGGATCAGACCAGTGGTCCATCTAGTCCCGCATCCTGTTTCCAACTGTGGCCAATCAGGTGCCACAGAAAATCTGGCACACAACAGGCTACACATGGTGACTGCTCCCAAATACCTGACAATCAGAAGCATTTTCTTCTGAACCCTGATTCACCTCTCATGGCCAATTCTGAAAGCATTTGGCAAAAAAAAAAAAAAAAAAAAAACTTCAAAGGACACAGCTTTGTTGCCATGTTCAAAAGACATAAAACCGAAAAGCATTTATGATTAAATTAGCACTAAATTAAATTAAACTGGGATTAAGTTAATCATCTGTGTAATACTTCTTGAAATCGGATGTGCCACACACTTTCTCTTTAAAACGTTGGATGCAGCAGAAAGCTGTGGAGATACCGATTTGATACCCATTTATGGGAGGCATGCAATATAATATTGGTGAGGCAAAACAGCTTCTGTTTTCTCAGCCCTCTGTGCTATAGTCTATCTAAGGGAATCCTTCCTGAATGGCCTGTGTTGCAGTTAGGGTTAAAGAGTATATGCATTTAGTCATAGATTGGGAGTCACATTAAAAAAAAAAAAAATCCAGGTAACATGCAAATTCCACTCAGTTGCTTGATAATGGAACATTCAGAAATCAGTATTGAGACATTCTGAACCAAAAGTCATACATCAATAACTAGACTGTAATAAACTGCTGACTGTTGTATAATTTATCGAGGCATTACCATGTCTTAAAGTTTAGGAATCTGCAGAAACTCCTTTAGAAATGTCACTAGGTTTGTAGATACTCTTTTAAACTTCAAGATGCCTTGGACAGTTTGTTCAAGTAGGTGCTGTAAAGGCTGACAGTGAAATTCACCTGTGCACCACAGATGGGAAACACATGTGTGGCATGGATAGGAGACATGGTAACGGGACCTCCAGAGAAAGGCCGCTTTGTACAAACAGCCATGGAAGAGAACAAACATTATTTTACCATACTGCAAACACCAATCTTCTTGCAAGCCTTACATGTAGTACAGCTCAGGATTCAAACACAGATCTCTGCAGCTCTAATTGGGGATGCGAGGATAACAAGCAGCCTTGGTTTACCTGAGGTTAGGGTATCTACCATCTGGAATCCCTATGGGATTTAGCCCTTTCCTCCTTTAACTGAATTACATTGGGACACCATGGAAGCAGGTTGAAGTATTTTGAACACCATCATTGTAAGGGATAAGATTTTACAGATTTTAATGTCTGATTTCATTGTTCTCTAAATACTGTTGTAACCCACCCTGAGCACATTCACGGGAAGGGCCAGATAGAAATTGAACCAACAAGTAAATAAATAATAATGAATCACATCTTGGTAAAAAGGTGATTGCCTCAAATGTGGATTGCTTCAAATCCCCCCCTCCCCGGTACCTACTGTGCTATTGGCTCAATAATCAACTGTCCTTCAACAGCCACGAACAGTGTCTCCTGCAAAGAAGAAGAAAAAGAAGAAGAGGAGGAGATGAGTGGATTTATACCCTGCCCTTCACTACCCAAAGGAGTCTCAGAGCAGTTTATAATCCCTTTCCCTTCCCCCTCTCCTCAACAGACACCCTGTGTGGTAGGTGGGGCTGAGAAAGCCCTTTTGAGAACTGTCCTTGAGAGAACAGCTCTGAAAACTTATGACTGACTCAAGGTCACACCAGCAGCTACATGTGGAGGAGTGGGGAATCAAACCCAGTTCTCCCAGATTAGAGTCCATGCTTTTAACTACTACACCAAACTGGCTATGTATAGGACAGAAAAGAGGCCCTCCCTTGGACATATGGTGGGATAGCATCACTGCAATGTACATCCAATGTGATGCTAGAACTTGAACCAAGTTGTGCTGTTCCACAGCATTGTGCCTAACTCTACACACTTCCCTGTCCTTGTATATATACTTGGCTTTGAGACTAGGACCGAAACATGATTCCCAGGGTGGTATAATGCATCATTTTCCTGAGCTCCCAGCTGGACGAATGGTTACAGGAATAGGGTTACCAGCTCTGGGATGGGAAATACCTAGAGATTTTGGGTGCAGCGCCTGGGGAAGGTGGGATTGGGAGAGGGGAGGAACCTCAGCAGGAAATAATGCCACATAATCCATCCTCCAAAGGAGCCATTTTCTATAGGGAAACTGATTGCTGTTGTCTGGAGATCAATTGTGATAAGGGGAGAAGTCCTGGTGTCAGGAGTCACCAGCTTCTGTGCTCAATCTCAGTTGATCCTCCTTATTACAGTCCTTGTTTTCCTGCTGATTGGCTAGGCACTGCCCAAGAGATGAGTTGTGCGTAGGGTTACCAGGTCCCCCCTGGCCACTGGTGAGGGATATGGAGGTGGGGTTGCCAGCTCCAAGCTGGGAATCTCCTGTAGATTGAGGATGGAGCCCGGTGGGGACAGGGACTTCAGCGGGCAACAATGCCATAGAGTCCACCCTCCAAAGCATCCATTTTCCCTGGGGAACTTGAACTCTGTAGTCTGGAGATAAACTGTAATTCCAGGGACTCCCCAGGTCCCACCTACTCCCTCCTGTTCCCCACATGCACACCTTTCCCCCATGGAGGTAATAGGAGGAACACCTTTCAATAAAATGCAGATTTTCCTTGCAACTGTTGGTCTCCCTTTTGCACTGCAAAAAGCTGCTCCTTGAGGAATTATTCCCCCCGTCTGAATTTGCATAGGGATGGCCTATCTGGGTGGTAAGGTTGGTGTGGCCGTGCTTCCTCCTTGGCGGTCTGCCTGTCAAAAGGCTACCTGTTTGCATCAAGGGATTTCTACCCCCACCAGTGGTAGGGATGCCAGCCTCCAGGTGAGACTTGGGGATCCCCTGGAATTACAGCTCATCTCCGGACTACAGAGATCAGATCTCCTGGGGAAACTTGGCTACTTTGGAGGGTGGACTCTATGCCATTGTACCCCACTGAGGTTCCTGTCCTTCAGGAGTTTCATAGCCTGGGTGGGCAACCCTCCATCCCTCCATCCACCTCTGGTGGCCAGGGGCAACCTGGCAACCCTACTGTGGAACTTCAAGTAGTGTAGAATTTACAGGGGTCCTACTTGGTGTGCCATAGTCCACCCTACAGTGGAGCATGCTGTGATTCCTTTGTTCCTTCTCTTGTTTGGTTGGGGGTGGGTGGGATGCTGGGTGTTGTTGGCACTGCTGTACATTGGTTGGCTGTTCCACATAGGGCTGACAAAGCGGCACAGCTGACATGCCTCTCTGTGACTGGTTTGGTGCAGTGGTTCAGAGTGCAGACTCTAATCTGGAGAACTAGGTTTGATTCCCCACTCCTCCACATGCAGCTGCTGGTGTGACCCTGGGTCAGCTGCAAGTTCTGTCTGAGCTGATCTCTCACAAGCAGTCCTTGAGAGAGCTCTCTCAGTCCTGCCTAACTCACAGGGTCTCTGTTGTGTGGAGGGGAAGGGAAAGGAGATTGTAAGCCACTCTGAGACTCCTTTGGGTAGTGAAGGACGGGGTATAAATCCAATCTCTTCTCTTCTTCTCTTCTGATTGGAGGACATGGTTGATGTTCCCATGTATGCCAGTGTAGCTGTTATATTCTCATCTCTTTGGAGTTAGGTCTGGGGGGGGCATTTCTGTGCTAAGAGAACATAAGATACAGAGTGTCTCTGAGGTTTTTACAGTTCATTATTGAGCTCCACAAGGCTATCCCTATGTGGTACCTGCCAACACCTGTCTTGGTGCCCACTCAGTGCTTTTAGAAGATGGACAGCCTCAGGTGGGGCTTTCCCCAGCAACACTCTTGATTAGATCTTAGATATCTGACTGACTTATAAAGAAACATTGCTTTGGCAGCAGCTACTAGCACCACACAAGTGATCTTCACTCTGTGACTGAAGATAAGCTGTGGCAGCCATTTGGTGGCTGTGGCCACCAGGCCATGTCAGAATTCCGGTAGTGCCTGAAGGCTAAAAAGATTGGGGATCCCTGCCCTGGTGGATGCATAAAGGGGGGGGGAATGGTGGTCTGACAAGCTGGACATTTTCAGAATACACTGACACTTGGTGAGCACAGAAGGTAACATTCGGCTAGCCAATAGCTGAGATGACTCTGTTAATACGACAATAAAAGAGGCTAGTAATGACTGGCTACCAGGCTGCAAGGAAACTCTCAGTTTGGCTTCACCCCTTTCTTGCAAATTACAAACAAGGCAGAGGCGATTTTATCATCATCGACATATTACCAACCACCTCCAAATGTGTTTTAGGAAGGCTCGGGCAGCGAGCAACAGATGTACAGCCTCACCTCCAGTCTCTCCACTGGAATTTTGCTAGTCTTACAAGAAAACACTTTTGCTTTCCTTAAAATTGCTTGGCCCCCGCCAGGACCTCCTAACCTTTAAGTGAAATGTGCTGGCAATCCACTCAAGAGTAACACCGAGCTAAATGTCATGGAAAACACAGGACTGGCCCAGTCCCTGTCAAGAAGACTCGCAACCTGTCAGAGGGACATTTTGGGCCCAGCAGGTTATATGTATTCAGCATCCCTCAGAGTGTGGGGTAATCCTCTGCTCCTCTGAGAACTTGACCTCATCCACCCCAACACGTTCACACATACTCTACTGTCAGGACTGGATTTGCTTTGGATCTTCTTTAAAGGTTGACAGTATATCAGGATTTCGAATACCTTCATGCTAAAGCTTAAACAACCTGACATTTCCCATTCAGTGTTGTGCCTCATAATGGGAAGAGCAAACTCTGTATAATTACAAATATTTACTTGGCTAGAGATGAGTACAGTCGAAACGTTCCCCCATCCCGGACATTTGAATACCAATCCCCAAAGTAAGATTAGTGGTGTATGGCTAATCCTTTAATCGCTGAGGCAAATTATCTAGCCAAAGTTGGGAAATAGCCTCTTGAACAACATTTTATCAACAGAAAGATTAAGCTCTTGACAGGAAATATTTAATTAATTTCTTGAAATATACATCCTTATTCTGCCGGCAGCATATTTGCAGGGTAGGGAAGGCTGTGAGGCAACTTTGCTGGAGACACATTTTTGGCACAGGTTAATGTGTTAATCTGCCATGCACAATATAATCCACTCGCACCTGCTAATGGCCTATCTAACTTCTCCTGAACTTGTTGTCACTGTGAGTAGTTAAGAGCAATACCAGGAGGAGGGGGAGGGAATAGAATTTAGCAAAAAGCAACTGTTTGCCCGGATGAAAGTTCTTCAGTGCTCTGTTTTTCTGTGAAGACACCAAGGGATATCTAGTTTACTGTTATCCTGTCCTCCTTCCCAAGGATTCAGGACAAATGTGCATGGCTCTTCCTTGTCCTAAAGATATCCAGCTGGCCTCGACCAGGGTCAGGGGCTTTTTAGTCCTGGCCCCAGCCTGGTGAAAATCTTTGCCAAATGACACATCTGTGCCCTGTCTGACTTATGAAAGTTTCACAGGACATGAAAGGCAGAGATGCTTTGCCAGGCCTTCAGTTGAGGCCACCGACGGTACCTCTCACCTCACGTCTGCCCAGCACTCTCCCTCCAAAAAACCCCTCTGAATGCTAGATATGTCATCTTGTACTTAAAATGTTCTTAAATATTAATGTTTGCATGCTAATATTAATTTTTATGGCTCTAATTGGTTTTATAATGGAATTGATTTTATAATATATTGAATTTCTGTTGTAAACTGCCCTGAACCCCATGTAAGTGAGGAAGGGTAGTCAAGAAATCAAATGAATCAATCAATAAAATGTCAGCCTGGATGGCTGGGTGAGGGTGATTGGCTTAAGGTCACCCAGTAAGCTTCGTAGCAGTGTGGGGATTTGAACCTCAGTCTCCTAGCTCCCAGCCCCCTACTCTAACCATTATACCACAGCAAATCTCCAATGTCACCTTTTCTTCATTTTTTTCCCCCCGAGTAGAGAGAAAGGAGTGTTTTGGTTAGTCCTCTCTTCTTCCTGCAACTTAGCAACCACAACCTATGGAAGAACAGTGGTACCACCATCATGCTGCCACTGCTGAGCGGTAAGCGACAAGAGGAGATGGCGTGGAGAAGGCTGGCTTGATCCAGTCTGTCCTCATGATGTCCTCTCTCACCCACAAGAATACTTTTACTGACTCGGACCATCAGTCTCTCAAGATCAGTCTTACCCAAATTGGTTGCAGCTCTCCAGACTCTCAGGCTGAGGTCATCTTTCGCAGCCCTGACTGTCTGATTCTCTTCAGTGGAGAAGCTGAGGAGGACTGTACTTGGAACCTTCTGCAGGCCAAGCAGATGATCTCTGTCTTCTGTGAGCAGAGAGCAGGGCTGATCCACCGGTGTCTAAGAAGAGGACGTACACCAACCTGTGGCTTTCTGTACAGAGCAAGTCAATATAGAAACACACAAAATCTCACTGTTGTCTTTGTAACCAATATTCTACCAAAAGATAGTCACCTCTCATGCTTTAAATATATCAATAATATCCCACAGTCCAATATCATATTGCCAGAAACCTGGGCTGATTTCCCACAAGCTGCTGCTCCACGCTCGCTCTTCCCTTTGCCCTGATCATACGTGTCAATTTCACACTAAGTGCTCTGTGGCCACATTTTGCCCTACAACTTCGCCCGATTTCCTTCACGTCTACTCAATCCTCAAAAAACAGGATTGAGTAGACGTGGGGAATCAGGAAAAGCTGCAGGACAAAATGTGGTCATGCAGCACATAGCATGAAATTGACATGTACGATTGGGGCAAAGGGAAGAGTGAGCATGGAGCAGCAGCTTGTGGGAAATCGGCCCTGGCTGATGGAAGCTGGACATGCTGCCAGTATTATGGAAGATACACTGCCGTGGACATTTCCCCCCCTCCATTCGGTGATTAAATAAATAAAAAAAGAACTCTCCCACAATATCAATCCTGATAAAATGTGGACATCTTAATTCAGATGTAAAGAAGATCAATTTGATGATTTTAATAAAAAAGAACCAATGGGGGATGTTCAAGAGCATCCATACTATTCATCGGATTACAATTTTTGTTGGCGCTTTGAACCTCACTTAGACAAAGTGGGGACTAGTTCCAGAATTTAATATGCAGCCAGTGTGATGCCTTGAATAATATATATTTTTAAAATCATGTGAATGTATTGATTAATGCACAGAACCTAGATCTTGAACTGGCTTTCTGGAAGTCACGAGTGTTTGTTGCGGGCCAACCCATAACAACCCGTTCCAGGAGAAATAGCTTTGACTTTCAGATTTCTGTGCAGTCTTTTACTTCCCATTCACGCTTAGGCTGCATTTAGCATAGCCCATCTGTTTGCAATTTACTTTGATTGTTTTCTTTTAGGCTTTTGTTGTTGTTGCTTGTCCTTGCTTTTTTTGTTCCAACTGGGATAGCTGTTCTCTAGATTTAGTAGCCTTGACGTGGCTCATGAATGCAAAGCAATCAGAAGGCACATAGACACACAAAAACAATTGCACATCTAGCTTGGTGGTACATTTTTATTTTGCCCTACTTCTAAGGAGCTCAGGGCAGCAGACAGCATTCCCATGTCCTCTTTTTATCCTTACAACAAGCTCATGAGGTAGTATAGAGTGAAAAAGAAGAAGAGAAAAGATTGGATTTATACCCCACCCTTCACTACCAGAAGGGTAGTCTCAGAACAGTTTACAGTCTTCTTTCCCTTCCCCTCCAATAGGATCGTGGCAACAAAACAAGCATGCAGTGCTTCTGTATATATGTATCAATCTATATTTTGTTATGCCATTTCTGGAAGTATCTAAATGCGGTAAGACGGAGATGTTCCACCATGCCTATGGCTGAGGACTGCAACAGGTTTCCATCTCGCCTGTCTCCTTCCTTCCTCCCCCCCTTGGGGAAACGGATACTAGACTGTGCACCTCATGTGCCATCTGTAAACAGTTAGTTCAACTGTTAAGCTTATTTTAATTATTTTAATTTTTTAACCTGACTGTGAATGTTGTTATTGGAAATGTTGCTCCTCGCCCTGAGCCCTGCATATAGGAAGGCGTGGGTTATAGGTCAAAATAAATAAAGAAATAAATGATTCCCCCATCCTTCATTTTATTGTTAAGAAAGCCTTGTGAGGGAAGTTAAGCCACTAAGAGATACTGGGCCAGAATCACCAACTGATCTTTGTGGACGGGTGGGGAATTCAACTCCCACCTTTCCAACCTCATGGACTCTATAGTTTAGACCCAATGATTTCCCAGTCCATGTATTCATGAATAAGACATCTGTGTACATAATTAAATTAGTCTTTTTATTCATATCAGAAACATACTTTGATAGGGCTGACAAGACCCTGGTCCTGGAGGGGAATCCCCTGCCCTGTGTTTTCATTATATTTAAAAAATCATAGAGTTTTCAGTGATTCCTAGAGCTACTGCCAAAACTTCTGGGTATTCCCCAGAACTGATTCCACACCCTCACACTGTGTCCCTGGCCCCCCACCAGGTGCCCAGTTTGGCCCGAGATGCCCACAGTATGCATGCCATCATTTTGTTTGAACAGGGAAAAGTACATATTTTCAAACTTCAGCAAAAAAGAAAACAGAATACTACATTTTTTTAAGCTTGCATTTTTTTTAATATAACATGTTGTTTTATGTATTTCTATGTTTTATCTTTCTTTTTCTTTTTTTACTATTCCTGCTGGTCTTGGATTGTAGTAATAAAGACTGAGGGTTGGATCTTGATCTGTTCAAGACCTCTGAGTCAAAGCACAGTAAGATTACAAGGAGCAGAGGGTCTTGTGTACTGAAGTCAGGAAAAAACAACAACACGCATTCTCCTATTCAGACATATAGGATGATTATTGCTGGTAGCATGCACAGGTGGTATGCTCCTATGGACACTCCCAAATGTAACATCAGAAAAGGCCTGTTGCCATACAGGTATGCAGCAGTGTAGATTGTCCTGGGTTTGTGGCCAGATGAGGAATTTATGTCCAATTCTATTTTACTGAGTGATGTCACATTTTTCTATGCATGCAGATGGTCAAAGCTTCACCTGTTGCTCTGCACCTCTCCTAAAGATGGAGGAATCCTATCGGGGGGGAAGAAATGACAACCATAGATCCAGTTCTAGATTCTTGCTAGAAGAAGAAGAGGAGGAGGAGATTGGGTTTATATCCTGCCCTTCACTACCTGAAGGAGTCTCAGAGTGGCTTACAATCCCTTTCCCTTCCCCTCCCCACAACAGGCACCCTGTGAGGTAGGTGGGGCTGGAAGGGCTCTCTTCAGAACTGTTCTTGAGAGAACAGCTCTGAGAGAACTTGTAACTGACGCAAGGTCACACCAGCAGCTGCATGTGAAGGAGTGGGGCATCAAACCCGGCTCTCCCAGATCAGAGACCATGCTCCTAAAACCACTACACCAAACTGATTGGGTTGCCAGCTCTGAGTTGGGAAATGCCTGGAGATTTTGGGGGTGAAGCCTGAGGAAGGCAGGGTTTGGGAAGGGAGGGACTTCAGTGGGGTGTGATGCCATAGAGCCCATCTTCCAAAGTGGCCCTTTTCTCCAGGTGAGCTGATCTCTGTTGCCTGGAGTAATCCCAGGAGCTGTCCAGTCAGCACCTGGAGAATGGCAGTTCTATAGCTTGAGCATCAAACTTAAAGTGGATTTGTTCTCAGTCCAGCTAACCTGCCAGGCTTGCTGCATTAACAAAACGAAGCAAACCCGACACAGTATATTGCATACTGAGACATACCATAGAAATAATAAAAAATCGGGCTTCCTTCTGACAAGGTTTAGCTGGCTTGGGTGGGGTGGAAACGAAGTAGGACAGAATTTTCAAAAACCGCCTCTTTAATAATGTAATTCTATTGCACCAGGGCCCCATGTTGTCTGTTTACTCAGGCAGGTGGCTTCACCAGAGAAGAGAAGTGCTGATAATGCAACGTGTTGACCCATATATTCTGTCCCAGCAGACTGCGCCAGCTGGCTTAGCATGTGCTTATTGTTTCAAACAGAGCACGCATCGCCCCCCCACCCCCCGCCCTTCTATCACATTCCTCTAAGGAGGTCTGAATATAAATAATGTCATGTAATGCTACAGACTCTCTCGGAACAGGCTGCTCCTGAAAAGTTTCAATTATTTTTGCTTTCAATGGACCTCAAACCCCCACCCCCGAATTATTTATTTGCACTTTCAGCTTCCCAGTTTGCTAAAGCACAGAGTGGGTAATGACAAGGGATGCCTGCAGAGTCTCTCTTCTTGCTAGATTTGGGAACTGGTGAATTACCTGATATTTTTTAAGAGACAAGGGTGGATAAGATAAGTGATTCTTTCACTGTGATTGCTGGAGCTGGGTTCGGCAGCTGCACATGCATGTGTTGCTATAAATTTTCAAAGCACATTCTTTTGCCCCCACCTGTGATCTTATTCAGACAAGGCAATCAAACACCTCTGGAATGGATACCGCATGCACTTGGATCCTTGATACCACGTTGATTTAAAATAAGTGATACTTTGACTTTGTGTTTTACTTTTGTGTCTGTCGCCACCATTGTCACGTTAGGCAACCCTGTGAACATGAGAACATGAGAACAGCCATGGACATGACCTCTGGGTGTACAGCTTATACAGAGTGATGTGAGAACTGTGACTGGTATGCCTAGGCAATGCAGTGACACCTTGGGGGGGAAAAATCTTTCAAAGGTTTCATCAGATCTCTGGAGGAGAGGTGCATTAAAATAGGGATGTGGTCCTCAAGAAGGAGGAGGAGGAGGAGTTGGTTTTTATACCCCACTTTTCTCTACCTTAAGAAGTCTCAAAGAGGTTTACCATCACCTTTCCCTTCCTCTCTCCACAAGAGTCACCTTGTGAGGTAGGTGGGACTGAGAGAGCTCAGAGAGAGCTGTGACTGGCCCATGGTCACCCAGCAGACTTCACGTGGAGGAGGAGTGGGGAATTAAACCCGATCCTTCAGTTTAGAGTCCACAGCTCTTAACCACTAAGCCATGCTGACTTTGAGGATAAAGCTCACCACTAAAAGTAGTATGGCATTGTGTGGTAGCAAATGTGGGTTCCCCAATCATATTATTATTATTTTGTTTGTCAGATTTCTACCCTGCCCTCCCAGCTGAGGACGGCTCAGGGTGGCTTACATAAAACAGCACATAAATTACAATTAAAACAATTAAAACACTTAATACTACAACCAATTGATAACATAATAAGTGCTGTTGCTTCAACAATGGCTGCCATACTCAATTCTATCTCCAGATGATCAGCTCTCAGATCTCCTTCAGATGTCCTTAAAGTGATTGGCACTGGCCATTGTTAAGAATTCCAGGGACACAGGGCTCTCTACCCTCCTACTGTTAACTACTAATTATATTTAGTGATGGCAGTGGCCCCAAAGGCATGATGGAAGAGCTCCATTTTACAGGTCCTGTGGAAATGTAAGAGGTCCTGCAGGGCCCTGATCTCTACTGGGAGCTCATTCCACCAGAACGGAGCCACCACTGAGAAAGTCACTTCTGGGCCCCTGAATGCAGTGCTCTCTGGGGAACTTATGGGGAAAGGTGGTCCTTCAGGTATGTAGGCCCTAGACCATAAAGGGCTTTAAAGGTCAAAAACAGCAACTTGAAATGAATTTGGTGTGCTATTGGCAGCCAGTGCAATGCCTTTAGGACCAGCTGGATATACTCCCAAGCTGGGAGTCCCGTCAACAGCCTAGCCGCTGCATTTTGCACCAGCTGCAGCTTCTGAGACAAGGACAGCCCTATGTAGAGACCATTACAGTAGTCCAGTCCCAAAGTGGCATGGATCACTGTCACCAAGTCATTGCATTTGAGGAAGGGAACCAACTGCCTAATCAACCAAAGGTGATAAAAGGCTGACATGGCAGCAACTGCTACCTGGGCCTCCATTGTTAAGGAGGCATCCAGGAGCACTCCCATAGTCCTAACCTCCAGCACTGGCACCAAAGGAGCCCCATCAAAGGTTGGGAACAGGATCCCTACCCCCGGACTGCCTCAGCTCAGGCACAGGGGCTCCGTCTTCATTGGATTCAGTTTCGAGAACTGGTTCTCCCAGATTAGAGTCTGTGCTCCTGCTATGTAGGGCTGCTATGGCAGGAAGCCTTCTGCCTGCAATGCCATCCATATTGCTATGTCACTTCCAGAGAAAACCCAGTAATGACATCTGGTAGCTCTAGGAATCATCAGAAACTTTATGTTTTTACCAAAAAGTTTCCAACTCTTCCTAGAGCTACCCTATGCCATTTAATTTTTTTCCCCTCAGAAGTGACAGAGAAACACAACCTACATTGCACCCCCGATGTCCCCACCCCTCCCTCTGGTTGCTTGGCTTGGCCTGGCAACCCTAAATATATGTCTCCTCTGTATATGTCTCCTTCCTCTGGATTCTTCTCCTCCTCCTCCTCCTCCTCCTCCTCCTCCTCCAGAGCTGGGCTTGCTTTCATCTCTGAACCTAGCCGGGGGGTGGGGGACTCAAATGGATTAAGGGGCAGTAGCAAGTGAGAAAGACTGAATGTTGGATGGATTAAATGCTTCCCTACAAACCAAGGCAAATGACAAGGCTAGGAACCCTGTTTTACTTTCTGGTGTTATTTTTTTTTTAAAAAAAAATATTAAAATAATGACATGCTACATCAAAGATACACAGTACTAAACAGAGTATAATAACAAGCAATATGAAAAAAAAACTGGTGAATAAATTTAAGCAATTTGCTTTGAGAAACTGTAAAGTACAGTTACTTTCTGGTGTTACGTTGTATTTCCTCCCTCCCCCAGCTGACCATAAGAGATCCAAGCTAGAGACACACTGAATTAGGTGGTCTTGCATAAGGACATAAGGTCCAAGTAATTCATTTACAGTAGCTTGGAATGCTATGTCTGTCTGTCTGTCTGTCTGTCTGTCTGTCTGTCTGTCTATCTATCTATCTATCTATCTATCTATCTATCTATCTATCTATCTATCTATCTATCTATCTATCTATCTATCTATCCACACACAAAAAAAAAAAGATGCAGCGCTCTTGAGCATACTGTAACAAACTTCCAAATTAGCAGGCACAGGACTGTTTCCATATTTCTTCAGACCATTTAAAAATGGCATTGGGTTTTCGGTTTCGGCGTCGCGAATGGCGGCCGCTTCTCGGGATGCTCCCGGGGGCGGTTAGCCCACGCGCAGTTAGGGGGGGTCTTCGCATGTGCGAAAGACCCTAGTGAGCCTTAGGCAAAGGCTCCGAACCAGGGGCGCTTGGGGAGTAGCCTCTTTGCCGGCAGACAGCCGGGAAATTGAGGCTTTCTCCCCGCCCCAATCGGCCCCGCTGCGGCGTGCCCGTAATGGGACTTAGCGGCGCCACCGATTTCCAGGAGTGAAGACAGCGCCATGGTTTAACATAAAAAGAAGAAGTAGCATCGAATCGTGAGTTGAAGATCTATTTTGAAGTGTAAATCGGAACCCCCCTGCATGCGTATAAGCGTTGGGAGGAGGGAGGAGTTCCCACCCCCTTTGAGAAGCAAGATCTACAAAGGGAGCGCGAAGGGGGGCAGAGAGAAAACAAAGTGTTGGTGAAAGTACCGTTGGGGTTGCATGGAAGACTGCGATCATCTTAGCTTCCTGGGGGATGCGGCACGAACTTTTTAAAAGTAAACAAAAAAACAAAATGTCGATAATGGAAAAAGTCCTGCAGACACCGGAAGAGAAGAGAGGAGGGACTTCCGCTCCAGACAGCCCCCCCCAAGAGCTTGCTGTCAATCAACAGGAAAAGGAGATGCTGTGCCCCCTGCTGGAACAATTGCAGAAAATCAATGAAACTCTGTTCAAAATGGAAAGTGTTCTCATCAGTCGACAGAAACAGATATCGGAAACAACTAGAAAGATGATGGAGATCGAACAGAAATCGAATTTGATTCTAGGTTTCCAGGGCGTTGAAGAAGAAGAGAAAGAAGATCTCGGATTTACCTTGACAAATGTCTTGGCACCCCTAACTGGCAGTGAAGCGATAAAGTTAAAAGAAGAGGTGGATAAGGCTCCCAAAGCCTATTCCGCTTTTATAAAAGAAAATACTCTGCCAGTAGAAGGGGACGTCGAGCATAGCAGGCGACAAACTGGAGATCTAATTTCATCTGAAGAGTTTATGGAGCCCTGGAAGCTTGAAGGTCAGAAGTTTAAGGAAAAAGAGAAAAGAAAGAAGACGGATTTCATCTTCAAAATACGGAAACTTCTGAAGAGACACGCCAGCAGGGAGGAGGATGCAGCATTCAAAACTGGGATAAGTGAAGAAGACAACAGCCCAGGGGAAAGTGGTGATGGAATGGAAGACTTCAAAGTTAAAATGGACTCAATCCATAACTGGAAGAAAATTAAAAAGAAGATACTTTGAGGACTGTTCGTGTAGCATCTGGAAGGAGCTGTTTAATTACTAACCCCAATGGACTTTACTAACTGCATTAACAGAGTGACTTTGGACTTTGCAATAGTTAAAAAGAAGATCTTCTAACCATGATGGATGCCAAAATTGGTATTGGTTATTAACCTAAACTAACCCTCACTAACAGAAAAAAATTTCACTCCATCTTTCTCTTTCTCCATCTGTCTACCCTTCCCTTTTCTTATAAAAAGAATAAAATTCTCTCTTTTTTAAGAGAGTTTTACAAAAAAAAAAAAAAATGGCATTGGGAATATTAATCAGTAGACCACTATTATTCCTGTTATTGTCTCTCCTTTTACTAGGTCTTTTGCCCTTAATTGCCAGCCCGATACACAGAAATTCAAAGCATGAATCTTTTAATAGTGCAGAGATGAGGTCATATGAACGCTTCGTCTGCTGCATTTTGCACGTGGGCACAGGAGGTAACCCTCCTTTTGTTTTTGTTTTTGTTTTCTAATAGAGGACTAAGTCTGGCTTAACTCTCGCCCTCTAAAGTCAAAGGGAACGGGATATCAGTGGCAGAGCACTTGTTTTTCAGCCAGAAAGATCCAGGACCAATCCCTAGCATCCTTATTTGAAAAGAAAGAAACACCAGGTAATAGTTCATGTAAAAGACTTCTACCAGAGACCTGAGAAAAGCCTGCCAATCAGAGTAGACAATACTGAGCTTGGTAGACCAACGGATTACCCAGCATAAGGCAGCTCCATACATATGTGGGTGTGTTCCACAGAAGAGGCAACTATTTCTCTTTGCCAACAGCCAGATGGAGAAACCCGAGCTGCAATGTTAGAGGAGTCAAGTAACAAATATATTCACTGCAAAAACCTTTTTTATAACTTAATGTGGTCTATTTATAACTAATATCTTATAAAGTGCATTGTGTGCTATTATAATATCCTAAAACAGGTATATATATTAATTACATGCAATAAACAATAACAATCAGTTCATACAGTATAACTACCAGTCAATTTACATCATTATTTTCAAAGTCAAACCCCAACAGGAGTTTCCAGAATTATACACCTGCTTCTCCTTGCTTGAAGTCTTCCAAAGCGCTCTGTCTATGAACTTCAGCTGCTTAGTGTGCCTTTGTAGGACCAGCAACAAACATCAATGTAACTATAAAAGAAAGCTTTCCCCCTTTGGGGTCTGACTTTGAAAATAATGATGTAAATTGACTGGTAGTTATTATACTGAATGACCTGATTGTTATTGTTTATTGCATGTAATTAATATATATATACTTGTTTTAGGATATTATAATAGCACACAATGCACTTTATAAGATATTAGTTATAAATAGAACACATTAAGTTATATATAAAAAAAGGTTTTTGCAGTGTATATGTTTGTTACTTAACATCCAGATGGAGCATGGAGTTCTCCTGGAATTACAACTGATCTCCCGTCTACAGAGATCTGTCCCCCTGGAGGAAGTGGCAGCTTTGAAGTTTGGACCCCCTGGAGGAAGTGGCAGCTTTGAAGTGTGGACCCTCCCCACTGAGATCCCTCCCCTCCCCAAACTCTGCCTCCCCAACCATTGTCCCCAAACCTCCAAGAATGTCCCCATGCTGGAGTTTGTAACCCTACTTGGGCTGGGTCATACCCAATGGGATTATTTTGTGTTGGTTTAATTTAGTGTTGCCAAGTCCCCCAGGATGGAGGGTTGGGTGGCCAGATCCAAGATGAGAAACTCCTGGAGATTTGGGGATGGAGCCTGGGGAGGATGGGGACCACAATGGGATACAACACAACAGAGTCCACCCTTCAAAACAGGCTTGTAGCTACAGTGGGACATCTCGGGGCTAGGCCCCCTCACTTACTGGCAAGGCCCCATGACTGCCCATCTAGCCCAGGGCCCCTGAGTGCTGGCAGGTGCAGGGAAGGAGACAAGTATTCCTTTAATTTGATTGTCCCCTAAGAAATTTAAAGGCCTCCAACTTAAAAATTATTGGCTATGGGCCTGCCTTGAAGTATCCACTTTCTCCAGGGAACTGATCTCTGTAGTCTGGAGATGAGCTGGAATTCCAGGGGATCCCCAGCCAGGTCCCACTTGGAGGCTGGCACCCCTAGTTCAACTATTCTTTGCCTTACAAGGATTCCGTGAGAGCTGAATAGTTCTGGAAGTGGGAAAGGGGCCTTATCTCTTGGCGTTCACCACACTTGACAGCACTTTTATTACGATTAATGTCTGAACAAGCTATTACTGAAGATGCAGAACAAATGTAGAGTCCAGTGGCACCCTGAAGACCAACAAAGATTTATTTAATGCATGAGCTTCCATGTGCAAGGCACACTTTTTTCAAATACCATGTAGCGGACAATGTTGAAAAAAGAATAATTCTCCTACCTCTTCCCCTCTGTCCCCCATAACACCTTTGTATGTGATAGTCTTAGCTGCATGGCTAGGTATAGATTCCTTCCTGCAACTGGGAGTGTCCTAGGGTTGCCAACCTTCAGGTGGGGCCTGGAGATCTCCCAATTTTACAACTTACCTGCAGGTGACAGAGATCAGCTCCCCTGGGGAAAATGGCTCCTTTGAAGGGTGGGCTCTAAGCTCTTGTACCATGCTGAGGATCCTCCCCTCCCCAGACACCGCCCTCTCCCAATTCCACCCCCCAAATCTCCAGGTATTTTCCAACCCAGAGCTGGCAACCCTAAAGTGTCTGTAGCCCCAAGTCTGAAGAACACAGTCCAAAATGCTGCCCTGTACATTTTTGGCCTTTATTGGCTCTTTTACTCAGGGAAGGAATTGTGATTCAACAATGCAACATGCCTTTGTATGCAGAAGGCCACTGGCTCAACCCAGAAATCTGAGCAAGGAATAGGAGTCTTATATCTGACTATATGCCCTGGCCTAGATAGACCAGGCTAGCTTGATCATGTCAGATCTTGGAATTGAGGCAGAGCCAGCTCTGGTTAGTATTTGGATGGGAGACCAACAAGGAACTCCAGGGTCGCTATGGCAAGCCACCTCAGAACACCACTTACCTTGAAAACCCTACAGAGGCACCATAAATTGCCTGTGACTGCGACATCTGATTTTATACATTTTGATGTTGAAAACAGATTCATCATTCTATCAATTTCTGGACACTCTCTTAAAAAAAATCCTCCATCTTCTTTCGAAACACAAAACATCCTGTTTTGTTTGCTGAGATGTTATTCTGCAATGCACATTTCTTGGCAAAAAGAAACACACTCACCTGCCAATCACCCACAAAACAGATGTTCTAGTACAGGTATTCACAATGTGGTCCCCATGGGTGCCATTGGGGGCTGCCAATACTTCCCCTGGCACCCAACAAGCTTTTCAGAAAGTGAGCACTGTAAGACAGGACTTTCTACTGGCTCTCCTCATTCAGGTGAAAGAGTTTCCCAGGGTTGCAATAGTCACTGGAAGATTGGGAGAACTCGTCAGCACCGGGGCTTGTGCTTCCATGCCTCCTTCCGGCTTTCCCTTTTGTGTCCCCTTTGTTCTTTCTCGGCTTTCCTTCATATCTTGTCATCCCCCTTCTGCATTTAATTTACTTTGATTTTTGCAAAGCAAGGAGGGAGGTAGTGTGTTTGGCTCTGCCTCCTATGGAAGCAGTTTGGGATTTCATGCCACCTCTTGCAGAAACCATTTTGGGGTGGCACTCAGCACCTTCTCTCAAAACTCCCACAGGCCCACCGGCTTAAAAAGTTGGGGACCCCCACTGTAGTAGTTCATGGGCTCAGATGCAAGCATGCTAAATATTCACACTTTTATCCACTTCTCTTGGGGATATGTGCTAACATAACTAACAATTGCCCATAAGAGATAAACCTTGATAAAGATTTTTTTTTAAATTGTTGTTGTTCAGTCTCACAGTCCAGTCCGACTCTTCACGACCCCATGGACCAGATCACAGCAGGCCCGCCTATCTTCTGCTGTCCTCTGAAGTTTGCTCAATTTCATGTTTGTTGCATCGATGACACTGTCTAACCATCTCATCCTTTGCCATCCTCTTCTTCTTTGACCTTCAATCTTTCCTATCATGGACAGTAACAAAAGGCTAAAACCCCCATGGACAGTAACAAAAGGTTTAAAAAAAATTAAGCACTTCTAAAAAATTGTTGTGTCTAGTTATTCCTACAGATGCCATTATTAACTCCCAGTCTGGTGTAATGTTTAACAGCCCAGACTTTAAACTGGGAGAACCAGGTTTGGTTCCCCACTCCTCCACATGCAGCTGCTAGTGAGACCTTGGGTCAGTCACAAGCTCTGGCACAGCTGTTCCTGAAAGAGCAGTTTGTGTTAGAATTCTCTCAGCCCCACCTACCTATAGTTTTGTTTCTGGCTTCTGTGCCATTATCTATCTGATGTGCCACGTAACCTTGAGACTTGTACTGTTTTTGGTATTCTCTTTCCCCTGGGAATTTTGGGCCATTGGGTGGTGGGCTTGTAGCTCAGGTGCATGTGGCCAAGAGCCAGTAATGACTCATTTGATTGCAGTATATTTGCTTGCTTCGTGCACTTGACCTCAGTTCTAACAAAGAACGTTATGAGTCTGGATCCTATCAATGTCTCAATAAACTTTAATTCTTCTGAATGACTGTTATTGGGAACTGATTTCTCCAGGGGCTCTGACAGTCTGTTGTGGGGAGAAGAAGAAGGGGAAAGAGATTGTAGGCCGCTCTGAGACTCCGAGTAAAGTGTGGGTGATAAATCCCATTTCTTCTCTCTCTTCTCTTCAAACTATGAGCACAAAGGGAGAAAATGCAATTGAGATCTGTTTTTGGTAAGTATTGTTATTGTGGTAGGTGGGGCCAAAACTGGCTCTGGAGAGGAATCTCACGTCAAATGATCTAACATTATTTTCATGTCATTAGACTAGAAGGGTGAGTTGACCTCTAAATGCAAATAAGTGTTGATATTTCAACAGCAGTCTTTGAAACTAAGGAGATCATTGAGGTGAATTGGACTAAGGAATGTACAGTTTCCAATGCGGAGCTTAGTTAAACCATCTTTAGATTTAAAATACGTACACTTTCTCCAGCCTGTATTCCAAGCCACTAAAATCAATTGGGCAGAATGGTAGCTTTAATTATTTCTTAGAATATTTATATCCTACCTTCCTCGTGGCTCAAGGCTCTGATGCACAAATACCCATTTCATCTTCTAACCATAAAAAAGGACATTTGCATCATTATGAGACACATTTGAATTACTGGTCAGGCTCTGGCTATTATTCTGCAATGGCACTTCCCCTCAGAGGACATGTTTTAAGTGTAGGATCTTATGTGTGTGTTTAAAGGGCCATCAAGAGTCGACTTTTGGCAACCCCAGCAAGGGGCTTTCAAGGCAAGTGACAAGCAGAGGGAGTTTGCCATCGCCTTCCTCTGCCGAGTCTTCGTTGATGTTCTCCTTTCCACGTATTGACCCTCATTAGCTTCTGAGATCTAAGCTTCTTAGTTTGGTTGGGGATCCTGAAGGTTATTTGTTACCTTTGGGGCATGGGACAGGGTTTCTTGGGGGGGGGGATTTGTGAATTCCTTGCATTGTGCAGGGGGTTGGACTAGATGACCCTGGAGGTTCCTTCCAACTCTGTGATTCTTTGATTCTGTGATATGATGAGATCAGGCTATACCATGTTGCCTTCCCTCTCTGAAGGATCTTATACAGGATAAGGGGGGGGGATAGACATAGAAAGGGGTCTCCTCCACCCTCGGAAAGCTACATTCAGAGAATAAAAGAATGATACATGATAACCATGGTTGCCAACTTCCAGGTGGCACCTGGAGATCTCCTGCTATTACAATTGGTCTCCAGATGACCAAGATCAATTCCCCTGGAGAAAATGGCTGCTTTGGAGGGTAGACTCTATGGCATTATAACCTGCTGAGACCCTGTCGGCTATGCTGTCATTTAAGGTGGTGGGGAGAGAGGTGGCTGATGTAGTGTTTCTTGTCATGCTGGTATTTTAATTTTCACTTCTCCACGCTGAGTCTTATCTCACAGCCTGAGTGTCTGACCTTGATACCTCTCTCCCGATGCTTCGCTGGGAATATGAACCCATTAGTTTAGGCATGCTCCAGCTAATTCCCTGATTGGCTTGAACTCCTCAGGGGACCCCACTTCAAATCCCATGTATCTACTCCCCTCCCACCTTTAGAGTTAATCCTGACACTGAATGTATGCAAAGATGACTTGCCTTTATTGTACTCAATAAACTTGAACCTTCATGAAGGACTGTTGTTGAGAACTGATTGCTGTGAGACTCTAACAACCCCTCCACTTCCCAAAGTCTGCTCCCACCCAGGTTCCACCCCCCAAATCTCCAGGTATTTCCCAATCTAGATGATAACAGATGCATAAACCTGTCTGTTGTTAGTTCTTCAATGTTCCCAGTGCTTTCCCCTGAACTTCACAATTGATCGTTGCATGGAATTTTAGACAACTGTTGTACGACAATTTTACTCCTGTCATTTTTAATGTTTAAATGCTTTCCTAAATAGATTGTAATGCCTCCTGAGAAGGAAAATAGTGGCAATTTTTGCATAATTGATTAAAGGCGCTCTTGGGGAGGGGAAGGAAGCAAGAAAATCCAAAACTGACTAATATATCCTACATTCCCAGACTAGGAAAATAAATTCTTCTCTATCTTCTATTTTATTATCCCTGACTATCAGCCAGCTATTTACATCACACTCCTAAAAACACCTTCCTGGAGTTAAGCCTCAATGAGTAACAGGAAACATACTTCTGAGCAGGGATCTTTTGGGGGGGGGAGCGCACCCGAGCGCAGCTCCGGGAGCTCAGGAGCCAAGCCCCGCCCCCAGCCGGCATCCCGGGGAGTCTTTCAGGCAGCCGCATGTCAATTTCAGCTCCATTATATCCTATGGGCCATTGAAGTCAATGGTGAAAACATAGGGTATACTCTGAGGGCTGGAAGGGAGGGGGTTTGAGGGAGAGGCTCCAAACTCACAGGGTAGTTGATGGAGCCTCTCCCCAAGATACCCATCAAGTTTCAAGAACATTGGACCAGGGAGTCCAATTCTATGGGCCCCAAAACAGGTTGCCCCTATTCCCTCCATTGTTCTCTATGGTGGGAAAAAAGTAACGTTTTTTCCCACTATAGAGAACAATGGAGGGAATAGGGGCAACCTGTTTGGGGCCCTTAGAATTGGACCCCCTGGTCCAATGTTCTTGAAAATTGGTGGGTGTCTTGGGGAGAGGCTCCATCAGCTACCCTGTGAGTTTGGAGCCTCTCCCTCAAACCCCCTCCCTTCCAGCCCCCAGAATATACCCTATGTTTTCACCATTGACTTCAATGGCCAATAGGATATAATGGGGCCAAACTGTCACCGAATTTCTTTCATTCCCTCCTTTCCTTCTCTCTTTTTCCTCTTTCCCTCCTTCTTCTCTTCTCTCTCTCTCTCTTTCTCTCTTTCTCTCTTTCTCTCTTTCTCTCTTTCTTTCTTTCTCTCTTTCTTTCTTTCTTTCTTTCTTTCTTTCTTTCTTTCTTTCTTTCTTTCTTTCTTTCTTTCTTTCTTTCTTTCTTTCCCACCTTCTTCTCTTCTTTTTTTCTCTCCTTTCCCTGTTTCCCTCCTTCTGCCCTCTCTTTCTTTCCCACCCTTTTCCTTCTCTCTACTCTCTCTCTTTCCTTCCCTCCTTCCTTCCCTCTTTCCTCCTTCTGTGGCCCAACTCTCATGAGAAGGAGTTTAAACTTTAAACCCCTTCTCTCTTAGCTCCCCCACCCAGGCCAGCTGGGGAAGGGGAGGCTTTTGAAGATGCCTCCCCCGCTTTTGCTTCCCCTTCTGACATCACTTCCGGTGATGTCAGGGTGTGTGGCATATGCTAATAGCCTAATAGCTCATTAGCATACCATATGCTAATGAGCTCCTGCAGCTGTTTTTCTACAAAAAGACCCCTGCTTCTGAGTATACCTGCTTAAGAGTCTTCTCTTAATCCCAAAACCTGAGTGACATCAACAGCAAAACTAGACATCAGGACTGAAGTTTCCAAGTTGGACATGTTCAGTGTCCATTATTTAATTCTTCTGGTTAAAAGTACACAGAATGGATCTACAGAAGATCCAGGAAGGAATGGTTCCATCTGACAAGTAGGGCTAAATCAGATGAGACAGCATCCCCTAGTTCATCCTGGGTTAGGATTAGGGTTCGGTGATGTAGAGTGGGTTCCCATCAGGGACCTCCTTCTAAAAGCAGCACAGGAGCCTGCTTCTGGTTGGACTAGTGTGGTGTGGGAAGGAGGGGTGCTCCTGCCTCCACCCCCTCTGTAGTGCTGTTTTGGAAAATGGCAATACAGAGGTAAGCAGAAACTCATCACCACTCAGTGCCATGGTGGTCTCAACCAGAATCGTGGTTTCCACTAGAGTTGGCAGCTCCAGGTTGGGAAATACCTAGAGATTTTGGAGATGGAGCCTGAGGAGGGTGGGGTTGAGGAGGGGAGGGACTTCAACAGTGTATAATGCCACAAGGCCCACCTTCCAAAGCAGCTATTTTCTCCAGGTGAAGTTATCTCTGTCACCTGGGGATCAGTTGTGATCCCAGGAACTTTCCAGCTACCACCTGGAGATTGGCAACCCTAGCCCTCATGACACATTTCAAAAAGAGTTTACAAAACAGTGTCTACAAAACAGTGGCAGATCACTGGGGTGAACTCGGGAATACCATCTCAATTAGTTTGGCCCTTACTTGCATCTGGCAACAACATCCCCTGGGCAAATTATACTTCCTGTGACCAGCTGAGTTGCTGCCAGAGGCATTATATTGTATTATGCCTGGGTATAAGTACTGGGGGGGGGAGGCACCACTACTGAGGTACAGGCAGGCATAGGGAGATGTGGGAACTGGAGGAGAAAGGGCCATGTCTTTGTCACAGGTGGGCAAAAAGGCCAGGAAGAAGAAGAAGAAGAAGAAGAAGAAGAAGAAGAAGAAGAAGAAGAAGAAGAAGAAGAAGAAGAAGAAGAAGAAGAAGAAGAAGAAGAAGAAGAAGAAGAAGAAGAAGAAGAAGAAGAAGAAGAAGAAGAAGAAGTGGCAGCGGCAGCGGCAGCGGCAGCGGCAGTGGCCACCTTTTATATATCTCTTTTCTCTACCTTTAGGAATCTCAAAGTGGCTTACAATCATATTCCCTTCTTCTTCCCATAACAGGCTCCTTATAAAGTAGGTGGGGCTGGGAGACTTCTGAGGGAACTGTGATTGTCCCAAGGTCACCCAGCAGGCTTCATGTGGAAGCCTGGGGAATCAAACCCCATTCTCCAGGCTAGAATCCACTGCTCTTAATCAGTATGTCATGCTGGCTCTCAGGAGGGAGAAGGTAGAACAGGTAAGCTGAGAAAGGAGACTCTGGGAGGCTTGATGGGAAATTTGGGTTTGTCTCTACCGAATGTTCAAAATGGCTAGCCCAAGTTCACTAGATCTCAGAAGCTAAGCAGTGTTAGCCATAGTTAGGGCTTGGCTAGGAGACCACCAAGGAAGTTAAGGATTGCTTGCTATGCAGAGGCAGGCAATGGGATGTCTCTTACCTTGAAAACCCTGTGGGGTCACTGTAGGTTGAGTGCACCTTGATGGCCAAGAAAAGAAAGAAAGAAAGAAAGAAAGAAAGAAAGAAAGAAAGAAAGAAAGAAAGAAAGAAAGAAAGAAAGAAAGAAAGAAAGAAAGAAAGAAAGAAAGAAAGGAAAAAGGGAAGGGGGTTAATTGTTAAGAAATGTAAGATTCCTGTGTCATTTCTTAGGAAAGGTAAGAGTAGTGTGGAGTTATTCTACAGCTGGGCCATGAAAAGCAGAATAAATTGATGATGGGTTCCTTTTCAATACCATTGCACTAAATGGATCACTGGTTAGATCTAGAGGATTTTTTTAAAAAACAAAAATACTTCCGTTCCTTAAAAAAACAAAGCAAGAGGCCTTGTGGATAAAATTGAACTTGAAGGTAAACTGAGTAATAAACTGCATTGGTTTAGATATCTTCAATAATAATGATTAAGAAAAAACTAGCTGAACTTGTCCCAACTTATTACTTGACCCTTTGCAGCTCTAGAGCAATTACTGAATTCCTCTTGCCCAGTAAAATGGGGTACCTGCGTGCTACCCCCTCCCTGCTTGTGAGTGCTCAGCTACCTATGTTTCTGGCTGTACCTGCTGCCCAGCAGCAACACCACTGCTGGTGGCCTCATAGCATCACTCCCAGCAGCACAGATGGCTGGCACCATTGGGAAAAGGTTGTGAGGCTGGTTGTGAGTGGGGGCACAGGAAGAGCTCACAAGTGAGCAGGAGGACATATGTGTGGGAAGGGACACATGATTGGGGAACCTGGTGCTGGGGGTGGGAGGTTGCCTTGGTAGGCACACTCATTTACTTTGCTCCACCACCATTGGACATGTTTTGTACAAAGCTGGAGCCTTGGATGTATGAAAATATTTAACTGGAGATGCCAGGAACTGAACCTGGAACCTAGATGCAAAGCCCAAATAAAGAGCCGATCTATGGCCTCTCCCCATGTCCTCATGAATCAAAGCTTTTCCCTTAATTTGATCTCTTTGGATAGTGTTAAACAGACATTGTATCAAAAAAAAGTGGCAAGGGAGCTGTCAGTTGGAATTATCTGAAGATCAATGGTCTCAGATCTGGTCATCTTATATCTTTAATGCCTCTTCATTTGATATAAAGCTTCAGACCTTTAAAATTCTATCTCATGGATATTTAACCCCTCTTAAATTGTCTCATATGTCTTCTAAGAATGTTCCATTGTGCTGGGAAATGTGTGGAGAAATGGGTTCATTTGAGTACTGCAGGTGGAGGTACAAGGTTACCACAACATTTTTGGGAACAGGTTTTAAATTGGATTTATATTATGACTGGTTTTGATATACCCATGGAACCAGAACTCTTATTTCTAAACTTCTGGTCAGATCTAGATATACCAAAATCTACTAAAGAATTAATAGCCACATCACTGATTGCAGCAAAAACATCTATAGCTGCTAATTGGGGAGAGAAGACAGGGCCTTGCATAATTATGTGGCATAGCAAGATATGGAATCTCTATATAATATGAAAAATCACTGATCAAATAACTCAAAGTAATATGGATATGGATATATATTTCAAATTTGTAGTAAAGTGGTTCCCTGTATTAGGCTATTTGGCTTCTCACAATGTGGTTCCTAAAAAAAAGATGTTCATATGAACTTACTTAATAATTAACGTTAAAAAGGTTGTATGATTTGTTTGTTAGTTGGTTGATTTAAATTTGGTGTTATGATCCGTTTCACTAATGCAACATAATTGAGAAGTATTTTTGCATGACTTCCTATGTATCTTATATGTTCAATATCTTACTTATCACAAGGTTGTATGATACCGATGGGTACTTGTTTTGAATATATATTGTAATAAACTCAATACAATTAAAAAAGCAAAACAAATAAAAAATGGATGAGAGAGAGAGGGAGAGATTGGATTTATACCTCGCCCTTCAATTGGAGTCTCAGAGGTGGTTTACAATCTCCTTCCCTTCTTCTCCCCACAACAGACACCCTGTGAGGTAGGTGGGGCTGAGAGAGCTCTTTCAAGAACTGCCCTTTCCAGAACAGCTCTGAGAGAACTGTGACTGACCCAAGGTCACCAGGCTGCTGCATGTGCAAAGGAGTAGGGAATCAAACTTGGTTTTTCCAGATTAGAGTCCACGCTCCTAATCACTACACAAAACTGGCTCTCTGAATGGATCTGTGAATATCAAATAGAATATAAAGGTTTACAGCAGGTAATATCACTTAAGAACAAGGTTCCAAAGATTGGTTCATCTTATTCCATGTACTCAAAAGTGCTGGGGATATTTTCTTGGACCCCTCCCACACAGCATGACAAAACAGGAGAGCGGGTTAGAAAACAAATGCAAAAGCATTTACAATATGACATAGTGGTCTGTTGTTGGTTTTTTCCCCTAATCCTCATAACTCTTTGGACTATTTAATTTATTTCAGTTATTTCCCCCACCTTTGTCCTGTACAGATCTGAGCCAGCTTACAACAAAGTTAAATCAAAATTAATTTTAAAAGAATTATGAAAAAGCCTCCATAGACAAATGGAGACAGCTAATCCTTTGGATCCTGGCTAATGAACTGTGCACTAAGGATGGGGAAAAAAAAATATTAAGAATGCTTGAGCGCCATGCAGATGCCTAACAAACACTGTTTTTAGCAAGGATAACAACATCACACTGTAGGCACATCTGATCTAAATGACGGGCGGTTCTCACTTATCAGGAATAGCGCAAGACCAGGGAAGCTGATAATGTATGCATGAAAGACTCTTGTAGCCAAGGTCAACACCGTGGGCTCCTTCTGCACAAATGCCACTGTCCCTCCTGGTCAGGGAATGACTGCATGGAAAGAGACGGCTCTTCCATGCGGGAAGGAACCACACTGTCAAAAAGTGTGAATCAGCCATGCAAGCTGAGAAATGGAAGTTGTTGGACCCTGAAGTGAGGAGGACAGGACTGTTAATACACAGAAAATCTGGAGTGGCAAGAGAAGTGCAGAGAAGCAAAAACCTACGAGTTCCGACTGAGAACGTTTGCTGCAATAAGAAATAGTCAGCAGAATGATGGCATTTGGGAGGTCTCAGGTCAAGGATGTGGCCTGACCTCGATGCTGTTTTCTTTCAGCTCCTAAGGAAAGGAGAAGTTTGCTCCTTACAAAGCCACAGGGAGAGGTTCCCAAGACCAGAAACCTAAGGAAGCCTGTAGGTAGCCCTGCTCACACGTGACAGTGAACACACCAACTTCCTGCTTGTAGACTCACACATCTATTTGCAAGAAAGAGCCGACAGTGTACATTCCCTGTATGAATGAAACTGAAGATGACTACCTGGATACGTGCAGGGTTTAGCTGTGTAGGTGTTGATTGGATGTGTGTTGATTGGACATTTAGCCAGACCTGAATCTCTTCCTGAGTATTTGTCAGATGTCAAGCACCTGCCATGTTATTTTTCATTTCTGTTTTATTTCTCGTTTATCTTGCACGCATGCACATAGCCTTGCTTTGCTGTAACCGTGGGAGAACCCTCCGCCAGCAAATGCTATCTACTTGGCCTTGAGCAGGGGCAAAGGCTTGTGTTCCCAGCCGGTGGGAACCTTTCTGCCTTCCAAAGGTGGAGGGGGGGGGGCATTCTCCCGTTCATTATGTAAACTCCCGCCGGGAGAATTCCCGCGCACGCGCGCTGAGTTTTCATTTGCTCATTAAGCTAATGCTTCAGAGTATATATCTCAGTCTCCATGCTTGTTTGGGTATTCCTGACAATGAATCTGCATCTATGGGCAACATACTTGTATTCCAATAAAGCATATCTTTCACTGTGAAGAGTGCCTGGACTTACTTGCTGTTGAACCTGACAGTATTACTACATGTACCCAAAGTAATCTGATTCTAGTAGGACACACATGTCAGCCAGAAGTTAAGCGACATTCATTCTTCTGACTAGGCTCACCATGTTTGTTCAGGGAAGAAAACAGTGTGTGTGTGTGTGTGTATATATACATACAACATATCTGTTGATGATGCTTTTTGTATGTCAGCGAGCCCAGCGGTACACAAAACATTAGTCAGACTCTGAACTCCCGTACCCACTGGCTCAGTGAAACAGCTCCCACCGTGGTTTAAATTCTACATCTGTTCTTATCTTTGTTTCTCCCTGCTTCCACTGCACATAAATCGAAGTGCCTTTTGTGCTGTTGTCATCATGACCTCACAGGGCAATAAAGCATTTCTTTCCTGTTGTGATACTGGCGCTTACAGCTTGATTTGAATGTATCAATGCCAGACATGCACATCAGCGCTTTCTCCAGGAAATGTTGGTTAAACAGGCTCCTTGAACCAACCACAGGCAAAAAGGGAAATGTAATTCTCAACTGAATGGCCATTCTTGATTAAATAAATCAGAAAATGCCACTTTTTTATTCAAAGGGTTCTATCTGGCCTTTTCAGTGGCAGATTTGTAGTCCTGTCTGTCTAAGAAAAGGGTATCGAAAGATCAAGTGCTTTACCAGGGCCTCTGAGGTTTCCCCAGTCTGGTTCATGGCTCTCCAGTTCTTGTCTCCCTGTGACATATGGTGGGAAGAAATGTAAGGTGGCATCATCATGTTAGTGCAGTGTCCTGCCGGCTACCAGTGACTGCCATGGTGCCCACTGATGTATTACCTGCCCCCGCTTCTTGTATCTTAAGGATTAAAAAAAAAAAAAATCTTGAATGGAACAGAAAAACTTAGGGGTCCCAGGTAGTTTTTGAACAGCTGATGGGCTAGCAAGGAGATGAGCTCATCTGGGACAGGCAGCCCATAGCTGTGCATCCACTGGTTGGCCATGGACACAAGCCCTGCTCACGAGTTACAGTGAACACCCTCATTGAATCAATGTACATGATGCTCTTGATTGGTCTTTGTATATATGCTGAGGAAGTTATTCTCGGGCTCAGGACTCTTTTTGTAGCAGGAACTCCTTTGCATATTAGGTGACACACCCTTAATGTAGCCAATCCTCCAAGAGCTTACAGTAGCCCCTGTAAGAAGAGCTCTGTAAGCTCTTGGAGAATTGCCTACATTTAGGTTGTGTCGCCTAATATGAAAAGGAGTTCCCACTATAAAAAGAGCCCTATTCGGGTTACAATCAACATGTGTACAGCTAAATGTACAGCTAAATGTCTAAACAAGACATGTCCAATCAACACATGTCCAGTTAAACCCTGCATTTATCCAGGTAGCCATCCTCGGTTTCATTCATACAGGGAATGTACACTGTCAGCTCTTTCTTGCAAATAGATGTGTGAACCTACAGGCTTTCTCAGGTTTCTGGTCTTGGGAATCTCTCCCTGTGGCTTTATAGGGAGCAAATCTCTCCTTTCCTTAGGAGCTGAAACAAAACAGCATCCAGGTTAGGCCACATCCTTGATCTAGGACCTCCCAGATACCATCATTCTGCTGACTATTTCCTATCGCAGGGTGGAGGCATTTCCCTGTTTGTCCAGGGAAACTCAGCTGCCTTTATCACAGCAGTATGCTTAGCCTGGACCCTCCTGACATTTTCTTGAATTTTCCATAGTGTTCTTAACATCTCCTCAGCAAATGCCAGAATATTTGGGGCAGTGCCTAAAGTGGGTGGAGATAGGAGACAATGTGATGTCAGTTCCAAAAGATACTCTAGGATGCCTCCCTTAGGTTAATTCCTAGAGTGTTTCTATGTGAGAGCCATTTATCTCTGACTTCTGACTTCCTCAGGGGCAGGGAATTGGTGATAACATAAGGGGTGTCCATCACAAGAAACCCAGCTGAGAATTCCCCATATCAGGTGGGTAAATGGGAGGCCTCATTCCCCAACATTTTGGTACAGGACCCATGTCAGGCCTTTTGTTGAGTTGCTCACTACCTGATCTCAAAAAGAGTGGCCACAGGTTCAACAAAGTTAGGAACGCCTGAATTAGACCTGCAAATAATTTCTTGAAAGCAAGGGGCATCAGTCACAATGGATAGACATTCAGATTTGGTTTGATTTATGCCTAGGGTTGCTAAACTGTAGGTGGTGACTGGAGATCTTTTGGGATTATAACTGATTTTTAGGTGACAGAAATCACTTCTCCTGCAGAAAATGGCTGCTTTGGAAGGTGGGCTCTATGGCATTGTACCCCATTGAAGTCCTTATCCTCTCCAAATCCCACTCTACTCAGGCTCTGCTCCCCAAATCTCCATTTAATTCCTAACTCGGAGCTGGTAACCCCATTTATGACCTCAGGGCCTACTACCAAGGCTGTCCAAGTCCCTCATGTCAAAGGTTTCATGGATATCCAAGTCCATGGGATGGAGACATGGAAAATGCCATGAAAATATGCATATAGGTTTGCATATCACTAATTAGTTGATAGATGTAGCTATCTGGCAGTCAGCAAAACAAATGCCTCTGACATATCAGTACTCAAGGTATGCTTTATGAAAGATGCTTTAATAAGCATGACTGATTTGCCACAGTGTCCAGATTTATGAATATGGCATAAAGACACAAATCAATGTAGCTAAGAAATCTGCTGGAGAAGTCTGAGTTCTTGAAAACATTTCACCTGTTAATGAGCATGAGGATACAGCTTAGGACGTATTTGAAACATCTACTGCTCCTAACAAGTTAATAAAAAAAGAACTGCTGGGTGTGATAAATGTCTAGGAAGCCTATAAATAGTAGACATAAAATAATTAAACGTAAGGGGTAGAACACACATTGGTGGATTTTGGAAAAAGAATACCGCCGAACTTCAGAATACAAATCTCGAAGACAGAGAGATACACAAATTCCTGTCAGGAGGCGATGGGGAAATAGACAATAAAGACAAGATTTTTTTTTTTCTAGAAAAGAATGCAGGTGACCCTTTGCCTCAACTACCACATGTTTTGCATGAAGAAGTGCTCAGCTACGTTAGTTGACACTGGGGTGCCAAAGGAACAAACATCTCTCCATCCCCCCCTCCCTTCCTTTCCTCTCCTTCCCGAGGCACCTGGATTTCTGCCATACCACTGTTGTAGCAACCAAAGGAAGCACAAAAAGAAAGGCCGGGCATTAGCATCTTATTTTGTTGAAATATAACTTTCCTTGCCTGAATAGCCCAAGGAAGTTTGCCAGGTAAGCTAAAAAGGGTTCAAAAGGTAAGGTTAAAAAAAACAACCACTGAAAAGCAGCAAGTCGAGACCTAGCTTCAAAACCCAGCCCAAGAAAACATTTGTAAGGAATGTCCATCATGAGAAGCCCAGCTGCAAAAAAAAAAGTAGGGCCTTCAAAACCACCAGGCGCAACTACTGGCTTACTGTAGTTTTAGTGCATTGAGAGCACAGCATCCAATGCTGTCTGAAAGTGGCCGTAACAGCGGCAATAGAAAAGGCTCGGTGGCAGAACTGAGCAAGCCATATGAGGAGCAAGGAGGTGCTGAAAACAATACAAATTTATACATAATTACTGTAATTTAAATAGACATACAACTCCCTGTCATGCCAGTCGTGTCTGCTAGGTGCTAACCATTGACAGGGTTCCCCTGCACTCCCTACTTATGGCTAATTCTTTGGGATTCACCTCAAACAACATGGCTCGTTTCAGCAGCCCTTCTTCCAACTGTAGGTTCCTGTGGGTCTAGGGCTGCTGGTGGGGAAAGGGGATCTCCAACCTCAGACCCTGTTGCTTGGAGAAGTGGTGGGAGCATTTAGAAGAAGAAAAAGAGAAGAAGAGATTGGATTTATACCCCGCTCTTCACTTTCCCTTCCCCTCCCCGCAACAGACACCCTGTGAGGTAGGTGGGGCTGAGAGAGCTCTTTCAAGAACTGCACTTTCAAGGACAGCTGTGACTGACCCAAGGTCACATCAGCAGGTGAAAGTGGAAGAGTGGAGAATCAAACCCAGTTCTTCCAGATTAGAATCCGCACACTTAACCACTACACTAAACTAGTACTTAGCAGAACTTCTTACCAGAAATGACAAAGGGTAGCCCTAAGAATCACTGGAAATTCTATAGTTTTACTGTAGAGTTTCCACTGATACCTAGAGCTACCCCTTCTCACTTCTGGGATGAAGTTCTGGTAAGTGCATGAGGTTGTATTAAAAAAAAAAAATCACTGTCACTTCTGGGTTTCCCCCACACAACTATTTTCCCACCCCAACCGTCCCACTGATTACCAGGCTTGGCCTGGCAACCTTAGTCATTGATGATATAAATATTAGCAGCCCTGTTATAAAATATTTAGTAGTTTCCAGTTTATTTTATTGTAATTAGCCATTGGCTATTACAAAATTACAAAACACAAATTGTGAACAAGCTATAGGTTAGAGTCAGAATATACAAAAATACCAGAGATTGGTAACAAAATATGACTAATTTAATACAGTTGCCTAAATAATGCCCCTTCCCAATGCCTTCTTGGAACATATATTCTTTGGAGCAAGGGCAAACAATGAAACTTTATAAGAGACATATGCATCAATGTCAGATAACAAAAATGATTTTTCCCCTCAACTGGGTAAGCACTAAGATCAGATAAAATGTCTGCTAAAAATTTAGCCCTTGGTCTAGAATTCAATGGGCAAAAGAGAATATAGTAAGGTAAATCCTCAAGTTCATGGCTACTACAGATACATAGATGATAGGCCAATGGAGTTTGATTGAATCAGCCCTCCAAAATTGCTGTTGGCATTGATTGAAACCGTAGAGAGGTAAAGGATGCTGTAAGTATGTGTTTAGAGATATTAACTAAGTATGGAGTGCTAGTGTGGTTAAAATATTTAGTAATTTATGCAAAAATAGAAAATGTGAGTGGAGCACTAGAGTGGGTCGTTAGTTCGAGTTTTTCTTCACATACCATCCTGAAAGGAACAAATAATTCACATGCGGCTGCTTCACACAAGGACACAGTTTGTACATACTACATGAGATAAAGGTACTCAAACACCCATTGGTTTGATTCAAGTTTCTGTTTGCCAGTCACAAACAGCTGCCCAATATATATATATATATATATATATATATATATATATATATATATATATATTTTTCCATTGAGTAGTTTGGCTACTTGCAAGCAAATCAAGCCTGTTCATTGGGTTTCTTTTTGTGCATTCAAACTGTACAATACAGTATGGCAGGCAGTAGTCCATGCTCACATTCTCACACAGACCAATGGGAATCCAACTTTTCCCCACCCCACAGTGAAAGGCCACTGGATGCCACCTGGCAGCCAATTATATAAACAGTGAGCTCGTTTATCAGTCTGCTAATCATTATAGGCAAAAAAAAAAAAACATATTATTTTTTAGTCTTATTTATTTATTAGATTTTTATTCCATCCCTCCTCCAGAATGGGGCTCAGAGTGGCTAACAACAGAATAACAACAACAGCAGCACCAATACTATAAGTTCACTAAAATTCAATTAAAACTCAACACACAACTTTTGGCATCAACGTCCACAGTGTCTGACATTTCAGACAGAACCATTTTAGTAATGGTTCCCTACTGCATCTGCCACCTGGAAACAAGTACCTCATTGGATACAGGCTTCAAGCGGGAAATCAGGGCATTAGTGATTGGTGTGACAGATGTTGCTAACCCTTCCATGCTCGCTGTGAGTCAGGGGAAAGTTGTCAGGTTTCCAGCTGGGGAAAAGATGCTCATTGGACAGCAAGTCTCACCAATCACTTATGCCCTGATCTCCTGCCTAAACCTGCTGTCCAATGAGTACTTGTTTCCAGGTGGAAGATGTAGCCATCTCATGTATCCCAGTGGAGTCCAGGCATTCCAATGGGGTTGCTATTGCACAGAGATCGCCCGTGTGGGTGAAAAAGGGTGGGGAAACAAAGTGGTGCAGTCTGAAATGCCAAACCACTTCAGAGATGGCTCCTTACCAGTAAGGGAAAGGCTGTGTGAAATGGCAGCCCTGTACTGGTTTACTCCAAGACGGTACAATAATGGCTTAAAAATGGCTTAAAAAGTGTAATGTGAAATTCCCCATTGTGTCTGGCATGCCCTGAGGAACACAGATAAATCTTTCAGGGCATGAGTCTCCTCAGACAAAATATTCCACCAGGTCAAGGCCATGATGGAAAAGCATAAGCTCCAGGCACCACCAAAAAAATATGTGAATGGGGCCTGGAGATCTCCTGCTTTTACAACTGATCTCCAGCTAACAGAAATCAGCTCCCATGGAGAACATGGCCGCTTTGAAGGGTGGACTCTATGGCACTGTACCATGCTGAGGTCCCTCCCCTCCCCAAACCCCACCCTCTCCTGGATCCAACCCCCAGACCATTTAGGGGTTTAATGGTTATTACTAGCACCTTAAATGTGACCCAGAAACCAACTGGCTTTCATTTAAGACCATGTTATCTCTGTTATTTCATGCATGCATGTTATCACATCGCCTTAGGGGAATCACAGCTTTCCCTCTCCAGCCTCACCTGATTTTCCATCACAACTCTTCACAGTCCTGAGAGAGAATCAACTTCATCCACAGCACAAGTGTAAGAGCAGCTGCAAGGCAGAAGGAACTGCGTATTCAGAGTTCAGAGTGTTCTTTTTTTTCTAATACTGTCCTACTCTTCTTCCTTTCCCCCTCTCATCGGCTGCTGCTTTCATTTAGTTCCCGGATCTTTTCCAAAACGGTTCCTCCCCAACTTCCTTTCCCCCAATAGTAGGCAAGCCACCATTTTTGTGTGTGTTTGTGTGCAGGGATTCCTGCAATGTCTGCCCAGGTCTAGATATTGGTCATTCACTTAACACTCCAGTGTTAAGTGAATGACTGTTATTGTTTTTCACCGGAAGTCCTTGCATACTTACAGGTCTAGATATTGCCAATCTCATCCTCCCCCTTTTTAGATTTCTTAACTTTTTAAAGAAATCCAGCCCTGTGCCCCCCCCCCCGGTTTGTGGATTTTTATTTTTATTTTAAATCTGCATGGTGGAGTCATATGTGAGAATTAGCTGTATGGTGCAATAAATAAAACATCATTTGAAATAGATTTCTTCATGTCCAGATCTTCACGGCATAAAGAAGCCCAGAAAAACAATATCCTTAGTCATTTACTGTTCCACGATGCCAAATGAATTTCCCATCATTTTATTTTCAGATCACAAGGACATTTCTAATCTGATAATGTAGCTTAAATCTTACTTGGGGGGAAGGGGGGATGCTAACACTGGAAAAGAACACAAAGGAACATGGCCTTCCTCAGAAGGAAACTTCATTAGTCTTTCATTGAAAACTGCATAAAGTAAAACGCTTGAAAGGAAATGGAAGAGCTGTGTTCCTTTTCATTTCCATTTTGAAGATCAACTCGGAGATCATGCCAAACCAATATGAAAAGCATCCAATTAAATTAAAATGAAGGTCAAGAAATACAAAGTTAATATTGCCATGACTGGTGCTGGCTGAGGTCAAGCAGCAGTCAAGGCCCCATGAACATTTGACGGGCTTAGTTAGATGACCCCCCTGACCCAGTCTGCTTACTAACCCATCCTTAATGCTGCTTTCTTGGCCTTTGGGAGGAACAGCATGATTGATGGTCCAGTCCTAAGCAGAGTTATTCCTTTCAAAACCTGTAGACTTCAATGGGCTTTGGAGGAACTGACCAGGCTTGCAAGGTTACCCACCAAGGACTCCTCCTGCCCCAGGCTTTGCTGCTCCTTCTGATGAAAGTCCAGTTGAGAGTCTCTGGGTAAAAATAAAAGGAGTAAGAAATTAGTGACATTATGGTGGGGGTCTGCTATAGACCATCAAGCCAGGCAGAGGATTTGGATGAGACACTCCTTGTACAAAGTTCTCAAAGAGATGGGACAGGGTGGTCATGGGAGATTTCACTGACCCAGATATCTGTTGGAAGTCCAACTCTGATAAAAAATAAAAGGTCCAATAAATTCCTGACTTGTCTTGCTGACAAGTTTGTTTTCCAGAAAGTGGAGAGGGAAGCAAGGGGATCTGCTATCTTGGACTAGATTCTTACCAGCAGGGAAGAATTGGTTGACAAGGTGGAAATGGTGGGCATCCTGGGTAGTAGTGACCATGTAATTTTGAAACTTACAGTCTTAGGGGAGGTAAAAGCTGTACATAGTCAGATATATAGGCTGGACTTTAGGAAAGCAAATTTTGACAGGCTTAAAATTATTCTGGGTAGAATCCCATGGTCAGAAGTACTTAAGGAGAAGGGAGTTCAAGAGGTATGGGAGTTTCTTAAAAGTGAAATACCGAAGGCACAATCACAACCAATTCCTGTGAGAAGGAAAAAATGGGAGGAGCCTAAAGAAGCCAAGGTGGCTCCATAAACAGCTTTCTAAAGACTCGAAAAATGAAAAAGACTCATTCAGAAAGTGGAAGGAGGGCCTTGTAACCAAGGATGAATATAAACAAATAACCAGTGGTTGTAGAGAGAGAGTTAAGAATGCTAAAGCTCAGTATGAGCTTAAGCTAGCGAGAGACATTAAAAACAACAAAAAAGGTGTTTTTTTTTTTCTTATGTGCAAAGTAAGAAAAAGAGCAAGGACATAGTAGGCCCATTGCGGAGACAGGAAAGTGAAATTCTAACAGGTGATGAGGAGAGGGCAGAACTGCTCCATTCCTACTTTTCCTGTGAGGGAAACAGTGCTAAATATGGCAAAAACAGAACACATGAAGAGGGAAGGGAGTTATAGCCTAGGACTGGCATAGGGATAGTACATAAACACTTAGTTTCTTTAATTAAAACTGTCCTCAGGACCAGATGAACAGCACCCAAGTGTACTAAAAGAACTTTCAGATGTAATTTCTGAGCCTCTGTCCATTATTTTTAAGAATTCTTGGAGAGCAGGTGAGGTGCCAAAAGGTGGGCAAATGTCCCCATCTTCAAGAAGGGAGGAAAGGAGGATCCAGCCATGCTGGGTGTCCCATCAGCTTGATGTCTATACCTGGGAAAGTTTTAGAACAAATCATCAGACAGTCCTTGAGCAGTTAGAAAGGACAGCTGTGATTATTAAGACCCGGCATGGGTTTCTCAAGAACAAGTCATGTCAGACTAACTTTATCTCTTTTTTTGAGAAAGTTACTACCTTGCTGGATCAGGGGAATGCTGTAGACATAGTTTATCTTGATTTCAGTAAGGCTTTTGATAAGGTTCTACATAGTATTCTTGTTGACAAATTGGGGAAAATGTGGTTTGGATCCTATGACAGTTAGGTGGATCTGTAACTGGTTGATAGATCACACCCAAAGAGTGCTTGTGAATGGTTCCTCATCTTCTTGGAGAGGAGTGACAAGTAGATCTGTCCTGGGACCTGTTTTGTTCAACATCTTTATCAATTATAAAGGATGGTATGGAGTTGTTTTCTGTTGCCTCAGAAGGTTGGACCAGAGCCAAAGGGTTGAAATTAAATCAGAAGAGTTTTCAGCTAAACACTAGGAAGAACTTCCTGACAGAGTAGTTCCTCAGTGGAACAAGCTTCCTTGGGAGGTAGTGGGCTCTTCTTCTTTGGAGGTTTTCAAACAGAGACAAGATGGCCATCTGACAGCAGTGCTGATTGTGTGAACTTAGGCAGATCATGAGAGTGAGGGCAGGAAAGGTTGCCTCAGTGCTTAGTTCTTGTGGCCCTTTCTTACATGCCCAGGGAAATGCTGATTGCCAGTTTGGGGTCAGGAAGCATTTTTTCTCCAGGCCAGTTTGGCCAGGGATCCTGGAGGATTTTTGCCATTTTCTAGGCATGGAAAAGTGATCACTGCAGATGTGGAGGGGGAGGTATTTGTGAATTTCCTGCCTTGTGCAGGGGGTTGGACTAGATGACCCTGGAGGTCCCTTCCATCTCTATGATTCTATGATGTGTGGTGGAGCAGTGAGAGCAAAATGGGGAGGGGAGAATTGACATCACATTGATGCCATGAGCCCTAGAGCACTGTAGTGCTCTAGGATTCACTCCAAATTCTATGATTTTACCATAGTTTTGAGTGACTCCTATAATATTGCACTAACATCATCTCCAGGTTCGTGCCAGAAGTTATATCATGGCATCAGTGCAGTACTGTTCACTGTGACTCTAATCCCAGTGGTTGTCAGCACTGGGGTGGCAATTCTAGATCTAACTTTATTTAGGATTGCACTTGATAGGATCCCAGAAGAGATGTGAATGTCTGTTATCGTTAGGTGAGAAGGGATAGCTTTTTTGCCTTGGGATCCTGCTACGGATTGTTTGCTTGGGGCTTACCTTAATCCTGAAACCTGCCCTGAATTATACCTCCAAATATTGTACAAGCGCTGTACACTATCTTCTTTGTACTACTCTTCTAGAGAGCATGTTTGTAGCTTTAGTTCCTGATTTAGGGGTTACTACATTTTCTGGATTAAACATTCTCCAGTCTTCAACTGCAATCTGAAATCATCTGTATTCATGAATTACTGCAGTCCACAGACAGGTTTGACTGGCTCCTTTCAGACTTATTGCCTGAACTGCCTGTTCAGCTGCTTAAAGGCGCAGCAGAATACATCACAACAATTTGCCACATAATGATCAAAACATAGTATATGTTGATGAACACCTGGGGAGAGATACGAAGTGTTGTTGCAAACATCTGGCCATCTTGACTTTCCAGCATGAACAACTCCGGTGTAGGTAGTTATGAAATCATCATCCTTCTTTGAAAAGTTTTGTCTTCTTAAGCCATTAAAAAAAAACAGTTTAAAAACAGCAAATCACATTAGGATCCTAATGGGATAACATTTAGTGCTCACTCTGTTTTGGTCATGGACTCTCCTGAACATTCCACACAGTGCCAAAATCAGTTGGCTCAATGATCTGTCACTCAGAATGTATCCCTAGTCACTGGCTGCATTGCCTGAGTCCCACCCAGCCACCACTCAAGAGTACTCGCGTGCCATTGGCCAGGTGCTGGGTTTGTTCCTCTTCCCTGCCCACTCCTTCAGCCACTGTGCCCTTTCAGAATTTCTGGCAGATGGCTTTCTCTCTTGATGAAGACAATTACCTCCTGTGTGAGACTTTTTCCCTCAGTACCTGTTGGTAGGTCTAACAAAATGGCAGTTACCTGTGTCTGTAAGATGACTGACGTCTTTGTGTTTAAAATATTCCCCTAATTAAGCTGTAGTTCCAGATAGGCATGGAACAGGGGGATCCCTCACTGGGTTGAATGGGGCTTCCTCATCTGCCGGCCTACAGTTCCCCGCTGCAGCAAGTTGGCTGGACTGGGGAATGAATGGAAGTTTCCCAGCTCTCTTGGGTAAGAGAGACAGAGGCTGAAGAAGATCCAGTCCAAGGAGAGGTCCTATCCTTAGCCCACAACCTCCAGAGCTAGAGAGTGTTGTGTGCAGGGAAATAGGATTGCATTTAACCCCTGTTGGTTCATGGTGTGTGCTTACTCCTACAGTTGTGCCTTATTTATTTAGTGTGTGTGCACTCCATAATTGTGTAAATAGTTAAATTATTTTATTTGGGCTAATAATCTGTGTTGTGCTCTGACCACATAGTCTCCCCCACTCTGCACAATACCAAAGGGAGGGGTAGCCCAGGGAAGCAAGGAAAGGCCAGACCCTTGGGTTGCCAATTTTCCAGGGATCCCTCAAAGACTGGGGATTCCATCTCCAAATAGGGAGATTTGGCCAGAGGGGTCTCACTGTCCCTTTAAAAAGGCAGTGACAATTCAGTGAGTTGTGGCAGCAAACTTAAGGAGTGAGATACGCCCATGGGACGAGGGTGGGAGGCGAACAGCTGAGTTGTAAACTGGAGCCCATTTTGCCACAGTAGGCAACCAAACTTGGTTCAGATAAAGGAAGGAAACTCTTTGTAGGCCTTTGTGAGGAACTCATTGGGGCCAGTCCTTACTAGGATTGCCAGCTCCAGGTAGGGAGATTCCTGGAGATTTTCTGGTAGAGTCTACGGAAGCCAGGGTTTGGGGAGGGGAGAGGCCTCAGCTGAACAGAATGCCATAAAGTCCACCTTCCAAAGCAGTTATTTTCTCGGGGGGAGGGGGAGATCTGTTGTCTGGAGTTCAGTTGTGATACCTGGTGATCTTCAGGCTCCCCCTGGAGGTTGGCTACCCTAGGCATCACAGTCAGTGCTTCAGAGCATGGTCTGCTAGATCCAGGTTCTTGCTGTAGAAGCTGAGTGGGTGATTTTGGACCAGACACAGATTTTCAGCCTAACGTACCTCACAGGGTTATTGTGCAAATCAAAAGGCTGAGAGGAGAATTATGTAAGCTGCTTTGGTCCCCATTACAGTGAAGGACTATATCCTGCAAAAATACACTGCGAGATCTCAGCCATCCCTTTGAATGAGGTTGGCAGGAGCCACCACCAAGTAAGGGCATGTCACAGCTTTCCTCTTGATTGTGTTTGTGTTAAGTGATGTCAAGTTGCTTCTGAATTATGGTGACCCTATGCTTGAATGTCCTCCAAGACATCCTGTTGTTAATAGCCTTGCTCAGGTCTTGAAAACTGGGGGTCGTGGCTTCCTTGACTGAGTCAATCCATCTCATGTCGGGTCTTCCTCTTTTCCTGCTGCCTTCAACTTTTCCTAGCATGATTGTCTTCTCCAGCGACTCTTGTCTTCTCATAATGTGACCAAAATATTATAGTTCAGTCATTTGAGCTTCTAGGGAGAGTTCAGGCTTGACTTGATCGAGAACCCACTTCTTTGTCTTTTTGGCAGTCCATAGTATCCATAAAACTCTCTCTGCCAACAAAATAATCGACTTTCTTCCTGTATTTTGCTCGATACCCCTTAATAAACAATTTCAATGCAGCTTAGTTGTCATGAGATGCCTCTCCCTGCATACTGAGGATTGCAGTTTTCTGTGGATCCTGAGAATTGTACTGGCACACTCACCCTTTCCCCCTGCAAGGCGGTAGCACAATTGGAACTTTGGTTGCAATCTGTTTTTTTTTTAAAAAAAACAACAACAACCCTGTATTGCTACTATGGAATTAAGGGATTTTGCTACTATGGAATTTTATTGTGACTTTTATTGGTTTTAAACTGTCTGATACAAATTTGTTTTTGTTGTGCATTGCCCTGAGTCCTATAGGGGAATGGGCAGTATAAAAGCCGAAAATAGTAGTAGTAGTAGTAGTAGTAGTAGTAGTAGTAGTAGTAGTAGTAGTAGTAGTAGTAGTAGTAATAATAATAATAATAATAATAATAATAATAATAATAATAATAATAATAATAAGGGCTCTTTTTGTAGCAGGAACTCCTTTGCATATTAGGCCACACACCCCTAATGTAGCCAGTCCTCCAAGAGTTTACAGAGCTTTTCTTTCAGGGGTTACTGTAAGCTCTTGGGGTGTGTCGCCTAATATGCAAAGGAGTTCCACCCACTTCCTTCCCAGAACTGCAGTTCTCAGGGATGCTTGGGAGAAGGTGTGGCTACTGAAACAGCTTAAGTCTATGGTAGACACGCCTGTCCTGGGGATGGCTCACATATTGTTGGGCTTTTGCACACAGAAACAAACTCTTTAGTCCAGGATGAAAGAGCTCATAGGTACCACACATGATTAATTGCCCTTGGATAATATATATTATGTCAAGGAAAAAAAAATTAAACACTGAACCTTTTGATCCACCTCCAGATTTTCCTACAACTAAATACATCATACGTGGACTTCTGAAACCTGAACACCAAAGTGATGGATCAATGTAATTAATCAATGCTGTTCAATGTGTCATGCATTTGCATATAAATCATCCCTTCATTAGGAAACACTGCCATCCATTTCCTTGCTACAGGGAGCTTGTGTGTTCTGGAATGGAGAATTTTTTGGTATGCATTAAAATTTAAGCATTCAGTGTCCTATTATTCACAATATCCTTTCACCATTGTTTTAATTATATGACCGCCATAGTGTAGAAATATGGTTACTTTAACATAAATTCAGCAACTGATCTGACAAAAATGTTTGTTGTTTTCACTGTCACTTAAGAGAGGACAGGACACAATGTTTTAAAAAGTGAAGCCAGAATTACATATATGTTGTTATGGCTAAGTGTCTGAAATAAGCAATAGGTTTCAAATAGTTTTCAAGTATCCTTTGAGAGGAATAAAAAATAGTGATTTGATGCACATGCTGAGCAATTGAGAGCCAGTTTGGTATAGTGGTTAAGTGTACATTCTCTAATCTGGGAGAACGGGGTATGATTCCCCACTCCTCCACTTGCAGCTGCTGGATGACCTCGGGCAAGCCACAGTTCTGTCAGAGCTGTTCTCTCAAGGACAGTTCTGGAAAGAGCTCTCTCGGCCTTACCTACCTCACCGGGTGTCTGTTGTGGAGAGGGGAGGGGAAGGAGATTGTAAGCCACTCTGAGACTCTGAGTTGGATAGATCGTTGAGATCTAGAGATGGTTTATTTAAGAGCGCTCTAACCACTGCCTCTTTTAACTTCTCTGGGCTGACCCCTGATCTCAGGGACAGATTTACAGTGCCCACCATGGAAACTCACATTCCATCATTGCTAGCTTTTACCAGCCATGGTGGTCATGGGTCCAAGAGGCAACTGGTAGGCTTCACAGGATCTAGGATCCTGTCAAGTTCAGTCCGTAAAAGCAGGCTGAATTGGTCCAACCACAGGCCAAAAGATGGCCAAGGGGCCTCCAGTTCATATACTGTATCAATATTAGCAGGCAGATCCTGGCAGAGCGACAAGACTTTATCCCCTTTCTAGGGGAGAAAAAATCTTTTTTTTTCTTTTCAAGAATCATTCTTATTCCCAAGCCATTTAATATTTTACAAAATGTCACCTGCTTGTTAATATTTCTAAAGGTATAAAATCTAAGTGAAAATCTTGTATATAAAAGAATTGTACTTGGGGAGAAAGCCTCTAAAAGTCATCGGTGTCTTCATGGTAACTGCATTTTCTTCCTTGAATGATGTTTATCTGTAACCCCTTGAAAAGCTTTTAGTTGTGATACAGAAGGTTCTTGTTGGAAGCAAGAACTGCATGTTCCCCCTTGAGCTTCTGATCTTAACACAGTTTTGCAGAGAAAGTACTTCAAGGCCTTGGGTTCAAAGGCATCATTTTTTCTCTTGATATTCCAGTTTGCGGTTTTGATATTCCAGATTTCTCTCTCTCCTTCTCTCTTTCCCTCCCCCTCTCTCTGTGCAACCTTTCCAGAAACACATTTTATTTCAATGGATTCTTTTCCCCTCCCTGTAAATGTCAGGAAAGGCACATAAATGAAGTGACACAATGAGCCTAAGAAAAATAGTATGCCGCAGAACTGAATTTGATCCTACAACAGAATTTACTAGTCGCTGGAAATCTCAAACAATTTTAACTAAGGGTTTATGAAACCATAGTATTTTATTAAGGGAAGTTGGACTGTCTATAAAGTGTATGAAAGGGGGGGATCAAAATTTATGAGTTACGTGGTGATCAAAAGAACCTGACTCAACAAGGTCAGCCGCTACATGAAACAGGCTGCTGGAGTAGATGGACCGCTAGTTTGACCCAGCGGGGCTGCTCTCATGTTCTTGCAGTGAGTTGCCCTTGAATGTAGCTTCAAAAGAGAACACAAGTTCAACCTTACAATAGACAGAGGACTAGGACTGTCAGGTTACCTGCCACAGCAACTTCCAGCACCCAAACCCTGGGTCTTATCCTCAATCTGTGGAGCAGTAGGAGGGGAAAGGATGGGGCATTGGTGAAAAAGCCATGATGTCACTTCTCAATGAGTGGCTGGAAGAGACATGACCATTTCTGTGACACTGCTCACCCAGAAGTGACATCATAAGAACATAAGAGAAGCCAATGTTGGATCAGGCCAATGGCCCATCTAGTCCAACACTCTGTCACACAGTGGCCAAAAATACCAGGTGCCATCAGGAGGTCCAGCAGTGGGGCTAGGACTGTTGCCCCCCTAAGCACCAAGAATATAGAGCATCACTTGCCCCAGACTGAGAGTTCTTATCTATACCTTGTGGCTAATAGTCACATGGACCTCTGCTCCATATGTTTATCTAATTCCCTCTTGGAGCTGTCCATGCTTGTAGCTGCCGCCACCTCCTGTGGCAGTGAATTCCATATGTTAATCACTCTTTGGGTGAAGAAGTACTTCCTTTTATCTGTTCTAACATCTAACATCATGGTGTTTGTGATGATACCCCCTCCTCAGATGCCACCCACAAAAAGCTCCCAAGGATTGCCAGCAGGGTGCTGGCAACCCTACGGAAGACTGAACCCATTAATTTTTTTTTTCTGTTATTCTAATGTATTCTTTCATGATAATGAAAATTAATCATCTAATAATGAGGGAACTTGCATTCTCAGAGAAAAAAAGGGAATTGTTCCCAAATAATGCCACTGAGATACAATATTTGTTATTTCATTAATTTATAGCCCCCTTTGTCCTCAATGAAGACCCAAAATGGTTTACATCATTATTTTCTTCTCAATTTTACCCTCACAACAACCCTGTGGGGCAGGTTAGGCTGAGAGAGTGTGACTGGCTCAAAGTGTCCCAGCAAGCTTCCATAGCACAAGTAGGGATTTGAATCTGGGTCTCTCAGATGCTACTCCGACACTCTAAGGGTCCTTTCCGCACTAGACCTTAAATCCTGTTTCAACCCTGTCCCCAAACTTACATCCGACACTGCACTTGAGTTCACCCCTTAATTATCTTGGGGTATTTTTTTGTTTTGTTTCCACATTACATTGAGGCCACACTGATTTTGCCCCACTGGTTTTGCCCCATAAACAAATGCTGTTACAACCAGGGATAAATGCAAGGTATTGTGTTGCAAGCTGAATTCTGATTAAGCTGGGGATGAGAGTCAAGTGCGGAAAGGACCTAATAGTGCTAATCAGCTATTCAGCAGGGGGAGAACTGTGAGCCAAAACAGATGTGATGCTGAGGAATTCATAATTCTCTGCATTCTTCTAAGGTGAACATCTACCACAAGGATCCCTGGTTTAAAATGTGGCCATGACATGTGTCGAGAAGGGGCTTATCTTTTCCAATCTTGCATGATTTACCAATCAGAATAGATGACAGATGATAGATAGATAGATAGATAGATAGATAGATAGATAGATAGATAGATAGATAGATAGATAGATAGATGATAGATGATAGATAGATAGATAGATAGATAGATAGATAGATAGATAGATAGATAGATGATAGATGATAGATAGATAGATAGATAGATAGATAGATAGATAGATAGATAGATAGATAGATAGATAGATAGACAGATAGACAGATAGACAGATAGACAGACAGACAGACAGACAGACAGACAGACTGACTGACCAATTGACTGATTGATTGATTGACTGATTGACTGATTGATTGATTGACCGACCCCATGCTGCTGCTAGACCTTATTTTCCTTTTCCAAGGCCAACAGTTTAGAAAAACGACAATATAATGAACAAATATGCTTTCTTCTTTCTGCTCACTTTTGGTGCTCTCTTTAATCCTATTTTAAATTTGCACAGTTTATACATACTGCTGTGCTGCCAATGCAAAGAAAAAAAGCACTTCAAATAGTTCTAATTAACAATGTTTAACACGGTGCAGCAGAAAAAAAGGTTTGTCAATAAAGTCTACTAAGCACATACTAGAGGTGAGCAGTTGTAATTGGTGAAACCATGCCAATTTGGAAAAGTTGCTGCACTCATGCTATGGCCTAGAACCAGGGTGCTTTGTAGGTGGAAACTGTTGGGAAGATACAATTGTGGACCTCACAGCATCACATATGTTTCAATAACATCTTCAGCCTTTTTTGTTTCCCATCCCAAACCTACATGTATCTGTATAAGGTCTACATAAACATGCACACACACAACACACATTCAAGGACAAACCAGCTATTTAACATAGAGCTTTTCCACATTCTCATTTTCCTTGCTTGTGTGTTCCTGTTGCTTCGGGGATGGGCACAGTCTCCATTCCACATATGTCTTGCCCCCCTAATGGTTGATTTGATGTTACATTGCTTTGTGTCAGGTATATCTCTCAGCAGATTTAAATCACAGGTTTTTATGCCAGACATAAAGTGATGTAATATAAAACCAACCATTAGAGGGAGCAAAACACATCCAAAATGGACCCCCCCACACCACCACCCAAAACAACAGGAACACACAAGTAAGGAAAATGAGAATGCAGAAAAGCCCATACAGAGAAATTTCCCAATGACCATGTCCTGGGAAGGGGGGTATTGGCAGCCAGGAGCAAGCAGAGGTAAAACCCAGTAGTTCTGCCAGTGTTGCAGGGGACCCTCTGCATAAACCTGGTAGTGATGCCAATGGTAAGTGTCAGGTCACCAGCTACCATTAGGACTGCTATCTGAGTCTGGAGGAGGAGGAGGAAGAGGAGGAGGAGGAGGAGAGGATTGGATTCGATTTATTCCCCACCCTTCACTTGGAGTCTCAGAGTGGCTTACAAACTCCTTTCCCTTCCACTCCCTGCAACAGACACCCTGTGAAGTAGGTGGGGCTGAGAGAGCTCTTCCAAGAACTGCCCTTTCAAGGACAGCTCTTGTCAGAACTATGGCTTGTCCAAGATCATCCAGCAGCTGCGAGTGGAGGAGTGGGGAATCAAACCCAGTTCTCCCAGATTAGAGTCTGCACACTTAACCACTACACCAGAAAGAAAGAAAGAAAGAAAGAAAGAAAGAAAGAAAGAAAGAAAGAAAGAAAGAAAGAAAGAAAGAAAGAAAGAAAGAAAGAAAGAAAGAAAGAAAGAAAGAAAGAAAGAAAGAAAGAAAGAAAGAAAGAAAGAAAGAGAGGGAGGGAGGGAGGGAGGGAGGGAGGGAGGGAGGGAAGGGGGAAGGGAGGGAGGGGGGAAGGGAGGGAGGGGGGAAGGGGGGAAGGAATGGGGGAAGGAAAGGAGGAAAGGAGGAAGGAAAGGAGGAAGGGAGGAAGGAAAGAAGGAAGGGAGGAAGGAAAGGAGGAAAGGAGGAAGGAAAGGAGGAAGGAAAGGTGGAAAGGAGGAAGGAAAGGAAGAAGGAAGGAAAGGAAGAAGAAAGAAAAGAAAAGTTACTAAAGGCAAAAAAAAAAAAAACACTTTATAAAACTTTCAGAGACTTTGGGATGATAGTTTATTCCCTATGCTCATAAGATTTGGGCAGAGTAAACTTGACAGGAAAGGGAATATGGAAACCTTGTTTATTTCTCCTTCACTGGTCAGTTCCCAGCGTGTTCTTTCTTATATATCACTCCAAGGCTTCATCCACACTTCATTGGATATTGTGCTATTGGTGCATTACACCAGCAATTCAGACCTGGATTCTCCTGTGTGACCAAACCAATTCAGTTGTGAAAGACTGCAAAACAGCAACGATAACACAATATCTGACAGTCAGTCTAGTATGGTAGTTAAATTGTCGGACTAGGATCTGGGAAACCCAGGTTCGAATCCCCGCTCCACCACAGAACTTATCTGGGTGACCTTGGGGAAGTCACACACTCTCAGCCTCACCTACCTCACAGGCTTGTTGGGAGGATAAAATGAAGAGCAGGATAATGATGTCAGCTGCTTTGGTACCCCACTGGGGAGAAAGGCGGGATAAAAATTAAGTAAATAAAATAAATATCAAAGGATGCATGGAGACCTTGAGCCAGTCACTGTCTCTACCTCACGGGAGAACAAAGTTGGAGTCCAGTGGCACCTTGAAGACCAGCAGACTTTTATACACATCTGAAGAAGTGTGCATTCTTCTTATACCTTGACTAAAACTTTGCTCTGCTGCTTCAGACCAACATAGTGACCCACCTGAATCCACCTACCTCACAGGGTTGTTATTGTGAAGATATAGCAGTCGAGGTGGGAGCCAGCATTGTACCGGGGTTCAAGTGTTGTTCTAGTATCTGGGAGACTCAGGTTCAAATCCTGACTCTGCCATGGAAGCTCATTGGGCGACCTTGAACCAGTCACATGCTCACAGTCTAAACTACCTCACAGGGCTGCTAAAATGGAGGGGGAGGGGAAGAGTGTTGTAAGCCACTTTGGCTCCTTAGTAGGGTGAAAAGTGGGATACAAGTGAAGTAATATAATTTTAAAAAAAATGTTTTACACTGCTTTGGGTTGTCACTGAGGACAAATAGGTGGTACAAATTATCTACCTAAGTAAATATTTATGATTTTTTTTTGTTGACCTTACATCTCAGTCATGCCCCTACAGCAAATGCAGATTATTTAGAAGGGCAGAGAAGACAGCACAAACCTCTCTCATTATTTTTGACTGTCTCTCAGCACCAGGAAGAACTGACTCCTTTCTTCCCTCAAGTGTTCAGTGTGGAGCAGAGAACCTGGAGTGGGATAGGAGGCCCTCCTGCCTCCCGGTTCTCTGCAACTCCTGGCAAATTGGGAGAAGGGGCAAGATCTCACTTCAAGCAGCTCAAATCTGACTGGTAATCACCAGTGTCCCCTCTAAGCTGAGTTAGTGTGAGCTACCTCACAGTTTTTTTAGCCTCCAGATCGTACAGTTTTTGTCTTCGCTCAGGAAGGCTGGTTCCAGAGCAAACTAGTTTATGCAGTAGCCAAATCGCTCACTCACAACCTTAATGCCAGTAGCTCACAAACTAGCATTTTTGCTCATAAGACTCCACAGCTTAGAGGCAGCATCAATCACCAGTACGCTATATTTTTCCTTCTAGCCACCTAGTATCTACTTTGGTGGCTCCTTTGTCACTGTTTTGGATCCATGCAACATCTATCTAAGCATTTAAAATTCAGGGTCTTATATATTTCAAAACACAAGCATGACTTCTAGAATGAACTTTCCCAAACGTGTCCGCATTGTATGATGGAGAACCGGCATTTTCAGTTGCATTTTCTTCCTTTAAAGAATGCAGCCTATTCAAGATTTATCGTTCACTCCAGTATACAGTTTTAAGGGAATCGGGCCAAGTATTCAAATCATGCCGGTACTGAAAGAAATGCGCAGTGAAGAGACCGATAATTTACTTGTTCATAAAAGTTTTATGTTACACATAAAATGTTATTGCTTTTAGTACTTAGTGGCGATGTGAATTGCGGCCCAGACCAGAAACTTATGCTGTGATGCAGCAGTAGAAAAGAATTATATAAGTCAACAAGAGAAGACTTATCCCTTAAAAAAAATGAAAAAAGATAGCTTCCTGTACTCACCGTTTCATGAATAAATTACAGAACAAAATGAAACAAAACAAATGTTTGCTTAAAATATCTTTACACTTGACTTATCCTCAGAAACAGAGCTAAACCATGACAATAGTTGATTTTTTCCCCTTAGTTGTAACCCTTATATCTGCATTAAGCTTTTGTATTTCAAAATATATTAATAAGGGTTACATGTGCCCCATGTGGAAATGGGTTGTGCAGTAAATGCCAGCTGGGCATCAAGGATTCAAATGGGTAATTCCTCGGAAACATTTCTATGATGGGCACAAACTAAATGGATGAGACAGTAAAGAACTGATTAAAGAAAAGATAAAAACAGAGATGATACAGATGGATTGATGTAAGATACACTCATGTAAAGGATAACATCATGTTGAATGATAAAGTGCTTTAAATATGAGATACAAAAGGAACAAAATAACCCCCTTTTGTGTTTCATGTGTGTGGATTAGTTTTGTGTGTTATGTTCTTAGTGTTGTTGTTATACTGTATTGTACTGTATTGTTTAGTTGTAGTCTGTTATAAAAATAAATAAAAGTCTGCCTCTTGGGGTCAGTTAAAAAAAAAGGATTCAAATGGGTAATTCCTGAAATTGCTGCCTCCCCTTCCAAAGAGAAACCTGTCCTTAAGTCTTTGGGACTGTGCCTTTGAAACAAAAACCACTAAATTTATCTGCAGACATTTGCCCACTCACCCCTCAAATGAAACACAACACAAGTTATGGGTTAAACAGGGAATTTATCTACACATAAGCTGATCCCCATTCTTTATACCATTTCAGCGCAAGTAGCCTTGTGCCTGTAAAGCAGGCTTATTAATAGGGCAAACCCACCTGGCTCAGAGCCAGACCCGAAATCCTTCTGGACCCCACTTGCCATGGCTCGCACTCTAAGTGTGTAGAAGAAGAGGAGGAGAGGAGAGGAGAGGAGAGGAGAGGAGAGGAGAGGAGAGGAGAGGAGAGGAGAGGAGAGAGAGAGGAGAGGAGAGGAGAGGAGAGGAGAGAGGAGACATTGGATTTATACCTCACCCTTCGCTACCCAAAGGAGTCTCAGAGCAGCTTACAAACTCCTTTTCCTTTCCCCTCCCACAACAGACACCCTGTGAGGTAGCTGGGGCTGAGAGAGCTCTGACAGAAACTGTTCTTTTTCAAGAACAGCTGTGCCAGAACTATGGTTTGCCCAAGGTCATCTAGCAGGTGGGGAATCAAACCCAGTTCTCCCAGATTAGGGCCCGCACACTTAACCACTACACCAAACTGTAGAAGAGACGGAGGAGTACATTCCTGCCCATGACTACTAAGCCTCAAGGTCCTTGGCTGGAATAGTCAGGGAATGGCTACCACTGCCAGAACTGGCCAGCCAGCCAGCCATCCCTGATAGGTCAGTGCTCCCGTGGTGAGCACCAATAGGCTCCCCCCACCCTCATGTGGGGGTGGACAAGGATATGGGGGGTGGGCAAGAGCCTGCACTTGCAAATACACAAGCACTGGTCATTTATTAGGAAAATTTGAATACCATCTCTCCAAAGACTTGGTCAAAGTTTTAGAAAAGTGAAAAACAAATTAAATCCACAAAAAACAATACAAAGCACTAATCCCACATTCTCAGTTTAGGATAGCCTAAAACAATCTTAAGTACGAGTCATACAAACAACACTCAGGCAGGGTATGAGCCTTAAGAGGAAAACTGACCACTCCGACAGTAGAAAAGTGCAAGAGTCCCGCAGCACCTTAAAGACTAACAAGATTTGTGTCAGGGCATGAGCATTCATGAGTCACTGCTCACTCCTTCAGATACAGCTAGAATGGGAGTCCATCTGTCCCATATCTTGGGCAGGTCTTACAAAGTGCCTTAATCTAACTGTAGCTGTATCTATTGCTCAGTTACTTATGCATCTTGGCTCTAATGAGCCCTTCCAGGCAACACCCTCCCCACCTACATGTAATGGTTGGTGACTTCTGGGTCAACGTATCTGAAGAAGTGCACTTGCACGTGAAAGCTTATATCCAGAATAAAACTTTTTTTGGTCTTAAAGGTGCCGCTGGACTCAAACTTTGTTCTGCTGCTTCAGACAGAACAACATGGCGACCCATCTTGACAACTCAAAGGATGGGATGAGAGCAGGGCTATTTTGGGGCAGGAACGCACAGGAACAGAGTTCTGGCTGGCTCCCAAGTTGGCCACACCCAGCAGGAACTCATTAGTATAATAGGCCACACCCAACAGCAGAAACTTATTAGGATTGGCTACATTAGGGGTGTGTGGCCTAACATGCAAAGGAGTTCCTGCTACCAAAAAAGGCCTGGGTTTTGACAACAAACAAGGTAAACAGAATAATAAGGAAAAGGTGGGTGTGGCTGGATGACTACACTTCTGGTAACATGGGGGTGTGGCCTATTATGCTAATGAGTTCCTGCTGGGCTTTTTCTACCAAAAAAGCCCTGGATGAGAGTCACATGGCTTCCATTAAATGCTTTAGTAAATGTTTTCACCTTGCACTTAAATGTCAACAGGGCAGAACTGAAAGCATTCCACAGACGAGGCACCACAGTCAACGGAACACCATTTCTAACTGCCACCAATGTAACATCGCAGGAGAGGCAGGGTAAACAGGCTTGGGATGAGGGACTCTGGACAGCCCGGGAGTAGGCAAGCTTTCATGTGCATCTAGAGCTGCTAGGTTGCCCACCATAGTGGGCAACAGCAACCTCCCATCCTTCTGACTCATGTTGCCACTCAATGGAGCAGCAAGAGAAACCATGGGGGGGGGAATCTTACGTGACAATGTAGGAATGTTCCAGATCTCTGTGATTTTTACCATAGAGATCTGTTTCTAGTGCATTGCTGATGCTATGCTATCACAGCACCTGCATCCTAACCTGTGCTCAGAATCAAATAGGCAGTCATCCAAGAACTTTCAGCAGGAACAACTATGACTTTATTCCAGACTCTCACACTTTGTGCTCCGTCAAGCTGAGCGCAAGACCAAATTAGACAAACTTGGTGTACTGGGTAGAGTGTCAGACTAGCATCTGGGAGACCTCTGCTTGAATCCCCACACTACCATGGAAGCTGGCTGGGTGATCTTGGGCCAGTCCCGTCACTCTCCTCCTGGCCTGCCTTCCCAAGGTGATGGTTGGAAGGATAAAAAGAGAGGGAAGGAGGAATGATGCTGTAAGCTGCTTTGGGTGCCTGTTGGGAGAAGTAGGGAGTACAAATTGAAATAAATAGAAACAAGACACAAAAGAACCCTGATGATGAGTGTCCATTTTTTTAAAGAAATGCAAATTAGATGTTTGAGGCAACTGTTTTGAAGAGCGGGGAAGGATCACGAGGTGTGGGGCACAAATCAAAGCTGCCTTACACTAAATCAGGTGAAGTCAATGAGAGAACGACAGCCTCCAAGTTTAAAGGAAGAAGACAATAAAAAGGCTGTGCGATACACTAATATACATCTTTATATAATCCAGAGCATCAATAATCAAAGCACTTTTACAGTCATATATGTCTCTTTTACAAAAATATAAATTTTAGTGAAGATGTTATAATAAAGTCCAATATTTGAAAAAGGCCCAATATCTGTATTCTAACAAAGTTTCCGGGTAATATGTTCGTTTCCGAGGTCTTCCTCAGAGAAGGACCAATGTAACTGCATAACTGTTAACTCTTCAGACTAGTCAGGCAAGAAAATCAATCAATATCAATATCAATCAATGTCAATATCAATCAATGCTCCATGTATTACAAGAATTATTTGGTTATGCAGGACATATCTAGAAATAGATAATGGGTCATCATTTTCAGCATAAACATTGCATTGTAAATCAGACCATCAGTCCATCAAAGTCAGTATGGTCTACTCAGACTCCCAGCAGCTCTCCAGAGTCTTTCACATCACCTACTGCCAGATCCTTTAACTGGAGATTCTGGTAACTGAACCTGTAACCTTCCGCTTGCCAAGCAGCTGCTCTGCCTCTGAGCCACGGCCCCTTCCGTGCCTTTTTCTTCCATGTCTTTTCTGCACTATGACCCATCTTGCCAACGTCGGTCTTTATCACAGGGCCTGCCACAGGGGCCCAGTCCACAAATAGCATGTTTGTCATCTACTAGGGCAGGGATGGCCAAACTTGCTTAACATAAGAACCACATAGAATAAATGTCAGATGTTTGAGAGCCACAGGACATAAACAAATATTACACACATTATAATTGGGAAATATGCAAATTTGATTTTTATTAACATTACATGAGACTGCCAAAAATAAAACCAAAGGGGTAAACACAGATATTGATAATGATATCTATTTGTCCAATGATATTTATTTGTCTAAGAGAGAGAGAGAGGTGGAAAGAAAGAATGAAAGAGGTAAGAAGAAAGAGAGAGAAAGAGAGAAACAAAGAAAGCAAATAGATGGAGGAGGGAGGGGGAGGGAGGAAAGAAGAGAGAAAGAGAAAGGAAGGGAGGGAGGGAGAGAGACAAAGAAACATGGGAAGAAAAAAAATGGAAAGAAAGCAAGTAGATGGGGTAAGGGGAAAGGTGGAAAGAAAGTAACTTTAACTTTAAATGTGCCTTCTAACCCCCTCATGCCCCCATGCTAGCTGGCTTGGCAAAGTGATTTAAAGAGACAAATGCCTTCTCCAAACCGGTTGGGGGGGGAGCTTTGAGAACACTTTTAATGTTGCTTTCTTTCTCTGCCCCCCACCTCAAACCTACCCAAGGAGGGGAACACTGGCTGGGGAAGGGAAGACCCATCGGGGAGACATGCTTCCCCTTAAGTTCCTCAGCCACCCTGCTGGGAGCCACACAATATGTGCAAAAGAGCCACATATGGCTCCCAAGCCACAGTTTGGCCACCCCTGCGCCAGAGCAAGGGCATTCTTGGTGGCTGCCCATGGCCTCTGGAAGCAGCTCCCCGAGAAGGTCCATGCCCTGCGGGACCTCTTAAGGTTTCATAGAACACACAAAGCTGCCTTTCTTTTGTGCAGCATTTAAATAACGATGAGAATGGGCGAGCTGGTGGGCTTCCCAGATTCACTGCAGAGCTGATGACTAGTCGTATTTTTAATTAGAATCTGCTTATGGCATTTATTTGTATGTGTCGGTTTCATTGCCTGTGTTTAAGTTTTAAATGCTAGGCTGTGTAAGCTGAGGAGAGGGTGTGGGTTATAAATGGAATTAACTGATTGATTAATTCCCAAAGCCCAAACTCCTGACTGGGAGAAGAGACAGATGTCTGGAGCTGCTAATCAACTTTTCGGCAGCAGAAGACAGGAATCACCACCCTTTTTGTGTCGTGTCGAATCAGCACAGAAGGTACTAGGCAGGGATGAGGAACCCAATAAGGGCTCAGAAGACACCTCCTGTTTTCTGCACACCTGGGACTTCAGGTTGCCAAGCACATGGGCAGCCACAATGCTGGTGAGCTGCATTAGGTGCTGTGAACACCACAAGTCATGCAGGCCCCCCCATATCCCATAAACTAGGAAACTCTGAACTTATTTAACCCAGGGAGGTTTAGGGAGAAACCCTGACATTTTAAGAGTCTTTAACTTTGTCTCCTGGCCTGGCTGGGACAGCAGGTAAAATTATGCCCCCCCCATACGACATTAATACTGCTAATCATTTCCCCTTCTTTTAAAATTGGGCTCTTCTCCATCCCCATGAGGTTCCTTAAATCAAGTGCCATACACAGAGAGAAAGAGAGCAGCTGCATATAACTCCCTTGTGCTGCATACAGAACAGGCGATTGGTCACAGCACTGCTTACGGGGGGATTACAGTTAGAGATTCATTGCTTTCAGGAATTGTAATTTCACATTTCACCAGTGAAAGAGAGGTCACACTCTCCTCAGAGTAGGTGTTACCTGCCTTCGGAATGCTAAAAATAGCAAGCCCATTTGATTCCCCGGCTACCTGCACAGAACTTGTCACTGTGACTTAATTTGATTTCGGAAAGAACAATGACCCTGGGATGCATGTGTGTGTCTATGTTTTTATGTCACGTAGCCGATGCGTGTGTGATCGCCATCCATTTGCCAATGCATTGAGTGGCCTTGAAGTTCATGTAGGGCTGAATTAATGTCCATTCTGAACTGGAATGGGGGAGGGGTGCCACAGTGGTAGAGCTTCTGATTCACACACAGAAAGGTCCCAAGTTTAAACTCTGGCATTTCCATTTAAAAGGATCAGGTAGTAGGTGGTGTGAAAGACCTCCACCTAACACCCTGGAGAGCTGCTACTAGTCTGAACAGTGCTGACCTTGATAGACCAGTGGTCTGATTTAAGTATGTGTTCATTTATCTAGTTTTGCTACATTGCCATAGCCTTCTAATCACATTGGTTAACTTCTGTGACATTTGTTTTTTTGTAGATTTGCTCCAGACAATGAAAACTTAGGATACAAGTTAGATATAATCCAAAATGGCATTGTACTTTCACCATATCTGAATTGGATTTATACCCCACCCTTCACTACACAAAGGAGTCTCAGAATGGCTTACAATATTCATTCCCTTCCCCTCCCTACAACAGACACCCTGTGAGGTAGGTGGGGCTGAGAGAGCCCTTTTGAGAACTGCTCATGAGATAACAGCTCTGAAAGAACTTGTAATTGACCCAAAGTCACACCAGCAGCTGCATGTGGAAGAATGGTGAATCAAACCCAGTTCTCCCAGATCAGTCTGTGATTGTAATCGTTACACCAAACTGGCTCTATGGACATTGGCAAAGCAAATGTATAAGCAGCTCTGGCTCTATGACATGGACAACTTGGGACCAGAACACTACATTCTATGGAAAATTCCTATCATGTAGCAATTCCAAAATATTTGCTTTAGAGAGTGACATAACAACAACAACAACAACAAAGCCATGTACACTGAAAGGCGTACAATCTAAATTTGATTGGAGTGCAGCAGACCATGGCTGATTACCCACTACAGCTGCCTCGGGGTTGCGCCGCCGTTTGCCCCAATACTATTCGTCAATTTCACACCCGAAGCCGCGGGGCTGCATTTTGACCCGCGGCTTCGCCCGATTTCCCCCACAGTTTCGTGATCCTGTTTTTTGAGGATTACGAAACTGCGGAGAAAATCGGGTGAAGCCGCGGGTCAAAATGCAGCCCCGCGGCTTCAGGTGTGAAATTGACGAATAGTATCAGGGCAAACGGCGGCGCAACCCCGAGGCAGCTGTAGTGGGAAATCAGCCCATGGCTTGGGAGATGCAGGTTCCTATCAAGACACAATCATAGACCTTGTTGGAAACTTTTGGTCAGCCATTCTCTAGCAACCTAACATGCCTTACAGGGTGGTTGTGTGAGCATAAAACAGAGGAAGGAAGAGCCATAGATGCACCTTGAGCTTCTTGGAGGAAAGGTGGTCTACAATTGTACTAAACCAAACAACTTTCACTACTTATTAAACCGTGCTTGATTGTTTTTGAAATTGCTCAGATCTTTTGCCCAAGGAGAAACCCCAAAGACTGGCTTCAGGTTTTGCATTAGGTAAAATACCTGTGGGTCCAAATAGCCCAAGAAGAGACAGAGACTTTCTAAAGAAAGTAACAAGCATGTTACAAAAATGGCCAATCAACAAATGATATAAAATAAGCACCCCCAATGAACAGACACTAATATGATCTATACAATTCAGACCATTGGTCCACATAGGCCATTACTGTTCATTTGAGCCACTAAGGCATTGTAACAGATATTGTAAGAGGTTTAAAAGTGCTGTACATAACTCCAGGGCTGTGAAGGGTTAATTCTTCACTGAGCCAGAGAGCTTTGAATGACAGGCTGCTCTGAGCAATCTGATCGGTCAGCATCAGCTGAGCAGACAGTCTTGAGAGAGCTGGATGCTGAGGAGAAAGTCTGAATTCTGGACTAAAAGAGTCTAATTTCAGCCTTAGCTGAGAGCTGTTCAACACAGGCAGGAGAACTGGGGGAAAGTTGGCTAGGAGGTTTGGGAAATAAACTGAGACTCCCATTCAGGAGTCTCTAGGGAGAGAAGATCCCCTACCCAGCTGAATAGGGTGATATCTCTTAAGAATACAGAGATCCCTGGTCTGGTGTGGTTAAAAACTGTGTGGAGAGACCTAGGTTGAATTCAGACTGGCAGTTTGAAGTGCGAAGGAGTCGTAGCAAAAAAAGACCCAGGACAACGTGTTCCGGGTTTTCCCGGTCACACTGCACAGACCGATGTGGGAGCATACTGGGGAGTAGGCACAAGGGATGTTCACACTGTTGGCCAACCCCTGGTGGAGGCACGGCTGTAAGGCGCGGCTTTCTTTTTGGTAATCTGGAGATATGCACATATGCACATAAGCGCACAAGCAAAAATCGTGGCTTTTAGCGCTCACACTTTGTTGGTGCGGGATGGACATGAGATAAACATGCTTTCCAGGGTTTGATACCACTTTCACCAGGTATTTTTTTTTTAAACTTGGGAGGGAAGTGTTACAAGACGGGTTGAGTACGGCTGGGGAACACCTGACAGATGTTGCCTGTGTGAACGGCCCCTTGAATCCATTTGTGAAACGTTTCTGAAACATGCCAATCTCAGGGCAAACTGCCTGTCTGAACTCGGCCCTAAAGAGTCAGTCAAAAACTGGTGTTCCAAGAGAAGGGGTTTGGGTACTGGGACGAGGGTATCAGCCCTCTGGGCACCAAAAGAGTCAGCTATTATACAAATGAAGTGTGCTGGAGTGATTTGGGGAAACCCAGGAACAAAACCATCTCAAAATAAAGAACTATAGTAATTGTGAATAATTCAAGAAACTCTCGGGAGCTTGATATATAAGAGTAAGAGTTTGTGCCTATACTATATTCCTCAGTATTTCCAACCCCTGACTTCACCTGACCTTTCTCCTTGATGTTATTTTTTTAAAAAAACTGTCTCAAGTGACATTTTCTGTCATTTAAGCTAAAGGGAGACCTAACCCTTCCCTCAGGTCCTCGGCTGAGTAAATAGCCATTACATTGACACAAGATGGGGCTGCTAAAGCTACTGTAAAAGGAAGAATACACTTTACCAGGGCTGCTCAGTCAGTGAAGGGACACAAATAGAGAAACAGAAGAGATTTTTACCTCAAAGGCAGGGAAGTGGATGGGGTCTGTCATAGACCTCCTCCAAGGACCTGGTCTGAGAACTTTTCAAACATAGACCTTTGGGACCTCTTCATAAGAACATAGAACATAAGAGAAGCCAATGTTGAATCAGGCCAATGGCCCATCTAGTCCAACACTCTGTCACACAGCGGCCAAAATATACCAGGTGCCATCAGGAGGTCCAGCAGTGGGGCCAGGGCACCAGAAGCCCTCCCACTGCTGCCCCCTCCAGCACCAAGAATAGAGTGCATCACCTGCCCCAGACTGAGAGTTCCCATCTATACCCTGTGGCTAATAGCCACTGATAGACTTCTGCTCCATATCTATATATCTAATTCCCAAGTGGCCCCCTATGTGCGGATATCTAAATCCGCACATCGGGGGCACCTGGGGGCAGGGAGATTTTCCTGTGCACGTGGGGCAGTCCCCACGTGTGCAGAAAAATCTAAAAAGTTAAAAAAATGATACGGGGATCTTTAAATCCCCAAAAAAGTAAAAGAGCCCTCCCTGTGCATGTGCAGGGAACGCTCTACAAACTGGCCGTTGAGGGCGGGAGAAGGCTTGGCGGGCCAGCCGGCCTCGCCACTGCTGCTGGGGAGGGAGGAAGGGGGAGGCTTGGCGGGCCGGCCTCCCCCCCCGCCGCTGCCGCCGCCGTCCTGCTGCTTGGGAGGGAGGAGGAGGCTTGGCGGGCCGGCTGGCCGGCCGGCCGCCCCCCCCTCCCGGCCGCCCTCTGGCTCCGCCGGCCGAGCACGAGCAAGCCGCCTCCCGGGCTGATGGACGAGGGCAAGGCCGGGAAGCCGCACCGGTCTCGCCCGCACACCCGCCCCGCCTGCCACCACGGTAATGGCCGCCGCCATCGTCCTGGTGCTTGGGAGGGAGGGGAGGCTTGGTGGGCCGGCGGGCCGGTGGGCCGGCCGGCCTCCCCCCCCACCGCCGCCACCTCCTTGCTGCTTGGGAGGGAGGGGGAGGCTTGGCGGCCGGCCAGCCTCGCCGCCTCTCCGCTGCTGCTGGGGAGGGGGAATCTCGGCGGGCCGGCGGGCCTTGCCGCTGCTGCTGCTGCTGCTGGGGGGGGAGGGAGGGGGAAGCTTGGCGCCTGGAGTACTCCCTCCCCCCGTGAGTATCGCGGGTCCGCCTCTTGTGTTTATCTAATTCCCTCTTGAAACTGTCCATGCTTGCAGCTGCCACGACCTCCTGTGGCAGTGAATTCCATACGTTAATCACTCTTTGGGTGAAGAAGTATTTCCTTTTATCTGTTCTAACCCGACTGCTCAGCAATTTCATAGAGTGCCCACAAATTCTTGTATTGTGAGAAAGGGAGAAAAGTACTTCTTTCTCAACCTGCTCAATCCCATTCATAATCTTTTAAACCTCGATCATGTCACCTCTCAGCCGTCGTTTCTCCAAGCTAAAGAGCCCCAAGAATTTTAACCTTTCTTCATAGGGAAGGTGTTCCAATCCTTTTATCATTCTAGTTGCCCTTCTCTGCACTTTTTCCAATGCTATAATATCCTTTTTGAGATGTGTTGACCAGAACTGTACACAGTATTCCAAATGAGGTCGCACCAATGATTTATACAGCGGCATGATGATACTGGCTGATTTGTTATCAGTTCCCTTCCTAATAATCCCCAGCATAGTGTTGGCCTTCTTTATTGCAGCTACACATTGTCTAGACATTTTCATCGAGTTATCCACTACGACTCCAAGATCTCTCTCTTGGTCCGTCTCTGCCAGTTCAGACCCCATCAATGTGTATTTATATTTAGGATTTTTGGCTCCAATGTGCATCACTTTGCACTTGGCCACATTGAATCCCATTTGCCACGTTGACGCCCACTCACCCATCCTCAACAGATCCCTTTGGAGTGCCTCACACTCCTCCCTGGTTTTCACCACCCTGAACAACTTCATGTCATCTGCAAATTTAGCCACATCACTGCTTACTCCCAATTCCAAATCATTAATAAACAAGTTAAAAAGCATCAGTTCGAGTACTGATCCCTGTGGTACCCCACTGCTTACCACCCTCCACTGAGAAGGTTTCCCATTTATACTCACTCTCTGTTTCCTATTTATAAGCCAGTTTTTGATCCACAAGAGGACTTGTCCTTTTATCCCATGACTATTGAGCTTACTTAGGAGCCTTTGATGAGGAACTGTATCAAAAGCTTTCCAGAAGTCAAGGTAAATAATATCTATTGGGTCCCCCTTGTCCACATGTTTGTTCACTCCCTCAAAAAACACTAACAGGTTAGTGAGACAAGATCTTCCCTTACAGAACCGATGCTGAGTCTGCCTCAATAGTTTTTGTTCATTAATGTGCCTACTAATTCTTTCCTTAATAAGTTTCCACCAACTTACCTGGTATCGATGTCAGACAGACTGGCCTGTAATTTCCCGGATCTCCCCTGGAGCCCTTTTTAAAGATGGGAGTGACATTAGCTACCTTCCAGTCCTCAGGAATGGAGGCAGATTTTAAAGAAAGATTACATATTTTTGTCAGGAGATCCACAAGTTCACATTTGAGTTCTTTCAGAACTCTCGGATGAATGCCATCCGGGCCTGGTGATTTATTAGTTTTTAAATTGTCCATCAGTCGGAGGACTTCCTCTCTTGTCACCGCAATCTGCAATCTTCCATGCAACCCATGTGGTCTATCATTGCACTAGGATCCCCCTCCATAAGGAATACATGACACTGCTGGGTTACAGTGGTTAGACCTCTAACCACGCATTGTCTACTGTGATAGTAACTCAGAACTTCATTTTGTTCACTCTCCACCTGACAATGAGTCATCCCCTCCTACTTAACTTGTCATTGAGTGCCAATGGGTGCACAGAGTAACTGATGCATAAAAAGACTAGAAACACCAGATTTTAACAAGGATTTTCAGATCTGTTCTACTAGGCTCCCTACTAAAACCATCAGTTTCTGACCTGGATCTGCCCCATTAGCAGTGTCACCAATACTCATCCAGAGGGCCCTTAGCGTCAAAATCAGAAGTTGGCAATGTTTGTTGGACTTTGATAACCCATGAGTACCATCAATCTATGTTGTTGGATCTATATTGTTGGATAATCAGCTGTTGTAAGGAGGCATGGTTCCTGCCCTAATAACTATGGTACTTTCTATCAGCAAGATAGAACTCTGTGGGACTCTGTGCATAGCTCTCAGAGAAAGCCATTTTAAAGCAAGCTATAACCATTGTTTTTTTTTTTTTTTAAAAAACAACCTTAACTGAAAACAAGAAAGATTCCAAAAGAAGCAGTGGTATCGACTTGCAAATATCATAGATAAGAGCAATAGACTTCAGTAGAAAGTTTTTATTCACCAGCTGTCATATACCTCAAGCAATTTAGAGAACTGTTTCTGGAAAGTTGCCAGAAAGATTGGTGGGTCATTTGCACAAAGCAAAGTGGGAATGGCACTTCTACAGAATGCTCTGCAATTAGCAGTGAGCTTTTCTTTCCCTCTTTAATTTGATTATTATTGTAATTTGTAACATATTCTCTGTGGATAATCGGTAGCAAATTAGGAAGAGTCAGAAACTGCCGAAGGTGTTGAAGCTGCTGGAGTGAGCGACTCAACATGCCTGGACGTTGTGGGGTGCTACATCACTCTAAGTGTGTATAGGTGTTATCTCCTTCAATGGGATGCCTCTCTTTGTCTTAACCTGGGAGATGCCCTCTGACCCCTCCTCTCTCTCGCTTGGTCCTCTCTCTCCTCACATGGCAATCCATGGAGACAGAAGATAAAAAAGGGAGACACAAATATAACCCAAAATATACCAGTACTGTTCAAAGGGTGAAGCTAACTTGAAGAAAAAAATATTATCAAAAATATATATATATTATTTATGGTATACCCAATAGCAAAAATTAAAAGATTACAAACATGTGGTCTGAAGGTCAGACTTCATTGAACATCAACATGAGCCTGAAATAAGCTTTAGTCATTTTACATGCAGAGTTGATGATTTCACTTACATAGTTCATGCACATATCAAATGACCAAGAGGTAGGGTTGCCAGATCCCCTGGGGGAGGGGTTGCCTGCTTTAGGGTCCCCCATCTGCCGGCCCATATCTGGCCAGCGGGGGAACCCCACTTCCAAAGTGCCTGGATCTGGCCAATGTGCCTGGCACAATGACATCACTCGGAGGTGATGTCATTGCATCAGGCACGTCGCCGGGGGTTTGCCCTAGTATCTGGCCTGAAAACTCTATGGTATCATAGAGTTTTTAGCCGAATGCTAGAGCATCCCCCTGGCAACGTGCCTAGCATGATGACATCACTTCCAGGTGATGTCATCATGATGCTCACACTACACACACAGGCCAGAAGACCCTGGGAGAGGAGCTTCTTCCTCCCCCACCCGACAACCCTACCAAGAGGACCATACATGTTTCGGCCTCTAGGTCCTTCCTCAGTGGTCAATAATACTATGTTTTAAAAAAAAACAACAACATACGCATCCAGAAGCAAACATATACAAACCAAAGCAAGGTGTTGCATTCTGGTATGAAATTTCCCAAGTGTCTGGATGTGTGTGGCATTAACCAAGAATTACAATACAGTCCATGGAGACTTCCATGGAGACACACATCTCTAGAGATGCCTCCTGTAGAAACAATACCCTCTTATTCCCACACACGTGATGCCGGACAAGCTGGCCATTTTTAATAGGGAAAGGACTCTTTAGATTGGGCTCCTTTTCTCTTCTTTTGACTGCAACCTGAAAGTGAACTGGATCTGCCTGAATAAACGTAAGTTTCCCTTTCTTGCAATATACTTCTTGGGAGATTTATTTACTGCACTCAGGATCACGTTTCTTGACTAGGTAAAACTCTGCTATATTAACCGAATGTCTCAATGGAAGCATTGTGTCATTTTCCTTTTCCATGAATTATTTTCCCCGCTTTTCAGAAATGAGTTATGAGCTTGACCTTGTATACCTCATGGCCCCATAGTTCAGCTCAAAATGCCTCAGAAGGAAGCAAATAGTTACTAAGGAACTGAATGTTTCATTTCTTCCACAGGGAGAAAAAAAGTTGTTTTAATGACATTTCGAACAAATGAAAAACAAAACAAAACAAATCCCCCCCCAAATAAAAGAGAATTCCTTCCTTGCTATTTAATTATATGGCAACAGACCCCCTCCCCCATATTGTCATTACATTTGACTCTACAAAATCCCCACCCCGTCAGAGTCTTGGTATCCCTGTAAGACTAAACCAGAACAAATGGTGATCTGTCCATGACAAAAATAACCATCATTAGTTCCTCCATCCTCAGATCACATTCTGCTCACCCACAACAAAATACCAGATCAAGAGTATGACCGTCATAATGTGTAGGGCCAGTTTTTACCTGAAGCAGGCCCATGGTTGTCATGGAGGCCATGAAATCCTGAGCTGCATCTGATAAGACAGCCTCAGCATGAATGTTGAAGTCCCCCAGGACAACCCGCTCAGGAGTCCTCAACACCACCCCCAAGACCAGCTCTGTCAGCTTAGGAAGAGAGATTGTTAGGCAATGGGGTGGGTCGTACACCAACAGAATCCCAAACCCGTCTCTCAGTCCCAACATTTGGTACACAGCCTCAGCATTTGCCTGGATGGGGCACCATGCTAAGGGGACAGAATCCTTGTAGACTATAGCAACAGCACTTCACTGCTTGCCAGACCTGTGGCGATGTATCACCAAGTACCCCAGGGACATAGGGTTGTCAGGTCCCCCCTGGCCACCAGCAAGGGATGGGGGGGGGGGGCATGGTGGCCAGATTCAGCTTGGGAAATTCTTGGAAATTTTGAGATGGAGCCTGGGAAGGACCAGGACCTCAGCGGGGTACAGTACCATAGAGCCCGCCCTCCAAAACATCAATTTCCTCCAGGGCAATTGATCTCTGTTGTCTGGAGTTGAGCTGTAATTACAGGGGATCCCCAGGTCACACCTGGAGACCGGCATCCTAACCCCCCTCCTTTATGTCACTTTTATAGCACTTAATTCTGCGAATCAGGGCTAGCATAAATTTGTTATTACAATCAAGTCTAAAGTTTGTTCAAAGGCTAAGAATGTTAAAGTTGTTCAAAGGCTAAGATAGAAATAACTCACACTGCAACTGAACGAAGTATGAGTCCAGTGGCACCTTTAAGACCAACAAAGTTTAATTCTGGCTTATACCGAGAATTAAACTTTCCTGGTCTTAAAGGTGCCACTGGACTCAAACTTTGTTCTGTTGCTTCGGACCAATACAGCTACCCATCTGAATCACACTTTGAAACAAGCCCACTTTACTTCTTTATTTGTCTGAAATATTTGTCTGCAGTGGGGCTGCAGTGGCTCAAGTGGTTAAGATGCTGAATTGCAGACCAGAAAGTCAGTAGTTCAGCAGTTTGAGACCCGAGTACCGCATGACGGAGTGAGCTCCCATCTCTGGTCCCAGCTCAACCTAGCAGTTCGAAAGCAAGAAATTGTAAGTAGACAAATAGGTACTGCTTTGGTGGGAAGGTAACAGTATTCTGTGTGACTCAGTGTCTAGCCATGCTGGCTACATGACCACAGAAACGTCTTCGGACAGTGCTGGCTCTTCGGCTTGGAAATGGAGATGAGCACCACATACCTGGAGTCAGATTCGACTGGCTTTTGAGCAAGGGAAACCTTTACCTTTACTATCCTGACAAAATATTCTGGCACAGCTTTCAATATTCAGCACACACACACACTGAGAAAAACAGTATTAAAACCATTCAGTGAACCACTAAAAAAGAGCAGAAAGGTTTGAACTCCATTTATTTTTTTCCTTTTCTTTTTAATTATTTGAATGATAAGCTCAAAATTAGCAGATAACTTGTAATGGCAATCCTTAATTCACCACAAACTTAATGATCATTTTGCAATTGTTTTCATTCATGCTTTACTAAGTACTGCATTGTATTTTATTTCAATCTTCAATAAACAGTTTAAATCTTTTAAAAAAGAGCAGACAGACTATACAATATAAAAGCAGTACTGAATCGCTTACAAAACGCTGAGAACACTACTTCAATGCCTCTTCCCAGAATACAATGCAGAGTTAACGCTGAACAAATTTATATTATTTTAAAATATTTGGTAGCTAAAATATATACCATATTACTAAGTGGCAGACTACATTTCACAGCCATTCCATAAATTATGTACACGCAAACCGGAATTTGGCCTCACAACTCATAGGTTACAAAACCATTTGGGGGTCCCAACCTGCAGTCTGAGAACCACTGAATTAATCAAAAGCTAAGTGGGACATGAATATTTTTTTTGCCTGGCATCCAAGCAGAAGAGAGAACTAATTTGGACTCAGACAAATCTTTGCAGGGACAGAGTTCTTTATCCTTGGAACCAGTACACCTCCCTTTTTACTAGGGTTGCCAGGTCCCCCTGGCTACTGGCATGGGGAAGGGGTTAGGATTGTCAGATCCAGGTTGGGAAAGTCCTGGAGATTTGGGGATGGGGCCTGGGGAGGACAGGAACCTCAGTGGGGCAGAATGCCATAAAGTTCATCCTCCAAAGCATCCATTTTCTCCAGGGGAACTGATCTCTGTAGTCTGGAGAGGAGCTGTAACTCCGGGGGATCCCCAGGTCCCACCTGGAGGCTGGCATCCCTACTTTTTATACACATTGGCTGGGTACCTTTCCAAACTGAAAGCCAGTTTGGTGTAATGGTTAGGAGTGTGGACTCTAATCTGGGAGACCCGGGTTTGATTCCCCACTCCTCCACGTGCAGCTGCTGCTGTGACCTTGGGTCAGTCACAAGTTCTCTCAGAGCTGATCACTCAAAAGCAGTTCGCGAAACAGCTCTCTGCCCCTACCTCATAGGGTGTCTGTTGTGGGCAGAGGATGGGAAAGGAGATTGTAAGCTGCTCTGAGACTTCTTTGGGTAGGGGTATAAATCCTATCTCCTCCTCCTCTTCTTCTTCCTCTCCTTCTCCTTCTCCTCCTCCTCCTCCTCCTCCTCCTCCTCCTCCTCCTTCTTCCACATGGTTTATCCCAACAGCCTGATGACACAACATGCAAACAACACAACTGACAGAGCAGAAACTTGCCAGCAACATCAGAGAACACCCAAACATTAAAACTGCTGCCTAAATAACCATCATGGATAGCAGAAATTTTGAGATGGTGCCAATCCTCACCAGGCGAATAGTCTGTATTCTGTAAGTAAATATTCCACTAAGTCTATCTCTCATTTCGCTCTTGGCAACAAACAGCACCTCCCACAATGTTTTTACTCCTATTTCATTGAGCTACCATGAATTTCTCTCTCTATCTTGCTCTCTCTCTCTTGCTCTTGCTAGCTCGTTTGCTCTCTTGATCGTGCAAAATCAACATAAGGGGCTTCATCAAATGGCAAGATAAACGGCAGAGTCTTGGCTTCCTTTTCATTGTTTACCCAGTCAGGACTGTGATCCTTCTCCAAAGCCAGATCCCTACCTGTCAGATAGTTTACAGGGGGGAAAAAACAACAACAGCTCCATAAGGTGTCACTGTAGATCTAAGACGGGAAGCACAAATGAAATCTTAGAGATCCTAACAGGAGAAAAGCGCAGAATTTCTACATCATATTTTTTTTTTTAGCACTGCAAAGACTGAAATAGCCTGCTGGCTTTAAGACCTTGTGACGGACTGCAGCCATAGACCTCTATTAAACCCAAGCATAGAGCTAATTTCATTTTAATGGTGCCTTATTTAGTGAGTGCACTTTTATGTTTTGACACAAGTCCTTCAATAATTGCGGTAGCAAAAGTTCTGCTTTTGCAGTTCTTGCTAGTTGATAATTTACTCTTCTGTGGAGAGTTTCATAACAGCATCTTACAGAGGACTGTGGAATTTCTTGCTGCCCGAAGCTACCCAAATATTACTGCTTTAATTATTGAGTAATCATTCCAGAGGCATAGTGAGATAGTATGATGTTAGTAAAATTAAACAGAAGTCCAGGGGCATCTTAAAGACCAACAATATTTTTTTTCCAGCATGGGTTAACTGGGTTGCAAATCCTTCACTCATAGTGTTGTCAACTTCCAGGTAGGGCCTGGAGATCTCCTGGAATTACTACTAATCACTGGACCACAGAGATCAGGTAGCTGGAAGAAATGGTGGTTTCAGAGGAAGAACTCTATAGCAACATGTCCCCGAGGAGCTCACAGATTCTGGCCTAATAAGGGGCAAACTAGATGTGACAGTGTTGTGTCAGTTTGGTGTAGTGATTAATCTGGGCGAACTGGGTTGGATTCCCCACTTCTTCACATGCAGTTGCTGGTGTGACCTTGGGTCAGTCACAAGTTCTTTCAGAGCTGTTATCTGAGGAGCAGTTCTCCCAGAACTCTCTCAGCCCCACCTACCCCTCAGGGTGTCTGTTGTAGGGAGGGGAAAGGAAAGGACTCTGAGATTCCTTTGGGTAATGAAGGATGGGGTATAAATCTAACCCCCTCTCCCTCCCCTCCCCCTCCCCTCCCCCTCCCCCTCTCCCCCCCTCCTCCTCCTCCTCCTCCTCCTCCTCCTCCTCCTCCTTCTTCTTCTTCTTCTTCTTCTTCTTCTTCTTCTTCTTCTTCTTCTTCTTCTTCTTCTTCTTCTTCTTCTTCTTCTTCTTCTTCTTCTTCTTCTTCTTCTTCTTCTTCTTCTTCTTCTTCTTCTTCTTCTTCTTCTTCCATGGGGATGTCAGTGTCATTTTAAGGTTGTGAGGGCATGATCCTGATCGGGCCTGCAGTATGGTGGGTCAAGGCACTCTTGTTTCCCTCGTGTCTTTTCAAGTGTCAAAATGACTGTGGGGGCAATGTTCCAGCACTTGAAAAGGCATGAGGGGGGCAAGTGTCCTCATCCCACCACTCCGCAGCCCTTGTGGCACTTTTAAATCATCATTTCCCCTCCCCTTTAGAATATTTTTGTCCTTGTCAAGTCACAGCTGACGTATGACCACCTGTAGGGTTTTCAAAGCAAGAGAAAACCTGTAGGGCTTCCAAGGCAAGAGACGTTCGGAGGTGGTTTGCCATGGCCTGCCTCTGTGTAGCAACCCTGATATTCCTTGGTGGTCCCCCATCCAAGTCCTTGCCAGAGTCGACCCTGCTTAACTTCTGAGATCTGATGAGATTGGGCTAGCTTGGGCTAACCAGGTCAGTGCATAAGTCATCCATTTTAGTCTTTAAAATGACAGCAGTGGCCCCATGGTAGACTCAAGGACACTGTCATGTCTTGTTTGGCCCTAAATCAAAGGCAGCTTCCAACCAACTCCTGTTTTTGTTTATTTATTATGTATAGTCCACCATTCTCACTTAGACTCAAGGGGGCTTGCACAATGTAAATCTCTGCAATCAATAGAATAAGAGATCTGATAAGTGAAGTAATAGGACTAGGGTTGCAGAGAGCTGGAACAAAGTGTGAGCATTAGACATAAGTTAACAGTGCCAAACACTTGAATTACGCAGGTAGAAAACTGTGTAGTGAGAATAAGACCATTCATACAAAAAACAGATAATATATACTCCACAATTATGGTTGCCAGCCTCCAGGTGGGGTCTGGAGGTCTCCTGGGATTGCAACGGATCTCTAGATAGCAGATCAATTCCTCAGAGCAAATGGCTACTTTGGAGGGTGGACTTTATGGCATTATGCACTGCTGAAGTCCCTCCTCAGGTTGCACCCCCAAATCTCCAGATATTTCCCTAGTGGGAGTTAGCAATCCTATCCAGAAACCTTTTTGAACAATTGCATTATACAGGCCTAGTTACCTCTCTTTGGAGCGGGGTATTTTTGCATTTGTGTGTATGTATGTAGGTGTGCCCAAGCCCGGAAGTCATGGTGACCTCTGGCAACTCCTAATGGGACACAGAGGACATTCAGAGAAGTGGCTTGATAGCCTGCCTCCCGGCCCTGGTATTCCCTGGAGGTCTCCCATCCAAACACTTGCCGGGGTTGGCCCTGCTCAGCTTCCGAGATCTAAGGAGATCAGGCTTTCCTGGGCTATCCGGGGCAAGGCAGGCCTAATTACCCCTTGACCAATTCTGCCTTACATTGTCTTGGAATTCCAGGATGTGAAGGCCTTCCTGACTTTCTCAGGCAGGCCATTCTAAAAGCTGGAAAGCACAACAGAGAACACATCTGTAGAGGCAGTTGTTGATTGTATCAATTTGCAGGGTAGTACCTGGAGAAGGCCCTGCTCAGATGAGCTAAACTGCTGGTGGAAGGGAATAGGTGAAGAGGCAGTACTGTAGATATGAGGGTCCAAGGTCATGAAAGCCTTTGCATGTGATAATCAGTACCTTGCGCTGAGCCTGTAGCTCATATCCAGCCAGTGGGCTCATATCCACCCAGTGCTGTGCAAACTGCACTGGCTATCTATTGAATTCTGGATCCGTTTCAAGGTGCTGGTGCTTACCTTTAAAGCTCTATATGTCCAGGGTCCAGCATACCTACAAGACCGCCTCTCCCCATATGAACCCCAAAGGGCACTGAGGTCCACAAATCAACATCTGTTAGTGGTTCCCGGCCCCAGGGACGTCCAGCTAACCTCAACCAGGGCCAGGGCCTTTTCAGCCCAGGCCCCTGCCTGGTGGAATGAGCTCCCGTGTGAGATCAGGGCCCTGTGGGACTTATTGCAGTTCTGCAGGGCCTGCAAGAAGGAGCTCTTCCGCCGAACATTTGGTTGAGGCAGTGGACGTTCCCCTCCCCCTCCCTCCAGCTTTTCTGGCCCCAACTTTTTCAGGCCAATTGTTCACCAGTGGCCTGTTTCTGACTAGTCATCTGACAACTATTAGAATTATACCGTATTTTATGATTTTATGTGTAAATTGTTATTTTAATATTGTTTTAAATTGTATATTGAACTGTTTCCATTGGGGAGGGCGGTATATAAATCTAATAACATAAAATAAATGAAAGAAATAAAATAAATAGCTGATGGACAGCCAGTGGAGTGACTACAGAATGAGTCTTCAAGGGTGGACCTGTGTAGAGTGCATTATGGTAGTCTAGTCTCAATGTTAATGTGGCATGGATCCAGGCAGCCAGATCATCCAAGCCTATGTAGGGAACCATCTTCTAGGCTAAATGGAGTTGAAGAAAATGCCGCCCCCCCACAGCTGCATTAACAGGCTTCTCTGAGAGGAATGTAGGGTATACTAATGCCTAAGTTCTTAACTGAGTCAGCAGGGGTCAGATGAACGAAATGGGAAGCCAAACATCTTGACAGTTTCAGTGTCAATTTGTTCATTCTTAGCTATTTAATGCTGCAAATAGGAGCTGTTAAACCCACAGGAACACAGAAGACATGACTATTAGTTTGTGTTCAGTTGTGGGACACGAACTGTGGTACACAACAGCTTAAAAGCATTCCTTGTGTTAAAAGCAAACAATAAGGAGATCTTAAGAGGGATTCTCTGCTGTTGGGGCTCCTTTCCACTGCTGAATCACTGAAGTCGAAGCATATCTCAGATTAAGATTCCTCTAGCTTAGTCACTGACAGTGGGGCACACAATTAATTGGATAGCAAAAACACTTTTATTCTCTCTTGAGGTCTGGATGGAGCAACCAAGAAATCAGGCAAGTTATACAATGAAAATCGGGCTGCCAAAAGATGAATTGAGATGATTCAGTTTGGCAGAAAAAGCAGCTAACTGTTCTAGTTGGCCAACATCCATGTCAGGAACATATCTACTGAGCCACTCCCTACTTTTGTCATTCCTCCAGTGAAATGGAAACCAGACAGCAAGGCTGCAGAATAATGGTCTGGCGACCCTACTTAGAAGGGCAGAACTGTGTAGGGTTGCCAGGTCTTCTAGTTGCACTGGCAGGGGGATTTGAAGGGTGTTCCAGGGGTGGGTGGGGATGCCCCAAGCCCCGACCCCACCTACCCAGTCACCCCTCTCCCTTTCTTCCTGACAGATTTAAAGGGCTTCAGCTGATTTGTGGTGACCATGTGGCCTGTGGACCAGCTGGAGGGCCCTTAAATCTAGCAAGAGGGAGGAGGAGGGGTGGCCGCATGGGTAGTCGCTCTTGGGGTCGGGGCTTGGGGGCAGAGTTAAGAGCAGGGCTGGCTGGGGCAGATTGGAGCCCTCAAAAGCAGGGGAAACCCCTGCCCAAACCCAGGGACTGGCAACCCTATAGCTCTGCACAGGGTGGCTCTGTTATCTGTATTAACTGTATTAAAGAATGGGCATGAAATGGGACTGATCTTGATTAGTTATTATTCAGATGAGAAGCCTTGAAATCCAGTAGCACATTTCAACCAAACAGATTTTGACTGGAGAGACTGAAGCAGGCTTAATGCAATCTGCATTTGGGGGCCTTGTGTGTGGCATACCTCTGTGACTAACTTGGGGGAAACCATCGCAATCAGATGCCAGTTCCAGCTAGTTTCATTCCCGCCAAATGAACTGTTTTCACTTTTCGTGGTGTGAGGCCGTTTCAGGCTGTGACTTGGCAGATGGCAGGATGCTGCATGCAACTTGGCTTGTCATTTTGCATCAGCCTGGAATAATCCTTCGGCATTGTTTCTTCCTGGAGGAAGCAACAGTGTCTCCAAGCGCAGCATGCGCTCACACGGGGACATAGTCAAGTCCCATCTCTGACAAAAACAGAAGGAAAGGTAAGACGTGCCAGTACTACTGTTTTCAGGATTACTTCAGTCCGAGAACAGTTGAAATTCCAGCTTAGGAGCTCTGCCCTCAATGTGATCATATTCAAAGAATATAAAAACCCGACAGTCCCTCCAGCTGATCAGCATAATTCCTGTGATTTCCGGTATTAAGAAGTCGAACTTATTATCTTGGCTTCTCATAGAGCTGAATTTCCAAGGGCTTCTGACTTCCCTGGAACCTTTTATTACTTCAAAAGTTATTTTTTGGTCAAATCAGTAGACAAATTATGGGGGAAAGCACCAGGGTGGATCAAGTAGAAAGTTTTGACTGAGGTAAGGGTGGATGATTGTTCACCACTACCACCCCATGTTGTTTCTGGGAGGATCATAGGATCATAGAATTAGAAGGGATCTTAAGGGTCATCTAGTCCAACCCTCAGCACAATGCATGAAATTCACAACTACCTCCCACCCGCACATCACCAGTGACCCTTGTTCCATGCCCAGAAGAAGGCAAAAAAACCTCCAGGATCCCTGGCCAAACTGGCCTGGAGAAAAATTGCTTCCTGACCCCAAAGTGGTGATCAGCATTTCCCTGAGCATGTAAGAAAGGGCCACAAGAACTAAGCGCCGATGCAACCCTCCCTGTCCTCCCTCTCATGACCTGCCTAAGTTCCTCTCTCCCAGAAGCAGGATGAGGGAGAGTTTGGGGCCCTGGCAGAAAGGGGAAGATGAGGAAGTCACACTCGGGGAAGTCACACACTTTCAGCTGTCGGGGAAGCCCAAGGCTGCACACAAAGCCTGGGTCAATTCAGGTAGCAGAAGGGTTGTTGTCACTAAGGCAGACAGGGCAACACACGGATATTCTTCTGACTTGACAAGTAGTTAAAGGGAAGTTGCTCTAGAGTTGCCAGCTCTGAATCAGGAATTATCTGGGGATTTGGGGGGGAGGGCAAAGCCTGAGGAAGGCAGGTTTTAGAAGGAAGGGAATTCAGTGGGGTACAAGGTCATAGGGTCCACCTTCCACAGTGGCTAGTTTCTCCAGGTGCATTGATCTCTGCTGCTTGGAGATTGGTTGTAACCCCAGAAGATACCCAGCTACCACCTGAAAGTCACCAACCCTAATTGCTCTGGCAGAGGAGACCGACGAGATTCAGCTCTATTGGCTGTTTGGTGTCAACTGACAGGTGGCTGTTAGTAAGGGTAAAAACTGGGACCCCCAGACAGCACACATTCAACCAGTGCTGCGCAAGCACTGGATCAAGCCCAAGGTTTTGGTTCAGACCTTTAAGGCCCTTAACAGTCAGGGACCTGCAGACCTTTGGGATCGCCTCTCCCAATATGCCCCTGGAAGAGCACTGAACTCAGGAAACAAGAACGTCCTGGTTGTCCCCAGCCTGAGAGAAATCTGGCTGTCCTCAACCAGGGCTAGGACTTTTTTGGTCCTGGCCCCCACCTGGTAGAACTCTCTGCTGGAAGACACCCATGCCCTGTGGGAGTTATTACCTTTCTACAGGGCATGTAAGGCAGAGATGTCCCACCAGGCATTTGGTTGAGGACAGTGATGGGGGAGGACATCTGGCACCCTCATATACTTCCCCATCCCCAAGGAGGCTAGGGGAGCTGATTTTCCACCATCTGGTATATGTTTCCTGTTTCTGTTTCTTGATCTGTTTTAATGGTCTTAATGTTCTTTAATTGTTATCACTCTGTTGTAAGCTGCCCTGAGCTCTACTTGTAGGGAAGAGCGGCCTAGCGAATTGAAATGAATAAATAAATATTTGTAGGACTGGCCAACTGCTTTGATCATGCCCAAGAATCCCAGCAGGTCTGGGACTTGAGATGGCCCCGGACTGGGCAGATGCAGTTCATTTTATGGTTTGTGGCTGAACCATGAAACGAACCATGAACCAAACCAAGCCGGAGGGCTCGTTCATGAACTGAACTGGTTCATGTGGTTCATGACCCTGCAAACCCCATTGAACGAGACTGCAGTCCCATTAAAAGGGGTTTGCAGAAAGCCCCCCCTCCCCCCAAAAAAACAGATGACCTGTGGGGAACAGTTTTCTCCCCACCACTCAGTTATTTCAGGCTATCTTCTGCAGTAAATATGTATAGAATCAGGTTACAACCTGTATTTGTCTGTGGAACATGGCAAGACGGTTTGAAAGAAGCTTGAAGAATGTTTATCCTGAGTTTTGTGATAGACTTAGGCATTTCTGTCTAAAGGAAAGCCCCCATAAAATCATTAAATCCAAATTCTAAAATATATCATTGTCTTTGTGGCTAGCTTAGGTACTGCTTTCGAGACCACTTCCTCTGAAGTCAGCTGACTGCCAGTAATGTGCAAGTGGGGGGCAGGGAATAAACTAATGACACATTTCCAAATGAATGCAGGAAAACGGAGGCATAGAACATAATTGTAAGCAAACACAAGTGACAGGTGCATCTCAGACCTAGTTCTATTACAAAATGTCGGATCTGGATCTGATTCCCCACTCTTCCACATGCAGCCAGCTGGGTGTCCTTGGGCAAGCCACAGTTCTCTCAGAGCTGTTCTCGAAAGAGCAGTTCTCTCAAGAGCTCTCACAGCCCCACCTACCTCTCACAGGGTGTCTGTAGTGGGGAGAAGAAGGGAAGGAGACTGTAAACCTCTCTGAAACTCTGAGTGAAGGGTGGGGTATAAATCCAATATCATCCTCCTCCTCCTCCTCCTCCTCCTCCTCCTCCTCCTCCTCCTCCTCCTCCTCCTCCTCCTCCTCCTCCTCTTGAAATATTTGCTCTGAATTATGAACTCTGGCAAACTTTCCTTTGACATGACTGTTCATTTAACATAAAGAATTTACTTCCTGTTTTGGTACATGCATCGCTTTGGGATTCTTGTGCACAGATGCTTCCTTCAGGTCTCTTGCGCGCTCCTCCAGTACAGTTGAGATTGCTAATTATCATCCCTGCACAACCTGCCCTAGTTTGCCACACAGCAGATGTGGGGAATATCAAGATGGGCTCAGGTGTCACCGTCTGCATAGCAGAAAGGACAATATCAGCACATGCAGTCCCATGCCACATCTTTTTTGCTGGGTTTGCTTTCTGGTAAATCTGGCTGTGTGTTCTTGCCCAGTTGGAGGGAGAGGGGACCTGCCCGCAGATGAAATTTAAGGCAAACGAGAGGTTAGATAACTCCATGACTGAGAGTGCCGTTTCAGGTTTTGTAAGGAGAGGAGGATCCACAGCAAGATTCAAAGGCCTGCTGGCAAGATCAGCCTATATAAACAAACCCAAAATGCATTAAGAAGATTTAGTGCAGTTATTTTTCAGTATTTGGGCCCCCCGTACGCATGCCGGTATTATGCACTGGGCTCCCTCTTCAAGGACATCTTCAGGCACCTCAGGGAAGGTTGAGGGATTTAGTTCAGTCTGGAAAAGAGAAGGTTGAAGGGGGACGTGATTGCTCTCTTGAAGTATCTGAAGGGCTGTCACTTAGAGGAGGGCAGGGAGCTGCTCCTGTTGCCAGCAGAGGAGAGGACTCGCAATAATGGGTTTAAATTACGGGCAGAAAGGTACCAGCTGGATATTAAGGGGGGGAATAAGTAAGAGGAGTTCAGCAGAGGAGTCAGCTGCCTGGAGAGGTGCTGAGCTCTCCCTCTCTGGCAGTCTTCAAGCAGCGGCTGGACAAACACTTGTCAGGGATGCCTTAAGTTGATCCTTCACTGAGCAGGGGGTTGGACTGGATGGACTGTGTGGCCCCTTCATCTCTATCATTCTATAATTCTACTGGCAGAAATGTCTATGTGCTAGTTATGGTATTTAAAGCCCTTTAAGACCTCACTATGACTTTTAAACCTCAGATTGGGTCGATGGGGTCCGAACTGGCAGACACTGACCAAGAGAGAAATCTTGGAGTCATAGTAGATAACCCAATGAAAATGTCGAGACAGTGTGCAACTGCAATAAAAAAAAAGGCCAACACTATGCTGGGGATTTGTCAGGTTCTTCAGCCAGTCACACAACATACTGGAACAGTACTAAAGACACGTGTACAGTCTGTGTCTGTAATGACTACATACAGCAAAGCCTGTGAAGTTATACTACATTCAAACAACCCCCCCCCCCCACAGCAAAAGCCAATTGATACATTTCGCGCACACGGGCAGTAGAAGCAGGCAAGCTAGCAAAAACATTTCAGAAACCATTACAGTTCCCAGTATAAGCCTCCAGCTGGAGCAACAAGGTCAACAGGACCTGATAAGAGATTGTGTGAGAACCTGTTAGGAGCTGAACTTTGAAAATGCTTTTATTTGTTATTTTTCTGACCTGCATGCACACCAGGAATGGTGCCAGCAAGTGTCTTTGCTTTGGGAGAATGTATGCATGAGTTAATGTGACTCTCTCTGTAAAATGAGGTACCACACAGCCTGTATCTCCATGCAAATGAGGTCACAGACGTCTCTTGCACATTTACCCAGCAGCCTTTGGGAACAAGAAGCATCTCCATTACAGCCCTTCCACAGAATGTAAAAAAACAACAACTTTCCACCATTGAGGAATCTCTACCTCGCATGTACCCACAGGATGCTTGGCATTTGCATGTATGAAGACCCGGCCAGATCCATCTACATACCTAAAGGTTTCCATGCCAACCCATCTTGACACCTGGACCAAAATCCTCCCTTGTAGAAAGGTGTAGATTTTCAGCATTGCCCCACCTTAGGAGGAGGGAACCCCCACATCCTTAAGCCAATGGTATAGGGATGGGATGGACCCAGAAACACCCCAAGCCAGCCCCCAGACTAACTGATAAAAGGGGTGCAACCTTTTGTTGCTGGGTTTTTTGCTTGCTCTAACTTCTGCAGCCGCTGCTCCTTCTTCATATCAACAAGATAGCTAAGGTAACTTATTGTGGTAACTTGGAGTCGCGACCAAGGAACCATCACACATATAGCTGGCCTATCTGTGTGTAGCAAAAGTAAGGAATCCTTAGTTAGAAACAATCCTTGTTCCTGAGCACTGGAAGAACCAACATCTCCTGAAGCAGATAAGTATAATTGCTTTCCCCCCTCCTGAAGACATACCTTTAGCTTAAATCCCAATATTGTTTTCCATTTCTACTGTATCTAAAAGGAACTTGAATGTATGTGTGTGTGTATCTGTTTTTGTATGACTGTAATGATAAGAACCTTCAGTAAAGAGAATCTTGATTCAAATTAAGAAACCTTTGTCAAGCATCATTCCTTGAAGAAATAGGCTTCTCAGCCGACGGACACCGGTTTCTCTGTATACATTGGCAAAAAGACCTCAAAAGTTAGTCAGCCACTGCGTAGATAAGCAGTTCGGCTAACAAACCTTCAGAGGAGAGGGAGGGAGGCACACTCCCCTCGCATTCCATTAACATGACAGGGCTACCTGACAGGATTATTAGGATGGAAACTGAAAACAAATCAGCCAGTATCATCATGCCCCTGTATAAATCAATGGTGCAACCTCATTTGGAATACTGTGTGCAGTTCTGGTCACCACACCTCCAAAAGGATATTATAGCATTGGGGAAAGTGCAGAAAAGGGCAACTAAAATGATAAAAGGGTTGGGACACTTTCCCTATGAAGAAAGGTTAAAACGCTTGGGGCTCTTTAGCGTGGAGAAATGATGGCTGATGGGTGACATGATCAAAGTTTATGAGATTATGCATGGGATAGAGCAGGCTGGGAAAGAAGTACTTTTCTCCCTTTCTCACAGTACAAGAACTCATGGGCACTCAATGAAATTGCTGAGCAGTCGTGTTAGAACAGATAAAAGGAAGTACTTCACCCAAAGAGTGATTAACACATGGAATTCACTGCCACAGGAGGTGGTGGCAGCTTCAAACATGGACAGCTTCAAGAGGGAATTAGATAAGGAGCAGGGGTCCATCAGTGGCTATTAGCCACAAGGTATAGATAGGAAATCTCAGGCTGGGGCAAGTGATGCACTGTATTCTTGGTGCTTGGGGGGGGGCAATAGTGGGAGGGCTTCTAGTGTCCTGGCCCCACTGCTGGACCCCCTGATGGCACTTGGCACCTGGTATTTTTGGCCACTGTGTGACAGAATGTTGGACTGGATGGGCCTGATCCAACATTGGCTTCTCTTATGTTCTTATGTTCAGAACCACATATCAGAAGGACTGTCTCCTCCCATATGTCCATGTGCATCAACTAGGGCCCACAAGCTGCCACTGACTAGCATTTTCCCCACTCAAGGTACCCCATCTGGCATCAACTCGAGCCTGTGCCTTTTCCATTGCAATTCCCATTGTAATGGGCTTCTTGAGATGATGATGGGGGCACCATCTCTAGACATTTTCACAGGGTGCTCTAAGGCCTTTTTTTTTGCCACGGCTTTTAAGTGGGATATGCACTTCAGGGAGAGGGAAGGCAGTGTGTTATGGCCCAATCTTGTCAGATCTCGGAAGCTAAGCAAGGTTGGTACTTGGAAGGGGAACCACCGAGGAAGATGCTGCAGAGGAAGGCTATGGCAAAGGACCTCCATTTCTCACTTGCCTTGGTTGCCCCTTGCTGGGATTGCCCCAAGAACTTCAGGTGTTGTTAGAAGGGGGGGGGGGTTATCTGAAGTTTTATTCATTTGGTTTCACATTTTGACATTTTAAAGTTACAGTTTGCAAACTGCCTTGAACCATGAGGGAAAGCAGGATGGAAATATTGCAATAAAACAGAAAGTAAATATGTTATGGAGAGAGAACATCCACACTTATGACTACCCATGCTAACGCTTCAGTTTTGCCGCACTGACCCGCAATGGTTTCATTACCATGACACGGCAAAATAATTTTTTAAAAGTGTTAGCCCAGTTACCAAGGCAATGGAGACAACATTCCCCTTTCCCCATGTCACACATCTGATGGCCCCTGAAAAACAACTCCCAGAGGGCCTAATGAGTAAGGCTGCCAATCTCCAGGTTGCGGCTGGAGATCTCTTGGGGTTACAATTGATCTCCCAGTGACAGAGATCGGTTCGGCTGAGGGAAAAAAATGGCCACTTTGGAAGGTGGACTCTATGACATCATACCAATTGAAGTCCCTCCCCTCTCCAAACTCCCCCTCCTCAGGATCCACCCCCGAAATCTCCAGGTGTTTCCCAATCCAGAGCTGGCAAACTTATTAATGAAGAGCTCAAAAGTGATTGTCAGTTTTCCATTGTTCTAAATATAATGTTCCATGCAACAAATTTTATATTAGATAGGTAGATAGGTAGGTGGGTGGATAAGTAGGTAGATAGATGATAGATGATAGATGATAGATGATAGATGATAGATAGATAGATAGATAGATAGATAGATAGATAGATAGATAGATAGATAGATAGATAGATAGATAGATAGATAGATAGATAGATAGATAGATAGATAGATAGATAGATAGATAGACGGACGGACGGACGGACGGACAGACAGACAGACGGACAGACGGACAGACGGACAGACATATACACAATACTTTTTATAACATTATCCTGGATGTTATAACATTCTTCTGAATCTCCCCTGGATAGAAATGCCAGTGCCAGGGACATACTTCATTTTGCATTCTCATCCATTTAGGAGTTAAGAAGATCCTTCAAACGATAGTCTCAGCATTAACAAACCATGTTACGATGGATAACTCACCCTGTGCCCTTTATGCTGGTCTTCTTCCTTTCACAGTTGACTAGGAACAAGGAAGAGCCTGGCATGTTTTGTCCCCTCAAGCTTGTTATACCTGTCCTGAAGAAATCAAGGGAAGCGCGTTAATCGACTGCAGCATACCGCCAGATGTTTGCTCTTGTAGCAAGTCATTAAGTTTCAAAACAGAGATTCTAAATATAAAACATCTGCTCTGTTGACTTTGATTTTCCTCCTCTCTCTCTCTTTTTTTAAGTCTCAACCTACATAACAAAGCAGTAGTGAGAGGGACTCAAACAAAAGGCAGATTTCTTCGGTATCCAAATCAGCCGACATGATGCATTTAGAGTTATAGGAGTATACCGAAGCGATTTTAAAAGCTGTGCAGATAGCTATTGCATATATTTCTTAAGTTATACCTCACTTTCCTTCCCAAAGGGATCCATCATGAAAACCAGTTTGGTGTAGTGGTTAAGTGTGTGGACTCTAATCTGGGAGAACTGGGTTTGATTCCCCACTCCTCCACTTACACCTGCTGATGTGACCTTGGGTCAGTCACAAGCTCTGGCACAGCTGTTCTTGGAAAAGGGCAGTTTCTGTCAGAGCTCTTTCAGCCCCACCTACCTCACAGGGTGTCTGTTGTGGGGAGGAGAAGGGAAAGGAGTTCGTAAGCTGCTCTGAGATTCCAAGTGAAGGGCGGGGTATAAATCCAATCTCTCCTCCTTTCCTCTCATCATGACTTATAGCATTGGCCCAATCTGCATCTAGCATTTGCTCCGCTGCTTTACCAAACCCACACTGGAACAGAAAAAAGATGTGGCTCAAAACCACATTCAAATACCCTGGGCCAATGCCCTACGGACTGCGGAGTCACCCCTGAATGGCCATAAAATGGCCATAAATCTATGCATATGGCTACCATAAAACCGAGAAATCAAACAAAGTGGAAGCAGCCTGCAGTCTGGACACTGCCATAAAATCCAACAATCAATCCATGTGGAAGTGGCATGCAATATAGAGGGGAATTTCTGTTCCAGCATGGGTCTGGTAAAATAGCTGAGCAAATGCTAGATGCAGATTGAGCCATTATCTCCATCTCCATTTTATCCTCACAACAACCCTGTGAGGTTGATTAGACTAAGTGTATGTGACTGACCTAGGGTCACCCAGCCAACTTCCATGGCAGGGTGAGGATTTGAATGTAGGGCTCCCAGACACTTTAACCACCACACCAAACTAGCTCTCACCCAGTATAGCCATCTTGATTAGGGATGTGCATACCAAAGTTCCCAAGCTGAAAATATACCTGGAAAACGCCTTTATTCAGGTTGCTGTATTTATGAAATGGAAGGAAACAGAATTATGGAACTGTCTGCCTTATGAAAAAGTCCACACAAAATGATGTGGAATGAAATATCTTTTGATGGTTCATGGCAGATGTTTCAGAGCAAATGATATCATATCTGCAGGGAACCAAATCCCAAAGCTGCCACCACCCTGCAAGTGTGAAGGGAATCGGACAAAAGGGTCTGACTTTACAGGGTCAGGCACCCAAACAAGATCTCCCCAGCTATTTGGTCTCCATTGTTTCTTATGGGGAAATTGCCACGCTTGAAACCTTGAGCCCAGTCTATCCCTAAGCACCCTTCATTTCCCCACACATGAGCACACCAAAGCTCTAATGGCAAACAAACCAGCACAAACAACAGAAAAAAGAACCCTTCCAAACAGCAAAGATCAGCCCCTCTTCCACAGAACAGAGCAAGCTCCAGAAATACCAAAATGTTATAAAAATCAAAACCAAAAAACCTAAATAAAACTAAACGGGGGGGGCATAAACTCTCTCTCTCTCTCTCTCTCTCTCTCTCTCTCTCTCTCTCTCTCTCTCTCTCTCTCTCTCTCTCTCTCTCTCTCTCTCTCAGAACCTAAGAGAAGCCATATTGGATTAGACCAATGGCCCATCCAGTGCAACATTTTGTGTCACACAATGGCCAAAACCCAGGTGCCTGATCTCTCTCTGTCTCTCTGCCTGTCTCTGTCTGTCTCTCTGTCTCTCTCATGGCGACTCATGGTGAGCCCATGGGTTTTCAAGGAAAGACATGTTCAGAGATGGTTTGCTATTGCCTGACTCTGCATCACAACACTGGTGTTCCTTAGTGCTCTCCCATCCAAAGGCTAGTCAGGGCCAACCCTGCTTAGCCTTTGAGATCTGATGAGATAAGGCTAGCCTGGGCTATCTAGGTCAGGGACTGATATTGGTTGCCACCCCCCAATTCCTAATCCAAATTTTACTGATGTTTTCCTCCCCAAATGCATGTCTCTAATCTTGATTGTCAATATTATTATAATTACATTTATATGCTGCCTCTCGTCGCCAAGCAGTCCCGAGGCAGCTAACCATGGCTAAAATATTAAGAGATATCAATACAAATAAAACCAAAAGGCAACCCACATAAAAAGGCCCAACTAATGAAAAACTCAATGGGAGAGCTCTGCTTTGCAGGCCCCGTGGAACTTGGATGAGTCTTGCGGGGCCCACGTACCGTCTGACAGCTGGTTCCACCAGAACAGGGCCACCACAAAGAAGGCCCTTGTCCTGGTGGATGCCAGATGCACATCCCAGGGGCCAAGCACCACAAGCAGGTTGTGGATTGAAGAAAGTAATTTTTTTTAAGGTCCACCAGGTGTGAAGGTCCCAAACCATTTTGGGCTTTTCACAGTGTCCTGACAACTCTGAACTAGGTCAAAGGGTGATGACTTCCATTCTGGGCTATCCTGTGTATAACAAAACCTCTGCACCTATGTATCGATTCCTGGAGCAGCTTGCATGGTCTCAGGATGTAGCTTGGAATGAAGCTTCCCTAAAAGTTATCTGAGCCATTCATGATTATTATTCAGGTATATCATCAATGTCAATCCTATCTTGCAGACCAGCGGGCAACAACAGCAGCAATTGGATCCACCCCAAGTCTACATTTTGGAGTGGAAAGAGGAACCATCAGAAGGAAGGAACCAGAGAAGCTTGCAGGGGAACACTGTATGTGAGAGGGCATTATGTGCAATGCAAACCTCAGAAGCAATGGAGGTTAGATTGCAAGGAACATCGCTGCCTGCTGTGACATCTGTGCTGTGCATTGTCTGTTCTCCCTGCCTCAAAGATATAAAGACTGGGCACAGCCAGAAGTGCAAGCTATCGGGCATGGGGCCTAAAGGCATGAGCCAGTGGGGGCTTGGCTCATTATAGCGTGCACCCCGTGGATGGGTCGGCCAACTGAATACGGGTCCAGCTCAAGGTACAGCTGTTTATGGTTAGTTTTATTTAAAATGTGTTGGACCGCGTTTTGAAAATATTGCATACAGCTTTGGTTCCTTCTGGAAATAAAAACAAGGAATAAATATTCTAAGTAGATGTCTTGACCAAGTAAATGGGATTGAACACAGGTATGAAGCTGTTTTATATGCAGCCAGGCTATTAGTCCATCCATCCAAGTCAGTATTGTCTATTCAGACTGGCAGCAGCTTTCCGGGGTACCAGGTAGAGGCCTTTCCCATCACCAACTGGCTTGTTCTTTTTTTAAGTGTCAATGTGAGCAACTGAAATTGGGACCTTTTGCATACTAAGCAGAGGCTCTTCCACTGAGCCACCCCCTCCCTATGTACAAAGGGTTTCTATATTAGCCTTAATCATACACTTGATCTTAGCCAAAAGGCCGAGAAGATTTACCTTTTTTCTCTTTTTATTAATTCCAAATGGGTTCTGTTTGCTGGAGACTTTTAGTATGTGTATATATGTATTTATTGGTGTCTAGTTTTTTTTTGTTTTTTTTTAATTGTTGTGCTATTTTGCCATTAAAGGTTTCTCTCTCTCTAGCCTTAATCACAGTTGGGCGATAAGACAGAATTCTGGTTTCATTTGTCGTCTGGATAAAGGTTAAAATTTCGGTGTCCATTTTAGGCTGCTCAGGTACCTTTGATCCTCAGAGCTATTTTTGTAGGCAGCATATTAACAAACTGCAGCTCTTGCTTCTGTGCCTAGTATGCTTTTTTGAAAAAAAAAAATCAGTCTTGGCACACAACTCTCAACAGGTGTCCACAAAGGCTCGTAGAACTAATGCACAAGTACCAAACAAATCAGAGGGCGGACTCCGTGCCTAAAGAGACGGCATTAGCAGTCTGTTCTCCAGGCTGTCAATGTAAACAGTGCCTGGCTTGCCATCTCTCACCAAGCTACCAGTAAGTGCCCACATATGTCGGTGGAGCAGATGAAGAGGATTGTGGGCAAAAAAGACTTGGGCGAGGGGGTTGCTGGGTGACTTGTGAAAATGGCACAATTCCCCATAGTGAACAAGTGGGAAGACGAATGCAAGAAGTGGTTGCCCTTTTTGGAAGAAAGCAACACCCACGTTTTTGTGAACAGAAGAGACCACAATCTCAGAGCTAGCATACTAAGAGGGAACAGGAAATACTCATCATGGGGAAGAAATACATCAAATCAAACTCAACGAATTTGAGATTTTCATGTAATGGGAAAGATATCAGATGAGCAATCACAAGGCGATGAATAGTCCTTATATATCACACTTGTTGATATGTGGTTCCCTGTAACAGAATTTATTTCTAGTAACGGATAGTTATTTTATTGTTCTTCCCCGATAGATGTATTATTATTGTGAGATCCTTTTTACTTGTTCCTTCTGGATGCTTTATTTATGCCATCTGTCAGATGAGTTCAGCCTATCAAATAGCATTGTTTGGACTTGGTAAACCATCTTTATGTACAAATGCCATTAATGTTTATGTTACTTCTTTAACTGCACTTTCCTATCTCTGCTTTGTTTAATATCATTATTAATGTTATACTGTTTGATTCTTTGCTATACTACTCTGTTTTCAAACTCCTAGCAATTTGACAATAAAGCTTATACCCAAAATATCTGTACACTCAATGTCTTAAACCAAGCACATTCTTTTTAAAGTGGGTATTTAAAAGCTTCACTGTCATTTGTTTGAAAAGGAGGATACCAAGGCTGAAGGAACGGCAGGCAGTAGCTTGTGATGGTCAGTCCTATGAAAACCCATTGAGTAGAATCCAAAGAACTCCACAACGGCTTCTTCATAGACTTTGGGAGGAGGCTTCAACAACAGTGGCCACCAACATCGGGAGCAGCGTCCCCTCTAAGCTGAGTTAGTGTGAATTAGCCTCCAGCTCACACACTTTTGTCTTAGCTCAGGAAAGATGGCTCCAGGGCAAACGAATGTATGCCGTAGCCAGATCTCTCGCTCACCACTGTAATGCCAGTAGCTCCCAAAGTTGAATTTTTTGCTCACGGGACTCCACAGCTTAGAGGGAGTATTGCTCAATAGAGATGATTTCTAATTTCTCATCTTTGCTGTTTCAACCTGAAATTCTACTTGGATTCCACAGTGTTGCCAGCCTCCAGGTGATGGCCAGAGATCCCTTGGAATTGCAACTGATCTCCAGGAGAGATCAGTCCCACTGGAGGAAATGGCCATTTCCAAGGGTACAGTCTGTGGAATCATATCCTTCCTAAGTCCCCTTGCTTCCCCAAATTCTGCCTACACCACCTCCAAATATCCAGGAATTTTCCAAGGCAGATCTGGCAACCTTAGGATTTCGCCTTTCCCATCAAACCCACAATTCTTGGATTTGGTACCATTTTTCTTTTCCTTGCATCTATTTTTTTTCCCTCATGCATGCGCTGTTCAGCATTATTTGCACTTCAGTAAGTCAGTGTTATCCATTATAATACAATGCCTGTCCAAATCAGCTCTCATTCAAAGGAGACCGAGTCTTTGAACTGAATGGTACTCAAGGCAGGAAGCCAGCTGAGGCCCAAGAGTCATCCACAATGAAGAGAAAAAGAAAATCCTCGTGGTAGATGTCACCATTCTTTTCAAAATCTCGGCAGCTGCCAGAGAACAAAAGCCTCAGAAATACTCCCCTCTAGCAAACACAGTCAGAGTGAAGGGTACAAGAAGGATTGTCAACCTCCAGGTGGTGGCTGGAGATCTACTGGCAGGACTGTTTTTGTAGCAGGAACTCCTTTGCATATTTAGGCAACACACCCCTAATGTAGCCAGTCCTCCAAGAGCTTACAGAGCTCTTCTTACAGGGACTACTGTAAGCTTTCGGGGGACTGGCTACCTTAGGGGTCTGTCATGTAATATGCAAAGGAGTTCCTGCTACAAAAAGAGCTCTGTCTACTGGTATTTCAACTGCTCTCCAGGCAACATAGGCTGGTTCCCCTGGAGAAAACAGCTGTTTTGGAGGGTGGGCTCTATGGCATTATACCCTGCTAGAATCCCTCCTCTCCCCAAATTCGGCCTTCCCCAGGCTCCATTCCCCAAATATCCAGGAATTTACCAACCTGGAGCTGGCAGCCCTAGGTATGAGGTTTCTGCTCACACTGTGGCAAGGGGGATGAGCACTTCTCAGGAACCAGTTTCACACAACATCTCCCTAGATCAAAGGGAGATCAAAGAGATGAACCATATGTACCTCTTTAGGATGCTCCTTGGGTGTTTTCTGTTGAGCAAAGATGTTACAGACACCTCCCAAGTTAGAGCGATCTGAGGTCTTAGAATTTACAACCTTGCTCCCAGCTGTGATTGGAATCTTGATAGGACTCAAGCCCTAAAATCTTTTTAAGATTTATGGACAAAATTATCTACAGCCAAAGTGAGATTTTCCTGAAGACAAAAGAGACAAAACCCCTGCTAAGGTAACTTCTCTCATGGGGTTATAAAAACCTTTACATATTTTTTTTAAAAAAACAGTCACTTTGCCAAAAAAAAGTGTAATTAAGAAATCAGGAAAGCCAAATGGATAAAGGATTAGTTAATTTTCCCATCCCAAATGTTTAATCTTTAATTTTATTTTCAATGGAATTGCACATGTTTGAAAGCTTTTTGGCTGCCATGAGACTGTTCTTATCTTTGCTTTAGAGGATTAGTTGTTTTTGGACAATTATATTTAATAGAATATAAGACTCTGAGACATTCTGGGACTATTTGACCTTGGTTGCCATGGTGAAAGGACACAAATTCCTGACGGCTAAAAGCAAAAATAACTGATTTGAAACATTCTGGAGTACTTGCTTTGATTTTTTTTTTCTTTAAAGTTGCCATGATGAAAAGACACAAATTGTTGATTTGATTTGAAAATGGTCTCTCTCTATTTCTCTCTTTTTGTATCTTGGATCTTATGCTATAATGAGTTTCAGAAATAACCTTCATGGGGAAGATTCATCAGACGAACCTGTCACATCAGATATGATGCGGAAATTACTTGAACAAATGGGACACAGAATAGAGAGTGAAACAGAATCATGGAAACAAAATAAGAGGCTTTTGAGAAAAGAATGAAGGAGAGTTTCTGGAAATCTAAACAAGAAATGAAAGGCGACATGAAAAAAAAAACTTGAAGGAACAATAGGGCATGTTATTGAGGGAGTTTGGCAAATCAATTATAAAGGGGCTGCTGTTGAAAATAAAATAGAAGAAACTGACAAAGAACTGAGGAGGCATTTATTTATTTATTTATTTATTATTTAATTTATATCCCGCCCTCCCCATGAAGGCAGGTTCAGGGCGGCTCACAGTCATGTATATAAAAACATTATGCAACTATTAAAACAAATAAAACAGTTAAAACAATTTAAACCACAACAAACTGCAAAGTGCTAGCAGTGCAGTAAACTATGGCGGCATTCTTTTGACATCTAGATATAATTTATATTTTTTAGCTCTTATGGACTTGAAAGAAAAAGGATACTGTCTGTTGCTGAAAGATATCCGAGAAAAAAATGAAGGTATCAAATAAAGGATTACATTACATTTGACAAATTTTGTACGAAGGGAAGAGGAAGATATGGAATTTGCAGAAGATTCTGAAGACTAAGATACAGCAGAAACCAGAGTCTTTTATGTTATGGAATTTTGTTCCTATATTTGATTATGGCAACAAAAATGATATACACATAGGAATGGAAATGTCCAACAATACCTGTAGTAGAGGAATGCCTGGAGAAGATGTTGGACTTGACAGATATGGCTAAATTTATATTGTTGGTTAAAGGAAAGATAATTACTTTACTTATTGGAGATCACATGAAAAATATAAGATTGGTTTGTGGCTTTTCTGAATAAGAAATTTGCTTAAGGGAGTTCTTTCTATATAATGAAGAAAAATTCTATAATCAAAATTATATTTGTTGTAGGGAAAATCAGAAGCCTTTTATGTCCCCCTTCCTTTTCTCTCCCTCTCTTTTTCTTTTTCCTTCCTTTTTTGCCTGTTTTTCTGTTGATGTTTTTGTATTGTTTCATCCCCCCCGATATGTCTCCCAGTTTTATTCCTCTAATATAATTAAAATTTCTTCACAAAATCAGTCATGAAAAGAAAATAACCAAAGCCACTGACACATATATAATAATATGAAAAGAAAGACAATATAGAGCATTTGCTCATATCTACGCCCATTTTTATACGAAGCAATATACTGTAATCTTAGGATATTTTAACTTGTAATATTTATGTATTCGTTTAATGTTCCCCTTTTACAATGCCAATAAAGGGATGATGATGATGATGATGATGATGATGATGATGATGATGATGATGATGATGATGATGATGATGATGATGATGGGTCTGTCAATGGCTATTAGCTACCATGGCTAAATGAGACCACTCCACTTTGCAAAGTTTGAAGACTTTCTCCAGCCTAAGGAGAGCTTAAGCCCAATTTAGGCCCTGTTCACATGGAGCATTTGCCCCGCTGAAGGCACAGGAGCCCTGCGGACTTTCCGTGCTCGATCATACGAGCACATCTGGGAGGCGTAGTGCTCCCGTGGCCAACCCACGGCTTCCCCTGGAAAACGCGGGGTAAAAAACTAGTAGGTCGGAAGTACTAGTTTCCGGAAACCCCGGGGCAAAAGCTGGCGTCTGATCGCGGGAGCGCCAGTATCCCGCGGCTTCCGACGCCTGCCCATGTCCCCGGGGTTTCCAGATGTCAGTTTCCATGGGATGCGCACCAACGCTGAACAGCGCATGCGCACACACAAGACACCGACAGCGGCCCACCCCCCCAATGGCGCATGCGCACTGCGCTGCTTTTTTGCTGCGCTGCAACAGGGTGCAGAGCTGGAGTGTGGCAACCTGGTGGCCCGTATGATCGGGCTACCGCGCCTTATTTAGCTCCAGGGCAAACTGCCACGCCTCCCCCGCGCGTTTTCTGGCCCGTGTGACCGGGTCCTTAAGTGGCTTTACTGAGCAGGCCTTCATGGGACTTCATGGGCAGAGGTAGAATGCCACCAGCTACCACATGATGGGTTGAAGCAGGAGGAGAGCTATTGCCTTCTTACTAGAGTTGTCAGGTCCGGGTTTGAAAATACCGGAGATTTGGTGGGTGGTGCCTGGGGAGGATAGAGTTTGTGGAGGGACTTCAGGAGGGTACAAGGCCAGAGAGTCTACCCTCCAAAGCAGCCATTTTCTCCAGGGCAACCAAGATGATTTGGGGGTTGGAACACCTTCCCTATGAAGAAAGCCTGAAGACTCTGGGGCTTTTCAGTTTAGAAAAGAGATGACCAAAGGGGGACATGATAGAAGTTTATGAAATTATGCATAGGTGGAGAGAGTCAACAAAGATATTTTTTTCTCCCTCTCCCAAACTAATAGAACTTGAAGGCAGTCAATGAAGCTGATGGGCAGTAGGTTCAGGATGGACAAGAGGAAAGACAACTTTACACAGAGAGTGATTAAAATGTGGAATCTGCTGCCAGAGGATGTTGTGATAGCCGCAGGAATAAACAGCTTTAAAAGGCAGTTAGATATATTCATGGAGGATAAGTCTATCAATGGCTACTAGCCATGGTGACTGAGGGGAACCTCCACATTGAGAGGCACTAAGCCTCTGAATTCCAGAGCCAGGAGGCAACTTCAAGGGAAGGCTTTGACCTCTGTGCCCTGTTGTTGGTCCTCCAGAGGAACTGGTTGGTCACTGTGTGGAACAGCTTGCTGGACTAGATGGACCACTGGTCTGATCCAGCAGGGCTCTTCTTATGTTATTTTGGTCATCTGGAGAGCAATTGTAATAGTGAGAGATCTCCAGGTTCCACCTGGAAGTTGAAAATCATGCTTCTTACTCTGCATGTGGACATCTTGTCAGACAGTGTTGGAAACTGAATGGTGACTGGGATGGAACTCTGCTCTGATTCAGAGTTTCTTGCCTTGTGTGCTTATGTACATGGCAATTCCTCCCCCCCCCCCGGCTGGAACAGAGAGGTCTTGCAAAACTCTGTGATATGACAGGCAGGTGGGGTGCTTCTGTCATTCAATAAACAACACAAACATCAGAAACTTCTACTGGGCATGCCCAAGTCTAAGAAAGTATCTCTGGTAACTGGCTATTTCCCGAGGAAATTATGTTATAGAAAGATATTACTATTAGGGTTACTAGCTTCAAGTTGGGAAACTCCTGAAGATTTGGGGGTGGAGCCTGGGGAGGACAGGGACCTCAGTGGGGTACAATGCCATGGAGTCCACCCTCCAAAGCATCCATTTTCTCCAAGGGGACTGATCTCTGTAGTCTGGAGATGAGCTGTAATCCCAGGGTATCTTCTGGTCCTAGCAATCCTGCCTCATCCATGTCCAAAAAGTTTCCCATTGCTTGCTCCCAAGTAGGTGTATACAGGATTGCAGCCTAACAGTGCAATCCCCTGCAGATTTACACCGGTTTTAGGGCCCAGATTTTCAGTAGGCATAGCCTGGAATGACTCTGCAGAGGACTGCACTGTTAATCACCCCCCTTTCCAATTGCAAATGCATTCAGCATCTTGGCAAATCGTATACCAAGGGGGGCGGGGGATAGATGTTGTTTGTAAAAATGAGGAAGCCTGCTGGGTTTAATCACCACAAGCAATAAGTCACTTAAAATCTGCTGCTAACAGTGCTTTGGCATCTTTTATTAGTAGCTATATAAAAACCCCTTTGAATTTTTAAAACACATTGAGGCCCTTTCCCTCACAAGTGTTGGTACAGCAATATTCCGACTGACCTACATTCTTGAGCTTACTTTTATGTTGTGTAGTTGCTTTCCTAATGGCTAAGAGAACACACTCAGGCAATGAACTTGGAAAATTAGTCAATGGCCTTTCATTTTCTGGGACCAGAGTCAAATGCAGCCCTTTCCAGAACATCTTATTCTGATCGGATGCCTGTAGGCCGTCAACGAAATGAGTTTCAGAAAGCTACATTCCTAGCAGTCCACACGTTTTACTTTTATATATAAGCAAAATACTCCCCCCCCTTACTTTATGAGGGCTGAGAGTTTCTTGTCATCCCAGTTCACCACAGGGTGGGACATTCTGTCAGACCTGAAATTCCTTGAAGAAATAAAAATGTAAGTATACATTTTTAAAAATATATTGGCCATGGGTTTTCCCTTCACATATCGATAGAGGGGGAAACTGCATGTAACAATGAAGCAGATAGCCTTGGACAAGTATGGTACCCAGGCCTTTATCGACCATCCTGAATTTTCATTTGTAGGATGATTGCTTTGTAAGTAGAGAAATCTGGCTATCCTCAACCAGGGCCAGGGCCTTTTCAGCCCTGGCCCCAACCTGGTGGGACTCTCTGCCAAAACATCTGGGCCCTGCGGGACCTTATGCAATTCCTCAGGGCCTGTAAGGCAAGGATGTTCTACCAGGCATTCGGTTGAGGACAGCAATGGTTAACATCATGGCTGTCACACTACCTGAACCCTTATCCCTTATAGAACTTACTCCCCCCTGAACATGTGAAGCACTCACATACCAGATATGGTGGGGAGCTACAAAATGTCACCACTTGCTTGTAATGACTGTACATCGTTGGACTTGGTTTTTATGCTTTTGAAATTTTTGTGCACCACCTAGAGCCCTACAATTGTGGGGATAGGCAATTAATAAATGGGAATAAACAAATAAATAAATAAGTTAGCTTTCCTTTCCACATGCAGGCAGTGGGAAAGAGCTAAGCTTGCGCAGAAAAAAAACTTATCTGTCTTCCATAGGCTGATCTTCTCCAAACTATGGGTTGTATTAGGGTGGCCAATTTTAAGTTGGGAAATTTCTGGAGATTTGGGGAGGGGGGGGTGAAGCCTGGAGAGGGACATCAGAGGGACTGGGGAGGTTCTTCCCATACTGGAATTGGCCACACTATCTTAACCATAATACAAAGTCCACTGCACAAAGCAGCCATTTTCTCCAGGGGAATTGATCTCTAGTCCAGAAATCAGTTGGAATTCTGGGGCGATCTTCAGGCCCCACCTGGGAGTTGGAACCACATTTGGATTCCACGGGTCTGTCCGAATTAACAGGAGCACATTTCTCCAGCACTAGATGACTTCTCACATACAAAAGGCTCTTCCACTAAGAGCCTTTTACACCATGGGAAGCTGCTTGCCCTAGGGGAAGGTGCCCCTATTAGCAGAACAGATCTCCAAGATATCCATCTGTGATGACAGCCAGAGTGGTATAGTAGTTAAGAGCAACAGACTCTAACCTGGAGAACCTTCTGAACTTTGTACCCCATGACATACTGGAAAAGCCGCTCACAAAAGCTTTGTACACGAAGCAGCCAACATAGAAATATTCAAATATTTGTGCACAATATAATAAGCACTAATTAAGCCTACTGAAAACAATGACTCTTCCCACACTGGAACTGATCACTCTATGGCCCCGGTCACACGAGTGGGATACTGCACCACTGAAGGGAGGCAAGGTAGAGCTGGGGCAAAAAGATGCGTGGTAACGCGATCAGACAGTCCCCGAGATGCCGTGCAGATGCTGATAGCCGGCGATCACACCGGCGATGTTGAAGAGCATCAAAGGGTCTTGCGCATGCGCACTCTGACGTTTCTTCGCATACTGTGGAGGCTTGGGAAAAACACATTTGGTCTGATGGGACGCATGCAGGTGCCAGATGCGCTGGATTACCTCCACTTTCGAGATCCCACACTCGCCTGTGACCCACGTTTTCTGGTTGCTACTACCCTTTTGCTGCTAGTTTTTAAATCCGCTTCTTCAGGCCAATGGTACGGGTTGGTGCTGGGTGCGCTATGCTTCCCAGATGTTGCTGTATGATCCCACCCATTTGATGTGCCCTCAACCCGTTCATTTCGTGGGACAAATCCTCTCGTGTGACTGGGGCCTATCTTAACCATAAAACAAAAGTACTGACTGGTCACTTTATTGTGATTGTATAAATATTGTCATATGTGGGCTAGTATCTGGGAGACCGAGGTTTGAATCCCTGCCCACGTCATGAAAGTTCACTGGATGACCTTGGGCCAGTCACAATCTCTCGTGTAACACAGGGTTGTCATGAAAATAAAATGGAGGAAAAGAGGAGGAGGAGGAGGTAGGATTTATACCCTGCCCTTCACTTCCCAAAGGAGTCTCAGAGTGGCTTACAATCTCTTTTCCCTTTCCTTCCCCAAAACAGACACCCTGTGAGGTAGGTGAGACTGAGAGAGCTCTCTCGAGAACTGCCCTTGAGAGAACAGCTCTGAAAGACATGATGACTGACCCAAGGTCACCCAGCAGCTGCATGTGGAGTAGTGGGGAATCAAACCAGGTTCTCCCAGGTTAGAGTTCATGCTCTTAACCACTACATGAAACTGGCTGAATGGTGTATGCCACTTCGAGTCCCCATTGGGTAGAAAGGTGCGATATAAATGAATTAAACAAACAGATAAATAAATGTGCAAGGTAGTTGATAATTCTGGGCATTCACCACATCAGTGGCAAACACAGAACTGAATACACTGTTCCTTAGAACCATTTTCCTATCTCTTTTAGACTATATTTTCTTTTTGCGCTTCACAGCTCTCCCACTACCTCCTTTTTTAAAAGGTTTTTATTTTTTTAAAAAAAATCCAGTCTAAGGGGTATAAAAAAGGAGCAAACAAACATTGCATAGAGCTAACCTAAGAAAGTATCAGCTGACTGGAAAAATAATAACTCATCTAAAGTACAGATCCGTACAGTGAATTTAAGGACAAACCCAGCCTATAAGCAATTCAAGCTGAACCTCCTTATACCCAGTAGCAGAAATGAGTAAGTGAGCCAATAACAAAAGCAAAGGAGTGTAAATCAGTTCAAGGGAAGAGAATCAATTTTCAGCGGAGGAAGGAGGCAGAGGATACAGTCTCATGTCTTGACTTCTAGGGCCTTGCAAAATATAGATCGGCCTTCTGTTCATTTAGGTTATGCAAGCAGGTCTTGGAGGGCTGGCCCTTAAGCATTCCATTTTAGCACACTGAGCAATTCCATTTCGAGTGGGATGGTTTGTACCACTTCAGATCTGAAATGCTTTGCTGCACTTAGCTGTGCTTCTCCTTGTGGCCTGCGGCCAAGGAATCCAGTTGTGTAACTGCAAAGAAGCTGAACGAAGTTGGAGTCCAGTGGCACCTTTAAGACCAACAGTATTTTTATTCAAGGTATAACCTTTCGTGTACCTGCACACTTCTTCAGATACAATGACATGGAAATTACCTGTCCATACATACGGGTAATTTCCATTTCATTGTACCCGAAGAAGTGTGCGTGCGCACGGAAGTTTATACCTTGAATAAAATGTTGTTGGTCTTAAACAACCGGACTCCAATTTTGTTTTGCTGCTTCAGAACAACATGGCTACCCAGCCTGAATCTATCTGCAAAGGAGCTAACATTCGGCAGGCGCAAGCACATGGCTGCTACTTTATGGTATTCTCCCTCTCTGTCAAATTCAAGCAGCAATTTGAGCATGGGAAGGGAGAACAGAATTCCACAGCCCAAGGTTCAGTCTTTCAGGGGGGATTCTGTGGATAATATAAAATAAAATACCTTTGTGCTTTAAATGTTAAATGTGCCATATTTTGATTTCCCTAGTTATCAAGAAGCGACAGAACCAAAAATGGAACAACTGATTGGTCTAGAATAAGAAAAGGAATACTACAAAGATGTATATTGTCACCCTGATTATTTAATTTATATGCAGAGTACATCATGAGAAATGCTGGCCTGGATGAATCACAAGCTGGAATTAAGATTGCCGGGAAAAACATCAACAACCTCAGGATATGCAGATGATGCCACTCTAATGGCAGAAAGTGAAAAGGGTTTAAAGAGCCTCTTGCTCAGTATGAAAGAGGAGAGCACAAAAGTTGGCTTGAAACTCAACATAAAAAAAAAACTAAGATCATGGCATCTGGCCCCATCACTTCTTGGCAAATTGAAGGGGAAGTCATGGAAGCAATGACAGAATTCACATTCCTGGGATCCAAGATCACTGCAGTTGGTGACTGCAGCCATGAAATTAAAAGACACCTGCTCCTTGGGAGGAAAGATATGGGAAACCTAGACAGTATAATAAAAAGTAGAGACATCACCCTGCCAACAAAAGTCCGTATAGTCAAAGTGATGGTATTCCCAGCGATAATGTATGGCTGTGAGAGCTGGACTATAATGAAGGCCGAGCACTGAAGAATAGATGCTTTTGTATTATGGTGCTGGAGAAAACTCTTGAGAGCCCCTTGGATTGCAAGGAGATCAAATCAGTCAATCCTAAAGGAAATCAACCCTGACTGTTCCCTGGAAGGCCAGATACTGAAGCTGAAGCTCAAATACTTTGGCCCCCAAATGAGAAGGGAGCACCCACTGGAGAAGACCCTGATGCTTGGAATGACTGAAGGTAAAGGAAGTGGCAAAGGATGAGATGGTTAGACAGTGTTATCGATGCAACAAACATGAAACTGAGCAAACTCCAGAGGATGCTGGAAGACAGAAGGGCCTGGTGTGATCTGGTCCATGGGGTCGCGAATACTCGGACTCAACTGTGTGACTGAACAACAAAAGTTATCATTTGGAACCCATCATTGGTACATGCATGGGGGACAGATTTCTCCAGTTCTTCCCATCCACTGAAGACCTCCAACTCTCCCCCACCATTTATGAAGTTCCTGGGACTCCCTTTTCCCCCAGAAGTGGTATTTTAGGAGACATTTCTGGCTGCAGCAAGATGGGAGAGGAGGAGGAGAAGATGAAGAAGATTTTATACTCCCCTTTTCTCTACCTTAAGGAACATAAAAGTGGCTTGCAATCCCATTCCCTTTCTGTTGCCAGAATGGGCACCTTGTGAGCTAAATGAGGCTTCATGTGGATGAGTGGGGTATCAAACCCAGCTCTCCAGACTGGAGTCTGCTGCTCTTAACCACTACACCACGTTGGCTGTCATGCTGGAGAATTCACACTCCAGCGATGGAAATCCTTTTCAGTGGGATGAAGGCCATTATACTGTCAAGTTACGTAAAGCAAATTTCAATTTTCTAAGAACAAAGTAGGCATACCAAGTGATGTGGGCCATGGGTGCCTGGCCTGACTTGGTGTCACAAGCAAACAGCTCATATAAAATGGGTTTATTCACCTAAAAAGCAAACTGTTGCTCCATTGGGCTCTGGAGAACTGGAAGGGGAGACAAGGGGACTCCAGATTTCACATGGAGTCACAGGAAGGAGCAAACAGCCTCCCCACAGCAGTTTCCATTGGTGAAAACTGCACATCGAGGAAGCTCCTGCTTCCCCCTCACAGTACTCTGGAACCCAACAGAACCATGGGTTTTCAAGTGAATAAACTCACTTTGTACAAGCTGTTTAACTGTACAAGTGAGCTGAGTCAGATGGGTACCTGTGTCCTGACTTGCAACATTTAGTTTGGCTCTCGGTCATGCAGAATTCATACTTATAGCCCTGTGAACAGGTCAGTCGATGGAGCTCAGTCTAGATATACTGAGAACTTTGACATACACATGACCATGAGGTGCACTTGTCTTCCTTGAACTCCCTCAGACAACAAGGCAAGTCCCCTGATAAGATTTTCTCCATGTTCCCTGGCGAAGCTCATCTCAAGCCCAGCCTCCTGCCCAAGCAATTTGCAATTTGGTGTAGTGGTTAAGTGTCGGTTTGGTGTAGTGGTTAAGTGCACGGACTCTAATCTGGGAGAAACAGGTTTGGTTTTAACATCCGGCCTGAGCCGCAGGAAGTAGCTTCTATGTAGAAGAAGAAGAAGAGGAAGAGAAGATATTGGATTTATACCTTGCCCTTCACTCAAAGTCTCAGAGCGGCTTACAAACTCCTTTCCCTTCCCCTCCCCAAAACAGACACCTTGTGAAGTAGATGGGGCTGAGAGAGCACGTTCAATTACTGCCCTTTCAAGGACAGCTCTTATCAGAACTATGGCTTGCCCAAGGTCATCCAGCACATGCAAGTGGAGGCGTGGGGAATCAAACCTGTTTCTCCCAGATTAGAGTCCATGCAATTAACCACTACACCAAACCTCCACAAACAGCTTCAAAGTTCATGGAAATTTCACACCAGTTGACCTGCCATGAACTTGACTTTGCAAACCACTAACCGGCCAAAATTCATCACAAACTTTTGTTTGTGAGCCTATTTGTGCCCATCCCTAATAGTGAACCAACTCCAAGTCTTCTTGAATAACTCATCTACTCTAGACCATTTTCAGTCTGGTTTCAGGCCAGGCTATGCAACAGAGAGGGCTCTTCTAGCTTTTACTGATGACCTCCATCTGAGTGTGGACATAGACCAAGCCTCTCTGTTGTTCTTATTGGACTTATTTTCAGCCTTTGATACAATAGATCAAGCCATCTTGTTGAGGTGCTTGGAGACAGACATAGGTATCAGAGGATGTGTATTGAAACTGGTCTCAAAGGGTTGCTATCGGAAACCAGTTTTCATCAGTGTGCTCTTGTGGGGTTCTATAGGGCTCAATTCTATCTTGCATGCTTTTTAATCTCTATGTAAAGCCCTTAGGACAAATCATTTGCAGTTTTGGGATTGGTTGCCATCAATATGCTTCTTACCTGGCTAAAGGATTGGGGCTTGTGGTCTATACTGCTGTGTATAGCATATTGTAAAATAGGATCTTACCATGCGATTACTGTACTGCTTCATACTTATGCTATGTTTCTGTTTCATTCCAGTGGTTCCAGACTTCTAATATCCTAATGCATTAGTTATTGAATGTCCCATTCTGTTGATTGCACTGACTGACTATCTGCCTTGAGTGCCTTTGAGAAAGGCAGACTATAAAATACATAAATATAATAAATAATCACCTTTTAAATGACCAACTTTTGACAGATTGCCATGGGATCAAAGCCAGTGTTATCATTTAGTCCCAAGAAACAATAGTTATAGGTCAAGTCTACAAGACACACCTTACTACATTCCCTGTTGTGAGATGATATCTGGTAAGAATACTTGCATGTGCATTGATTATCATAAACATTAAACAGCACTGAGTAGTTTAAAGGGTTTTTCTCCCCACTGGCATGGTTTTCCCCCTCTCCCCCCAAGCTCCAAAAGCTTTTTTATCCCACAAGTCATTGCTAGATTTTTAAATGAAGCCAAAGATGGCAACATTTTAGAAGGAGAACCATAGATAGCTAGATCATCTGACCAAATGGAGACTGTTTGGAATCAGAACTCTATAGTGAAAGGAATCAAAAGCTTCATTCTCTATGAAATATTCAGAATGCCACAGGCTAAAAATATCATGCCATATTATCATGGAATTCTTGAGACACTCTAAAGGTAGAGCCATGTTGAAGCCTGAAAAGTTTGTCCTCTACTCTTTAGCCTTGAAGGACTCATATAAGCAAGGAACACCAGCATATAGACTAGGAAGTTTTTGGTTCAAATCTTATTTGAGCTGAAGACAGAAGCATTTGGCTGGTTGCTCTCAGAAGCAGTGTTTGACCAGGTGGACCTTCTGATTCAGCAAGGTGTTTTTTTTCATTTACTTAACAAAAATGTATGATCTCTGAAAAACAACTGAACAATTCTGGAATGTTGGGATTGAGATTCACACTTTTCTTCTTAGCTGAATGGGATATTGATGGAAAGAAGGGGCATCTCTAAAGTCTAAGAGGAGGAGTCACCTCTGTCCACCATCTTTCAAGAACTCCTCCTGGTCCCTTCCCCCCAATGTCTCACAACCAGCAACCAAAAGATGGTCTGGAATTATAGACAGTAGCACAGGATCCTCAGTTAAGGACTGCCAAGAGGAGTAGCTGTCCAGCACCTCCCTACTCCCTCCCTCCCTCCCCCCACCCATCTGCAAAAGTTGCTCCAGCTTAATGTCAGTCAGCTGCATTTTCAAGTCACAACCATTTGGAAGCCACTATTACATTGCACCTGGGGGCATCTTTAGTCAGAGAATGTCATAGTACAAGTTGCAGTAAATCATCTGTGACAGAGTGTGAAAACCTGAATACCAAAACTGCTGGGGTCGATTAATCAATATTATCGGGAGACTCGGAGAAGCAGGGACCGGGCGGGGGGGGTGGGCACAGACACTGGGCCAATGGTATGGTGTCACTTCTGTGGAAAACCTGTAAATGACATCATGATTCCAACACCACTCTGAGCAGCTATGGGAATCGAGAGGTGGGAGATCGGATCATTATATTGGAAATATCCCTTAGGGTAGGATCCCCTTCCATAGTTTAAACAACCGGGACTTCTTCAATTAAAAGAAATATATATCTTTATTCCTGAAGTTACACTCCTTTAAAATTGTTGGTGGCTTAGAAAAAAGGTACCATTCTTGTTCAAGAATGTTTAGTCCGGAGAAGAGGAGGTTGAGGGGGGACATGATTGTTCTCTGTAAGTATTTGAAGGGCTGCCACTTAGAGGAGGGCAGGAAGCTGTTCCGGTTGGCAGCAGAGGATAGAACTCTCAATTATGGGTTGAAATGAAGGGTGGGAAGGTACCAGCTAGATATTAGGGGAAACTTTTTGACAGTAAGAGTTGTGCAAGAGTGGAATCAGCTGCCTAGGGAGGTGGTGAGCTCCCCCTCACTGGCAGACTTTAAGCAGCAGCTGGACAAACACTAATCAGGGATGCTCTAGACTGATCCTGCACGGAGCAGGGAGTTGGACTAGATGGCTGTTATGAGAAAGATGAAATAGTTGGCTCAGAAAATTTAAAACCCATTTTATATAGTTAATTTTATAAAGAAATCATAGTGTTTTCTCCATTTCTGTAACTTCCCAAGCAGCAAGCAGCATCCCAACGTGCTTTGCAAGTCCTTTGTCTCAAGAGATATCTGTCACCTGTCGCATACACAGGAACAGGAGTCCACTTTCCTTTCCCCAGAATTGAAATTCTACTCCATTATTTATAGGTGTGAAGAATTCCAAACCATTTAGAAATAAAGCATTTCTATGAGCCAGCCATTAAGTCGAGGGAGCCAGAATATTTGCAATACTAAAGGTTCGCCTACATGCCAAAACTCACATCCCACCTCCGGCCAGAAGATAGTACCTGGCTGGCTACCTTGCTCCAAGAACACAAAGGGCAACCTGAAACTAACATGTTCTTGTATTTGTCATTTAGAAATTCAGGTGTCGTATTGTTTTGCTAAAGCATTATGATAAACTGACTGCTACTGGAATGTGGAAACATCTCCTAGGCCATGATGGCCCTACATTATCAAAAGAGTTATGTCAATTGATGCAGTTTATAATTTCAATAGCTCTATCGAAATGTATGTGACCAAGATTGTATAAAAGGGGGCCAGCAGCTCCATCTCACCACTGACTCTTGAAGACCCAAAGGAAATTCTGTCCTTGGTGGGTCTCTTAGGGAAAGTCCAGAAGCTTCTGCTGCATGGGGGAATCTTTATTGTATTTAATCACTGTCTCTCTCTTTCTTAGGAAGGAAGTATTGTGCTTGTGTATTTTGTTTCAGTGTTAGACAGATGCCCAGCGCCTGGCTGGGTAGCTGTCCTGCCTTCTTTTAACTTTGCTAAGTTTTAATAAAAGAAGTTTTGTTGTTTTAGTAACCTTGTGTTGCATTCCAGCTAACAGTTAACATTTATATCCTCGCCTTGGTAAGGGGCACACATCATAGACCATTCAGAACCCAGGGTGGGAAAGGCAGAGGTAACATTTCACACAGGGTTAGTTCACACCTAACAGGTATTGCAGCTGCATTCTCACCACAATGGCCTGTATGGCCCCTTCCAACTCTGTGCTTCTATGATTCATTTTAGAAGAAACCAATTTCACAGCAAGAAAAAAAAAATAGTGTATCATCATAGCTGGGCAGCACAAGGAACACAACAGAATATTCTAAGGGAAAGCAAAGTTACGCTCAGCTGTGTTCAGATGAGTGAAAGATGGACAGAGCAGAGTGTCCTTGCTGGGTGTCAGTAGCCACACTCACCTCTGTCACAGCAGCTGCTGTTTCTACTTGTCTCTAGCTGCCTGAGAGGCACAAAGAACATAAGAACATAAGAGAACCAATGTTGAATCAGGCCAATGGCCCATCTAGTCCAACACTCTGTCACACAGTGGCCAAAAATACCACGTGCTATCAGGAGGTCCAGCAGTGGGGCCAGAACACTAGAAGCCCTCCCACTGCTGCCCCCTCCAGCACCAAGAATAGAGTGCATCACCTGCCCCAGACTGAGAATTCTCATATATACCCTGTGGCTAATAGCCACTGATGGACTTCTGCTCCATATTTTTATCTAATTCCCTCTTGAAACTGTCCATGCTTGTAGCTGCCACCACCTCCTGTGGCACAAGGAGATGGTCACACAGGCCCATGACATAAACAGAGTTTTGGTGTTCCTTTCTTCAAACACAATTTTAGGGGCTTAGCATTTTTTAAAAAAGATCCCATTCTAAATTATGTGTTTCTACTTGTTTGTTAGGAAATCATTAAATACACTAAAGTGTAAGGTACTGTCAGGTTATCATCTGGTTTCTTCAAGAGTGAATCACACTAGTTTAGCGATGGCATGCCATGGCACAACCGCCAGGTGTGTTTTACAGCTGCACAATGGCAAGTCAGGTAAAGCAGCAGTTCACAGGAGAGAACTGCAAGAAAACTCACAGAAAGCAAACGGTAGGCTGGCCCAAAATAAAAAGAAAAGAAATACAGTAAGACTTGGAGAGTTAGAATTTGATGCCATTAACTAACAGGCGAGGCATATCACGGATGCTGTGAGTCGCCCTGAGCCCGCTTGCAGGGAGGGCGGGATAGAAATGTAAGAAATAAATAAGTATCATAAATCCTTGGGATTTGCCCAGACCACAACTGCTATTTTAATGCAGTTTAAGTCAGTGGCTTTCCAGCTGTATTATTAGAGACCTTGGTGTTCTCTCAGAAGCTTATCAATAAGCAGCTCAATAAAGGAGACTAGTAATTTTGCACTAGCTCTGCTATTTCTCTGCAATGGCAAGACTAACCTGCATCTCTGTCAAACGTTTTATAAAAATGAGAGAAAAACCTCCCTGAGTGATGAATGCAAATTCTCTCACTGACCCATTCAGATGCTTGGTCTGTACTAGGCCACAAGTATGAAGATTTGAGGAAGTGAGGCAATTTCAAACATTTTATTTATTTATTTATTTATTTCAATTTATATTTTGCCCTCCCCTCAAGCAGGCTCAGGAAGGATCACAAAGCAAAATCTAGAACATCATAAAAACATATCGAATATAATTTACAAATAATTGAAACAGTTAAAAATGGCATAGATTAAAACAGGCCACACAATTCATGTGCATAGTTTTCAAGCTGGTGACATTTTCTTCTTCTTAATCTGGGCCACATAGGCTGAGTTCAGACAATTTGAAGTGGGAGCCAGTCATAAGAACATAAGAACATAAGAGAAGCCAATGTTGAATCAGGCCAACGGCCCATCCAGTCCAACACTCTGTCACACAGCGGCCAAAATACACCAGGTGCCATCAGGAGGGCCAGCAGCGGGGCCAGGGCACCAGAAGCCCTCCCACTGCCGCCCCCTCCAGCACCAAGAATAGAGTGCATCACCTGCCCCAGACTGAGAGTTCCCATCTATACCCTGTGGCTAATAGCCACCGGTGGACTTCAACAGAACAGTCGCAGCAAAAAGCTCCGAAACAAACTGTTCTGGGGTTTCCTGTTCACACAGCCTGGACTGCTGTGGGAGCATACTGAGAGGAGGTGCACAAGAGCATTCAGATGACTAGTGTGGAGGCACCACTGTCAGCAGCTTTCCCCCGGTAAATTGGCAATGCGTGCATGGGCATCCATGCGCAGAAGTGCATCTGGCCAATTGGGGGCAAATCTATTGTGCCGGCACCGCATTGGGCAGTAGAGCGGAGCACGGCCAATCAAACTGCTGCTGCCATCTGCCCCAATGTGGCTTGCTCCCGGCTAATCCGCTGAGCGTTCACACAGCTGGGAAGCAGAATGCCATGGGATAAATGCACTCTCCAGGATTTGCTACCCCTTTAAAGAGGTATGTTTTTATCCCAGGAGTGAAGCGGAACAGCACAGGTTGCTGACAGGCGCGGAATGCCAGGCAGATGTGCCTGTGTGAATGCCCCCTTTAATGCAATTTTAAAACGTCACTGAAACGGGGCTCTACTGGGCAAACTGCCAGTCTGAACTCAGCCATAGATATGGCAAACTTCAGCAGGGGCGGATTGAGATTTTACTGGACTCCCACCGCCTTAGCCAAAGGCCTGGCAGAATAGCTCCCTTTTACAGGCCCTGCAGAAGGGTATTAAGTCCTGCAGGGCCCTGATCTCAGATGGGAGCATGTTCCACCAGGCTGAGGCCAGGATAGAAAAAGCCCTGGCCCTGGTTGAGGCTAAGCAGACACCCCTTGGGCTGGGGACAACCAGCAATTCTTGATTGGCAGAGTGCAAGGCTCTCTGGGGCACATATTGTGAGAGACGGTCCATCAGGTATGTTGGTCAACGAATATTTCACATGAAGTGACTTTTAGTAACACGAGTCTCAAAAACTCTGAATCTTTCTCCTCGGAAATGTTGCTGATTTTAATCAAAACTGTTTTTTAAAAAATTATTCTCATGTCAAAAAAAAACACTTGTGTTTTGTGGGTTTTTTTTTAATATGAAACTAGAATTTATGCCATGACATATGGCATCATGACTTCCTACGGATTGCAGTGTATCTTTTTTCTAAGGTACACATGCCAAGCTGATCTCAAATCTCATTTTAGATAAAATTAGGGAAAATGTTAAATTATAAGCAAATATGGAGATAAGGAATGAAAGAAAGAAAATCTGAAACTCAATACCTGGAAGGTTCTTCTCCCCTTCCCTTATAGCAACACACAAACATTATTCTGTTATCAGAATCTATGGATGGATCCATACAGAGGTGGGTATCGTACTGTTGTGGTACACTGCATGATGAGCTGAATGATTATAATAGCACAGTTGGGCTCATATTACTAAGGATATATAAATATGCAATAAAAATTACTTTCATGCCTGGTTGGGAAGAACATTCTAAGTTTACATATTTTCTTTGGCCAACTTCCTATTTTCATTTGCCCCCTTTAATGATATTTTTACATCATTTTTACTATTTGCCATAACACCATATTTATACAGTTCGTATACCACTGAAAAACAAACACGCATACACAAGACATAAGCTGGAACCTTTCTGCTTCCACTGATTCTGCTTCCACTGCACCCGTCTCCATTGTGGAAGCAGTCTTTCACTGCACAACATGGTGCTCTGGTGCTAGTAGCGTCTGTGAATGCAAGTCCACAAAAGTGACTGGGGAGAAGAGGAAAGCACTTCACAGTGGACATTTGCCTCTGAGATGGTTGAAGAAGGGCACAAAGGGAAGGCAAGGCTTATTCTTTTATTTAAAACTAGGAATAAGGCCCGTTGTGGAAATAAATACAACGAGCTCTAGAAAGAGGCTCTGGGAGAGTGCCCCGGCTTTAGGCACTCAGTGGGTGCGTTTAGACAGCGTGCTGGAGCGGTTTAAACTGCTCCGGCACGATGCGTTTTTTTAAACTGGAGAATCGCGATCACACTCACCTCCTCCTTCCCTCCTTCGGAGCTCCCTGCCGTCCTCCTGCAGGTGGTGGTGGGGGGGTGTTCCCCTCTCCTTTGAGCATGCGCACAGGCAGCCCTCTCCCGAACAGGAAGTTTGGCGTGTGCGCAGAAGAGCGATCTTAACTGGTCCCTTTAAAGTTTAAATGAAGACTCCTTTTACATTGTCTCCCCGAAAATGGCCTCCCCGAGATCCCGGACTCGTCTAAATGCCTAAATTAGGCACCAGTGAAGCTTTTTTTCATTTAACTTAGGAGCGGAGCTCCGCTCAAGCGCACACCGCTAAGGGGGAAAAAAAATGGCAGACTAAAACCGGAAGCTGGAGGCAGCTTCCCAGAGGGGAGGGGGGGTTGAAGCACCCGGAAGTGGCTGGATGGAGCGATCAGACAGGGAAAAGTGCGGCTTGAAATGGAGAATCATGGAAAACACCACTTGGGTAAGTGGTGTCAAAATACTCGGTTTCAAAGGGGGTTTGCTCCAGAAAGCGACGGCTGGGGACGGTAGGCAGATGTTGGGCATGTGAATGCGCAGGTAAAAGCCGTTTCTGAGCCGTGCCGAAAACGGCTCAAACGGCACATCTGAATGCACCCAGTGACAATTTGCTGTGGCAATCTCAGCAGGGTATAATGACAGAGTCCACCATTTTCTCCAGAGGAACTGATCTTTGCTACCTGAAGAGCAGTAGTCATTTTGAGTGATCTCCAGCCCACCCCCAAGTCAGCCACACAGCGGGGAGTTGAAGAAAATGGTGGTCGCTGGCCCACCTCGTTAGCCAGCCAGCCATGCTGAAGTTAAGCAGGAGAGAGAGAGCCTTTTTCCATTTATTCTGACAGGAAAGTGGCCACTGGGGAGGGGGTTATGGGCGGGGGAGGGGGTTATGCTGAAAGTCCTTTTTTTTTTCACTCACAGAACCAAGCTTGGTTGCCAGCCAACAGCCACTGAGGGGACAGTCCATCACAGGAGTCAAGAGAACTGTCTTCCTCAGGAGAGAGAGCTGGTCTGCCAGTAAATCTGACATGCAAAAGGGGGAGTGGGTGGGGAAGAGGAGCAGACCCAGCACCCGGCCAATGACATACAAGTACTCTTGAGTGGCGGCTGATGGGCCAATGGCTGAGGGAGGGCATTTTACAGCCAATGGGAGCACATGGAATCTTGCAAAACCAAAAGATAATTATTATAAGGAGAGATATTCTATGCTGCCACTTCAGAGTCCTACTTGAGGCAGCTTACAATTAAAATCAGAATATTCAAAAAAAACTTTTAAAAAAGCCATAAAACTTTTTAAAAATCCACAAAACAGAAGCAGGCCATGAAAAAGCTTCTAAGGCCCCGGTCACATGGAGGATTTGCCACACAGAAGGCATGAATGTCAGGTGGAGTTTCGGGGTGCAAACACACTGCAACATCTGGGAAGCGTAGCACTCCTGTGGCCAACCTGTGGCATGCCGCCGAAGCTGCACAGTTAAAAAGTATCTCAACTAATGTACTAGCAAATGGTTTGCCATGGGCTGCCGATGGAATTGTTCCATGTGATCTCGCCGGCGCGCGGCTTTCCTCCCGGCTTGATGTGTATGCGCTGATGGACGAAACCATGATGTGCCACTGTCACATCTGATCGCATTCTGGTGGGTCTAATTGCACCAGCACAAAGAGCCACGCCTCCCCCCCACATCATCTGGCCCGTGTGACTGGGGCTTAAGATTCTTTAAAAAAAACAAAAACAAAAAACACACACCCTAATTAAAAGCCTAGGTGAAAAGATGTGTTTTAGCCTGGTGCCTAAAAGATACTAAAGCAGGCACCAGGTGATCCTCAAGGGGGGAGGACATTCAAAAGGTAAGGTCCTACTGTGGCGTACCTTTTTCACTCACACAGAGTACCTACCACCCTCCACAAGCTCTCTCTCACAGGTTTAGGATTACAGGTAAGTCAGGCCATCACTTGTTTACACAACCCACTTGAATAATTGCCACTTACTCAGAGATTGCAGAGTTATTGTGGTTGGGGATTCAAATACTGTTCCATTCTCATGCTGCTACCATTTGTTCATACCCTAGTTCATATATATATATATGCACATAGAGAGAGAGAGCTTAGTTTGTTTGTATGGGGATGTTTCCTTGAGACACCAGCCCACAGGATTAAATGAACACAGAGTTAACTTTTATTTATGGTTTGAACATAGAACTAAAGAAAAATAAATACAGTCTGCAAGGTTGTTGTTGTTTTTTAATTGAACTTTGGGATCCTTTGTTACAAATTGACCATTTCCAGTCAGCTTTAAGCCGCTCTTCTCCACGACTCCACTTAGCTCCTTCACTGTTCTCCTCAGTTCCCTTAACTGATTTTTTTAACTGTCACTCTTACTTTCTGTCAGCTCCCATTGGTTGCTCTTTGGGAGAGGTGGAACCTAACCTGTCCATCACAGCTACCACAGGACATGTTCTATCTCTAGCCACCACCAGCCTCACCTCTGAAGGCAGAGAAGCCAATCTTAACTGGTAGGCTGAATAGTATGGGAGAAGACATTCCTTCAGCTACCATGACTCCAAGCCACTTAGGACCTTAACGTTTATGGATCCAAGCCATAAACTGTTTCCATACATTGTTGGATCCTGGGCTATCATTGCACTAAAGCCATCATTCGCAACAGGATTTTCCAATACCTGGAACACAATCCAGTTGCAAATCACTGTTGTAGTACAGTGATAACACCTAATTCAATGATGTGTTGACACTGCCACAAACGATAACTGCAATTTTATTAATTAATCAAAAAGACGGATGACTATAGCTTCATCTGAAGTGTGGTAACATAACAAAAGAAAATGTCAAACTGAATGAGAGTTGTGATGAAATATCCCTAGACATCACTTGGCAATTCAGGATCCAATATCATAAATGGAACATATTTATAAATACATGAGAGCCAGGGTATTGTAGTGGTTAAGAGCAGTGGACTCTAATTGGAAGAACTAGGTTTGATTCCCCACTCCTCCACAAGAAGCTTGCTGGGTGACCTTAGGCCAGTCACAGTTTTCTCAGAACTCTCTCAGCCCACCTACCACACAAGGTCCCTGTTGTGGAGGAAGGAAGGGAATGCAACTGTACTTACTCTGAGACCCCTGAAGGTAGAGAAAAGCAGGGTATAAAAACCTGCTCCTCTTCTTCTTCTGTATCTTGAGTGTGGATGCCACCTAATCACATGGCACCATTGTCAATAGACAGGTCATTCAAATGTGCAATCTCATCCACATTCTCACACAATTAGTCACAAATAAAAACTCTCTTTAAAACATGGCTGAAGCGAATGCATTCATCATTGACTAGACATACAATAATAGAGCGCTGTAAATTTTCCAGGCTGTCATTTCCATTCCTCTGTAGACAAAAAGTGCACGAAACTTGAGAAAGTAACCTAGACAACTGACTTGAAAATCTGCTGTAATCTACCTCATTTGGAAAGGAGCGAGCAAATGGGTGTCGATATTTCGCAACCGTTCCTGTTCAAGCGATTTCCTACATTGCTGCAAATAACGTTGCCGAGGATATTGTTTTTATTAGTGGGGACTATTATTGAGGAAATGTGATTAAAAATTAGATTCATAAATATTATTGGGTAGTTGGCTCGAAAACAAAAAGCCGTTTCCTTCCTTGTGCAGTAACCAAGCAACCGCAATGTGAAATGAAAGTAAACATTTCCTTGGAGAACACTGGGTTTCTCCCCCTCCTCTCGAGTATTATTTATTATCCAAAAAAGTGAGATAAGACAGCTCTGAAGAAACTCATCATAAAGTGTTAACGCATCAGGTAACAAATCAATGGTTGTTTAAATGATTGCACTTCGCTGGGGGAAAATATATTTCAGTTTAGAGTCCTAAATTCATTATGCCTCGGTGCATAGTGAGCAAAAACACTACCATAGTCATTAGCGCATTCATAAAAGGGGCTGTTGTTTAAACGCCAGAGTCAGATGGTCGCTTGTGTCTGATTTTATTTTATTTTATTGCTTTGATGTATCGCTTGACAAGAGGAGTTCACACACTCACAAAGAGCAATACTTGAGGACGTCGGCTTGATTTAAAAACTTCTGCGCATGAGGTATATTTTTTTTATGACAGACCTTATGCAGAATTTCAACCAAGCTGAAACCAAAATGCCTGTAAATATGACATATCTGTGGGCAGGGTGACATGCTCACCAATAGACTGGTTCATCTGGAGGAAAATGACCTCTTCAGAAGGTGGAGCCTATGGCAATATACCTCATGGAAGTCCCCCCTCCCCAAACCCTGCCCTCCTCAGACTCCGCCTCTCAAGTCTTCAGGTATTTCCCAAACCGGAGCTGGCAACCCTAAATAGTCAAAAGTGCCATACTAGTGTCTGGGAGACTAAGGTTCAAATGTTTAGACTTGCTGAGAAAACCTAAGCCCACACAGGAAGTTATTTTTCAGTGTTTAAAGTGAGGTTAGTTTCTTTTTAAGAAACCCTTTAACAGAGATTTGAGTAAAGAAGCTGTCACATTTTGATGACTGCTGTACGAATCCTTCAGTCTGCATTTCTTTTTTTGTCAGCAGTTCACAACTGAGTTATGGTGATCCCAGAAGGTTTTCAAGGCAAGAGATGTTCAGAGATGGGTTGTCACTTCTTGCCTCTGAGTAGAGACCCTAGACTTCCTTGGTGGTCTCTTATACAAGCACTAACCAGGGCTAAAGCTGCTTAGACTTGCAAGATCTGATGAAATTGAGCCAACCTGGGTTATCCAGGTCAAGTCAAGACTAATCTGCTTTTACTGATCTGAAACTCTTTGGCTTCAGCCAAAAGTTCCATATAATGTATGCATTTTTTTCAGCATGCCCAACACATACAACAAGAGCCAGTTTGGTGTAGTGGTCAAGAGTGGTGAAACTGGGTTTGATTCCCCACTCCTCCATATGCAGCTGCTGGGTGACTCTGAGCAAGCCACAGTTCTCTCAGAGCTGATCTCTCAAGAGCAGTTCTCAACAAGCTCTCTCAGCCCCACCTACCTCACAGGACTTCTGTTGCAGAGACAGGAAAGGAAGGAGATTGTAAACTGCTCTAAGACAATCTCTTCCTCCTCCTCCTCCTCCTTCTCTGACTGGTGAACAAACACATCCACCCACACCCAGTACTCCTTCCCAAATGGCAAGCATATCTATAAGCATCCTTGGCAAACATTGCAAAAGGGTCTGATTGGCATTTCTGAGCATTCAACAGGATGGTCATAAAATGTTCACATGGACGTGCATTCTCAGGTGCCTGTTTGACTTCCTGCCAGTTCTTCTTTTCAGAATAACCTCCTGTGGAGGGGAATGGGAATTATAGTTTCTTCAGTACTCCCAAAATGAATCAGATGACCAAGAAAACCAGCATTTCCATCAACCCCACCAAGTCAGTTAAGTTGGGTGCATGTGCCAACAGCCATTACCAGCTAGATCCTTCTGTGCTGATGAATGGTAGCAACTGTGCCAAAATAAATACATTCGAAATACTGCTAATTTTAAATTATGAACAAATCATCAATGTGAGCACTGAGAAGGCTCAGTAAGAGGATAAAACACCCAAAGAGTGATTAACATATGGAATTCACTGCCACAGGAGGTGGTGGCAGCTACAAGCATGGACAGTTTCAAGAGGGAATTAGATAAACATATGGAGCAGAAGTCCATCAGTGTATAAATGGGGCAGGTGCTGCACTCTATTCTTGGTGCTGGAGGGGGCAGCAATGGGAGGGATTCTAGTGTCCTGGACCTACTGCTGGACCTCCTGATGGCACCTGGTATATTTTGGCCGCTGTGTGACAGAGTGTTGGACTAGATGGGCCATTGGCCTGATTCAACATTGGCTTCTCTTATGTTCTTATGTTCTTATGATATGAGCATGATAAATGCCATTTTTTGAATATATTATTTATGAAAATTGCAGTATACCTACTTTTTACTGAATATGAGTTCACTGAATGAGTTACACATGCGCACACACAGTTGTTAGAAACTAGGAGTTTTGAACTGATGGCTTGCTAAATTTATGTCTGCTTGAAATTATTCATGCTTGATTTAATTATGTTTTCTTTTAACCAATATGTTTGTGCTTCTTAGATGATTGTTGTTTCACCGAATGCTAGGATGAAGGCATAAAGGTGAGAGGGCATTGCTCGGGGGAAGAATGCCGACTTGGCATTCAAAAAGTCCCAGACTCAGTCCCCTGCATCTCCAGTTGAAAGGATCAGGTGTCAGGTGATATGAAATACCTCCACCTGAGACCTTGGAGAACTGCTGGCAGTCTGAGTAGACAAAACTGACCTTGATGGACCGATATGACAATTCCATATGTGTATCTTCATGTCTGTGTGTGAGTTTGTCTGGCTGTGATGTTGTCAACTTGAAGGCCCTGCAAAGACAAGTTACAACAGAAAAACCTGTCCCATTGTTCGCCACGAATGCAGACAAGGAAAAAGAGAAGATATTTTACAATTCACAGGGAACCTGAAGGGGACATTTTGCACATAAATGCCTCCCCTACCTTGCTCGGCCTTCTACACTGGGATCTTTGCTAATTTTGAAACTCAGATGAAGACCCCTGGGCCAGGACTCACCAAATCTTCAGAATCAGCTCACTGTGGCCTTCTGAGAAGAGGGAAATTTTCCCTAGGCTGTCTGAAACATCAGACCATTTTCCTAAGAAAGCTGCAGCACCACCTACTTGGATCGGGCTGATTCCCACCCCATCCCTATAAAGGAAGGGGACACAAACCACATAGAGCCTGAGAAACAAAGGTGTATAAAATCAGCAAAGGGCAAACAAGGGGCAAAATCCCCTTTACCACCTGTTGGGGTTATCCAACTGGAATTGTATCAGATGCACCTGAAGCCAGTCTAGCTATACATGAAGGTGAGCTTGAATACAGGTATGTATGAGTGGGATGCAATGAGGTGCTTTTGGATTCCCTTGGTGTGAGCTTGATAAATGTCATTTCTGCTTTCAAGAACTTACTGCCTGGTTTTCTGGTTGTCTCCCTCCTAAAGCTCTGGGGGAAAGTCCTGCTGAGTCAAAGTGGATTATTGATCTTTTTGCTCATTGGAACCTGGAGGTTTTTGTTGCTTTGTTTTGTTTTTGCCCTAACACAGTGAGGCTCCCAAGACCGCAAATATTTCATAAAACTGGATTACAAGCTATACATAATATGTGAGGAGTGGCCCTTTTCTGTTTCATGTTAGGCAAAGAAGCTTGAAGGAGTAAAGTGAGATTAACAGAGGAGGAAGAGTTACTGATTGAGTACCCCCACCCCCACCCTTCTGCTATTTATCTATAGCTCTTTTTCATGTAATCATAGAGTTGGAAGGGACAGCCAGAATCATCAAGTCCAACCCCCTGCACAATGCAAGAAATTCACAAATACCTCCCCCCATACCCCCAGTGACCACTGTTCCACACCCAGAAGATGACAAAAAGCCTCCGAGGGCAAACCTCCAGGATCTCCAGCCAAACTGGCCTGGAGAAAAATTGCTTCCTGACCCCAAAGTGGTGATCAGCATTTCCTTGGGTGTGTAAGAAAGGGCCACAAGAACTAAGCACCAATGCAACCCTTCCTGCCCTCCCTCTCATGATCTGCTTAAGTTCACAGAATCAGCAGTGCTGTCAGATAGCCATCTAGCCACTGTTTGAAACCTCCAAAGAAGGAGAGTCCACCACCTCCTGAGGGAGCCTGCCCAACTGAGGAACCACTCTGTCAGGAAGTTCTTCCTAATGTTTATCTGAAAAGTCTTCTGATTTAATTTCAGCCCATTGTTTCTGGTCCAACCTTCTGGGGCAACAAAAAACAACTTCACAGCATTCTCCATATGACAACCCTTTAAGTACTTGAAGATGGTCATCATATCACATCTTAGTCGTCTCCTCTCCAGGCTAAACATACCCAGCTCCTTCAACCTTTCCTCACAGGACTTGGTCTCCAGACATCTCACCATCTTTGTTGCCCTCCTCATCAGTGGCTGGATTTCTCCAGTTCTGTCCCCTTTGAACTCCAAAGGAAATTAGCATGGCCATCTTTGACCACATCCAACAGAGAAATGGCAAACTTGTTCAGTACCATATGAAAATTAGGGGACAGTTACCATAACCTTCTATGGGAACCCTTGTTCTCTGCACACATTGGATACAGGATTGCACCTCAAATAGTAATCTGAGTGAGATCACAGTCCAATCCTTCCTTTTCCACTTTAGCGGAATGAGACTGAGCTCGCACCCAAAAATAAATTCTGTAAGGCAGCCAGATCCACGCTGAGCCTCAACATTTCAAGATCATGCTAGCCTAGCCAAATCTCAGTCCCATGGTGACACTCAGTCCACAGTGAATTGCAGTCTGAAGCACTGGAAATACGCTTCCTCTGCCTTATAGAAACAGGCAAAACGGTCACTTGCTTGAACACTCGATGCCCAGGACAAACATTCCATCCATCTAATGAAATGTCACAGGCCTGGCATGAAGAAATTGATTCTGTTCCTCCACTTCTCAGACACCCCCTTTTAATTTGTCATACTCTCAAGCTGTGCAATGCTGCCCTTCCTTCTAGTTCACACACAGCTTCTACTTGCTTAATTCACTCAACCCCCCTCCTATCGGCTGGTACTTAACAGATTTGTATAATGAATGGAGTGATCGAGTCAGTTCCCAGAAGCATCTCTGGTGCGGCATATTCACTTCATCTGCATCATTACAGAGGAAGCACGCACACTTGCGCTAATACTTCACACTTATTAATTCCAATAGCAGGGAATAATCTGACAGAATTGCTGGAAAATAATGAGAAAAATGGAAGCAGATGGACTCCTGTCTCAACCTACTATGAATCTAGGAAAACAATAAGCTTGTAAATGCTGGTGTTCCGAAGAAATCACTGTAGATGTTGTAAGGCCTTGTATTTTTATGCACCCTTCAAAATGAATGCCCATATCAATGTGATGGTCGAAGTTCATTCCATGTTGATAGTTCTGTGTTCTATGGAGATATCACAATGTGTTGGGTTCTATATCTGAGAGCCAGCATGATGTAGTAGTTAAGATTGGCAGACTCTAATCTGAAGAGCTGGGTTTGATTCCCCACTCCTCCAGATGAAACCTGCTGGGTGACCTTGGGCCAGTCACAGTTCTCTCAGAACCCTCTCAGCCCCACCTACCTTACAAGGTGTCCATTGCATCCACTTTTGCAGACAAATCGCTGCCCTTCATGGAATACCTCTTTGCCTCAGATCTTCAACCACACCACTGCACATATCTGAACATTTTGCAACAATAACTGGCCCCACATCAATGTACTCACAATGCCTAGATATACTATGATGCAACCTGTCCCTGACTGAATAAAAGAAATGCATGCCCACTGTAATATTAATTATTTCACTGAATTAGAAATCCACACACCTGTTAACTTGCTTACAGTTATTGTTAGCTTGATTGTATGCATTCTCGCTACATTCTATGTGTTGCGTAAGTTACTTCCACGATACTGCACAAATCCTTGTATGTAATGTTTTTGAAATCTGTTTACTGTTGAAAGCTAATAAAAATAATTATTTTTTTTAAAAAAAAGCAAGGTGTCCATTGTGGGGAGGTGGAGATATGATTGTAAGCCACTTTGAGACTCCCTCAGGTAGAGAAACGTGAGGTATAAAAACCTACTCTTCTTCATCATTATCTTTTTGGGCCCCCTTAAAATGTTTTGTCAGCCTTGAAATGTAGGATGGCCTCTTATACCAATTTTCATTTGGATATCTCACTCTTCAAGATGGGCATCACACAATGTATTTTCCAGTCTCTTCACCCCCAAATGGGAACGAGGCCTGAGCTGCTATTTGAACTTAAAATGTACACTCTCATGAACACATGCACAAAAGCTCATTGCCAATGTTTGAGGAGATATGCGCTCTATATTTATTCTCATTAAGATATTTCTATCCTGCCTATCTGAATGACCATGGTGGCTCAAGGCGGTGTTCAAACACCTGCCCTGTCCCAGCAAAATAATTAAAACCAGGGCTCTTTTTGTAGCAGGAACTCCTTTGCATATTAGGTGACACACCCCTAATGTAGCCAATCCTCCAAGAGTTTACAGAGCTCTTCTTACAGGGGCTACTGTCAGCTCGTGGAGGATTGGCTACATTATGGGTGTGTCGCCTAATATGCAAAGGAGTTCCTGCTACAAAAAGAGCCCTGATTAAAACTGTAAATCAGGTGGATTCCAACAAACAGTAACAGCAGTCAACAAACCACCCCACGTATATAAATGCATAATTCCCCATAATCATTACTCACCCACCAAAGACCCATCCCATGGATGCGGATTGATACAGGGGCCCTCTGTCTTTTGAATGCACAAATGTGCAAATCCGAATGTGCCAATTGTCAGGTTAAACCAAAAAGACTTCACTTTGTTTAACCACAATCAGGAGGAAGCACATGATAGGCTGTATTCCACCAAGTTTTCCTGCAGTGAAAAAGAGAGGAGGGTTTCTTTTTAACCACTGAAATGGCTATACTGGAGTTTGTGAGACTCACATGAACAAAAGGCATGTGAGGCGGGAGCTATAGTTAGGAAGGGAATGGAGTGAGATGAGCAAAAAGACCGGTAGAATCCAACTCTTTCGCTAAATTCTTCCCAGCTTGCCTGTATCCGATTGAACAAGACGGTCCATCTACTTGTACTGTTTCCTGTTGCTAACTTTAGATTCTTTGAAAGGAAAATTCTCTCTCTCTCCAGCTAGGAAATTCAGATTTCCTTGTATAACAGGATCCGGACACAGATTCCTCCAGCCAGGAATCTTATTTGAGGAATGTTCCTTTTACCCTTGTACATTTAAACGTGATCTCTCTCCCATTGTTTCTGTACAACTGATATTTAGTGGATCTGAATGCTTCAGGGGAAGTCCCATACCATCAAATATGGGTTGTTGTCAAATACTTATAGAATTCCTGAGGAGGGTTACATTCTCCCTTACGTTTCTCTCAACTGGATTTTCAGACTGTAAACAGTCCAAAACTAATCACTTAGGGTGACAGGGGATTTTTTTTTTTTTGGCGGGGGGGGGATCAGAGGGGGTAAGGGATCCTGGGGGGAAAGTAAAAGGCAGCAGAAGGATTCGATATATACTTTCTTCCTGTCACATTTCTTCTTGAATTCACTCCCTGATCCCCACCTATAGATGTTTGAAGCAATGGGTCTGTTTCTGTAATGTTCAGATCTTGTCCTTACACAGTAAGTCTCCTGAAAAAGAATAATAATAATAAGAGTACGTTTTTTTTTTTTTTTTTTAATAACCAGTTTGTCTCTGCCTTAAGGAATCTCAAAATAGCTTACAATCATATTCCCTTCCCCTCCCCTCCCCACAATAGGTACCTGGTGAGGCAGGTTGAGGCTGAGAGAGTTCTGAGATAACTGTGACTGGCCCAAGGTCACCCAGCAGGCGTCATGCAGAGGAGTGGAGAATCAAACCCAGTTCTTGCAATTAGAGTCCACCGCTCTTAACCACTACACCATGCTGGCTCTCCAAAGAGACATGTGAATTGTCCAAGAGAGAGAAATAGATAATAACATTCCCCCCCCTATTTACTATGCATATTTTTGAATTCTTTTTATATATACACAATGGTAGGCACAGTGGGATAAGGACAACTCCTGCCGTCCACAATTAAGAAAAAACAGTAATTTGCCTCACTATTGAGCTGTGCTGATCATTGCCGATTGAAAAGAAGGTAGGAAGGCAAATAATGATCTTCCTTCTGCTTCTGGAAGATTCTTGTTTCCTGATGTAAATTGAAAATACTCTTCTCCCCATCTGTTTGCCCATCTGAAAGCAAATACATCATTATGCCTGTATTAGTTTAGAGAATATCAGCTCAAGCAACAACTCACGAGAGAGAGAGAGAGAGAGAGAGAGAGAGAGAGAGAGAGAGAGAGAGAGAGAGAGAGAGAGAGAGAGAAGAGCAATCTGACAAAAATATTTAATAGTGCAATGCTTGGGCTGCAGAATGAAAACATGCAATCATTAACATTGTTGTGGCAAAATGAATAGTGATTCTGACCTCTGTGGGGGAAAAAAAAAGAACTTGGATCCAGCCATGCCAAGCCAACAGGTTACCCAAGAATCACAAGCATTTTAAAGTTCTGTGGATCTGAACACGGTAATTAAGCAGTGTGCCTAATCTCTCCTGTTGAAGTAACTGGTACTTAACTTTTGTTGAATTGTGCCCAGAGTATGAGTTTTATCAGTATAATCCTTTTCTTTAATGAGGAAAGCAATCACATGCAGGAATTATAACAGTGTCCATAAACCAATGTATACATAAGCAGAGGTCTCAGGATAAAGATCCATGACCAAGAATGCCACTACACTTATGTTTTGTAGGATCCAATTCATCTAGTAGCGATGAGTACGATTTCCATTAACATTTGATGGCTTTTCCTGTAATGAAGATCTGACGTCTATGGAATCACTTGGCTTTGTGAGTTAATGAATAAATTTCAAGAGTATGGATAGCATTTTTTTAAAAAATGTATTTTTTTTCTACTCAGACACTGAACACAAGGTTGTTCAAACAATTATGCATAACCTTTCCTCTTCACTTCCTACCTGACCTATGCCAGTCCAGAGATTCACATGGCGTAATAAACAGAAGAAAGCCTTATATATATATATATATATATATATATATATATATATATATATATTGGCAGTTTTACATATAATTATATACACTGTAGTTTATTTTCAAGGAGTTTGGGGAGAGGGAGGTGTTTGCATATCCTCACCTGTTACAAGCTTATTAGAACTAAAATGGTATCACCAAAAAAAAGGCTTTACCTCAAAATGAAATACTACTTTTTTTTTAGGAATCACATTTTAGGTAAAATCCATTGGTCACCTACAGATGTGCAAAAACCACCCATGCCAGTTAATATCTCTGGTCTTGCTGAAAGTCTTTTTGACTGGGCTCAGAAGACCTTAGATATTTCACCTGTGGATAAGGTCGCCAGGCTCTGTATGGCAACCAGTAGGAGGCTGGGAAGATGACAGGGGCATAGGGGGCAGCCATCTGCAATGGCATGATGTCACTTCTGGTTTTCCCTGGAAATGACTTTAGTCCTCTCTAGGAATAGCCAGATATTTTAGCATAGAGGCATCACAACACTTCTGAGTTTTCCCAGAAATAATGCCAGACTGCCAGCCCAACATCTATTATTATTATAGTTACTTTTCTCCTGCCACCATTTTGAGTGGTAGATCGAACCACCAGAGGGAGCAGTGGTATCCCGACCACCACCGGGGGGGGTCTGCCAACCCTATCTGTGGAGAAACCTCCACATTATCTTCAGGGCCGGCCCGAGGTTTTTTGATGTCCTAGGTGGGGCTACCTTCTGGTGTCCCCCCCTCCACTGCCGGGGCTCCCCAGGGTGAGGGGGGGCTCCCCTTCTTCTCTTCCTTCCCCCTCTCACCCACTGCTGGGGTGTGCTGGCAAGCCAGGGAAGGGGCGGGGGGTGAACCCCCATTCCTTCCATCTGAGTGCCGGCAAACCAGGGGATTATCGTCAATCTTCACTTTAAACAAGGCTGAGTTCAGACTGGCAGTTTGCCCCAAGATAGGCATGTTTCAGCAATGTTTCACAACCAGATTAAAGGAGGCGTTCACACAGGCACATCTGTCTGGCGTTCCCCACCCGTAGTCAACCCATCATGTACTGCTTTGCTCCCACATTTAAAAGATACCTGGTGAAAGTGGTAGCAAATCCCAGAGAGCGCATTTATCCCACTTCATTCCACTTCCAGGAAGTGTGAACGCTAACCTGAAAAGCCAGGAACAACCTGCAGTAATAATGTCTGCCAGGTGTTTCTGCACAAGGTGCACTAGATTGCCCTGGAGAGGCAGCAGCAATATGATTGGATGTGCTCCGCTCTACCACCTAATGCAGTGCCGGCACAATGGGATCCTCCCCAAATCTCCCTGACGTACTTATGCACATGAGTGCGTATGTGCACATGCGCACATAGCCGAATTGCCAGGAAAAAGCCGTTTACAGCTGTGCCTCCAGGCCAGCAGTCTGAACGGTCCCTCGCACCTCCTCCTGGTATGCTCCTGCATCAATCAGCGCAATGTGACCAGGAAAACCTGGAACAGTTTGTTCTGGGGCTTTTTTGCCATGACTCGCTCCCACTTCAAACTGCCAGTCTGAACTCAGCCGAAATGTTTATGTTGTGTACCAAGGTAAACCACACATGTGGTCAGGCTCGCATGTGGCCAGGTGAACAGACAAAGCTTCAAATCTAAGGACAACAGAAGAGAAGGATCTGAGAGCTCGCCAATCGGCTAGCTCGGATCCTACTGGAAACCGGTGGGGAAAGCTGTGTGTAAATAAAACTTATCATGGGTGTGTGTTGGGTGTGATTTGAATGGGAATATAAGCGGGCCATGGGCCACGCTAGTTATCCCAAGTTCTCCTGTGCACTAATAAACTATGAGCTGAAATCACTCTTCAGTGCATCAGTCTCAGTACCTTATAGTTTATATAGTCAGATTACATTGTTTGGTGAAAACAGCTCTTCTTTAGAAGTAAGTATTATTGAAAGCAAGCAAGCAAGCAAGGCTGTGATGATGTAAATCAATGTAACAGTATTTCCTGTTGACTGTATTTTCACCTCATTTAATTGAGATTTCACATCTTCAGACCAGTTTGTTTTTTGTTTTGTCCCCCCCCCCAGCCCTTCCTTTATTTGGCATTTAGTATCTTGGTGCCTTGACAACCTGTTTACACGAAGGGCCACATGTGAGGAAAAGATTCCTAAGGTATTACACCTCACTGACACGAATTGTTGTTTGGAGCAGTTAGAAATACTACTGAGTTCATTTTGTAGAAAGACACATTCCATTCCTTTACAGGCTGATCCACAGCCTGAAGAATCTACTTTAACTTAAGAAAATCTAGGCCTCTTGAAGTCAAGAAGACTAACTGGTTCTTTTTTAATTTATTTTTTTATTGAACAATGCAACAATATTGCAAACTGACAATAGAATGGTGTGCAATCAACGAAGTACAGCGAAAGACAAATTCAAATATAGGTCTAAATATCACACTCATCTTAACAGATATAAATTAGCATTAGACCCTTCAACATAGCATGGAGAGGAATAATTACAATTCATTCAATGTGAGTAGATTTGATTCTTGTCCACTACATAAAAACGATTGGAGATGCCTGACCAATGTTTGTGTAACAAGGGGTACCATTTCTCTAGAAAAGTGGGCTGATTTGAGGAACCACTAGACATCTAAATATATTTAAAGTTCTTTTAAGTTAGTTGTTAAATATGTGAATAATTATGTTTTAATAAAAAGGTAAAATGGAGGCAAGATTATCTAGTGATATTTTTACTTGTGTAGCACTGTGTATACCCAAAATGAACCAAAAATGCTGAGGTGAACCTTTTAGAAGAAGATTAATGATCTTATATAGGAAAGCTAACTAAACACCTAGGGCTTCTTAAGTGCATCCCTATATCTGAAGCAAACCTGGCCAGCAGCATCTGGAACGATAGGGTTGGGTCCTATGGAAGATTTCTGCATGCGCAACAGTCCTTGAATAAGTGGCAGCACTAAAATTAATCCGTGCTCCCTGACTGTGATCAGTGAAAGAGATTTTATCCTTAACTTTTTTTCCCCTATGTGTTCAAGACATAGCATGACATATTTCTTCTGATACAGTTTGAAAAATTAAATACTGTAACGCAAACCATCTGCTGTATATTCTACACGTACAAGTTTTTTACACTATTGTAGGAAACCACAGTAATTTCAACATTTGTGCCAGCTATACCCTGGCATCTGCAGTTTATGTATAAATTCCATTAACATACATGCAACTGAAGAAACAAATGAGTCCAGCCTGCAATCTCCCCCCACCACCAATATGGGTTGAACGTGTCTCCTGGAATGTACTTCAGAGGAAGCCATCTTTCGTTCGGGTCCCAAAGATTTTTATTCCAGACAACACAAAAAACAACAACTAGTTACAGATATAATATGACTGAGCCTGATAAATATTGACTAAAAATAGGGTGGGGTGGGGGGGAATGAATCTTTCAAACTGTGTTAATTATATACATTAGAGCTTAGACGAGGAATGTCAGCCAGGCATTCCCTTGCAACAATCTACAGAGGGAGCCTAGAAAAATAGCACAGGGTTTTTCTTTTCTTTTTTTTTGGGGGGGGATACATGTTTACAACTATAAATCTCAAGAGCAGCAAATCTGGGGGGGTGGGATGGTTTTGGACTGTGATGTATAGCCAGGAGAAAATTTCAGTGATTGAGTTATGAGCCTTCGAAAACAGGGGGGGGGGGAATGCTGATGCATCTGTAAATACTGCAGAGTTTACGTGGGATTGGTCAAGCGTTGCCCTGCACCTATGCCATTAAAAGCTAATCAGTCTCTTTCAAAGTTGTCCCCTACAATAAGAAAGGATGAGGAGTAGGGGGACGAAAAGCAGGGGCACTGTTCACCATTAGGGTCTGATGGAGCTAATCAAAGAATGAAATCTGCTTTTGTAAAATGTTAGCATTGTATTGGGGTGTGTGTGGGGGATATCTCAGAAGGGATCTTAGACTGGGGTGGGATGGGCCCACTGATGGTTCTCAGTAGTCTTGCTTAGGCCCACATGGAATTCTTGGCATACATATCACCATGCTGGTTGTAGGAGCTGATTGAATTGCTGCACTGGTAGAACTGGGAAGGATTTGAGGTTCTGCTTTGTAAAGCCAGAAGGCCAGCCCTGGGAATACGACGGTACCAATTCAAAAACTGCAACATCACAAACTCTTGCAGCCCTTTAAAAGCTGAATTATCCTCTGAAGTCTATTTTGTTTTATTTCCTGTGTCATTTCCCAGCCAACTGCAGCTGCAGCGAAGGAACATCAGAGTCGTTATTGCAACCCGCTTGCCAAACAGCGAGCGTCGAGGAATGCCAATCATAAATATTTGAAAAGCACAGACCGATCGCCAAATATCGGGTTTATGAGTGTGCTCAGTTTGTTTCTAGTAGAAATGGCATGCCTGCTCTGCCTTAAACAGGACCATATTTTTTATTATAGTCATAGTAACATCAACAGGAGCCATTCGAAATAAAACTTTTTGGAAAATAAAATGTCAATTTTCATTAGGAAAGCTCCAAAAGCTTTTCTTCACGAAGCCGGTTCTTCAAAATGTGCTGATGGACAAGGAATCTGGAAATAACGTTCTTTTATGATTTTTGAGAGTTAGGATATTAGCGACACCGTTGAGCTCATAATTAGGAGACAGGTGTTCAAATCCTTCCTTAGCTATCAACTTCACTGAGTTGCTTTAGGATAATCATCATATCTCAGCCTAACTTACTTTCCGGGGTAGTTGTAAGCCCCATATATGTTGACTGATCTTGAAGGAAAGATCCGGATGTACTATTGTTACTAATAGACATTGGGTTGGTTACTAGGTGGCCATTCCACTGATGAAACAACACTTTAGTTGGTGAAGGAAGGGGCAGCGATTTCTTCTGATTTCAACCTTCCACTGCAAAACTTCTGTTTCGTTCCCCCACAGAGTTCGTGAAGATCACCTTGACTCCTCCAAGGATCTATGGGCTCCATAGGAGAGGGAAAGCAAACAGGTCTTGCTGCATGAGCTTCATGTCACCGTGGCCAGAAAAATCGGGGGGGGGGGGGCACAAATGAGAGTACAGTGGTGGTGAACACATCATGATTTATGCATTATGAATGAGCTATGATGTAATGCAAATAGAGTTGCCAGGTCCAATCTTCTCCCCAGTGGGGAAATCAGGGGGCATTCCAGGAGGGGGTGTGGCTTCCCCACTGCAATGACTTCACTCCATGTGGCATCGTCATGCCCTGCTTTCCCCCTAAAAGGGAAACTTCCCTTTAAATGGTGTGTGTGGGGGAAGCGAGGGCCAAGCGCCCCTGCCTTGCGAGAGGCGTTCTTGCCTCTTGCAAGACAGGCACCAACAGCCCCCTCAGAAAGAGTGGGCACCTGGTGCTGCTGCCTTGCTAGAGGTGAGATCACCTCTTGCAAGGCAGGAGCCAGCAGCCCCCGCTAGGAAAGAACGAGAGCCCAGCACCAGGTGCCCACTCTTCCTGAGGAGGCTGCTTTGGCGGATGGGTTCTATGGCATTATATCCCGCTAAGGGCCCTCCCTTCCCCAAACCCCACCCTCTCCAAGCTCCACCCTCAAAATCTCCAGGTCTTTCCCAACCCAGAGCTGGCAACTCTAGATTGCAGCCTGAGCCATTCTATTTCCCTCACTGTCAGTTAAGGGAACATCTCTTTAAACAGTTAGCCACTGTTTGTTCCCGTCCCGCAGTCTATTTGACCCTTAAGGTGTTGAAACAAAACTTTCTTTTTCAGGGAAGGGACACGTCCCTCAAACAAAATAAACTGCTCCTGAAACCATTATGTGGGAGCTTGTATGGTGGCACAGAAATGAATATCCATTAGCCAGTTTCATGTTTTCGGGAGCTATCTCTCGGAAAGCAGTTTAAATCTGTTTCTGTGACACAGCACATATCATGTAGCAATCTCTGCGGGGGAGGGGGGAGCTGGAGGTTTGCGACAAACAGACCTGAGAGAAACAAATCTCTGAAAAGCCTTGGGTTTTACAAACAAACACCTTTTTTTTTTTTCCTTTTGAGATAGTGCTATGCTTTGCTGAGATTGTTGTAAGCTGCCTGCTCAGCCAGGTGGAACTGAGCCATATGATACCTTGTGCATGATTGAGACAGAGAATTGCAAGGACTCTCCAGCAGTGTTTCCCATTAAAGGGATGTAAGCGGCATCAACGACCCACTGTTTGGGGCTGGGAGAAGGCATTCCTTACAGGGCCATCGAGTGTACTTTCCTTTGTGGCTGAGGATTGCCTTGCTTTAGAAAGGATTCAGAGTTGAAATCTGGGGGGTGAGTCATAGGCCAATAACATTGGTCACCTAGTCAATGGATTCCACAGAATGGGAGCTGATGTGGTATAGAAGAAGAAGAAGAAGAAGAGATTGGATTTATACCCCACCCTTCACTGCCCAAAGGCGTCTCAGAGCGGCTTACAAACTCCTTTCCCTTCCCCTCCCCACAACAGACACCCTGTGAGGTAGGTGGGGCTGAGAGAACTTCTGACAGAAGCCGTGCTTGAGAGAACAGCTGTGCCAGAGCTTGTGAATGACCCAAGGTCACATCAACAGGTGCAAGTGGAGGAGTGGGGAATCAAACCCAGTTCTCCCAGATAAGAGTCTGTGCACTTAACCACTACACCAAACTGGCTCTACACCAAAGAATGCCATACTCAGACTTGGGACCAAATCCTCACTCAACCAAAAAGCTTCCGAGGATGACTTGGGACCAGTAGTTATCCTACTAACTCACAGGTTGTGAGGGCCAGTTTGATGTAGTGGTTAAGAGCAGTGGACTCTAATCTGGAGAATCAGATTTGATTCCCCACTTTCCCACTTGAAGCTAGCTGGGTGGCCTTAGGCAGGTCACAGCACTCTCAGCCTAAAAATAAGCATAGACCACCTCCTAGTGGTGCCAAAAAAGAGCTACAGCTTCAGCAGCCAAACAATCCCTTCCAGGGGCTCCTGGCTATTTTACACACAATACCATACAATAATTAATTAGTTAATTAATTAATTACAGGGTGGCTGTGAAGTACATCTCTTGAGCTGCTCAGGGGAAGGGCAAAATAAGTGAGCCATCAAGAAATACAGCATAAATGGCAAGATGAAACAGTAAAAGTCTGAATATCAGAGCTTGGATCCAACTGAGCCTTTCTCAGGATCAAAGGATTTCTGCCATGTAAAATGTGACTCCCCCCCTTTAAAGTTTGAAGGGACTGCACAAGACAGCCCGAAATAGCTGAGTGGTGGGAAGTGCCTCCCCACCACTCAGCTGTCTTTGAGGCTTTTACAGGAAACAGAAAGCAGAGGTTTAAAGGGAGTCCCTTTAAAACCCTGCTTTGTGCTCCATCCACGAACCACCGCGAACTGCTCTAAAAGTTCATGGAAGTTTGTGGCTATGAACCTGTCATGAACTTCTGTTTGTGAATCACAAACAGGGCAAAATTCGCTCTGAGTTTTGTTTCATGGTTCGGTTTGTGCCTATCCATATTGTGTTTTTTTGTGGAGGTATTTTTCATATGTGCATGTGTGTGCATGCACACTCATGTGAGTGTGTGTACCTGGAAGTCATGGCAACCTCTGGTGATTTACTGTGTGTGTACCTGGAAGTCATGGCAACCTCTGGTGACTGACCCCTACTGGGGGCCTGAGGTATATTCAGAGAGGTGGCTGAATGCCAGCTGGGCGAAGGTAGGCCTTCAAAGTCACACAGCTGATTTGACTTTCTTTTTGCACCTTTAACCGATAACATTTGTCTGGATAAAATGGGGAGAAATGAAAAAAGAAATTCAATTGGGACAAAAAAAAAAATACTGTGGACCAATAGAAGCTTAAGAATCCTCCTGTTTCTGCAGGCTCTGTATGTACAGAGAAGTAGTCATGTCTTGGAATGCATAGTGGGAGGGCTGAATACAAAATTTGTGGATCAAAACTCATGCAGCCCTTTTCTACAATACTGTGTGGAATGATCACATATTTTTTACAATCTTGCTCCACAAACAAAACTGAAAGAACATCCACTTGGCATCTATTAGGTTTTTTTGTTTGTTTTCATTCATTCATTTCTTTTGTAGAAAAATCAAACTCCTCTGAAGTAACTACACTAAAAAAAAAAAAAAAATCTTCATGACAGTGAAAGTGATAATTCCTGCTATATATTTGATCCCATAGAATCTGGCATCTTCAAATAACATACTTTGATATTTATGAACTACTGTACCAATGTTCATTAAATAAAAAAATATTTATTGCTGAAACTATTTGTTAAGTCAAAAGCAGATGAATAATGAATAGAGTGTTATTTATTCATTAAAATGATCCCCCCCCCTTTGATTAGTGCAGCACTGTGAGATGTGGCACATTTTAGCTTGATGCATTTGAAAAGGAATCTTCTGCAGTGCTTAAGAAATTCTCTCGGGCCCCGGTCATACAGGCCAGAAAACGCCGGGGGGAGGTGTGGCTGTTCATCCTGGAGCAAAATAAGATGTGGTAGCCCGATCACATGGTCCGCCAAGTTGCCACACTCCAGCTCTGAGCGCCGATCACACCGTGATGCTGCACCGGGGCAAAAAAGCAGCGCAGCACAAGCACACAGGCTGCGCTGGTGTAATGTGTGCATGCGCCGTTGGGGGGTGGGCCGCTGTTGGTGTCTTGCATGTGTGCATGCACCATTTGACATTGGTGCATATCCCATGGAAACTTACAACATCTGGTTTGCCCCGGGACATGGGCAGTTGCCACACTCCAGCTCTGAGCGCCGATCACACCGCGATGCTGCACCGGGGCAAAAAAGCAGTGGAGCACAAGCACACAGGCTGTGCTGGTGTAATGTGTGCATGCGCCGTTGTGGGGTGGGCCGCTGTTGGTGTCTTGCATGTGTGCATGCACCATTTGTCATTGGTGTGTATCCCATGGAAACTTACAACATCTGGTTTGCCCCGGGATATGGGCAGGCGTCGGATGCCGCAGGATACTGGCGCTCCCATGATCAGACGCCGGCTTTTGCCCTGGGGTTTCCAGAAACTAGTGCTCCTTTCCTGGTAGTTTTTTTATTCTGCAGCTTTGGAGGGAAGCTGCACATTGGCCACGGGAGTGCTATGCCTCCCAGATGTGCCTGTGTGATCCCGCCCAGAAACCCCGCAGGGCTACCGTGTCTTCAGCGGGGCAAATGCTCCGTGTGACCGGGACCGCACTATGGCAAATAAGGGATCCATTGTGGTATAGTGGTTAGTGTGTTGGATGCTGAGTTTAGGTCCTCTTTTGAACCAGTCATGTCATGTCAATCAAAGTTACCTCATACGTTTATTGTTAAGATATAATGGGGACAGGGCAGATATCATGTATGGTATCTTGGAAAGGGGTGGGATTAAAAATTGGATGAATAGTTTCAATGCAGTAGAATGTCAGGCAATGAGCTGAAACATATTAGGAGCAACATATATCCCACCTGACTCTCACTATAAAATAATTGGAATCGGAGGTAATAGGCTACATGATACCCATGTCAGCTTTAGTCATTTCCTGAATTTCTAAAGTGAGTGAAATTTGCTAGGGACAAACCAAATAAAGCCGTGTTGAGGAGGAGGAGGAGGAGGAGGAGGATTTACACCCTGCCCTTCACTTGGAGTCTCAGAGTGGCTTACAATCTCCTTTCCCTTCCCCCCACCCCTTCTGGAGGGCTCATTTAGAATGCTTGGCAGGGAAATGCGGAGACATACAGAACTTTAGGCCACCCATTCTCCCCTTCTTGGTTTGACAGCCAGTAGAGGAGAGTTATTTTATACTGGTCATCCAGCCCTGTTAATAGATTTCTCTTAAAGGCCCCTAAGAAAACAGGAATCAAACCTTACATTAAGGAACTCAATGACAGCCATAAGGGTCTCACTGATGGTACGGCTGTGATCTGTGAGTTTGCACATTGGAGCTGCCATTTTCTCCAGGGGAATTGATCTCTGTAGTCTGGAAATTGGTTATAATTCTGGGAGGAACTCCAGCCCCCACCTGGAGGTGGGCAGCCCTACTTTAAGTGCTAAAAGTGCCTGTATATTTGTTTATAGTTTTGTCAACAGTTTTGATTCTTTGTAGTTCTCAGTTGGTCCTGTAGATTTCTTTGGTGCAGGGATGTTTTCTGACTTTTATGTGCATGTTTACTCATCCAGGGGACATCATTTATGCACAGAATACGCAATCCTGATTTACTGATGCACAAACGGTATTACAAGTGTAAATTTCAGGGACAAGAGAACAGTGTGAAGAACCAGAGAATGGTGTGAAAACAATCAATCTGCACAAGAGAGATGCAGGATCATTTTCAGACTCAAAAAGCAGGGATTACAAATCCAAAACTATTCCTACTTGTAAGATTCCCAGGGCAGCAGGAGATCTCCAGGGGTCACCTGGAGCTTGGCAACCCTACTGGCAGGAGAGACCTCAATAGGGTATAATTCCATGGAGTCCACTCTCAGAAGCAGCCAGTTTCTTCTAGGAAATTGATCTTGGTAGCCCGGAGAACAGTAGAAATCCTAGGAAACCTCCAGACCCCATCTGGAGCTTGGCAACCCTAAAATGAATCTTCAGGCACTGTGTAGTGAGTGTGTTGGTGCTCAGGAAGTGACCAGGGATGTGAGAATATGGGTGTTACAAAGGCGTAAAAACGTCCTATTTTCGATGTTGAAACGTTGGAAGGCAGGCAGACTGATGGCTTTATGACGGGAGACCAAGTCCAATGTGATTACTATTTAGTTCAATATGCATAATCACAAACTGCTTAGAAGACGAAACTGGGGACTTGAAGCTGATAATCCAGCGCTAAAATGCTGCTTGATGTAAGGAGATTAGAAGCAGATGTTATTTATCTTTCAGTCAAGATGGGTTTCTTAAAAAAAAAAAAAAAACTAAGAAAAAATGCAGTTCCTCTCACAGAACAAAAGCAGGGATGGAGCTGTTCAGTAGCATTCTGGCTCATCAACAAGTGACCAGCCATAAGGAGTGGGGAGATGGGACATTTTCGATTTGCTATGTCAAGCCTGGACAGAAGGTCATTTGGGAATGACTGTTCACTCACCAAAGAATTAGAACAAAGTTTGAGTCCAGTTCAGGGTAAAAGTTTTCATAGGGATGCACACTTCGGAAGCATCTGAACATGGCTACTCACCTGAATTAAACAATTAGAAGTCGCTCTCACCCTCCTCCAGTACCAGTGTAATCACTTCCTGTAATCACTTCGGTGTAGTGGTTAAGTGTGTGGATTCTAATCTGGGAGAACTGAGTTTGATTCCCCACTCTTCCACTTGCAGCTGCTGGATGACTTTGGGAAAGCCATAGTGCTGGCACAGCTGTCCTTGAAAGAGCAGTTTCTGTCAAAACTCTCTCAGCCACACCTACCTCACAGGATGTCTGTTGTGGGAGGGGAAGGGAAAGGAGTTTGTAAGCACTCTGAGACTCCGAGTGAAGGGTGGGGTATAAATCCAAGCTCTTCTCTCTCTTCTTCTAGCAATGTTACAGGGAGATAAATTTCTTGTTTTCTGAAATTCACTGTCAAGGAACTGGCCTTGTCCTAGCTGTTTCTTGGCCTTTTCAGAATCTTTGGTTCAGGATTTTGGGCCTAGTATGTTACTGGATAACTCCTCTGGGAAACTAATGTCATGATCACTTGCAGTTGAGAGAGAGAGAGAGAGAGAGAGAGATACAGGGATGAGATGGACACGTGTGCAAATGAGATCATGGGAGCTTCAAGGCTGAGACCAAAAGGGGAGTTTCAGTTTCAGCGGAGCGAATGGCGGCCACCTCTTGGGACTCTCCCGGAGATTCGCACAAGCGAATGACCCTAGCGAGCCTTAGGTAAAGGTTCCAAACCAGGGGGCGCTTGGGGAGTAGCCTCTTTGCTGGCCTGATGGCTGGGAAATTGAGGCTTTCTCCCTGCCCCAGTGGCCCCGCTGTGTTGTGCCCGTATGGGACTTAGCAACGCCACCGACTTTCCGGAGTGAAGCAGCGAAGACTGAATTAAAAACGGAAGAATCGGCAGAAAACCATGAGTTGGAGATCTGCTTGCAAGCGTTTCAAATGCGCTCCCCCCCAATCACACAAGCGCACAGGAGGGGGGAAGAATCCCCCCCCCTTAGAAAACGGAACTTATAAAGGAGAGAGGAAGGGGGGTGGAGTGAAAAAGCGGATTGGTGAAAGTACCTTTTGGGGTTGTATTGAAGTTGAAGAAAATAGCTGGACTCCTGAGCTGCGTGGCACAGACTGTGTAAAAGTAAACAATAAAAATGTTGGGGCAGAAAAGACTCCCGGACAAGCTGGCGAAGAAGCTGGGAGGGACTTCCACTTCTGGCAACCCCCCTCGGAGCCAGCTGTCAATCAGCAGAGTGAGATGCTGCACCCTCTGCTGGATCAAATGCAAAAAATCAGCGAAACTCTCTGTAACGTGGAAGGTGTCCTCAATACTCAACAGAAGCAACTAACAGATACAGCTAAGAAGATGGAAGAGATTGCAAAGAAATGCCTGACCTCGACGGAAGACACCAAGAAAATTAAGAAAAAGGTCAACAAAATAGAGAAACACCAAGAGATGCAGGAAAAAAGAATATTAATGCTTCAGATGGAAAAATCAAACTTGACTCTCCATTTTCAGGGCATAAAGGAAGAGGAAAAAGAAGATCTCAGAGCTATTTTGGTGAATGCCTTGGCACCAATAACTGGCAAAGAAGCACAAAAATTAAGCGAAGAGATGGATCTGGTATACAGATCCTACTCTAATTCTACCAAGAAAAATAATTTGCCAGAAGAGGTGGTTGTCAAGTTTACTAAGCAAGGTACTAGAGATCAAATTTTACGAGCGACTTCAGCAATGCCCTTGAAGATTGGTGAACAGAGTATCAGGATTTTAAAAGACATTCCATATGAAATTCTTCTGAAAAGAAAAGCATATAAAGGATTGACCCTATTTTTGCAAAAGTACCAAGTCAGTTACAAATGGTGGCTCCCTGAAGGACTGGTTTTCAAATTTAACGATAAGAGCGAGAAGATTGATTCCGTCTTCAAAGCCCAAGAATTTCTGAAGAGGCACGCCAGTTCAGAGGAAGACGCAGAAATTGCTAAATGGACAATGCTAAGCAGCGAAGAAGACAGTGGCCCAGAGGAGGAGGAAGGAGAATTGGAGGAGGGGAAAGCAAAGAAGGGACCATCGTACAATTTGAGAGATTTGAAAGGAAGACACCCCAAGATAGGATTTGTTTGTGACGCGCAAGAATGGAGTATATTAACAATTAACCCCAAAGGACTTTACTAATCTTTTTAACAGATTTGTTTTGGATTTTTAGTAAGATGAAAAGAAGATCGTTCAACCACGGTAGAAGCCATGAACTTTATTTTTTACTAATAAAAAGTTTGATATACCAACAGGAAATTCACTCACCTCTTTTCTTTGTCCCTCTGTATACCCTTCCCCCTTTCTTTATAAAAAGCAATAAAGTCCTCTCCTTTTTAGGAGAGTTTATATAAAAAAAAAAAAGGCTGAGACCAAAAGGGAGTTCTGTACTCACATTTCATCACATCAGCACAAGAAACCCTGGGTGGAGGTAGGAGCTTCATAGCTCGAGGACACATACTAGCTGCAGAAGCACATGGTCATGTGTCTTAGCAACACACCTAATTGGTCAAACAGGATCAGGCCAACTGCAGGCAGTCTGGTATAAAGGCAGATCATTCTAATGTGTACGTTTTGGGTCATCCTTTTGACCAGGATGGGCCTTGGGTGCCTCTTGGATTTTGGACTTAGAAACTTTACCTAGACCCTGTGTTTCAGACTGATCAGGTAACATCTGGCTCAGAGGACCAAAAAGTCTGTATAAGTATCTTAGGTTACATATTTAGATTTTATTATTTTCTTCCCTGGTTTTGCATTGTTCTTCTTGTACATTTCTTTTTGTAAACCTTATTGTCACTCCTTGCTGTAGCTTCAGATCGAGGGACCCTTCACACCTACGCATAAGGGCTGGCCTCCCAGGATCCTCCCTGGTAGGGTTGCCATTCCCCCAGTGGGGCCATGGGATATCCTGATTTTTGGGCCCTCAACCCACCACCGCCCAGCTGGCCGGTGGGGAAAGCCCCACCTTGAGAAGCCCCCTCCAAGTGCCACTGATTGACTGATTGATTCAATTTGTCATCCCACCCTCCCGGCCCAGGCCAGCTCATGGCGGCTTACAGAACAGAATAAAAATTCTAATAATAGGTAAAACACAATTATTTCCAATAGTACAAATTCCAATGATACATAAAACCAGGGGTCTTTTTTGGGGGAAGCGCACCGGAGCGCAGCTCCGGGAGCTCAGGAGCCAAGCCCCACACCCAGCCTGCATCCTGGGGAGTCTTTCAGGCAGCCGAATGTCAATTTCAGCTCCATTATATCCTATGGGCCATTGAAGTCAATGGTGAAAACATAGGGTATATTCTGGGGGCTGGAGGGGAGGGAGTTTGAGGGAGAGGCTCCAAACTCACAGGGTAGCTGATGGAGCCTCTCCCCAAGATACCCACCAAGTTTCAAGAATATTGGATCAGGGGGTCTAATTCTATGGGCCCCCAAACAGGTTGCCCCTATTCCCTCCATTGTTCTCTATGGTGGGAAAAAAGTAACTTTGTTTCCCTCCTTCTATGGCCCAACTCTCATGAGGAGTTTAAGCTTTAAACCACTTCTCTCTTAGCTCCCCCACCCAGACCACCTGGGGAAGGGAAGGGGAGGCTTTTGAAGATGCCTCCCCCCCTTTTGCTTCCCCTTCTGACATCACTTCCAGTGATGTCAGAGGGCATGGCATATGCTAATATCCTAATAGCTCATTAGAATACCATATGCTAATGAGCTCCTGCAGCTGTTTTTCTATGAAAAGACCCCTGCATAAAACACAATCAATATAAATGCAGTGTTAAAATCAACATAATAATAAAGTGCTAGCAAAGTTCCACAATTTTGAACATTCATTCCATTGGTCTGCTTCAGTTGTCTTAAGGGGGGACTGGTTCAAGCAGTAATTAGAGGGTCCAATGAATCCGGGTTATTCTACCGTAAGAGGTCAATTGTTCTTAGTGATAGCAACGGTGGTTGTGATGGTGGTGGCTCCAAAAGCCTGGCAGAAGAGCTCCTTTTACAGGCCCTGAGGAACTGTATGAGGTCCCGCAGGGCCCTGATCTCCTCTGGGAACTCATTCCACCAGAGTGATGACATCAACTGGGAGTGACGTTCATTGTGTTTCCAACATCAGGGGCAACACTGTAGGTTTTGGGGGAAACTCTATGGTCAGAAATATGATGATGCCACTTCTGGGTGATATCATCGTGGTGTGCGCACAAGAAGAACTCCAGTAAGGATTGGGAGTCCACCCAGCAGCCAGGTAGGACCAGGCAACTCTACTCCCTGCCCCCCTGTGTTACATAAACACCCTGAAATAGTTCATGCAGCCTGGGCCTCTTCCTACACCTCTGTTCCTTCCCAAACTGAAAAGCTCCTTCCCTTATTCCACCCCCCTCCAACCCTGTTTTTTTTTAAAAAAATTCAGATATACAAGACAAAAAATAGCCAACACAATTTTGCAGTGTCACCTTTTTAAAAATATTCTCTTTATTATTTTTCAAGCAACACATTTATAAACCATACAAATTTAGTCTGAATACAACAAGTAACAACTGAGATCAAGAGTGCATACAACATGGATTTACAAGACAACAACATCAACAACAGAATAATAAAAAAAAAACCAGATATAATGTATAAGGTAGTCTTTAATAACATTTTACCTGGTTTACAAGTGCAGGAGGAAATGCATATTAAGGCTGCACTAAGTGTAGGTGGGCGCAATAACTACAGGTATAACAGTGAATGACATTTTGAGGATAGCATGTTGTAGATGAAGTGATACAGGACCTATGAGTTAGGAATTTAGTATGAGTAAGTAAGTGTTATTGTGCGGTTGGCAATTAGAGTGTGCAATATATTCCAAGAATGGGAACCATTTCTCTATAAAATTAGACATTTCGGGATATAGTTCTGTTTGTCGTATGCAATTGGTTATTTTTTCCAGTATAAAATGGCCCCAAACTTTGTTGAACCAGCAAGAGTGAGTAGGACCTGAAGATGATTTCCAAGTGGAAGCAATTGCACTTTTGCAGCGTCATTTTTAAGCATAGTTCTTGGCCTCATATTAAAACCAAGGATTCATTTCTTTTTTTCCACCATATAATTTTAACATATAACTTTTGCTCACAGTTAAATATATAGCTCTTATTTCTTATTCTTTATATTTCAGTTATAGGTCTAGAAGTTTTATATGGTATGCTTCATTTATAAAATCTTGACCATATATCTTCAAAATCTTCTTTATTATGTCCTCTCAAAATTGCAGTTAAGTTGTCCATCTCTGCTGTTTCCAGTATTTTATTTATAATTTCTTCCTTTGAGGGAACGTCAGTTTTTCTCCAGTATTTAACATATAATATTCTTGCTGCTGTCACTATATGTATTGTGAGATAAAAGTCTTGTTTATTATATTTCTCTGGTGCAATATTCAATAAAAACAGTTCTGGGGTATAGGGCACAATAGTTTTTAACACTTTTTGTACAAGTTCATGTATCTAAGCCCAATATTTTTTAGCTTCATCACATGTCCACCACATATGAATAAAAGAGCCAATATTATTTTGACATTTTCAACATACATTTGGTAAATCCGGATAAAATTTAACTAGTTTATTTGGGGTAATATACCATCTATAAAACATTTTTTTATATATTTTCTTTATATGAAGTCATTTTGGTGATCTTTACATATGTTCTCCAAACATGCAGCCATTGATCTAAATCAATATGATGACCCAGATTTTGTGTCCATATAACCATACAGTTTTTAACTATTTCATCTTGCATTTTATCTTCTAACATTATTTTATACAATTTCTTAATCAGTTTATCATCAGCTTATAACAATACCTTATCTATTTCCATTATATTTACATAGAAACCCATTGTTATCTTTAGCTTATCTGGATTCTATTTGTACCCTTTCCCACCAACTTATAGTAATCTCTTGTTCTTTAAGAACATAAGAACACTGTTGCCAAGTTGTTGTGGTCGAGGAAGGGAACCAACTGCCTAATCAGCCAGAGGTGATAAAAGGCTGACTTGGCAGGCTGGGCTGCTACCTGGGCCTCCATTGTTGAGGAGGCATCCAAGAGCACCCCAAACTCCTAACCTCTGGCACTGATCCCTACCCTTGGACCACCCCGGCTCAGGCACAGGACCTCCATCGGGTTCAGTTTCAGCCAACTCAGTCTAAGCCAACCAGCCACAGCTTGTAGCACCCAGTCTAGATCTTCCTGTTTCGAGTCAGACTGGCTGCCCAACAACAGATAGCGCTGGGTGTCATCTGCATATTGGTGACAACCCAGCCCATGCCTCTGGGCAATCTGGACAAGAGGGTGCATATATATGTTGAGTAGCATCAGGGAGAGCACTGCCCCTTGAGGCACTCCACAATTCAGTGGGAGCCTTCAGGACATCTGTTCCCTTAGCACCACCCTTTGCCCCAGACCTCAGATAAAAGAGGCAAGCCATTGTAAGGCAGACCCCTGAACTCCCGTGTCAGCAAGGTGGCGGATCAGGAACTGATGGTTGACCATGTCAAATGCTGTTGAAAGGTCCAACAGCACCAGCACTGCTGATCCGCCCCAGATGTCTCCGGAAGTTATCCATGAGGGCAACCAGTACTGTCTCCATCCCATGGCCTGGGCAAAAGCCAGACTGGAAGGGATATAAAATGGAAACATCATCCAGAAAGCCTTGAATCTGAATTGTCACAGCCCTCTCTATTATTTTGCCCAGGTAGGTGTCTTGGCAACGGGCCATCCATGACCCCCCCTGCCACCAGCCGGGACTTCACCACTGCCCAACACCCCAGCCCTGAGCCCCATGTCACCCACCTGGGCATTGGAGGGGGCTGTGGGGATGCCACCGAGCAAGTGCCATCACCCCTCCATCCACTCTCCACTGCAGCTGGCCATGACAGAACAAACAAGGAAGCCCCAGGCAGGAGGGAGGGAACCGACAGCTGGAATCTGGCCCTGGCCGCAGGGAGGCAGCTGGAACCAGGACCATGCACAGGACTCAGCGCCTTCAGCTAAGAAGAGGGGAGGAACCACAGGAAAGGGGTGCAGGGAGGAGCACAGGGGAAGGTGGGTGGCATGGGGAGGCAATAAAAGACGGGACAGCAGAAAGGGCCGAGGAGGACTACTTGGACTGGGAAAGAGTCATATGCAGAGAGAATGAAGACTAACTAGCTGGAGGGAGTGTGGGTGAGGGTGAGGGTGTAACATCCTCCCCCACTCAGGTGTCTGAGGCCCTAGCTGTCCCAGGGCCCACATTCCAAGGTGGTGGAGTGCCTACCAAGCTCAGGGTCCCATGACAGTGACAGGTGTCATTCGATTCATGCAATAATAGGGTAAGTTGGAGACAGGCTGGTAATTTGCCAAATTGGCCGGGTCCAGTGATGTTTTTTTCAAGAGTGAGCGGACCACTTCCTCTTTACATGTCCTAGGGAACAGTTCCTCAGTGAGGGACTTGTTGATGATCCCACTTAGGGCACCACGAAACCCATTGTGGCCAGCTTTAATTAGCCACAATGGGCAAGGGTCCAGACAGCATGTGGTTGGGCATATAGTCAGGAGTAGTTTGTTGACTTCCTCTTGGCTGAGTGGGCTAAAATGATCCATAATCTGACTTGAAGATGTGCATGGGGCCTCAACTTTGCTCACTTTCTCCAATGTGGCAGGGAGGTCATGGTGGAGCAACAAGACTTTGTCTGTCAAGTAGCTTGCAAAGGCCTCACAGCCTATATCCAATACCTTAGTGTTTGGCCTGCCTTGTGGCAGAGCAGTCATGGAATGAATTGTTCTAAATAACTGGGCTGGGTGTGTGCTCACAGATGCAATCATGGCCACATTGAAGTCGCACTTTATGGCTTTGACTGCCATCTCATAAATACCCTATAGGATGCTCTTGTAGCTTCGTCATGGGTGCACCATCTAGTTGTCTTAGCCTCCGCTTCATAAGCCACAGCTCCTGGGTGAACCAGGGAGCAAGCCTAGAGCGAGGGCACAGAGGACGTCGGGGAGTGATCTTGTTGATGGCTGTTGAGAGTCAGCCATGCCAATCCTCTTCAAGCTCATCTAATGAACCTTGTGAAGGCCAAAAGGCAGCATAAAAATTTGTAAAATAAAGTAAATACAGTAAATATTGAATTATGTTAGTCTGGGGGGCAGAGTATGGGGGAAGCAATTTCAGGTTGTAACTAGCAGAAAGAAATAATATTAGAAACCAGATTTAAAAAAAAAGAAAGAAAGAAAAGAAAAGAAAAACCACATTCCTGAAACTCAGCAGCACCAGTGAAATGGTCAGGACCAAACTGCAGGCAATGGCATTTGAATCTAGCCAAAGGTGTCCTTTTGATAGAGCTTGATGGGATGTTATTTAGCAAGTGATCTTATGTCATTAAAATCTTCAGCTGCATATTCCCACACATTAAGCTTCTATTAAACCAACAGGTAGGGTTGCCAGACCCCCCAGTGGAGGCAAGGATCCCCCACTGCCAGGTCCCACCTCCATCCCACTGATCAGCTTGCTGGCAGGGAGGAACTTACCCTGAAAAAGAAGGAGATCCATTCAATGTGCAGTGATGTGCTATGTCATTGCCCATGTGACCCAGAAGTGACATCATCACATCTGGGATGCCGGGGCAACAATCTGGTATTTGGGCAGAAACTCTATGGTAGAAGCCAAATTTACCATAGAGTTTTTGTCCAAATAGCAGATCATGGCCCCAGCATCCTGGATGTAATTATGTCAGTTTGCCGTAGAGCCAGTTTGGTGTAGTGGTTAAGAGCACGAACTCTAGTCTGGAAGAACCAGGTTTGATTCCCCACTCCTCCGCATGCAGCTGCTGGTGTGACCTTGGGTCAGTCATAAGTTCTTTTGGAGCTGTTCTCTCAAGGACAGTTCTTGGAAGAGCTCTCTCAGCCCCACCTACCTCACAGGTGTCTGTTGTGAGGAGAGGAAGGGAAGGGGATTGTAAACTGCTCTGAGACTTCTTTGGGTAGTGAAGGGTGGGGTATAAATCCAATCTCCTCCTCCTCCTCCTCCTTCTTTGCATGGGCAATAACATGGATATTTCGCTGTATGTCAAATGGGCCTCCCTGCTGCTCCCAGTAAGTCCCTTCCATTCCCCTTGGTTGCCAGGAGGGACCTGGCAACCCTATCAACAGGACATTTTCCTCCAGGCCTGTGTTCCAGTTCAGGATCTCCAAGCTCATTAGCTATTTTGGGGGTCAGCCCTGGAGCTTGTGTTTGGTGTATAAAACCAGAAGTCAGTCAGAGATCCAGCACTGTATAGTGTTGAAAGTTTCAGAAACTCAGGTTCAGATCTCCACTTGTGCCATGGAAGCTTGTTGGGTGACCTTGGGCAAGTCACATACTCTCAGCCTAACCTCCCTCACAGGATCATTGTAAGGATAAAATGGAGGAGAAGAGAATGATGTAAGCTGCTTGGGGTTCCCATTGGTGACAAAGGAGGGATATAAATAAAGTAAGTAAATAAATATGTCCAGAACAATCCAAAAAGTCCATGCTGCTTACCAGTCACAGAACTGAAAGACACACACATTTATCTCTGTCCTTGAAGTAAATTCTGAGGTCTTAGCAAGCTTCTGTGACATTTCAAGGTTATGTTCTGGGGCTTTGCAGTCTGACATACAAACCAATGGCATGGATCCTACCTTAGGCTGATGAAAGTTCGTAAAGCTTAAGGATTTTTCCTTCAATGTAAGTGGTTTTTCCGTTGTAGGAAGGCTTTGTAGGAAGGCAAAGTTTACTCAATGGAGTCGTAGGATACATGTCCCTAAAGAAGAGAATCTGGCTTTGCTGCCTGCCAATATCTTAAACTTTTCAAGAATCTAAGAAGATGCAAATCGTCCTGCTGAGGCAGCCCTGGAATGTGTAAAATTGTTCACTTCCTACACAGTGTCTAAAAGAAGAGGTCCCCGAATCGTCTTCATCCACCCTGAGCACGAAGAAGCCACAATCTGCCCCTGAAGCTTATTGATGTGTACATTGCGATATTCTATGGCCACAAACAGATGGCAAACAAGGACTTCTGCAGCACTGAATTCTAATTTCAGACTCACTTTGTTTTTTGTTTTTGTTTTCCCAGATCACAGCAGAAATCGGAAAAAGCGAGAGGGAGGGGGACAAACAGAAAAAAAAAATGTTAAATGTTTTTACATAATGGATTCTCATCTAACGGGTAATATAAGGCTTCCTGCTGTTAGGCAGTATGTTTTCATGCTCTGCAAGGGAAAATAGGGACTCGAGCAGCCTATATACCTCCAACTGCTTAATTAACAGTATAAATAGAACCATTGGAATTATATATACACAGATACTTACTAACATATGGAGGGTGCACAGCTGTCTTTTTTCCCAGAGTGATGTAAATATAATAGGACACACTAATTTGCTAAGATGATGTTTGTTGTTGGTGTTTAAAATAGTTCTCCTTAATGATACAACTACATTGCCTCCAAGTTAAGGTTAAAGGTATAACTGGACAAGATTTATTTTCCCTGTCACTGTAACTCAAATGATGTATATGGCATAGGCTGTACTGGATTTATAATAGTATATTTTGTATCTTTTCTTCATTGGCTTATGACCGATTGGTCTAACATATACATATACATATTTATAAACTGAATGGAATTGAAGTCCCGTATTGTTTTGGGCTGGTTCATATGTCAAATCATCACAGTCCTGTTATTTCAGCACTGGCTAGTGAATTACAGAATGCAGGGGGAGGCCCAAATGATACAATACTGGCCTATACTGGGTAATTCTAACGGTTTAGTACCTATGGGGTGCTGAAAATATACATGGTTACAACCCCAATACCTATGCTTCCACTTCCTGATGCTCTTTGGTGTCCTATGGCCCTGTAGCAGTACTCCAGAAAGAAGCTGGTAACCCTCCAACAAGATACCACCTGAGCTGCACATGCTGATGTGACAAAAAAAAATATTGTGTTTTAAAATGTGTTAGAATTCTTCCATGTGTTAGATCCATGAAGACACCATGGAGGGCTGGCCATGCTTAGATACACACCAAGGTCCTCCCCTAGGCCTCACTTCAGGAAGGGATGGGACTACATCTCCTTCCCTTCTCCTCCTGGTTGCTTCTACTTAGTTCTCTCAGTATCCAGAAAGACAGCCAAAGAGTTCTCCCCAACCTGGAGAGCCTGGGGTGTGTGTGTGTTATTTATTTATATTCCACCTTTTAACTCAATAAGGTCCACTGTGATCAAAAGAATGGATAGGGGACAGGCTTCTCAAGAACTTACCATAATTTGGCAGGGGGTGGATATGTCGTGGCAGGACCATTCTTTTTTTTGGGGGAGATGCGGCACACAATGCCATTGCCAGAGCATCACCCAGTGTCACTTCTTGGCAACAGCATTGTGTGGCGTGGGTGTTCCATGAAGGAATGTTCTGGCCAGGGACTGTGTGTCCCCTGACGAAATACGGTAAGTATTTGGCAACCCTGGTAGGGGACAAATTAAAGTTGCCAGCTCTGGCTTGTGAAATACCTGGATATTTGTGGGGTGGAGTCTAGGGAGGATGGGCTTTGGGGAGGGGAAGGACCTCAGAAGGGTACAATACCGCAGAGTCCACCCTCCAAAATAACCATTTTCTCAAGGGAAACTGACCTCTGTTGTGTGGAGATGAGTTGTAACAGTGGGAGATCTTCAGGTCCCTCCTGAAAGTTGGCAGTCCTAGGACCCAGGAACACACGTCTTAAGAGTTGAACACAGCCTGCCAACATCACCTTAAATACAATGACTGCCATGCATAGTATTGGTGGCAAAATGGGTGTTAATGATGGTGCTAGTGCAAAGCATACTGTCCTCCGATGCTCAAAAGACATTTCTTGAAGCAGGTAAGCCCCAAAGCTTACTCCCCATCCACGAGGGCACCACTTCTCACTTATTCAGCTGATTGCCAACCCCCTGAGATGCCTACAGCTGAATGCATGCTTTGAGTTGAATGAGCATATGTTCTTATTTAGATCTGTGAAGACCTCAAGGGGGGATCATGGGGAAATAAACCAAAAAAACTCAAGAGCACATGCTGAGAATATCACATAATGGTGAAGGAAAGGGCGACCTTTGAGATCTGCTCTTTTTGCCCAGCCAGCTGGACAAAACATCAGATGGAGATACATATTTCTCTTTTTAGCCAATTGTTCCTTTATGAAATGAACAGACGGTGCAAGTCGTAACAATTGTACGACCTCAGCTTTAGCAGTGAATTCCACGGTGGTAGCTTCTCTCTCCCTCTTTCTGAAGTCTACACTCAGTTTATAAAGAATTGCTGGTGCAGCAGTTCAGTAGTCAAAAATCAATCTTTTGCTTTTTTGGTGTGTTTTTTTTAATGCAAGCTGAGGATGCAGACTCAAAATCATCTGTCTAACTCAATACTTCCATGACAGAGTAAGCCTCCACTGCCATATTTCAATAAGATGAGCAAAACTGTTCATTTGCCAAAGTAGTTACTTTTCTCTTGAGGATACTAGAGTGGAATTGGCATAATGTAAAAATGTGCAAAGCTAATTGTCCTCTTTGCAGCTTGGGCCATAGATATATTTCTTTTTTTTAAAAAAAAAAATGATTATAAATGTAAATAAATTTAAAGAGTTCCACCAAAAGATGGATAAGATGGATGGAGAAAGTCAACGTTTTCTTCAAAAACAACAACAACAATGGCTTGGTTCCTGCCTAAAATTTCCATAGACAGAAGGATTTCCATCTGCAGACGTAGAAATGCCCACCCCCACAGCACAACAGCCCTGAATGTTCCACCAAATGCTGTTCCTGGGGAACAGGGGACCACCAGAGTTAGCTTGCAGTGAGTTTAGGCTTGTCAAGCCTCTCTCAATGGCAGAAGGACTCCTGTTGGCAAGTCCCATTGCCCACTGCTTCTCTGAATGGCAGTGGAATAAAAATAAAATAAAAAACAGCATCATCATCACCAACTGGGTTTTACCCAGAAGTGACATTGGGTAGCTCTAGGAATCACTGGAAACTTTACAGTTTTATGACAGCGTTTCCAGTGATTCCTAGAGCTACAATTTGTTCCTTCCAGGTTTTACCTAGAAGTGACATAGCAACATTTGTGATGTCACTAATGCCACACACACAAACACAACCATGTCCCAATCCCCAACTGTCCTGCCAGTTGCTAGGCTCAGTCTGGCAAACCTATGTGAGTTGGAGTTCTGCAGTAGAAATTACACCACCTTGTGTGTACAAATTTTTTAGATAGGATACAACCCAGTGGTTTTCCTTGTTTTTTACAGTGATCTATCAGTTTCTGTGAGGAGCTGCGGTGGCTCAAGTGGTTAAGACGCTGAACTGCAGGCTGTGGAAGGTCAGTAGTTCAGCAGTTCAAGACCCGTGAGTGCCGCATGACGGGGTGAGCTCCCGTCTCTAGTTCCAGCTCCTGCCAACCTAGCAGTTTGAAAGCAAGAAATTGCAAGTAGATAAATAGGTACCACTTCGGTGGGAAGGTAACAGTGTTCCGTGCGCCTTGGTGTTTAGTCATGCCGGCCACATGACCACGGAAACGTCTTCGGACAGCGCTGGCTCTTCGGCTTTGAAATGGAGATGAGCACCGCAACCCTAGAGTCGGATTCGACTGGCTTTCGGGCAAGGGAACCTTTACCTTTACCTATCAGGTTCTGTGGAAATCCCCAGTGATGTGATCACTGCAACAACTCTAATGTACACAGAGAGAAAGGAAGTACTTCTTCACCTAAAGAGTGATTAACACATGGAATTCACTGCCACAGGAGGAGGCGGCGGCTACAAGCATGGACAGCTTCAAGAGGGAATTGAATGAACATATGGAGCAGAGAGGTCCATCAGTGGCTATTAGCCACAAGGTATAGACAGGAACTCTCAGTCTGGGGAAAGTAATGCTCTGTATTCTTGGTGCTGGGGGTGGGCAACAGTGGGATGGCTTCTAGGTGGTGGGCCATCTGATGGCACCTGGTATTTTTGGCCACTGTGTGACACAGTGTTGACTGGATGGGCCATTGGCCTGATCCAGCATTGGCTCCTCTTATGTTCTTATGATGTATTGTGTGTAGTTTATAGGGATGTGCAAAAAAAATGTATTTTTCAGGTTTGGGTACATTGAACCCAAAAAAATCACTATTTTCCAATATTCCTGAATCCCAATACCAGAATGGTATTCAGATTCAGGATTTTCCAGAAATCCTGATTTCCCCGCAGTTCCATTGTATCCTACAGGGACTGTTATATAGGCCGAGGACAGACTGGCAATTTGCCGCAGGATGGGACCCGGGCTGACAGCGACTCAATATCGGAGTAAATGGAACGTTCACACAGGCACATCTGCCTGGCGTCCCCCACCCGGAGCTTACCAGAGCCCTCGCGCTTCAGAGCCGGTTTAAAAAAACACCTGATAAAAGCCGTTGCAAATCGTGAAAGCCTGCGTTCGTCGCGCGTTTCCCCACTTCCGGGGAGTCTGAACGCGCAGCCGAAAAGCCGGGAGCAACCCGCGTTGGGCATGAGGCAGCAGTGGCGTGATTGGCTGAGCTCCGCTCCACTGCCCAATGCGGTGCCGGCGTTGCAGGGCAAAAAAAAAAAATCGCCGAAATGCGCTTATGCGCATGACCGCATGAGCGCTCATGCGCTCATGCGCACATATGCCCACAGCCGAAATAATGGGGGAACAGCGAATATAGCGCGCCTCCGGCGCGGCAGTCCGAACGGTCCCGCGCGCCTCCGTCCCGTTTCTTCCGGCAGAGGCCCCCGCCGTGTGGACGGGAAAACCCGGTATCGTTTACTCCGGGTTTTTTTTGCCCCGACTCGATACCGGGGCAAATTGCCAGTCTGTCCTGGGCCATACTATGGTCCCATGGGATAGAATGGGGAATCAGTCTGGGAGAATCTGGGGGTCTAGTGGCCTTTTTTTAAAGGTAGAGGCACCAAATTTTCAGCATAGCTGCTTCTGCCTCTACTAAAAAAACTCCCCAAGGTTCAAAAAGATTGGACCAGGAGGTCCAATGCTATGGGGCCCCAAAGAAGGAGCCTCCATCTTCCATTGGTTTCAATGGCAGGGGGAAAAGCATTTAGAGGGCTTACAATCCCTTTAAACACCTTTTCCAAACAACAAGATTATCTGTAAGGTGTTTAAAGGAACTGCAATCTCTTTAACACCCTTTAACTTCAGCTTTCCAGCAGTGCCCAAAAATCCCAAATATTTTCAGGATATTTGAGTCTCAGCTACTTCGGATAGCTAAAAACATACTAAGATTTATAGCTGGCTGAAAGAATAGCTGGAAAATACTAGTTGTGCATGTACCATCAATTCACTTCTGACTTATGGTGACCCTGAATTATGATGAATTATAACCTCCAAAATACCCTATCATTAACAGCCTTGCTCAGGTCTAGCAAATTGAAAGCCATAACTTCCTTTATAGAGTCAATCCATCCCATGTTGGGTCTTCCTCTTTTCCTGCATTCTCCCTTTTGGTTGATGATGGAGCCAAGGAATCGAAAATCTTGAACAATTTCAGGTGTTGTTTCCCCCCCCGCCCCTCATCGTCAACATCGCTGTAGTCTTTGGTGTCTTCTTTTTCAGAATGGAATGTAGATTGTTTCCAGTTTATGGGCCATTAAGTTGTTTTCTATATTTGTTGGCTCTCTCTTTATAACCCATCTACTCCTAGTCATTTGTTTCTCCCAATTATTTTGAAAACAGTTCTTAACTTTACTCTCTAAAATTGCAGGTTCTTCTTCAAACGTTTATTCTTAGAAGGAACCTGTCATCATTTCTTCTCTTCTGTATACTTCCTCACCATATTGTTCCCATCTTTTCCTTATTTTGTCCTGTTCAGTTAATGTATTTGTCACACGAGGGTGTAGATGCCCCCCCCCCCGCTGTTGCTGGAGTCCAAGCCTGGAGGGATCCCAACCACTGTGAAGCTCCTGCTCTAAAGGTAGCTAGTGTCTCAGCTGTTGAGCAGGGGAGGGGATTTGTGCCACCACACCCTACTGCCACACTCCTCCCAGGATCTCCAGCCATCCCTCCCTCTCAGCGTGGCTCTGGAGATCACAGGGTGGTCCTCCTCAACCCATCCTGGCTGCCTCTCCATTATACTCTCTCCCTTTCCCCTCCCTCCTCCCTGGACACTTTCAACCTGCCCCCTCATCGCCCCACTTCCCTATTTGACAGGAGACATGGTGCTTCTTGGCTGGGTGGGGCCCCGGCTCCAGACTCGTGCACCACTCACCCCACACCTTGCCTGAAAGACTCGCCTTCTTCCCACTCCCCAATTGATATTGGCTTGTGCTCTCCCTGCTGCCAGGTGGGTGTCAGGGTGGCCTGCCATGGGCTCAGGGGTTGGCTGGGCACTGGGGAAGACCCTGGGAGTCCCATCATCAGGACAGTATTTTCATGTTGATCTTTCAGAATACCTAGCCATGGTTTAAATTTCCCTTTGATTTATTGGATCTTTTGGAACATATCTCTTATTCCTTTTTTCTGTTGTTTTTTTTTAATATACCATTATAGTTTTCTTTGTCTCTACATGCAAGTTATTGAAACATTGTATTTAGACTTCTGATTTTATTTCTGTCACTTTTTACTTTTGCTTCTGATCTACTTTCAGCAATTTTAAAAGTTCAATTGGTCATTCATCAAGGCTTTTCATTTATTTTGGCTATAGGAATAGTCTTTGCAGATTCTTATGTGATAATATCTCTGGTTTCAACCCATAAGTCTTCTAGTTCCCGTTCACTAGAACTTTTTTATTGCTAATCTGTTCTTTACATGGTCTTTAAATTCTTTGGGAATGTGGTTTAGATTATATTTTAGCACTATGAATGTTTTGGTGTTTTTCTTCAACTTTGTTTTATTTTTTTAATATTAACAATTAAAGCCTACTTTTTGGAGATGGCTGGGCTTTTCTGGAGAGGCACAGCAGAATGGGACTGAAAAGTAGAGAAGCCAACCATACAGTTGGGGTAACAGACTAGGATCCAAAACCCACTACAAATTTGATGGACTGAGGAATAACTTTTTATACATTTTTGCTAAGATTGAAGAGGGGAAATGGTGCCAGCATTGGGGGTGTGGGAATGATGAAAAGTCCATCTCTCCAGAGATGAGCTAATTCAAAAAGAGATGGGAGTTTTTCTTCTTTTGCATTACAGGTAAATGCATCAAAGAGAAGTGTTCCTCTAGAGAGACTGAGCATTTAGATAGGCAAGTATCAAAGGCTGAATATTTTACAGGATGCAGTAGGGGGGAAATCTTCCTGTCCAGCACTTAAGATAAGAAGGAAATGGCTGGAGCTGGGCCATTGCTCATAGGCTTAATTATTTGGGTCATTATTAAGGCCAGATTATCAAGAAGGGTACCCCTTAGGTCCTTGGGGGAAAAGGACCTTCGGTTGACTCCCATCAGATATTGGTTTCACACGGCTAATGGAGGAGTTGCTTCACATTCCTTGGACTCCCTCAGTGTCTCACTGTCATTTTGATATCAATTTGATCGAGACTCCGTTTTTTTTATTGGTATGCCCAAGTGTACAGGGATCCAAAATGGAGGTCCCTTGTTGGGGGCGGGGAGTCCTGTGGCATCACCAATGATGTTCATGTATACAGTCATATGTTAGGTTACCTGAAACATGTGTTTCTAATTAACAACTTGTCTTCACTGAATTCCATGAGTCTCTCGCCTGCTTCATTCCATACTCCTAGTCCAAATTTTCGGACAATATTTGATTCTACTTTTGCATTCCAGTCCCCTATGATTATCAACACATCTCATTTAGGCATATGATCAATTTCTCCTGGACACTTGCATAAAAGTTTTCGATTTCTTCCTCTTCAGCGTCTGCAGCTGGGGAGTAAACTTAAATAATGGTTAAGTTGATAGGCTTTCCATGAGATCTGAATGACATTGTGCAGACAGAGTCTGCCATCACAGTCCCTGCTTGCTTGTGTTACTTCTTGGCTCACTACTCCAGCAACTCCATATCCTCTGTGTCCTATTTCCTGAGTAAAACACTTTGTAATTTCCTGACTGGAAATGTCCCAATCAGGAAATGTCCCAGGTGTCTGGGTGCCCTAGGCAGGACAGCCTGGGGCGCTCACCCCACCGGGGATGCCAACCTCCTGGCAGGGCCTGGAGACCAGGGTGGTGGTGGTGGAGCTCTGGCTTTCCTGGGCACTCCGCAGCTGTGGGGCCCCCAGGAAAGCCAGGGAAGGGGTGGAGGTTCTAACCTCCACCCCTTCCCTCCCAGTGCTGGCTTTCCTGGAGGCTCCACAGCTGCGGGGCCCCCGGAAAGCCAGGGAAGAGGCGGAGGTTCTAACCCCCACCCCTTCCCTCCCAGCGCTGGCTTTCCTGGAGGCTCTGTGGCTGCGGGGCCCCCAGGAAAGCCAGGGAAGGGGCATAGGTTCTAACCCCCACCCCTTCCCTCCCAGCGCCGGCTTTCCTGGAGGCTCTGTGGCTGCGGGGCCCCCAGGAAAGCCAGGGAAGGGGCATAGGTTCTAACCCCCACCCCTTCCCTCCCAGCGCCGGCTTTCCTGGAGGCTCTGTGGCTGCGGGGCCCCCAGGAAAGCCAGGGAAGGGGCATAGGTTCTAACCCCCACCCCTTCCCTCCCAGCGCTGGCTTTCCTGGAGGCTCTGTGGCTGCGGGGCCCCCAGGAAAGCCAGGGAAGGGGCAGAGGTTCTAACCTCCACCCATTTCCTCCCAGCGCCGGCTTGCTTGGGCACTCCATGGCTACAGGGTGCCCAAGCAAGCCAGGGAAGGGGCGGGGGGTTAAACCCCTCAAGCCTTCCCACCCAGCACCAGCTTGCTTGGGCACTCCGCGGCTGTGGGGCACCCAAGCAAGCCAGGGAAGAGGCGGGGGCTTTTTGCGGGGTGGTGGTGTGCCTTTTGGTGCCCCTGCGGCTGGCACGCTCTAGGCTAGTGGGCGAGCCAGCCCTGATTCCAATCCAGTCCACTTTACTCCACTCATTCCCAGGACTGCAATGTTTAAACGTTTCATTTTTCATTTTATGATTTCAAGTTTCCCTTGATTCATACATCTCAACATTCCAAGTTCCTGTTATATATATTGAACAGTTTTGGACTTTCCTTTTGCATACATTCACATCAACAAGTGAATATTATTTCAGCTTTAGTCCAGTTGCATCACTAAGAATAGCACTATTCATACTTGTTGTCTGTTCTTCTGAAACAGTTAATCGAGTGCTATTCTGAGTCAAGCCGAAGGTGCAAATTTCTTGTCAGGATCCCGATTAAATCAGTTCTCAACACCAGTCAGTTTGAAGAAAGCTAGCTCTGAGACATTGATAGATACCATACTGGACATGAGTTATTGTCAGGACTGAAGCTGAACATGCAAAGGTTACAGATATAGTGTGTTCAAGTAAAGGCACTAAAGATCAGGACCCAATCAGCCTGCAGTATTTGCCTGCCAGAATTAATAGTCAACTACCCCCAAAAAAACATGTACCTCTCCCAGAGCATCCCTCCCACCAAAACTAACAGTTGCCTGCCCCCACCCTCAGACACGTAGCCTCTACATAGGGAGAAAAACAGAAGACATTTGAGAAGCCAGGGCATTTGGCCCCACTAAGGTGACAAGCCTCTGGCACATCAAAGAGAGAGGGACCTCCTCTCTCAAAGGCAGGCAAGCTCTAAAATGCATAGGGAGCCTGACATCAGGATGCTCTTCTCTGAGGACAGGGAGCTTGGTCAGTATGAATGAGAGTAAAACCTGATGAAAGGTGTGTTAAGCTTCATTCATTATATTCTACAGCTGCTATGGCACAGTGACTGCAAGAGGGGACACCAGGGACTAAGAAGATAGGCGGTTATGTAATTTTACGTATTGATACACAATAACCATTTTTTTTTAATCTACTGATGTGAAATAACCAGAGCATTCCTATGCTCCAGGCTGTGAATTTGGAACTGATTTTTAAGTAAAACAATTTCCCCAACAACTTATTTCCCATTCAGTTGGAAATCTGAGAACGAAAGTTTTCTTTAATGTAGCCTGTGCAAATATTAAATATAATCCAGCCACATTTAAGCCTGTTTAAATTCCAGCAATTTCATTTGGGAGGTTTAAGCAAATACTTCACTGCCCTTATGCAATTAAAGTGGGGGAGGAGGTGTAATGCAACTAATAAAAGCAACAGCCTGGTGATTTTGTCCTTGACCCCCCCCCCAGTAACAGTAACTAAAGCAAAATATATGGCATGAATTCATTGCACTAAGTTTCCCCTGCCATTTTCTATTTTTTACAAAAATAAATAATATATATATTTTTAATAAATGACGCTGGGAGAAAAGCTGTTTGATTTAATGTAATCTCATGGAACCCTGTTCTCAAAGAGGCAGAATAAAATCCTCATTGTTTGTACAGTGCTTTCAAGATTTCAAACTGGTTGAAATGCATTAACCTCATCACAGTCTTTACAACAGCCCTCTACAGTGGGTCAGTATTCTTATTTCTGTATTGATGAGGCTGTGGTCCGGTCTAAAGGTTACAGTTACAGGCAGGTATCCAACAATGTAGTTCTCCCACTGAGCTGCATTTTTTGAAACAAAGATTTTATTTTATTTATTAATATATATAAAATTTGACACCAGAAGAAGAAGTTGGACGTTAGTTACAGCTTTTGGACAATAAACTTGGAACATGTCAAGTGGGATAAAGAGAAAGCATTAAGCACAAGAATACAATAATAACAATCTACATTCTACATATATACAAAAAGATGTGAATTCCAGTGCACTAGTAATGACATTTAAAGGTAAATTATGAAAAGAGGTTAATTAAATAGTAAAAGTTTGAATTTAACATTATTGATTGAGTTCCAATCGAACTTACCAATACTGATTTTATCTAAAATAGGGTACCATATATTGAGTGGATTAGTTAACTCGCATTCCATTTGATACTCAGTAAAGTGTATATTAAAATTCTCTAACATAAACAGATCCCAAACTTTATATAACCAAAGTTGTATTTTGGGGGGATTTTTATCTTTCCAATACTTAGCTATCATAATCTTTGCAGCTGTGAGTAACATATTTATTAGTTTTCTTTCAGATTCGGGAGGACCATTGTCAGGCCAAAGGTTAAGGAGCAACACTGAGCTGCATTTCAGTGTGCAGGGAAGGGGGTAGAAATCGTCGTCAGTCCCCACCTCCACGCTTCATTTTGCCCACTACTTTGTTCTGCTGACACCCCCCTCCAAAGAACAACATTTCAGGGGGTTCATTCAGAGGAGGAAGCAGGAAGACTGAGCTCTGTAAAGTCTGGAGATGGCTAGATACACCCAGGGTTTCATTCCCCCCACCCCCATAAGACATTTTTGAGGTTGTTTTTTTTTTTTTTTTGGCACATTAAGTTGCTAGCATGCCACCTCAGAAATCCACCTTAAGAACTGAGTGATGATTTGGTATGCTAATTTTGTTCTGTGGTATTGTGCAACTTTTCATGATGTACACATGGAAAGTGCCTTTCAGCAACATGATGTGTCTGAATAATAACTGTCTGAAAGGCTAGAGAGCATCTAGCACTGGGGATGGGCATGAACCAGCTCATGAACTAAAGTTTCTCATGAATTGTGGCCAGCTCATGGTTGACAAAGTGATGCTCCGAACTGAGGAGCCACCACGAACTTCCACAGATTTTTATGCAGTTCATGGCAGTTTGTGAAGAGCAGAAAACAGGAGTTTAAATGGCTCTGAGCCATTTAAACATTTGCTTTATGCTCTTCACAAAAAACAGCTGAACAGCAGGGCTCAGCTGTTTGGTTTAAATGGCTCCCAGCCATTTAAACCACTGATTTCTGTTGTCTGTGGCTTTTTGCAGCCAGCACAAAGCAGGGGTTTAAAGCTTAAATGGCTCACAAACCGATACAAACCAGTTTGATTCATGAACCAGCCTATCAGTTCGTGGTTTGGTTCGTGATTAAAAAATGTGGTTTGTGCCCGTCCTTATCTAGCACTGTTTATCTATGGTTCTCCTTCAACATACGGTCTGACAATTTTCTCTGAGAAAGCAGACTTGCATCTTACATATTGAACAGTAGCTGTGTTATATGAAGGCAATAGCTTTGGTAATAGCTATTACAACTTTCTCTAGGAAGCTAGCAAGGTCTCATGGGAAATAAAATCCCTAGAGCATCGGGAGAGAAAGGAGAGAAAACAATCACAATGGAGCATCTCAGTAAAATCTTAACAGCATGAACATGTATTATCTGTATCAAGCATCTAGATGGCAAGTATGCCCTCCACATGTGCCATCGAACACCAAGAATGTGATTAGTGTAATCTGAGAATGAATACTCTGAGAAACCTTAGGAACTTAAATGACTGTTTTGTTATTCAAACAGGTGTCTCCTCTGTGGCTTAGGCTTAACTTGACTGGATCTTGCCTATTAGAAAGAGAAAATACTGCTTTATTTATACCATGTCCATGCAGAGCATCTAAGTTGCTCCTTTGCATCTCCAAAACACTCCCAGAACAAGGGCCTAAATAGAAAACTCCATGGTCTCCAAATTGTAATTCAATTACATGAATGCTGATTGGTCCCATTTGTTCCCTCATGGTTTGAATAAAAGCTGAATGCTTGATCACTCTATTATGCTAACCAGGTAAAATATACAAGATCGACTTGCATTCTTATCTCTCTGTACACAGCCCTGTTGGGATTTCATTTTCCTTTGTGTCTCCGAAGCGGGACATCCAGCATGTATAAAGGATGTTTTCTCAGCATCAAGTTCACGACTGAGCCAAACACAGCCAAGAGTAAATGAGCCATTTCCTCAGAAAGCTGAATGAGAAATCACAAATGATAATGACCCATGTTGCCAGCTACACATCAAATATTTTGTGATACTGTTGACCTCTGTGTTGTCTTTGAACAATACAACAACCCTGTGAGAAAATTTTGGGGAGGGGGGCTGACTTAAGCTGACTGGGCAATGTTTTTTCTTTTCTTTTTTTTCTGAGTAATATACTATTTGGTATCCCGCAGCTTCCGACGCCGGCCCATGTCCTGGGGTTTCCGGATGTTGTAAGTTTCCATGGGATGCGCACCAATGCTGAATGAGGCATGCACATATGCAAGACACCGGGAGCGCCCCCCCCCCAACGGCACATGCGCACTTCGCAACAGCGTGGCTTACGTGGTCTGCTGTGCTGCTTTTTTGCTCCGGGGCGAACTGCCACGCCTTCCCCCCGCGTTTTCTGGCCCGTATGACCAGGGCCTCTGGTAGTCTTGTGGAAGCAGAGCCAGTAGTCAGGAGGGAGGCTTCTGGAATTTTCCTCATCTGTATTTGTTAATGAGTTTTGGAGTTGCAGATTGGGTTTGGAAAATTAAATAGCTTGGATCCTGCTGGTACCTTTGTGGGTGGAAGGATTTCCATAACAGAGTGTGACTTTCTCACCAGTCCCCTCTGACTGCAGCTCAAAGTGTTCCTCGAAATGCTGCTCCTGGTGGGGGGGGGGGACACACATCTAGTTTTTGGCACAAACAACCACACCTGCTCATAGAAAACCAGAAATAGGACTGCCGGCCTCTAGGTGGGGCATGGAGACCTCCCAGAATTACAAGTTATCTCCAGATTACAGAGACCAGTTTTCCTGGAGGAAGTGGCAGCTTCGGAGTGTGCATTCTGTGGTATGTACATCCTACTGAACATCCTTGCTTCCCCAAACCCCACCCACTCCAAATCTACAGGAATTTCCCAGCTCAAAAGTTGGCAGGATTAAGAGTGGTGGATTCTAGGCTGGAGAATTTTGAATTATTCCCCACTTTTCCACATGAAGCCTACTGGATGACCTTGGACCAGTCACAGTTCTCTCCAAACTCTCTCAGCTCCACCTACCTCACAAGGTGCTTGTTGTCAGGAGAGGAAGAGAAGGTGATTGTAAACCACTTCAAGGTAGGGTATAAACTCTCCTCCTCCTCCTCCTCCTCCTCCTCCTTCCTATTCATCTTCCCCCTCTTCCTCCTCTTCCTTTTCTTCTTCCTCTTCTTCTTCCTATGTCATTTATGTGTCTGTGTGAGGATTTTGATTTTAAATAGGAAAATTCAGTCATGTGCAACCACATATGACGAAAGGATAAACCTATTTATTTGTTTGTTTATGGTACCCTGTACATTTTGGTTTTTTTCAAGAACCAGTGTTCAGGAACTCTAAATTCTTGTTTTATTAAAAAAAAATAAAAATAAAAACTGAGAGATTTCACCAAATTTTGATTGATCCAAGTGATAGTTGTATCTCAGCAAAGTGACAAGAAAGCAACAACTTTTTTAAAAATAGCAAATCTCAAACTGACTGCAATGTACTTTCATTTAAACCAAACATCTCCAAATTATTGAATCCCCATAACTCCTTTCTAATCTACAACCACCCAATACACATTGGCTGGCTGCCAGCCTAAGGAAAGAATGATCACCCAGCTCAGGTGCAGAAGAACTGGTTTTCATCTACATGCTTGCTGACTTTTCAAAGAATTCTAAAAAAGAGTGAAGCCAAAATTTCCCTTATCAAAAGGCACCTGAGAGAACTTAGCAATGATGGAATTCTCTGAAACAGTGAGGTAACATAGCTTGCAGATGACAACAAATTATTCAGAGGATATAAATCCAAAGCTGAGTGCTTTCAAGTAAACCAAACATTTCCAAGCCATTGAATGCCTTCCCTTTGTAGTCTGGAGTACTTCCCCAAACAACTGCCAAAAAAAGCTTTACCTCAGTGATCAGGAGCTTCTCTCGCCTTACAGTTGATATCCAAGAAGAAACACAAGAGGACCATCCTGAGCCAGTTTGGTATAGTGGTTAAGTGTGTGGACTCTAATCTGGGAGAACCAGGTTTGATTCCCCACTCCTCCACTTGCAGCTGCTGGATGACCTTGGGCAAGCTATAGTTCTGTCAGAGGTGTTCTTGAAAGAGCAGTTCTTGAAAGAGCTCTCTCAGCCCCACCTACCTCACAGGGTGTCTGTTGTGGGGAGGGGAAGGGAAAGGAGTCTGTAAACTGATCTAAGACTCCGAGCTAAGGGTGGAGTATAAATCCAATCTCCTCCTCAATATATATTAAAAAAGAATAATCTGCTTCTGAACTGTGACCAACTAGCAGAATATGAGCTGATCCACCAGGAACCTAAGTAGCTTGGCATGGATAAGAACTAAGAAACTGCTTCCCTTGCAGAAATTGCATATCCTGAACATGTGATATTACTTCTCAAATAAATGGAAATATAGGGCCAAATAGGGCCTTGGGGACCCTGTTTGGATGGCGAGGCAGCTTAGAAATGTTTAAAATAAATAAATAATAAATAAAGGAAAGAAGCCCTGAGGGAGACCTTGGCCATGAACTGATTTTTAAAGAGTAACTTCACTGCAACACAACAATCAAGTCAGGGGGAAAAAAATGTGGCTTGTTGATAATACACAGGACCAATGCTCCCTCTAAGAGTGGAGTCTTATGAGCAAAAATTCTACTATATGAGCTACTGAGTCATGAGCCTTCAATTTGGCTACTGCATAAATTAGTTTGCTCTGGAGCCATCCTTCCTGAGCCAAGACAAAAATGTGTTAGCTGGAGGCTAAGAAACTGTGAGCTAGCTCACACTAATTCAGCTTGGAGGGAATACTGCACAGGATTTCCACAACAATGCTTAACAAACTGAAGACCGGAGCAACATCTCAAGGGGTGTGTTCAGACGGATCTTTTGATCTGCCATAGGAACGACTCCCTTGCGGATCAAAAATGCACGACCAGACAGAAACATCTGCGAAATATTCCGGTCCCATAAGCATCCCGTTCTGCTGCGCCTCCAATCCTGATTTAAAAAGTAGCAGTTTCAATGTAGGGTTTTCGCTTACCCGCGCAACAACTGCAGACTTTCTTCCGTCTGGTCACTCCATTAGCACGCGATGCTCCCGTCGGCTTGGTTTGACGTCAGCCCGAGCCGACGGGGGCGCGATTTTTAAAAAATTGAAACCCCATGTGCGCTTTAACGAGGAAACGCATTCAGCGATAAGCGCTACGAGGAATGTAATATTCATGCTTATTTCTTTTAGGGACAAGACGTTACCGCGAAGGGAGATGGAGGGGGGAAGGACTGTTCTAACTTGCAAAATAGTCCCTCCATTGATCATGATGGCAAGGGGAGGACCGGGACTTTGCTGAAAACCCTCCGCGATCGCCTCAGTTCTCCAAGGAGGCGCAGCCTTGCCTATGCGAATGTACAAAACTTTTTTTTTTTAAATCCTCGGTGGATGCCGTGTAGACAAATCACGGTGGGAACAACGCGCGGTGAGGCTATTTCATGGGGGGGCGTCTGGTCGTGCTAGGCTGGATTAAAAAAATCGGGATAAAATTTTAGGAGGGCTCATGGCGCGATTGACTGGCCGTCTGAACGCAGCCAAGGCCACTTTTTCTTCCAGTAGAAAACTTGGGCACTCAAGATATTCCTTAATCACTTGACAATCTGTGTGGCATAATAGTCTTAGAATCTGAGAGACCTGGGTTGACCTTTCCACCCTGCCATGAGGTTGACTAGGTAGCTTCTGGCCAGTCACACTTTCTCAGCCTGACCTATCATAGGAATAAAAAGGGTGGGGGAGGTCACATGTATTGTCCTCCTGATCTCCTTGAAGGAAGGTAGGATAAAACTTATACAAATATAGATGATCTAATGAGGATCAAGATCCCAGGATCAATTCAGAGTTAGACAACTCAATATGCTTTCCCCTCACATTCCCAAATCCAGTATGGTGTCCCATACTTAACTTGTTATAGATGATGAATTCCAGGGAGGTACACATGTTTGTTTCTTCAAATGGACACATGAAGCTGTCTTATACTATGTCATACCATGGACCTATGAAGACTGTAGTCACACGGTCCAGATAATGCGGCAGGGAGGCATGGCTGTTCTCCCCAGAGCACAATAAAGCATGGTAGCCCGATCACACGGTCCCCTGAGTCTCCACACTTAGGCTGTTAGCTGCCAATCACAAGGTGATGCTGAAGCATGGCAAAGAAGTGGTGCAATCACACAAGCAGTGATTGCAAGCCACCGCTTCCGGATCAGGTGGGCAATTGTTGTTTTCCAATGGAGTCCCCGTATGCGCACGATCAAGGAATGATGGATCATTTCATGGCGAGTTGGTGTAACAGGTCATGTTTGTGTGCATGCACAGTTTGGCGTTTGTGTGCATCCTATGGAGACTTACAAAACACATCCAGTTTGCGATGGGACATGGATGGGCACCAGATGCCACGGGATACTCCCGCAATCAGACGCCCACCTTTGCCCCACATTTTCCAGATACTAGAGCATTTTCCACAGTACTTTTTAACTCTGCATCTTTGGTGGGATGCCATGGGTTGGCCACGGGAGCACTACACTTCCCAGATGTTGCGGTGTGATCACGCCCCAAAAATCTACCTGACATTCATGCCTTCTGTGTGGCAAATTCTCCGTGTGACTGGGGCCCAAGATTCGCTTTGTCTACTTTGACTGGCAGTTTCTTTCCACGGTCTCATGGAGATGACTTTCACATCATCTACCACCTGATCCTTTGAACGGGAGATGCCAGGGATTGAATCTGGGACCTTCTGAATGCAGTGCAGATGCTGTATCACTTAGATATGGGTCCTCTCCTGTTGCAGCAGAATCGAGGGAGCTTCATGGTTGAGAGAGGATCTGCACCTGGATCTCTCCATTTTACCCTGACATTCTTGCATCCAGTGAAGCGAGCTATGATTCATGATCGCTTACACTGGAATAAAGTTTGCTGCCCTTTAGGTGCCGCTGGACTTTTACTCAATGTTATAGTTTATGGGCAGATGCTGTGAGGCTCCAAATAATATACAAATGCACAAACCAGGTTTCTCTCTGAGAACAGTTCAGCTGTGCCAGCACCTTAACAGTTCAGTGAGTCCAATAATAGTTAACATTTGAACCCAGGCACACTTGGCAACTGAAACTTGTTTTCTGAATGATACTTTTACAAAACTAAAAACCTGAAGTCTTTAAACAAAGGGTTCACTCTCAGTGTTCAAATACTTGCGCCATTTAGCCCTGTGAAGCTCATCAAGTGCTTTCCTATCCCTCCCTCCCTCTCCCTTCCTCTCTCTCTCCCCCTTCCTTCCTTCCTTCCTTCCCTCCTTCCTTCCTTCCCTCCTTCCCTCCTTCCCTCCTTCCCTCCTTCCCTCCTTCCTAAAAAAAACCCTTCTGTTTTCCTATTATATTCCCTGCCTGTGTTGCAGCCTCAGAGTTGGTTTGGGCTTTTATCCCCAGGTACTGCTGACCTTAAACAACTTCAGAAATTTAAATACTGATTAAAAGTATAATGGATTGCTTATGGCAAACCTTAATGGATTCTTTAACAAATTATAACATCTGCATGCATGGTTAACAACAACAACAAAAAGTACTTTCAAGAACATTTGAAAGAACAAGGTTGGTGAACAAACAAACAAACCTAAGACTATGTTCTCTTGCACACTTTCATTTTTGTACTCAGATAACTTGACCTTGTTGAATCAGGATATAGTTCTATCCGTCCATTTTCCTCCTGCCTGTCTTCCAAGGAACTCCAGGAAGCATAGGACAGGGATGTACAGTTAAAGAGAGAAAAAAAGAACTCAGTATTTGGGGGGGTTGGGTTTATTGGACCTCAAAAGTATTAGTATTCCCAATATCCAATTCTAATACTGGTATGGTATTCAGATTCATGGGTTTTTTTTCCCTTTTTTAAGGAATCCTTTTTTCAGATCTGTTATCGCCTACAGGGAAGTTATCTGGAGGTTCCGGAGGGCTGTTTTTTTAAGGTAGAAGCACTAAATTTGCAACAAGACTGCTGGTGCCTATACTCAAAAGTATCCTTAGGTTTCAGAAAGATTGGATTGGGGGTCCAATTCTATGGGACCCCAAAGAAAGTGCCCCATCCATCCTCCATTGTTCCCAATAGGGGGAACAGCTTCACCCCCTTCAGGGCAAAAGCAGAGAGGCAAAACTTCAGCAACTACTGGTCAGTGCCTCTTTCTAGGCATGCAGGTCAGGACCAGAAGCTCCACAGAAGACTCACTCTTGCAGGCAGCCGCAGAAGTCCAGTCTCAGAGCAGCAGCTGAAGCCAAAGCTAAAATGGCACAGTCTCCAAGCCACTCTCTGAAATGGAGTCTAGCTCAGCCAGGCTCTGCTTTTATGTTCTTTGTCTGTGCTTTGAAGATTTTGTTTTTTTAAAAGACATGAAAAGTCCTGTCTGGGCAAAAAGTACTGCTCCCCCTAACGTAGAACCAGGGCTCTTTTTGTAGCAAGAACTCCTTTGCATATTAGGCGGCACACCCCTGATGTAGCCAATCCTCCAAGAGCTTACAGTAGCCCCTGTAAGAAGAGCTCTGTAAGCTCTTGGAGGATTGGCTACATTAGGGGTGTGTCGCCTAATATGCAAAGGAGTTCCTGCTACAAAAAGAGCCCTGCATAGAATCCTATTTGCTACTGCTCCTTCCACCTTCACTTCTGTTCCCTGAGAAACCTGGTAAAGGTGGGAGGAGAACGTGGTTGGACTCTATATTTGATGCCAGTGACCTTGCAAAACCTCTTCAGTGATTAGTCAAAAAAACACTACAGCGCCTCCTAAGGTGCTTTTCCCATTTGCTGGCAGATATGCCTCATCTCCCTTCCCTCCTGTTGCCCAGAGCAAAAGGTGGGAAAGGGGTAGAGACAAACTTTGCAGCCCTTTAACTGTAGCTATTCAGCATTGCTGAATATTTCCGCAAAAATGGTGGAGATTTTTTTTAGGGGAGTCAGCAATACTGGATGGTGCATCACATTCTCTGGTGTGTATTCAGCTGAAAAAAAATACCTGGAAAATCCTGGTAAAGTATTTTTTGGGGTATTTTGGGGGCTTGGATACACCTGAAGGCACATCCCTAGTATAGATTGCCCCCCCCCATCTCTCCATTCTTTACAGTTCCAGAGACTGCCAAACCAACAGTGACAGAAAGAAAATTCTGACTGACCTCGTTTAGAAGAGAGTGAGTTCAGCAAACTTTTCATTTATAGGTGCGATTAGGGCTGACATACTATCTAAGAGACTTCTCTCCATGTTTGCAAACATTTTCTTCATAGATTCTTCATATGGCGAGCTGTTGAGAGGGAAATAGTTCAGCGCGTCAGTCGCCATTTTGTCAATTTCTTCAGGGCCCTGGTCGGGAGATTTGTCATGTTGCGCCCTCAGGAAAAAGTTTTGGATGCTTCCCGCTGCTGATGCAGTTGAAGTAGTTTTAGCAGAGTCGGTTTTGCCCATTCTAAAGATATTATTCAGAATCTAGGTTGGTTATTTTACCAGTTCAGAGGTTGGGAAGGGCGGAGCTAAGTTTTCACATGACTGTCCCGCCTTCCTGACCACTCATTTAACTGATCTTTGAGACAGAGACATCCCCAAGGACAGATGCAAAAGATGTTTGTGTGTATATTTCATGTACATTCATAATCTTTTGTTTCTCTTCTTTGCCCCCCCCTTTGCAATTTGGGTACATTGGGTACATCAATACCACATGATTATTAAGATCATAGTTTTCATACTGTGTGAGTAATTTCTTATGAGGGGAAAAAAAATGAGAGCCAATGCAGTGGTTAGAGTGTTAGGCTAGGTTCTGAGATGCCCAGATTTGAATTGGCACTCTGCCGTGGGAATTTGCTGAATGAGCGCGGCCTGTCACACACTCTCAGGCTAGAAAAACAAGAAGAGTTGGTTTCACTTCCTGAAGTAGTCTCAGAGCAGGTTACAATCTCCTTCCCTTCCTCTCCCCACAACAGACACCCTGTGAGGTAGGTGGGGCTGAGACAGCTCTGAGAAAACTTTGACTGACCCAAGGTCACCCATCAGGCTTCATGTGGGGAAGTGGGGAATCAAACCCCATTCTCCAGCTTGGAGTCCACCACTCTTAACCACTACACCAAACTGGCTCTCAGCCTAAACTACCTCACTGGATTATTGCTGCATGGGTAAAATGGCAGAGGGGGAAACTGTATTGCATGCTGCTTTGGTCCCCATTGGAGAGAAATACATATTTCCAACATTTGAACAATGAAATATATATATGCCCATGAATTCACCTCTATGGATTGACCTATAGATTTTCCCTTTTAACTCATGTATCTGAGATGAAGAAAGCTTTTCCTTTTCATCTTGTCTCCAGACATCTTCCTAACAGTAGCCTCTCCTCTCTCTGGCTTCTATAAGCTAAGCAAAAGGATCAATTCTCAGTTTTGGAACCCACCCAGTTACATCCAAACACCTGCTGATTCAGCTCCCATCCTGTTTGATGGTTATAAGCAGGCAGTGGATCATTTGGTGTGTGGTCCTGAATTTATCCTGATACATTTGAGGTCACTCTCCCCCGTCTGGTTCCGATCCCATCTGTAATCTTTAAAGGGGAACAAGGAAAATGGGGGAAGGGAGATCAATTTGAGACTGTCTTTAGCTAAGACTACTTCATGTCTCCATGCACCTTTGGCATCTGTCCATGAACCTCACTGGTCTTGTGATCTTGAATAGATGCCACTGACTGCCCAGACACAACAAAGCTGGCAGGGTGATCTATATTAGCCATCTAAACAACAGTGGTATAAAGGGAAGATGAATGATGGGCAATTCTGCACTTTATACCCGTTGGTCAGTTCATGGCCTGCTCTCTGGTAAAGGAAATTATTTAACGTTTGCCTTTATGGAGTAACCAGCCCGGGCTGCCTCATTGATGTGGGTCACCATTGGTCTTGTTATAGCAGCCTACTGCTTTCATCTACCACCTGTAGTTTCAAATGAGGAGAAAGGTAGACTTTTTTTTTAAAAAAAAAAATCGAACTGGACAAATGCAGCTGAAAGCTCCACCAACCAAGTGCAGAGGTGGAAGGCTGCTCAGACCAGCACTGGGCTCCAGATAACCTTCCCTAGAGGACATTGTGGTGATCCAGTCAGGAACCCACTTCACATGCAGTCAAGGTAGAGTTGCCAGCTCTGGACTGGGAAATACTTGGAGATTTTTTTTTTGGGGGGGGAGGGAATCCTGGAGAGGGCAAGGTTTGTTGAAGGGAGGCAGGGCTCTTTTTGTAGCAGGAACTCCTCTGCATATTAGGCGACACACCCCTAATGTAGCCAATCCTCCAAGAGCTTACAGAGCTCTTCTTACAGGGGCTAATGTAAGCTCTTGGAGGATTGGCTACATTGGGGGTGTGTTGCGTAATATGCAAAGGAGGTCCTGCCACAAAAAGAGCCCTGAGGGGAGGTATCTCAGCAGTGTATAATGTCATACAGTCCACTTTCCAAAGCAGCCATTTACTCCAGGGGAACAGATCTTGGTCATCTGGAGATCAATTGTAACAGCAGGAAACCTCCAGGTGGTAGCCTTCAGTCAAGGGAGTTAAAAAATCCATGTCTGCAACAAAATTCTCAAGACACCTTATCCTCATCAACCAGTCCTTCCTATCCACTTTCCTCTAGCAAATTGAGCACTGATCTGAAGACCACATTTCCAGATTGCCTCAAAGATTCTGAGGCCCAGTCTAAAAATGGCATGGCCTCAGTGGCTTGTTTCAATTTAACCGTGACCTGTGTTCTACTGGGTGATGTTTCTTCTCTTTTAAAATAATTTGAGAGTGAGGTTAAATGATCAGTGTACATTGATTTAAAATAAGGAGTTAACTGCCAGTGGATGCAGTCGTGGCTGTGAGCACAGTTGGCTTTAAAAGGGATTTAGACAGATTCATGGGCGAGAGATCCATCAGTGGTTATTAGCCATGGTGACTAAAGGGAACTTCCATATCCAAAGGTAGTAAACCTCTAAATACCAGTACTAAGAGGGAACATCAGGATAAGACTTTCTCTTCTATGCACCATTTGTTGGCCCACAGAGCAACTAACTGGTTGTTCACTATGTAAAACAGGATGCTGGACTAGATGGACCACAGTTCTGAACCAGCAGGCCTCTTCTTATGTTCTTAATAAAATGTCATGTGATATATTAATATTATTTTTTTAAAAAAAATGGTTGCTTTATCCACAAAATATTATAAAATGTTTCTCGCCCTGTGATCTGTAATTGTTTTAATAAGAAAAATAGATCTTTCATCACTAACAAGGAGACATGAAAAGCATATATTTTTAAGAAAACAAGTTGTTTCACTTCCTTCCTCCTGTTCACATCTATATTTTAAAATAGAAACATTTAAAAAACTAATGTGACATCTCTTCATCTGCGTTGAACTAATAATGCCTTCACCACAAGACAGTTGTTTTGGTACACACAGGATGCTGATGTAAAATAACAGACAAAAAAACATATGGAATAGTTAGCTAATGTGTGTTCTTCTTCCCTGACATAACCAGGTCAGCTTTTACAAAATAAATTTATGCACATGAAAATAGTTTCAACTCTAGAACTGGAATTAAACAAAATCTGAACACACTCAAGTGTTTAAGGAATATAACAAGCTGGGATAATGCTTAAAATATATTTGGGGCAGATTCTGCTACCCAACCACCCATTTCCCATCAAATTCAAAACAAGCGTGGATGGCTTTAAGAGGGAATTAGATAAACATGGAGCAGAGGTCCATCAGTGGCTATTAGCCACAAGGTATAGATAGAAACTCTCAGTCTGGGGCAAGTGATGCTCTGTATTCTTGATGCTTGGGCGGGGCAACAGTGGGAGAGCTTCTAATGTCCTGGCCCCACTGATGGACCTCCTGATGGCACTTGGTATTTTTGGCCACTGTGTGACAGAGTGTTGGACTGGATGGGCTACTGGCCTGATCCAACATTGGCTTCTCTTATGTTCTTAGGTTCACACAAATACTATATCCTAGTTCATATAATCTCCTTCAGTGTGGAGAGAAGAAGGCCTGTGTGACCTAAAGTGTATTGAGCCAATCTGCAGGCAGTTAGGAGCAAAACTGTAGGTGGGTTGGATCCAGTCAACTGCTTTAAATTCAATCTTGGCTAGTTCTCCTCTTTACTGCAGCCCCATTCTACACAGATCTTGCCCATGCAGGTCCCTGATCCACAATGTATCTTTTTGATGGCTAGACAGGACCCTCTCCTCCCCTTTTCACCAGTGGAAAAGCAGGTTGGATCCAGTGTATCTGAAATTGTTTTGAAAACTGGTTCCAGTAATGTCAGCATGAAAAAAAGTAAATTTTATGCAATAAAGAGTGTACAGTCTGGGCTATATTGTTCCAATTGTATGACTATATGAGTTCTAAATGGAACTTTCTGTACATGACTGAAAAAATCATTCATATGGAATCCATGCTGGATAAAGGAAAAAAAAAAGAATGAGAGAGTTGCCCTTAAAATCTGCCCCACAGTAACTTCTTACGGGCCCAGCTTCCATGGATAGAAACATCATGACCAGAATAATATTTTACTATTTAGTATAACCATGAGGACAGTTATACTTTGATAGAGCTCTTGTTAGTGGTTTGTGTTGGTTTTCCCCACAGCTGACCTCCTGTGATAATGGTCCCAGACAGAATGCTCCATGTAGTCATTCCACATACCCAATAGGTATTTACCCAATACTAGGGATGGGAACAAACCAAACCACAAAACAAAATTTGTAACAATTTTTGCCCTTTTCATGGTTCGCAAACTGAAGTTCATGACTTCAGTTCTACCATCATGAAAATCCATGAACTTTTAAAGCCGTTTGTAGCAGTTAGTGTGTAGGGCAGAAAGGTATAAAGAGACTCCAAGTTCCTTACAAAAGCCACACAAAAAAAGCTTAAAGGGATGGCACAACAAAGCACAAAAAAACAGCTTTTTGTGTTTTCTTGTGCAGTCCCTTTAAACAGCCACTCAGCTGTTTTTCACACTTTCTGCAAGCCCCATTGAAATGGACTGTGGTCCCTTTCAACAGGGTTTGCAGGGTCACGAACCACAAACCAGTTAGTTCACAGATGAACCTCCCAGTTCGTAGTTCAGCCACAAACCATGAACTGACGAAAACCACATATTTCTGGTTCGTGCCCATCCCTAGCCAGTACTGAACTATGTGGACGAATAGTCTGACTTGGTATAGTGTAGCCAGCAAACACTGTTCAGGAAACTTTTTTTTTAAAAAAAATGGGGCAATTCCCAAATCTGCTAATTTGATCTAGTATCATTGGCATTTTATATGATTGCTGCTGAATCTGATGACGGGACATGAACAGCTTCACAGGCATCACAGGAGGAAGAGGCACTTGAATATGCATTTCCAGATTTGGATGAAGAGAGCATTTTACTCCCCCCACTTTCTAAAAACTGATTTATTTGTCCAAATAGATGGAGAGCAGGCTGTTTAATTGTTACCACCCAATTCCATTTCAAATTAAAACAGCAGATTCTTATTGAGTTGCAAAAGATTAAAGGGGTGGGTGGGTTGGTGCCAACAGATTCTACATAAAATGAAACTTCATGCTTAGGTGAAAAATCTAATGAACTGAGGAAAGTAAAAAAAGGCTAACACGGTTTCTTAAAGGGTAGGTCTATCTACGTCCTGACCAGGATATCCCAGGATAGCCCGATCTAATCAGATCTCATAAGCTAAGCAGGGTCAGCTTGGTTAGTACTTAGATGGGAGATCCCCCCAGAAAGTCCAAGGTCGCTACACAGAGGCAGACAATGACCTCTTTCTTTGAAAACCCTACAGGGTCACCATAAGTCCCCTGTGACCTGATGACACTTTCCACCACCAGGTAATAGATTGGATGCAGAGAAAGGAGAATGTGGAGCGAGGTGCAGAGGAAGAAGAAGAAGAGAAGAGATTGGATTTACACCCTGCCCTTCACTACTCAAAGGAGTCTCAGAGCAGCTTACAAACTCCTTTCCCTTCCCCTCCCCTGTGAGGTAGGTGGGGCTGAGAGAGCTCTGACAGAAACTGCTCTTTTTCAAGAACATCAGTGCCAAAACTATGGCTTCTCCAAGGTCATCCAGCAGGTGCAAGTGGAGGAGTGGGGAATCAAACCCGGTTCTCCCAGACCAGAGTCCTCACACTTAACCACTACACCAAACTGGCAGAGAAGACAAGCAGGTACAGCAGCAGAGAACCATGGTAAAACTTTACGGAACCAGATGTTTAAGTTGGGTGATTTCTTCCTTTTATTTTGCATATATTCTGAGTTTCTCACTGAGACTCAGGGCAGATTATTAAAACAATCCTATCCATAGTTGCACTCTTTTTAAGCCTATAAAGTCAATCTACAGTTTCCCTGGCTAACTCAATCTTGTCATATCTCAGAAGCTAAGCAGGATCAGCCCTGGTTAGTCCTTGGATGGAAGGCCACCATGGAAGTCCAAGGTCACTGCATAGAGGTAAGCAATGGCAAACCTCTTCTGTTCACTGTCTCTTGTTTTGAAAACCCTACAGGGTCACCATAAGTCAGCTGCGACTTGACAACACTTCACAAGCACATGTGCATCTAGGCATCTCTAAATCTCAGGGCTTTTTAAAAAGCATCAATATGAAAGTACATGCTGTAGTTTAGGAAATCATATACATTTGTATTTTTGCAGGGACAAGGGAAGACCCAAAGATAGGACTTACAGCTAAGTAATACCTGTGGCAAATGAGATCAGAAGTAACACGACTCACACCTCAGGGTAGTGTGAAAAAAATTACTTCTGGCTAAATAGTGCAGCTTCTGTTGTATATAGCCAAATGCACAGTATGTCTTAAACCAAGGATTCTAGAAGGAAGACCCAGAAATATTAATTTCTATGCTACTATGACAGCTTGCTGGACGAAGAAGCTGCCTGCTCTCAGCTGCAGTGCCGCTGTCTGATCATTTGGAGTGGTGGAACTGAAGCCAACAGCTTAAGAAGTATCAGTTGACCTAGGGCTCGTGAAGATTCCAGTTCTGGCTGGGCAACTCAGTCTAAGCAACTTAATCTGAACTATAGTCAGACTCCAGCCCTGACAAGGTTCCCCAACTGCTTTCCTTTCCTCTCCTCTCCTGATTACTCCTGCAGTACAGGTCTCCTTTGGAGGATGCATTTTATGGCATCATATCCCTCTGAAGTCCCTCCCTTCCCCAAACTCCACCCTCCCCAGACTCCACCCCCATTCCAGGTATTTCCCAACCCAAAGCTGGGAACCCTAGGTGTGGGTGAGCAGAGACAACCTTAAGGATTTCCCCCCAACTAATGGAGGAGGAAAAGGAAGAGGAAGAGGAGGAAGAGGAAGAGGAAGAAGAAGAAGATGATTTATATCCCTCCCTTCTCTACAAGAAAGAGTCTCAGAGCAGGTTACAATCTCCTTTTCCTTCTCCTCCCCACAACAGACACCCTGTGAGGTAGGTGGGGCTGAGAGAGCTCTCTTGAGAACTGCCCTTGAGAGAACAGCTCTGACCCAAGGCCACACCAGCAGCTGCATGTGGAGGAATGGGGAATCAAAACCAGTTCTCCCAGATTAGAGTCTGTGCTCCTAACCACTACACCAAACTGCCTCACTGATGCTGGAGGACCTCATTTCTGCTGTTTTGTAGAATGTACTGTAGCTGTGGGGAAGGGGATGTGATTCTACAATATGACCATTCTGTCAGGTTTCTCTGCATTGTTGAATTTGATCTGAGCAGATTTTTCTCAGCTAGCACTTTCAGCATTACCAGAGCAACCATGACAATCTCACAGTAGGCACCTATACCCAGATGGGCTGTACGGGGATTTTCTGAATTGATTTTGATACCTGCTTGGACTGAAAATTGAACCAGCTTGTTCAAGGACTGAATATGGGAATGTTTCCCTTGGATCTTCTAATTAAGTGATTATCAACTCTAGTAATTTAGGCACCAGGGTGTTCCATGTTTTTAAGACAGTATTTAGGGGAAAACAACTCAATAATAACATTCTGCTGAAGTTGTAGTCATGACAGAACCCAAAACAAAAATTATATCGCCATCTAATTTGATGCTTGCTTATAAGAAGGAGGCAGGAAATAAGATATTTGGCTTTGGATGCATATGACGGTAGTGGAATTTCAAGCGTAAGCAAGAGAATTCAATAAGAAACAAAGCACTTGAACAAGCCAGCAAAACCCAAAAACAACCCTTCCTTCCTTCCTTCCTTCCTTCCTTCCTTCCTTCCTTCCTTCCTTCCTTCCTTCCTTCCTTCCTTCCTTCCTTCCTTCCTTCCTTCCTTCCTTCCTTCCTTCCTTCCTTCCACACAAAATACTACATTGTTCCTTTTCAGTGTGTTATGGTCAACCATGCATATGAGAAGATTGCACATACCACATACTCCCATCAATACGTGCCACCATCATGTTTTGTGATCAGGGTAATATGAATATTTTCCTCCTTCACTGTGTGCTATTGGAAAGCCAAGATTTTTTTTTTTTTTTTTTTTTTTAGGGTACATATTTGTGCACACTGAAGCTGGAAAATAGACTGGAAGGGACTTCAAGAATGGAGAGGAGTCAGAAATCTACCCAAAGGCACCTAACTTCATGGGAAAATGGTTCCCATTTCTGGACTATGTTCTAACGAATGACTGCCAGCCACACAATCTGATTTATCTAACCCTACTACACTCTTAACATATGAACTTGTCCTTTCTTTTCTTATCAGCTTAGTTTATACGGTGTCTAGTCATGGACTCACGTGTTAATGTTGAGAACCTTCACATCATGTACACTAACACAATATACACAGTTACCACTTGCATTCCAGTCTACCTGTTATTGGGTCATGTTTGTTCTTTATACCTTGTTTAAGCATGCCTGTATGCTTACAATGGCACTATACATTCCATCGTTTTTGATCATTTTTGAAGACTTTATGTATCTGCACTACTATTTATAGCTGTACTGTTTGAAAAACTAATAAAATATTTTTTTAAGAAAAAGAATGGGGAGGAAAACTCATTGTGCCTTCCATGCACAGATGGCTGGAGACATACCACTGTAGTTGCTTTCATTCATACACTCATTACGTGCTTCAACTATTCTTCCATTTTCTTTGTTACCTATTTTTATCACTCGCTTCTTTCAAGTAGCTCAGGGCAGAGGTCCTTTCCATTTGATCCTGGACACTACATTAGGTTGAGAGAAAATGAATGTCATGTGCTCATCTAGTAACCTTCATAGTTTGGAAGGGACTTGAACTCAGGTTTCACTGATAGCCAATAGCACCATGCAAAACCTCAAGCACCTCTCTCCCTTGCTATTAGTTTAGAATGTCAGCCTAGGGTTTTGGAAAACAAGGTTCAGATCTCTACTCTTCCATGGAAGCTCATTGGGCCAGTCATTCACTCTCAGCCTCACCTATATATCCAACAGAGTTGTTGTTGTAAGGATATAGTGGAGGAGGGGATCGTCATGTTATAAACTGCTTTGAGGCCCTGGTGAGAAGGAAAGTGGGGTATAAATTCTTGGGATATTTGGTTAATATAGCAGACTTTTGCCTGGTCATAGACGTGTGATACTGAGTGCAGTAAATACATTTATTCAGGTAGATCCAGTTCACATTCACACTGTAGTCAAAAGAAGAAAAAGAAGCCTAATGTAAAGAATAATTTCCCTATCACAAATGGCCAGCTTGTCCAGCATCATGCATGAGGCCATTGTATCTACAGGGGAGACCTGCAGAGATGTGTGCCTCCATGGGAGGCCATGTGAAGACAGTGAGAGGACAAAGTGAGGAGGGGTCAGAGGACAGCTGCCAGGTTAAGACTAAAGAGAGGCATACCACTCAAGGTGATAACACCTTTACACTCTTAGAATGATGTAGCACCCTCCCAATGTCCAGGCGTGCTGAGTTGCTCACCCCAGCATAAATATCTAAGTAAATAAACTGTACGCTCATCAGGACAGGAAGCTGCCCTCTTGCTTCTGGTACCCTGTAGAGAATCATGCACAGTAATGGTGTTATAAAAAAATTATAAGGCAGTCTCTGTCTCTCAATTTGCAGAGTGGTTTCGGATAACTTATTTTTTAAAAAGGGGGGAGAACCAAGTTCATCTTGCTGACACCAGTTTGTAAGTGCCTTATCCTTGTGGTCGTATATTTGAAAAGAACTCCTTGTAGCTGGGTGTGGCTTGTCTCTTGGATCTCACAAATGCATTTGAAAGACCACTAAAAGTTCATTCATAGTAATACTCAAAGCACTTCAATCAGGGGGGAAAAAAATCAAATAGGAAAATGCTTTGTCTTTTTTTAAGTAAACACAGGAGGCATTAGAAGGAATACCCTCCACACTACTTATAAGATGAATGATCTTTCTTAGCAAAAGCAAGGGGGAGAACGCTGCATTTCCTAGAACTGAATGGATGCGGGGAGCAAACGGACACCAGCACTTCCTATGGATGGGTTGAAACTGTCTCATGTCTCTTGTACTTGAGCCCTTCACCCTAACAGTAACTGGCTATATATCTAAGAGCTATAGAGATGCTGAAGTGTTGCCATGCTGCCATCTTCTACAGCATTTATAAAGACTATGGACTATGACTGCAAAGCTGGACTGTGCAAACGTGCCAAACCAGATGTGGAGCCATGGAAGACCTGACGCCACTCCCTCCTGCATCACTGCAGCCAGATGCCGTAAGGCGGACCGGCTTCTGGGATCCTGCTGCTAACACAGAGATCCAGCAGCAGTTCCAGAAGAAAAGCCATACTCAGAGACAAGAACCAGGAATATTCCTGCCCAGATGCCATGAAAAGCTCTCACCTCCAGCATGCAGGGATTCCCCCCCACACACACCTCTTACATATTGACATCCTCAGGCAAAGGACCTACTCAGACTCAGCATTAACAAAAGGAGGTCCTTCTGTAATAGGATTAGGAGGCAAGTCTGTCCACCAGCCACCCATCCTGATGCTGCTGCTGTTTAAACATCTGGTTGTTGAATCGACGATGCTGCCAGACTGCTAATCCTTTCTCTCCTTTAGTCTACCTTTCTCTCTGAGGGGTGTCACTTAGAAAAACGGCATTTCTATTGCCCAGCCATTAATCCCATTCTCGTGACCCATCTGGATGTTTCCAGTATTTCCTGAAGGAGATGTGACAGAGGAAATGTCTACTTTTAGTCAGTTTAGGGTATAAAAGGAAAGAGACCCACCCCATTGCTCTTTCTTCTCTCTGCTTCTTCTCCTCCCCCCATCTTGCCCTGCCTCATAGGTTCCATCCTAGTGCTGTTTGGAACTTTCCACATGTTCTGCCACTCAGAACACGATCCCTTCCCTTAGCATCATTCTACTTTTCGCTGCAGATTCTACTCACTGTGTCTGGACAGGTACGTATCACCCCTCAATGAAATACCTTCTAATGCAAATGTCTCTACATTTTTTTACCTTAATTTTCTAGCTCTGTATTGCGTGTTTTGATTGCTTGATTTTATATTTGTGTCTGTGTGGATAACCCTTCAGTAAAAGAAACCATTGATTCTTAAGTTCTAGTCTCTACATCTATTTCTGGGACTTGGATAAAGTGGGACTCTGGTATATAAATGTCACGATCCTCTAGTTATGCCAATTGCACATTAACATCATAATTCCTCAACCTTTTATTAAAGAAATATAGCAATTTGGCTAACAGAAGAGTTTTATGGGTTGGATCCAGCCAGGTATTCCACTGAATCTCACCCCAATTCCCCTCCTTCCAACAGACTCAGTCATGCTTGGCTTTTGCCTATGCAGGTCACAGCATAGCCTTTTTGGTGGCCAAAGGAGACCTCCTCCTCCCCCCTTCTCAGCAGTGGAAAAGCTGGTTGGCTCAAACCCTGTATTTCTTTCTGCCTGTACTGGCCCTGGTGGGACTGGTGCAGGAGCATGTGGAAGTTCTACAGAACAAGAGGCAAAAAGTACTAGGTAGTGACTCACATCAAGGGCTCAGGCAGAAGAGTGGTTAAGAGAGAGTCCAAGGTTCAGGTCTCCAGAAAGGGGTGTTGTCAGGTAGTCCAAGTTTTGGGGGTCCAGAAGTCATGTAGTCCGACATCCAGTCCTAGTTCAGAGCAGTAGAGGTTCCAGTCAGAGATTCAAGAGACAAAGTTGGTGGTTATGCAGCCATGGTACAAGCTGCCTCCACAATTAGCAGCTTCCCCCCCTGCCTGGCTTTATAGCTGGCTCTCCATGGGCTGTTTAGTTGCTAATTGCAGCATGCATCCCTGCAAGTACTCATCTGGTGACAGGCATCTGTGATTCATCAGACACTCCCTGAGACAGGCTGTCCGATCTGGTCTCCGTTGACAGCGCTGGTGCTCAAGAGGTGTTGGATAAACACTGGGCCCTGCCTCTTCCCTCTCCTCCACGTCTGGTCTGGATGTTGGTAAATTGCTTGCAGCTGGAGGAGAAGGCAGATCAGCTACAGCCAGCATGTTGTCAAGAGCCTACATCTCCTGCCCTTGAAGATTGATGGGCTCTGTCTCAGCTGGGTGTTCCTCTTCCTCTTCAGAGGAGTTTTCGTGATCAGGATGATCATTCACTCAGTTGGGCTGGCTATCAGGGAGATGTATGAAACTGGTATAGTTGGCGTCAGGATGAATATGCAAGCAAAATCAGCTGCAGGCCACAAATTACTGTTTCTTAATTATATTGGGCCACTTAAGCATGACTAGGCTTGCCAGTCCCCAGGTCCAGGTAGGAGATCCCCCAAATGCCAGAGTGTCCCCATGCAACATCCCTCCAGTGATGATGTCACTTCCAGGTGACGTCATTGTGTTGGGGATGTCACATGACATCCCTGCCCACCGCCAGAGTGACAATGGGACCTGGCAATCTTAAGCATGACTAAACTTAGGACCTTACTGTGTCTTAATATGGTCCTGGTTGTACTGAAAGGAAATATTCTAAAATACTTTCCACAATAGCCCACTCCTGCCTTGCAAATAACAGTCCTTCCACTTAACTTTTTTTGTTATTGGTCACATAGTAAATAGAACATTTTTTATATCAAGTGAAGTGTTGTTATGAGTAAATGGAATCCTGCCCAGGAATTATTATTATTATTAGTAGTAGTATTAGTATTTCATCCGACTTTCTAGACTAATCCTAAATATTTTTTTCTTCCTTGAGCTTTTTTATGGATTCAAAAGCAACCAAATATCTTCTTCATTCTTTCATTTAAAGTTTAGCTTGAAAGGATTTGCCACAAAACTTGCTGCATCTGCAGTTTGAGATGTAAAATATTAATGTAACAGAAAATGAAACACACATTGCTTATTAATAAATCTACTAGTCTAAGGCTTAAAAAAACATTCAGCATAAGATAGTTTGGACTCAAACTGTCACCTGATTGGCATTCTTAATATAGCTTGAAATCATCCCAGTCAAACAACTGAAAAAAATAAATTGTGCTATCAACATCCCCCCACCCAAAAAAAAAAAAAAAGCTGTGGAAGAATATGGCTGTGGTCAGATAGGCAATTTGATCCAGTGTGACCCCAGTTCTAACTGCTCCAGAGTTTTGATCAGACAGACCCCTCCCCACCCTTAAACCTCCTCACTGCACATTTGCCCCATCCTTGATTGCAGAAGCCAGGGAGTGGGGCAGTTGGGCGGCTTTAAAACAAACAAACAAACACATAAGTCTTTAAAAATCATCAGTCATCACTCCAGGCAGAAAGGTGACAGATGGTGGCCAATAGGATTGCTGGAGGAGGCTGCTGGGTAATGGAGTCCAGTGTGAAGATGATGTTTTTGAGAAATCCCACATTTAAAACATTTAAGGGGGGGGGGGAGATAGAGAAGCTTCATCCTGTGTCCTGTGTACCGCTAGTGTTTTTAACTGGAGTGAAGTTTGAGTCACCAGCTTTGTTCTCAGACTCTTTCCCCCTCCCTCTCTGAAAAAGAACCCTAAGTTTGTCAATTAATCCCTTCTCTACTCTGCGTGCTGCAAAGCTGGAGGCAGGAGAGAGCTGAAACACACAAGCGGTGATCCAGTTATGCACACATTGCCAACTGTTTTTTTAAAAATGGCAAAAATATGAGGAAACTAAATGGCTTCAAATCACTAAGAGACAGTCTAGATATGTGGAACTGTGGGTTGAGGCTGGAAACAACCATAAAGTACCTGATTTTTCCTGGTGTCGAGAAAACCGCGATGGAAGAGGGCTGATTATGGGAGGGCAACAAGTGCCAGATGGGAGGCAGATGTGGCTGTCTGATCATTTTAAATCCATTAAAGAGCCATGGCAACATGGGCACAAAAAGGCCATGTGATTGCAGCCCACATGTAGTTGATGAATCAGCTTTCCTTTTTTCTTCTACACCAGTTTTTTTCTACACCAGTTTGGTGTAGTGGTTAAGTGTGTGGACTCTAATCTGGGAGAACCGGGTTTGATTCCCCACTCCTCCACTTGCACCTGCTGATATGACCTTGGGTCAGTTGCAAGCTCTGGTACAGCTGTTCTTGAAAAAGAGCAGTTTCTGTCAGAGTTCTCTCAGCCCCACCTGAGGCCTGAGGGAAGGGAAAGGAGTTTGTAAGCCACTCTGAGACTCCTTTGGGTAGTGAAGGGTGGGGTATAAATCCAATCTCCTCCTCCTCCTCCTCCTCTTCCTCCTCCTCTTCCTCCTCCTCTTCCTCTTCTTCTTCTTCTTCTTCTTCTATCTGAACTAAAATGACCAGCTCTAGATTCTAGTCAATATACTCTTCTTAGATTTTTCCCAAATTACATCACACAACAACTGCAACCAAACTATAGGGGTCTGGGCCAAAAAAACACAGAGCCTCACCTTTCACTTGGGACCTCTACCTCCCCCCTCTCATCCATGCATCTTTTGCTGAACATTAAACAGCTTTTGAAACCAGTATTGGCAGACACAAGAGCATCCTTGCATATCCACCCAGAAAAAGAGCTCCCACCCACTCTTATGCATAGCATATGAAGTCACAACTGTTCAGTGGGCAATGGGAGCATCTTAGAATGTGGCTCCAAGTCTCAAGCAAGAATAAGAGTAGGTGGATGAATCAGGTGCCAAGTGAGAGAAAAGCTTTTCTTTGTCTTCTTCCTGTAGTTAAACCAGCTCAGAATGGTTGGCTGTAAAAATCAAATTCTGGCTATTTATATCTTCCCAAGTAATACCTATAACAACACTACAGATGTAGAAATGTGGCAGCTATCACAGAGAGTTTGGGTTCCGGTTTTGCAACCAGTTTGTTTTGGAAAGGGGGGCACCATTCGGACCAGTTCTTTTCCCAATCACACTGTAACCATCCTTTTCCTGTCCTTGCTCCACTCTTCTCCATCCTGCTTTGCTATGCCCTTTGCAGGAAGATCATGATCAAAGCTTGTTTTGCTCACTGGGGAGAAGAAGGTGAAGATACCAGACCTGCCCACCAACATCAAGCATTTGCCCTCTTTATTCTCCCCATATCTGCCATGTTCCCCTGGCCACCAAGAGGCAAGCCAAGTGGCATAGATACAACACAATAGGACATGCAAGCAGATATCACTGATGTGATAAATTCCTGATATTTCTGGTATCAAATCGAATTGGCAATATCCAATAGTGCAAAAGGCACCCCCTTGATACTCCCAATGTACAAATGTTCATTCCCAATGATATCAGAATTGAGAATCATGTCAAGAAGTTAGCAGGAGCAGCTAGAAGGAACAAGCAACCCACAGCCAGGCCATGGGCATCAGTCCTTCAAACACTCTTTGAAGTTTAAAGGGTCATTGTTTACAATGGGAGGTAGACCTGTACTCTGGAGACTATAGGCCATGTCTACTACCCAGTGACACAGCAGCCCTTTAAATTTTAGAGAGGCAGGGCACCACATATCTTCTGGTGTCCAGGGTGCACTTCTTCTCTCTTCCTCCCTGTACCTGCTACCTTGGGGGTGGGGTGCACTTCAAATATCATTGCTTTAATTACCTTCAGTAAGTTCAGAAAGGGCATGCTTATCATTTTCACTAAACTGGGAATATTGTTCTAATATTGATTAAAACAATGCTCACTTGCATGGTAGGAACCCTCAAAAACACATGAGGGTGCCTCACTTTCCCCTGTATCCCTCTCCCCACATTAGTACCCCTTTCCCTCCCCTTTGCAACCCTATATCCTCTCTCCTTTACCTGCTTCATTCGCCCCTTCTCATCCATTCATCAACATACCTTTCATTTGCCTCCTGTCTTCAGCTATAATTATTATTCATGTATTTCATCTATACCTCACCCTTCTTTGGGGACCAAAGAAGAAGAAGAAGAAGAGAAGAGATTGGATTTATACCCCGCCCTTCACTGCCCAAAGGCATCTCAGAGCGGCTTACAAACTCCTTTCCCTTCCCTTCCCACAACAGACTCCCTGTGAAGTAGGTGGGGCTGAGAGAACTCTAACACAAACTGTCCTTGAGAGAACAGCTGTGCCAGAGCTTGTGACTGACCCAAGGTCACAGCAGCAGGTGCAAGTGGAGGAGTGGGGAATCAAACCCAGTTCTCCCAGATAAGAGTCCATGCACTTAACCACTACACCAAACTGGCTCTCAGCTTACATTATTCTCCTCTCATGCTTTTTATCCACAAAACAACCCTGTGCAGTAGATTAGGCTGAAAGTATGTGACTGGTCTAAGGGTGATTATCCTTACGCTTGATATTGTAGTGGTGGCAACCAGAGGAGGAGATAAGAGAAGGAGCAACAGTGTCTTGCCCTTCAGAAAGGATAGATGGGTGTCAAACTTGCTGTCTCATTTGCCATATTATTTGGAGAAATTCCAGAGGAAGGGAGAGTGTGAATGTGTGTTCAATTGGTCAAATGCTTACTGGCAATCAGCAGACCATAACAACTGGCTACTTGGTTTCATACAGCGGGGGCCCTTCCCCTTCATCCTCAGCAGATTGGTTAAAGGGAGGATGACCTGGGTGGTTGGGGATGAAGGGGTGATAAAAATTGGTGAACCCCAAAAATTGTTGTAGTTGGCATCAGGTTTGGGGAGGTTCCCACCCCCACCATGCCTTGGACTTTCTGTGGGTCCATGCCCAACCCCTTCTCTGAGATCCAGTACCCAAGGAAGTCCAGCTCCTCCTTGTGGAGCTTGCACTTAGAGAGCTTAGCAAAGACACGGTTTGCGTAGAGGGCTTTGAGCACCTCCCTCACCAGTTTCACATTTGACACCCTATCTTTTGTGTAAATCAAAATGTCATCAAGATAAACCAATGCCCCTTTCTACAAATGCTTGCACAACACTTTGTTGATTGGGTTCATAAATACTCTGGGTATCCCGGCTAAGCTGAATGGCATCACCAAGTGTTTTAACTGCCCTAATGGTGTGTTAGGTAGTTTTATGCTTGTTCCCCTCTTGGATGTGCACCCGGAAATAGGCATCACATAGATCTAGCTTAGTAAAGATCCATCCCTGGGATGCCTCTGCCAACAGGTCTTTGATTAGGGGTAGAGCTTTGACATTAATACTGCATTCAGACCCTGGTAGTCAGTGCACAGTCTCAAACCCCCATCCTTCTTTTTCCAACAGAGAGGTTGCCCCCAGGCTGCAAGCCTTTTCTCCTCCATGCTGAGGTACTGGACAAGAAGCATACCTTGGAGCACTTTTTGGCAGTGCAAAACAAAAATGTTACAACAATGGGTCAGATTCCCTGTAAACCTCTGGCTTACGGCCAAGGGCAATAATAATAATATAAAATAAACTAATGGTGTACAGAGATGAGGATTCCAGACTGATATCCTGACAACAGAGTTCAAAACTCAAGTGTGTTTCAGTGCTTTCGACTGTACCCAATAACCTCACTTTTCAAAAATCCCGCTGAAATGGCTATCAGGACAAAATTACACTAACTCCACGGAAAATAAAACCAATCCTGCAACAAGACTGCCCTTCAAATGATTGGTTAATTTGCTTTCAAACCTAACAAATTCTTTGAAGCATACCTCTTGCAGGCAAATGGCAATACAGAAGGAAAACGGAAAACAATATTCTAATGTTTCCTGCATGGGAAGTCATCTTTCTTCCTAATTTAGAGAATGGGTGACCAAAAAAAAAAAAGCTTAGCTTTGCACTCAGATGTCCAGATTGGAGATGTTCCCCAGCTAGATCTTATGTCAAGACATTTCTAGCACAATGCTGGCCCTCTAGCAAATGGACAGAGTTCATTCAAGTTCTTATAAAAAAAAAATGGGTTGTGAACTCTTTGCTGGTGCCAGGACAGGACATTCTGCCATCTGTCAAAGCTATAACAGATACCATTTAAACAATATGGAAGATCCCATAAAATCCAAGTAGTCCCTTGGAAGATGTGTGAACATTAGCCACTTTTAGACTGCAGGGGTATGTTAGAGGAAGATGTGATCAGCTCACACATTTTGTGGTACATCTGCTAAGTCCATAATGTGTGAAGCAGCACAGAAGTGAACAAGCAAATATAACTTCCAGGCACCATAAGGGGTTACTGAAACTTTAAGAAGTTAGAAGAGCCCTTCCATGGAAATAATTTGCACAATCATTTTCATGAACAAGGAGTTTATTGTATTTTTTTAAAGCACCTGAACCTGCTCTGTTAGAGATCTCTGAATACACCAGTGGCATTCTGCATTGGCTCAGTTCAGATATTGGAAAATGTTTTAATTATGGTTATAGTTGTTATTGTGATTTACAATATGGTGTTAAGCCTTAGATACAATATAAAAACATCAACTATCATAAAATTGATATTAAACCCAATTTTAAACAAATTCAAATTTAAGATGGTGTCAGGATTCAGTTTGCAGATATCATTTGCATCTTAGTTCACCTGGTCTCATCAACTTTCAGTTCAGTACTGGACTCATCAACTTTGCCTTTCCCCCCTTCCTCCTCTGCAAGGACTAAGCTGGTATCCCAGCTTGCACTGGGTGAGGCAGATGCTAGAATGTTAGCCAGGATTAAGGGCCCCAAGTCTCCACTATAGCCCCCCTGTTTCTTGCCGCTGCTCAATAAGAGCAAAGAGGGGAAGGGGGGGGGCAGATCCTGCACTGCACCAACATCACTTATGGCACAAAAACTAGAGGTGCCATCTTTGCAGTGTTCTAGGACTCACCCAAAACTCTATGGCTTAACCTTAGAGTTTGGGGTACAATCTACAGTGTTACCTCAACATGATGTCACTTCCAATTTCATGCCAAAAAACGATGCCCATACAGAAAACTTTTATTCCCTGGTAGCCAGGAACACAGAGATTAAAATATGAACTGGGATTGATCCAGAACCCAGTATCTAGAGATGAGACATGACAGAACAAAAAGTGAACACAGCAGCAGGCACTGTGCTAAAGGGGCATTAAAATAAATGCTGTGTAGCACATACAATTTGAAAGTTGTGGTGGAATCTTGCCCCAAGTTTCATAAGCAAGCAATTTCATGCTTCGTACAGGATTGAGAAGTAAAGGATCTTGGTACACTCACTGCAGAGGAAACTAAACTGCCATGGATTGCAATTATCAACCAAGTTCAAGAGAATTATTTGATGGTGGATTGATCCTCAATAGGCATGGGAAGAATTTCAAAAAGCTTGCATTAATGATTTGAAGAGGTCTTATGCTGACAATATTCTTCCAGCCAGGACTCCCCACCACCATCACCTTGCTCTCAGTCAATAGTTCATAAACTGAGACATTACACTTTAAGCTGAAGATTTGCTTTGAAACTTATTGCTGTATTCAGTTGGAAATTCCTTTCCATTTAGAGCCGTCCAGCTCTCCTGGGATTAAGATTAAAAACAAAACAAAACAAACAAAAAAAAACTGGCATTGATTTGCCAGTCATGCAAACCCAATGAGCCCCCACTTGATCCTAAATGGAGGTAGCATAAATTATCAAAGCATTCTTTGTACTCCATTTTGTTTCCTAGTCGGTATGGCAAGCTGATCTGCAAGGATGATTCCCCTCCACCCAGTCTGAAGCCACTTTTGAAGTTAATTTGCATCATATGTATAAAGCAATAGTCATGATTGGGTTAGCTTCAGGATTTGGGGCGCTCCCAAGCAGGAAAATTATCCGTAGACTTTCTTAACCAGCAAGGAATAGTGTAGAAGTGCAGCACTGAGGTGGTTTACACAAATAATCCAAGCTTCTTGCCATCTTTTGCCATTTCAAAAATCATCATAGGGTTGCCAGGGAGGTCCTCCCTGGCCACTCCTGGGGGGATGGGGGGTTCGGTTGCCAGATATAGGCTGGGAAACCCTTGGAGATTGGGGGAAGGTGCCTTAAGGGGACAGAGATCTCAGTGAGGTACAATGCCATTGAGTCCACCCTCCAAATCAGCCATTTTCTCCAGGGGAATTGATCTCTGTAGTCTGGAGAGAAGCTATAATTCCAGGGGATCCCCAGGTCCTACCCGGAGGCTGGTATCCTCACAAAACAGTCCAAGCCTTATCATATTCCATACTGCTGGTACCCAGATACACACACCCTCTTCTCCCAATCTTGAACTACACAGAGAAAAGTGCACCTTTCTATTGTACGTATAACTATGATACATAGATAACAAGTAAGCACCACAACTGCTGTTCGGGTTGCAACTCCAGCTTGGGATATTCTTGGAGACTCCAGAGCAGTGCCTGGAGAGGGCGGAATTTGGGGAAAGTAGAGAACTCAGTAGGGATGTGATGCCATTGAGTATGCCTTCCAAATCTGTCATTTCCTCTGAAGGAACTGATGTCCATAGTCGGGAGATTAGTTGTTCTGAGAGAACTCCAGGATGCACCTTAACCTTACCTGGTTTGCCTCCCACCCCTGAACTCCAGCCTCTGCCTTCGTTCAATGTAGGGGCAAAAATTAGTAGTCAGAAGATGGAGCACTACACCATGACATCACTTCCATCCAGAAGTGATGTCACAGTGTCAATGATGCTCTAGGAATTACCCAAATTTCTATGGTTGCCAAACTCTTGGTGGTGGCTGAATATATAGTAGGATCTCCATACATAAATTGTTTGTTTGTTTGTGTAAAACATTTATTCCACTTCTCCTGTAAAAAAAAAAAAAAAAAAAAGGCTGCTTTGGTAGGTGGAGTGCACAGCATTATAACCTACCAAGGCCCTTCCCTTCCATAAACTCCACCCTCTCAAGCTCCACCCTCAAATCGATGGGTATTTCTGAACCCAGAGTTGTCAATCTTAATATTCTCTATAATTTTTAAATAGAGATGTCATGTTCCTTCATTTTCCCCGGTTTTTGCCCCCATAAAATGCTCCCAGCTGGCTTCTCTATCCCATCTTGAGGTTGGTAATCATATTGGCTGCTTGAGCTATCCCACCTGTAATATATAATGCATTGATTAGCAGGTCCTCTCAGAGGTCCAGGTAGGCCTTGACCACTTCCAGCTTTCACAGCTCACAGCCATAATAAATATATATTTTTAAATGATGACAGATGAAAACAAAATAAGGCATCAAAAAGAGTGAGACGAGGTGTGAAACTCATCAGATGCCAAAACATGAACATGTGTCTAAACTGCTTCTTCACCCAAAGAGTGATTAACACATGGAATTCACTGCCACAGGAGGTGGTGGCAGCTACAAAGCATGGACAGCTTCAAGAGGGAATTAGATAAGCATATGGAACAGAGGTCCATCAGTGGCTATTAGCCACAAGGTATAGATAGGAACTCTCAGTCTGGGGCAAGTGATGTACTGTATTTTTGGGGAGGGTCAACAGTAGGTGGGCTTCTAGTGTCCTGGCCCCACTGCTGGACCTCCTGATGGCACCTGGTATATTTTGGCCACTGTGTGACAGAATGTTGGACTGGATGGGCCATTGGCCTGATCCAACATTGGCTTCTCTTATGAGCCCCCCTCTGAGCTTACAGCCCAGGTCAAATGGCCCCCTGTGCCCTGCCCCACTTGGATTGTCCAGTGTGTTAATTTTAGTGTCATTCACCATGGAAATTAGTCTCTCTCCCAACTTGGCTGTATCACTGTCACTAAAAGGAAAATGTTTACAAAACTAAGACTACGGTAATAGCTGCCTCACTTTTTTAAAAATGCAATATATAGATTGCCTCCGGTCTGGATACTGCTTTTCCTCTCTAACCCTTATCTGGCCATTGCTCTTGATGAAATATATATAGCATGCCGTGGGAAGCAGTCTCTAAATCATGTGCGTATTTTGCTTGCAGTGTAAAGGACTAAGAAGTTTCAAAGATAATATATGTATGTGCGGGGAACGGGGGGGGGGGGGCACACAGCCCTGGAAGATATTTACAGATTCTTATCAGTATTTTCAATTGGCTGGAACCATTTCCATGAGCTCATTACTTGGAGGGTTTAATCTCAGTCAAGTTCCACTTGACAATTTTAGCATAGCCACTGTTTGCAAGCGAATGCATAGCCATGAGCACTTGATTCAGCCGAGTGGAGAGGACGTTATTTGCTCACTGTGAAATGGGGAATGACACCATGGGCTCGTGGATCTCCTGTCTCCCACAGTCATAACAGCAGCCATAGGCATTGGTGCATGGCAAATTGTACAAACCACAGGGTTTTACTTATACACATATTTCTGTCAAACATTTTGTAACCATAGTCCTTGAGGTATGTTTTAAAAGACAGTATATTGGCAAAACAGTAAGTACTAGTGTGGTGAGGTGTAGTTTGGGTTGTCACCCTCTTGGTGGCACCTGGAGCTCCCCAGCTATTGCAACTGATCTCCAGATGACCAAGATCCCCCTGAAGAAAAAATGCTACTTTGAGGATGGACTCTATGGCACTATACCCTACTGATGTCCCTCCCCTCCCCGAACCTTGCCCTCCCCAGTCTCCACACTCAAAATATCCAGGTATTTCCCAAAGCTGACAACCCTAGGTGTAGTGGTTAAAGTGCCAGATGTGGGATATCTGTTCAAATCCCATCCAGCCATGAGGTTCATGAGCCAGTTTGGTGTAGTGGTTAAGTGCACGGACTCTAATCTGGGAGAACCGGGTTTGATTCCCCACTCCTCCACTCGCAGCTGCTGGATGACCTTGGGCAAGCCATAGTTCTGACAAGAGATGTCCTTGAAAGAGCAGTTTCTGTCAGAGCTCTCTCAGCCCCACCTACCTTACAGGGTGTCTGTTGTGGGGAGGGGAAGGGAAAGGGGTTTGTAAGCTGCTCTGAGGCTCTGAGTTAAGGGCGGTGTATGAATCCAATCTCCTCCTCCTCTTCTTCAGTTAGGCTGGTCACTTGATATTACCCTGACCCATCTCACAGGTGTATTGTGAGGGCAACTCAGAGATGGGGAGATGTATATCACCCTGAGCTCCTTAGAGGGGAGGTAGGGTTACAATGTACCAGAGTGTCATGCCTACCCCTGATCCGGCGCCTGAAAGCTCAGCCATGAGCTTGGAGGCACCCCCTGACCCAGCACCAGAGGGCTCTACACCTGACAACTTGGCCACAACCTCCTCGGACCCGGTACCAGGGAGCTCGGATGTCAGGGACGCAGCGCCTTTAAGTCCCTCCAAGGCACTGGAGTTCTCAGAGGATCTAAGTGCTGGGAGGGATGAGCTCCCAGCTGCGAGACAGCGAGCACCTGGGGTGGATGCTTCCCCACCCGTCTCGCCCCCACATGCTGATCATTTGCGAGCCCGCAGGCACAGAGACTTAGAGGTTCGGTAAAAGGAGGCACGTGTGTGGGGGCGATGCTCGATGAGCCCCGAGTATTAACTGGAGCAGGGACTTGGCAAAGACCGGTTAATTGGTTAACGAGCCAGCACAGTATTTAAGAACATCCCCAGCCACGAGCAAACCGTGCTGGCAAACTCATCGAAACACAGCTCACCTTGTGCCCATCCTCGTTCCCTCGTCTTGACGCTCTGGCTCCCGACCTCAGCACATCTCTGAACGCTCTTCTGGCTCCTGACCTCGGCTCGGCTTCTGGAGTCCGCTTCAACCTCTGGCTAACGGTATACCTGATGACAGCTTTGCACTCCGCTTTGAACCTTGTTTGCTTGGACTGGACTGATACCTTGGCTGATCCCCAGAACTCTCTCTGACTACGGCACCTGACAGCCCCCCTGCACCCGGCCCCTGGGCCCCGTCGTGACACAGAGAGACTGAGAACAAAACACAGTCATCATCAGATTTAAAACTAGGGATGGGATGAATTTTGGCTGGTTTGTGGTTTACGAAGCGAAGTTCATGGCAGGTCAACCAGCACAAACGTTCCACAAACTGTTAAGCTGTTTGTGGTGGTTCATGGCAGTTTGTGAATGGATACATTTCCAGACGGACTGTCTATGTTCAATCTAAAGGTTTACAAAACTTCAAAGCAATTAGGAGGGGGACTTGCAGGACATGTAGAGGAAAATCATCCAGAGATCCCCTGCAAGTTTGGTGTCTCTAGCTTGCATAGGATCCATTCTATACACTACCAAACCTCCTGAACCTGAGCCTGTCAAAATGACTGCCTGCCATTTCCCCAGAAAGCATTTTCTTGGGGGCACCTGCTTTGTGGGGGCCATAACTTGGACTCCATAAATCCAATCTTCACCAAATGTGGAGGCCCAGTAGAGGAGGGTGTGTAGGAAATCCTTGGTGAGTTTGCTGTCTTTAGCATTCTACTGCATCACAAACCTCACAATCCAAACCAGTTCATTTGGTGGCTAAGAGTTTGTGATAGTTCATGGTTTGTGAACTTGGCTGAACCACATTTTCCCAATTCCTGCCCATCCCTATTTAAAACAGCAGGAGTGCTGACTAATCATTCACTCAACTTACTTGGAGGAAGGCTGGGATTAAAATGTGCTTAGACAGACTGATTCACTGAGTGAGTGAATGAGTGAGCCCTTTTCCTCACAGGCATATATAGAGTTCCTCTGCTTAGCATCAAAATTGGGGTATGCTTTGCCCTTGGATTTGCACTGCTATAACCCTCCAAGTCATTGTGCCTAGGATTTTGATATCTGTTCTTTGACAATCACTTCACTTACTTGCTCTATAAAGAACCCTATGAACACACACTACACTGGGCTAGATTGTTCAATCAAGATCAGAATTGTCTACTCTGATAGGCAGCAGCTCTTCAGAGTCTCTGGCAGAGAACTTTCATATCACCTGATCCATTTACTGGGGGTTAAACCTGGGACTTTCTGCATGCAAGGCAGGTGCTCTACCACTGAGCTACATCCCCTTCCTTTAGGATTACTAGATGTTAAGTGGTTATTATTCATGTGCTTTGATATTTTATTGTCATCCTGCTTAACAAGAGTACCGACAATTTACTCTTAATGTTTTGAATGTTTTCGTTATTACATATTCTAGTTAAATGACACTCTATTACATACTATTAGTGCCTCTGTGAGGATTCCAGTCTGACAAGATCAAAGGTGGAAAAAAAACCCCTAGTAATTGAATATGAGCTTCAGAAATGTACTGAGAAGATGCAGGGTACCAATACGGTTATAGCACAAAGCTTCAGTTGAGCTAATAACTCTTCAACCAATAGTACCATTCTGGAAGAAGAGCAAGCATAGTCAAGGACGCATGGCTACTACGCTATGGGTGCAGTCAGAAAAGCACTTTGATTCATTGCTGTTGCTTCTCACCAATGGATCTAAATGGCTCAGTCAGACAGCAACATCTGTATCCCGTCTTGCAGTCATCATTCCCCCTGTGCTCCCCCCCCCAACTTTCCCAGCATCAGATAAAGTTAGGTATTTTCTGAACCTTCCAGGTTCACCATGCATAGCTGGATGCCCATTGCTCTGTTGCATGCTTAAGCTGTTTGGGAAGTCTGCAGCTTCTGCTCCATTGCCGCCATTTTAAAAACTCACTTAGCGATCTGTGCATAAGCCACTGGGTTGTGAATCACTGCCCAATGATGAATAAGCACTTCCCTGAATGCATGAAAAAGGATTTTTTTTAAAAAAAAATATATATATGTTGCCCAAGCACTTGTTCTATGGTTATCACCGCAAGGTGAGTGCACGGTCTTTGGATCGAACTGTCCAGAACAAATAGTACCAGATAAATTAGAGGCGCAGCCAGACCACACCAGCTTCTGTCATCTGATTGCAGCCTATATATAGTCATAACAATAATGGTTGATAATAGAAACCCTGAAGGGATTGCATGGAAGGAAAACATTCAGGGGTACACCGAGTAAGGCACTGAAGCCAAGAGCATCAGCTATTTTCAGTTCTTTGTTGACTGAGTTACCCAGACATTTGCAAATAATGAAACGGTGTAATTTCCAGTGTCCTGAGAGACAATGCAGTATAGTAGTATGAGTGTCACACTAGAATATGGGAGACCCAAGTTCGAATCCCCACTTTACTATGGAACTTTGCTGAGTAATCTTGGGCCAGCAGCCTAATCTCTCAGCCTAACCTACCTGAGAGGGTTGCTGTGAGGAGAAAATGGAGGAAAGGAGGGTGTAAGCCCCAATGGGTCCCCATTGGGGGGAAAGCCAAGGTACAAATGAAGTGAAATAAAATAAAATGAATAACGGCATGGCTTTGATTGGTTTGGGTTTTGGAAAGGAAGAAGTATCACTGGCGAACTCAGTGGCACAATCCTGTTCAGAAGAAAATTCTACTGACTTGACTTTGAATAAGTGTACATAGGACTGCAGACTCAAAGAAGCAGAGTTCATCTTCCTAGGCTTGCCTCATGACAAAGATTTAGGCCCTCAGGTTTAATGTGACAATAGTAAGTACAACAAAACCATCAGAATATGGGTTTAAGTGGACAGCATAAACTGATCTTTCAGTTAGGTATTTTGTGATTCCTGACCAAATGGTCATATGTTCTCCTCCCCCATAGTGAAATATACTGCAAATGCAAAGGTATAGTTCCCTAATCAGCCCTTGAGCCAAGACCCCTAAGTTCCATCTTAGCGTCCAACCGTTTACCGCCCTGCACAGTATAGCACAGCTATAATCAGAAGGGCTCATTTCTATTTTCATTGATGCTTGTATGCATAAAAAGGTATAACTCTGCTTAGGATGGCAACAGTGCTTCCTTAGAAGAACATGCTAACGGTGTCTCTGCCTACTGACTTCTCTGCCATCAATGAAAGACACCTGTAAGGTTTGGGGCAGGAATTCAATATAGAGGGTGAGAGTGAGTTTAGAGACAGAAATACTATGGTATCGCATGACCCTCAGCTACAAGGGTGTGATCAGTGGTGGGGGGAGGAGAAGAAGAAGAAGAAGAAAGCACAGTATGCTGAGTGGAAGCAGCCATGACTTGAAGCACATGTGCCCTAATAATGCAGAGCTAGCAAATCAGGAAGATCCATAGATATCACTGCAACATTAGCCACAGTCTAAGATAAATGTGTAAAGTGACTCTGTTAATCAGTATCAGCCACTCATCTGCTCTACGGGGATAAAACTACTGGGGTACATTACAGGGTTGCTGTTAAGACCAGTGTTCCCTCTTAGCTGAGTTAATGTGAGCTAGCTCACAGTTTTTTAGCCTCCAGCTCACACATTTTTGTCTTAGCTCAGGAAGCAAACTAATTTAGCTCCAGAGCAAACTAATTTATGCAGTAGCCAAATCTCTTGCTCACAACTTTAATGCTAGTAGCTCACAAAGTAGAATTTTTGCTCACAGGACTCCACAGTTTAGGGGGGACATTGGTTAAAAACACTAAAATACAGGGAAAGCAGTGTGAGTACCAAGAAGGTGTGCATATTTTCCCTCCAAAAATTTCCTCTTTCGATCATTATTTCATTGTTTTGAAGGTGAGAGTGCCAAAACATAGATATAAACTCCTTTCCTTGTATTGAATTGGTATCTGTTTAGAATGTTTAGAAACCTTGCTATGTCTCCATTAGGATGGGATTAGAGATTAAAAGCACAGTTGGTTTTTTCCCCCTTCCAGTCCCCCTCCACATTCATACTTGGCTTGATTGCGCATCTCATTTCTGCTGCTTTGTGGTAATTACAGCTACAATCTCCAAAGAGAGGACTCAGTACTTTGATTAGCTGTCTGGCAAATGTCCACATTTTTTCCCCACAGTGACAGTTTAAGATTTTTTTTTAAAAAAAATGTGTGCACGCGTGCGCACACCCACACACACAAAGAGAACAATGCATCTTAAGGTGTAAATGGTAAAAATGTTCCTTCTGTTTGACTCACTAAGGGTGGGGGGGAATAAAGCCATCAATTAAACTAGTTGGCACATGATTTTGGATTTCTTGTGTCCTCTAAGGAGCTGTATCCAGTTTTACCATCAGAACAGTCTCTACAGGCTTAGTTCAGAGATACCGACTGGCCATGGGGTTTAATATTCAGGTTTTCAGATATATATTTTTTAAAAAACTTCAGAAAATGTGCCACACTGCGTCTCTAGCCAAAACGTATTTATATCTTCAGTGGCTGACAACAGATTCAAGCCATTGTCGGGCTCTGGGTTGCCAGCCAATAGCTGGCACCCAGTGGGAGACTGGAGAGGCAGAGATATGGGTGGGGGGCACCGTCAGAGTGACAACATGATCTCACTTCCAGGGTGAACCTGGAAGTGATGTCATTGTGCTGACATGGTTCTCTAGGATTCACTGGAGACCCTACAGCTTGACCAAGGAGGTTCTGGTGAATCATAGAGTTTCACCTGAATGCCATGGCTTGGCTTCTGAGTTCGATCTGGATGTGACATCATACCATTGCTCCAGTGGTGGTTTTCAGAGAATTTCCCCCACTACCCTAGCAAATTGGGGGAGAATCCTGCTTTCGAGCAGCTTCCAAGCAGCCCTAGCCAGGCTGCTGTGATAGAGTGGCTGAGGATAAAAAAGTAATTGCTGCAATAAACACTCATGTTTAGCCTTCTTTTCTTTTCTCGTGAGCATATGTCACCTTGCCAGCGGGGAGGACAAAAGTGGTACCCTCATATTGCTTCTCTTTCTACCAGATAGTGTTATAACTGTTGGAGTGAGTGACTCAGCATGCCTGGACACTGGAGTGTGTTACATCACTCTAAGTGATTATAAGTGTTATCTTTTTGAATGGGATGCCTCTCTTTGTCTTAGATTGAATCTGCATTTGTCTTTCCCACCGGAGTCCCAGCCTTCTGACTCCATCTTCAAAAAAACTGTCTACATTTGCTTTCGTTTTCACACTTCAACTGTGTTAGTATAATTTTGCCCATCTGCATATGTTTATCGCCCTCTCTTGGTGGCTCCATTGTCATTGCACCTCCACACCGCTTTAAATGAATCTTCCCCAAACAACTTTCAAACAAGCATAGAAAAAGACGGTGTCACAGCAGCACAAAACTGATTTAAAAATGCAAATGCAGATTTGACCTTAGTCCAGGAGCTGCCTTCTGATGCCTCCTCTCTCTTGCTTTGTCCTCTCATTCATTGGACATGGCCTTCCATGGAGACACATGTCTCTGCAGGTCCCTCCTGTAGATGCAGTGCCCTCATACCTTCTCACACATGATGCCAGACAAGCTTGCCATTTCCTATAGGGAAAATACTCTATAGATTAGGCTTCTTTCTCTTGTTTTGACTGCAACCTGAATGTGAACTGGATCTACCTGAATAAATGTAAGTTTACTCCCCCCCCAAAAAAAAAAAAAAAAAAAACTTCTTGGGAGATTTATTTACTGTGCTCAGTATCATGCTTCTAAGATAGGGCACAATTCTGCTACATTAACCAAATATACCAATAATAACACCTTTTGTTACTTTGTAAGATGGCAATTCAGGTTGGGAGGCTGAGGTAGTCACCGTCAGCTGTTGTATCCCATCAGACATGCACTGGGCTGGATTTAAGATCTGGGATTCTAACATTAAACTATAAAAGTATAGAAGGAGAGCTACATGCAAAACTAGTGAAAATTAATACTACCATTTTACAGATGAGGACAAACACAGAAAGACAAGGACTAATCCTAGAGTAGCCACTGACACCCAAGCAGATTTATATATATATACTAGGAGCAAGGCCCATTGTGGGAATTTGCTCTAGAAGGAAGCTCCAGGTGAGTGTCCCGGCTGTGGCTGGTGGGGTGGCAGAGGGAAGGGGAAAACAGAGGAAGGCAAGCCGTGTTTAGTTCCTTCTGCTTAGCTATAAGGCAGGGCTGTCTCAAGTCATTTTGCTGCCCCAAGTGGGTAGTATGGGAGGACAGCCTCATGGTAACAGGTATGGTTCCCTCCACCCCTGACTTATGTTGATTTGGGGCTATGCAGTGGCAGCTAAGGTAGAAAAAACACCTCCTCCTATTCCATGTCTTCTGGGTTCCAAGAGTCTGGAAAGTGGTTCCATAGCCAGTTACAGGCTTGCCAACTCTGGGTTGGGAAATACTTGTAGATTTGAGGGGTAGAACCTGGGGAGGGGAGGGAAGAGTTGGGAAGGGACCTCAGCAGGGTATAATGCCATAGAGTCCACTGGCCAAAGCAGCCATTTTCTCCAAGAGAAATGATCTTGGTCAGTTTGGTGTAGTAGTTAAGTGTGAGGACTCTAATCCGGAAGAACTGGGTTTGATTCCCCACTCCTACATTTGCACCTGCTGGATGACCTTGGGCAAGCCATAGTTCTGGCACAGTTGTTCTTGAAAAAGAGCAGTTTCTGTCAGAACTCTCTCAGCCTCACCTACCTCACAGGGTGTCTGTTGAAGGGAGGGGGAAGGAAAGGAGTTTGTAAACTGCTCTGAGACTCCTCTGGGTAGTGAAGGATGGGGCATAAATCCAATCTCCTCCTCTTCTCTTCTCTTCTCTTCTCTTCTCTTCTCTTCTCTTCTCTTCTCTCTCTCTCTTCTCTTCTCTTCTCTCTTCTCTTCTCTTCTCTTCTCTTCTCTTCTCTTCTCTTCTCTTCTCTTCTCTTCTCTTCTCTTCTCTTCTCTTCTCTTCTTGTATAATGCCATAATGTCCACTGCCCAAAGCAGCCATTGTCTCCAGGAGAACTGAGCTTGGTCATCTGGAGATCAGTTGTAATAGCTGGGAAATTTTCTGTAGGTAAAATAATGTGCTGTGGCTGGGGAACACAGTGATTTCTGGGAGATCTCCAGGCCCCATAGGGAGACTGGTAACTTCAATGACCGTTTAAGGGGAGATTGGGAAAAGCAAATTGTTTAGAATGTTGGAGGTGGGACTCAGGCAATGCAGCCAGTGGATATGGACACCTTCTGAGTGACATATCATGGAGTCAACTGATTTAGGATCACGACGAATGTTCAGAAAGTGCCACCCCACTACACAATTATATATAAAGAGAGAGATATTACTTGTGATATTTAAATTATAACAATTCGTTTCTATGCTCTTAGGCATGAACAAATTCCCCAGTACTGGTATATTACTCTTCCATAGGTGACTCTATCCTACTATTTCCTTCTCTCCCCCTCCTTTACATAAGAACATAAGAGAAGTCAACGTTGGATCAGGCCAGTGGCCCATCCAGTCCAACACTCTTGTCACACAGTGGCCAAAAATACCAGGTGTCATCAGGAGGTCCAGCAGTGGGGCCAGGACACTAGAAGCCTTCCCACTGTTGTCCCCCCCCCAAGCACCAAGAATACAGTGCATCACTTGCCCCAGCCTGAGAGTTCCTATCTATGCCATGTGGCTAATAACCACTGATGGACTTCTGCTCCATATGGTTATCTAATTCCCTCTGAAGTTATCCATGCTTGTAGCTGCCACCACCTCCTGTGGCAGTGAATTCCATGTGTTAATCACTCTTTGGGTGAAGCAGTACTCCCTTTTATCTGTTCTAACCCAACTGTTCAGCAATTTAACTTTACATTTTACATTACTACTAATGAGACATATTTATACTTCTCCTCTGACACCTATTTAGAATGTAAGTTCCCAAGTCCTCAAATGATAATTTTCCTGTTTTCTGTTATTCTCCTACTAAGCAAGTTTACAATAGCACAAGGCTGACACCAATAAAGAAGAGAAGAAAATCTTTAGCAACTTGAGAAACTGAAGTCTGTTATGATCATTGAAGGTTTTTCATCTGAGATGGTAATAAGGTCTTAAATTGCCTAGGTCAAGTAACCTGGAGGAACTAAAAAAACCCTGAGATCTCATTTCATGCTTTACAATAATTAAAAAAAAAAAAAAAAACTTTCTGGGTTAACCACTTTAGAGCCACCCAGGAAATAAGATTGAGCTAGAAATGTGATACAGATAGACTAACAGGGAGTTTCTAACTGCGGCTTGCTAGACTTATTTAAAAATAGTATCCAACCTCCGCATTGAAATGTAAAGTGTCTGACAACAAAACTGATGCAATATAAAACATTGCATTGCACCAAGCAAGCATCAGTTAACCAACAGAGCTGCTAATTACATAACTCAAACCCATTAGATCCCAAAGTTGCAAAGCCATAAAGTCTTTATCAAACTTAATCTTGAAAAGCTCTTTCCAATAGCATAGCTGTGAAATGTGGGGCCTGCAGGGGCTTCTACTTAACAGACTTCATTTGGAAGGACTGTTCCAAAGAACAGAGGTAGCAATGGAAGACGAGTGCCACTTCACCAGTAAGGACCAAACCCAGCAGTGTTATGGAATAGGGATGGGCAAAAACTGGCTGAAAAACTGAAGTTCATCACAAATGTTGCCTGGTTCATGGTTCACAAAGAAAAGTTAATGAACTGAAGAACCACCATGAACTTTCATGAATTTTGATGCAGTTCGTAGTGGTTCATGGCAGATCATGAAGAGCAGAAAGCAGAAGTTTAAATCCCTGCTGTCTGCTCTTCATGAAAAAACAGCTGGGAGCTCCCCACCATTCAGTTGTTTGGTTTAAATGGCTTTCTGCTCCCTTCAGCTTTGAAATGGGAATAGAAAGCAGGGAGACATTTAAACCAAACAGCTGAGTGGTAGGAGCTTCTTTATATTCCCAATAAAAAGTGGTGGGAAGCAGAAAGCAGGGGTTTCAACTTTAAATGGGTCATGAACAGTGTTCCCTCTAAGCTGAGTTAGTGTGAGCTAGCTCACAGTTTTTTTAGCCTCCGGCTCACACATTTTTCTCTTAGCTCAGGAAGGACAGATCCAGAGCAAACTAATTTATGCAGTAGCCAGATTGCTTGCTCACAACTTGAATGACAATAGCTCACAAAGTAGAATTTTTGCTCATGAGACTCCACAGCTTAGAGGGAACATTGCTCATGAACCAATAGAAATCATAAGAGAACAAAAGAACATAATAATATAAGAGAAGCCAATGTTGGATCAGGCCAATGGCCCATCCAGTCCAACACTCTGTCACACAGTGGCCAAAAATACCAGATGCCATCAGGAGGTTCATCAGTGGGGCCAAGATACTAGAAGCTCCCCCACTATTCCCCCCAAGCACCAAGAATACAGAGCATCACTTGCCCCAAAGTTCCTATCTATACCATGTGGCTAATAGCCACTGATGGATCTCTGCTCCATATGTTTATCTAATTTCCTCTTGAAGCCATCCATGCTTGTAGCATGGACCAGTTTGGTTCACATGGACCAGTTTGGCCCACCAACCTCCCAGATTCTACAGATTCATGGTTTTGTTCATGGTTCAGCCATAAACCACAAACCAAATTGCAAAAATGTGGTTCATGACCATCCCTGTTATGGAACTACAAGCAGCATTTGTTGAGATAACTTTAAATGGCATGTAAGTCGCCACAAGGAGAGGTGATTGGTAAGGTGTGTGGATACAGGTACTGAAGAGCTTTAAAGTAGTATCCAACACCTGGAATTGTGCCCAGAACATATAGCAATGCACATGTTTCAAGATGGGTGTTGCATGTGGCCAATGTTCTGCACCAATCCGCCAAAAACCAAGCTACTGCATTCTGTAGCAGTTTCATGAGCTATGTCAGGAAGTTTTCTTTTTCTTATCCAAATTGAGTCCCATTTCTTTAGGAGGAAGGCATGCATGCCTATCACTAATTTAAATATTGTAGAGTATGTTATCGTAGTCATGAGTTAGTATGTTATAGTAATCAAGAGTTACAAAAGCATGGATCAGAGTGGCTAGCCTAGGTAAGTCCAGAAGGAAGTACTGCTTACAAACTGAATGCAGATTGTAAAATAAATAAATAAATAAATAAATAAATAAATAAATAAAATCTTATTAACTGTGTCAGCCTGATCATCTAAAAGAAAAAAATGGGTCCATTAGAACCCTTAAACAATGAATTTGATAATAATAATGTTGTGATGCTGCTTTTAATTATGCATAGGATAGAGAAGGTAGAGAATTATGCATGGGATAGGGAAGGCAGAGAAAGAAGTACTTTTCTCCTTTTTTTCATAATACAAGAATTTGTGGACGCTCAAATTAATGAGCAGTAGGCTTAGAACAGATCAAAGGAAGTACTTCTTCACCCAAATAGTAACTAACATGTGGAATTCACTACCACAGAAAGTGGTGGCAGCTACAAGCATAGAGAGCTTCAAGAGGGGATTGGAAAAAACATATGGTGCAGAGGTCCATCAGTGGCTCTTAGCTACAAGGTATAGATGAAACACTATGTCTGGGCCAGTGATGCTCAATATTCTTGGTGCTGGGGGGGAGACAGTGGGATGGTTTCTGGAGTTCTGGCCCCACTGGTGGACTTCTTATTGGCACCTGGGTTTTGGTCCCTGTGTGCCAGAGTGCTGGACTGGATTGGCCTGTCTAAAATGGCTTCTCTTATGTTTTTTTTATGTTTCCTCTCCAGTGGGGACCCAAAGCATCTCTGACAACACCATTCTCTCCTCCATTTCCCCCTCACTGAGAGACAATGACTGGCCCAGTGCTACCCATCAAGCTTCCATCACAGACTAAGGATACACATGTGAGTCCCACAGATCCTTGTTTGACAGTTTAACTAGTACACCATGTTGGCATGTGCCGATATATCTTTAACTAGCGCTGATTGGGGTGGGGCAATGAGGGAAAGGCTGTTCTCATTTTTTTTTAAATAAATTTTATTAAATTTAACTTGCAAACATACATGAAGGAAAGTCAGTCGAAACAACTTTCAGAAATACATTCACATAAAACATTGAAGAAAAACTGTAATTACTACAATTTAAAGTCTATAGTAATAATAACACTTAAACCACAATATATAAATTATGTAACTGTAATATTCGAACTGTAAGCCTCTATTGGAACTCTGATCTCTAAGAAATTTCTTGAATGATATCTCTCATCCAAATGTATAAAGAAAATATGTGCCAGTACCCATAGTTAATTTCAATTGAATAATAAAAGTTTGAATTTGGCTTCCTTAACTGTTTCCCAGTCGAATTTGTCTATATTTATTTTGTTTAAGATTGGGTACCAGATGTTTAAAGAGTTAGATAAATCCTCTTCAGTTTGATTTTCTGAGTTATAAATATTAAAGTTTTCTAGCATAAAGAGTTGTGTAACCATAACTGGATTTTTGGAGGTACTTTATCCTTCCAAAATTTGGCAATTAAGATTTTAGCTGCTGTAATCAAAATATTAATTAATTTCTTAGAGGCTTCGCTTGGACCTTTTACCGGCCAAAGATTTAATAATAATAATTCTGGGTTTGGCGGAATAGTCAAATCGGTAAGTTTTTTAATGCCTTCTATAATCTGTAACCAAAAATTGTAAATGAATTTGCATGACCACCAATTGTGAAAAAAGGTAGCTTTCTCCCCACATCCTTTCCAACACTTGGGAGAAAATTGTGGAATCATATGAGATAATTTGACGGGAGTTAAGTACCAACGCAGTATCACTTTCATGTTTGCTTTGAAAATGTATAGAGATTTTGATAGTTTAGAATGAGTCTTCCAAATTGAAGTCCATTGTTGGTCAGATATATGTTGTTTCAAATCTGTTGACCAAGCTATTTGGTAGCTGAGAGTATGGTTTTTTCCTGAGTTTAAAAGAATTTGATAAACCTTGGATATGAGTCCTTTTTTTTTGTACTCCTTGTATAAAAGTTGTTCAAAAGGGGTGAGTGAAAGAGTTATAGCATTTTGGAAATTCGAGGATTGAACTAAATGTCTAACTTGGAGGTATTCATACCAATGAATTTTTACTTTGTATTTTCTTTCAAGATCAGTTTTGGTTAACATCTGATTTTTATGTAGCACATCAACAATACGAGTAATCTTTGCAATTTTCCAAGTAGTGAATTGAGAAGCATTTCTGGCTGGAGGAAACCATGACTGACCACAGAAAGTGCTCATTTTTGAAAAAGGTGAAGTTAAAAATTTTTTATAACGATACCAAACTTTAAGTGTGGCCCGTAAACAAGGAGATATCATCATGAGTTTAAAGTTGAAGCCTTGTGGTTTCCAAAGCAATTCTTGAAAAGAATGCCCTTTAGAGGTGTTTTCTTCTATCCACTTCCAGTCAAGAATTACGTCAGGATTGTATTGTCTAATCAGAGATGCTAAGAGTGAAGCTTTATGATATAGGAATAAATCAGGTAGGGCTAACCCACCTTTACGTTGAGATCTAATCATAGTTTGGAATTTAACTCGTGGTGATTTAAAATTCCAGATAAATTTATTAATATCTTTTTGCCATCTTTTAAAAAGGTTATTAGGAATGCCAATAGGAAGAGTGCGAAACAAAAACATGTACCTAGGTAATATAAAGGATCTTAATATAGCTATGCGATCTAACCATGAAAAAGGCGTATTATTCCAATTTGAAATTTTTAACATAATTTCTTTGTGAGACTGTATATAATTAATTTTAAGAAGGTGTGACCAAATTAAAGGTATTTTAATACCCAAATAAGGTAGGTATTTATCCACCCATTTAAATTTATAGTTAATCAATATATTAGATTTTATTATAGGTGATATATTAATAGGGTAAATTAAAGATTTGGAGGGATTTATTTTTAGACCTGCAATAGATCCAAAATTTTCCAATAAAAGATGAATAGTTTGTAATGATTTGATAGGTGAAGATATGTATAAAATAACATCATCAGCAAACATGCTTAATTTAAATTCTTTATTGTGTATTTTAATTCCAGATATTTTGGGCTCAGAGCGAATTGCAGATGCCAAGGGTTCTACAGCAATAACGAATAAAAGAGGAGAAAGATGGCACCCTTGACGTGTTCCACGTTGAAGAGAAATAGAATCTGAGGTCATACCATTAACTAAAAAACATGATTTTGGATTTTCATAGATAGCCTGGATTAATTTACAAAAAGAAGAACCAAAGTTCATATATTGTAATAGTGTTTTTAGATATGTAATTTCTAAAGAATCGAAAGCTTTTTGAATATCGATGGAGAGTAACAAAGAATCATGATGTTTATTATGTTTACCAAATTGTATAATATTTAAAGTCTTTCTGATATTATCAGCTATATCCCTAGTGGAAATAAAGCCAGTTTGGTCAGTATGGATGTAATGGCCAATAATGTTTTGAAGTCTTAGAGCAATTATCCCTGTAAAAATTTTGTAATCGATATTTAATAAAGAAATTGGTCTGTACGAGGCAGGGTCTGTGTTGTCTTTGTCTTTTTTGGGTAATAAAATTACATTAGCCTGTTTCCATGAGGCCGGCATAATACCTGTAGTATGAATTGAATTGCAAGTATTTAATAATGTTTCTTTATAAACCGGAAAAAAGGCTTTATAAAATTCGGAAGTAAATCCATCAGGACCAGGAGCCTTGTTACATTTTAAAGACTTCACAACTTGTTCCAACTCCTGTAAAGTGAAAAGGGCTTCCAATTGCTCACGATGTTCCACTGATAATTTTTGAAGAGATTTCAGAGAATTAAGGAAATTAACAATATTTGAGCTATCAGGGTTTGTAGAAGTGTATAATTGACTATAGAATGATTCCAAAATATGTAGGATGTCTTTGTTTGAATGCTTCAAAATATTCTGATTATCTCGTAGCCCTGGTATGAAGCGGTCTTCCTGTCTTTTTTTAAGTTTCCATGCAATGATTTTTAATCTTTTGGAAGTTTTAGATGTCATTTGTTTATGTAAATTAAAATAATTTTTTTGAATATCAGTAGTTTCAATCATCTCTAATTGTTTCCGAGCATTAACTAACCGTTTGAAAACTCTTTTACTACATGTTTGTTTATGTTTAATTTCTAAATTATGAATACTATTCAAGAGGTCAGACTTGATTGCATTCTTTTCTTTTTTGCTAGCAGCTAAAAGAGAAATACAATGACCTCTTATGAAGGCTTTTGATGCTTCCCATATTGTAGAAACAGATAATTCATTGGTTGTGTTAAATTTATAATACTCAGAAAGATGTTGAAATAGGCTTTTTTTAATTTCTGGTTCATGTAAAAGTATTTTGTTAAACTTCCAATTATAACGAGGAAGTGTATGTTGACCCTCTTTAAAAACACAATGTACCATTGAATGATCAGACCATTTTTGAGTATGAATTGAGGATGCTGTAGCATTTTCCAGGAGAGAAGTAGAAATTAATAAATAATCAATTCTAGAATAAACTTTAAACCTGTGAGAAAAAAAGTATAATCACGCTCTGTAGGGTGGTGTAGTCTCCAGACGTCAATCAGATTATGTTTGCAAATTACTTGTTGAAGGACTGATTTTTGATTACAATTATAAAACCTTTTAGTATTAGCTATGCAGTGAGATTTATCGAAAATTGGATCCATGACAAAATTTAGATCACCTCCTAAGATTATTGGGTCTGATGAGAATTTCTGCAATTGACTTAAAGTCTTTGACAGGTAATGAATTTGATTAGAATTTGGGGCATACACATTTACTAAAGTGATATTTTTTCATTCAGTCTTCCCTTAACAAATAAAAAACGACCTTCTTTATCCACCAATGTTTTTTCTACTTTGAAGTTAGTATTTTTTGAGATAACTATTGCAACCCCACGAGACTTAGAAGAACCATGTGCTAAGATTTGAGTTGTATACCAAGCTGAGGGTAAAGCCTTTTGTCCCTTTTTAATAAAAGTCTCTTGTAGAAAAGCTATATTTACCTTGTGTTGTTTCAAGTAGCATGCAATACGTTTGGATTTAACAAAATTATTCAATCCTCTGCAGTTTAGAGTAGATATTTTTAAGTCAGCCATTAGCATATATAAAAGAAAAACAAGAAAACAAACTTAATGCACTATAGTATATACAACTATACAATATGTGTCTCCTTACTAGGCCAAGCAAGAGTTCCGTTGATAACACAGTTGCTACTTCCAGACCGTTCCTTTTTGCATTTTTTGGCTTACTTATAAAATTAACATTAATTTTTGTCCAACTGAACTTTCCTTTCTGGTAAACAAAACCTATACTTAATTTTAGAACCCCCTCCCCCTCCCCCCACTTCCAAAAACCAGGTATGAGAATCTATGATCCTCAATGAGCTTCACAGGCTCAACCATTGCATTAACTGATAACCATGAAAAAACCCCAAACAGAATAGACCACCTCATAATGGGGATCTAAGAGAGAGAACGAAAGAAAAAAATAACACCCCCCCTTTTACCCACGTAACTTTAGTTCTAAAAGACAAGAGAGTAAATTGTTAGAACAGATAACGACATAGTCTCGATATGCAATACTACTTAGTGAAAACAAATAAGAATTTTTGCCACAAAAGAAAACCTGCATGCACAGTTAAAAGTTCATCCTTCTACGGGTAGGAATTTTGCTCCACCGATGGGGAGTAGATTGATCTTGCCGCTTGCGTTTTCGAAATGCAGCTGGATCGGTTTCCATATCTTCTGCTACTTCAAGCTTCAATGCCTTCAGCAACACACAACTTGATGCAAAGTCTGTAGCTTGGTATAATGTCCCATGATGACGCACTTGCAAAGAACCTGAGTTGGCCCAGCGATATTTGATGCCAGCCTCGTTTAGGCGCGATGTAATGGGTTTAAGATTTCTCCTCATTTGGAGCGCTTCAGGAGGCACGTCAGGAAAGATGAAGATTTCATTATTTCCAAATTTGAAACTCCCAACCATTTTAACCTTGTGTAGCACTTGGGTTTTAATCTTCAGATCTAAGAATTCTACTAAAATGTCCCTTGGGCCACGCCGCTTGTCAGAAGTATTAGAGCCCAGTCTGTAAGCACGCACCAACATGGGTTCAGCATCATCATCAAATTTTACCTCTTCAGCCAGCCATTTAGCAAGAAATGAAGTAAGTTCCTCTGCACCTTCTGCTTGCTCTGCAAAACCACGTAGTTTTAGAAACTTTTCTCTTGTTTTATGTTCAAGCATAAGAATACGCTCTTTGGCCCAGGTCTCGGAGTCTTGTAGAACTCTGATGTCTTCATGGTTGTTAGTGGCCATTTCCATTGCCGAGTCTGCAGTTTGTGCAATTTGTTGAATCGAAAGTTGCATCTCTTCAAGTCGATCAGCCAGTGGTTTTATGATTTCATTGAAGGTTTCAGTCATTTCTGCTTTAAATCTTTTTAAATCCTCTTGAAAATCCTTTTTAGTGAGTGCTGTTTGTGTCTGATCCGCTTGTGACGAGCCCGACGCCATTTTGTGATGAGTTGTGGCTGCGATGTTTGATCTTTCATTCGCGTTTTCGGATCGAAAAAATTCTTTAAGCGGGTGATCTGAAGGTTTGGCAGTGAGCAATTTGCCTTTGTTCTGCTTTCCCATGCCTTGCTTGCCCTAGGAACGCATTTAATTATGTTTTTTCAGCGGGTTTCAGAGGGGGACTTTCGGAGCTCTCTCAATTAGCATCCGCCATTGCTCCTGCTGATGCCCCGCCCCTGAAAGGCTGTTCTCATCATGCCCCCACTTCAGGGCTACCACCTGGCTGGCCGTGTCTAGAAACACCATATGTTGGACTAGATGGATCTTTTGGTCTGATCCAACAGCACTCTTCCTACATACTTATAAATAGAAACGGGCTATTCTCGGCACACAAAGAATAAACATCCCAACTTTCTGTATCTTGCTCACTATAAATGAATACCACTTGAGAGCCTCATTTGTTATCATGATTCTCTGTGAGCCAGCCTGGGAACTTCAAAAGATATAATTAATGACCAAAAATATTTGCATGTTTGGAAGATTTTTAATACCCATTTTGGATCAAAGAATAGGGAGGTGGCGCAACTGTAATAACCGATGACTTTTTATAGTATTTCCTAAAGATTTTAAAAAATAATTCCTTCTGCGCTATAAAACTATATAAATGATAATGAATTCAACAGGTTTCACTTTGAATATTGATACTACAGAGAACCAGTTTATGCATGCACCAAAGAGGGAGCTTCCAGAACTTATAGCAAAGGGAAAACCATATTTCCAGGGTTCTTTTTGTCGCAGGAACTCCTTTGCATGTTAGGCGACACACCCCTAATGTAGCCAATCCTCCAAGAGCTTACAGTTGCCCCCATAAGAAGAGCTCTGTAAGCTCTTGGAGGATTGGCTACATTAGGAGTGTGTTGCTTAATATGCAAAGGAGTTCCTGCTACAAAAAGAGCACTGACCCTACTTCCCTCTGACTCTGGCTCCACTTTCCCTCCCTCCCATTCTATGCTAGCTTGGACTCTGCTGTTCCTCAGGTTCTGGCTCCACTTCCCTTCCTTCCACATCCTCCTCCTGGTGACAGCAGCCACTGCCTCAATGTTACTCATTATTTGGGTTGCAACAACAGTGCAAAATGCCGCTCAAACTCCAGAGTTTTTTGCTGTTGTTCCACTGTCTGTTTTAACTGCGGTTACCAACTCCAGGTTGGGTAATTCTTCAAGATTTAGGGTTGAAGCTTGGAACAGGCAGGATTTGGGGAGGGGAAAGATCTCATATGGGTATAATGCCATAAAGTCCACCATCCAAAGCAGCCATATTCTCCAGGGAAACTGATCCAAAGATCAGTAATTCCAAGAGATCTCCAGGCCCCCACCTGGAGGTTGGCAGTGCTAATTTTAACATTTAAGGGGTTAATTAGGGGTTTCATTCCAGAATTTTCTGCAAACCTTGGGGTTCGTGGGACCCTAAATTTTATTTATGGCTAACTCAGTCATGTATTGTTGTTTTTAATCTATACAGTGGACAGCACATATGAGGATGTCCATCTCTTGATTTCTCATCATGTTAAGCTGGTTCACAAATGCATGGTTATCAAGTAATTATAACAACATCAGGCAATGGTTTCCGCACATGGATAGATGCTCATAGATCAAATCCCACAACTAGAACTCTCATATCACCTCATTTCAAGTACAATGCTTTTCTCTTTCCTTTTTTGGTATATATAAATTATTATAATTTTAAGATATGCAGGAAGAGATTTACAAAAACAGATAATTCAGGAGTGGCATCTCCAGACAGTCATCCCTGGTATGTGTCAATTCCGTTCTTGAAAATCAGAGTAGGTACTATCTGCAGAGACAAGACAGCACTGCAGAAATAATATCTTATCACCAGTAGTGATTAGGGTGGCAAGGGCCCTCCTGACAACTAGTGGGGAATAGGGGGGAATTACCAGAAATGGGAAGGAGGGTCAGCTGATATTGCAGCAATGTGTCTATGACTTCCAATGTGATTTGGAATGGACATCATCACACAGCAACTTTGGGGCATAATTCTGATATTTGGGCAAAAACTCTATGGTAAATTTGGCTTCTAACACAGAGTTTTTGCCAAAATACCAATGGCACCAACATGATGATGTCACTTCCGGGTCACATTGGAAGTGATGTAGTCATGTTGCTGCAATGCCAACTGGGCCTTGCTCTTTTTCTCAGTAACTCCCCCCCTCAACCAGCCAGCTGAGAGGCAGTGGGGCCTGGCAGTGAGGGATCCCCATCACTGCTGGGCGGGGGGTCTGGCAACCCTAGTAGTGCTACATACTCTCCAAAGAGCTTTGTGCTCAATGGATAGAAACTTACTGATAAACTGTAGTAAGTATTGCAAGAGTCGTTTTAATAGTTTTAAATTATGAATATTGTTGTTATCCACTCTGAGCCCTGTTTGTACAGGGGCAGGCAGGGTCTAAATCTAATACATATGTAAAATATAAATTGAACCTAATCTGGAAACAAACTGGCAACCAGTGTAGCTGCCTCAAGATTGGCAGTATATTGATAGACCATGATGAACTGGTCAACAGCAGCTGCATTCTGGATCATCTGAAGTTTCCAAAGTATCCCTAAAGGCAGCCCTGCAAAGAGTACATTGCAGTAGTCTAGTCTGGATGTGACTGTGACATGGATCACTGTGGCAAGATTCTGAAAACTCAGTGGGGTCAACATGTCAGCTGCCACTTGATAGCAAATAATAATAATAATAATAATCCCCAGACAAGCATAGATTTCAGTGGACTTGGTAGGGTGTAGGAGTTCGTACAGGAGTTCCACTTACAGCCCACATCCAACTGGTGCTCCACCAGCTGCCCTGGCTCTGGAGGATTGAGTACCAAATCAGGTTCAAGGTTTGATATTAACCTTCAAAGCACTAAATTGTCTGGAACCAGCATATCTGTGGGACAGCTTCTGGAATACCGCCCCGAAAAGCATTGTGTACTGCACACGATTAAAAATAATTCTATACGAGCAGTATACTACACATAACCAAGAATGCAATCAAACTGGCTTTCAGAATTAGAAAACACCACACTAAAAATGTATAATGTATGCATTAAAACAGTACAATGCATGGAAGGGAAGAGGGAGAGGTTTGATGTGCAGCAGCTGTATCTGTGCCACTCTCAGAGCTCATCCTTGCACCTGAACTCTGGTGCTTCTTCCCTCTGGTGCCGACTGTGGATTTTTATATGAATCTGTATTCCCCACAAAATCCAGATTTGGGCAAGATTAAGGATTTCTTAACAAAAATAAATATACCTACTTAAGCAATTAAGGATCTGAAAAAATATATGAATCGGCCAATACATTTACAAGTATTTTTAAATGCATTTAAAAACAATTGCACCAAAAACTTAAGCAAGAACAAATCCCCAGGACTTTATCGTATGCCCTAATTTTATCAGACTTCTAAAAAACTGAGAGCAAATCCATTACTTGCTGCTAATAATCAGAGCTTTAGTTTGAAAGGGGAATCCCTTTCATGATCAGAATTAAAAATGATGTTTCCCCTCAAATCAGGTAAAGATCCTTATAATGTGAGTTCTTATTGTCCTATTAGCTTACTGAACTATATGGTTATATCTAATTATATCAATACTGATCAAACATGCTTTATCTCAGAGAATTTGTCACAACAAATATTAGAAAGCTAATTAACTTTATTGATTATGCTAAAAGGAGAAACATAAAAGTGGCAATTTTGTTTTTAGATGTTGAAAAAACCCTTTGATCGTGTAGACCATTTATTCCTACGTAACTATTTAGAAGTCTTTGGCTCTGGGGATTGCTTTAAAACGTGGGCTAAAATATGCAATCAATTTTGCTAAATTTGATTACTGGAGCAAGATTTTTTTTTTTTTTTTAGATACTGGAAATCTAAGGTATTCCCCAAAATTCAGGGCTGTGTAGAGGACATTAAGAACATAGGTTTAATTATAAAACCAACCATTGTGTGGAGAAGACAAAATTTGGATCGTTTTGAGTTGGTTTAGTTTGCAAGTATTAATTGTATTCAACTGAAATCAGTAGATGTTTCATGAGATTGCAATCTACATAAACATTGTTTTATGCAAACTGTCAGTTTTCTTGATGAGACTTTTGATGTGTTTTGTAAAATAAGCTCCTTTAACAAAAAGAAATTAAAAACAACAGTACAATGCATACAATTAATGCAACAAAACTGGATATGCCTTGAAAACAAAAATAGTTTGCCTTCAGTGTTGTCCTATTAACAGACAAAGATTTATAGCAAAGTTAACAGACATATATCCTTCATTAATCATTGCCTCCTCAACTGGAATGAAGAGACAGACACCAAGATGGATTTAACAAGGGCCACTTTATTAATTAATTTACAAACAAACAACTGGCGAGGGGTTGCTTAGATGTACTGAGGACTATGACAGGTGTCAAACTCCTGACCACCTTCATTTCCTTCTGGGCAATGCACCCGCCCCGATCTCAAGCCACCAAAGGTAGCTTTTGACTAGCGGCTTGGCATATTCAAGAGAACCCCTGGTCCACCACCCCAGAAGCTGCAAAGGCCTGCTAAGGTAGGCCGGGACAGTTTGTTCCAAAGAAGATCACCCCATCCCGGCTTTGAGCCACAAAGGCCCAAAAGCCATTCCTGGAGGACCCTTTAATTCCTTTATAACAATGCCCAGGTGCTCACCAGTTCACATCCTGATCACGTTACCCCTCCATAGCAAAGGTCAAGCCTCTGCTTAGGCCTCGGCCCCTACCATGAGATCCAGTACCACCAAGACCCCTCGCCTCAGATCGGTAAGACAAAATGTCATTGCCCTTGTTAGAAAGGTGTGCCCCATCCTCCCTATACAGATCTGATAACTCAACCCGTATATCAGGGTGCAACAAAAAGATACCCAAGCCGCCCTCCATGGCATTCCGAAGCTGCTGGTTGGCATTCCGCCTTGCCCAGTCCAAGCACCTAGGATCCCCTAGGCTACACCACACCTGGCGTGGTAACACTGCAGACAAGACCAGTTGCACCCCAGGCCACTGGTCCACAATGTCTGCCAAATCCACCTTGGCCTGAATGACTAGGCCTTACCTTTTATGAGACCCAAATCATTACCACCAAGGTGTATCAGAAGCACATCAGGAGGAGGACCATGCCTCCCCTCAAACAGTAGCGGCATAAGCTTAGGCCAGTGCATTCCTCTTCAGCCAAGCCACCCGACCTCTGCCCGCTCACTGCAGCCCAACTGGGAACTGAAGTTTGCCCTCCTGGCCCAGTACAAGGCCCAGAACACCATGCTGTGGCCACAGATAAGCACACGGCTCTTCCTATGGTGACCAGCAGCACGTAAAACAGAAATTAGGTTAAACAGAGAACCACAAAAGAGAACTCAGGCTCAGAACATCAAGCTCCCTCCTGTTGTGCCAACTGAAGGAGCAGCTCAAACTTTGCAGGTCTGGACAAACGTCTTGACCTCCACCTGTCAATCCTTTGAATGTCAGGCCCTGATATCTCATAGCTGCAGCAATGGAAACCGCCCCAATTCTAAAAGAATGAGTGCCAAATTGGAAATTACCAAGGGCCAAAGCTACCAGAGCCCTCTTGGTAATTGCCCAAAATTGAAATTTTGTCAATGGTGATCCATCCTTATGAAGAAGTAGGAGACCTGCAGTCCACCGCCCCCCAGGGTCAAATAGGAATTGAGTGCCATGACCAGATAAAGGTCCGAATCTGAACAAGGACCCACTGAAATCACGACCCCTTTCTATAATCAGTCCATCTTGGAACACCAGACTGTAATTTGCAGGCTATCCCCACTAATCTGAACATCACCAATGCACAAAGCATAGCCCGACCTGTCCTGTTGGGATCAGGCAACCAGCTCACAGATTCTCAGGGTCGCAAAGAATGCAACCAAGGCAGCAGCATGAAACAAGGCAGCTTCAAATGCATCCACACATAAGGAAACCCATTGGGGTTTCAAACCCTTAAGGACAGCCGTGGAAAAAGGTTCCCTTGTGTCCCGAGGCACACCATCCTCTCAGGCCCAGCCATCCAGCATTTTCCAAATACAGAATTCCCGAGTGTCATCCCTGAAACCCCTGGCTTTACTTGCAAAGGCAAGGGCTGATAGCTTGCCCGGATGGAATGGACGGACAAACCCTTACCTTTCAATGACATGCAGAATTGAATCAGATGTGACACTGGGATAGCCAGAGCTGCTGAAGGCTCTCCATCTGCCTAAAAGCCACAAACTGTTGGCCGGCTCTCATATAAGCGTGCTGGGGGCAAGAGATAAGTCCATTGCCCTTTCAGCCTCAGCCCTCCAATCTGCCACAGGTCTTCCAGCATTCTTACCGGTAATTGATCGGAGTCCGGAGCCAACTGACGAAACCTCTCCATTTGTTTCCGAGACAGAGCATCAGTGACCCTGTTATTGACTCCTGGCACATGCCTGGCCTTAAACATTATATTATGTTGCAAGCACTGGAGGGTAAAAGCCCTGACCAGTGCCATCACTCTAGGAGACTTGGATGTTAAGGAGTAGATAACTTGTACTGTTGCCAAGTTATCACACCAAAAGTGAACGGTCTGGCTGGCAAGGTCATCAGCCCAAATGTGCACCGCTACCACTATGGGGAAAAACTCCAGAAACATCCGATCACGCATCCATCCAGCCTGGATCCACTCAGGTGGCCAGTCTTCAGCACTCCAATGTCCCCTAAAATAGACACCAAAGCCTGAAGAGCCTGCTGCATCAGAGGTGACCTGCAGTTCAGCCTCCACTTGGAGATCATTTCTCCAAAAAGACACCCCATTATATGAGGCCAAGAAGTCACACCAGACTAACAAGTCTTCCCTAATCCCCTGGGTAATCTTAGTCCTGTGATGTGGAGGTTTTAGGCCAATCGTTGAGTCACACAGCCTTCGCCACCACTTTACAGGCAAAGTTAAGGTGACCAATCAGCTGTTGCAACTCCTTGAGTGTCAATTTGGTTTTGGTACATGCTTCCTCCACCAACCGACAGAGGTTAGCCAGTTTATCAGGAGGCAAGCATGAAACCTGCTGCATAGTGTCCAACTCAATGCTGAGAAAGGTTAAGACCACACTGGGCCCTTCCTTTTTCTCACCAGCCAATGAAACACCAAGTTCCCTAGCCAGTTGCTTGAAACTGGACAACAACTGTGCGCAAACCCCAGATCCAGTAGGTCCTGCAAATAAATAATAATAAAAAATCATCCAAATAATGGGCAGTACTGAACAAGCCCGTGTGTGCATGCAAAGCCCATTCCAAAAAGGAACTGAACCGTTCAAATGCAGCACAGGACACCGAGCATCCCATAGGGAGGGCCCTGTCCATATTGTACTGCCCATTACAGGAGAAACCCAGAAGGACAAAGTCATCTGGATGTACTGGCAGAAGATGAAAGCCGATTTGATATCACATTTAGCCAATTCGGCCCCTCGCCCACAATAACGGACCATACGGATCACCTCATCAAAAGAAGTGTACCTAAATGAGCAGAGCTCACTAGGTATAGCATCATTCACTGATCTGCCATGAGGATAGGACAAATGGTGAATGAGGCAATAGTCCTCAAGTACCTTATTGGGCACCACACCTAAAGGTGACATCCACAGGTTGAGCACCGAAGGCGGGGGAAAAGGACCCAATACCCTACCTTCCAAACACTCTTTTTGAATCTTGCCTCTCACCTGCTCCATGCCCCGAACTGAGGGGAAATTAGGAGCTGAAAATGAACACCTCTCACCCACACAGGGAATGTGAAACCCAAACTTGAACCCATCCAACAAATACTGCCTATTGGGAAACTTGGGGTACATGCACAACCAGCACTCTAACACAAAAACTTTAATTGGACTGGGTTGGGTCCCTTTGTCAGGTAAGGCCTGACCGCCCCTCCCCCCCCTTTCCTGACGTCTGTCACCTTTGCCATCCCTAGCAGCAGGTCTGGCTTTTGACTTGAGACAGGATGGAAAAGTGTGGGGGCCAGCACAGAGGGGGCATTCATGATGAAAGGTACATGTTTTCCAATACCCCTGTGAGGAAAACTTCCAACACAAAGGGCACCTTTGGATTGCCTGGCCACCCTGGGAATGCGGAGCTCCTGCATTGGTGGCATTAGCCCTTTTTACTTTTTGTCTGCTGTCAGAATGCTCCCCTAACATAGGCCTGGCCAGGGACATAGTCTGCATCCATATATGTGGATGGATTAGATCCCAGTGAAGTGCTGGGTACATAGCTGCCTTCATCCGGAAGGCCTTATTGCATTCCCCCCAAAAAAGACCCCTGGGTTCTATTACCTGGATCAGAAGCAACACACCCTGTTCACACCCCACCTTGCTGACACTGTCCAGTACATTATGGAGGTGGCACACCCACAGAGGCAGGTGAAGATCCCCCAACTGGCACCGGAACAGACGACACAACCGACGCCTGTAATCCCATACTGCCTTGATGGTCCTCTAATGTGTTAGCTGGGGGTACCCCACCAGCCGAAGTCTGGGTATGTGCAGCCCCAACTGACCGAGATGGAATAGGTGTGCTGGCAGCCCTAGACAAGGATGCCACTACTGATGTAGACACAGGCGATTCGCCAGAAGCCTGCAAGCCTACTGGGCCCCATGGCCAAGTGGTGTCAGGTGTTTGTGTAGAAACTGGCCTACCGGACACCTGTGATGGACCCCTGAAAAGCACCACTTGCTGATCCTCACCCCCCTGTTCTGCTGGGCTGTCCTGCATCTCGAAAGGTCACGCTTCCTCGCTCTCAGGAACAACAGCCTGGCTCACAGCACCTGAACACTGACTTTCAAGAACAGAGAGACGATTCAATACCTGGTTCTGAAAAATCTCCATAGATGACATAGCAGGTTCCAATGTGGGCGAAGGCCCACCCAGATGCTGTTCAATGCCGGCTAACCTATCCAAAATGGCCCTACTAACTGAAGTATCCCAAAAGGCATCCAAGAGAGCCAGTGAAACGGTACCAGTGGGAGCCATAGAAACTGATGCTGTGGATGACTGCACAGTGCCCACTGGCACAGAAGGCACACGAAATCCTGGTGTGAGAACTGTGCCTGGTGTAATTCCTAGAGGCACCAAGCCACCTGAAATAACAGGCATGGTCCTGTCATTAGGCCATTTTTATGGGGGCTGTTTACCCATTGCAGGAATGTTACCAACTTGTTTGGGGGTGGGCCTTTTACTCTTTGAAGCCCCTGTGCCCTTCTTTGGAGCCATGCCTTCTTGAAGCACTGCTAATGCTCTCCCTACTCTTGCCACAGATGGGTTGATAGAAGAAGTGGGCCACCACTGGGCTAGCAGAATAGTCCTAAAAGGGCTGCCGACTAGGCAAGGGGAGTGCCCTAAAATGGCCACCCCTGTTGTGTGCCCTAAGATGGCCACCTGATCTTCCACCCTAAAATGGCTGCCACTTATGGTGGTGTAATGATGGGGGGGAGGTGCCGGCACTCAGAGAGGGGAGACTATACAAAAAGAGAGGAAGCAACCTTACCACATTGCCTCCCCCTGTAGAAGCCAGCCACAAGAACAAGCAGCCACCCCAGGCCCCAGCCTATTGAGATGGCCCCCTGGCTGCCTAAGATGTCTGCTGCTATCCCCCACCTTAAAATGGCCACCTAACTGCCACTTGATGATGACCTGTGGCTTTATAAGAAGCCTCCAGTCAGAACAGGGCCAGGCAAAAAGAGTAAAAATTCCCTCCCCCCAACCAGCGGGAAATGCCACCGCCGAGCTGAAGATCTGCAGCCTGCAGCCCATGAAGAATGCACCGGCACCGCCAAGATCTCGCCACCGCCACCATGAGCTGTGCCGCCGCCCAAAACTGTCACCGCCGAGATCCTGAAGAGCCTCCCACTGCAAGCTGCTGACGCCACTGCTGCTTCCAAGGCCGCAAGCTGCCACAAGCAACAGCCCCAGTCCTTGTGCTCTTTGCTAACCAAGCACGCAAGAGGACTGCTGGGGCAGAGGGCAGGAGCTGAGCCTAAATAGGCTGGCTCCGCCCCCTGCCCAACACTGCATTTCTCATAGCACCCGTGTCCTTTACTTCATGCCTCACGAAGAGACAATTCAGCCCCCTCTCGCCAGTGCAAGCTCAGAGGGAGTTTGGGCTCGCATTGGTGGGACATGTGAAAAGAAACAGCAGTATATTGCAGGCATATAATATTTTACTGTTTGGAGAAAAACCATAAAGTCTCCTGTCCAAACTACTTTTATAGTTGGAGAAGTCCACCAAATATGAAAAAAAGAGCTGGCGGATTTGTTACACCACTGATAAATATTAGAAACTTTGGCAGACATCTTATTTGTTTGATTTATTTTATACCCCTCACCCTTTCCCCACAGGGGACTCAAGGGAGGGGCTTATAGCATTTAAAATACAATCAGTCTTATAGAGTTCAGTGCAAAATAGCATCCTTACTCCATATTCAACCAATTTTCTCTATGCCTGATATTTCGATGGAGTCAGTACACACATCCACTGCCAAACATCAACAGTCCAGGTACAGTGAGCATGAATTTAGAGAAATCAAGCTCTATTGTCCTTTTAATATATATAGTTTTTGCATATTTCCATGTCATTCTAGAATAATAAATGGAATTCAGAATTTTTAAAAAAATGAATGATGGCGTACAATTTAACAATCTGATTACACAAGAATATTAGCCTCTAATTTCAGAAATAATACTCAACGGGCAAATGTTATTCAAGTTTAAAGAAAAGAACCTTCACACTACCAATATGGATTTTTGAATTGTTCCTGCTGGCACTACGGGAGGCTTGTAGACTGACATGGTTTAAATAGTTCTTCTTCCATCTGGCAGCTTTTGACAAAATGGAAAGCCCATTGGGCCTGGCGTGGCATTGATAATGCAGTGTTTGCTTTGGATTTTGCTTTTCTGCACATTTAGCTGCTCGATAAGGTGTAGAAAGGAAACAGAGGGGACTGCCAAGTGCAAAAGCAAAATAAAATAAAATAATAATTAAAAATGAAATTCCCTTACCTATTGAGAGGGTCTGATGTGCAAGCGGAGCGTCTATCAGAGAGTACTGCCTTGAGCAACTGAAATTCTTCAGAAGAAAGGAAAGCACAGAGAGCATTTTGCTGGCCCCACAGTTCACACGGGTTGCAGAGATGGGTCTAAACAGCACAAGTTTTTCCAAAGAAAGTGGCTCAGAGGTTAGTGGGAAATATGCCTCTGTCAGCTACTGCTCCTAGATATTTAAGAGAAAAGGGATATCTATATTCAGCAAGAGCAGATCCCTTCCTGTGGGGGGTCAGGAAGCACGACCTTACCGAGTGGCATCTATTGGAGACTTTGTTGGCAGTAGGCCCCTTTAAGTCCCTTATTTGGCCAGAAGTAGGCAACAGCACACAAGTGAGGATGAACAAATGAGGACATTCTTTCATTCTTCTAAAATTTCGCACTGCGTTGGACTCCCGTCCTCAATACAATTTGTTTTGCAATTAGTCCATGGGGATGGGGGGATAAAGTTGCCAGATCCAGGTTGGGGAATTCCTGGAGATTTGAGAATGTAGCCTGTGGAAGACAGGGTTCATCATTGGGGTACAATGCCATAGAGCCCACCCTCCCAAACAGCCATTTTCTCCAGGGGAACTGACTTCTGTAGTCTGGAGATGAGCTGTAATTCAAGGGGATCCCCAGGTCCTACCTGCAGGCTGGCTTCCCTGTCCATGAATGGTTTTCCATAGCTTTGTGTGCCTTCGATCCTTTGCATATGACCCCTTCTGTGTTACTGATACACACAAATGTGTGGATGAAACCCTGCAAAAAAAAAAATGTAATCTCAGTGTGATTACAGAAGCAGCTCCTGTTCTGTTTATCAGTCATGAGTGGGGGGCTGATTTTGTCATTGATTCATTCACCTGTTCACAAGCTGTTTGAGACTGTTTATCAGGTTACTTTTCACAATCTCAGAACTTACTGTACACTGTGGTGGACAGTGTTTCATGCATCCACAAGGGTTCCGGTTTCCTCTTTGCCCAAGAAACCTGTTGTCACTGCATGCTGGTCAGGTCTGGGATCATTTGCCATCTCGGAAGCCTGCATGGACAAGAGCTAGGTGGGATGGGGGCTTACAATAAAGAGGAGAATGAGGTAAGATTGACAAAACTGGCTGGATTAGGGATACCAGGTTCTCACTTGTAATAGGAGAGCCAGTGTGGTGTAGTGGTTAAGAGCAGTTCTCTAATCTGGAGAACCAGGTATGATTCCCCACTCCTCCTCCATGTGGCATCTCCTGGGTGACCTAGGGTCAGTCACAGTTCTCTCAGAACTCTCTCAGCCCCAGCTACCTCCTAAGGTGCCTGTTGCAGGAAGAGGAAGGGAAGGGAAGCCACTCTGAAACTCCTCAGGGTAGAGAAAGTTGGGGTATTAAAAACCAAGTTTACTTCCTTGCAAACTGAGGGCCCTCATGGCTTCCTCGATTGGTTCAATCCATCTCATGCTGGGTCTTCCTCTTTTCCTGCTCCCTTCCACTCTTCTTCTGTGACTTGTCTTCTAATAATGTGACCAAAGTATGACAGCCACAGTTTATTCATTTTGGTATCACTGGATGTGCAAAAAACTATATATTGAAATCATAGTGTTTCAACAAATCCTAGAGTGCTCCCAAGAGCTACTGATCTTGTACTCCTTTTGAAGAATTACTAAAAGACAAACATATATATATGTTTTTGCACCATCAGCCTTGGCCATATTTTTTAATCTCCTGTGACTGGTGTGGCCCTTTTATTTTCTTCTTGCACCAAAGTATGACAGCCTCAGTTTATTCATTTTAGCTTTGCAGGAGTTGCAAAAACTATATGTTAAAATCATAGAGTTTCTATAAATCCTAGAGTGCTCATGATGTCATTTCTGTTTTGTTTTGTTTTTAATATGATGTCAGATTGCTGGTATCATGCCGATACACCAGTCTTTACCACCAAGAGTTTCCTGGGAGATGCCATCTATGACCTGGCAACCCTAGACCGGATTTAATCCTTTGTTCCCTTTCCTGCCTTAGAGAACTAATGAAAAAAAAAAAAAAAAACTTCATTAGCACCTGTATTTGAAAAAACACCACACTTTCAATGTGAAAGTCAAAACCTCCCAATGTTCAACTCAGCCCTCCCCCCATTTCCAGTTAGAAGCAATTCAGATGTTACAGGAGGGATGCAGATGGATGAGTCACTCCACAGCAATGCTTCTGTGCCCCCCCCCCTTGTTGTTAATATTCAAATTAATTCCAATATTGCGAGCTTAGGCCTGTAAGAAGACCTAGTTCTGGACTTTGGTGACTTTCCACTGTTGAGTTATTCCAACTGAATTTATCTCATGGACATTCTGTGTGCGTGTGAAAAAGATCAATGTAATCAGAATAGCAAAGCAGCTGTGGGGTTGGGGGGAAGAGAGAGAGATAGTAATGAAAATGCCTCTTTCTTAATGGCATGTACAAATCTGCAAAGTAGGGCCACCCCCCCCCCCAAGTATCCCTGAGATGCCAAAGCCCACAGATGAAATGGTGGTTAAAGAGAATCCCCTCCCCCCCATCACGACTTAATATGTAGTACATGGGCTCTGAAATTGAAAGAGTATGATGTTTATCAACATATAATGGTGTTGGTTCATTACACTGATTTTTATTATGGGTTTTCACAATTTGCAATAATTGCAAAAGAAACAACAGGAACGGATTTCTGATTGTTCATTGTTGGGAACATCTGTAGAAAATATGTTGGCATGGCACCAGAACATGCTTTATATAATTTTTTTTTAAAAAAAAACACCCACATGTGCACGCATACACACAGTAGCTAATTATAAACATTGTCTATAATGGCGCTTTGTAGTTTACATAATTGCATTTTGGGTAAGAAAGAAGCCAAACTGAGTCTGACTTCATTTTTTTTTTCCCCATTAGAAAGGATTTTGGCCGTCTTTCTTCCACGGCACCAGCTGCACAGAGCTCTGGATGAGATCACTGTGCTTCATTTCAATAGCCCAAAGAACGATTTCACGTTTTTTTAGAGTACCTTCTCTTGCAGATGTGCCAAGAAGGGCACAGTTTGGGGATCCTGAGGAAACTAGAGCTGGTCACTCACTTTGCTTGGTATGAAACTTTGGAAACAACATTCCACGGAAGAAATCCTAGCTTCATATCAAACATATATGTCATTCCTGCCCTGGCCTGCCTTCCGTATAGATTCCCAGTCATTATCGAAGGTATATTACTTAGCATATATATTGCCCTCCTCTTGAGGAACAAAAGAGCCCTTATTGAAAGAGATGGGGAAATGTTTATTTGTCAAAAGCAATCATAAGATTGCCTTTGCCTGAAAAAAGGATATGCAATAAAAACAGAACAACGATAAATAGATTTAATATGCAAAAGATCAAAAGCTGCCCAAACAGACACTGACTGCCCGCTTGAGATAAGCTCTGTGTAATATGTTTGCCCTTCAGTTTTCCTGATAAGCAGAAGGGGAGGTACATTGTGTATTATAAGTGGTAGCTCATTCCACAACATGGGGACCACCAAGTGGGTTGCCAGTGTCATTACCTTCCTGTGCCAAGGGACAGCAAGGACAAGCTGCTATGAAGAGACTCACTGGTGGGCAGGCATGTATTGACAGAGATGGTCCTTCGTGTATGTGGGCCCTGATCCATGAAGGGCTTTATAGGCACAGACCAGCACTTTGAACTGACTCTGGAAGCACAATGGCGACCAGTGCAACAGAATTCAAACTGCCTGTCTGAGGTAATGATCAGGTGGCAGTTTTTGCCCCAAGCATATATCAGTGAAGATGCAAAACCAGAGATTAGGGTGGCCAGCTTCCAGGTGGAGTCTGGAGATCTCCCGCTTTTACAACTGATCCCCAGGTGACAGAGCTCAGCTCCCCTGGAGAAAATGGCTGTTTTGAAGAGTAGCCTCTATGGCATTGTACCATGCTGAGGCCCCTCCCCTCCACAAACCCCGCTGTCAGAAAATGCCTTTGATGTTTCTCACTGAATCCATTGTTTTATGTTCCCTACCCTGCTTTGCGCTTGCGTAGCTATGCAGGCAGAAACGTGGGAGCTTCTTCCCTGCCGCTTCTCCTTATCACGGTGGCCTTGAATGTAGGCTTTGGACTATTCTTGTTTCACTGAGAATTTTCCAGTCCTGGGAAGGCAAGGGGAGGGGGGGAGTAGTCTCCCGTTCATGAAGTATTTCTCCCGCCGGGAGTTCCCGCGCGAGTGCTCATGTTTCATTTGCTAGGCGCTTCATTGCATCACACTATAAGTTAGCTTGCTTTGCTTCGCCCCCCATTCCTGACAATGACCTCCTACTGTGGGTTTTAGCAAGATAATCCAATAAAACTTTTCTTTGTGCAAGAATGACTGGATCTACTTGTTTTTAAACCTGACACCCGCCCTCTCCCAGATCCACCCCCAAAGTCTCCAGGTATTTTCCAACCCAGACCTGGCAACCCGACCACAGCTTGGGTTTACTACTTTAATTAATTAAACAGATCTACATTATAATTAAAATATGATATCCAATGTTCCCTCTAAGCTGTGGAGTCTTGTGAGCAAAAATTCTACTTTGTGAGCTACTGGCATTAAAGTTGTGAGCGAGCGATTTGGCTACTGCAGAAATTAGTTTGCCCTGGAGCCATTCTTCCTGAGCTAAGGCAAAAATGGGTGAGCCGGAGGCTAAAAATCTGTGAGCTAGCTCACACTAACTCAGCTTAGAGGGAACACTGATAACATAGTTAAATCTGAGGGCTGTGCTAGGCAGCCTGTCCATGGCTGCCTTCGCTGGGCAGACCCACCCTGACTCCAAACACAGCCGGCATCTTCTGCCATCTTCGCTTATCATTGCCTGGACAATATGTGCCGAGAGGTGTCCAGCCCCAGCCCCATACCTGATGTGCCACACAGCCACTACTGGGTTCTGAAAGATGTTGCTCAGTATCAAGGGACCCTCCTTCCCAGCTGCACCCCACTGCACAGCCAAGTGATGTGCTGTTCCAGACACACCCTCCATCCCATTTCTGGTGTCTCAGGGTGCTTGCCAGTCATCCCTACCTATCCTGAACAAACCCATCCAATCCCTGCCACACGAGGGGGTTAGCCTAGCTTAACATGCCTTGCCCCACTTGCTCAACCTGACAAACATCAGCCAAACAGGAAGAAAAAGAAGGAGAAGGAGAAGAAAGTGGATTTATATCCCAACCTTCACTACCCAAAGGAGTCTTGGAGCGGCTTACAATCTCCTTTCCCTTCCTCTCCCCACAACAGACACCTGTGAGGTAGGTGGGACTCTTTCGAGAACTGCTCTTGAGAGAACAGCTCTGAGAGAGCCAGGACTGACCCAAGGTCACATCAGGAGCTGCATGTGGAGGAGTGGGGACTCGAACCCGGTTCTCCCAGATTAGAGTCCACACTCCTAACCACTACACCAAACTGGTATTGCATCCCTCAGGAGAGATATGCACACCATCTTCCTAATACAGGGGTGGTATATCATAGCTGATGGAATTGTGTGGTATACACCTCTTCTGCCTCCCCCAGGGTCACCACCCCCACAAACACCCCTAAATCTAGAGCATGTGGACCCCAGGTGATTCCCCCCACACCAATTACAGGTGTGTCTGAATCTACACAACTTCTTGCTGTAGCCTCCTTGACTATTGTATTCATTCATTTTTGTTATGTTTTATTTACTTCTTTTCTGCCCTTCCTATCTCCCCAGTGGAGACCTAAGGCAGCTCATACCACCATCCTCTCCTCCATTTTACCCTCACAATAACCCTGTGAGGTAAGTTAAGCTGAGAGAGCATGACTGGCCCAAGGTCATCATTCCATTGCATGATTGGGGATTCAAACCCAGGTCTCCCATATAGGAGTCCAACACTCTTAATCACTATGCCGCAAATGGCTAAGGAGCTGGGGTTGAACCAGCCATTTGTTGCTGCCAACTGAATACGGCTCAGGCACCCATTCTGAAATAAGATAACCAGTATCATGGATGGCTTCAAGAGGGAACTGGATAAACATATGGAGCAGAAGTCCATCAGTGGCTATTAGCCACAAGTTATAGATTTGGACTCTGGGGCAAGTGATGCTCTGTATTCTTGGTACTTGGGAGGGTCAACAGTGGGAGGGCTTCTAGTGTCCTGGCCCCACTAGTGGACCTCCTGATGGCACCTGATATTTTTGGCCATTGTGTGACAGAGTTTTGGACTGGATGGGCCATTGGCCTGATCCAACATTGGCTTTTCTTATGTTCTTATCCAAATCTCTCCCAGGCACTGGGACCAGAATTGCTGGTTCTCTTTGTCCCAAGCTAAGTCAAGGTCCAAAACAGCATGTATACAAAAAAAGTCTCATTGGATCAAAGTCATGTTGATCCAGCATACTCAGCATATGCCCCATGGATGATAATGAAATGTTTGCTCAGAGCTGGAGCCCTTTTACTACTGAACCTGAATGACCATCGCCATTTAGATAGTATATGCAGACAGCCAATTATCCCACATTCTGTCAGCCAGTTTCTTCCTAATTTTCTCCCAGTCTTGATCCTCCTTTACCTCTGGCTCTCTGAAAAAAAAAATAGATCAACTTTCTCTCCCTGCCAGAATGTCACCTTAGGCGCTGGCAGGAAAGGGTCACCTAAAGGTGAGGATCACTATCCATAAGGACAGAATGATGTCCCAATGGGACAGACTGATGCTCCAGTCTTCCCAACAGGCTTGCCAACAAGCCCTGTGTTCCCACTTGGGGAATGCTGGAAACCAGGCTCTCCAGTAGCCTGCACAACACCTCCCCACTAGCCCTGTCAGCTTCAGCCAGCTGGTAGCAAGACCAAAGATTCTGCCTCCGGTGCAGGTGAGGCCCATGGCCTTGCCAAAGTCTCATCACCCACTCTGCTCTTGCTGTATCAGGCCCTCTGTTCCCCCAAATCTGTGTCATGTCAAGATGTCTGAAATCTATTATGCTCCACAGATGCATGCTCAGCTTCAAGTGAGGAGGAGGAGGAGAAATTGGATTGACTGATTTAATTTTTATCCCGCCCTCCCGGCCAATTTATACCCTTCCCTTCACTACCTGAAGAAATATAAGAGCAGCTTACTATCTCCTTTCCCTCCTTCTCCCCACAACAGACACCCTGTGAAGTAGGTGAGGCTGAGAGAGCTCTTTCAAGAACTGCCTTTGAGAGAACCACTCTGAAGAAACTTGTAACTGACCCAAGGTCATGCCAGTGGCTGCATGTGGAGGAGTGGGGAATCAAACCCGGTTCTCCTAGATTGGCCCCACTACCCAGACACCTCTGCCTGTCCAAGCTTTGGATGGAACCGCGGTCCTGCCAGCTGCCAGCTGCCGGCTTGTGTTCAGAAGCTGATCCTGTAGCAGTCAGTGCCTCCACCTCTGATGCCTTTACTTCAGCAGTCATGACACCTGTTGCAAGTGCCACCACCCCAGCAAACAACAGAGAGGAGGCAACATCAGCAATATATTTTGATCTTGTGCATGGTCTTGAGGCCACGCCAGGTGTCTCACCAACTGAGACTTGAAAACTGGGCCACCCGACTCCTAGTTCGATACTCTAACCCTTGTACTTAGTGATCAGAGGTCTCTGCTGCCATGCCAACCTGAGCTGCCCCTCTAAAAGAGACTGCTGGCACACTAATTGGGATAATGGCATGTGTCAGGTACCCCTGGCAGTGCCATGGACAACTGGCCCTGGAACCCTCCCCTTTTTACTCACATTTAAACCTATATATATCATATCCTCCCTGTTTTTGTTGGCAGAATAATTAACACAGTAACGGTGCACAACCTGATTAAAGAGTAGATAAAGGTTTATTTAAGAACTAATATACTTGATAGGAAAGAGGAGAGACAGAGATAGGTTCCTAACTATAGGCACTTTCACACATGCTCAATAATACAGTTTCAATCCACTTCAGCCACCGTTTGTAAGTGGATTTTGCCATCTCACACAGTAAAATCCGCTTGCAAAGTGCACTGAAAGTGGATTGAAAGTGTGTTTTTTAGTGTGTGTGAAAGCTTCATTATCTCTAGCTGAGAGGAGACAGACTGCTGAATTGCAACTGATAATGAAGCTAAAGACAATGCATCCTCCCGGACTGAATCGAGACCTAGGTTTCCTGTCTCATTACCAATGCTGCTTTCTCCACATCTACTATCCCTCTGTATATCATACCAAATCCAATCATGTCTGCTATTGCCATTCAACTGCTACTGTCATTTGCCTGCTATTGTCATTTGGCATCTGAACACTCTCCAAGATATAAGGACAGATGGACTCATGTCCTAGCTGTATCTGAAGAAGTAAGCAGTGACTCAAGAAAGCTCATTTCCTGCCACAATTTTTGTCAGCCTTTAAGGTGCTATTGGACTCTTGCTCTTTTCTACTGTATCAATGTGATCGTCTACATGATTGCATCAAAGTGCATGCAAGTGCACAGGCTCAGAAGTAAAACACCCCCACAAAAATCTTGATAAGATCACATGTCTGGTTAGACTAAAGCTGGGTTTTGTTTTTGCTGTTTTTTTTATGAATGGACATTGGTAATGAGGGGACAACTGATCCAAAACCCACTGCAGACTGCATATGCACAGAACTCTGCACAAAATCTAAATATGAAAGGCAAGAGGGGATGACCAATACATCAATTACAGTTCAGCATCAGGCTGGATGATATAAAAAAAAGCAGGAATCCAGTGGCGCAGTAAAAAAGTAACAACATATTCCAGGATGAGGTTTTGTGAATCTGAAATCTTGCATGCCCTTACTTTGAATCTTTGTGTGCTCTCACTCATGAAAGGTCATGTTCACACAGCTGTTGTTAGTCTTTAAGGTGACCCTGGACTTATGTCTGATTTTAAATCACCCAGATTGTTGCTGAAATATACACATTAATTAAAATGTGCAAGATATTAATCCAAGGAGCTCAGCAATAGTGTAAATTGTGTGGGGGGGAATCACAAAGTAGCCTTTGTGACCATCCAATACTATTTTGTTTTAGAACAAAGAAACATGGAAATTAGGTTACTTCCAATGTGATTAATCCTTTCTCAGAGCATTAGAAAAGAGTAATAAATTAGAAGCCAGGACTGGTCGGATTCTGACTACAGCCTTTTAATCACATTAGAATGTGGAGCTTGGTATAGTGTTCCTGGGTGTGTTATGTTAAATGCAGTCAAGTCACTTCCAACTGATACAACCCTAAGAATTCATGTCCTCCAATTTTTTTGAAGTCTGTATATGCCAATTTATGGTGACCCTATGAATTAACAACCTCCAAAACATCCTGTAGTTCACAGCCTTGCTCAGGTCTTGCAAACTGAGGGCCCTCATGGCTTCCTTGACTGAGTCAATCCATCCCATGTCGGGTCTTTCTCTTTTCCTGCTGCCCTCAGCTTTTCCTAGCATTATTGCCTTTTCTATTGAACTCTTGTCTTCTCATAATGTGACCAAAGTATGATAGCCTCAGTTTAGTCATTTTAGTTTCTAGGGAGAGTTCAGGCTTGATTTGATCTGGAACCCACTCATTTGTCCTTTTTTTGGCAGTCCACGGTAGCCATAAAACTCTCTTCCAGCACCACATTTCCAATGAAGCATTTACATAACCAGACACACAAAAAATGTTTGACACATTTGTGGTAAAAGGACCTGACGAGTGGCAAGAGCAGCTATACAGCACATGCGTACCTGTCCTACAATCTCCAGCAAAGCCCTTTGACATAGCCCTTCCTCACTTTTTTCATCAGTGGAATAGCCAGGGCTGGCCCGAGGTTTTTCGGCACCCTAGGCAAAACTAGCACCCCTCCCCAGGCAAGGCTGCCTTGTGGTGCCCCCCTCACCTTATGTCTCCCCACCACCACCACATACCTCTATGTACCACAGATGCCTATCTGAGCCGCCCTGCCACTGGGCCTTTCAGGCAGCACCATCTGCCTCCTCCCCACCCTGCAGGCCACCTGTGCCTCAGGACAGGTCCCGAGTGCAGCAGAGGGGGCGATTCCTCCCCCCTCGCTTCCTTCCCCACCCGCTTCTGGGTGCACTGGGCACCGGACTTGGGGTGAAAGAGGTGGAGACAGCGGCCCCCCAGTCAGGGACTAGATGCATGCAGGACTTTTGGCGGGGGGGGGAGTGCAGTTTGGTGCCCCTAAGGGCCAACCACTCTAGGCGAATGCCTAGTTCGCTTAGTGAGGAAACCGGCCCTGGGAATAGCTAGTTTGGTCTAACCCATGACTTCATATGAACCTTCATATGGAATGCAAATGAAACATGAAGGATGAGGGCTGAACAAAAACTCTTTAAGATTGCTGCTGGAAGGGCCTGAAGAACTGCATTACAGAGCACAAGGGGAAAAAAATGCAGGACTCAGTAAGGTACTGACTCCCTTGACCTGTTTGTGGGGATCATCAGGAATCAATTTCCACCTGGCTCTTCAGCAATCCATATAACATACTGGCACAATGAAAGCCCTTCAGTTTCCCCATGCTGACGGAGGGGCCGGATCACTCCTCAAAGGCTCACAAAACACATTCTGTAACAATGCGAGAGATTATGTAAAGCCAATCTAAAAACAAATGGAGTGTTTGGAACTTGGAAGGCCAATACTAGCAAGCTTCAACTAGGGACAATCTTCACAGATTACCTTGTCTGAGTCACTGCTACATTATAAAGCATAAGCCCTTCTAAAAGAGTACAGTGTACTCAAAGCCCTTCTAAAAGAGTACAGTGAAAACCAGGGTTGCCAGAGCCCCCTGGCTACTGGCGGGGAGTGGGTGGGGTAGGGGTGCCAGCTGCAGGTTTGGGAAGCTCCTGGAGATTAGAGGGTGGAACCTTGGGAGGTCTTCCAAAGCATCCATTTCTCCAGAACCAATTTCCATAGTCTGGAGATGAGCTGTAATTCTGGGGGCTAATTTAGGGATGCCCACCTGGAGGCGGGCATCCCTAAACCTTCAAATCTCAAGCATGGTGTGTCGGATCCAGACTAAATTGGTAATTTTCCATTCACCCCCCCCCCCACTCCGTGCTGCGGCAGACCCCCTTCATGTCTTTCTTCCCCCTCCAGAGGAGAACTTTGTGGAGATCAGTGGGCTGTAGTGTGTGTGTGTGGGGGGGGAGAAGCAGGAACATCCCATTCCATCGGTGGAAAATGTACCCTGCAGCAGAGAAGCCAGTGACCTATTTGAAGCAGCCTCATCTCCTGTGTTCCAAATGTTCACATTGCTTGCCAAGATCAACAAGGTAGCAAACTTTTTTTCCCTTGGTTCCCCAAAAGTAAAGAGAGAGAGAGAGAGAGAGAGAGAGAGAGAGAGAGAGAGAGAGAGAGAGAGAGAGAGAGAGAGAACTGTGATGTAAAGCTTTCCCATCTACCTTCAAGGTGCCTGCTGTGGGGAGGGGATGGATAAGGAAGCTAAAATAGACCTGGAAATGGCCCAGATCCCAAATGGCTCCTGGCCCCACCCCCCATGGTGGGGGAGTAGAACGAGAAGGCTCCTGGCATCTGCCTGCCCTGCCACTCAGTGGCTATATTATGGGTTGCCAACCTCCAGGTGGGGGCCGCTATTACAATTGCTCTCCAGATGATAGAGATCAGTTCACCTAGAGAAAATGGCTGCTTTGGAAGGCGGATTCCAGGGCTATTTTTTGTAGCAGGAACTCCTTTGCATATCAGGCACCCCTGATGTAGCCAATCCTCCAAGAGCTTACAGTAGTCCCTGTAAGAAGAGCTCTGTAAGCTCTTGGAGGATTGGCTACATTGGGGGGGTGTGGCCTAATATGCAAAGGAGTTCCTGCTGCAAAAAGAGCCCTGGCAGATTCTATGCATCATACCACACTGAGGTCCCCCCCAACCCTCTCCAGGCTCCACCCCCCTCCAAATCTCCAGGCATTTCCCAACCCAGAGCTAGCAACCCTTGACTATGCCCACCCAGGCATCCCTCCACAAAAGCCTGCAGCAGCTGCTGATTCTCCTAATGCTTGCTCACCCACCCACCAATTGCTGCAACTGCTCCTGCCACTTCCCTCTTGGTGGCTGTGCCTGCCCCTCCATCCACCCGCCACTTGCAATGGCAGCGGCTGCTGCTGCTTGAGCTTGCCTGCCATGGGGGTAGCCCCAGTGCGGGGAATGTGTCTCCGCCGTCATTGGCCCACTGGGACTTTTCTCAGTTCCCTTTATGGCTAGTCTGCTCCTCGCTTATTTGTAATGTTACATGTTCGATTCCTGTACTTCGCCAGTGCCCTTTTCAGAACTACCTTTAAAAAGAATAGGGTTTTTGGGGGAAACAAGCTTGCAATCTGATAACTTTAATATGCACATAAAAATGTATATGGAGGAATCGCATAAAAGATTTTAATTAGCCGTGTTCATAGTTTGCTGACACTAAAAGTGTCTGGTGTTAACATTTTCAAGGATTTAATTAACAAGTACAACAAGATTTGCTTAATGTTATAATGTGGTAGAACATGACTCTGGGTAGCTATTTTAATACTAAAACATTAGATTAGCTCGGAATGTCTATATATAGACAGCTTACAAAGTGCAGATCTCTTCAAGTCAAGTGATAGCCTCACTGCTTCATTAACATTCAAAAAGTTTATCTAATGGAAAGGTACCGATTTGGCCTAACCCCGCTGCTGTAATTGTTCTCCCTCTCTCTCCCTCTCTCCCAATGTCCCCAACTATAAAAATAAAAGAAAATATACGAGAATAATCTGCTAGGAACTTCAGTAAGGCAACTTCCCATTCAAGGAAGAAGGGTTGCCCCCCGAAGCCACTGGTGGGGGATGGAGGGGTAAGGTTGGCAGCTCCAGGTTGGGTAGCTCCTGGAGATCTGGGGGTGGAGCCTGCAGAAGACAGGGACCTCAGTGGGGTGCAATGCCATAGAATCCACCCTCCAAAGTATCCATTCTCACTGATCTCTGTAGTCTGGAGATGAGCTGTAGTCCCGGGGGATCCTCATATCCCACCTGGAGGCTGGCATCTCTACTTTTCAGGAGACCTTCTGGCCTCGTGACCTCCAGCTGGCCTTGGGACTGTCTATCACCCCCATATGGCCTCCAGGCTGGGCTGAAGGGAAGAGTGCCACACGACCAGGGCCCTGCCAAGCAGCATAGTTTCCACCGAGCATGCAGGCTTTGATGCCATTGCTGGAGTCAGAGTCAGGGAGCTCAGGGCAGTATGGGAAACCACTCAAGGTGGTGGTGAGGTGGACTGTGGCTTTTCTGGGAGAGTGAGTGTAGGCGTGGAGAGGATGGATGGAATCAGGGCAAATCCCATTCTATAACCTCCCAGAAGAGGGAGTATCATTGGGGGTGCATCCTTTGGAGTCAGGGAGAACCCCAACCTCCAGATGAATGGATGCTTGCATGCCCAGTGGAGAGAATCTAGGCTTTCAGGATGAGGTCTACAAGGCCACTGTTCAATCAGCCCTAAATGCTACCAGTACTGCCCTCCTACCACATGCACCCACCTTAACAAGGAAATATTAACTTGGAGAAGGGGAAAGGAGTAATTTGCTAGCTGAAAAATGAGTGTTCAGCTTTATGATTAACTAGGGTTGCAAGTCCCCAGGTGGGAGTGGGGATCCCCTGATTGCACAGGCCCCTGCTTGCCGCTGTCAGGTTCCCCAATAACTCAGTATCAATCGCAGGTCCTTAAACAGGTTCAGCTTTATTGATCAGAGAGATGGAGACATTATGAACACTTGAGTCAGGAACGAAGCATACAAAATGGCCATAGTAGTTATACTGGTTTCATACAGGACCCCCCGACACCTAAAGGCCAATAAGCAATTAGTAATGACTGCGGAGAAATGGTTAACAGTTCAGAGGTGAGCAGGAGACAGTAGAGGCTTCATGACCAAGGAGCCGAGTGCTCAAGGCCAACAGGCAGATAAGAAGTACAGTTCCAGGGAAGCAGCTGCAAGGGAACGCACATTCCACAGTTTTACAAAAACACCATGGCGGGGCTACTCGACAGCCATTGACCAGCAGGGGGAAGCCCCAACCCCAACAGCCATGCCCCTGTGCAGCATCTCCAATGTGACACATCATGCAGAAGTGATGTCATCATGCAAGGTGATGCTCTAGTTTTTGGGCAAAACTCTATGGTTTGAACCAAATTTTACCATACAGTCTGCCCCAAAACCAGAGCATTGGCACACAACATTCCCAGCATGATGACGTCACTTACATGTGATGTCATTACATTGGGGACATTTCACACCGTGATGCCATCCCACCCCCACTCCTGGAAAGCTCCCTCCCACCCCTTGTGGCACAATTTAAGGACCTAGCAACTCTACAATTACTGGAGGCATCACACACAGGGGAGTTCCTTCCTGACCCCTGCTCTCAACAGAGGTGATGAGATTATCACGTATGTACGGACTAGGTCAGTGATGGCGAACCTTTTAGAGACCGAGTGCCGAAACTGCAACCCAAAACCCACTTAAGTATCGCAAAGTGCCAACACGGCAATTTAACCTGAATACTGAGATTTTAGTTTAGCAAAAAACAACTCATACATTAACATCTTTTGTCTTAAAAGAAAAAATATGAGGTTGGTAAGCCGGGGGGAGAAAGAGCAAAGTTGTCTCACTAGCAAATGCAGTTACTGATCACCAATACACAGGTTTAATAAGAACACTGATTCTAAAGTGTAAAGTTCTAATAGGAATGGCCATTTGAAAATACAATTTAAGCCAAGAGGTTGTAAAGAAGAAGAAGAAGACCTCCTCCATCTTTCACACACACACACACAGAACCAACCCAGTGTTTTAAGACAGCCTGGAGATCTCTCTCTCTCTCTCTTTCTCTCCCTCACAACCCCCCCCCCCATGCTTTAAGACAGCCTGCATCACGATCTTTCTTTCTCACACACACACAGAACCAACACAGCATTTTAAGACAGCCTGGAGATATCTCTCTCTCTCTCTCTCTCTCTCTCTTAAAGGTGCCACTGGACTCTTTGCATTGCTACTGGGGCAGGGGGGGGAAACACACAGATCTGCTGTCACAGAGAGCTTTTACCTAAATAAGCCTTGGAGCGATTTCCCACAAGCTGTTGCTTTGTGCTCCCTCTTCCCTTCGCCCTGATCGTGTCAATTTCATACAATGTGCTTGGCGGTCACATTTTGCCTCACAGTTTTGCCCGATTCCCCCCGCATCTACTAAATTCTCAAAAAAACAGGATTGAGACGCTGGGGAAATTGGGCGAAGCTGTGGGTCAAAATGCCATCACCCAGCACATGGTGTGATTGACATGAAGAAAAGAGGGAGCGCAAAGCAGCATCTTGTGGGAAATCGCTCCAAGCCTTATTTAGGTAAAAGCTCTCTGTGAGGGCAGATCTCTGTGTTTCCCCCTGTAGCAATGCAAAGAGTCCAGTGGCACCTTTAAGACCAAGGCTTATTTAGGTAGAGGGTAGATCTGTGTGTAGGGTGGGGCAAAGTGAAGACTGAGCGTGGAGCAGCAGCTTGTGGGAAATCAGTCTTGATTGGTCTTAAAGATGCTACTGGACTCTTTGCATTGCTACCTGGGGGGAATGCTTAGTGTGGCCCTGTGAAGACGGGGGGTCGGGGAGGGCTTCCTAGGGGCCTGTGCTTTAGTGCAGCCCTGCAAAGGCAGGGTTGGGTTGGGGAGGGCTTCTCAGGGACCCGCGCTTTAGTGTGGCCCTGTGAAGATGGGGGAGTGTCGGGGAGGGCTTCCCAGGAGACCCTGGGACTGGGATGGGTGATGGGTGGGCAGCGGGCTGGCAGGCGGTGGAGGCCCAGAGCGGGGAGGAGTGGAGGCAGAGCGCCCTGCCTTACGGGTGCTGCGGCGGCTGGGGCAACAGCACACATTCCCACAGAGAGGGCTATGCATGCCTTCTCTGGCATGCATGCCATAGGTTTGCCATCACTGGACTAGGTTTTTAGGGAATCACCTAAGCAGGTCTCCTTAGCAATAAGTTCCATTTTGTTGAATGGGTCAGATCAGATTTATTGTTATGGTCAATGGCCAGCACACTCAGTCATTTTACGTTAAAAACTTTCAAATAAGAAATATGGAATAAAACCAACAGTGGCATTCTTAAATAAAAAAAAAATCTGTAACTATAATAAAAAATAGAATAAAACAGCCATAAAACTCATGTATAACTTAGATAAGAGATACAATGCCATGCATTTTACATTCCTTGTAAACCTAGGCACGAATGGGTCTTACTCTCAAGGATGCAATCTTAGGACTTCGACTCTGTTTAGGATGAGAATGCTGGAGTTCTAATCTTTAAATAATGTTTTAAATTATTTAGCTGCCTAAAATAAATAAAATGAAATAACTTGGCTGGAACCAGGGCAAGGCCATTCTAAATTCCTACAGGAACACAAATAAGAATGGCTATTAAAGACAGTGCAAGTAGACTACAAAAAAACGAAAAGCCTCCTTTGTCTCTGTCAGACTCTGCATTCACACGTACGCTTCCCAGTGGTTCTAAACTTACAAGTGGCATTCTCTAAAATAGAACAGTACATTCTAGGCTTTATTGTGCCATGTGTTCATCTTTTTTTCACCCCCCTGAATTTCATAACAGGCAAAATACTAGTCCAGGATACCAGAATGAAGAAAACCTTAGAGATCAGATGCTTTTCTATTGAATACTATATTGTTTTTTAATCTGATCCTCCAAATGTACAGGTATAACTTCAGCGGTCATTAATGATGGTCTGCATGGATAGGCAACATCCAGAATGCAAGGTGGACAATTAGTTCTGAAGAAGCCCCATGTTCATCAGACCAGATCACTGAAAAAAGGATCCCAGGCCCCCTGTCATTGTAAATAAATGAGTGCAGGCAATGCACGGTCCAGTAGGTAGAACCATCTGTCCCAAGTTGAAGATCTGTAATTTTCTAGAAGCAAATGACACATGTTAGTGATAGCTTCTTGTGTGCACCTAATCCAAAGAGTCAATGGCCTTGCCACTTCCATGAGGCTTCTTCAATCTGCCGTCTCCTGGAGGAAGTGTCTGGGCCCAACTGTCCACCAGTTCCATGGAGCTGCTAGGGAGGAGAATGCTTCAGATGCACCTCTGCTGGGTAGTTTCAAGAGATGGCGGGCAGATGGATCTCCTGAAGGCATCTCAGGCAGAACCACTGCACTCTTTGTTAGGCAAGTTCTAAGCAGTTTCATGACAGAGGCAGCAGAAATAGATGGCTGCTTCTACCTACCAGCACCATGAAGTTAGTCAGTAGACTATTTTATTAAGGAGGAGGAGAAGATTGGATTTATACCCCACCCTTCACTACCCAAAGGATTCTCAGAATGACTTGTAATCACTTTCCCTTCCCTTCCTCACAATAGACATCCTGTGAGGTGTGTGGGGATGAGAGAGCTCTTTCAGGAAATGCTTATGAAAGAACAGCCCTGAAAGAACTTGTGACTGACCCAAGGTCACAACAGCAGCTGCATGTGGAGGAGTGGGGAATCAAACTTGGTTCTCCCAGATTAGAGTCCACGCTTCTAACCACTACACCAAACCACTACAAGTCCCAGCCAGTCCCAGTGAGCCTAATGGAGGAGGCTTCTCTCTCAGCTCTTCCTCTGATGCAGCTCAGTGGAATAGTGGCTCATTTAAATATTTCAAGGAGAGGAGAAACTAAATGGCAGGAGGCCTTCAGAAGACTGCTGGGGAAGGGTCTTCCCTCTCACTCCAATACAGGTGGGATGGCCATTGATAAAGGCAGTTCCCAGAAGATGAGAGTCCAAAGCTGGGCTGAAAATATAGGGAAGCATTCCTCTTCCTTCTCTTCTGACCTCTGCCCCCTCTAAAAAAAAGAAAAGAAAAGAAAAGAAAAACCTTGAATCCTACTGTTCAAGTTTCCTTTTCATTGGTACAGTGAGGAATAACATTGGCCTGTCGCATAGTCTTGTAAACTGGAACCACGCAAGAATGAGTGGGTAAACAAGCAAGTGATGCCAGAAAAAGGGGGAAAGTTTATCTGGGGCAACTCTACAGGGTTTTCAAAGGATTCTGTGAATTCCCTCAAGCAGATACTTCAGGACACCCTCAAGGAAGTTCCTCCCAGTTGGCTCAGAGGGGCACAGGAGTCTTAAAAAAAAAAAGCAAACAAACCAATCTGGCTTCAGTCAGAGCACTTTAATCACCAGCTGGCTAAAGAACATAAAGCCAAGGCACCATACATTTGCTTCCCGAGCGAAGAGTATATAGTGACAAGCTTTAATCCCAGAATCACCTCCAGATTCTCATGCATTAATTCATTAGTTCATAAATAAATCACACATCCTAACCTCTGTCTACACTAACATGGAGGTCTCCCATTTGTGTTCCTTTCCAAAAGACACCGGAGTCATTCCCGATTTTTTTTTAACTAACTAATTTAACTAATTAACTAATCGATTTTTCTTTTTTTTTAAGCATGGATTTTATATCATGCCACATTCATTGTAATCACTGGAGATCACTAGCAAGTATAATTTTTACATGGTTTAGAAAAATTCTGGAAGGATTTGTTGTCAGGCACCAACTGGGAAGAACAGCCAGAATGCGCACAAAAGGAGGGAGAAAAAAAATCACAAGAATTCTGTTCTCTAGGAGCTGGTTCTTCCAGCACATATGGCAGGGCAGTGGCTTGACTCTTAAGCTCATATGCCCTCCCCTCCTTCCATCTGTAGTACTTTTCATCTGAAATGGAGTTCATACCCACAAATTTCTGCACAAGGAAGACTCAGCACCAGTGTGATCATTTGTTACAGAGGGGAAGTGAGCAAATAATGTGAGAAGGTCTTCTGAAGTTGCCTGAAACACATTAAACGTCTGTGTTGAGCAGCTTTGCATATATACAACACATCAGGATGGGTAGCCATTAGAGATGGGCACAAACCCACAAACGAATCCCGGTTCAAGCATGAACTAGGCCAGTTCATGGTTCATGACCAAGGGTTTGGGAGAACATGTCTCCCATGAACTACCCATGGACCTCCATGTTTTATTGAGGTTCATGAGGTTTGTGGGAGACATATTATTTGGCTCTGAAGGCATTTAAATACCTTTGGAGCCCACCACCCGTCCACAGTCCCACCCAAGTGAGCTCTGAAGACATTTAAATGCCTTTGGAACCCACCTCCAGGTTAGGCCAGCTCAACTGAGCTCTGAGAGTAAGCTCCGAAGGCCTTTATAACAGCAGGTTTTTATATGCCACTTTTCTCTAGTCTAAGGAGTCTCAAAGTGGTTTACAATTGCCTTCCCTTCCTCTCCCCACAAGAGGCACCTTGTGAGGTAGGTGGGGCTGAGAGAGTTCTGAGAGAACCGTGATTGGGTGAGGGTCACCCAACAGTCTTCATATGGAGGACTGAGGAATCAAACCCAGTTCTCCAGATTAGAGTTTGCCTCTCTTAAACACTGCACAACTCTAGCTCTCAATAGAAATTTTGATTAACAACAAACTTGCTAGCCTTCTAACAAGAGTTAAGTTCAAACTCTGATTAACAATGAATGAGATCACCTTCTTCGTTATTCTCTCTCAACCTCAGGTCCCCACCATTTGTATAATGGAAGTATTGATGACCCACCTCAAAGAGCTTGCATGAGGAAATCTAAATGACAGTGCCATCCTAAGTAGAATTATAAATCTTAAGTAGAATTATACATTTCTGTCCCTGAAAGTCAGTTGGTGTTGATTGGTGTGCCTCTGTTTAGGATAGCACTGTTAGGATGTAAGATTATTTTGGTCTATATTAGTCCCCCCCCTCCTTTTTTTGTTTGATTGATTCATAATTTAGTTCCCCCTCTGAAGAAAGAGAGTTTTCCATCTCAGTAGCTTTTGTGTAGATTGCCTTCTCTTTCCCAGACCTATCATCAAGTCTCCATTCAGTGTCCAGAATGATCTGATGCGAAAATAATAGCAGCCTTTCTGAAACAGATCCGTGATGAGCATTAAATGAAGCACAACTCTTCCAGCGCCATCCCAAACCAGGGTTACACCCTGGAAGTCAACGTACTTTGATGGGTGTAACTCTACTTGGGAAAAAACAACAACAACCAGGAGTCTAGCAACATTTTCCCGTACGTGTATAAAGTTTTGTTTCAGATCAAAAGATGTTGTGAATGCAACCTATGCAATAAAAAAGTTGCTATTGTTTTTGAATCACAGTTGAGCAGTTTCCCTTGGGAAGGAAGGCAGCATGGGATAGCCCTTGTCGTATCTTGGAAGCTGAGCAGGGACAGTACTTGGAAGGGAGATCACCAAGGAAGACTCTGCAGAGGAAGGAAATGGCCAACCACCTCTGCATCTCACTAGTCTTGAAAGCCCCTTGGCTGGGGTCTCCATATGTCAGTTGCGACTTAATGGCACTTACATATTACCCCCCTCGATTTATTCTTAATTTTCTTGTTGTGCTGAATAATCCTATGGAATTAAATAGAGGGGAAACAATGGCTGTGGTCACACACACTAAATAATCAACTTCCAATCCACCTTCAGTGTACTTTCCAACTGGATTTTACTGTGTGAACTGGCAAAATCCAGTTGGAAAGGGCATTGAAAGTGGATTGAAAGTGGATTGTTTAGTGTGTATGACCACAGCCTATGTCTCATCTACATCTTTGAATGTTAGTTGTAATGTCTGAATATTGGGAAGGGTTAGAAAAAGCAATGTTACTGTATTTATACTTAGGATAGAACTGAAGATACTCATGGAGGGGAGGGAATCTGTCCTTTTCAATGATATTACAGCATGTCCCCAATCATTTTCCCTCTCTTGATCTCCTCGTTCAGTTTCCTTGCCCTTACTGGCACCATGTTTTCAGTCATTATGTTTAGCTACACCACACAGTGATATAATTTCAGTCACTGAGTGAACCCAGATTGGCCAGGATCACCCATGTAATCCAGGAAGAATTGAATGCACATTCAGATTTTCTTTTCATCACATATACTCCATCACCTGAGTGTCCTGTTCCTTTCAATACATGACCAATGATTAGCATGGAACATCCAAAGATACATATAAGCAAAACAAAAACACTTGGGGATAAATATATATATATATATTTTACTATTTGGAAAATGTATGTGCTGCCTCTCCAGGGAACTGGCTCTCCCATCCATCCCCAAAGCCTTCCAGCTCCCAGTTGCTAACAATGGAAAATGAGGGCATTATGTACTGAGATCGAGGCAGCATTTTGAACAAGTGATTTCTTTATTCAGCTCAGAACACAACAACAACCTTCATAGAACAATGCAACTCTATACATTTTGAACTAGCGAGGCCACACCCCCTTAGTACCATAATGTCCAATCATAATAGAGAGCTTAGGACCAATGAGATTCATTCCTGCTGTTGGTCAGAGTCTTTCTGGATTGGTCTGTTATGCAACAGTGACCAATCCAACTGCAGGGTTTAGAATACTTGAGAGTCAATGGAGCTTGTGCCTGAAGCTCCGGTTTAGATTACATCACATAACACATAAACAAATACATAACAGGGAGACTGTGGTTGGATCCTAACAGCTTGTCCATTGGTGAAAAAAGGAGGAGAGAATGAGATGTTAGAAGAGCTATCACCTCTGGAAAGACTATACTAGTGATTGTGGGACAAAAGCTATATGGGAATTGTACTGGTGAGGAGAGTTGGGCACAGTTGGTAGGAGGAGGAGAGGGGAATAGTTAGTAGGATCCAAACCCATTTATCCCTTTCCTGCTTAATATACAAATGAGAAGATATAAAGAGTGCAAGACACAATGTTTAAAAAGAGGACACCAAACGCAGCATACAGCAACCCTACTTCATCCAAACGGATTAATCTTCAGAGCTAGAAAGCTCTGGAAGATCAAAGGGGTCAATTCAATCTTTGTTATCAAATCCAAGCTATAAATATCTTTGGGAGCAGTTTTCAATGTTTTCTGTGCGATGTGGAATCGACAGGGCTGAATTCAAGAGGAAGTCATTTTAGCTGAAGCTCCTAGGAATTAAACCTGGGACCATCTGCATGCAGAACGGATGCCCTGCCACTGAGCCATGACCCCCTCCTCAGCTGACTCCACTGAAACATTATAGTTGAGATGATGTGATGAAATAAGCAAGTTCTACTAGAGCTGTTGTATCTGCCTCGGCTCACTCACATATGCCAGTCATCAGACAGTATACTGGTGTGAATCAGCACGGGCTTCCAATCACAAGGATGCCTGGCAGTAACAGAAGCAACTCAGGTAGCACAGCTGCTGACGTTGTACCTACAGGACTTGGACGTCTGCCTTTTCAGAACCTACATCTGGAACAAATGATGAGGTCTTCCTCATTCAGAGATATCAGCTAACGCATTATTTGCTTTGCACTATGGTACTTTTTGCCGTGACCTGGAGGCTAGTCCAATCTCATCCAATCTCAGAAGCTAAGAAGTATCAGACCTGGTTAGTATGCAGATGGGAGACTACTAAGGAAGTCCAAGGTTGCTATGCAAAGGCAGGCAATGGCAAACCACCTCTGTTTTTTTTTTTTTAATAAATAAATAAATAAATAAAATGCGTTGAAATATAACAGCAATCTTAATCATGCATTGACAGATAGCCATATCACTAAAAACATGTCTACACAGTATGTTTAAATCATTCAAAAATGTCTATGAATAGTGTACTGTGAATATCCTATCATTAATCAGGAACTCTACATTATAGTATACTAGGGCTGCGATCACACACACTAAATAATCCACTTTCAGTCTACTTTCAGTGCGCTTTCAAATTGGGTTTTGCCAGTTCACACAGTAAAATCCAGTTGGAAAGTGCATCGAAAATGGATTAAAAGTAGATTATTTAATGTGTGTGATCACAGCCTATATTATAGTATTACATATCCAAAAACTTATGGTAATAGTGTGACTAACATTACCTTATGAGTATAAAAACTTAACAGTTCATGAACTATGCTCCTGCTAATTTGGAGACAAAAGTTACACAAATAGATCTACAAAAGGGTCATAATGCTAGAGTATCGAGAATTAATCAAGTACCTTTTAGAAGTGATGTTGTCTGCGGTGTATTCCTAAAATGGAAACCATTTGTCTAATAGATTGGAGAAGCCTGAACGCAACCTTGAGTTAGCTATGAAATCAGCTATTTTGTCCAGCAAGAATGTTTCCCACACCTTAGCATACCATCCATCAACAGAGGGTATGGAAGCTTTTTTTCAGTAGGTTGCTCTTAGCCATTTGGCTGCTACAAGCGATATCATAATGAGTTCTTGCCTAATTTGGGGAACCTCTGGATTGTGCCATCAATCGATTAAAATGAGATTGATTTTTTTTCCGGGACTTGATAACCAATAATGAGCTTGATTTGGTGAAGAATATATTTCCAGAACTTGTGAACAAATTTGCAAGACCACCAACAATATATTGGTGCCCCCCAGTTCCCTACAATCCTTCCAACATTGTGGAGACATCAGAGAATTTACATGATGGAGCCAGGAATGAGTTGTGCACCAGCATGTCAATATCTTATATGCCAGGAGTTGTTGTCCTGAAAACCTTATGGGGTCACCATAAGTTGGCTGTGATGTGATGGGGCTTTCTACCACCAATGTATTTTTTTTTTTTTTTTGCATGTAACAGGCTTGAGCTCTTCCGCCTTCCTCCATTTCCATCATCTCCCTGGATTTTAACACCTAGCAGATTCAGAACATTGACAACAAGAAAATATCTTCAGTGGCAGATGTTTGCTGACAGGCAGCAGATAAATTCTGCATTTGGCATATGTCTAATTAACACAATCTCCTCCTTATGAAGTTAAAACATGCTGTTTTCGATTTTTTCTTTAATGCACATGTTTTATCTTGCCTCAACTCGACTTCACAAAGCACATGCGACAGTATGTGGATCTTTTTTTGGTCCAAGTTTCCCAGAGTGGGCATCCCACCTCCCACGGGAAACAAACAGACAAACAAAAAAAAATAAGAGAAGCGTAATTAAATGTTCTATGTGCCGGAGGGCCAGCCCCCTAAAATATATGAACACTCTCCTCTTACTCGCTCTCCCTGCATCTCAACGATAGAAACAGCTTGTCGGTAGAATTGTTTGGCAGACAAAAGACTCAATGTTTATAATGTTACATGACTGTTGACCCTGATTGGTCATGATTTATTACAATATGGCCGTAAAATGGCTGATGGTTGCCAATTCAGTGCTAACTACAACACTGGAACAAAGCTTCAACAAATACTGCTGTTGAACTTCAGAAGAAAGCTTGAAGAGCTGCCCGCACTCTGAGAGCAACTCAGAACTGGAGGCAGGTTGAGGGTTCCAACTGGTACCTTTGACTCGACAATCTGTTCAGGCTAATATCCAATGGTGATCTTCAAAAGGAGCATTCTGGTACGTTTGCATGGCTTTCACACATCATAAAATTATGTTCTGTGACTGTCAGTTATTGATATTGTGCTACTTGGGGAGAGGGCACTTTACAAAGCCACGTGAGCAAAATGGAGAGAGACTCCTGTTCCCTAAATATATATGCTCCTGGACTGTAGGGTTGCCAGCTCCAGGCTGTGAAATTTCTGGAGATTTGTGGGGGTGGAGCCTGAGATAGATGGGGCTTGACAATGGTCCTCAGCATGATACAACGCCATGGAGTCCATCCTCCAAAGCAGTCATTTTCTCCAGGGGAACAGATTTCTGTCATCTGGAGATCAGTTGCAATTCTGAAGATCTTCAGGTCCCACCTGCAAGTTGGCAACCCTACTTTTTCACTGGCCATGGAGGCTTCCCTGACCCATTCCTAGACCAAAAGAAGATGGACAATCGGGAAGAATAACTATGCAACTTTCCCTCACAATAACATGCTACTTTGCCAACACATGCTGACATTTGAGACAGGCTGTTTCTCTGTGGTACAGCACTTGCTTTGCATACAGAAGGTCCGAGGTTCGGTCCGTGGCATCTCCAGTGCAAAAGAATCAGGTGGTAGGTGGTGTGGAAATCATCACCATGAGACCTTGGAAGGGTTGCCAGCTTTGGGTTGGGAAATACCTGGAGTTTTGGGGGGTGCAGCCTGATGAGTGTGGAGTTTGGGGTATAATGCCATCGAGTCCAACTTCCAAAGTGCCGAAATGATGAAATGATCTCTGTCACCTGGAGATCAGCTGTAATAGAAGTGGGAGATCTTCTGCTAACACCTGGAGATTGGCAACCGTAGACCTTGGAGAGACATTGCCAGTCAGAGTTGAGAACACTGATCTAGATAGACAATGGTTTGCCTCAGTCTTAGGCAGCTTCGTGTGTTCATGTATGCATACGCTTGTAAAAAGGAACTCACTCTTTCTTTCTTTCTTTCTTTCTTTCTTTCTTTCTTTCTTTCTTTCTTTCTTTCTTTCTTTCTTTCTTTCTTTCTTTCTTTCTTTCTCTCTCTCTCTCTCTCTCTCTCTCTCTCTCTCTCTCTCTCTCTCTTTCAGAAGAAGAAGAAGAAGAAGAAGAAAAGGAGGAGGAGGAGGAGGAGATTGGATTTATACCCCACCCTTCATTACCCGAAGGAATCTCAGAGCGGCTTACAAACTCCTTTTCCTCCCCTTCCCCACAACAGAGATCCTATGAGGTAGGTGAGGCTGAGAGAGCTCTTTCAAGAACTACTCTTTCAAGAACAACTCTGACAAAACGATGGCTTGCCTAAGGTCATCCAGCAGGTGCAAGTGGAGGTACACCAAACTGGCTTCTGGTTCCGTTTGGGGAGTGTGTTCCATAATCCTGGAGCAAACCAGTAGGGTTGGCAGCTCTGGGTTGGGAAGCACCTGGAGATTTGGGGAGTGGAACCTGGGGAGGGTGGGGTTTGTGGAGGGGAGGGACCCCGGCTGGGGATAATGCCATAGTGCCCCCCCTCCAAAGCAGCCATTTCCTTGGTAGTCTGGAGATCAATTGGAATAGCATGTGCAGGAGTCATGTGGAGGCCAGCAACCCCAGCCACCCGTGAGGAACTGGAGGCCTGAGCTGGGTCTGATCAATCAGCTCAACGGGTCGACTCAGCCAGGAAGAGGCCCTGGGAAGATCTTCATTTCCACTGTGAGGAGGGAGGGGGAAGGAGCAAAGAGTGGTGATGAAAGAGGCGAGGGTAACAGAATAGCAGAGGTCTGGCTCAGGTATTGACTCAGACTAGAGATACCTGAACATCTGCCAGTTCAGCTCACTTCCAGTTCATCAATGGAGATTAGGCAGCAAATTAATCTGTAAACTGTTTGGCCGCTCGCAACCTGCTCATGTCTGTTCTCAGAACAAGCTACTTGTGGCCATCCACAGCCAAGCCCCAGCTGAGAAGGGATCAGCTGGGAGTTGGCTTCTATTCTCCTGCTGGGGGAATTTTGCTTAGTGCCCAGCAAAGCTGTTTGTGGTGTGTGTGTGTGTGTGTGTGTGTGTGTGTGTGTGTGTGTGTGTGTGTGAGGAACTGGCTCTGAGCTGATTTGTGGAAGCCAGGGATCATCTTGGACTGCAAAGAGATGGAGCAAAGCCAGAGCTTTCTTCCTTCCCTTTGGCAACGGGGAGGTCCAAAGCACTGCTCCTTTCCCTGCCCAGCTAGGTGGGGCCTTCGGGTCGCCAGCCTTCAGGAGTTGAATTCAATGGCATTACACCCCAAGCCCCACACACATCAGGCTGCACCCCCCAAAACTCCAGGTATTTCCCAACCCAAAGCTGGCAACCCTGCCAAGGTCTCATGGAGATGACTTCCATATCACCCACCACCTGATTCTTTTGCACTGGAGATGCCACGGACCAAACCTCGGAACTTCTGTGTGCGAAGCAAGTGCTATTCCGCGGAGAAACAGCCCCTCTCAAATATCAGCATGTCTCGACAAAGTAGCATATTATTCTGAGGGGAAGTGGCACTGCTATTCTTCCCGACTGTCCATCTGATTTTGGTTTAGGCATGGGTCAGGTAGGGTTGCCAGCCCCCAGGTGGGACCCGGAGATCTCCCATTTTTACAACTGATCTCCAGCTGACAGAGATCAACTCCCCTGCAGAAAATGGCTGCTTTGAAGGATGGACTCTGTGGCCTTGTACCATGCTGAGGCCCCTCCCCTCCCCTCCCCAAACCCCACCCTCTCCTGGCTCCACCCCCAAAGTCTTCTGGAACCCAGACCTGGCAACCCTATGGCGCCTAGAGATCACCACAATTACAATTGATCTCCAGATGACCAAGGTCAGTTCTCCTGGAGAAAATGACTGCTTTGGAGGGTGGATTTTATGCATTATACCATGCTATGGTCCTCCTCCTCCCCAAACCCCAAGCTCCATCCCCCAAGTCTCCATGTATTTCCCAGTCCAGTGCTGGCAACACTGCGGGTGATGGAGAAAGCAACTCTTTCTCTTCTCCCTTTTGCAGTTTCACTGTGTAGCCTTTTCCCCGCTGGAAGTGGATCAGAACCCAACTCCAAGCTGATTCCCCAATCAGCTGTTCTGGCTTCTCAATGCAGTCCAAATTTATCCTTCATTGGCTCACAGCCTGATCATGAGTTTTGGACAGAGTAAGTTCAGTTTATGAACAGGATTGCTGAGAGATTCATGGAATCCCTAACTTCAATCCCAGATGGTAGAGGAATGTGAAGGTATGCTCTCTTCCAGTGTGAGGGCTCCACACTGCCATCTGTAAGCATTCTGTGATCACTCCTTTTGTGAAGGGGAAGATGCACATGATTTGGCTTTTCTGCATGAAATCACCTATATGATGCACCTTCATTACACGTTACATTGGTCCTCTTCAGACATTCATTTGCACATTCACTGAATAGGCATAGTAATTTGCACTGTGCAGCTTTCCCTTGCAATAATATGGTACTTAGCTGCCAAATCTTGAATCTGAGATGGGCTGTGGCTCAGTGGCTGAGCATCTGCTTGGTATGCAGAAGTTCCCAGGTTCAATCCCCAGCATCTCCTGTTTAAAAAGACCAGGCAGTCAGTGATGTGAAAGACCTCTTCCTGAGACCCTGGAGAGCTGCTACCAGTCTGAGTAGACAATGATGGACCGATAGTTTGATTCTGTATCAGACAGATTCATGTGGAAATGGGATGGCACCCCCTGTTTTTACCTCCCCCAATGTCTGTGAATTCAGATAAACATCTATAATGACCCCCATTGTTAGGAGATGAACTTTGAAAATGCTTTTATCTGTTATTTTCTGACCTGCATGCACACCAGGAATGGTGACAGCAAGTGTCTTTGCTTTGGAAGAATGTATGCTTGAGTTAATGTGACTCTCTGTGTAAGAGGAGGTACCACACAGCCTGTACTTCCATGCAAATGAGGTCACAGACATGCCTTGCACATACTTACCCATGAGGCCTTGGAAACAAGAAGCATTCCTATTAGCATCTCCATTACGGTCCTTCAGCAGAATGTAGAAACAACAGCCTTCCCACCATTGAAGAATTTCTACCTCTCACATAACCCACAGAATGCTTGACATTTACATGTGTGAAGATTGTCACCTGGATCTGGCCAGATCCATCTGCATACCTAAAGGTTTCCATGCCAACCCATCTTAGCACCTTGATCAAAAACCTCCCTTGTAGAAAGGTGTAGATTTTCAGTATTGCCCCACCTTAGTAGGAGGGAACCCCCACATCCTTTAGCCAATGGTATAGGGATGGGATGGACCCAGAAACACCCCAAGCCAGCCCCCAGACTAGCTGATAAAACGGGGTGCAACCCTTTGTTCTAGGGGAAGAAATCACCCGCGCACTCCTGCAGCCTCCTGCAAGAAAAGCAACCTTTGTAACTTAAGGTAACTCTCGTGTGCTCTCTTGGAATCCGGACCAAGAGACCCTTTACAATTGTTGGCAGGCTCCAACATTGTAAAGTGAGAGTTTCCCTAGTTAGAAACTATCCTTGTTCCTGAACACTGGAAGGTCGAATCTACTGGAACAGATAAGTATATATGCTTCCCCCCCCTCAGCATACCTTTAGTTTAAAACCCCAAATGTTGTTTTCCATTTCTATTGTAACTAAAGGAACTTGAATGTATGTGTGTGTGAATCTGTTTTGTGTGCCTGTAAATAATAAGAATACTCAGTAAAGAGAATCTTGATTCAAATTAAGAAACCTTGTCAAGTGTTCCCCTTTTGGAAAAAAAGTCTTCTCTGGCATGAAGTTCGCTTTCTCTGTATAAATTGGCAAAAAGACCTCAAACAAGTTGGTCAGCTGACTGCGTAGATAAGCAGTCCGCCCAACACCATGTATGTACATGAATACAGAGATAGGTTCCTCCATATGACCAGAACTCTGATCTTTGAAACATTTACAACTGCATACATGTGTACAAGTATATTTGGTGTAGTGGTTAAGTGTGTGGACTCTAATCTGGGAGAGCCGGGTTTGATTCCCCACTCCTCCACTTGCAGCTGGGGATGTGACTTTGAGTCAGTCACAAGGTCTGGCACAGCTGTTCTTGAAAAAGAGCGGTTTCTTTCAGAGTTCTCTCAGCCCCACCTACCTCACAGGGTGTCTGTTGTGGGGAGGAGAAGGGAAAGGAGTTTGTAAGCCGGTCTTAGACTCCTTTGGGTAGCGAAGGGCAGGGTATAAATCTAGTCTCTTCACTCTCCTCTATATGTTCCAGCTCTGTGCAGCATATATCTGTACACAAGTAGAGGTTCACAGCAGCTATTAGAGGAGAGACCAGCAGACATGTTACTGCCCCCCTCTATAGGCATTCAGTGAATGAATGTACATACATAAGCACCATCGAGTCACAACCAACATATGGTGACCCCAGCAAGGGGCTTTCAAGGCAAGTGGTTTGCCATTGCATTCCTCTGCAGAATCTTCCTTGGTGCTCTCCCATCCAAGCACTACCCCTGCTTAGCTTCCAGGATATGATGAGAGGGGGCGTCTTCCTTCCCGTGAGTGCAGGAACAGGCTTCTTGTGGGGCATGCTGGATGGGGCATGTACCTCTGGCCTTCCACCAAACCAACAGGAAATTTACCCTGGAGATGTTTTTGAACCCTGGCTGGAGACAGAATGGAGCAATAGAAGAGGTAACAAAGACTGAATATAAGCAAACATATTTGCACATGTTTTAGATCAGGGATAGAGGGGTCAGTGTTTCACCAACTGCTACAAACAGCCCCAAATGCTTCCTTTGTTTTTGATGTGTCAAATAGAGACTGCATGCAATGTCTACTTGGGACCAGAGTTCCCTCTAAGCTGAGTTAGTGTGAGCTAGCCGACAGTTTTTTAGCCTCTGGCTCATGCATCTTTGTCTTAGCTCAGGAAGGATGGCTCCGGAGCAAACTAACTGATGCAGCAGCCAAATCGCTCGCTCACAACCTTTAATGCCAGTGGCTCCCAAAGTAGATTTTTTGCTCACAAGACTCCACAGCTTAGAGGGAGCATTGCTTGGGACCAGATTAGAAGATAAAGGTCTCCGGCACAATGAATGGAAATGGGAAATGTATAAGACAATACAGCTCTCATTCACTTCAGTGGGTTGAGAAATGCCCTGGGGACTGTGCCCCTAGAATTCGATACCGGAATTTATCCTCGGGCCACGCAGCTGAAAACACAACACGACACAGCAGCTGGTACATCTGAGTGTGAACACACATGCATTGACTCCGAACGGAAAGGTATTTGTGCTTTGCCTGCTTATATAAAAGCCGTATCTAATTTCCAGCAACTAAAAGGGGGGGGAGTGAAAGAAGTTGAGGGTGAGTAGACTGGTAATTCGTGACATTTCCCCCCATTAATTTTGAATTCATCAGTTCTCTTCCCATGCTATCCCCCCGGGCTGGAGTCCCCATATGAGACTTGTCACAATCTGTATCTGTCAGCTCAGGCAAATGAAAAACCGCCCAATATGTTCCAGACAGCAGGACTTTAACAGAGTGGGTGGATTGGTAAACAGCACTTTGATTGACACTTCAAATATCTCTCATATGCACAGTGGATTTTCTTCAGTTTGGGGCTGAACTCAGGTGCTCAGAAGTAATATGCATTAACTGTTTCGCTTACATGTTAGCAAAGACAGTAATATCTCACTCTAAGCACACGCACATCCGATCCTTAGCGTATTTATTTGAATAGTAATCACACTGGCACATATTTGTCCTGGAAGAATGACATGCCTAGTTCTGGGTGTGATTTCTGCCAGTTTCTCTCACACTGTAGACCACTGCTTTGCCCCCTCGTGCTGTTTCTGAGGGTCTCATGACCCCCGGGAACAAAACTTTGTGGAGTTCAGAGGGTTAGGCCCAGATCGCTTTGTCACTTACTCTCACTCAATTCCTTTATTCAATTCAGCACCACATCACACATGGCTTTTGTTCATGCAAGTCTTATTAGATGACACCCCCCTAATGTAGCCAATCCTCCAAGAGCTTATAGAGCTCTTCTTACAGGGACAACTGTAAGCTCTTGGAGGACTGGCTACATTAGGGGTGTGTTACCTAATATGCAAAGGAGTTCCTGCTACAAAAAGAGCCCTGCTTATAATGTATTTTATTTAAAACATTTGTCTTCCATCTCTCTGCCCAACTGGTGCAGCAGTGAACAAGAGGAAGAGATTGGATTTCTACACCACCCTTCACTACCTGAAGGAATTTGAGAGCGGCTTACAATTGTGTTTCCCTTCCCCTCCCCACAACAGACACCCTGTGATGTAGGTGGGGCTGAGAGAGCTCTTTCACAAACTGCTCCTGAGAGAACAGCTCTGAAACAATTTATAAGTGACCCAAGGTCACACCAGCAACTGCACATGGAGGAGTGGGGAATCAAACCCAACTCTCCCAGATTAGAGTCCACACTTCTAACCACTACGACAAAGTGGCTCAGAAGGCATTAAAATCAACCTTTAAAACAGTAAGGTAAAGGTAAAGGTTTCCCTTCCTCGAAAGCCAGTCGAATCTGACTCTAGGGATGTGGTGCTCATCTCCATTTCCAAGCCAAAGAGCCATCTCTGTCCAAAGACATTTCCATAGTCATGTGGCTGGCATGACTAGATGCCAAGGTGCACGGAACGCTGTTACCTTCCCACCGAACGCTGTTACCTTCCCATCTACTTGCAATTTCTTGCTTTTGAACTGCTAGGTTGGCAGGAGCTGGGACCAGAGATGGGAGCTCACTCTGTCATGTGGCACTCGGTTCTCAAACTGCTGAACTACCAACCTTCTGGTCTGCAGTTCAGCATCTTAACCATTTGAGCCACCACAGCCCCATTTAAAACAGTACATGTATATAAAACCAGCAATTAAAACCAAACAAGAAAGAGGAATAGTGACAGAATGTCAAACAAAGCAAAGAAGTCTTCACCTACTGGTAGAAGACAATGATCGGGGGGGTGGAAACATTTTCCTGGGGAGGGAATTCCATAATTTTGGTGCCACAGCTGAGAAGGCCCTTTCCCATATTGCCCCCCTTTGAGCCTCAGATGATGGGGCACTTAAAGCAAGGCCCATGAAGGTCATAATGGTGGAGTAAGTTTGTATGGGAGTAGGCAGTCCTTAAGGTATGCAGCATAGCCCTTTTGCTGGTCAAAGGGGACCTCTTTCTCTTTTTTTCACCAGGGGAAAATTGGCTTGGATCCAATCCACTGAGCTAAAGCAGGAGAGGAAAGTGAGAAAGTCCCACTCTGAGAACCCCAGGGACGTTTGGATACAAGCTATGGTGGCCAGTGAGGTTTCTACATTGAAAATATTCTCCCGATCTACTGTTTACAGTTTCTCATACAAGTAGGCAGGGTCATGCAACTTCAAAATGGGTTTCTATAAATATTTGGTACCTACAGGGAGAAGTGATTGTGTGACAAATAGAGCAGAAGAACATTGAAGAAGACCTAGAATTAATAATGACCCTGTTTACACACTAAAATTACAATGAATGTTCCGCCTATTGGAGAAAGATTTTTTTCCTGACTCGGAGGTATGATTTTGTGGGCTCGGGGACCTGATCATCTTAACAAAACATACAGCAGAGCAATATTATATATGGTTGTGTGACAGCACATTATTGAAAACTGTTTTGTACAAGATTAGTCCCTTTTTTGTTACGCTTCGGAATGATAAGCTTTATGATAATGTAAATCTCTCTCTCTCTCTCTCTCTCTCTCTCTCTCTCTCTCTCTCTCTCTCTCTCTCTCTCTCTCTCTAAAGTTTCTTCCCCCTCTTTGGCAACCATTTTGGGTTGGCTTGAAGCTTGTGAGAATGCAGGGAATCCACAGAAACTGTTCTTTCAGCCGTCTGATTTCTGCAGCATCCTCCCCAAGACCCTGAAAAATGATGGCTGAAGATTGGGAGGGGGCAGTTTGGATCCAATCCTTTATACCCCAGACATTTTGGACAATAATTATTGTTTGATGTGCCCTCTGCCATTTCCTGACAATGGCTGGGTTCTGTTCCAAATATCATCATGGGAATAAATCCTCTGGATAATTCAAGGCAGGGTGTTGGATTCAACCAGGCTTCTTGTCTAGCCTCATTTATGTCCCCTCCTTATTCCACATGGTTTTTGTCTATGCAAGTCCCACAAACCCCAGCATAGCCTTTTTGGTCATCCTCTCTTTTTCACTAATGGGAAATTTGCTTTGGATTTAATCCAAGATTATCTCAGTGATGACATCTCAATGGTCAAGGACTTTGCTCAGGGAAATTGTCGAATAGTCCCCTTCCAAGTTGGGCTGCCAGCTCTGGGTTGGGAAATTCTTGGAGATTTTGGGGGTGGAGCCTGGGGAGGGGAAAGTTTGGGAGCAGATGCAACCTCAGTGTGGAATTACGCCATAGAGACCAACTTCCTAAACAATCTGTTTCCTCTAGAGGAGCTGATCTCTGTTGTCTGGAGACCGGTGGTAATCCCGGGAGATCCTTGAAGTTGTTAACTGCATCAGTTTGGTATTGTGATTAAGAGCGTGGACAGTAATCTGGGAGAACTGGGTTTGATTCCCCACTCCTCCACACGCAGCTGCTGGAGTGACCTTGGATCAGTCACAGTTCTCTCAGAGCTGTTCTCTCAAGAGCAATTCTTGTAAGAACTCTCTCAGCTCCACCTTGTAAGAACTCTCTCAGCTCCACCTATGTCACAGGGTGTTTGTTGTGGGGAGAGGAAGGGAAAGGGGATTGTAAGCCACTCTGAGACTCCAAGTGGTGGGGCATAAATACAATCTCTTCTTCTTCTTCTCCTTCTCCTTCTCCTTCTGCCATAGAGTCCACCTTCCAAAGCGTGAAGTGAGAGTCAGTTTGGTGTAGTGGTTAAGTGCACGGACTCTTATCTGGGAGAACTGGGTTTGATTCCCCACTCCTCCACTTGCACCTGCTGATGTGACCTTGGGTCAGTCACAAGCTCTGGCACAGCTGTTCTCTCAAGGACAGTTTCTGTCAGAAGTTCTCTCAGCCCCACCTACCTCACAGGGTGTCTGTTGTGGGGAGGGGAAGGGAAAGGAGTTTGTAAGCCACTCTGAGATGCCTTTGGGCAGTGAAGGGCGGGGCATAAATCCAAACTCCTCTTCTTCTTCTTCTTCTTCTTCTTCTTCTTCTTCTTCTTCTTCTTCTTCTTCTTCTTCTTCTTCTTCTTCTTCTTCTTCTTCTTCTTCTTCTTCTTCTTCTTCTTCTTCCTCCTCCTCCTCCTCCTCCTCCTCCTCCTCCTCCTCCTCCTGCTCCTCCTCCTCCTCCTCCTTCTCCTTCTCCTTCTCCTTCTCCTTCTCCTTCTTTTCCCAAGATATTCATACAGCTTCAATTGATTTTTCATTTTCACCAGCTTTTAATTTTTAAGTAAACAGCGGAACATTGGTCAGGACAGTGATACTTAAGGTCTGTTGGCTGGTGATGTTGATCTTTGCTGGTGACGGTGTTCCTTGCTGGTGATAGCAGTGCCTTCATGAAGGGTAGTTAAGAATTTTTGAATTAATTTCAGCAATTCTCAGAAGATAGCACCAAGACGGTACCTACCTTAGTACTGAGGTAGCACAACTTTAGTATCAAAATCGTCACTAATACAAATGACATGACAAAAAAAAAAAAAACTGCTCTAGCATGGCACATCAGCTGATCAGTAATGGTCAAAGTGGGAGCAAAAAGGAAGTGGAATAGTTTCATTTCAAATTCAGTGTGGCCTGTGATCTGTTTGTCATCTTTAATTACATAAACGATTTGATAAGAAGCTTAAACCAGGAGGGCATACTATGAAACCATTGCAGTAAGTTATTAATCATCAGACACAGTATTTAAAAAGTCAACAACATAGTTAGGAAGCCCATACTTTAAAAAAAAAAAATCCACAGATTCTTGTTATATAATGGTATATAGTTCCTAAGTACGGAGGTGGGACATCTTCTAGCCCTGCTTGGTAGGGTTACCAAATCCCCCTTGGCCATCAGTGGGGAATGAGGGGGTAGGGTTGCCAACTCCAGGTTGGAAATTCCTGGAGATTTGGGGACAGAGCCTGGGATAGAAGAGGGACCCCATTGGGGTACAATGCCATAGCATCCACCCTCCAAAGCATTCATTTTCTCCTGGTGGGGAACTGATCTCTGTAGTCTAGAGATGAGCTCTAATTGGGGGTGTCCCACAGGTTATATCTGGAAGCTGGCATCCCTATTGCTTGGGCCAAAGTTGCTTGTTAGTGGAGCTAGGAGAGGCAAGGGAGATCCCAGGCTCAGTAGAGCCTATTTCTAGCAGGCCTTGCCAAGACAGACACGAGCATGAAACATTTTCTTAGAGAGCAATCCTAAGCAGATCTGTTGTTGTTGCTCAGTCACACAGTTGAGTCTTCGAGACTCCATGGACCACATCACACCAAGACCACCTGTCTTCCACCGTCCTCTGGAGTTTGCTCAACTTCATGCTCATTGCATTGATAACACTGTCTAACCATCTAATCCTTTGCCGCCCCCTTCTTCTTTGACCTTCAATCATTCCCACCATCAGGGTCTTCTTCAGTGAGGGCTCCCATCTCATTTGGTGGCCAAAGTATTTGAGCTTCAGCTTCAGTAACTGACTTTCCAGGGAACAGTCAGGGTTGATTCCTTTTAGGAAATCCTATTTTATTTGCTGAGGATAACTCCCAAGGATAAACGTGAGATGGTTTTACGTCAACCTGAGAAAAAAGTGGGATAGCCTCTGATCCTTTGAGCACTACTGAGCATTGATATTATTTATGCAATCATTTATTAAGTGAAATACATCATGACAAACATAAAATAGCAAAAAACCCAGTTCTCCCTACAAGCAAACCAGAGATCCCCTTCAAGTTTGGTGCCTCTAGAATGTGGGGGGAGGGGGGCGTGTGTGGTTGGTCTACTGCCTCATGAACCTCATGAACCAAACCAGTTTATAAGGCGACTAAACATTTATGATGGTTTGTAGTTCGTGAATGGGGCACATCACTGTTAGAAGTGGAGGACTTGGCTCTGTCTCCTGTCTCAGACTTGAGAAGATGGCACCAAAGAGTTTAGACAGACAGAGAGGTCAGGACACACAGAGCATCCTTTCCTTCCTGCTGTCTGATCCTTTCCTTTGAAATAGAATGCTACTCCTAGGGGCAATTTCCTCTGCTTCCGCTCTCCCACTCTCTCTCCCTCTCTCTTCTCTCTCCCATGCATGGAGAAGCTGCTCGATCTCCATCTTGCACCATGGAGGCTGGACATGCGTCAGGCATCCAACACCATCTAGCTAGTTAGAATAGGCAATCTATATCTATTTCTTACCTGCACTCTCAACCACGTATCTCCTTTAATAAATGTTACTTATTAGTTTTAGAACTGACTGCTGACTCCGTGTGACTTTGTAAGTCTATTGCCACACCAAGCCCCAAAGGCCCTTTAAGCCTTTGAGCACTCTGCTATTTTTCTGTGGTTCCCTGGCAGTACCTAGTCCAGAGAATCCAACAATCACGAACCAGGTACCTAACAGCATTTTCCTGGTTAGTGCCCACCCCTCGTCCAGAAAGTTACCACCATTGCAGTCTTAGACTCAAACCATTGCACTCTTAGACTCAAACAAATTCCATCCAAGTTTCCTGGATCCTACTTGCATTTCTTGCAGCTCCTTTGTGACACTGGGGAACATAACTGCAGTCTGGTAACCCAAACCCGGCTTGTTAACATTCGTAATGTCTACATTTGTAATGTCTACTTTGACAATAGGTGTGTGTAGGATTGCCAGCTCTGGTCTGGGGAATTCTTGGAGATTTTTGGGGGTGGAGCCTGAGAAGGGCAGGGCTTGAGAGGGGAGGGACTGCAAAAGCCATATAGTCTGTCTTCAAAAGCAGCCATTTTCTCCAAAGGTACTGATCTTTGTTGCCTGGAGATCAGTTGTAATCCCAGGAGATCTCCAGCCACCACCTGGAGGTTGGCAAGCCTAGGAGTGGGTGAATAGGCTGACAAGCTTATCATGTGGGATATGTTGGGAAAGTGCACTCGGACCTAAATGTGCACTGGGGTGCAGCGATGCAGACAGTTGGGACTGGTTTTTTTTTTTTTTTGTAACATTCAGTGGTTGCTGCTGCTCCACTGTGAGGGGATGACTCATTCTGTTGCTATGACGCGGAGTTGTGCTCTACCCGTCCCGTGGGACATCATGCAACACTTTGCCACTACTTTGTGGGTCTTTGTTTATAGCTGGAGTCGTTGGATGGGAGATAAAAATAAATTCCTATTGCATATGATTCTACATGCACCATAAATATTCGATACTTTCACTCTTTGCTGGAGTTTGCTCCTAAATGGTGGCTCCATTTCACATATCAATCAGCAGACCTGGGCGGCACGGGGGGGGGAGGACATAGGGGAGAACGGCTTCCAGAAATTCACTTTGCATCAAAGCAAAATTAAGCATCCCACTCCTCAGACAGTTGAGTACAGTTTCCTAATAAAAAGAGGGAACCAATCGACCCTCCTGCCAAAATCCCCTTAACATATTAAAGTGAAAATACCCTCGTTAGAGCCGCAGTTTAAATATTCCAATATACATAAGATACAGTTTTTTGGAATGTGGAAACCATGGTGGTAGAACATTCCTTAATAAAATATTCTACCCATGTGACTCTATATATCTTCTCCAATCATTATCTGTAGCCCTTTCTTACTAATACAGATTACCATCTACCACACTAGAAACGAGAGGTATCCTTTTCCACTTGATAAGGACCCCATTTTTAAATGTCCCATTGAGCTATTTGGCCCAAAATAATCACATCACTTCTATAGTGAAATGGGAGACCAATTAACCACCTAAAATGAAACCTTAACATATGGGCATCTGGCCATTATCCAGAATACAAAATGCACGCTCAAGGTCAGGTCGCAATTTAAAATGGATATGCAAGATGTTGGGATTAAACCTCTTGATTTCCGTTGAGTTTAGGATTCCCATTTCTCCCAGCAAAATCAAAAACCTAATGAGATACAAGGCACCCGCCATGTCTCTGGAGATTGCTTGCTTTCAACGGCCCACCGTTTCTTATAATGCATTACTCAGTTTCAGTTCTTTATCTTTTTTTTGAGAAATGAGATTTTGTTTAATTTTCCAAGTCGGGAATTACATTTTCTCATGGTGCCTATTGGGAGAACATTGGTTAGCCAGGAAAGTGCATATTTTAAATTGTCTCAGAGGAAGACAAAGGGGGGGGAATCTGAGAAATCTTCATTACTGTTTGCATGCTTGAGTAGTCTACCAAAGATACGGGAGGGAGGGAGGGAGGGAGGGAGGGAAGAAACCAAGGAGGGTTTGCTGTGGAGGTGAACTAGAAAAAAAGAATTAATTTCTGTTTTTGAGAATGGGAGAGAGAGAGAAAGAGTTCTGTTTTTAAATCATTCAGTTACAAAAAAAAGGCTACCCTCGCACAGAAGGAGTGAACTGCCTGGCTGCTTTACAAAACAGTAATGAAGTGCAGAAGGACCTTATTGAACATTCCATGGTAGAAAGGCTGCTTGTCATGGTCCACAGCAAGAAATGCAAAAATGAAAAAGAAAAAAAAAAGAGTGATGAAAACCTGGAGAAAAGGCGGCAGAGGGCTTACCCGTAATGCCGGAAAACAAATCATTTGCTCAGCAAAAGCTAGACTAATAACAGCATATTTCTGCACAAGCCTCTGCAGTCAGCATGTTTTAAAATATTTGTTTGTCCCGCATAACAGATTCCAGACCCGGGGAAAGATAGGAACTCAGCAGGCTGGGCAATTTCCTAGCACTATTGTTTCCCTGGGAAATAATGGTCTTCTAGCCAGTAGGACTGCCTGCTGCCCATTTAAGGTTGCCAGGTCCCCCCTGACTAGCAATGGGGGATGGGGGGATGTAGGGTTGCCAGATCCAGGTTGGGAAACTCCTGGAGATTTTGGGATGGAGCCTGGGAAGGACAAGGACCTCAGTAGGGTACAACACCATAGAGTCTGCCCTCCAAAGCATCCATGTTCTCCAAGGGAACTGCTCTCTGTAGTCTGGAGATGACCTGTAATTCCAGGTGATCTCTGGGTCCCCTCTGGAGGCTGGCATCTCTATATCCATTGGATCTGACCCCACTGTTGACCATCAGTTGACTATGATCCCATCCAGTTGACTGACATTCTGGTTTTCAATAACACATTAAGAGATAGAGGCCCAATCTGCATCTAGCATTTGCTCTGTTGTTTTATCAAACCCACACTGGAACAGAAAAAGATGCAGCTCAAAACCACATTCAAATATCCCAGGCCAACGCTGTACTGACTGCAGAGTCACCCCTGAATGGCCATAAAACGGCCATAAATCTATGCAGACAGTTCCATAAAACCAAGAGATCAAATGAAGTGAAAGTGGCATGCAGTCTGGACACTGCCATAAAATCTGACAATCAATCAAAGTGGAAGTGGCATGCAATGCAGAGGGGGATTTCTGTTCCAACATGGGTTTGGTAAAACAGTGGAGCAAATGCTAGATGCAGATTGGGCTAGAAGAAGGGGAGAAATCCACTTTTTCTTCAGCACAAAATAGTACAAACAGAGAAGATGTCTAATTTGGCATCAACTATTATGCCAGGGAGACTAAAATTCAGAAGAAGAAGAAGAAGAAGAAGAAGAAGAAGAAGAAGAAGAAGAAGAAGAAGAAGAAGAAGAAGAAGAAGAAGAAGAAGAAGAAGAAGAAGAAGAAGAAGAAGAAGAAGAAGAAGAAGAAGAAGAAGAAGAAGAAGAAGAAGGAGGAGGAGGAGGAGGAGGAGGAGGAGGAGGAGGAGGAGGAGGAGGAGGAGGAGGAGGAGGAGGAGGAGGAGGAGGAGGAGGAGGAGATTGGGTTTATACTCCACCCTTCAATACCCGGCATCTCAGAGCGGTTTACAATCTCCTTTCTCTTCCCCTCCCCACAACAGACACCCTGTGACTGTGAGGTAGATGGGGCTGAGAGCTCTTTTGAGAACAGCTCTTTTGAGAACAGCTCTGGAAGAACTTCTAACTGACCCAGGTCAGATTAGAGTCCACGCTCCTAGCCACTACACCAAACTGGTGCTCAGTTTGGACAGCCGTGCAAACTCACCCCCCCCCTCTCTCTCTCTCTCTCTCTCTCTCTCTCACACACACACACACACAATTGAAGAGCTTTCCTTTTTAACTCCTGAGCCACATTTCAGTTGACACCCACTCTTTTTACAGTGATCAAGGGCAGCTGCAGCTCTGGGAAAGATGCCAAGTGATGTACAGTATCTACTCTTTCTCTGCACTAATAACACAGTGTATTTTTTTTTCCTATTGGCACACAGAAATAAAAGCCAGATATCATCTTAAATTATAACTGTGCAGAAATATGGGTTCATACAGCACCAGAGGAACTAACAGTCTCCTTTGTAGACATCAAGGTGGTGGTGGGGGGAAAAGATTGTCTCTCTTTCCCGCACAAGACTTATAAAAGCTTAATGTTATAATGACAGTGTGCTATACAGAAAGCCCCCAAGTGCTCTCTTGGGGAGTTTAAGACTTTGCTTCGGACTTAAACAGAAGTATTTGCAGAGCGCAGCTCTCTTCCTCTGACCCACCTGGAATGCTTATGAATCATTCATTCACAATCCAGATTGCAGTAGCTAGCAGGCTATGCCTTTAAGCTGTGTGCTGTGAATTGTTACTAGCTCCAGTACTAATCACACAGCAATTTCCCATGACGGTTGCCATCTCCACCCCAGATCCTGCACTTTTAGCAGCAGTTCAACATGTAGAAGTTAGCCAGGGGAGCATCCCTCTGCGCAAGTCAGTGCTGGGTAGGATGGTACAAACGTGTGTATTTATGACAGTCACCACCAGTCATCTGATCTGCAATTTTGCATCATTTGCACGCTCAAAAAGAGGCATCACTTTTAACATGAATTTGACTGTCAAAAGTAATTGTTTTTGTTGAGGAAAGATGAGTGCAACTTCCGAGTGCCAAGAAACCGCAGAAGTTTTGAATCAAGCCATAGTAGTCATATAATTCAGTAACAACATCTGTGGAGAAAGCTTCATGGGAGCCACCAAAGCAGTTGGCCACTTCTCTGTTATGACCACAATCACCAAAGTGTGTGCTCTGAACTCACACATGCTATTAGGTGTGCCACACATCTGCCCAAGCTGCTCAACCATGGAACATAAAAAAAAAACAAAAAAAAACAAGATGTATGTTTTATATTTTCTTTTCAATAGATCCATCTTGGTTTGGGGCTTACATGTCCACAGGACAGCTAATAACAGAAGAAGAAGAAGAAGAAGAAGAAGAAGAGGAAGAGGAAGAGGAAGAGGAAGAGGAAGAGGAAGAGGAAGAGGAAGAGGAAGATGATTTATACCCTGACCTTCACTTGAAGTCTCAGAGTGGTTTACAATCTCCTTTCCCTTCCCTTCCCCTCCCCACAACAGACACCCTGTGAGTAATGCTCCCTCTAAGCTGAGTTAGTGTGAGCTAGCTCACAGTTTTTTAGCCTCCAGCTCGCACACTTTTGTCTTAGCTCAGGAAGGATGGCTCCAAAGCAAACTGATTTATGCAGAAGCAAGATTGCTCACTCACAGTTTTAATGCCAGTAGCTCACAAAGTTGAATGTTTGCTCACAGGACCTCACCTGTGAGGCAGGTGGAGCTCTTTTGAGAGCTGCTCTTGAGAGAACAGTTCTGAGAGAACTGTGACTGACCCATGGTCACTCAGCTGGCTGCATGTGGAAGAGTGGGGAATCGAACCCAGTTCTCCAGATTAGAGACTGCCACTTTCAACCACTATACCAAACTGACTCTCCCTGGCTTGAATCCCTAGTTAGGCCATGGAAGCTTGCTGGGTGATCTTGGGTCAGTCACCCTCTCAGATTGACCTACTTTACAGGGTCGTTGTGAGACTACAGTGAAAGAAGAAGAGAAAAAGAGATTGGATTTGTACCCTGCCCTTCACTGCACAAAGGTGTCTCAGAGCGGCTTACAAACTCCTTTCCCTTCCCCTCCCCAACACAGACACCCTGTGAGGTAGGTGGGGCTGAGAGAGTTCCTGACAGAAACTGCTCTTTTTCGAGAACAGTACTTATCAGAACTATGGCTTGCTCAAGGCCATCCAGCCAGGTGCAGGTGGAGGAGTAGGGAATCAAACCCGGTTCTCCCAGATTAGAGTCCGCGGCCTTAACCACTACACCAAACTGGAGGAGAGAAGAATGATGTAAGCTGCTTTGGATCCCTGCTGGCGAGAAAGGCGGGGCATCAACCAAGTAAATAAAATAATACTCTCTCAGCCGTATTGTATTTGCTGTGCTCTATCAGGACACGCGATACCCATTTATAATCAGAAAATGCATCTAATACAAAACCCCGCAAGCGCGGGCCGAAGTAGACATAATATGCAGTTGAATCTCCTGGGATATTTAAACAGCAGCTACCAAGAGGGAAAGGATCAGGGCGGCTCTGGTGTTGGATCATCCTTTTCTATTTGTGCCGTTTCAAAAAAAAACAAAAAAAACTCCCCTAAAAGAACTTGCAATTTGCCTGGCACGGGGAAATACAAGGAGCCATATGGGCAGATACAGGCTCTTCTCCCTGCTCTGAAGAGCCTAAGAAACGCTGACAGTAGGGAAACAGTGCTGGAGGGAAGGTCAGTTTCCCCTTCTGCCACACTGTAGCCTTAGTCTAGGTCAGCACCCCATTGCCACTTCTATGGCCATCACTGTTAACCTTATGAAAACCGAAACTGCAAAATGTATCTGCAGCTCTCCCACCATCACGCCCAGTCGGATCCTGAGCCTGAAAAGAATAATGCACAAGTCTGCAGTGCTCCTGTTTCTGCAACGAGCCTTCTGCATCTTAGGCCATTGACCTTCTGAGATTTTTTTTTTTTTTTAAAGGAACTAGGTCAAAGTGTACTCCTTCACCCAAAGTGTAATTAACATGTGGAACTCACTGCCACAGGAAGTGGTGGAGGCTACCGGCATAGACAGCTTCAAGAGGGGACTGGAGAAACATATGGAGCAGAGGTCCATCAGTGGTTGTTAGCCACAAGGTACAGACGGGACACTGGCTGTGATCACATGGGCAGTTTGGCCCGGCACAGGCACGCCTCCCCTCTGGATCAAATGGGTGCAGTCAGACTGCCACATCTGTCAGGTGTTCCCTGGCCATACTTATCCCATCATAGTGTCGGCATATCCAGATGGCTTGCAAGATGGCAGCAAGTCATGTAACTATACTGTGCAGATCAGAGCAATCTAGTTTGACAGTTCTGGAGTCATATGATCAAAATCATGTGTCTTGGATTGCATCAGATCTTCCGGAGTCACAGGCCCGTAGCTAACAACTTTTTGCTCAGGGGGCCCATGTTTTTCTCAGGGGGCCCACCACCAATGTTCCCTCTAAGCTGTGGAGTTTTGTGAGCAAAACTTCTACTTTGTGAGCTACTGCCATTAAAGTTGTGAGAAAGCAATTTGGCTGCCGCATAAATTAGTTTGCTCTGGACTGGAGCCCCATCCTTCCTGAGCTAAGACAAAAATCTTTCTTTCCCAAGCTGTGCTCACCTTGGTTTTCCCTCAGCGCTGGCTGAGTGTACAAGAACCGCCCCTCGCAGAGCATGAGGCCAGGCAGAGCCCGCCTGGTGCGGCACCCCCCCCAGAGGGCCCGGCAGCCCCCTCCCCCACCCCCTCACTTTCTTTCCTTCGTGTCAGGCGCAGGAGCTTCACCTGTGGCTGCTGCCGCTGGCCTACCCTGCCCTGTGCCCGGCTTGGCACACGGGGCTCCACCCGGCTCACGCGGGCAGATGCCTGGGCCCCCACAGCCGTTACCTCTTCTCACCTCGACTGCCGGCCTCCCCACGCTTATTGCCACCGCCTATAGTGGACCGCTGGACTTCAGAGTCCCTCTGCAGCACAGCCTAACTCAGCACCAGAGGGCCGCTGTGTCCTGTGAGGCAGCTTTCTCGCACTCCCCCCCCCAGTTCTCTCCCTGAGTGGGTCCTCGCTGCCCCCCCTCCGTGGGTCCCTCGCAGCCAGTGAAGTGGGCAGCAGCGATCTGCCTTGGGTGACCCGCCCTCTCGGCTGCGCCACGTGGGTCCCTGAAGAGAAGCCGATCGGTGCCTGGGGGGGGGTGGCAGCACGCCCGGCTTCCTCTCCAGCTGGCTGGCTGGTTGACCAGCCAGCCTGCTGCAAGCGAGGGGCAAGAAGGGGAATCGGGCAACCGTCCAACGCCTGGAGCCCGCCGAGCGAAGAAGTTCTGCCAGCCCCACTTCCCCCCCCCCACGCTCCTAGCGGCAGCGCTGGCAGGCAGGCAGGCAGCAGAAGTAAGTGGGGCTTCCCCCTTCCGACAACTCCGAGCTGGCCCCCACCACGGCTCTGCCCTCCCCGCCCAGGAGCCAAAGCGGCCGGCTGGCACGGCGTTGAAGGGGCAGCGCCGCTGGGCTGGCGGCGCCCCAATCAATGGGTCCGCAGCGCCGGAGGCAATCCACGGATGGGGTGGCATGGGTCCCACCCGCCGCTTGCCAGTGGTCTGAGCTCCCCAGCACGGTGCAGAGTGTGCTCCCTCCGCGGGCGGCCGGGCGGACTCCTCTCTCCTCAAGGGAGGGAAGGGCAGGGGGGAGGAGGAGAGGAGAGGTGCCAGCGAGCGCAAGAGTCAGCGCAGGGGACGGTCGCCTCTGCCAGTCCCCAGCGAGGGCTGGTGGGAGGGGGTCAGGGGGAGGAGCAGAGGATCGGGGAGGGGGCCCATAAAACCCACGGGGGGGCGGGCCCCCAGGGCCCCATGCAGGCTACGGGCCTGCGGAGTCACTGTGACTCAGCACCATTTCAGCACTGTCCATATCTGTGTTTTGATTGGACTAACGGTGTATATATTGTAACCAGTTCTTAGTGAAGTGTGGCCTATATGGTTACGGTTGCTTTGCGTAGCACTTTGTCAGTGAGTGTTCTGAAGTTGCTACTGTGTATATAGTCTCTGTAAATAAACTGTAAATACTCTGAAAGTATATCAGAGTCCTCTGCTATTTTCTGGCTTCAAACACTGTCACATAGGACTACTTGGAGCCAGGTTAAAAGGGCACCACATCACAAGTGGTGCTTTCGGTTCCCCACACAGTCATTACACATGGCCGTATGTCTGAATGTGGGCGAACACATGCAGCATAGATTTGGCAGTCTGAACCTGCAGATCCATTCTGCTGCTAGGGAGATTTTTTTTAATTGCCCATATGTGCATGTGTGCATGCATGAATTTTGAGCTTTTTTTTTTTTTTGACAACGTGCTCCATGGCTGAGGCACTGCAATAATGTGGATGCTTTACCATGGGATGTCTCTGTGGGTGTGCTGTGTGGCTGATATGCCCCGCAACACTTTTAATCGGTTCAATTAGAGGCGGCACCATATTAAACCAAGCCACCAGTGTGTCCATGGCTACTGTGTCTGGGGCAGTGATGCTCTGTACTCTTGGTGCCTGGGGTTAACAGTGGGAAGGCTTTTGGAGTTGTGACCCTGCTGGTAGACCTCCTGATGGCACCTTGGTTTTGGCCACTGTGTGACAGAGTTTTGGCCTGGATGGGCCATTGGCCTGATCCAACATGGCTTCTTTTATGTTCGCAGAGTGTCACAATTCCTATCAAATCAATTCTGCAACAGGTTAAGAATGTTTAATAGTAAACACGCACACACACTAACACAACAAACCAAAGCACTTTCTGCACATGGAGACAGAACAGCAATGACAATTATTAATACTCATAAAAATTACTTTTGATGAAACAAGCATTTTTTAACTACCCAGGGAAATATTGTGAATTGCAGTGAACCATAATCCATTTGCAATTATTGTACTTAACACTTGTGTTTGAAATGATTTCCATACTGCTTATGCAGCATTTTAAATATGCAACCCTTAAGAGGCTATGATTAAAGACAGGGCTTCTCAGATGCTGAGGTTTCACATCACAACAACTCTCTGAGGTGTATGCAGGATCGGAAATCTTTTTTTTTTTTTCCCCACGCCAGCTTCATCATTCCATTAACACATGTATGTTTCCATTAATAGGAATGCTAATTCTGTTCTGTATTTCTGAGTACCTGGTGTTGTAGTAGTCTACAGGTATTTGGGCCTTCTAGATGTTTCCCATGAAGGCTTTATCTGTGCATGCTGCAAAAGACGGTGGGACATTGGAGTGCATCACTTCAGAAAAAGGAGGAGGAGGAGGAGATTGGATTTATACCCCACCCTTCACTACCCAAAGGAATCTCAAAGTGGTTTACAATCTCCTTCCCCTTCCCCTCCCCACAACAGACACCCTGTGAAGAGGTGGGGCTGAGCCAGTTTGTTGTAGTGGTTAAGTGTGTGGACTCTAATCTGGGAAAACCAGGTTTGATTCCCCACTCCTCCACTTGCACCTGCTGATGTGACCTTGGGCAAGCCATAGTTCTGTCAGAGCTGTGCTCTCAAGGACAGTTCTGGAAAGAGCTCTCCCAGTCCCACCTACTTCACAGGGTTTTGGTTGTGGGGAGGGAAAGGGAAAGGCGTTTGTAAGCCGCTCTGAGACTCCGAGTGAAGGGTGGGTTATAAATCCAATCTCCTCCTCCTCCTCCTCCTCTTCTTCTTCTTCTTTGAGAGTTCTTTTGAGAAATCGTCTTGAATGAACAGCTCTGAAAGGAATTGTGATTGAGCCAGGGTCACACCAGCAGCTGCATGTGGAGGAGTGGGGAATCAAACCCGGTTCTCCCAGATTAGAGTCCACGCTCGTAACCACTACATCAAACTGGGTCTCTCAGGATATGGAATGCAATAGCTCCTTTAAACTGGCTAGAGAGTCTGAGAATTCAGAAAATGCTTATCATCACTAAATGATCAAAGGAAGGATATTGAGGCTTCCAGTATTGTGATGCCTGATCAAGGTATGGGTGAAGGAATTTTCACATTCTGCTGCATTAGAAAGAACTCTGTGCAAGTAGAAAAGCCCCAGAACATGCTCCTGAGGTGAGCTGGACCCTTTGCCCCTAAGTACTAGTTTCCTATAGATAGGAAGGTTATCTCCTAAACATGCCACAGCGTTATCCTGCACCTGTAATTTGATGGGGGACAGCACATTCTGCTGCCTCATCATGCTACGTATTTTGCTCTAAATCATAAAAAGCTGGAAGGATCCTGTGCAGCTATTACCGCAAATACAAGGTGAAGCCCATAAAATGTGTGTAGAAAGAAAGCATCCGATAAGCTGTTCGCAGGCATGACTTCCCTTAGGTTTCTATGCCTCCACGATAAGCAGAGATTCTCTGATCTGCTGGGAATTCCCTCCTTACCATATGACTCTACCAATGCTTACAAGTGTATCTTTGGTACAATCAGACCCCGATCACATGCAGAAGTTGCCATGGGATACTCATGGATGTCGGGCGGAGTTTACAGGTGCGATCAAATGGGCACATCTGGCAAGCATTATGCACCCGTTGCCAACCCGTCGCGCCCAGCTGAAGATCCAGAGTTAAAAGGTACTGGAGAAAGTCCACTATCTAACACTTGCAACAGGCTGCAGATGGACTTCCTCCATCTGATCGCTCCAGCGCACTCCCCTCGCTGTGTTGCAGTGCGCCCGAAACACGGGCAGACGAACTGAAACCCCGATTCCCCACCGTTGTGTCTGATCATATCCGGGCAGGTCAAAGTGCACCGGTGCAAAAAGCCATGCCTCCCGCCCACGTTATCTGGCCCGTGTGACCAGGGCCTCAGTCATTTTATGTGTTTAAAACCCATGACAATTACAAAATGGGGCCATGTGTTCTGGTGACCAGGTAACTGATAGGATGCAACATGTGTGTGTACGCGTGTGAAGTCACGGCTGACTTATAGTGACCTTGTAGGGTTTTCAAGGTAAGAGATTCACAGAGGTGGTTTGCCGTCACCTTCCTGTTCACCTTGCTTGGTGGCCTCCCGTCCAAATACTAACCAGGGTCAACCCTGCTTAGCTTCTGAGATCCTGGGCCATCCAGGTCAGGATATGGAATCTGATAGCTCCTTTAAACTGGCTAGAAAGTCCGAGAATTCAGAAAATGTTTATCATCACTAAATGATCCAAGGAAGGAAACAGAGGTTGCGATCACACATGCCTTTGGATCTGACATAGCTGTGCATGCCTGATGGATCTAAAGGGAATGATCAGACAGCAACATCTGGGAAACATCCCATAGTCATCAGCAAACTGTGCTGCTCCACCACAGAAGCAGAGTTAAAAGACACCGGGAAAGTCTGGTTCTAAATGGGTTCCGATGGGCCACGGACTGACGTTCCCTTGTCTGATCATGCAAGCACGCACTCATGGCATCGGGATGGTCTGATCGGGCCATCCCAAGTTGGTGCCAGTCCCCCCTCCTTGCAGTACATGCATAATTGTACACATCATGGGGAACCGTCAGTGCAGAGGTGCAATTCCTCATTTCTGCACATTGGAAACAAATGGCAAAAAAAGAAGACTTACCCACAGTGTGTCTGATCGCACAGTGACAGGCTGCACCCGCAGCATAAAGGGGATGTGTGATCTCGCAACTGCAGGTCAAATTCCTCTGGACCAGAAAACAGGCTGACACTCAGCACTTTAAGGTGAAATAACGTACAATGTCTCCACTATATTTAACAAAGTTATTTTATGATCACATAAAGAAGACCCATAAGCAAAGCGTCTTCACAATTTCCAATCCACTTTCAGTGTACTTTCCAACTGGATTTTGCCAGTTTACACAGTAAAATCCAGTTGAAAAGTGCACTGAAAGTGGATTGGAAGTGGATTATTTACTGTGTGTGACTGCAGCCTATGGCTATATTGCCAAGCATTACTGTCAAGAGGCAACATGTCTTTACCTGTCTCCCCACTGTACAATATATGAGAAATTTGCCTAGGGTTGCTAGCCTCCAGGTGAGACCTGGAGATCCCCTGGAATTACAGCTCATCTCCAGACCACAGAGATCAGTTCCCCTGGAGAAAATGGGTGCTTTGGAGGGTGGACTCTATGGCATTGTATCCCCCTGAGATGCCTGTCCTGTCTAGGCTCCATCCCCAAATCTCCAGTTTATCAACCTGCATCTGGCAACCCTACATGTCCCCACTGGTGGTGTGGGGGACCTGGCAACCCTAGTGTCTAGGTTTAGTATAGCTACGGGTGGGCCTCTTGGACTAAATGTAGCCCCGAGGCTGCCCAGTTACCTCCCCTGATTCTAGGGAGAAGACTCTTAAAAAAGAAGAAGAAAAATCAGTACAAAAATGTTCTTTTGCAGGATTGGGCATAGGCAAGATTGTACATTTCTAAAGGCCAGCAACATGCCAGGGTTCATAAGTTGCTATCAATTACTTTCAGCGCAGCCAACACATGACATTTAGAAGACGTTTCAGTTCATTGTCCATCTATTAATCAACAACAACAGAAAAAGAAATAGGGAGGGAAATTGTACTATTCTTTGGGGAAAAAACACAAAAAAACTTTGACAAGCTACACTAAGACTTAGGGGCGTTTTTGTTTTCTTTTTTTTGCTTCCTAACTAGGGAAATAGGACTGTGTCCTGGGCTCTAGATATGCTTGACAGATCAGTGACTTGAGCTTTCAGTGAAGCTTAATAACTATAGGGACTGAGTCTCAAAAACTACAAGGGCAATATATTGATGTATCCTTTCTCAGAGGAACTCAGATCAGCTCCTTGACTGGCAGTTTTTTAAAAAATGCTTTCAACTGTAATGAAAAAATAGAAGCTTTGTCTTGTGTTCATAAAACACCTCACTGAATTAGGCCAACCTAAACTGAGTTGATGCGAAGTTGATCTAGCTTATGGGGGGGGGGGCGACAACACCAAAAGAAGCCAACCAAAAATTCTCCATATATTAATAGCTTTTCATTCAAATAATATTTTTGCTAACTAAGACTGAGCAGGACCACACATCTTCACAAACAGAGTGTGATAATTTAATACTTCACCAGCTGAGACTTTCCCCAGGCAGTGGATACATTGACCTATACACCTTGACGTTTCCCCATTATGAAATTAACTTAAATGGTGCAGGGAAATTGTGCTTGTGCAGTTTTGATCCATGTGCAGATGAGGCTTTTTTTCCCCCTGCCCCAGCATTATTTTCATTATATCACTATTTCATCACAACTCATTTTCTAACTGAATTTTGTAACTTTAAAGTGTTGTTCATCTTTCTTGCTCATATAGTTGTAGGCAGGGCTCTTTTTGTAGCAGGAACTCCTTTGCATGTTAGGCAACGCACCGCTATGTAGCCAATCCTCCAAGAGCTTACAGAGCTCTTCTCACAGGGGCTACTGAAAGCTCTTGGAGGATTGGCTACATTAGGGGTGTGTTGCCTAATATGCAAAGGAGTTCCTGCTATAAAAAGAGCCCTGGTTGCAGGAGGTGCAAAGATAATGTTCGGGACACAATCCAGGCAGGATTCTCAAAGGTAAAAACCACCACCTCGAACTGGGCCGAGAAGGAAACCGGCAGCTGATGGATGCTGTTTGGCAAAATACGGGCATAGTGTCAAGATCTCGTTAGTAGGAGGCAAGGTGTGTTTTGCATCAGTGGGGTCATCTCCAAGGGTAGCCCCATGTACAGCTGAGTTACAGTAGTCTAAGTGACTGAGGAAGCCAAAAACATAATTCACCACATGCGGTTTAAATATCTGCTCGAGTCCTGTTTCCATAACCCAGGAAGCAAAAATTGCACCACAGCAACAATAACTGTGAGAACTTGTGGGGAGGAAAATTTCATTTCTGCTGATTCCATTTTCAGTCCTCTTGCTTTGGTTCCACTTGGTTTCTCTCCTTCCATTCTATCTCTACTTCTTTTCACTTCCCTGCAATCTTCTTCCCATCACCCCACCCCAGATCTTTCCTTAAAAAAAACAAACAAAAAAAAACCCTTCCAATCACCTGCCCAGTCTTTCCTGCCCCTGTTTCCTCTTCCCATTCCTTGGTGTTTCCTCCCCAGTTACCTCCCATCCTGACCTGGATTCCCTGTATCATCTTTTGTTACTAGGACCCCGTTCACATGGAGCATTTGCCCCACTGAAGGCACAGGAGCTCTGCGGACTTTCCGTGCATGATCATATGAGCACATCTGGGAGGCGTAGCGCTCCCGTGGCCAACCCGCGGTTTCCCTCTGAAAACGTGGAGTAAAAAACAACTAGGATTGAAGTACTAGTTTCTGGAAACCCCGGGGCAAAGGCTGGCATCTGATCGCGGGAGCACCAGTATCCTGCAGCTTCCGATGCCTGCCCATGTTCTGAGGTTTCCGGATGTTGTAGGTTTCCATGGGATGCGCACCAATGCTGAATAGTGCATGTGCACACACAAGACACCAAAAGCAGCCCACTCCCCCCCACGGCACATGTGCACTTCATAACAGCGCAGATTGTGTGGTCTGCTGTGCTGCTTTTTTGCCGCGCTGCAGCAGCGCGGTGTGATCGGCACACAGAGCTGGAGCGTGGCAACCCGGTGGCCCATGTGATAGGGCTACCGTGCCTTATTTAGCTCTGGGGCGAACTGCCACGCCTCTCCCCCGCGTTTTCTGGCCCATATGACCGGGGCCTAGGAATAATTTTTGATCACTGTAGTGTAGTTTTTATGTATTTCTATAAACAGAGGGATAGATCCAACCAACTTTCCCACTTTTTTTTTTTTTTTTTTAAGGAAGAGTAGTTTCCCATTGACCACCAAAATGTTCTGTTGTGGATCATGAGACCTGCATGGACAAATGCCACATGGCATGGGTACTGAGGGTAAGGAGGGGATTTAGGTGAAACTGAGAAAAACTGGCTGGGTGCAACCCATAAATAGTTTAAGCCCCCATTTAATATTTTTTTAAGTTAGATGATTTTTTTTTTTTTTTTTGCAAATTAAGGGATTTCCCCAGGTTTCACATGAAACTGCCTTATACTGAATCAGACCCTGGGTCCATCAAAGTCAGTATGGTCTACTCAGACTGGCAGCGGCTTCCCAGGGTCTCAGACAAAGGTCTTTCTCATCAACTGCTGCCTGGTCCTTTTAAGTGGAGATGCCCGGGGATTGAACCTGGGGCCTTCTGCATTCCAAGCAGAGCCACAACCTCAGAACCACAACCTCATCTACTGCTAGCCTTAGGTGACACCATTCTGTGAATGTTTTGATCTGTGCTCTGGGGCTAAACTTAGGAATTAGGTAGAATCATAGAGTTGGAGAGGAACATAGAGTCCACCTAGTCCAACCCCCCGCTCAATGCAGGATCAGCCTGAAGCATCCCTGACAAGTGTTCACCCGGCCACTGCTTGGAGACTGCCAGTGAGATAAATGATGCATTATATTCCTCAGTGGCTGAGACATCAAAATGAAATTTTGCTTATGTGGTAACCATGCATTACAGAGGACACATCTAAAGTAAACATTCACATCCAAGCAAAAACCTTCATGTGTTTCAAAGAGAAGCTGAAGTAAGTGGGCCCCCTCACAACCATTCCAATATATTTGGGAAAGTGTGCCTTGCACATGAAAGCTCATACCTTGCATAAGCCTTTGTTGATCTCAAAGGTGCCCCTGGACTCTAAATTTGTTCTACTGCTTCAAACCAACATGGCGGACCATCTGGATCTATCTCCACTGTGCTTCATTAATGTTGAATGCTAGATAACATGAACAAGGGCTTGGATTTCAAGGGAACACTTGAGAGTTTACATACCACAGTTTCTTATGTCCTTTTTTTTTTTTTTTTTACAAAAAGGTGGCACCACCTGTAATGTGTTTGTTTACAGTGACTGCTGATATTTGTTGACAGATTAATAGACAGCAGAGTTGGAAGGCTGTTGATCACAGCCCTATAATTGCTTCACGGCATCATTAACACGTACCGTATTAAGCCCCATGGAAAGATCTTGTTTCATCTGTTTGAGCTAAATCCATTTATGCTGGCATTCAGGGCATGCAAGAGCGAAACAGGAAAGATGAGAAGAAGGAAGGGAGTAAATACGCCTTAGGGAAAATATGCTCTGATGTCATCTATCTTCCTGACATTGAAGTTCACAAAGTGCTGACAGAGATCTTTGAATGTCGCAGCTGTAGATTTAACATTGGATTTTAGAGGGACAGGGGACTGAATGACACCAAACACCACAGTTTGAACCACACTACAATCACACACCTGTGGCCGCCCTCAACCCAAAGGCAGGGTTATGACTTAGAGTTCTAAGAATGCAGACACAATTGTTCACTGCTGAGAGAAAGGTGAATATTTGCCTCTGCTTCTCTGATCTGTCCCCCCACCTCAGTTTTACTGACTTTAATTCCTTGATGGCTATTGAGGACATATATTCATAAATACACGGAAGGCCTTTTAATAAATAACACCCAGTATGTGTCAATATAAGTCAAGAGTCCTCTGGTTTAGAACTGGCCAAAATGAGTATATTAATTTCTGTTTGGCTCAATCTGGTATTTCTGTTGTTGTTGTAGTCGACGAGTCCCAGCAGACTTACAGCAACGCCGTGAGGTTTTCAAGTCAAGAGACTTTGCCACTGCCTGCCTCCTAGGCTGCGGTCACACACACACAAAACAATCCACTTTCAAGCTTGGGCTATCCAGGTCACAGCCAACCTAATATACACATCAGCAGGGCTCTTTTTGTAGCAAAAACTCCTTTGCATATTAGGTGACACACCCCTAATGTAGCCAATCCTCCATGAGCTTACAGTAGCACCTGTAAGAAGAGCTCTGTAAGCTCTTGGAGGATTGGCTACATTAGGGCATGTCGCCTAATATGCAAAGGAGTTCCTGCTACCAAAAGAGCCCTGCACATCAGCATTTCAACACTAAAATGAAGAATTGTTGGGAATACATATGTGAGGACTGAAAGAGTTAGCATACGTAATAAGATTGTATTCATATTTATTTATTTGTTTGTTTGATTGATTGATTTATACCCCACCCTCCCCTCCAAAGCAGATTAATTCCTCACATATGTATTCTCAACAACAAGGACTATACAGCCTCTGCATTTTAGTGTCTTTCTCTTTCAGAATAATAGAATACTGAATGTAATGCAAGCAATATTGGGATGTTTTGCTGCATCTACCTCAAAAAAAGGGGGGGTGTCTGTTAAGTGACCTCCACGCCTGAGAAGAGAGAATGGAGAATATTCAGTTTACTTCCCACAATTAGAAAAGGTATCTTTACATCTGCTATTTTGACATATGTTTTGTTTTACAACTGTTGACCTAATAACCTTAGCTTGGTATTTAGTTTGTCTTTGCACATCTTCATCATGTCACCTGTTAATTTGCTGTTTAGCCCATCTGTAAGTTTGAACCTTACCTACCATTCCAATGTATCTGGCAAAGTGTGCATGTGCATAGAAGCTCATACCTTGAATAAAACTTTGTTGGTCTTAAAGGTGCCCCATTGGACTCTAAATTTGTTCTACTGCTTCAGACCAACACAGCTGACCAACTGGATCTATCAGAAGGGATTATTCCTTTGGTCAAATGCAGCTAACCATAGAATATGTTGAATGCTGCATTCATTTCAGAGATCTACTGTTCACAATATACCCTCAGCTGTCACAGAAATATGGAAATGCCTGATCAGTGTTTATTATTAATTTATCCCCCGGATTCATACACAATGTATCCCCTGGACTCATTTGGTGCTACCAAATTACCCAGTGGTACTCACAAAAATTAAAACTTTGAATTACAGGGGGAAAGCCATGGGTCTTGTAGTTAGGTCTATACAGATGTAAGATATTTCCATCAGTGTGATAGGACATCCTAGCATCCCCCTCCCACTGCAGCCCAAAATGAACCCCAAAGTGATGTCTTTGCTGGGAAAGGATTGTGGGAAGAATCAATGAAAATAGACTCCTTACACAATGAGGAATGGCTTAAAACAAGTAACATGTCTGGAGCCAGCCTCCACCAACCTGTTTGCCTCCTCCCTACCAGTACTAACACCACTAACATCATGCACGGCATGGGAAGAGGCTCCCTAACCTCCTACTCACCTGGGGTGGAGGCAGAGCACACCAAGAGATGGCCAAAGATCAACCCAGATCACAGGCCATTATGCTGCTCCCCAAGCCAGCAGGGCTGGGGGTGCTAGGTGATGACATTATTACCCAGTGCTGCAGAGATAGGTAAGGCTTCAGGAAAGGAGTCACAGTGGCAGCATTCAGGGGCCCCAGCAGGGACAGCAGACCATGACCAGAAGGGTCATTGGAGGAGATCAAGGATCAATGCTCAGAAGGCCACTTCATAAAAACAAGCCCATCACAGAGAAGGGGATGGCAGGGCAAACTGGAGGAGACATCTGACAGGGCCGGTGATCCAACCTTTGGCCTAGGTAGTGGCTCAGGTCATGGGGATGGAGCCAAGGGGCTGGGGCTAACTAGCAGGTGCTGGAAGACCCTGGACAAGCCATAGTTCTGTCAGAGCTGTCCTTGAAGGAGCAGTCCTTGAAAGAGCTCTCTCAGCCCCACCTACCTCACAGGTGTCTGTTGTGGGGAGGGGAAGGGAAAGGAGATTATAAACTACTCTGAGACTCCAAGTGAAGGACGGGGTATAAATCCAATTTCCTCCTCCTCCTCCTCCTCCTCCTCCTCCTCTTAGAACGAGATAGAAGCACGGGTCAAGGAGGAAGCTGAGGGGAGTGGTGGCCTGAACGGAAGGATCATGTTTCCCAAGGAGGTGATGGTAATCTCTGAGTGCTGTAACCCCAGCTCTATCCCTTTCCTCTAGCCTAGAGAGCCCCAAGAACCTGGGATACAAGGGTGGACAGGAAAAAGGTGTGGCCACCTCACATAACATGAACAGAACCAAAACTTCTTGGATAGTAGCATTGTTGCAGAACAAATTAAGGTCACGTAATTTTAGAGAAAGTCCACAACTTCTCAGTTCCTTAATGCCGTCAAATATAAAGGGAGGCTGTGGTCACACGCAGTAAATAACCCACTTTGAATCCACTTTAAGTACACTTTCAAACTGGATTTTACTGTGTGAACTGGCAAAATCCAGTTGGAAAGCACATTGAAAGTGGATTATTTTCTGCGTGTGACCACAGCCAGGATGTCTCTAAACTGTGAATTTTACCCCAACCCCTTCCATTCTTTAGCAGAATTTCTTCTGTAGGATTAAACTCACACAGCATGCCATAAAACATTTATCAGCAGCTTCAAATGACACAAACCACCCACCCATTCAAAAAAAAAAAAATCAGCAGAAACTGCAAGACAAGTAAATGGATGAAACTATCCAATCAGCAACAACTAGAGGGAATTCCTAGTGATGATTCTCAAGAAGGGTTCTGTGGCATTTGATACCTGAAGCAATAATTGTGCACAGTATACACAGCCACATGATTCACCTCAAACCCATGGGTGGAAGTTATAGGTAATACCATGATGCAGGGCTCTTTTTGTAGTGGGAACTCCTTTGCATATTAGGCGACACACCCCTAATGTAGCCAATCCTCCAAGAGCTTGCAGTAGTTCCTGTAAAAAGAGTTCTGTAAGCTCTTGGGGGATTGGCTACATTAGGGGTGTGTTGCCTAATATACAAAGGAGTTGCTACAAAAAGAGCCCTGCCATGATGTATAAAGAATGGCTAGGTCTATGGACATTGCAGCGTACTGGGAGCCAATCAGATGCAACTAGTTTATGAAGTGTGTCCGCTGTCACTTTTTCTGTTCTATACCACCAAACAAGTTTGTGTGTGTGTGTTTGCACTAGAGAAACCCACATTCTTGTAGTGAAGCCATTTGGTAAGCTGTTGCACAAAAATAGTTTGTCACTTGAGTTCCATTTCCATGTCAATGGCTTGTACTAAGTCAGGGGTGGTCTTAGACACAGGACACCTGGGGCAGTGGCCCTGGGCATGCTGTGGGAGAGCCCAGCACCCTGTAGCAAGCTGTCCTATCCATCCCACTACTTTGAGGCTTTGCAGAATAACCAGCAGCCAGGTGGGAAGAAAAAAAAAACAGCTGTCGTGATGGCAAGCCAGCTGGGTGGGCAAAAGGCCGGTGAAAAGACAAGTCAACCTTGGTCTACCCCCAATTAGGGGCCTTTTCTAGAACAATTTTTGTCTCCCAGTCTGCCCCTGGTCAGGGACTGGGAGGAGAAGGAAATGGCCTCTCAAGGACAGCGTCCATCTCCACCTCTTCACAGCCATATCTGCCACTTCTAGCACTCTGAACATGTTGCCATGGAGATCCAGCCCATGACAAGGAGTTGAGCTCCTGAGTGGGCCTCTCTATGCAGCTGTGGTGGGAGGGGCCTGGGGCTGGGGAAGTGGAGGAAGTAACCCCCAAGCATGCAGCCCTCCTCCTTTGCATTGGCTTCAGCTGTGGGGCCTCAGGATCACTGCAGAACTCCAGAATCACTAAGACTGCCCCTGTTTAAAACCTATAGCAGTTGAAGAAAAGCTGAACTGATAGGCAATTTGCGAGGGGGGGGTGGAAGACAAGTGGAGGTAAACTATATTAAAGAACTTTTGAGAACTTACCAGACGTTGATAAAGGGTCTTACAACTTTCAACAAAAAGTAAACAATTCCTTAACAAAATGGCATCCCTAAGAGGGAGGAGAAAGAAAGGCAACCGAAACTGAAGTTCCCTTCCAGAAATGCCAGCCCAGCAAGTTCTGTTCCCAGACAGGACACTACTAGAGACTTCCAAAATGTGCTGACTGAGGCTTTGCACCCTCTGCTGGAAAAAATGACATCATTGCATATGAAATTCGATGCTCAGCAAAGCTAGTTAACTGAAACTACTAAAAAGACTGATAAAATGGAGCAAGAACTTAAAGTAGTAGATGCCAATATACAGAAGTTTAAGAAACAAATGCAGGAGATGGGGAAAAAAAACAGAGTAGTTAATGAGGCCCAACTCTTACAGCTGCAAATCGAAAAGGCAAACTATGTCTTAAGATTTCAGGGTATTCCTGAGGCAAAAGGAGAAGACCTGAGGAGCATTATGTATGATGCATTGGGGCCGGTGACAGATTTAAAAGTGGATCTTCTACAAAATGAAATAGATGTGATCTATAGGTTGTATTCTGACTATATAAGAAAAAATAATCTGCCCAGAAAAGTTGTGGTGAGATTCTCCAGAAGACATGTAAGAGATCAAGTACTGAGAGCAACAAATGAAATCACCCTGAAAACCAAAGACAAAGAAATAAGAGTTTTGAAGGACATTCCATTTGAAATAAGGAAGAAGAGAAAGAAACTTAGAGACTTGGCATTATTTTTACAGAAGAACAATGTCTGCTACAAATGGATTACTCCAGAAGGCCTAATTTTTAAATTTAAAGACAAGAAAGAACAAATTGACTCTGTTACATTAATTTCTCTATCAACATGCCATCCCAGCAGACAAAGAGGATAAAGAAGGAAATGACAGCAATAAGGGAAGTGAAGAAGAAGGAGTACTGGCATCTTCTGATGAGGACTCAGATTCGGAATGGGGGCGGCTGCCCCCAAAATAAGAGAAAGACTGAGGAGTAAAAAAGCAAAGAAAAATGAGTTGTGATTCTCTCTAGATCCTGTTTAAAATGAATTTAAACCAGTTTTCTTTAAGGCTCTTTATACAGTTGTATTTGTTGGTGATTTTAGGTCCTGGTCACAAGAGCGGGATACTGCGCCACTGAAGGGAGGCAAATTAGAGCTGGAGCAAAAAAGATGCATGGTAGCATGATCAGACGGGTCCCCGAGATGTCGCGCAGGTGCCGATAGCCTGCGATCACGTGTCAATGTTGAAGCGCATCAAAGGGTTTCACTTTCACATTCTTGCACATGCACAATCTTACATTTCTTCACATACTGTGGAGGCTTGGAAAAAACAAATCCAATGCGATGGGATGCATGTGCATGCCATATGCACTGGATTAACTCCGCTTCCGCGATTCGATGCTCACTTGCAACCCACATTTTCCAGTTGCTACTACCCTTTCGCTGGTACTTTTTAAATCGGCTTCTTCGGGTCGATGGTACGGGTTGGTGATGGGTGTGCTACGCTTCCCAGATGCTGCCATATGATTGCGCCCATTTGATGCACCCTCAACCCATCCGTTTTGCGGGGCAAATCCTCCCGTGTGACCGGGGCCATAGTCTAAACAGCAACAATTGAATACTCACTTGACGTAGCAATTTTTAATAGTAATTAATTATGAGCTAATTTTACAAGGATTATGTATGACCATCATCTCTTGGGGTTTTAGTGGTTTTCTTTACTTTCTCCTGTAGTATGTAGTTACCCTACACTTTATTCTTTGTAGTTTATAGAAAAAGCAATAAAAAATCCCGTATGGGGGGCTAAAAAAAACAAATAAAACCTATAGCAGTTGTCTGATGTTAGTTGGTGGTGTGGTAGAGAAATGTACAGGCAGGAGAGAATGCAGAAGGTCTGATGGACTTCTTCATCAGCATTCTTATGTCCCATTAGGTGACTGTGATGCACAGTGGCATCCTGTGAAGTCAAAGAGCTTTGAAAGGTGTTATTCTGCTTACACTGAAATCCTGAGAGGCTAAATTATACCCTTCTAATGGGCTTAGAAAGGGGTAACTCTGTTTAGGATTGCATTGGCAAGTTACTTCTGTCTTTACTCTGTTTTGCAGTATGTTCTGGCTTGGAGACAGAAAGACGCTGCTGCACTCTTTTATTTATTTATTTATTTATTTATTTATTTATTTTATTATCTCTATTTCTCTCTTGTGTCTGGCTTTCTTTGCTGGCAGAGTATCTTCCTAAGTCTTTTATTTTATTTTATTTTAAACTAGACATGGAAGGGACTGAAAGACGAAGGGATTTCCTGGGTTGTGTTTTGTCTGCACTCTGCAGAGTGTTTTTTTTGCTATTTTACCTATTTAGTGGCTGAGTTCAGACTGGCAATTTGCCCCGCTATAGCCACATTTCAGCCACGTTTCCCAAACGGATTAAAGGGAGCATTCACACAGGCACATCTGCCTGGCGTTCCCCACCCATAGGCAACCCGTGCTGTTCCGCTTCGCTCCTGGGATTAAAAGATACCTGTTGAAAGCAGTAGCAAATCCCAGAGAGTGCCTTTATCCTGCTGCATTCCACTTCCGGGAAGTGTGAACGCTCAGCCGAAAACCCGGGAGCAACCCGCATTGCGCATAAGGCAGTAGTGATATGATTGGCTGTGCTCTGCTCTACTGCTCAATGCGGTGCCGGCACAATGGGATCCAAATCAGCTATTTGTGTATGAGTGCATGAGCGTTCATGCGCTCATACACACATGCACACATAGCCGATTTGCCAGGAAAAAGTCATTTACAGCCACGCCTCTGGGCCAGCAGTCTGAACACTCCTGTGCACCTCCTCCCAGTATGCTCCCGCATCAGTCAGCACAGTGTGACCAGGAAAACCCAGAACAGTTTGTTCCAGGACTTTTTTGCCACGACTGGCTCCTGCTTCAAACTGCCAGTCTGAGCTCAGCCAGTGTTTCTTTTAACCTATAAGTTCCCCATTAGTTCCTGGAGTATAAGGGTTCTAGGAGGCAATTAGTGTTTTATATCATTGGTGTTTACACTTCTTGGGACTTTGTCTTGTTTATGTAGATAAAGCTAACACTGAATTTGTGGTTAATTGTTACATCTGCTTAGTGTTATGTCTGGGTGGGGAAGAATAGTTAGTAACTGAATGATTGATTGATTTTAGTAGGAAGTCAAAGGGTTTTATTTGGATTGCTTAAGATTGTTTTGCCACCTGGTTTCCATTTTTTATATTTTATATGAATTAGTAAGAATGCTAAATAAGCTTGGTGCAGAGCTGTGTGACTCAGAAAATTGAGAATGGAGAATTGTGATGAGGAAGTTATTTATTCCTCATGTCACTATGTGACATGTTTTCTGATCCTTGTAAGGGATAGGTTTAATTAATTGCAACATTGTTGTATATGTTTTTTTTTTAATTGCAAATTTAACCAATGCATTAATAATAGATTGAACTGATAGAGACTGATAGAGACCCTTCACAGTCTTATATTTAACTACTAGTCTGATACCAATACTTTGCTATGGTATTTAAATATTTAAGAACACACTTTGCCCCTTTTTTACCCCCTTAGGGGTTGTGTTTCTAAGAAATCTCTTTGTAGTGGGGCTTGACATCATGGTAGGAATGCACTCCCCTTATTTTGGGTTTCTTGGTGCAGGGGGTTGACCTGGGCATTGATTTTTTTTTTTCTGTGTAGGACATACTTTTTTAAAAAAAATGCTTTTCATTTATGTTAAATTTTAGAAGTGAGACATAACTACATATTCAAAACAACATCCAAGCAATCAGATATTAAGCAAATTCATATGAACCATTTTTTTTAGAACCCACATTATGAGAAGTTAAATAACCTAATACAGGAAACCACTTTTCTACAAATTTGGGGTATATTTTCATAGTAGGTTAGAGTGTGGCTAAAGACATTGGGGAGGCTGGGCCAGCATTATTGCTAAGTTGTTCCTGCTGGGGTGGCCTCCCTGATGGATTAAAGTGCCCTAGCTCTGCTCCTACACTTGACAAACACCTGTCTGTCTGGTGTAAGGGGGGGCGGGGCTTGTGTTGGAAGGAATCAGGGAGGTTGGACCAGCAACAGCACTAAGGCAAACATGCTAAGCAAGCCTCCCCAATGGCTTTAAGGACTCTGCATCCCTTCCAACACTTGGCAGGCAGTTGTCTGTCAGGTGTAGGAGAGGTAGCATGTCTGAAGGCATTGAGGAGGCTGGCCTAGCAGGATTGCTAAGGTGATGCTGCTTTGGCAGCCTCCCTGATGGCATTTAACATTCTTTCCCTGCTCCTACAGAATGGCACAATATCACATCTAAAAAAGAAAATTATGTTAAAATATTATCATGGAATATGGCAGGATGGATTAACAAGAATGAGGAGGCAAATATAATAGACTACTTCTGGAATGTTGATATAATATTGTTACAAGAAACTTGGTGGACTTTTGATTTTTCTTTTATTTCAGGCTTTAGTGCCTATTTCAAATAGATGGTTCAATTAATAAAATAGGTAATCAATCTGCCATTCTGATTCCTTCATCACTGAAGGTTAGAGTTACTGAAATACCTTCTAAATCTCATTTATTTATGGTTTGGTGTGTGTGTGTTTTTTTTTTTAATTTGCTGTACAGAAAATCATTTTAGCTGATCTTTACCTCCTCCCTGTAACAGGGGACAATTTAAACAGGAATTGGTGGGAACTGATACAACAATTAGTTTACCAGTATGCTGAAGCATTAATTATGATTGCAGGCAGTTATAATGCTTGGATTGGGTACTCCATCAAAGACTACTTTAGACTAACCATAAAAAAACGGGATTCCCTTTGGAATTTTGGATAATCCTTATATGGTCTGAAGCTCTTTAGATGTGGTGATTAACAAAGCTGGTTGTTATCTGATGGACTTTGTCTTGAAATGGGGGTTAGGTATTACTAATGGGTACCTCCTTTTCTACAGAAAGGGTGATTGCACATTTATTAATTCCCAAGGAGCAAGTGGAGTTGATTATTTTATTTTGTCTCCTGATATGTTTTCATTGGTTAAGATGATTTTGGTTGATGCCTATGTTGTGAGTGATCACTTGCTGCTAAATTTAATCCTTCAAATAAAGCAGGGTGATAACACAGGTATTAAATATAATCCTCAGATTGTTATTGGGGATTTTTGGCTATATTCTCTTAGATGGGCAAATGAAATATCAAATAACATAGCTGAGACATATCTTACTTTAGCCTGTGCCCAGTTAAAAGGAGAAATCAAGTTTCCATCCTCTGTTCAAGAGATTGTGGATAAATTAACCAGTTTATTCATGTTATTTCATCCATGTGACACTAAGTTTTTTGGCACTATAAAAATCACTCTCCAAAACTGGTTTAATGAGGATCGTCATACATTGAGGTGTGCAATTCAATATGTTTCCAGCAATTTAGGAAGTACTATACTCAAGAAAATCTGGATAGCTATCTCACTTCGAAGTGAGAGTACAAAAGTCTCATTAGGGAGTCCAAGAGAAGGGTGTAGTTTGAAAGTTGGCATAATTTAATTCATTTGATAGAGACAAGTAATACAGCTTTCTGGTCCTTGATATTTAATGGCCTTTAAAAACTTTGGCCTTTAAGTTTTCATATATCCTCAACAGTTTGGGAAGAATTTTATAGGGGTTTGTACAAGGCCACCTCGGAGGAGCTTGGAAGTTTTAGATTAATGAGGTAGGTTTACCAGCCTGGCCAACAGTAACCAAGAAAGAAGTATGTGGATTGATTCAGTCCCTTCCTTTGGGCAAGGCACCGGGGAATGACTATGTTCCCACCAATTTGTTTAAATCAAATCCAGAGCGGTGGGTGGATAAACTGTCTCTTATATTCATTCAGGTTAATAGGACTGGATAGATTCCCTGCTACTTGGAAAGGTTCAATTATATTACCTATATATAAGAAGGGTGACTGCTGCGATCCAGCAAATTATAGATCAATAAGCCTTCTATCAGTTGTAGGTAAGATGTATGTTAAATATTTATCAATTAAATTGATTTCATGGATGAATGAACACAGTGTTACGTGCTGCAAACAGTCAGGTTTCCGTACCGGGGTCTCAACAATTGACCATTGTCATGTTCTTCAGGTTTTGGTGGGAAACCATTCACATTTTTCTGAGGGCTATTTGGCAGTCACATTTATAGGTTTAAAGTCTGCTTTCAATACTATTTCTCTTGATGGTCTGTGGGGGAAACTACAGCAGATGTGTATTGATTCTCGGTTTTTACTTATGATCTATAATCTCTATTCTGGTTTGCGTACCTCAATCTGGTATGGAGATAAGGGAGAGTTTACAGGGGAAATCCTGTTGAGAGGTGGAGTAAAATAGGGCTGTGTTCTTGCTCCTCAGTTATTTAATTTGTGTATAAATTATTTGAAGAAACACATTTTGGATGTAAGTCATCATTCTCCCACTTTAAGTAATCAGAGTGTACCAGTTTTGTTATATGCAGATGATACAGCTCTTATTGAAGCTGGTTATTGGTCTCAGGAAGATGCTGAAGGTTTATTCTAAGTACTATCAGGATGAGTATGTATAAGAGACACAATTATCCCTCTTTGAGCTGTTTGACATTCATTAGACCTGAAACAAAAGAATAATCTATCTGATATGCAGAGCCTACTTTTATATCTAAAAAGAGTTCTAAGCATATCTCTGATGCCAAGCACCTATATATAAATAAAGTGTAGTATAACTAGGGTTGCATAATAATGATAAAAGTGTTTGGGTGGAATAAAAGGAATCATAGATAGATGATAAATAGATAGATAGATAGATAGATAGATAGATAGATAGATAGATAGATAGATAGATAGATGATAGATAGATAGATAGATAGATAGATAGATAGATAGATAGATAGATAGATAGATAGATAGATAGATAGATAGATAGATAGATATAGATAGATCTCAGACTCACTTTTGACATGTTGCACTTTGGGAGTTGTAGTTCTCAGCTAGCCTTACTGCAACCATAGCAAAGGGGATTAGAATTACAACTCCCAATCTGGGAGTCCCAAGAGGCTGCAGAACATTAGCAGGGTGAGTAATCAGCCAAAGGAGAAGCAGCTTTGGAATTGAAAGGAGTTGGGGGAAAGGAAAGGGGAAAAAATCCTGATGTATCTCCAGTGAAGAAGCTGGTGGCCAGTTCAGTGTGCATGCCCACACAAGCTTATATCTAGAATTAAACTTGGTTGGTCTCAAAGGTTTTGCTGGACTCAAACTTTGTTCTGGAAATCAGTTAAATGCTGGCTTGCAGTAAGCCCCTGGCTCCAGTGCAGGGGTGGAGTGGAGTGAACACCAAGCATTGGGGGGGGACAACAAGGGTTGGGGATGGGTAGGAAGACAACAAGGGTGCAGGAAGTGAATGCCAAATGTTGGGGGGGGGACAGCAAGGATGGAGGTTGAATGCCAAGGATGCGTGTGTGGGGAAGGTCGGGGCACTCGCCCAGAGTCTCTTTCTAGAGCTCATTGTATTTATTCCCACAACAGGCCTTATTTCTAGTGAATGAATAAAGGAAAATAGAACAGATGACGGTGGGGAGCACTAGTCAGATACAGATTGCCTTGATTTAAAAAAATTACTATGGGAAAGTGATCTTTAAAACTATAGCAAAGCACTTGTTTCAGCTAAAGTCCATAGAAATATCAGTGCAGTTCCAACCTGTTATTGTAACCAAACCGCAGAAGAAAGTCTCTCCCCCACACACAAGCTATGGCAGCAGTGAGACAGATTTGTGGTGGCACGTTCCCTCAACCATAGGTGCATAACCTTAGGACAGACAGCTGTTTGGGCGGTCTTGACTGGGACTCATGGCCTCAGCAAACACATTTGATGCTCGTTCATGGTCTCTTGGCTTGATATGTCCTCAGCCATCTGTCAGGATGGCACCCTGCCCTCTAACAAGTTGGCGAGGCTGTGAAGATATGGGAGCCAAGCAAATATGGGTCGAAGTGACAGGCCGCACAAAATATCTGAGTCACGGAGGCCACTGGAAATCCCTTTTTGGACAGAACTGTGAGAAATACGTTTTGTACTTGCTGCAGTCATCTTAATAGTTTCTTCGTCTATTTTTCCCCCTCCATAAGGATCCCCCTTTCTGGAACAAAATTCCTCTCCGGGTTTATGTTAAGACTATCAGAGCAGGGTTTTGTTTTGTTTTTTACATATTAAAATACAATCAGCTGCAGACATGCACACATACACACACTTGTCAATTTGCAGAAGGATCTCTCAAATGCAAGAGAAGAGCATTGTCTTGCTAGTAGGAAGAGTGGCGAAATGGTCATACAGGCACTTTGTTCTGCCACAGATGGTCTGGAATCTACATGGTTGTGCTAGGTCTCAAGTGTTGTTGTTGTTCAGTTGCACAGTCGAGTCCAGCTCTTTGCGACCCCATGGACCACATCACGTCAGGACCTCCTGTCTTCTGCCGTCCTCTGGAGTAAGTGACTAGACCCTAAAGAGGAATTTGCCACTCCTTCCTTCCATCTCTATCACCTCCACAGCACAAATACTGCTCCTTTGACTGTAGCCACTTCCAAAAACTTTTAGAAATATGCCTCTTGTGTCTTCTGGAATCTAAGCTATCAACTACCGCTGAAATATCCTGGATGTCAAGAATTTGGGGGAATCTGATTTGTAGTGACTCAGATCCAGGCAGGAATATTTTGCTCTTTCTCCTTGTACCTTGGAACGCATTGGCTTTTATGTGAATTACTCTGATTTCATGAAAAGGAAAAGTCAGTTAACTTACAATCACACTACTTGTTGTCTAAGGTGACTTCATGTATTCATGTACAGTCATATGAAGCCTATGGAAAAATATCTGTTTGCATCGGGGTTTTGCTTGACAACCCCCTACACATTTAGTAGTCTTATTTTTTTCTCTCCTAGCAGAAGATAAGGGGGGGGAATTAGTTGCTCCCAAGCATCATCCAATTACTAACCATCAGAGCTTTGGGAATGGTTAATGGCCATTTTGGTTGGAGACAGTGAAGTGGCCAGCTTAAGCCTTATCTGCAATCTAATACCTAGAAGTTGACAGAAAGACTTGGGGGTGCAAAAGGCTAGACTGTATCACCCTGAAGATCTCAATCTTTGGCTCACAAGGGGTGGGCAAAAAGAGATAATAAATCCCTTGGCATGGAATGAGAAAGGTCCATTTCAGCTGTTTCCTTCTGGGGATAGCTTGTGGGATGGAGTTCTCACATGGAGCTCCATCCTGGATGGTGGCCATTGTCACCTGGAGGAGGCAAAGAGCTGGCTGCCCAGGTAAAGACACCAAGATAATGGGACACTATAACTTCTAAGTTAAAGAGTCTGCCTTAGAAGAAGATTAGTTAGAGGGTGTAGCAGTGCTTGCAGTTAAGCAGGGCCATTCAGCCGCAATGGGCATTCGAATGTGCATCCCATGGAAAGCAATGGCTTGAGACAGCGTCTGCATTTGGATGTGTTTTATAAATATGGTTCCTGAAAACAAAGATATTTGAGAACAACTCTAATGAACAGAGTCGGGCAAGCAAGCAAGCAAGCAAAGAAGCTTAGAAACAGCAATAACCAGGAGTATTGTCCAAATGAGAGAAACTGAAAGGAGCACAGACTGTAGGGGAGATGTATACATTGGCAGATTTTGATTAACTGGGATCCAAAAGGTCTGAAAGACTGACTTCATGGTTTGACCTTTCTATTCAACGTACACAGCAAGCACAGTGATCTAAGATCGACATGGCTCTTGCCATTACCCCGTTCTGCAATTCCATTTCCTTTCATGGGGGCATTCATAGAAGCCCTCCCTGGTGCGTTACTATTTATTTGACTCGCCAGCTAATTAGCACGGGCTACTACCTAGTCCTTGCAGCACAAAAAGCTTCTTTCTTCAAGGGTTTTGTTTTCGAAACACTTATCCTCTGATCTGGGATTGAATTAATAATACGGCTTTGTTTGTATCTTGTTATGAATTGCCACCCATTCCTGATCTCAGATTAGCAGGCTCACTTTTTGCATTTGTTAAAAAAAAAGTCAGTCTTCAAAAATACAATCTGTCCAAAGCTCACTCATCTTTTTCATGTTGAAACTCATTTTCGGAATACTTTAATCTGCTTTGTAGGTGTTCTACCTAATCCACTCTTGATTTCCTTAATCAGCTTCACCCAGACACTCCCATTTCTCTATCAAAAGTTTACATTTTATAAAACTTAACTTGGGAACAGAAGTCTTTTTAAAGTACTTTTTTTCCCAACTACTAATTTGTATTTCTTACTCTGGGATGTACTTTACCAGTTGTTCACCTGGCATGAGAAGGAAAAGAGGATTGTGCGACCTATACTCCCCTGCCATCAGGGGAAGAATTGGGGGAGATCCTGCTAGTCAGTAGCAGCTGAATAACAACTTGGATCAGGGTCAGGCAGTAGGGGAGGAAGGAGTCTGGACTTGGCCCAGGCCTCCCGAGAAGGTCCAGACATTTTTGCCCTCCAACATCTTTGCTGGGGTGAAGATTGACTCAAAAACTCTGGTAAAAAAGAAGTTAGATGCAGATTCACAAAGCATTGTTTTAGTCGTAAGAGGAATGTTCCGGGAATTCTGGAAGGCAATGCAAGGAAAAGAGGGGAATCTTCTTCTAGTTGCTGTAGATTTTTCGGGTTGTGTGGCCGTGGTCTTGGCATTGTAGGACCTGACATTTTGCCAGTAGCTGTGACTGGCATCCTCAGAGGTATAACACAAAAAGATGAAGTACTCTCTGTGTCAAGGTGAGTAGAAAAATGGTAGGCAGTACTCCATCTTTCTGTGCTATACCTCTGAGAATGCCAGTCACAGCTACTGGCGAAACGTCAGGTCCTACAATGCCAAGACCATGGCCACACAAGCCAGAAAATCTACAGCACCTAATGAACTCCGGTGGTGAAAGCCTTCGACAACATATTGAATCCTCTGCTGTTTAACAGGTCACTTATGGACCTTTGGTGCCATTTTGCATGTGCAAATAAGGGTACATGTGGGGAACACAATACACATTTTCTGGAACTCATGAGGAATTCTGGAGGATAAGAAAACAGGAAGATATGTAATTGCTGTCATGCCGATCTTCTAACTGTTTTAATGGTTTTTATTGTTTGATATTCATTTTGATTGTCTATTGATTTTAATTTATTGTAGTAACCTGCCCTGAGCTTGTTTTCGGGAGGGGCGGGATATAAATATAAATAAATAAATAAATAAATAAATAAATAAATAAATAAATAAATAAATAATCTTGCTAAATTTGTTCTCATTCTCTGCACAAAGGCATGTAAGGCCTGGGTATGCACATGCTCTTGTCCTTCAGCTCTCAGCCTTAGGGTCAGGCCTAGAGCTGGGTTGAAGATTAGCCAGTGGAGAAAGAAGGCCTCTTCAGTCATCAGAAAGCTCCCTTCTAGGGTTGATAGCTCTGAGTTGGGAAATACCTGGAGATCTGGGGGTGGAGCCTGGGGACAGCACGGTTTGGGGAATGGAAAGACATCAACAGGGTATAACGCCATATGGTCCATCTTCCAAAGCAGCCATTTTCTCCGGGCAACTGACCTTGGTCTCTGGGGATTGACTGTAATAGGGGGAGATCTCCAGGTGCCACCTGGAGGCTGGGAACCCTAGATTCCATTCACCTTCTTGTCTGGTTCATTTTTTGCTGTCTGTGTATTTGTTAGCTTTGGGTCCCCATCAGTGAGAAAAGCTGGCTACACATTCCCTAAATAAATAAATAAATAAATAAATAAATAAATACACACACGAGTCAGGGGTTGTGAGACCCATGTGGACAAAAAAAGCTTTGTGGGATAGAGGCATCATGGGAATCACCCCTCCTCCCTCTTTGCCAATGAGGAGGGAAAAAGGGAGGTGCCAACACTCTGTTTATTGACCTGGAGAACTAAAATAGAAGTTGTTGTACATACATTGGAAGAATTTTTATATAGGATCTTTCCTGTGGGAATCCTGTAGGAATGGTACATTGGAATGCATTTCTCAGGCCTGAGGACAGGGGACATATACTGCATAACCAAACACCCTGCCTCAAAGAAGAAGATGCTGTAAGGTTGCCTCCACACTTGAGCAGAGACAGATAGCGTGCGATAGCAGGGTCTCAGCATCCCACAATTGAGAAGGGTACATCTGATCATCAGTCCCCTATTTCCATATATTTATTTCCAACACTATGGTCCCCCACCCCTGGAATTAAACCCAAACAAATGGTGACCATATAAACTAAGCTGGTTATTCCAGTTTGGTCTTGGCATCTGTTAAACACCTTTATTGTGTTGTATGCTAATTTGCTGCTTACCCTCTTCCTATATGTATGGACTGGCAACTTCCATTTCAGTGTATCTGAAGAAGTATGCATGCACATGAAAGCTTATACCTTGAATAAAACTTGAATAAAGGTGCCACAGGACTCAAACTTTGTTCTGCTGCTTCAGACCAACACGGCTGTCCACCTGAATCTATCAGAATAAAAGAGTAATCCTAAAACACCAGTTCTGCTTTGCAAACAAACTCAAGTAATTCAGAATTCTATAATGGAAAAGAGGAGAATTTGGAAACCATCCATAACTGGAGAATTCCTGTAGAATAAATTTAGAGTCCAGTGGCCAACAAAGGTTTATTCAAGGTATGAGCTTTCATGTGTAAGGCACACTTTTCCAAATACATTGGAATGGTAGATGAGTACTAAACTGATACACAGGGACTTAATAGCAAATCACTATGTAACATGATGATGTTTAAGTTATGCAAAATGCAAAACTAAATAAAAAGTTAAGGTTATAAAGTTAACAGTTGTAAAGCAATGCATATATGCCAAAGTAACAGATAAATGTTTAAAGGTGTGTTTTTAAATTGTGGGAAGCAGGGGTCATTTGGAGCAGGAGTGCGCAGGAGCAGAGCTCCGACAGTTAGAAGCACAGGCAGCAAGCCCCGCCCCCAGCTCCCAGCAGGAGCACAAAGCAGCAGGTGTAGCATTCCTCCTGGGCCCAGTTAGGCTACTCTGGGACTGGAATGACAGCCCCCAGAGTGGAACGACAGTCCCTAGGGGTGGAGCCTGAGCGGTGGGTGTTGACTTCTGACACATTTCTGGTGATGCCAGGGGGTGTGGCATATGCAAATAAGTTACGCTAATGACTTATGCTAATGAACTCCTGCATCTCTTTTTCTATAAAATGACCCCTGGTGAGAAGTAACCAGGAGAATTCCTGGTTCACAACTCTGCAGTAGATCTCCAAAGCACCTCCTGAAGCAAACCATGCTTCCCCAGTTCACAAACTATACACCTGCCCACTCCTGCGCACAGAATCATGATTAAGAAACATGGTTTGGCCCCTCTATATTACACTTTGCTTTCCAAAATTGTGTGTGTGTGTGCACGCACATTGTTTGGGGGACAAGTGACATTGTTGTCAGGCAGGCTTCATCTCTGGCATCTCCCCCCACCCTCCCCTTTAGAAATATATATTGTGAATCACTGTAAGAAAGTGACTCTGACAGTTATAGCCATGGTTTATGACCAGGGGAAAACCTGGGGCGAAGGAAGGTGCTGAATTTCAGCTGACACGCTGACATGTTGATGGAAGAATGCTGCCCTGTGGCAGGAAGTAGGAGCATAAGGGTTCCTCTGGAGTCTCTGTTTCGAGGAACAGACATGCAGCTCGCTTTAAGCCAGTTACCAACACAGAAGGTCACTTTGCGTTCTGTATTAAATCCTTTCATTATTTTGTAACTATTCAAGAAACACTTCCTTTACCTACTCGGGGCGGGGAATGCTAATACAACCATTGTCTTTTGATTTCCCAGATGGACTGTTTGTTCTCTAGGTGCCCATTTATCACTGCATTCATTTGTTCATTAAAAAAAAGAAGAACTTCTGCTTTCCTTGACTGGTAATTTCATTGAGAACAGCAGTCTTTGAGCATTTGAAAAGTAGCACTCCTGCCCAAAATTAGATTGCAAATATTTTGTGTGTGCCAATTCGCACACGGCCATTTCGGAACTTCCAAAGCAATCGTGTGAGGCTCTGTGCATGTCATGTGTTTTGATGTCTACTCGTGTGCACACACCAGTGACATCTGGCCAGCTGCCTATCATAATGATAACTGTCACTGGCTGCCCAGGTGTACCCTGTACACTTCATTGCTCAGGATGCACCTGGAGTATTGTACGCAGTTCTGGAGGCCTCACTTCAAAAAGGATATGGGCAGAATGGAGCGGGTGCAGAGTAATGCTCCCTCTGAGCTGTGGAGTCTTGTGAAAAAAAATTCTACTTTGTGAGCTACTGGCATCAAAGTTGTGAGCGAGTGACTTGGCTACTGCATAAATTAGTTTACTATGGAGCCATCCTTCCTGAACTAAGGCAAAAATGTGTGAGCTGGAAGCTAAAAACCTGTAAGCTAGCTCACATTAATTCAGAAAAGAAGAAGAGGAGGAGGAGGAGGAGGAGGATATTGGATTTATACCCCGCCCTTCACTACCCAAAGGTGTCTCAGAGTGGCTTACAAACTCCTTTCCCTCCCCCTCCCTACAACAGACACCCTGTGAGGTAGGTGGGGCTGAGAGAACTCTGACAGAAACTGTTCTTGTTTAAGAACAGCTGTGCCAGAGCTTGTGACTGCCCCAAGGTCACATCAGCAGGTGCAAGTGGAGGAGTGGGGAATCAAACCCGGTCCTCCCAGATTAGAGTCTGTGCACTCACCCACTACACCAAACTGGCTTAGAGGGAACACCGGTGCAGAGGAGCGTGACAAGGATGATCAGGGGCCTGGAGACCAAGCCCTGTGAGGAAAGGCTGAGGGACTTGGAAATGTTCAGTCGGGAGAAGGGGAGGGGGGTATGATTGTTCTCTTTCAGTATTTGAAGGGCTGTCACTTAGAGGAGGGCAGGGAGCCGTTCCTGTTGGCAGCAGAGGAGAGGACTCACAAGGGTCCTGTGAGCTACTTAGTAGAGTAAGTTTATTGTATATGGCCTTGGGCCTTTACTATCCATTTGCAATAAAATCAGAAATATACAAACGGAATGTAAAACGTAAAGACTTAAAATCTATACATCCCTAAAATCTAACAGTTTCAATCGGTCAGTTATTTATGTATTTTCTTACCAGGTTTGCTCTGATCTTCTTTGCTGCCAGAGCAAAAAGAGTGCCATCCTATTAGATATAAAAGGGTTGGTGTTTGGTAGCAGATAAGCTAATTTATCGGAGTCAGACAAGGAATAAACACTAGATAAAATGTTGGCAAGATTCCCACCCCAGGCTCCAAGTATAGAAGACAATTTAAAACATTAATGGGGAATACCGAACTTCTGCAGGTACTCAGTATCAGAAGTCTAACTTTAAACCAAATTACTCTGTATGGAGTAATCTATTTGCCTTTGGTGGTATATCAATATGAGTAACAATGGTGATAACAATAATAATGTGAGGTCATAACCAATGCTTCCTCTAAGCTGTGGAGTCTTGTGAGCAAAAATTCTACTTTGTGAGCTACTGGCATTAAAGTTGTGAGCAAGCGACCTGGCCACTGCATAAATCAGTTTGCTCTGGAGCCATCCTTCCTAAGCGAAGACAAAAATGGGTGAGCCGGAGGCTAAAAGACTGTGAGCTAGCTTGCACTCACTCAGCTTAGAGGAAACATTGGTTATAACAATTATAATAAAAATTCCTTGTGTTCTTCTCTTTGGGGTCAAGGAATAATAATTCTATGAGTTCCACATTTCTGCTGTAATCCAAGTTGCAACCATCTTTAACAAGTTGCAACCCGTGTGTGAGGCTTGGATCTCCCCCAAATTTTCATGATGGAAGGGATTTACATCAGCAGAATAGGACCTCCTTGACTCCTGGCCTACACTGTAGCAAAAGAATGTCCCCAGAAATGATGATCCTGGAGGATGGGGGATCAAAACTTGAGGGGAAATTGGAGGTCTGCCAGGATGGGGGGAAATCAGCAAAAATCACATCCCTCCCAAGCCATGGAAAACTAGCATTGCCAGGTCCCCCCATGACCATTTGCAGGGGAACAGTCGGTATGGTACCCAGATCCAGGTTGGGAACCTCCTGGAGATCTGGGGGCGGAGCCTGGGGAGGACAGGCATCTCAGTGGGGTGCAATGCCAGAGAGTCCATCTTCCAAAGCATTCATGTTCTCCAGGGGAACTGATCTCTGTATTCTGTAGACGAGCTGTAATTCCAGGGGATCCCCAGGCCCCACCTGGAGGCTGGCATCCATGTGGAAAACTTCTTACGGATCCACCCTTGTGTCTCCATCCACACAGGCTCAATGGGGCTGTTTTTAAAACATATACATATTCCTAGTACAGAAACTTGTTGGAGAGTATCCGGATTTTTAATTTTTTAAAAAGAAATAAATAAAACCAATGAGTTCAGTAAATACAGTCCTCCAAGTGCTCTGCCAGAACATATCTCATTCCATTTAGCAAAACTTTTGCAGATGAAGCACTTAAGAGTCAAACCACCATTCTGATATTTGTCACAGAAACTTTTTTAATAAGCAACTTGTCTTGCATATAATACATTTGGAACAACACGGCTGCTGATATTTAGGCATGATGAATGTCAAAACATTGCTAAAGAGACTCTGATATTATTGTGTATCAACATATTTTAATAATGCAAACATATTAACTCCTTTTATTAAAAATATGTTATTATTGGACTATATTAAAAGTTTAATATGTTTTAATATATTTTGGGTAAAGCTTTGGAACAGGATATTTTAAATGTACAGATGGTGATTTATAGATCTCATATACACCGTTTTTGAGGATCTCTAAAACGTTTCGCTTCAAGCAGTGTAGGGATATCGGACGCCAGCTCCTATTCAGATATTTCTAAAGCACACAAAAGTCTTCTTGGCATCAAAGGGACCCAGCGGTACCTTCTTGTCCACCTGCATTTTGAGCCAGAACAGCTATTAACAACTTTCATCTACTTTGGAAATCCCTCAATTCAGCTGAGATGAATATGTCATCTAGAAGAGGATTGCAGTATTTGTGCTAGGGTTGCCAGGCAGTGGATTACAACTAGCAGGAGGGCTAGGGATCGGGATTAAGGGTGTCTCTGCATTGCTGCCTGCAGCATCAGTCTCTTCAAGTTACAAAAAAACACAGAAGTTACATGGGTAGCTCTAGGAATTACCATAGAGTTTCGGCAATTCCTGGAGCTACCATGTAACTTCTCCCCCCTCCCCCCTTTTTTAATGGGAGGTGATGTACCGTCACAGTCATGTCACAGGGTTCTCTCTCTCTCTCTCTCTCTCTCTCTCTCTCTCTCTATCCCACTGTTGCTCAGAGCAGCAGCAGACAGTGGGAGCAGGTGGGGGATTGCAGGAGGAGGAGGAGGAGGAGGAGGAGATTGGATTTATGCCCTGCCCTTCACTATCCGAAGGAGTCTCAGAGTGGCTCACAAACTCCTTTCCCTTCCTCTCCCCACAACAGACACCCTGTGAAGTTGGTGGGGCTGCGAGAGCTCTGAGAACTGCTCTTGCGAGAACAACTCTGAGAGAACTTGTGACTGACCCAAGGTCTGTCACCCCAGCAGTATACCCTGCATCAGAGGGCAGCTTGTCTGTCTGTTTGTCATCATCGTCATCCATCCATCATCCATCTATCCATCTGTCCATCTGTCCATCTGTCCATTTATCCATCTATCCATCTATCTATCTATCATCTATTATCTATCTATCTGCCTTTGGTGTCAGGGAATGTTCTAGTTCCTCTCAGCAAAATAAAATAATTTTTTTAAAAATGGTGTCTCCCTCCATTGGGATTACAATGATCAGCAGTCTTCCCTGTACCTTTTTGACACCAAGTAAGATTTAAAAGGCAGAGCACAGGAATTACTTGATATTGACAATTCTTGAGAAAAATATAAGGTAGGGTGAAAGGTGGAGTATAGATCCAATCTCCTCCTCCTCCTCTTCTTCTTCTAAATCCATTGAAGTCCATGAGATTAGAATGGTGCAACTCTGTTTGGGACTGTATTTTCAGTTGCTATTGATAGATCTTTAAATTCCTTTTGAGAAAATTGGGTTTTTTTGGGGGGAGGGGGAATCTCCTGAATGCCAATTTTCATTAATATTCATACTTGACATTTTTTAAAAAAATACAAATGTCTGATGGTAACTCTGATGGTGAACACTGGACTTACTTGGAAGCTTATCAGGTATTCTTTAGTGGGAAGACAATGAACTGGAACTCACAGTTCTGTTCCACTAACCAGGGCTATTTTGGGGCAGGAACACACAAGAATGGAGTTCTGGCTGGCTCCCAAGTTGGCCACGCCCACCAGGAACTCATTAGCATAATAGGCCACACCCAACAGCAGAAGCTCATTAGGACTGGCTACATTAGGGCTGTGTGGCCTAACATGCAAAGGAGTTCCTCTACAAAAAAAGCCCTGGGTTTTGACAACAAACAAGGTAAACAGAATAAGAAGCAAAATGTGGGTGTGGCTGGATGACCACACTTCTGGTAACATGGGGTGTGTGGCCTAATATGCTAATAGACTCTGCTGTCAGGGGTGTGGCCTAATATGCTAATGAGTACTTGCTGAGCCTTTTCTACCAAAAAAGCCCTGCCACTAACAGTGGTCCCTTTCTTCAGTACAGCTTTTTCAGGCCTGCTGATTGTCACAGCAAGGGAAATTGTGTGTCTGTGGGCATGTGTGCATGCGTGTGTGCACATGTGGTCCATCTGAACTGGGGAGGGGGGGCTCCATCTGAACCTGGAACTGACATCACTTCTGAATATCGATCTAGAAGTTATCCACATCTCTGTGCTAAAGACCATAGAGATTTGGGGGTTCCTAGTATGTTGCCTGTCACTTCTAGGTTCGGACACAATTCCCCTCCACTTTTCCATGCTTCAATGATCAGCATCAGAGGACAAGTGAGTGGATTAGTGGGGAAACACCCATTGGGTCAGGCAGATAGTATCCCTACTCCAGTACTTTGTGCTGGAGGAAGGAGCCACCATTAGTTAAATAGATTTATGGGATCCATTAATTGTTGGAAAGGTTTCCCTGAAAGATAGCTTACCCATCACTACTAACCTTTTCCCTGGGGAAGCTGAATGATAGTATTCAGTGTTTGTTCTGAAGAATGCTTCCTGTTCATTTGGAGCAATGAGGAGGCCCATGCTCTACAGAAATAGGCTGGGAAGCTTAGAACTAGGGTTGCCAGCCGTGGGGTGGGAAATGCCGGCATTCAAGGGGACCTCAGCAGGGTTAAGGCGCTGAGCTGCTGAGGTTAAGATGCTGAGCTGCAGACTGGAAGGTCTGTAGTTCAGCAGTTCGAGATTCTAGTGCCATGTAATGGAGTGAGCTCCCATCTCTGGCCCTAGCTCCTGCCAACCTAGCAGTTCAAAAGCAAGAAATTGCAAGTAGAAAAATAGGTACTGCTTTGGTGGGAAGGTAACAGTGTTCCATGTGCCTCAGTGTTTAGTTGTGATGGCCACTTGACCACGGAAACTTCTTTGGACAGCGCTGGTTCTTTGGCTTGGAAACGGAGATGAGCACTGCCCCCTAGAGTCAGATTCGACTGGCTTTCGAGTGAGGAAAACCTTTACCTTTACAGCAGGGTATAATGCCATAGAGTCCACCTTCCAAAGCAGCCATTTTCTCCAGGGGAATTGATCTCTATAGTCTGGAGATCAGCTGTAATAATGCGAGATTTCTAGGCTGTTCCTGGAGGTTGGCAAGCCTATTTAGAACAGAGTCTTTTAAAATGCACAGAACTTAGGAAGACAAATATGGCTTTCTTGATGGACAATTTAGTGTGGGAAAGTTTCCCCGAAGGAAAACAGATATTTTTTTAAAGTGTTTTTAAAATGTCTAGTTACTGTCTAAATGGAAGGCTCGTCTCTCCCCCCCCCCTTGCCTTATTCAACTCTATTCAGTGGGTTCCATTCTAGCAACAAGGGGGAAAAAACGCACTTTAATTTTCTGGATAATTTAATAAAGAAATGCCACTACAAGATATTACATTAAGGATATTTGATTCTCAGCTTCTCAGGAGGGAAAAAAAGTACTTCTTTTGAATTTCTTTTGTTAAGCTAATGCAGGAATTTAATTTTGTTTCCACTGCTAGCCTAATTGCCCAGTATCGATAGGTCTTTTGTAAGCACAATTGTTCTTCTGAGAAGCGGCGCACCCAGAATTCCAATACGAGGCTTTTTTTTTTTTTTTTAATACAAATGAATTGCAAATTTGCCTTTAAAAAAATGCTGTCTTGGACATTTGTATTGTCTCCCTTGATCTTTTTAACCTAACTTTACGAGTCCATTACTCTTACAGTGCTGAAATGTTTAGTCTCTCCCCCCCCCAATTTGGATTTATTGGCTCAATTTACAGTCTAACTATTCAAATCACTAGAAACCTGGCAGTAGACAAGATGGAGAATAGTTATCCTGGCTGGCCAGTGAGCAAATGAACTAGCAGCCTTAAACTGGAGGAAGGTAGATTTGAAATGACATGTTGGGGGGGGGATCTTATTTGCAGCACAGTTCAACAAAGAGTTAATAATCAGTCTGAAGGGTTGCCAGCCTCCAGGTGGGACCTGCAGCTCTCCTGCTATTATAACTCATCTCCAGGGGATAGAGATCAGTTTCCCTGGATAAAATGGCTGCTTTGGAGGGTGGACTCTAGGTTTGTTTGTTTGTTTGTTTATTTTTCACATTTATATCCCGCCCATCCCATAAACGGGCTCAGGGTGGGTCACAGCATTTCAACAAGTACAATTAAAATTTAAAACACATTAAAACATATAAAAACAGTAGTCACACTTGCCATAGGGAGAATCCAGCCCATTGATGTAACTAAGTATGGCCAGTTATCAGTGGGTGGGAGACCGCAACCTTGGGGGGGGCATATGTGGACGCCCGCTGCCTCAGTCAAAGGCCTGGTGGAATAGCCCCATCTTGCAGGCCCTGCAGAATCAAATAAGATCCCGCTGGGCCCTGATCTCAGTAGGGAGCATGTTTCACCAGGTGGGGTCCAGGGCGGAAAAAGCCCAGGCCCTGGTCGAGGCTAGGCGGACGTCCTTGTCGAGGTAAGGCGGAAGTGGCAGGCATGAAGGGGACCAGGAGAGAGTGCGAGTATCCAATAAATACTGGAGGCTTTGGCTATGTGCAAACTATATACATTTATTTACACACCACAGCCATCATCAAACAGAGTGTCAAAGTGCTCTGCTGCAATCATACGTAAGAGAAGAGGGAACTGTACATCACTCACTGTACATTTATACAAACACCAGCCAATCAGGCTTCAGTGCTGAGTCACTGTGATGGCAGTGGCAAGACTGTCCTGAACCAGTTGTAGCCAGCTCTTACTGAGGTTCCTAGCTGACAGCTTCATGTCACTAGATCAAACACATCTAGACAGACTTATATGAACATGTGGATCTCAACAATCCTTTGGGCCAGGGATCACCAGGAGATGTTGACTCTCAGAGTGTAACACTCTCCGAGGCATATGTGGGAAGAGGCGGTTCGTTTAGGTATGTTGGTTGTACCCTGCTGTGGTCTCTCCCCTCCCCTCCCCTCCCCAAACCCCACCTTTCCCAGGCTCCTCTCCCAAAATCCCCAGGTATTTCCTATTCCAGAACTGTAAACCCTATCAATATGTCATTGCTGGAGTAAGTAAAGAACTGGGCAATCCTGTGCTGATGGGCTTAGAAAAGTGTTACTCTGCTCAGGGCTGCATTGTAAATGGTTATGACAGATGTTTCAGGTAACTAATCATATTGTCGGGTTCACACGTGCATGTTAAGACCATAAGAGCATAAGAGAAGCTAATGTTGGATCAGGCCAATGGCCCATCCAGTCCAACACTCTGTCACACAGTGGCCAAAAATACCAGGTGCCATCAGGAGGTCCAGCAGTGGGGCCAGGACACTAGAAGCCCTCCCACTGTTGAACCCCCCTCCAAGCATTAACTGACTGTAGTATTGGGTGTTAGCTTGCATGTGTGAAGGACCCAATTACTATAGACAGACATTTCAGATTACAATCTGTTACATGGGAATTCCAGAATTTAGGTGTCCAAAAATCGCCCATCACCACATCAGAACTTGGCTAAGGAATTAAAGGCTCGGAGGTCACTGCTGAGAAAAGAAAGATTTCCAGCTCTGAAGGAGATATGAAGGTTGAAAAGACGGTTTGCTAGACTGCAATTAAACTGGACACTACTGGAAGAAAGGGACAAAAGAATCACAGAAAAAGAGGTACAAAAATACAAAAATATACAACTGAACATTTACTAAGTAATAATCAAATTGCTTCTTTGTATAAATATTGTGTATACATTTTCGTAAAGGGTGCAACAATTACAAGTCACATAATGTACATGCCAATAGTAGGTAGAAGAAAAGGATAGCCAGTTTGGTGTAGTGGTTAAGTGCATGGACTCTAATCTGGGAGAACTGGGTTTGATTCCCTATGCCTCCATTTGCAGCTGCTGGAGGACCTTGGGCAAGCCATAGTTCTGTCAGAGCTGTTCTTGGAAACGAGCAGTTTCTATTAGAGCTCTCTCAGCCCCACCTACCTCACAGGTTGTCTGTTGTGGGGCTGAGAGAGCTCTAATAGAAGGGGAAAGGAGTTTGTAAGCTGCTCTAAGACTCTGACTCTGAGATTATTCTTTTTCTTAAGAAAATGGTGGTTGAACTGGCCTGGGCTGGGTTGGAATTTCATTCTAGGGTGGGGAAGGGCATATGCATGAAAATCTGAAATGTGGGGAAGAACTAACATTAAGTCATGCTCAGAAAGGGAAGTACTGCTTAAAACAGGTTGAAAATAAACTCCGTTCATTTTCCCCGCATGGGCAGTGGGAAGTTCTGGATTAAACGGGGGCATCTCAGTGGCATCATGTCCAGTTTGTGCTTGACTAGGCACAAAAATATAAACTTCACCTTTTTTTGGTTTAAGGGGAGAAACTGAGGGTGACGCATCTGTTTGGATGATCCTCTGTGGCCATGGGGGGAGGGGGCGGGAGGAGGCACCTAGTTCTACTTTCAAAATGACACATGATCATGTTGTTCCCACAGACCTTCGGTTTGCCAACCTCCACATGGCAGCTGGAGATCTAGTGGGATCATGACTGATCTCTGGGTGACAGAGATCAGTTCCTTTTGAGAAAATGGCCACTTTGCAAGTTGGACTCTGTAGTATTGTACCCCCTGAAGCCCCTCCCCTCCCCAAGCCCCACCCTCCTCAGGCTCCACCCCCAAATTATCCAGGTATTTCAGAACCCAGAGCTGGCAGCCCCAGCCCTTCCCCCTTAAAGGGCTTTGTCCCCTTTCTGTGCTGTAGGGTTACAGCATGGCTCTCTTGGGGAAAAGGGAAAGTGAGCAAAAAGAAGAGTTTCAAGGCCACGTGGAGAAGCTGGGTCCAGAAAAGGTGGTGGCAGTGAGTGGCATGGACAGGATGGTGGTGGATGCTTCTCCCACCTATTCCCAGCAGGAACAAAACTAGGAACATGGGTATCAATTTCCTCCTTGTTCCCCCCCCACCCTGAAGACCCAATATCTCTCTAGCACTGAACTGAATAGTGGAACCCTGATAGCTTCCAGTTGGTACCATTAATTGCGGCGGGTGAGGTAATTATTTCATTACATTCCTTTGGTCAGCACCAAAGCAGTTTTAATTCCATCCTGTTCATAACGTAAAATGATACCGAGAACGGAATTACAAATAAAAATGATGCCTGAGGCTCTGAAACCCATATGCCACAAGTATGAGAGGAAGGAAACATTTCAAAGGATCGACAAAGTATGCTTTTGCCATCTATTTCTTCTTATTCTTATTAAAGGTGCCACCGGACTCTAAATTTGTTCTTTTGCTTTCACTGATATTCAGCATCGTTCTTCCTCTCAGACATTACAGGGAGTTACTGTGGTGGGAGCCAGGGGTATAGTGTGACTGCTTAAGCGGGGAGTGTACCTCAAAACTTTCTGCTGTATTGTGGCTCAAAAACAAAACAGGATGTGTCATTCCTTAGGAGAGGGGTTGGTGCCAGTGAGAGAAAACTTTGAGGTTCAGGGTAGGGTTTCCTTGCATGAAAATGAACATAGAAATACTATGGTAATACATGCTTGTTCAAGTTCCTAGTTCAGGGCTGTCTCAGCCTCCAGGGGTGCTTTAGCTGGGCAGCTGTCCCAGGATAGATCCTCAAGTGGAGGGGGGATTCTTTCCATCCAGTTGCCACACTCTGCTTTGCCAATAACCGATTCCCACCTGCCAGGGAATGGGTCCTTGGCTGCTTCTGGGCCCACCTATTAAATGCTTCCCCAAGGAAGGCCAAGCGTGGGATCAGCCAGTCTTCCCTCCCCAAACCAGTCCTGTGGAGTGACAGGCCCCTGGACCAATGGATCCATGCCTTGGATAGGTGAGCCCACTGGCCTCCCCTCTGGGCTTCTTTAAGGAGCTGGATGCCCCACCAGATCTCCCCTAAAAAGGTCAGTGCTGCCTGCTCACCCTGCCCCTTTGTCAGAGCTCAGTGCCAGGGTGATCTCTAACAGGAACTCAGGTGGGCTGGCTTCTGTTATTGAGCATGCCGTGGAGAGCCAGCTGGTCTCCTTCAGGTTGATTGACTCTTGTGTAGACTCCATCAAGGCCATGCCATTCTGTGACCTGACCGGTGACTTCCTGAATTTTGGGGCTTGCCAGCACAGCATGCCTTCTCTGGAGCTTGTGGTCTCCTGAAATCAGTGTGAGGGTGGAGGCGCTGACTCTGGCCAATGCTCCTTGGTTTCCAGTTTGATTTGGGAAAATCCATCACCTCTGCTTGATCTGCCTGCTGGCCGCAGTCTGTCCTGCTTGCAGGCCCAATGTTCCCTCGAAGCTGAGTTAGTGTGAGCTAGCTCACAGTTTTTTAGCCTCCAGCCCACACATCTTTGGCTGCGGTCGCACACACTAAATAATCCACTTTCAATCTGCTTTCAAACTGGATTTTTACATCCAGTTGGCAAGTGCACTGAAAGTGGATTGGAAGTGGATTATTCAGTGTGTGTGTGACCACAGCCCCTGTCTTAGCTCAGGAAGGATGGCTCCAGAGCAGTGCTCCCTCTAAGCTGTGGAGTCTTGTGAGCAAAATTTCTACTTTGTGAGCTACCGACATTAAAGTGGTGAGTAAGCGATTTGGCTACTGCATCAATTAGTTTGCTCTGGAGCCATCCTTCCTGAGCTAAGACACAAATGTGTGAGCCGGAGGCTAAAACATTGTGAGCTAGCTCACACTAACTCAGCTTAGAGGGAACACTGTTCCAGAGCAAACTAATTTATGCAGGAGACAAATCACTTGCTCACAACTTTAATGCCAGTAGCTCACAAAATAGATTTTTTTGCTTAGAGGGAGCATTGCTTGCTGCTGGTAAAATAAGAGCAGCACAATAATTTTAAAAAAGAGGGCTGTCCATGATTGGTAGTTCACCAGTCAAGTTGGCAGTTCAGCTCCTTACGTCTTAACAAGAATGGTGGGGTATTAATTAGGGAAATGAATAAAAACAGTACACCTGGTAGTACAAAGACATGACTGTGTAGTGCTGACATTCTGTGGTGGAAGCTAGGTTGGACTTGACTATCTAGCTCTGCTGGTGAGCTCCTAAAGATGTCTGCAGTTGGAACCATAGATTATGGGGACCTTGGTCTGATCAATACAACAAATTAATATGTTTAAAAAAATACATTCAGAGGAGGAAGAGGAGGAGGAGGAGATTGGATTTATACCCCACCCTTACCCAAAGGAGTTTCAGAGCAATTTACAAACTCCTTTTCCTTCTCCTCCCCACAACAGACACCCTGTGAGGGAGGTGGGGCTGAGAGAGCTCTGACAGAAATGGCTCTTTTTCAAGGACAGCTCTGACAGAACTATGCCTTGCCCAAGGTCATCTAGCAGCTGCAAATGGAGGAGTGGGGAATCAAAGCCAGTTCTCCCAGATTAGAGTCCGTGCACTTAACCACTACACCAAACTGACATCAATGCATGTTTGGTAAAGTCATATGGAAAAACAGCCACCTGATGGCTTGGTCACATGCTCAGATCACAACTGAGTGGATCATGACCAGAGAGGAGAGAGAATGACTCACCTCATTACATGCTTACCAGAAATATAAGAACAGGAAGCGGCAATCGAATACCTTAAGCCCCACAACCAGCTTCAATATGTGTTATGATTCCTAAGAATGTAAGAAAATCCCTGCTTTATCAGTCCGAGAGTCCATCTAGTCCAGCATCCTGTCTTGCCCAGTGGCCAACCAGTTCCTCTGATGGTCCAATAGCAGGGCATAGAGGCCAAGGCCTTCCCCTGATGTTGCCTCCTGGCTCTGGGATTGAGAGGATTAGTGTCTTGGAATGTGTAGGTTCCCCTCAGTCCCCATGGCTAGTAACCATTGATAGACTTCACCATGAATCTATCTAATCCTTTTTTAAAGCTGTATATTCCTGTGACCATCACTAGATACTATGGCAGTAAATTCCACATTTTAATCATTCTCTGTATAAAGTAGTATCTCCTTTTGGCCCATTCTTCATCTAGCGTTCGCTCCATTGTTTTACCAAACCCACTCTGGAAAAGACAAAGATGCGGCTCAAAACCACATTCAATGCCTACTGACTGCAAATTTACCCATGAATGGCCATAAAATGGCCCTAAATCAATGCAGATGGCTACCATAAAACCCAGACATCAAACAAAGTGAAAGCGGCATGCAGTCAGGACATGGCCATAAAATCCGACAATCAATGAAAGAGAAAGTGGCATGCAATGCTGAGGGGAATTTCTGTTCCAACGTGGGTTTGGTAAAACAGTGGAGCGAATGCTAAAGGCAGATGGGGCCGTTGTCCATCCTGAACCTACTGCCCATCAGTTTCAGTGGATGCCCTCAAGTTCTAGTATTTTGGGAGAAGAAGAATTTTTTTTTTGTCTACTCTCTCCACCCCATGCATAACTTTATAAGCCTCTGTCATGTCTTCCCTTACTCCTCTCTTTTCTGAACTGAAAAGTCCCGGACTGTTCAGCCTTTCCTCATAGGGAAGGTGTTCCAACCCTCTAATCACTTTGGTTGCCCTTCCTCTGGACCTTTTCCAGCTCTGCAATGTCCTTTTTGAGATACTGGGATCAGGGAGGCTGCACCATAGATCTATACAGGGCATTACAATATTGGCTGTTTTACTCTCAATCCCTTTCCTATCAATACCTAATATAGAGTTTGCTCTTTTCACTGCTGCAGCACACTGGGGTGGCCTGTCTGTTGAGCTATCCACTGCGACCCCAAGATCTTTTTTCTCTCTCAGTCTCAGCAAGTCTAGACCCCATTAGCCTATACTTGAAATCTGGATTTGTTTTGTTGTTCCGATATGCATCATCTTCATTTGCCATACTGTTGCCCATTCATCGACTTTTTTGTCCCAATGGGCCTCACCTGTGAGACACTTCAAGCAGAGGGCCTTCTTATCGAAACTGTACAAGGTAGCAAACTCCCTAGAAGGTAGACTGGGTCTTTTTATCTGTTCAAAACAGTATCACACTTGGTGGTAAAACAGACTGATCAATAATGTAAGCAAAGTAATACTTTTCCCTTGAACCAGCCTCTATGGAGAAAATAAGAAAGAACTTCCGGAGTTCACTTCTTTTTGCAGTGGAACTTTGTGAAGTTTAAATCATCATTTCCAGTCACCACATGGAGGCTGAAAGGAAGCAAACAATAGCGATGTATAGTGCCAAAAAAAAAAAAAAGGTTCTTCGCCAACTTGTAAATTCTTTTTTTTCAGTATTCAGTTTACTGGAAGCAATTCAAATGCCATCAACACCAACGGACCATGCATATCACATCTCTTTTCGTGTATACCTTTATCAAAGTGGGTGGCGTTGAAATACCTGTATAATGTTAATCCATTTGGCAAACACTCTAGACCTATCTCATAGTCACATTCATCAAATCCATTGGTGTGATGCAAATTCCACTCTTCCTACTGGCTTTAGAGATGTAAAAGCCAGTAGGAAGAATGGAATTTACATCACACTAATGGATTTGATGAATGTGACTAGAGGAGGGGTGAATTTGGGGAGGGATTTCACCGAGATTCTGTGACATCCCATAGTGTTTGCTCTATGAAGCTGCCATTTCCTCTAGGGGAACTAATCTCCTCAGTCTAGAGAACAGTTGTAATTCTAGAAGAACCCCAACCCCCCCACCTGGAGGCTGGCAGCCCCGCCTCCTCCAATAATGGAGCTATGCTTATGGGAAAAGAAAGAAAAGCAATTTAACATACACTCTATTCCCTCCTAAGAAGACAGGAATCAGTCGGTTGGTGCCCCACAGAGAAGCTGCAATGATAGGTTTATGGGGCATGCCAAAGTATTTGAATGACAAGCTAAGGAACAAAGGGGCGGGGGGGTGGAGTTGAACCTGCACATGTGAAGCCAGGCCTTTGCTTGCATCTCATATTTGGGACTAATTCTAAAAAATAAAGCATCCTTTCTGACAGAATAATCCACTGCGGTGAATCCTGAACTCAGCACAATGTCACCAGCAAGATCATGACATCGGTAATCAGCTTTTTAGGAACCCCTTTTGACAGCGGCATGTTTTTGACAGCTGTTGTTCCCAATTTAAAGCTCTCCCTTTCCATGCACACCCCCTATCCCGCATCCATATTTAAATATCAGTCCATGGGGGGGGAAATGGTGTTTTCTAATGTAAAAACCATTTTTGGAAGTTGTTTGCATCATAATAACAGTAATTTCACCGTCTCTCATTGCTTTCTAATTACTACTTAGCAAGCAGATTAAGTTCTATTGTCTTCTAAAGCAGCTTTAACACGCGGTATTGCTTATCAATACAACCAGCTGTTCGGTGATAGATCCGGGCGATGACGGCATCTTTTAATTGCTTTCCCCCTCTCTCGTTTGGCTGAGTAAGTTCAGATGGTCACTAATTAGTTCTGTCATGCAAAGGTAGTTTTGTTATGAACAATGCAATCAGCGTTTCATTGAAAAGACAATGTCCTAAGATCAACACGGCTTAATTATCTCTAGGAATCCGCACTCCCCGTTTCTTTATTTGTTATTGCTGTCACGGGAAAGGTGACACAGATTCGACTCTGCGGCTGCTTCAAAGAACGCTTCAACTGCTTCAAATAATGAGTTCTCATTCTCCTCAACTCCAGAATTGAAACCAGTCATAATGACTTATTCTTTATTAACATTTATGCATTGCTTAAGGGCAGTGTAATGTTATTTCGGAATTATGAGATATTGAAGCCAGAGCGCGTCTGTCCATGCGCATGCGCAGATGCAACTCCATCACAAAATGTTTCACTTCTGATCAACTATTTAAAATTTGCTCAGTCAAAACAAAGAACAGTGGGTATAGCAACCAGAACCAACAGGCCATTCTTTCCCCTACCAGATGGATTATAATAAATAACAGGGAAATAATTGTACACAATAAATCATAAATATTAGTTAATTCTTCATTGTCTGCCTCTAATAAAAGCCACTGTGCAGTCTTTCTATTTTCAGAACTCTGCAAAGGAAAACCGCCTCATAGACAATTCCCGCAGTTTGGGTGCATGCATTAACTGTATTTTTGTATTATGCATTTTGTATTTTTCCCCCATTTAATTTATGTTGGGATTAAAGCAAATTGACTAGCAAACACACACAAAAAAAATGTGAGTAGGAAAGTATGGAGAATGGCAACACATGTACAACATGGGAATCCATACGTTGGCTTGGATACAGCAACTTGTAAGCAGAAACATAAAAGGATTTAGCTCAATTCCTCTTGCATAAATTCTTGTGCAACACCTAGCACTTTCCTCCCTATATATGATGGTGCCCAGAAAGATTGCACAAGCAGAAATGCAAGTGTGCATATGGTAAATCTGACTTTAGCACAAGTGGCTATTGCAGTCTCTTTCATTGCATTTCTGCTTGTGCATGTCCATCCTGCCTGTATGTGCATACATGTGTTTGGTAAGAAAGAGCCAATAGGCATTCACTTAACAAATGAAAGGAGGCATGAGTGCCTGGATTAATATGGGGTTTAAATCACACATTCAGATATACAAGTCTTGATTGTAACATGAGAATTACTCAACACACATGCAAAGAACAATCAAGTGTACACAAAACACAAATTGTACATGCATTCATTGTAACTCATTAATAGTGCTCCCATCTGCCAATGTGAAGAAGAAGGAGGAGGAGGAAAATTGGATTTATACCCTGCTCTTCACTACCCAAAGGAGTCTCAGAGTCCTTACAACAAACACCCTGTGAGATAGGTGGGGTTGAGAGAGCTCTTCCAAGAACTGTTCTTAATATTTATTTATTGTTTCAGCTTATATACCACTCAGACCCCGAGGGGTCTCAGAGCGGTTTACATGGTATGGTTCTTCCCTAACCAGGGCCACAATCAACAGGGGGAGGGGCATCCTACCGGCACCCTGAGCAGGGCAGGGCTTCCTGTTCTCTCTTTTTCCAGCGGGGCTCCAGGCGTAGAACTTCGAGCCCCCGGCGAGGATCTTCCTATTTCTGGGCCAGGAGACTTCCGCAACCGGCTTTCTTTCCCGATGCGCAGGCCCGCGTCAGCCTTAGCTCTCAGTCCACGTCCAGCTGGCTCCATCGTGCCACGCCGTCATGCCGCCCACATGTCTTGGCTCCGCCTACTGCCAGGTTCGGCCATCTGCTTCACCTGCCATTGCCGCCGCCATTACCGCCGCCGCCGATGTCCGCCGCCGATACTGCTGCCACTACTCACCCCCGGAAGGGAGGGTGCCCCCCGCCTCTCTGCAGGCAGGTACCCATTTATCTACTTGCATGCTTTCGAACCACTGGGTGGGCGGGAGCTGGGACTAGGACCGGGAGCTCACCCCGGTCGCAGTGGGACTCGAACAGCCATAGTGGCTGTTCGCTAGCTGTTATAGCAGGTGATTTACTACCTGCGCCACCGCTCCCTTAAGAGAACAGCTCTGAAATAACTTATGACTGGCTCAAGATCACACCAGCAGCTGCATGTAGAGAAGTGGGGAATCAAACCCGGTTCTCCCAGATTAGAGTCCGTGCTCCTAACCACTACACTGAACTGGCTCAGTCATATGGAAAGCCATCAATGGATGTTGGAGAGGGTGCATTGAGCTGTGAAAGATGTTGCACATTTCTTGGACAGTGTGCCTCACCCTCAATGTATATACTGTCCAACGGACATTGTTCACTTGTGTACATTTTTCAACATCTGTTGAAGTCCAAGCATGTTGAATGGCTAATGCACATTTTTAAAAGAAACCACATTGAATCTATTGACTGCATACTTTTAAGCTGCCCTGAATTTTTGAAAATTAGACAGGAGCTGATTTCCCCCCTACTTAGTGAGGACTCTGCTTCTCCAAGTGCTGAGACCTCTAGGCTACTGTGCAATGTAGATGGGCTACATACAAGGTCACTAGATTTTGGGCTGCCCTTGTAGAAATACAGAAACATTCAAAAACAATTGCATAAATCCTACTACATCTGGTTGGGACAATCCTACGATGTGGGTAGCTTTCTGTTAGTTGCATAAACATAAACAGCCTGGGTTGAATGAACAGTAGTAGAAAAGGAAGAAAATTCCTTAGAGGTTTCTTCCAAGCTGAAACACCAGACTTATCTTCAATAATACATCATCTTAAATCTTGGGATTCTAGCCAGTCTTCTGTGTGTGCAGGGATCAAGGATGGAAAGATATCACTGGAGTGCAAGACCTTCCTTTTCCTCTCTCCAGCTGCCTAGCCATTACGAGGATCAGACTGTGCACCTTCTGTATTCCCATCTAGCTTCTCTCATGCCGGCATGTTTCCTAGAGAAAGTGTTGCTGCCAGATAAAATACAAGGAACACTTTCCTTGCGAAAGGACACACAGCACAAAAATGGTTCATCAGAGACTGGAAACCTTGACTCGGTGTTTCACATAAGAGAACATAAGAACATAAGAGAAGCCAATGTTGAATCAGGCCAATGGCCCATCTAGTCCAACACTCTGTCACACAGCGGCCAAAATATACCAGGTGCCATCAGGAGGTCCAGCAGTGGGGCCAGGACACTAGAAGCCCTCCCACTGCTGCCCCCTCCAGCACCAAGAATAGAGTGCATCACCTGCCCCAGACTGAGAGTTCCCATCTATACCCTGTGGCTAATAGCCACTGATGGACTTCTGCTCCAAATGTTTATCTAATTCCCTCTTGAAACTGTCCATGCTTGCAGGTGCCACCACCTCCTGTGGCAGTGAATTCCATGTGTTAATCACTCTTTGGGTGAAGAAGTACTTCCTTTTATCTGTTCTAACCCGGATTGCTCAGCAATTCCATGGAGTGCCCACAAGTTCTTGTACTGTGAGAAAGGGAGAAAAGTACTTCTTTCTCGACCTGCTCAATCCCATTCATAATCTTATAAACCATGTCACCCCGGAGGGCCTTTTATTTTCTTAGAAAAAACCACGCCGCGTTTCAACGGGGTAAAATAAAAGGATGCTTTGTGGTACCTTAAAGCAGGTTAGTTCCTTATTTAGGGACGTTGGGAAAGTCAGCTCACATTTATCTTACAGGTATGGAGGGTTCTTTTTGTCATCTTCTGAGCAAGGAACAGAGGTCACTGGGGGTGTGGAGGGGGAGGGATTTGTGAATTTCCTACATTCTGCAGGGGGTTGGACTAGATGACCCTGGGGTGGGTCCCTTCCAATGCTATGATTCTATGTTTGGACCGAATGCAGTGAAGGCATGGATTGAATTTTTCCTGAACTCTGCCAGCATGAATATTGCTTGCCTTGAAAACTCCATGGGGTTTCCCTATGTCAGCCACAACTTGATGGCATCTTCCACCACCAGCAGCGGCAGCTTCCCCAGCACCACAGCCCTGATACCTCCCCCCCCACCCCCAGGCTGGTTTCAATTAAAAAAACCCAGCAGAGTGATCCAATCACAACTCCCCTTTAGCAGACTTCACAAGCCACGAGGGACACAGGTCGTCAGGACAGATGTTTGGCTTCTCATCGCTGAGAAGTTTGTTTATCCACATTCTCAGGCCCTGTTAATTGAAAGGTACCCATTTGGGCATGGCAAATGGATACGGAACATTTGGCATCCAGGGCAAGCAACTTGATAAGCAAAGTGCTTTGAAAATTGGTCCCAACAAGCCACTAAAGAGACCTGCAGTCTCCTGCCAAGGGTTTGCAATGTAAATGGCCTTTCATCACCTTGAAGGGTATCACTGGACAGCACTGAACAGATGCGATGGTGATGGAGAGGCAGGCTTTCTTTAGCACAGTCTTTCTCCAGCACAGTCTTTCTTTCTTTGGAACCATCGTGGCCGTAAAGTAGGTTCTGATATGCAGGGCTCTTTTTGTAACAGGAACTCCTTTGCATATTAGGCCACACACCCTAATGTAGCCAATCCCCCAAGAGCTTACAGTAGACCCTGTAAGAAGAGCTCTGTAAGCTCTTGGAGGATTGGCTACATCGGGGGTGTGTTGCCTAATATGCAAATGAGTTCCTGCTACAAAAAGAAGCCCTGGCTTTGATAGGCTGGCTATGGACCTGTCCTGATACCACTGTGTCCTGTAGCTGGCAGCTTCTACAAGATTCTCAGGGCTGAGTTTCTCCTAGAACATGCCAGTAGAACAAGTTATGATCCCTGCAGATATGGATTCTAGTCAGACTCAGTAGGAGTCCTCCTCCACCATCACTCTTACTATCATTTCATCTGCTGTAATTCAACCAGTTCTACAGAAAACCAAGTTGCTAAATGGGAACTGGAAGGAAGGTGGTGGTGCTTTGGATCCATCCTTTCTGTAGCGTGCAAGGAATCCTGACTCTACAGAGGCTCATTGACTTTTCAACATGAAGGCCCATTGACTTGTCAACATGATCTCTGTAGGAAATTCCCCGAGAGCAAGGCATCCCAACCTGTTGGTTGCAACCAAAAGTTGGTCGTGAAGCCTCTGAAAGTGGGTTGCAGGCCAGGCCTCCCTAATGGTGGCTTCCTTGCCCAGAGGTGAGCCACCACTTGCTTGGGGTTCATAGTGGGGGACAGCTGCACCCTTTGTGTGATGTTTTTTTGATTTCTCGAAAACACCTGGCTAGAAAATGGAATGCTGGAATAGATGGGCACTAAGGTCATAGTTTGCCTAGGACACCAAAAAAAAAAACAACAACCCTTGATCCAGTCCTGGATGGGTCACCACCATACCAAGTCAATTTGTGGGTCAGTCTGACAAAAAAAGTTTCAGAACCACTGTCTGAAAGAGCTTTCTTTCCCTGGGGAGAGACCGCAACCCTGCAGAGGATGTGAACCTCCTTTATCTCAAATGGAATCAGGACTGTCTGTTATGACAGAGTTTTCTTAACAGCCTCCACCCCCAGATCGGTTGACTCTCAACCCTCGAAAGAATACCAAATCAAGGGTATGACTGACTAGTTATCATCTTACAACCACTTTTGACAAAAGTTCAGAAATAACAATCTCAAAGCTTGTGAGCACAAACCGGCTGCTACCAGATGTGAATGCCGTTCTCTCACGGGCAGGTTAGAGCATAATTATCCACAATGAGATTCCTTACACTTCACAAGAAATATCTGGATACTCGGCTAGATGGACCATTGGATTGATTGGATATGACAATCTTGGTATTCAAATGGCTTGAAATGAATACTAATTACAAAATTACCAGGCATTGACGATTCTAACTGGAAAATATGTATGCCAGCTCACAAATTCGAACATCCTCATCTGTTGCTGGCAATGAAATAAAGATGTTTAAAAAAACCCCACAAATCAACAAATTAGAAATGCCAGTTGGTTTTGTGTGAGGCAATATATTCACACATTTCTTGTCCCCCCCACACATACCTGATGGTCGCTATTCCTTGGACTTAAAACACAGTTAAAGTGCCCGGCTGTCCCAGCTATTGATGCTTCCTATCCTTTTAAAATCCTCCCAGCCTAATGATTTATGGGTGATCCCCCGCTAGACCTTAAATCCTGGTTCAACCCTGTCCCCGAACTTACATTCTATACCACACTCGAGTTCACACCTGTAAGTATCTCAGGGTATTTTTTTGGTTTCCACCTTACATCAAGGTCACCCTGGTTTCGCCCCACACTTGTCCCAGGATAAACGGATGCTGTTATAACCAGGGATAAATGCAAGGCATTGTGTTGCGAGTTGAACTCTGATAAAACCAGGAATGAGATCCAACTGCGGAAAGGACCAAAGTCTTTTTTTCTCCTTCTATGTCCCCCTATTTCATTCCCACTGTTCTCACAACACTTATGAATAAATGGTTAATGAGCAGCTATTGTGTGGGGACTTAAGAACTGGATTGTTTTTACTTGGGAACAAGCCAGGACCACGGTCCTTTCCCCTGCTTTTTATGATCATTATTTTGTTTACTGTTATCATGACGAACAATTAAAAAAAAAAATGAGCGGTGATTCTGGCTAGCTACAAAGTCAAGCAAATGTTCCTAAGTTACCCCACCGCACTGCCACCAAAGAGCAAATAATTAACCACTTATTCATGAGTGCTGGGAGAAGAATGGCCAGAAGTGATTAATTAGGCTGAAACAAAGGGATAAAAGGGAAAATGGGGAGACAGCAGGATCTCTGCAGAAGGAGACTAACTTCCCAGTAGACATGTATTAGGATCTTGCAGACTGGCATTGCCAAATTAAGAGGAATATAATCTGTAACACGGTATGTGGAATTTAATGCAGAAGAAAGATCCTTCTGCACCACAAAAGGAACTATTTATGGAATATTGGTGGAGACAGAAGGAGTAACCATGTATAAGGAGAAGTGGAGAGAGGACCTGTTGATACATTTAGCCTGTTTAGGTATGTTTAGCCTGGGAAAGAGAAGACTTAGAGGGGACATGATTGCAGTCTTCGAGTATTTGAAGGGCTGTCATGTAAAAGATGGAGCAGATCTATTCTCTCTTGCTCCGGATTGCAAGACTAGATCTAGTGGAAATTACAAGGGAGTCGTTACTAGCTTGTCATTACTAGATATCAGGAGAAACTTCCTAACTGTAAGAGTGGTTGAGCAGTGGAACAGTTTGCCTTGGGAGGTGGTGGATGCTCCTTCCCTGGACGTTTTCAAGTGGAGGCTGGATGACCATCTTTTGGGTATGTTGTAGGTATGTAGGGCTATCTTTTGGCTATGATCCTGCAGAGTGCAGGGGGTTGGACTAGATGACCAGCAAGGTCCCTTCCAACTCTAACATTCTATGATTCTATGATTTAGCTGATAACCAGGGGAATAATCTCCGTAAAAGTACAAGAAATTTTTCAGCAAATATAGCAACAAGGGAAAATGTTATTAAACTAATGTATCAGTGGTATTTGGCACCTGACAGGTTAAAGAAAATAACACCTTCCACATCAAACGTATGTTAGAGATGTAAAAGACATACAAGCTCATTCATTCATATCTGGTGGCAGTGCCCAATTATAAACTTTTTTTTAAGTAAGGTGTTTAAGTTTAAGTTTAAGTAAGGAGAGCCAGTTTGGTGTAGTGGTTAAGTGTGCGGACTCTTATCTGGGAGAACCGGGTTTGATTCCCCACTCCTCCACTTGCACCTGCTGATGTGACCTTGGGTCAGTCACAAGCTCTGGCGCAGCTGTTCTCTCAAGGACAGTTTGTGTTAGAGTTCTCTCAGCCCCACCTACCTCACAGGGTGTCTGTTGTGGGGAGGGGAAGGGAAAGGAATTTGTAAGCTGCTCTGAGACGCCTTTGGGCAGTGAAGGGCGGGGTATAAATCCAAACTCTTCTTCTTCTTCTTCTAAGTTAGTGAGAGAGATTCTGCATATAGAAATACAAAACCATTAAGCTCTTTTGAATGTCATGCCCAAAGGGATCTCAGTTAACAAGAAGTGGTTAATGAGGGATTTATTCACCACAGCCGGAATGTTAACAGCTGTGGCATGGAGACAAGAGAAAGCACCAGATATTGAGAAATGGCCAAGGAAAGTATGGTATACTAGGGCCGTTGTCAGATGTGCCATTTGGTGTGGAGGGGAAGTGAGCCTATCTCCTCCGGTGGAAATTGACACAACATTGCGTGGTCACACATCCTTTGTCTCTGTGGGCTCAGCCCATCACTGCCCGATTCGATGGCATGTTCGGCTGACTGGTTCTGGGGGAGGGGGTGTTGCCTTTTGTTTCCCATGTACATAAATGAGGAATCACACCTCCACACTGAGGGTTCCCCATGGAGTATATGGTTATGCGCATACTGCTAAGTGTGGGGGGGAACCAGCACCAAGTCAAGATGGGATGAGCAGACCATCCTGATGGCATGAGAGTGTGCCAGAGTGATCAGATGGGGAAAGTCCATCCATAGCCCATCAGCAAGCACTAGGACAAGACTTTCCCCGGTGTCTTTTAACTCCACGTCCATGGTGGGGCAGCACAGGGTGCTGACAGCTGTGGGACCTTTCCCAGGTGTTGTTGTCTGATCATGCCCTTTAGATCCCTCAGGCATTCACAGCTGAGTCGGATTTAAAGGCACATCTGACCACAGCCTATGTTAGTGAGGGAAATATCTGCATATGGGAAGTACTTGGATGGAAAGAGATGTGCACAGGATAAGTTTGTACAAGTCTGCTTTTTGGAATGGAAATGAATCTAAAGAATTAGTCAAAAAAAGAGATATTGAACCTTGTTTACATTGCCAGATTTTATCTCACAGATACATAATATGCATTACGTAGTTTCATGTACTGAATATTATTATTTAATATTATTAAATAAACATATATAAAAAAATCTTGTGTTGGAACTAGCTTCCTATCAGTTGCCACTGTCTTGTATCCAAGAGTGCCCTTCTGATCACACAAAGAGAATTCCACTGATATAACCATGTACACATTAAGCTAACAAGTCACACCATTGGTGTCTCAAGGTCTGCATGGTTTGTTTTGACTGGCAGCAGCTCTCTGGTCAGTTTTTCACATCAGTAGCTGCCTGATCCTTTTAACTGGAAATGCAGAGGATTGAACCTGGGACATTCTGTGTGCAACAAAGGAGCTCTACCGATAAGCCATGGTCACTCCTGTAAGTGGAAAAGTCCTTATAGAAGCCACTTTGTGTCACTCGGTGGCCAAAACCCAGGTGCCATCAGGAGGCCCACTAGTGGGGCCACAACTCCAGAAGCACTATTGCCTCTGAAGCTCCAAGAATACGGAGCGTCACTGCCCCAGACACCATGTTCCATCTATACCTTGCTGCTAACAGCCACTGATGGACTTCCACTCCATATGTTTCTCCAATCCCCCCTTGAAGCTGGCTATACTTGTAGCTGCCACCACTTCGTGCAGCAGTGGATTACACATTTTTTTTTTTTTTTTTTTGTAAAACTCTCTTAAAAAAGAGAGAATTTTATTCTTTTTATAAGAAACGGGAAGGGTAGACAGATGGAGAAAGAAAAAGATGGAGTGAAATTTTTCCTGTTAGTGAGGGTTAGTTTAGGTTAATAACCAATACCAATTTTGGCATCTATCATGGTTAGAAGATCTTCTTTTTAACTATTGCGAAGTCCAAAGTCACTCTGTTAATGCAGTTAGTAAAGTCCATTGGGGTTAGTAATTAAACAGCTCCTTCCAGATGTTACACGAACAGTCCTCAAAGTATCTTCTTTTTAAATCTCTTCCAGTTATGGATTGAGTCCATTTTAACTTTGAAGTCTTCCGTTCCATCACCACTTTCCCCTGGGCTGCTGTCTTCTTCGCTTGTCCCAGTTTTGAATACTGCATCTTCCTCCCTGCTGGCGTGTCTCTTCAGAAGTTTCTGTATTTTAAAGATGAAATCCTTCTTCTTTCTTTTCTCTTTTTCCTTAAACTTCTGGCCTTCAAGCTTCCTGGGCTCCATAAACTCTTCGGATGAAATTAGATCTCCAGTTTGTCGCTTGCTATGCTCAACATCCCCTTCTACTGGCAGAGTATTCTCTTTTATAAAAGCGGAATAGGCTTTGGGAGCCTCATCCACCTCTTCTTTTAATTTTATCGCTTCACTGCCAGTTAGGGGTGCCAAGACATTTGTCAAGGTAAATCCGAGATCTTCTTTCTCTTCTTCTTTAACGCCCTGGAAACCTAGAATCAGATTCGATTTCTGTTCGATCTCCATCATCTTTCTAGTTGTTTCCGATATCTGTTTCTGTCGACTGATGAGAACACTATCCATTTTAGACAGAGTTTCGTTGATTTTCTGCAATTGTTCCAGCAGGGGGCACAGCATCTCCTTTTCCTGTTGATTGACAGCAAGCTCTTGGGGGGGGGGCTGTCTGGACCGGAAGTCCCTCCTCGCTTCTCTTCTGGTGTCTGCAGGACTTTTTCCAGTATCGACATTTTGTTTTTTTGTTTACTTTTAAAAAGTTTGTGCCGCATCCCCCAGGAAGCTAAGATGATCACAGTCTTCCATGCAACCCCAACGGTACTTTCACCAACACTTTTTTTCCTCTCAGCCCCCCTTCGCGCTCCCTTTGTAGATCTTGCTTCTCAAAGGGGGTGGGAACTCCTCCCTCCTCCCAACGCTTATACGCATGCAGGGGGGCTCCGATTTACGCTTCAAAATAGATCTTCAACTCACGATTCGATGCTACTTCTTCTTTTTATTTTAAACCATAGCGCTGTCTTCACTCCTGGAATTCGGTGGCGCCGCTAAGTCCCATTACGGGCACGCCGCAGCGGGGCTGATTGGGGCGGGGAGAAAGCCTCAATTTCCCGGCTGTCTGCCGGCAAAGAGGCTACTCCCCAAGCGCCCCCGGTTCGGAGCCTTTGCCTAAGGCTCACTAGGGTCTTTCGCACATGCGAAGACCCCCCCTAACTGCGCGTGGGCTAACCGCCTCCGGGAGCGTCCCGAGAAGCGGCCGCCATTCGCGATGCCGAAACCGAAACCCACCGACGCCGAAACCAAAACCGAAACCGAAACCGATTACACATGTTAATTACTCTTTAGGTGAAGGACTTCCTTTTACCTGTCCTTTTATCTGTTTTATCTCTTCCTTTAGCAGAAGGCACCTTTGGATCCCAGTCCCTTGCCTAAAACCAAATACAGAGACATGTGAAATGTGAAAGCAGTGCTATGCAGTCCACGGCTCATAGAAAGCCACATTAGCAATTACCATTAACCAAAAGAACTTCCATCCTTGGCATGAGGCCAGCACCTTGGGGAGGCTCACACCTGACCCATCCTTCTGGCAGTGTCAGGGTCAACAGTAAGCACATCCAAACACACTCTCCAGGAAAAGTTATGCTTTATTGGAATACTGTTCTGTTGCCAAGTAGTACAGGTACATTGTCAGGAATAGAAATTAGTGCAAGGGACTCAATATATATACACTGATGCTTCACCTAGCTAAGCAAATGAAATCCAAGCGCGCATGTGGGAATTCTCCCGGCGGGACACGACATCATAAACAGGAGACTCTCCCCACCCCCCTGAGAGCAGAAACATTCACACCAATAGTGGAATTCAAGCCCTCCCTTCCCTTCAAGGTTACACTGATAGCGTCATCTGGCTGAGCCAGTTTGCACAGCCGAAGGAGTGCCTCCCTTATGTTACCCACGGTAGCTAAGCAAAGCAAGCAGGCACGCATGCGCGCATGCGCAATGGTTGGGGATGAATGAAAACAAAGAAAGCATGGCAGCTAGCTGACAGGTGGCAGCTGTTAAAACAGCCTACTTTAGTGAAACATAGGACAGCTGCCACACTGGGAAACAGAAGAACCACAGGTGGCATGTGAAAGAACCACATGAGGCTCCTGAGCTGCTGAGCGAGCATAATTGTGTTGAAAGGAGGGGTGGAAACTGCGTTTTAATGAAATCTGCAATAGTTTTTCTTTTTTCCCTTCTTTTTAGGGGAAGAGGGATCCACACATTCTGCTCCAGAATCCAAATTAGTACTGATAGCAGAGACAATGGTCCTACTTTGGCTCTGCCTCGTGGTGCCATGCAATGCATCCGATATCTCACACATTGGAGGTATTAATTTTCTTAAAATCAAAACCCAAGCCGCATTTAAAAAAAAAAAAAAACACTGGAAAAGATCCAGAGGGTACATTTTTGCACGTTTGCAATTGCAAAATATCTTTGGCAATGATAAAGTGTTCCATACAGTAGTGATTGCCATTTTTTTTTTTTTTTTTGTCACAAGCAACGGGGAGATATTCTCTGCTCTCCAGCTACTATTACAGTTATGAAAAATGTGTCAATAACGGGGAACTATGTGTCCTTTTATACACAGATGCCAATATCTAAGTAGATTGAGGAATGGATTCATCATAATCAGATGGCACTTCAGAGACTTCGGGGAGAAAAAAAACTTGACACTTTATTCAGCCCAAATGAAAAATGTTTCTGAGCTCACAGTATTAATATTAATAGTCCAATGTCCTCTGCGCATTATCCGGTAGACAATACCATTTACTATGCATTGAGTATTTTTTTCCCATTACCGTTTTGGGGTAATTTGAATGCCACCACTCCATTAGGGCCCAAGGTCTGCAGTTAAACCATTCAGAGCCAGGAACATTTAAGTCAGATAGGCCGGGTCACCTTTACTCAACTCATCACAATTGGAATGGCTTCAGAATGGGATTCTGACACCCATTCTGACTTACAAATGAATAACAATGTAGAGGACTGGATTCTATGATACTGCAACCTTGTTGTTGGGTTATCTTCTCATAGCACTGCATGGCCTTGGCAGATATCCCAACCTGCTTGCCTGATGTTATCCGTTCTGGCTTAACAGCAGTATTGCTTCAGCTGTAGAAGTCCATGCAGGGATGGGGACATGGCCAGGGTGGGATGGAAAACAGATGGCGCACAAGGACAGTCAGCAGATCTGATACAGATGTGATCAATGTGGGATAAGTAGTTGTGGAATTAGGGATGCAGAAAGCTGGCAATGGGATCCTGGAAACCCTCCCTTGTATCAATAGTGCTGTGTGAAGAAATGTATTTTTTTTTTCCTTTGGAGGTTTGAAATGAGCAAAACCTGCACTCTGAATTTTAAAAGACCCAACCTGCCCTGGACAAAGAACAGTCTGGAAGGGATGAAGTCAGTCCAATTGTTTTCCAGTTTACCTTCACACAAATGCTAATAGATCTAATAGGAGAGATAATGGGTGGGTCAGGCTCCCGGTTCAAGCAGGGAACAGAGATTTGGAGATGTTAAATGCTAAAGAGGCTTCAGGAAGGAAATTTCTGGAGGCTTCAGGAAAGGCTTCCATGACCAGCCTGACTGGGTCAGTGAGTGGAGAAACAGATATGATAAAAACTCCTTGCAGCAAGGAGGAGCTCTCTTTTGTGCTGGATTAATCAGGGCAGACAGAACTCTTAACTGTGGTCTGGAGGAGGCATCCACTGACCATGTGGACACCTCCAAAGCTGAAGAAAATGTCAAGATAATGGTTACTCTGTAGAGATCTGTAACTTCCTAAGCTTTAGGAGCCTGTCCTACATTTTAAAACTGATAGGGCATGTTTAGAGATAGGGACAGAGGATTTGTGTTTTACCCATTTCTTTTGAATCCCTTGCTCAATCTGGTGCTGTGTTAAAAGTATGCTTGTGAACATTTTCTTTTTAATAAATACTTAATAACTTTTGATGCTGCTAGTAGTTCTCTGTACCACATAGAACTCCACCATCTTTGGCATGCTATTTTAAAAGGAGCACCAGGGGGAAGGCCAGCAGTTGTCAAGTGGCTATTCCTCCAGGGGTGCATAAGGCAGTAAACAGTCCCCATGGTGACCAGGTGCAGCAGGAGACACAGAGGCAAGGCCTCAGAACTTGGAAGGAAGGCTGGGAGTTCTGACTCTCCCAGTGGGTAATTCCTGCAAAGGTCATGTGGTGGTGTCAGGTTACCAGAGAGAGAGAACAGCCTCTCCAGGTGTTGCAAAAACTTTGGAGGGCAGGGTGGAATATGGCCTGCAGGCCAGAGTGGAATCCTTATTCCATAAACTGCAACACTGCAAAGAGAAAACCAATCCAGATATAGCCAGCTTTCTGGGGACTCTAAAACTGTGTTTCCTGAAACCAACCTCTAACTTAGGCCAGGAAATGATGAGGCAATATCTTAAAACAGGAGATTCCTAGGAAAGTGACTGCACAGTCACTAAATCCATCAAAGTCAATCTGCTCAGAAGAGAGTAACCTGGTTAAGGATTGCACTGTAAAGGCAAGTCTGATTAGGATAATCCACATCATGCAGCTGTACCGTAAGATCAGAGGAAGGATGATGAAACATGTCTTCTTTCTTGTCCCTGGCTCATTATTAAATGATAACCCTTAACACAGAATTTGGCCTTGCTCTGATAATTGCATAACTGCTTCATCTTAATTTTGTACACTGCTATAAATTCTTAGTAATCAATGTGTGCTTCATCTCCTGATGCCCATTTTAGGCTAACCAGTCTTCAGAAAATTTGCCTCAGTTTCTCCCTTCACCTTCCCACTTCCTTCTGGTCCATTCTTCCCCTCCCTGTCTTTCCCTCTCAGAAAAAAAAGATGTGTGTCCTGCTTTGAGACCAGTCTATAGCCAAGGCAGCCCCATTGGGCGCATGGTGTGGAACACTATTTTTCCACACTGAAGACTTCTAAGAAATAGATCTGTGTGTCATGGCAATTTCCATTTGATGAACAGAAGTTTAGAATTGGAAAATTCTTAAAAAAAATCTTTACGATTTTGAACATGGCATTGTGCTTAAAGAAGATCAGGGGCAATGAACTAGGGATGTCCAGCTTCTTGGGTCATTTCCAGCATGTCATTGCCTGTCCTCTCTCAATGATTTGGCTAGAGAGAACCTGACCTCATCTTGAAATGATCCTGGCTTTGATCAGGGCTCTTTTTGTAGCAGGAACTCCTTTGCATATTTGGCAACACACCCCTAATGTAGCCAGTCCTCCAAGAGCTTACAGTAGACCCTGTAAGAAGAGCTCTGTAAGCTCTTGGAGGATTGGCTACATTAGGGGGTGTGTCACCTAATATGCAAAGGAGTTCCTGCTACAAAAAGAGCCCTGGCTTTGATTGGCTGGCTATGGACCTGTCCTGATACTACTGTGTCCTGTAGCTGGCAGCTTCTACAAGATTCTCAGGGCTAAGTTTCTCCTAGAACATGCCTGTAGAACAAGTTATGATCCCCAAACTGAATAGAATTCACCAGACATGTATGGTGTAGTGCTGTTTCAGCAAACCTCCTGCTGTTTCTGCCTGCCTGGGATCACAGCTCAGAGCTTCAAAAGCCACACTGCACAGCTATGTTAAGCTTGGCAGATCATGAGTTACACAGACCTGTCCTCGAAGAAGAGGCCCAGAGTTGACAGCTGCTAATTTCTGCACCCTGAAGCTCCATGTTTCCTGGGCAAGGCTTCAGAGAAGTGACCCAGGACAAAACATAGGGTTCTTTTGCATTTTCTTTCCCTGTTGTGTCACAGTCCCCCCCCCTTTTCTGCACACATTTTGCTGCCTCTAGTGGCAGATTAGATACATGGCTGTATGTGCAGCATAAAACCCTGCAGATTTAAAATTCAGGGTTTTTAATGCTGGATGTACAGTGTTGTAATATCAAATCAACCACTAGAGGAAGCAGAACACATGCGGGAGGGACAGACGGACGAAGGAATAAAGGTAAAGGTAAAGGTTCCCTTGCTCAAAAGCCATTCAAATCTGACTCTAGGGTAGTGGTGCTCATCTCAGTTTCCAAGCCGAAGAGCCACTGCTGTCCAAAGACTTTTCTGTGGTCATGTGGCCGGCATGACTAAACACCAAGGTACACAAACGCTGTTACCTTCCCACTGAAGCAGTACCTATTTATCTACTTGCAATTTCTTGCTTTCAAACTGCTAGGTTGGCAGGAGCTGGAATCAGAGACAGTAGCTCACTCCATCGTGTGGCACTCGGGTCTCAAACTGCTGAACTACTGAGCCCATAGTTGAGGGAACCTCTTCCTATTCCATCTTCAAATACTGTCAGTATATATATATATATATATATTAAAGTGTTGTCAAGTCACAATCAGTATTCCCTGTAAGCTGAGTTAGTGTGAGCTAGCTCGCAGTTTTTTAGCCTCTGGCTCACAGATTTTTTGTCTTAGTTCAGGAAGGAGGACTCCTGAGCAAACTAATTTATGCAGTAGCCAGATCGTTCACTCACAGATTTAATGCCAGTAGCTCACAGAGCAGAAATTTTGCTCACAAGACTCCACAGCTTAGAGGGAACATTGGACCCACAGCTGACTCATAGTGACCTCTTCCACAGGGCATTGCAGGCATAGAATGAGCAGAGATGGTTTACCGTTGCCTTCCTCCACATAGGAACCCCAGTCTTCCTTGGTGATCTCCTGTTTAAGTACTAACCATGGCCAACCCTACTTAGTTCCCGCGCCTTGATGAACTAGGACCAAATACAGAAAATCAACATAACTGTATAATATAGTATTTTGTGATGATAAATTCTTTGATAATCATGAATGCTGATTCATTAGATAGGCAAGTAGGAGTCCTATTTGACACTATAAGTCACTCCTCTGAAGGTCAAAGGTCAGACAGATGCAGCATTGACCTCTAACCTTAGGCAATATGAACCAATACTGGAGGGGGGGCTTGGCATCTTAGGGCCCTGTAGAAGTTTGCCCCCATGCCCCCCCCCCAACGCACACCTTTGTTCCTGGGTAACCCTAGCACACATAGAGAGCTCATAATCCCTGTGAGCACTTTGATCAAAAGAGGAACTGATGATTTCCTAACTTCCAATCTGCAGCCAATTGTTATTTTTCTCCCCACATCCCTGAAGAACCTCTCTGGAGTGGGGAAAAAAATGCTTCAGTCTGTCACATGGGGCTAGATTTATTAGGGACTTAATACTTCCTTCTTATTATAGTGCACTACCAGGCTAAGGATTTTTGCCAGACAAAAAGGGAATTATATCATTAAATTATTGAAGGTGCTTCATTTTTTGGTGGGGAGTAAGGCTTTAAACGTATTTGGAACTGGAAGACTATTAAGCAATTTGTCAATGTCAGTATTTCTGCTCTATAGTCACTGACGTTTCTGTGTCATTATGCTTTTAAAGATTGCATCAGGTTGGAGAGTGTTGAGTTTCCTCGTGGAAAAAAAATAGGATGACTCTGTATACTGTACTCTTGAAGGAAGTGTTTCGACCTCTCTCACACACCCAGCCTTACATACATGCATTTCTTCCTGTTATTGCTTTGCAGTATTGGTGTAAGGGTTAAGTGCACAGACTCCAATCTGGGAGAACTGGGTTTGATTCCCAACTCTTCCACTTGCACCTGCTGAATGGCCTTGGGCAAGCCATAGTTCTGTCAGAGTTGTCCTTGAACAAGAGCAGTTTCTGTCAGAGCTCTCTCAGCCCCACCTACTTCACAGGGTGTCTGTTGTGGGGAGGGGAAGGGAAAGGAGTTTGTAAGCCGCTCTGAGACTCCCTTGGATAGTGAAGGGCGGGGTATAAATCCAATCTCTTCTTCCCTTCTTCCTCAATATTAGCTCAAATGTTGAACTGGTTTTCTATTATATAAAAATAAGTGAAGGACCCACAGGGCCTTGTGGGGGAGGGATACAATTTCCCCCTGTATACCCTCCCCCACTCTTTCCTCATTCCCTTCCCTGAAAGCCCCTATAGTATCATCAATGTTAGCACCTTTTAATGTTGGAATGTTTTATATGGTTTTAGGATTATTTAAAGCCAGCCCTGGCTGGGAGGGTGGGATATAAATCTGACAGTAAAATAAATAAAATAAATAAAGCCCTGTGAGGAAAGGCTGAGGGACTTGGGAATGTTTAGTCTGGAGAAGAGGAGGTGGTGGCGGGACATGATGGCTCTCTTGGAAGTCTTCGAAAGGCTGCCCCTTAGAGGAGGGTGGGGAGCTGTTCCTGTTGGCAGCAGAGGATAGGAGGACTCGCAATAATGGGTTTAAATTAAGATTGGGATATTAGGAAAAACTTTTTTTTTTTTTACAGTAGGAGTTGTGCAACCGTGGAATCAGCTGCCTAGGGAGGTGGTGAGCTCCCCCTCATTGGCCAGGCCAAGTCAAGTCAAGTTTATTAGTACGGTCAAGCGACCAGCCAATATAAAACATTTCCAGCCCCTCACTGGCAGTCTGCAAGCGACAGCTGGACAAGCGCTTGCTCTAGGCTGATCCTGCATTGAGCAGGTTGGACTAGATGGTCTGTATGGCCCCTTCCAACACTGTGATTTCATGACATATTCCTGGTGGGAATAAACAGAGGGAAATCGGGGATGCCCTGGCTCCACCACACTCTTCTGTGCTGTTACAGCATGACAGCTATATGCATTTATAAAGAGTATACGCATAAGTTCTCTCCCAAGAAGCAGGATTCCCTATCACGAGTACGGTGCCTACTTGTAACCACTTTGTGTGCACATAAATGCTCAATTCCCGGCATTTTTACTTTAAAGCAAGTCTCAGTTAGCAGTCCTGGGAAAGACCTGCATTATGCTGGAGATCATGATGGATCATTGCTGGTGATCCCTTCATGTCAGCAGGAGTCTGCATCTTCCTACCAGCAAGCATCTTTTTTCCCCTTGGGGTGGTAAAGAACCTAAATGAACAGAAAGCAGAACCGGAGCTAACTAGACTGAGGCTGATTCCACACAAAGACACCCGCCCCCTGGTGGGCATGTTACCTGTAAGGTAAGGTAAAGGTTTCCCTTGCTTGAAAGCCAGTCGAATCCAACTCTAGGGTGCATTGTTCATATCTGTTTCCAAGGCAAAGAGCCAGCGCTGTCCGAAGACATCTCTGTGGTCATGTGGCTGGCATGACTAGACGCCAAGGTGCACAGAACATTGTTACTTTCCCACCAAAGCGGTACCTATTTATCTACTTGCAATTTCTTGCTTTCAAACTGCTAGGTTGGCAAGAGCTGGGACCAGAGACTCACTCCGTCATGCGGCACTCGGGTCTTGAACTGCTGAACTACTGACCTTCTGGACTGCAGTTCAGCATCTTAACCACTGACCCACCACAGCCCCTGCACTGTTGTTCAATTCACATTTGCAAATGGAGATTCCACATGGCCCAAGTATTCTGGGTTTTCAGCCATGCTGGCCATGGTTTCCCTTTCACAAAAATTGTGGATTCCATTGCTCCCCTCACCAGTTCAGTTCAGTACCTTTATCGGCATAGATTAAAAGCATAACAGGAACCGCAGTTTCAATATACAAAAGACAATCATCCCTCACCTTTCCCCACTTTACTGCCATCATGCTATCTTCATGATTCTCTGCCCACCTTTAAAAATATATGGTGCAAGTGTAGTGCTACTCAATGATAACAAAATACTACTCCTTTAAGACACAGAAACACATTTACACAGCACTGCTCCAAAATAATGCAATACTTGAATCCTCTGGTAATGTTAATTGCTGGAAGGTGTCCCATCATGGTCATCTACAATGAAAAGGTTAATTGCCCCCGTTACTGCTAGGGGTGAGGAGAGGAGACACAGAGAGCACTTTAGGAACTTTCCAAATGAGAGGGAAATGATTGCTACTTGTACTGTATTATTGTGATGCAGTAAAAGAGGTATGAAGCTGTCCTGACCCCTCTCCCCTCCCCCCCATTTTGGTGACATCAGCAAGGACATCAAGGTAGTTTATAGAGAAAGCACAGAGAAAATGGGAAGTGGGTATTTCTTTCATTTAAACAGTAGGTGGATCTTCTCTTCCAGACACACGAAAAAGATTGTCCCAAAAATATCACACTGTAAAAAAGACCCCCCCCCATTTTTAGTGTGTGTGTGGGGGGACTAAACTGTTCATAGTTTGAAGTTATGCACCATAAAAGTGTGTGTGTGTGGGGGGAGGCATATGATTAGACAAGCCTCTGTATGGGATCATCCCACAAGTACGACTTTGGTAAGGTGATTTCATCTTTTCATACGACAGCTGCCAGGGTTTACCTTCCATCACACAGTGACGATCCATCTGCTGTGGTGGGCAGCTCTTGCCAAAGCAATATTTTTAACGGCCAATCAAAAGCCTCACCTGCTCCCCCCCCCATGCTTTCTAAAATACTTTGCAGGTACCAAGAAAGGTGTTGAGGACAGCAGGGTGTCCATGGATACCACACCTTCCTGATGTATTCAGTGGGTTTTAACAGCATGCAGAAGTCTATATTGTTAGTTTTGCACAAACTATTTTGCCCTGACCAGGATTGCTCAGGCTAGCCAATCATATCAGATTTCAGTAGCTAAGTGTCAAACCTTTCTTCGCTTTGCTCACTTAGGTTGTCATTGTTACTGGGGGGGAGGAAATTCCTATGGGGAGGGGAGGGATGTGTGTGATGTATGAGTGGGAACCTTTTACTTTTAGGAGCCATAACTTTTCTTGCAAGATGTACCTCCTTTCCTTTTCCCAGGGAGAGGTGTCCTTGAAGCAGTAGAACCAACCTATATATTTTCCATTTGGTCAGGATGGTAACGCTAGGTGGGGTGAGTGTGATGTGTACATGGGGAAGGGGAGAGGGCTCCATTTGAATTATCTCCAGTTCTAACACAAGTGATGTTCTGGACCATGCATGCATCTCAATAAACATATCACTGCCAAAGAGTGTGTTGTTGAGAGTAACTTGTCTGGGAGTCTGACACTAAGCAGGGTCCGCCCTGCTTACCATTTGGATGGGGGACCACCAAGGGATTCCACGGTTGCTATGCAGAGGCAGGCAATGGCAAACCACCTGTGTTCATCTCTTGCCTTGAAAACTCTACCGGGTTGCCCTAAATTGGCTCTGACTTGATGGCACTTTGCATACACATTTATCAGATTATCTTATTGGCTCCTGCTTGTCTTGTTTACATGGCATGGTGGCATCCCACTCCTTGGGATGTTGAACGTTAAAACAAAAACAAAACAGGTCAATAATATATTTTTGTCTCTTCTCTCCTAACATTGGAGTGATGTGTCCTTACAACTTTTCATCTGATGTCAGCAAGTTCTTATAGGTAGCTCTTCTGTCATCAAAGCTGGGGGTATCATTTGCTGGATTGCTAACTGAGACAGTGTTCATTGGAGAAATCTCATAGACTTTATGCCACTCTCTTCCCAACTTACGGTCATCAACATATGAGTTGAGTGACAGAATGCCAATAACAATATAACCCTGTTAATAATAATCCAGTGCTCAGAAATGCCCAGGCATTGTGAGCATTTTGTGCTTGGATTGTTTAGTCTGCCTTTTCAGCATAATTGAGTAATAAAAGAAGGGGGGGAAACCCTCAAAAGTTCTCTCTCTCTCTCTCTCTCTCTCTCTCTCTCTCTCTCTCTCTCTATATATATATATATATATATATATATATATATATATATATATATGTGTGTGTGTGTGTGTGTGTGTGTGTATACACACAAACATGCATAGGCAGGTGCTTGTGTTGAAAACTAGGTGTACTGAATTTGTGTGGTACACTATACAGGTACATGCTGATGTATGTGTTTATTGGCTATCAAGGTGGACACATTCAGATGACCAGTTTGGCAAGCTGAGAATGCGGGTCTTGTGAATCTTGGGCATTTGTATAAGTGCTCATGGGTCTGTGTATGCCCATGCCCAACTTGCATCACAAAACCCATATTCACTGTGACATTGTGTGAACCAGAGCACTACCCCTGCAGTTCATCATGTTGAAGGAAAGTCTCCAGATTGTGATTTCTTGGTGATGAAGGAAATCTCCAGAATATGAAAGAAAACAAAAAACAAAAAAACCTTTCCAGTAAGAGAAAAGAGGCAGGGAGAACTGGCATCTGTGCCCTATCTGGAAAGAACAATTGTGAATTAGGGAGCTGGAACAGAGACAGGCAGCTCCATGGCCCCATAATGGTGAACAGGATCCTAAAAATACCTGTGGGAAGAACAGAGAAGAAGAGGGCATGGCTGAAAGAAGAAGACTTGGGCTGCAGTCACACGTGCCAGAAAAAGCAGAGGAGAGTAAGCGAGGCTATTTCCTCCGGAGGAATTTGACCTGCAGTTGCACAATCACGGCTCCCTACGGAGTTTGCGATGATGCGCATACTGCAGAGGTGGGGGGGACAATGGCACGGAGTCAAGATGGCCCGATCAGACCATCCCAATGCCATGAGAGCGCACTGGAGCAACCAGACATGGGAAAGTCTGTCCATGGCCCATCGCAACCCTTTAACTACCAGTTTTTCCCTGGTGTCTTTTAACTCCACTTCTGCGGTGGAGCAGAACAGGTTGCCGACGGCTGTGGGGCACTTCCCAGATGTTGTTGCCTGATCGTACCCTTTAAATCTGCCCGGCATTCACATCTATGTCGGGTCTAATTGTGCATATAATCGCAGACATAAAGACTTTATTGGGAATAAAGGAGAACCAAAAAAGCTTCACAAACATATATATTTTTCCCCCAGTAGGAATACAGGAAGATATATTTTGTGGATCTCCACAAACTGGGTGAGAGGGCGACAATGTGGCAAATTAAATTCAATGCTGGTAAGTATATTTTGACAGGATTTATGTGGATTCTGTTTATGGCTTTCCAAATGGATTGTGCCTCTGCAGTGCCTTTCTTTCTTTTCTTTTTGCACATCAAAAGAAAGCTTGTTGGTTCAATGCACATCTTTTTTTTTTAGTCATCTTTGTTTTTCATAAGGTAATTAATGGGGTTACTAGATGTGTCTAACACGGTTCCCCACCACCACTCATATAAATGCCAGAAACAAAATCCTGAAACAATACCTGTGCACCCCAATCCATTGATGATACTGCATTCTGTAACTACAAATAAAGAAGGTTTTAAAAAAGAAGAAGAAAAGAAGCATCGTTTTCATCACCCTCTATCTTCAGATACAAGGAAAGAGGCTGAAAGAAACAAACAGGAAATGCAGGCCTTTTATGCTACCATTCCTGGCTGCTTATTGCCGTATTCGAAATGGTTATGCCCAACTTGATCTCCCCAAATGAACAATGGCGGTGTGTTTTCAACAGCACTCGGCAGCCAGGGTCAGACCATCTTCTGCTAGAAGGACTGAAGCCTCTTTCAAACCTCTGACAGAAGAAAAAATTGACAGTGCTTATAATTACGTCGATTGGGGGTGGGGGTGAGGGGGGTTGCTTGTCTTTTGCCAGCAGCTTTGCATCATGTGCCATTCTCGGGTTTTGAACTCTCAATGAAACACAACATCTGATGTGGTTCGGGTTGCCAGGTCCACTCTGGCCACTGGCAGGGAACCAAGAGGGGGGAGGGTACGGTTGCAAGATCCCAGTTGGGAAACTCCTGGAGCCTGAGAAGGTGGTGGTGCCACAGGAGGTGGTGGCAGCTACAAGCATGGACAGCTTCAAGAGGGAATTAGATAAGCATATGGCACAGAGGTCCATCAGTGTCTATTAGCCACAAGGTATAGATAGGAACTCTCAGGCTGGGCAAGTGATGCACTGTATTCTTGGTGCTGAGGGGGTCAACAGTGGGAGGGCTTCTAGTGTTCCTGGCCCCACTGCTGGATCTCCTGATGGCACCTGGTATTTTTGGCCACTGTGTGACAGAGTTGGACTAGATGGGCCATTGGCCTGATCCAACATTGGCTTCTCTTATAAGAACATAAGAACATAAGAGAAGCCAATGTTGAATCAGGCCAATGGCCCATCCAGTCCAACACTCTGTCACACAGCGGCCAAAATATACCAGGTGCCATCAGGAAGTCCAGCAGTGGGGCCAGGGCACCAGAAGCCCTCCCACTGCTGCCCCCTCCAGCACCAAGAATAGAGTGCATCACCTGCCCCAAACTGAGAGTTCCCATCTATACCCTGTGGCTAATAGCCACTGATGGACTTCTGCTCCATATGTTCTTATGGACAGGGACCTCAGTGTGGTACAATGCCATAGAACCCTCCAAAGCATCGAATTTTCTCCTGGGGAACTGAGCTATGTATCTGGAGATGAGCTGTTATTCCAGGGGATCCCCAGGTCCCAGCTGGAGGCTGGCATCCCTAGATGCATTCCCATGCCAGGGTTGTACAGTTGTACCAACAGCCACCAGTTTTCAGAATGTGTCTCAGAATGTTTTGGCAGTGGCACATTTAATGAACCCCGTGAAAGGCTGACGTCTGTGGTCACAGGCCTCCCGGTACCCAGAAATGGTCCCGACCATATTGCAGCTTTTGTCGCAAGTCATTGTGTGCCTTTCCCTCCACTCCTTTGCTCCTTCACCGATTCTATTGTCTGCTCATTTGTTTTCCTCATTGTGCCGCAGCAGCTGCTCATTAGTGAGAGTAAAATCATTTCCCCCACTTGTTTGCACTGCCTCGGCTGTTTCCTCTGGGCCATTTTGCACAATGTCATCTGTGTAGAACACAGCTCCACTTTGATTGTATTTTCAGCTCAGCATACCAATAGGAAGGGGGGGTAAAATCTTCCAGGAAAAAAAAGAGAAAGGTATCTGGAATACTTTTCAAAAGCATATACTTTTATATATATTAAAAAAACCACAGTGGAGAATAAGTAAAAGTGACAAAACTGAGAATAGGAATTGTGGTGGAATGGGTCCGCTCTGGCCTGCAGGCCCTGTTCCACCCTGCCCTTCAAGATTCCTAATACCTGGAGAGACTTTACTCTCTCTCTCAGGTAGCCTGCCACCATGACCTGACCTTTGTAGGAAGCTCCTGCTGGGAGGGTCAGGACTCCCAGCTTCCCTTCCAAGATCTGAGGCCTCACCTCTGTGTCTCCCGCTGCCCAGCGCCTGGTCACCTTGGGGACCATTTACTGCCTTGTGCACCCCTGGGGGAATAGCCACTTGCCAACTGCCTGCCTTCCCCCTGGTGCTCCTTTTAAAATAGCATGTCTAAGATTGTGGAGGTCTATGTGGTACAGAGAACCACTACCAGCATCCAAAGTTAGAAAGTATGCATTAAAAAGAAAATTTTCACAAGCATACTTTTTAGCACAGCTCCAGACTGAGCAAGGGATTCAAAAGAAATGGGTAAAATGCAAATCCTCTGACTCTCGCTCTTTACATGCTCTATTACATGTTAAGATATAGGACAGGCTCCTGAAGTTTATCAAGCTACAGATCTCTACAGAGTTCCATTGCCCTGAAGCTTTCTGTAGCTCTCTCTGGGGCAGCATATGGGCAATGACCAGCTCCTCCAGACCTCAGCTAAGAGTTCTGTCTGCTCTGATGGACCCAGCACAAAACAGACTTTTCTCCTTGCTCCCGAGTTTTATCACTTCTCTTTTCCCCACCCACTGACCTGGTCAGGCCAGGTCAGAGAAGCCTTTCTTGGAGATTCTTCCTAGAGATTCTTCCTGGAGTCTTTCTAGTTTAAAGTCCTCCAAATCTCTGTTCCCTGCTAGGAGAAGGGGGAATATTGATCCACCCTTTATCTCTCCTTCTAGATCTCTTAATATTTATATGAGCATGGGCTGAGATACATCAGGAATGCAATTGAACTGACCTCCCCTCTTCTGGCCTGCTCTCTGCTGAGAGAGAGAGAGAGAGAGAGAGAGAGAGAGAGAGAGAGAGAGAGAGAGAGAGAGAGAGAGAGAGAGAGAGAGAGAGAGAGAGAGAGAGTTTGTTAAAACTCACAGTGATGGTTTTGCTCATTTCAAACCTCCAACGACAAAATGCATTTCTTCACAGGAATCGTCATGAAAACGCAGGACAATGGATTAGCATTTATCTGAGCAGAATTTAAACAGTGACATTCCTAGGCAGAAGGAGGCACACTTTAAACCTAGGGCTGCCAACTTTCAGGTGAGGCCTGGAGCTCTCCTAGAATCATAACTGCTCTTCAGACTACAGAGATCAGTTTCCCTAGAGAACATGGCTGCTTTGGAGGGTAGACTCTCCTACGTTATACCCTGATAAAGTCCATCTCCTCCCTAAGCCCCTCCCTTTCCAGGTTCCACCCTCCAAATCTGCCAGAATTTCCTGATCTGGAATTGGCAATCCTATCAAACCCACTGACTCACATGGGACTAACTGAATGTAAGAACATAAGAAGTGTGCTACTCAATCAGACCAATGTTCCCTCTAGTCTATCATTGGCTGAGTTCAGACTGGCAGTTTGCCCAGCTATAGCCATGTTTCAGCCACATTTCACAAGTGGATTAAAGGGGGCGTTCACACAGGCACACAGTTTCCCACCCATAGTAAACCCATGCTGTTCCGCTTCACTCCCATGTTTAAAAGATACCTGGTGAAAGTGGTAGCAAATCCCTGAAAGCCCATCTATCCTACTTCATTCCACTGGAGGGAAGTGTGAACACCAACCCAAAAAGCCGGGAGCAACCCGTGTTGCGCACAAGGCAGCAGTGATATGATTGGCTGTGCTCTGCTCTACTGCCCGATGTGATGCCAGCGCAACAGGATCCTCCCCAAATTGGCCAGATATGCTTATGCACACGAGCGCATATGAGCTCATGAGCACATGGCCAAATTACCAGGGAAAAGCCATTTATAGCCATGCCTCCGGGCCAGCAGTCTGAATGCTCCCATGCGCTTCCTCCTGGTATGCCCCTGCATCAGTCGGCACAGTGTAACTGGGAAAACCCAGAACAGTTTGTTCCGGGGCTTTTTTTGCCATGACTGGCTCCCGCTTCAAACTGCCAGTCTGAACTTAGCCATTGTATCTCACAAAGTGGCCAACCAATAACTTTGAAGGTCCAACAACAGGGCATAGAGGCTGAGGCTTTCCCCTGATGCTGCCTCCTGACAATGGAATTCAGAGGTTTACTGCCTCTGGATATGTAGGTTCTGTTTAGTCACCATGGCCAGCAGCCACTGATGGATCTATCCTCCAGCTCAACAAGGCGTTTATCTGAGCAGAGTTTAAACAACCAGAGCCCAAAGCAGAAGAAGAAGAAGAGGAGGAGACTGGATTTATACCCTGCCCTTCACTACCAGAAGGAGTCTCAGAGCAGCTTGCAATCTCCTTTCCCTTCACCCTGTGAGGCAGGTGGGGCTGAGGCAGCTCTTGAGAGAACAGCACTTGAGAAAACTGTGGCCTGCCCAAGGTCGCACCAGCAGTTGCATGCGGGGGAGTGGGGACTCAAACACAGTTTTCCAGATGAGAGTCTGCACTCCTAACCGCTACATCAAACAGGAGGCACATTTGAAATCATTGATTCCCATGCAACTAAATATACCTCTCCTAGAATTGGATTGTGGCCAATGGGTGTGGCTCAAAGCACTGCCAAGGAAACAAAGCAACGGGAACTGGATTTTTTCACTTCACCCCCTCCTGGTGTAGCCCACTGAAACCCCTAAATTCTGATTCTTGGGGATTACAGGACCCTCAAGAACAATGCAGGAGGAAAACAATGACCTGCAGTGGGGATCCACTGCTCCTCTCTGCCTGAGAGCCTGGAGAGCCACTGCCAGTCTGAGTAGACAGTACTGACCTTGATGAACCGATGGTCTGATTCAGTATCAGCAGGGCTTCTTTTGTAGAAAAAGCCCAGCAAGAACTCATTAGCCACACCCCTGACTACACCGCTCATTAGCATAGTAGGCCACACCCCCATGTTACCAAAAGTGTGGTCATCCAGCCACACCCACCTGTTGCTTCTTATTCTGTTTACCTTGTTCCAGGGCTCTTTTTGTAGCAGGAACTCCTTTGCATATTAGGCGACACATCCCTAATGTAGCCAGTCCTCCATCAGTAGTCCCTGCAAGAAGAGCTCTGTAAGCTCTTGGAGGATTGGCTACATTAGAGGTGTGTCACCTAATATGCAAAGGAGTTCCTGCTACAAAAAGAGCCCTGCCTTGTTTGTTGTCAAAACCCAGGGCTTTTTTTGTAGCAGGAACTCCTTTGCATGTTAGGCCACACAGCCCTAATGTAGCCAATCCTAATGAGTTTCTACTGATGGGTGTGACTTATTATGCTAATGAGTTCCAGCTGGGCATGGCCAACTTGGGAGCCAGCCAGAACTCCGTTCCTGTGCGTTCCTGCCCCAAAATAGCCCTGAGTATCTGACAACTCCATGTGTGTTCATGTGTGATCCACACCCTTAGCCTGTCTGACCAACAAACTCTGCTTTTAAATATATGCATGCAAGCCCAAGTGTTTGTTCAGAACCAGTGGGAGAGGGGAGAAAGTAACTGACAATGGATTAACCTCTAAAAATAAACTCCAATTGGAAAGTTTATTTTCCTCCAGAAAAAAAAGAAAAAGACAGAGAGGGAGAAGAAAAAGAATCAATAAGCTCGGGGAGTTCATAAGCTGAAGTGCTTAGCCTGCTAAATGCAGCTTCTCAAATAGCATGTCAGTATTTGACTGTAATTCTTAAGCAGCTTACTCTGGAGTAATGCTGCCAAAGTGAGTGGAAATACTCTGGAGGATACAGTTTGTGAACCTCCACCTTAGTACAACTAAAGTGGAGCTGTTCTGTGATGTGGTGGTATTACAGAGTTGCCGGTAAATGTCAGCAGGTTATAGGATCAAACAGAAAGTAATAAAAAGTCCCCCCGTCCCCCCCACTTTACTAAAGTTACCATCAGCACTAAAATAGAAAACATCCCAAAATTAGGAGGTTATTCCTTTCCAGCTGTTCAATGCATTATATTTTGGGTGACACTTTAGAGAGAAGTTACTGAAAATTGCATGAAATCAGAGGGAGAAAACTCTCCTATGATCTTCCATCCCATGCCAAGCTTACAAAGTTGAAAGATTTAACTAATGTTATTAGTAGATAAATCAGCTGCAGTTTTCATTGGCTACGGTCACACAGACTAGATAATCCACTTTCAATCCACTTTCAGTGCACTTTCTGTGTGAACCGTCCAGTTGGAAAGTGCATTGAAAGTGGATTATTTAGTCTGTGTGACCACAACCATTGACTAAAAAGTTGGAAGAAAAAAATTAGCTTGGTGGAAGCAAATCTTAATTGTTGGAATGGGGTGTGTGTTCAATTGATACACTGCAGGGTACACAGGTTGGGTCCAATGCTCCCTCTAAGCCATGGAGTCTTGTGAGCAAAAGTTCTACGTTGAGAGCTACTGGCATGAAAGTTGTGAGCACGTGATTTGGCTACTGCATAAATTAGTTTGCTCTGGAGCCCTCCTTCCTGAGGTAAGACAAAAATGTGTGAGCCGGCGGCTAAAAAACTGTGAGCTAGTTCACACTAACTCAGCTTAGAGGGAACACTGGTTGGGTCTCCAGCCTGCGTCCTGTGTAACAGTCACATGTTCTCTGCAGGTTATCCAGTTTGGATCATGATCGAGGCACATGTGGAGGAGGAGTTTCAGAGTGGTTTGCAAACTCCTTTCCCTCCCCCCCACAACAGACACCTTGTGAGGTAAGTGGGGCTGAGAGAACTCTGAGAGAAACTGTTCTTTTCAAGAACACCTCTGACAGAACCATGGCTTGCCCAAGGTCATCCAGCAGGTGCAAGTGGAGGAGTGGGGAATCAAACCCGGTTCTCCCAGATTAGAGTCCGCACATTTAACCTCCCCAATGCTGTTTGCCTAACCTGCGAGAGCCCCGAAAGTCTGCTATTTGGATCACTAGAGAAACCAGATGCCCACTTGGAGGTTTCCCTGAGCTGAACCTCAGTACTTCCTCACTGTCCTACTGCTGATCCAGCTGCCTCCTGTGCTGCCTGAGTGGTTCTGAGGCTTCATCCTCACGTTTTGCCACAGGCCCCCAAAGTGCTAAGGCTACTTCTGTTCCCAACAGGCCAAATAATTCCCCATGGACTATTTCAGGTCAGGACAGCAATGCAGGCAGGAAGGCTGAAGGTCATTCTCCAGATGTGCAGCAGCGACAAGCCAAATTGGGCAGTGCCCCCATCTGAAGTGAGCAGAACCCATAACTCACATGTAAGTTTTATGGAAACAGGATGCAGAAGAAAAGAGCAAGAGTCCAGTAGCACCTTAAAGACTAACAAAATATGTGGCATTGAATGAGCTTTGGTGAGTTACTGCTCACTTCTTCAGATACCAATAGAGAATCTGAAGACGTGAGCAGTGATTCACGAAAGCTTGTACCCTGCCCCATATTTTGTTAGTCTTTAAGGTGCTACTGGACTCTTGCTCTTTTCTACTGCTACAGATAGACCAACGTGGAGACCCATCTCGATCTATCTCCGTGGAAACAGGACCCCAACCTGCATCACTCATAATGTGTGAATCATATGTGTAACATAATTGCTGCCTGTCAGAGTTTATTTTTTGTTTACACCATCCCTTTTAGTTCTCGTGTTACCACAAAAGATTGGTACGCTAAGATATAAGCCTACTAATGGTGACAAAATTGTGGCTTTGTCCCCTTGGCCAGTAGCTCCTTCCTGGAAGAGCAGATAATTAAGAAGAACAAGTTAACAGCTGGACAGTGTAATCTTAGACAGAGTGACACCATTGGAAGCAGTGGGCTTAGAACGGTGTAGCTCTGTTTAGGTTTGCAATACAAGCCTCTCCATCCTTCTTGGCTTGGGGCTACAATAGACCACAACAGAACCACATGACAGTGATTCATGTGGGCAGCAGAGAATATAGTTGTAATTCCCATTATCATGAACATAGCTACATCCTGCCTCAACATGTGTCCATTTGTTTGGAAGCAGGAGCCAATGAGCATTTGCTTTACCAATGAAACCGGGGACCAGTACCTGGGTAAATGTGGTCGTGTACCAGTTCCCTGTTTGTATACATGTTACACTGTAATTTGTGAACAGGGCCAGTGTTTAGTTCTAACCTGGGTTTTGGTCATTTCAATGGACTCTTTTCAATGGACTCCTTTTACTAAGGGCCAGAGTATACAGTATCTGGCCCCACTGGTGGACCTCCTGATGGCACCTGGTATTTTTGGCCACTATGTGACACTGGATGGGCCATTGGCCTGATCCAACATTGGCTTCTCTTATGTTCTTTTGTTCTTATCTGAAGAAATGAGCAGTGACTCACAAAAGCTCCTCCCCTGCCACATATTTTGTTAGTCTTTAAGGTGCTCCTGGACTCTTGCTCTTTTCTACTATACAATGTAGTTTGGGGTGAGTTGGATCTGTGGAACCTGGATACAGCTAGCTTTCCCTGAAGCCATACTGCAGCTGTAGGGAAGTCACTTTATAATTTGGCCATAGCCTGATTTGGCTTACAACTGTGGTGTGTGGCAGAGGCTCCTGCATTTTGCCCCCATATCATTTTCCTAAGCCAAAACAGCCCCAGGGGGAAATGGCCTGGAGGAGAGGCAGGAAGGAACCCCTCCTCCTTCCATGTCACATTTCTGAGCTGAATCAGGCTCCAGCTGATTGTAAAAAATAAGTTCTCTGTGGTTCCTGTGTGGCTGCAGGGAAAGCAAGTTGGGTTTGGAGAACTCTATCTCAACTCACCCCCAAACATATTGTGCCATTTGGCCCTTTGAGGATACCTTTTCTGCCCAACACAAAAGAGTCTGGTAAATGGCCTGTCTTAAGAGTTCCAGTGGACTCAGATTTCTTCCCCCATAATCCTGCTCCTTGGTTCCTGTCAAAGTGGGTCCCATCAGGCATATTTAAGTGTCTAACTGTGAAAATGGTTCCACAGCGAATACTTGTCCGAGCAGAACTAAGCCTCCGGGTGAAACAGAAAATAACTTTTAAGAAAACCTAAGCTCCGAGAAGCAGTTTCGAAAGTTGGAAATTGTCTTTTAAGGAGGCTAAGCTCAATGAAACTTTTCAGAAAACTTTTCTAACTAAGAAGAGCCCAAAATAACAAATTGTTACAATGCCATTTCCTGTTTATTGACCCTGGTTGCTTGAAAATATTCTAAATTTTGCTATTTCTTAGAGTCTTCCTTATTGGCTCCTATATAACATGTGATCGGAACCTGTCCTAACTCAGTCAGCCAAACACCATGCCTTGCGGTTCAAACAAGAATAGCGTTTATTATAAAGCTGCAATAGAAAGGTTACTGGAACAGATACATTGTTCAGAATAACTTGGTTACACAAAGCAGGCGGTTATACAGGGAAGGGGGTGAATGGGGACCCCCCCTTCTACCAATCAGGGAATAACATGCGAATGGGAATCGAAAGTTACTACGCTAATGAAGTTCCCACCGCCCCCATTAGTCTCAGCAAAGCTGCAGCTTTGAAAGCGATAGGAAAGCTCGCAGCTTGACTCCTCAAGGTCAGAACGTCCAGTCTACCAGAGATAGGGGTTGCCAGAGCCACATTCCATTCTCACACACCAGGCATAAATCAACACCCCTACGATCCCAACCTCCCGCCCGTCACGCCACCATGGCACCCATAGCCATCCTCCCCTCCCCTCCATCCATCATGGCAGGACTACCTGACAGAACCACATCATCATCAGAGGTTTAATAGACCTGAGTTTGCTGCCTCCTTGAGATTGAAAAACAAGGAGGAATGGGAATTTTCAGGCACTCAGAGAACATAAGATATGGCTGGCGGGTTGGCATTTGGCTTGGAGACTTGTGATTTGTTTAAGTCATGTTGATCATGAGGACTGAAAGAAAATGGCTTAGGTATTAAACTGATTCTGGATCCTTTGCCATGTTTATGTCATGGTCATCCAAGAGAGCAATGCACGTCAATCAGAAGTGTTAAATATTCAAATTCTAAATAAATCACGTGGAAATTAATTCTTCAGGTCGTGGTGACTCATGAAAATTCATACCCTGCCCCATATTTTTTTAGTCTTTAAGGGGCTACTGGACTCTTGCTCTTTTCTACTGCTACAGACAGACTAACATGGTGACCAATCTTGGTGTATCTACATGGAAATTAAGTTATATTTTCAGCAAGAGTACAGGTGCAGCCTTGAGTAAGTATTTATACAGCAACAAAACACAAAGGTGGGCTATTCTGCCATTTAATGTATTTGACATGTCAGTGAAATAAACTTTAGCTTGTAAGCGTAGCTATTTGCAATATAAGCAACATTCCCTCTAAGCTGTGGAGTCTTGTGAGCAAAGATTCTATTTTGTGAGCTACTGGCATTAAAGTTGTGAGCGAGTAATTTGGCTACTGCATAAATCAGTTTGCTCTGGAGCCCTCCTTCTTGAGCTGAGCCAAAAAGGTGTGAGCCAGAAGCTAAAAAAACCTGTGAGCTAGCTCACACTAACTCAGTTTAGAGGGAACAGTGAATATAACTTGATTAACGTCTGAAAGAAGTATAAAAAAGTGAAAGCATTTGCTATTGAAATACTGTTTTAATACTTGTGTAAATGCTGGAAATGATGCAGTTAAAACTTTGACTGCATCAATGGGAAAAAAAAATGCATGATAGATTTAAAGGAAGGAAAAGGCTCGGAAAACTTAGAATGGCAGCTGCTCATCTGAGGGAGAAGGGACAACCGAAGCAACAAGACGAAGACTCTGACGTCATAGACTATATGGAGAAAAGTTCAGAGGCACTCTCTCAACGAATGCAAACACTCGGCAAATGCAGGCTGTCACTCTTCAATTACAGCAATCTGAGCAAAACACCCAAAGTTAGGGGAAACTCGAACTGCAAACAAACATTCCAGTACCAAAGTCCACAGGAAAACATTAGAACACTGTGCTCCATAATGTAACATTGGTTAAAGTATGTGTTCATGGACAGCTCTTAGATTTTTCTTATGTTGTCTACGTGAATCTATGAAAAACAGTTTAAAATATGACCAAATAGTTTAACCCACCGGTCCCCAACATGGCGCCCTCACGCCTGCCAAGTGTTTTTAGAAAGTCAATGACAGTCAGGGCTCTTTTTGCAGCAGGAACTCCTTTGCATATTTGGTGACACACCTCTAATATAGCCAATCCTCCAAGAGCTTATAGAGCTCTTCTTACAAGGGCTACTGTAAGCTCTTGGAGGACTGGCTACATTAGGGGTGTGTCGCCTAATATGCAAAGGAGTTCCTGCTACGAAAAGAGCCCGGCAGTCATTTTGTAGAAGTCGAGGGCAGTCTGGCTCCTCCTGCTGCAGCTGTCCTCTTGTATTTCCACCCACCACGGCGTGTCAGGATTCCACAGGTGCCTGCAGGCTCAAAAAGGCAACCTCTGTAATTTATGGGAATGCATTGCTAGGATATTACACTTGATTCTGGCGGTCTGAATTAAGTCACAATTGACAACAGATTCTATTGCTCAGTGCAACATAAACCAATGCTCCATGCGTGGCCTGCTGCTTTACTGTAACCAATTATATAAAACTCCAAAAGTGGGCTGCCTTCCAAAGACTCCCAACTAATATGCAAGTACACAGTACGAATTTAACAACAGAAACTATATTATGAACAGTACAACACTATAGTAAATACACATAAGTATCACACAAAGACAACAAGATTCCAGGTGCCAACAGACCAAATAGTTCATACAGACTTAACAATCACAGTAAGCAGGAAAACAACAACAACAATGAGGAGAGATACATAAACAGTAGCTGGTAACAGCGATACAAGGTCCCGGTATAACTCCCTTGTTTCTTAAGCATTCTTCCTCAATAATTCTGTATTGAATGAAACAATGCAAAAGCTTTTTCAGTCTCCCTCAGGAGTAACCTTGATGCTAACCTCCTGGTCTCCCATCCGGGATGATGCACTTACAATTACATCAATAAGGAATATATATATACTCCTCAGTCACTGTGGCACAGCCTGCTAACAGTTCAACGGTGGAATGTTCTCCTGATGCCTTAGCAGCACAAGCAAAATACAGAAATCAAAATCTTGAGAGCATTCATTTTGTTTTTTTAAAAAGCTACTGGATATGACTTTGAAGAAATGTTTTTTGGGGAAAAAATGTGTGGCCGATGCCTAGAATTCTTGGGAATTACAGAGGTGACTGAATGAGAATTCTACAAGCCGGGGGTAGGTCTTTTTAATTTTTGAAAATTATTTTCTTAGAGAGAAGGCGGGATGCAGAAGGGAAAAGGGTGTGAGGAGAAAATATTAATTCATCCGGTTTGTCAAATATTACGAGTTTTTACATACAACAGGTAAGATCAGATGTATTACCAAATGTATTACATATTTCAAATATAGAAGCAGATGTTAAAACATCAATATTACAGGATTTTTGGGATAGATCCTCTCTTTAAAGAATAAACAAGAACTTTCCTATGGTGAGCAATAATCTATTAACGATAAAAGAAATTACATCTTTGACAATTGAACCAACTTGCATGCTAAAATTAAATCATTCTCAAAAGCTGGGGGTAGGTCTTGAGTGTCCTATGTAGATCGTGCCTTTCTCTATAAGCAACATGCCAGAATAAACTATACAAAATAAGCACATTTGCTAAAGTGGCATAATTTATACAGGATGCAGAATTTGCATTTTCTTGGCACAGAAATTTGTTTAATTTTTTTTTTATATAGTGCAGAGTACTTTTTTTTGCCATCAAGTCACAGCAGAATTACGGCGAGTCGACCCCGTCAGGTTTTCAAGGCAAGAGATGTTCAGAGGTGGTTTGCCATTGCTTGCCTCTGCATAGCGACCCTGTTATTCTTTGGTGGTCTCCCTTCCAAATACTGACCAGGGCTGACCCTGCTTAGGAGCTGAGATCTGACAAGATTAGGCTAGCCTGTGCTATCCAGGTCAAGGCAGAGTAAACAGAGTCCCACGATATATCTGAAATCTTCAGGGCTTTGGAATCCATAGTTCCTTTCCTGTAGCTTGTAGACTTTTCTGTCTGGAGTCTGGACACATTCTACTTCTTCTCCATATCTGTTCAGAAACTGGAACATCAATTTGAATTCTTATTCATCAATTGTACAATCAACTATGTCTGCATTGCCAATTCTGAAGTCTATTTAGAATCTTTTGTTATTTCTCTGATTAAGTGGTACAGTAATCTATTTACTGCCAATAAATTTAGGTAAACTCAATGTTTTTGTCCAATTCCTTGGTAACCTCCTTGAGTGGCCTGCCTACTGGTCCCTTAATTGTATTTGTCCATGCATTGCTGTCCTTAATATAATTGGGATTGTGTTTTAAATCCACATTTTAATATTTGAAAATTTTAATTAGGTATTTAGTATCAACAGCTTTTATGCTCTGATTTAATTTCTTATTGCTCCTTCCCCCCCTACATATTTAAAATTGTATCTAGAATGTGTGACCCTGACACCCTACCCTCCAAGGAATGTCTTCATCATCTCAATTTCAGCTTCCCTTGTAGTTTTTCAGATGTTTTGCCTGAGGAAGAATCTCCAGATTTGTCATGAAATCTCACTGTAGGCGGAGCCTACTGAGTAATGAGAGATGTAAGAGGCCACCCTGAGAAATATCACTAGTCTTATCAAAATTTTGGATCTCTTACAATTCGTGAAAAGTTTTGCTAGAGCAAACCCTCCAAACTCAACTCAAACCAAGGAGAAAAAGAGTATGCATCTGGGTGTCTCCAAAAAATGCAAACTTCAGGTGCTGCAGCCTCAATTTGCCCTGGGCCATGTATGGATGGGGTTTAAGTCTTCCACTTCCACTTGGTATTTCTGTTCAAAACTGGGAAGGTCAAACCAGTGGCAAGAATTGACTTCATAAAATCACTACAGGCTTTGTAAAATCTCAGCTAGTGGAAACAACATAAAGCCATGGCCCATTTGTCATTATGTGGACCAAAAAAATGCTAAAAGCAGAATGGGGAAGTTGGTTTCAGATTGCAACACTGCATGAACACATGAAACTGTCTTGTACTGAATCAGACCATTGGTCCAACAAGGTCAGTATTGTCTATTCAGACTGGCAGTGGCTCTCCAGGGTCTCAGACTGAGGTCTTTTGCATCACCTATTACTGGATCCTTTTAACAGGAGATGCCAGAGACTGAACCAGGGACCCAAATGCAAAGCAGGTGCTTTACCACTGAGCCACAACCCCTCCTTTGAAGCAGAGATTGAAGGGTTACTCTTCTAACTGGTCTGCATGGTCCAAAGAAAAATAAAGGTTGCAATTTTCATTTTATGGATGAACCAACATGCGTGACTTGCAGCTCATCTGTCTGAGCCCTTGAATTTAGCAGCTAAATGTTACCAACTTGTAAGAATGGTTTCTCTTCCTTCTGGCTGGTAGATGAAAGATTCCCACCCACCCCCTGCTGCAATCAAGAGAATGGGACATGCCTGCCTTTTTTTTGTTTGTTTCTTTCATGGTTCCCTTCCCTTCTCACTCAAAGTGATGTGAGCTGTTCAGTTCATAAGGAAAATGCATGGGGTCAGTGGGCAAGGGTACATTCTGTATTTCTACTGCTGACTGGGCCTTCCCTGAATCTTTCCCCTCCCACCTTCCTCAGCTCTATCACAAGAACATGGTGGCTGGATTACAGGCTTGACTATACCATGGAGTGAGTCCCACCCCTTACCTGACTTGTGTCTGTGGCCAGCAAGTTGGCCCTGTGATGCTAAGCAGTGGCTGGATACCTCCAGTGGCCCACTTGGAAGTAAAAAAAAAAAAAGTTGCCATCCCCCCAATGTGGGATGGGTTTCCCCAATTTTAGGAGCCCCAATCTGCTGCCGGCCAGCTGGCTGGTGGGGGGAGCCCCACCCCCAAAGAGCCCCACCATGCCCAATGTGCCCAGTGTGGTGATGTCACCTTTGCCAGGCACATTGCTAGGCACATTGTTCAGGGGATGCTCTAGCATTTGGCTAAAAACTCTACAATGACCATAGAGTTTTTTGGCCAAATGCTAGAGCATCCAGTGACTGGTGTGATGATGTGACTTCTGGGTGATGTCATCACAGCCCACATGCAATGCACACATGCCAGGAAGTCCTGAGGAGCAGCATGGAAACCCCCACCTGCAGAAAGTAAGCACCTAGCAACCTTAAAACATAACCAGGCTGGAAGTAACATACTGCCACCGACCAGATAGTGAGATCCAGCTGACTGGCCTGGACATTTAAAGGCTAGCATTTGCAGGGCAGTGGTGAAGGGCAACAACTGGGGAGCATGAGGTTCAGGCCAAAGGCAGCAGAAAGGCCAGGGGAGCCACAGATGGCACTGAGGTGGGGCAAGACCAGGGAAGTGTGGCCAAAGGGTGGGTGAGATCAGCCGTGGAAGCAAGAGGCTAGGGAACACCTGGGATACCAGCCCAGTGAGGAAGCTGCAGCAGCAGGATTGAACAGGAGGGGAGAAGTGGGAGGCTTCAGGGGGCAAGCAAGCCCTGGCTTCAGAAGACCAAAGACAGGACCCACCAGAGAGGCCTGAGGGCCAGGAGCCAGTGTCCCAGGGCAGCCAGAACAGTGGGGGGAACCCAAGAGGGTGGTGACCAACTCAGGGCCAGCCAGGGCAAGGACTGGAGTAACAATCAGGACTATTTCCTTTGAGAAAGCACAAAGGTTTCACAGGAATGTGGGGACCAAGAACTGTATGCTCTGTACTCACTGTATGAACAAACAGAGGTAAAGCAAGTGGCCAAGGAAAAACCTGGGAGGGCTGCCGTTGGAAGCCAACATGGAGGGTCCCTGGTCTGAGGCCACAGCAATGAGTGACCACGTCTTCTAAGAGTTTGCAATTGCATTAACAACAAGGATAAATAACATAAGGACTGGAACCATATTTTTTTTCACCAACAGCAGATTAGGAAGAGGGTTTTAAAAAAAAAAATATTGAAGAAAGATTTGGTTGCTTTTCAAAGTCCACCACTATCCTAACCCCCTCCCCCCAAAAAAAACCCACTATTGTTTTTACTCTATATACCCTATGCTTAACATCTTCTAAGGAGAGGTGCATGCTGGGAGACAAAATCAAAGGTTGGGCTGGCACAATTTATCACTTTGAAGAGCTCCACTCAAAACATCCACAAAACTCTGAAATTTTCTAGAAATTTCACCTGAAGAGCATCCACACTACCTTCAAATTTTGCTTTAGGCAAAATTTCAATGTCAACAGGAAGTCAAAAGAAAACCTTATTCATGAATTTGTTAAGATATTTGTACCTTTCTTTTCCTCTTGGCTCAAGGTAGCCTTGTTCCTCTGCATCAAGATATCCTATTCTGATCCCTGGTCAGTGGTGACCTTGTATATTTTGGGCCCTCTGAATATCACCAACTTCTGCATTCATGAATTATATTCATCCTAGCACTCTGAAGTGTAGAAAGCAGTCTCGAAAATATGTCAGAGAGAATTTGTCTTAACACATTACTGCTTGCCAAATCACTTTTTTAAATACTTTTTTTTTAAAAAAAGGGGGAGGGATAGGAGTTGGTTGCAAGCATTTCTCTTTTTAAAGTGACCTCAAACACTCAAAAGGTTTCACATCACAACTGTGAAATGTATTTTGTCTTGTTTACCTGCGATGAGTGTGTATGGATTCGCTATGCATGACCGAAGCCAGTTTCACATCTCTGGATGTTTCTGCTAATTTGACTTCATTGGCAATTTTAACACAAAGCTTTCAAACTAGAATCCGTTCTGGGTGAGCTTTTGCTTATGTAGCAGGAAGTGTGTACCACGGAAAGAGCTTGTGAGGTATATTTATATATTATGCATGCTCTACTTCTCAAATGTAGGTGCTCTTTTGAACTGGGAACTTACAAAAAATATAAATGTACCTTGAAGAGGCATTGTATGTATTTAGAAACAGAAATGGACTCTTAAGGTCCAAAAGGAACACACAGCCATATTTAATGCACTAGCTGTCAATAGTAATTAATAGAAATGGAAAATGAACCACAAGATGAAAACTGGATCAGATGTAGCATGTTAATTTTGTGGCTTGGATTTTTTTTAAAAAAAAATCCTGCTGGTTATAGCTAGGATCTGGCTGGGAGTATGAGTAGCTGGCCCCAAATCAGACCCCGAGTAAGCACTCTTCACCCCAGAGTCCCTGTGGTCTGTTGCTGGGAGCTGAAGTGTAACAGGTGCTGACTTTGCAAGGCAAAACCAAAACTGATTCCTAAGCTTCTTAGTCTCATTCAGTCTTACTGCCCAGTCCAGATTCCCTAGTAGGGATGTGCATTTGCATAAAATGGAGCCAAAATATACCTGGGAAATTATGTGTCAATATTATATATATATTCAACATCCCAAATACATTCAGGAAATTTTGGGATACCCAAAAAAAAAAAAAAGTTCTGAAAAATGCTGGAAATATTTGCAGGCTCCTGGGACTGTTTCTCTCTCCCCCCAATTTTTCCCCCTATGTTCTTGTGTCTTCCAGGGCTTTCTATGGGCTTGCCGGGCCACTTCTGTCAGTTTCAAATTTGTTCATCAGCTTTGAAGTCTCCCCACCCCCTTTGCTGGAATTGCTTTCTGTTGGGTTTACATTTTGTTTTTAGCATTGTGCTTGAAAGATCCCTCCCACTTGGATTTGTTCTGGATTTGTTCTGATGTGATTCTCCAGTCTAACAGTCCTGTTGAGCTTCTGCTGCCACAGTGGCATTGAGTTCTGCTGGGCATCTGTACATTGTCATTTGTTTTGTTGGGCTTGCAAATCCCCAACCTCCCACTTGGAATTGTTTTGCTGTCTGTGATTCTCCAGTTTAACATTAGTCCTGTTGAGTGTGCACTACCATAGTATCATGGGACTTGGGCTGGTATTTGTACATTGCCATTTATTCTCCTGGGCTTGCAAAAGTGCCCCCCACCTTGAGTTTCCACTGCAGAGATTCTCTGGTTTGATTTGGGTTATATTTGGCTTGGCATATTGGTTTGTGGTGCTAGTGGGATTATTGGTTCTGCAATGATTCTGTTGTGCTTGTTGTTGGTTCTTCCATGGGAGACATTTAACCAGTGATTGTTGCTTGCAAGCATCACTTTTGTCCTGGAAACAGCTTGGAGGGTCCCCCCATAGGAAACGGTGGAGGACAGATGGGGGCTGTACCATACCATACATGGAACTCCCACTATTGTGTCAAGTCAGTCCAAAATCTCCAACTCAACAGATGTGAGCAGGATACGGTTTCATGAAAACACAGAATGGAACATTGGATGCAATATTAAATTTGGAATTCTCACACTGGAGAACATCAACTTTCATTTCAATAACAACACATTTTTTTTGCCTTTACCAATGAAATAGTAGCAGTAGTAGTAGAAGAAGAAGAAGAAGAAGATTTTACCAAACCAAAGCAATAGCTGACGTCCAAGAAGATCTGCTAGCAGAGCACAACTTGCCCATTCAGTCTTTACACTCTGCAGCCAATTAACTCCTCCCTCCACAAGAGGATGCCCATGAACAGTATAAGGAACAAAGTGAGGGTCTCGGGGGGGGGGGGTCATCAGTCGTCACCTTTTCCCCCAATAAGAGAAGTGCCATTCCTTTGTTGGAAAAAGTGACAGGAAACAAGATCTTTGGATTCTTAATATGCAGAAAAAGTACAATTCTGCAAATGATTGGCAATTCTTCAAAGTGTACTAATACACTCCTTTAATCAATTAATTATTTCATTCATTTAGACCCCACATTTCTCCCCAAAGGGGACTCAAAGCAGCTCACATTATTCTCCTTTCCTCCATTTTATCCTCACAACAACCCCGTGAGGCAGGTTTTGTTTTCTTGTGTGAGCCATTCTGTTTCATCTGTTTTCATTGCTGGTGTACCCAGTTCATTAGGCCATTTTTGATGAGCTGTTTTACATAACCGGGGGGGGAGGAATGCTGTATAAGGAACTGAAAGTTGCAGCCAGCCATGCACATACAGTGTTCAGTAAATGTTTGGAACTTAAGAAGACAGAACATTAATGATGTTATTGGTTACATTTCAGAATCAAGCCCAGCTACCTTGGAGTCCCCAAACTGGGGGTGGTAGTGGTGGAATTTCAGAAACATTTTGGAATATAATGAAAATATAAGAAAAGGACTGGGATGCCATGAAGGGATGAATTCAGTGGCACAATACCGCCTTTCTTTTCATATGAACAGTTCTTCTCGTCCACTGGGAACTACTGAACACAAACGTGGATAAGGCTAACCAAAACACCAAGCACATACTACCATTTATTAGGACCAGTGAAAAGGACAGACAGAAAATGGCAACTCTTCAAGTTCTCCAGAACTCTTCATCAGATTGGAAGGTATTTTTCATTTTTTTTAAGGGAAGGGGAGAAGGGAAAAAGATGTCTTGGACTATGATCTCAATACCTTAAGCTTGTAAGCATCCTGTGCAATATGCTGAACAGGTATGTAGACTTGGTCAAGTTGTCCCTTGGCCTTCTGGGAGAAAGAAGGGAAAAAAATGAAGCATTTCACTGAAACCCCAACCCAGCAGGTAACTAAATCTTTAACACCAGAGAAGACACATACAGATCTCTTAGAATGCTGAGAGGACAAGAAGAACATGGTAGTCCTTGTGATAACATTGCTGGGGATTAGTTTTAGTTGGTGCACAATGTAAAAAGTCAATAGAAGCCAAATTGGGCATTAGCATGTGTTGTGGGGGAACCCATAAGTACAGTCTCCCCCCCCCCAGTTGACAATTCTTTCTCTTTATCAAATCCAATCTTCTTGAAGTAACGAGGCTGCAGGTAGCCTCAGACTTTTTATAAACACATTTTTTTAAAAAAACGGAAAGGATTAGGGGAGAGACACCTTGATTCACAGTCTTAAGGCCTTATCCTGTAAGCATCCCAGGAGGCTAAGGAGGTATTCAGATTTGAAATAAAGCTAGCACCTTAGGATCATTTTGTAAAATTCAGGACCTTGGACAGCTCTCTAACAGTGTGTTCAGCTCTGTTTTTCTTCATCTTAACCTTGCCGGCTTGCCAAATAATTCTCTTTCCACTGTGAAAACACACCATCTGGAAGAGAGTTCACTATGGGAGCAATAAACTGCAGTGAGAACCTAATTCTCCAAATGACAAATGGGTCAAGACTGTCTGTTGCTTCTCATCCTCGAGAGTACATTCCTCTCTACTTTTCCCCTCCAAAGCAATGGTTTTGTTTTTTTGTTTTCCAGTTGGGCTGAAGAGATTGGATGGTGATTGCTTTTGGCCTGGCTTCCTGTGACTCTGTCATGCACTGAGAAGAATCAACTTCTTCTGATTTATGACATACACAAATTAAGTAATACACAAACATTTGACTAGAATAGGAGTGGTTAAAGTGGCTGACTAGGATCTGGGAAATCCAGGTTTAAATCCCCACTCATGCCATGGAAGCTTGCTTAGTGACCTTGGGTCAGTCACACACTCTCGGCCTCACCTACTTTACAGGGTTGTTGTGAGGATAAAATGGTAGAGGGGTGAATGATGTAAGCTGTCTTGAGTGCCCATTGGGGTGAAAGAGGAGGAGGAGGAGGAGATTGGATTTACACCCCAATCTTCACTTGGAGTCTCAGAGCAGCTTACCAACTCCTTTCCCTTCCCCTCCCCACAACAGACATCCTGTGAGGTAGGTGGGGCTGAGAGAGCTCCTTCGAGAATTACTCATGAGAGAACAGCTCTGAAAGAACTTGTGACTGACCCCAGGTCACACCAGCAGCTGCATGCAGAGGAATGGGGACTCAAACCCAGTTCTCCCAGATCAGAGTCTGTGCTTCTATCCACTACACCAAACTGGCCAGGATATAAATGAATGAATGAATGAATGAATGAATGAATGAATGAATAAATAAATAAATCACTCAGATTTGCTTTCAGCTACTTTTGTGGGGGGGGCTGCTCTTTGATGATGAAGGTTTTTACTCAACATCTTCCCCTTTCTTTTCTTATGCACATTTGTGTACTTCACTTTTGGCCTGAATTTGCAAAGCAAGCTGAAGCAGGGAATCATAGCAGAATACTAAAAGCCAATATTTAAGACATATCACTCTCATAAGCACAGTGAGACTTCAGACTCAAAACAACTCCATCATAATTAAGCAACACAGCTGAGCCAAAGTTTGACCCAGCATCCCAGCACCTTGGCCAGCAATGAGTTTTACTAGAATATCATGGTGGGAACTGATGATGGTATTCATCCCTTAATCCCACTGGTCTGCTGGAAACTCTCATGACCGGGTCCATTGTCTTCATATCTGTTTTTCCACCTGGGCAGCTGGAACCTATTGCTGGGGAAAACATTAATTCAAGGGTTGCAGTCTGCTGATTCCCCATTCTAGCCAATGTAACACTTTCTCTCTAAATTTTAATAAAATTTCCCTCCAACTTCCAGCTTAGTATTCATAAATGTTTCCTCCTCCCCTTAACCTATGACAAGCTGGAAGCTCTAAGAAGTGCAGACGAGACAGCAAATTGTGCAGAGATAAACCATAGCTTGAAAGTAATATTCTGGTACATCCACAGGAGCGTTTCAAAAGCTCTTTTCAATTAATGTCTGTGCCTAACGCAAAGACTGAGAAGGAGAGGTTGAAAAGTGTTATGTAGAACTGCATTTTGCATTGACAAGAACAAAAAAATGATTTAAAAAAAACTATTCTAAAAATGTTCACCAAAGTTTTTCTTTACATTACCTTAAATTTGAATATGTTCCAGAATTCTCGGTTTTGAGAAGCTAAAAAATATAACATTCTGAACACAAGACACCTAAGGCCAATAACAACTAACATCCCAATTCTAGTCAGGTTTACTGAGAATTAAACCCTGCTTCATTCAATGGGATTTACCTCCAAAGTGCAGAGGTTCACAATCTTACTGGAAAGGAAACGGAATTTCAACTAATCAGGACTGACTCCCATCCCATTGCTTCCGTGGAAACTCATTTCTCCCGCAGGACCGAGTCCACTGAATCTGGTGACGATCCTCAACATTAATCCTTTGATGCTAACCAGAGTTAAGGTTTTTGAAAATGCCTTTCAAGGACAAATTTCACATCAAAGGTTTAGAACGGAGAAACTTATACTGATTTCCAAGTTTTTGTGGTGCTTTGCATAATCTGTGAGGAGTTTGGGTAAGGCCTCTGCAGAAACCAGCACCCACTTTCACTTTAGGTCTGATTGGATCCTCTCCCATCTCCACACATCCTGCCTAGTCTGGTCCCATCGACAATGCCGCAATAAGACCCTGTTCCAAACTAGCACTTGGCATTCAGATGGTCACAGTCTCAGGAAGCAGGCCGATTTGCCAAAGTTCCAACCACAGTCAGATGGTTAAAAATCAGCTACCAGATTTCACTGTACCATCTGTGTCCTTCATTCTGGTTTCCTTCAAGCCTCTTTAGCTGATCTTTCAGTCATCATTTATTTTGAATCACTTTGTTAGACTGATGAGCTTGGTTTTTATAACAGGTCATTGCCTATAATATTACTGCAATGTTTGAGCCAACTAGAGAAAAAGAAAACAACAAAAAAGCAACCATACCATGCGTACCACTGAACTAAAACTGTTTCTTAATTGTTTTCATCAAGCCTACTGTGTGGTTCCTTCCAGCATGTAATTGCTTCATAACAGGCCAAGTGAATACCAGGTGGTACCCTGCATCCAAGCATTGCCCTTACTGAGAACTAGAAGACTAGGCAGTCCTAAAAGCCCCCATTATAGAAATAAAAGTATAGGGTGATAAATGAAAGAGGTAGGTAGGGAGTGAAACAGAAGTCTCTAATTTCTAGGTCTAGAGACAATGGAAGGTGACCTATCAAGTTCATGGCAGTTTATGGCTGATATTCTTAGCCCTTCTTCTCCTTGAGGGTTTATCAATCATTATCCTCCAGCTCCCATCATACAGATATATGCTGGGAGTTCCATGTTTGGAACTTAATTTCCAGGTGTGCCTGCTGGCCTGGTTCAGATTACCACCACAGAACAAAGGAAGAGGGGGCTTTAAGCCCCACCACAATGTTGTTGTTGTTTTCCCCAACTGGAAAGGGCTCCAAGGGCTCCTTTGTAGAAAGTTACAGGTAACCTATCAGTAGAAGGAGGAGGAGGAGATTGGATCTATACCTCACCCTTCACTACCCAAAGGAGTCTCAGAACAGTTTACAATCTCCTTTCCCTTCCCTTCCCTTCCCCACAACAGACACCCTGTGAGGTAGGCAGGGCTGAGAGCCCTTTTGAGAACTGCCCTTGAGAGAATAGCTCTGAAAACTTATGACTGACTCAAAGTCACATCAGTAGCTGCATGTGGAGGAGTTGGGAATCAAACCCAGTTCTCCCAGGTTAGAGTCTGTGCTCTTAACCACTACACCAAACTGGCTCTCAGTACATGCAAATTTCCCCAAATAGTAGCTCCCAAGTCTGTTTCAGGTCAGGAAAACAGAATGGGGGAAAGACTTAAGCCTTGCGGGTGCATTCCAATTTGGCTCCATGTTTGCTGAGAATTAAGGTCAGAGCATGGTATTCCCAGCACGTCTGGTCAACAAGACAGGAGCATATACAGGAAACAAGGACATGGCCACTCTAAAGGATTTTTTTTTAAAAAAAATAAAAATAAATCTGCTTTTATAAGTATTTAAAACACTTAAACTCCACTTTCCCCCTAACCTGGATAGCTCAGGCTAGCTCGATCTCATCAGACTTCAGAAGCTAAGCAGGAACAGCCCTGCTTAGTATTTGGATGGGAGACCACCAAGGAATACAAGGGTCTGGAAGAAATTTCTCTCCAGGCCAGTTTGGCCCAAAATTCTGAAAGGATTTTTTTTTTCATCATTGGGCATGGAGCAGGGGTCAATGGGGTGCGTGGGGAGACGTCCTTGTGGATTCCCTGCATTGTTCAGGGGGTTGAACTAGATGACCCTGGAGGTCCCTTCCAGCTCTTTATTTATTTATTTATTTTGTTTATTTGAATTTGTATCCCAGCCTCCCCAAAGGCTCAGGGCAGCTCACAACAAGGCACACGTGCCAACTTTAAAACAAGTTCAACAGTATGCCAAGTTTAAAACAAGTTCTTTGATTCTATGACATGGAGACAGGCAATGACAAACCACCTCTAAACACCTCTTGCCTTGAAAACCCTACCGGGTCACCATAAGTCAGTTGTGACTCGATGGTACCCCCCCTTTTCTCCCCCAGGGACCCAGAGTGGCTCATTACCCCCCATAAAAAAAATGAAGTATAAATTAACCAACAGAATCCAAAACATTTTAATTAGGCCTGGAATGATGCTGCTGCCTTTCCACTTCACATTATCTGGATCCTTCTCTATACAAACAGATGACTTTAACGTAGGACACTGCTGTTTTGAATATTTCCTATATGCTAGTTTCCTATATACAGAGATGCATTCTTTTTTAAAAAAAAATCTATTAAATTTTCATATAACAACAAGCATTTCAACCTACAACATAGCAACAAAATCAATATAGGTCATGAAGAATACATAACCACTCTTGTGAGAAAAATCACTACACTTAGCAGCTCAACATTCAAAAGGTTATGTACAATAACAGTAGTATAGATTGGTGTTATACCATAGAGATCTTCCAGACTGTTCTTCAAACTATATATCTATTGTTACATATAATTAACTATTTTGTAAAAAAGATTGTGGAACTGGGGGGTCTCGATGTCGAATTAGGTAGAAATGAGGCCTCTAGAAATGGGAGCCGTCTTGAGAAGAAGCATTCCATACATGAACTCCCACCTGCCATCCAGAGAGGCATATCTCACAGACAGGTTTTCCACCTCAGAGAGTACTAGGCCTCAGCATTATCAGAGATTTGTTCTCAAGACCATCAGGATTTACCAGGTCAGACATGCATTTCCCATCAAAGAACCAGCTCCAGTTACTGTTTGGTTGTCCATCTGTTAAGCTATCCATGGGGGGGGGGAAATAAAACCTAAAACAAAAGCTTTAGAAGCTAGTTTCTGCCAGGTGGAGATGCACAGCTGTGTGACGGCTGCCAACACTTAACTTTTTCCCCTTTCAAAGGAAAAAAAAAGCACAAATAAAAGTTGTTTGGGAACAAACAGTTTCTTTTAAATGTCAATCATACAGCCGTACGCTAGCCTCAATCCGTTCTTCAGTTTGCCTTGATGTCAATGTGCCCACCATTTGGGAGCATACTGTGGACTAAGGTTTCTCTTTCAAATCCCATGTCAGACTACTGCAGTTAAATATTTTATTTCCTTCCTTGTAGATAAGAAGCAGGGGTGGGGGGATGGAAGAGGACCGGTCCAGTATTTGTGGACCCAGGGACAAAGAAGGTGAAGGTGAAGGAAAGCACCATATACAATGATTTGGAAAATAAAAGGCCACAGCTTCATTGAATACGTTGCCAGAGCACTGGCACAGCATGGGGGTGGATCCAGAATCAGGCATCTGGTTAACCTCACATCCCAGCCCACCTGCTGGGTGTGCAACCAATGGAGTGACAAGCCCCAAGAGCCATGTGGGCACTGGTCACAACATAGTTCCCTTGCCACCCGATGGAGAGAGCCCACACTGACAGCCCCTGAACTGGGCATGCCACTGAATTGGCTCCACTCCAACCCCTTAAGGGGGTCCCAGGAATGCAGGATGTGGGCATGCAGGCACCACATCCCCAGCCAAAAAGATACGTCCCAATGTTCAAATCTCCTAGAGCTCTGACAATAAAATAAAACAAGTAATGAAAATTGTAATAACCAAAACACAGGGAAGGTGGGTGGGAAAGCCATGGATGAAGAAACTGGGGCCAGGCTCAGGCAGTGGCAAACTTACGAAGAGGAGGGGGCAGCCAGACACAGCTCCCAGGACCACCTGCAGCCCAGCCCCCACCTGATGCAGCCCATTATACTGGGGGCTGTCCATCCCACCGCTGCAGCCTCCCTCCCGACACCAGACCATGCGGCCAACTGGATGCAGCCCTCATGATTGCCCAACACTTCCGCCAAGCCCCAGAGCTCACAAAGGTGGCAATGGATTAAGTCCCAGTTGAGTCTTCTCTTTGGTTGTTGTTGTTCTATTCCTAGGGTCTTATAAGTAGAGACATATCTGGCACTTTAATATAATTATTTGTGAGATGTCCACTGAATTGTGCTATGTTGTATGGAACTGGGAACAGAGAATTCTAGACACTCTGACTCTCTTGACTCCTAAACACGCTGGCCTGTATACCACACTAGCAATATGATATGCCCAGTTTGTTAACCACCCTGAGCCCGCTTGTGGGGAGGGCAGCCTATAAATCTAATGAATAAATAATAGCCAATTCAGCCTTTACTTCTCTACTATTTCCATCTATTGGGTTGCTGTACAGTAAAGCAGCACTAGAGTTTTTATTCCAAAAACTTTCAGATTTTTTTTTTGATGGCATTCATTTCAGGGAATGGCAGGTTAAAATGCTTCAGAAGAAATAAACCAATTAAAACCCCTTTGTTTTACTTCATTTATAGTCCACTTTTCTCACTGAGATACAAGGTGGGTAACAGAACATTTAAAAAAAAAATGCAATCAAACGTAGGAGGTATCCAATCAACAATGCAATTGGACTAGGATTATAGAATTAGAAACAATACCAACAACAAACCATCTAAGGCATGACATACCGTGATGCAAAACGTGGATTACAAAGGCAGAAGACAATGCTGTAAAAGCAAGATGGCACCTACCTACGGTACACATTGCAATCCAATAGAATTGGATACCCTTATAAAAGTGCATAGTTAGCGTAGGTGTTGTATGCGTGTGTATATGTGTGTATGCCTATAAGTGAGCACTCACAAACTAGTTTCTGGCTGAGTTCAGACTGGCAGTTTGCCCCAGTAGGGACTCAGGCCAGCGACGATTCAATCCCGGAGTAAATTGGGTGTTCACACAGGCACATCTGCCTGGCGTCCCCCACCCATAGCCAACCCATGCTATTGCACTTCACCGTCAGATTAAAAAGATACCTCATAAATCTAATAGCAAATCCGAAAGCCCACATGTGTTGTGCGTTTCTCCGCTTCTGAGAAGTCTGAACGCGCAGCCGAAAAGCCAGGACCAACCCGCGTTGGGCAGCAGCGGTATGATTGGCCATGCTCCGCTCCACTGCCCAATGCAGGCCCGGCACAGCAGGGTCCTCCACCAATCAGCAAAATGTGCTTATGTGTTTATGTGCATGAGCACATAAGCACTCATGTACACATACACCCACAACTGAATTAATGGGGAAACGCTGAATATGGCGCGCCCCCAGCATGGCAGTCTGAACACTCTTGCACGCCTCCGCCCCATATCTTCCAGCAGCAGCCCAGACTGTGTGAATGGGAAAACCCAGAACAGTTTATTCCGGGGCTCTTTTGCCATGACTGGCTACTGGAGCAAACTGGAGCATACTGCCAGTCTGAACTTAGCCTCTGTTTCCCCCATCAAGGCCACTGTGGGAGAGGCCTCACTGAGTTCTATTTCTGTATGTGTAGGTTGTAGTTCCAAGTGTGTGTGAAGCAATAAAGTAGCCTGGTGTTGAAGCTGCCAGTCTCTTGTGTGCTATCTGGATAGGTACACTTAATCCTACACACTGGACCCTGGAGGATACTGCAGCACTGAAAATAGAGTAGGGCAAGTCAAACCTACCCCTTAACTATCTTGCTGGATTATAAATTTTGTAGGTCTGTGCCGCAATAATCAATGTGACCTTTCTTAATGGACCAGTTTCTACAATGAAATGGATGCAAGTATGCAATCCCCAGCATGGGTATGGGGATAACAGAGTGCCAGCCCAGTTTTCTCGGCATGCAAGGCTACTTCTCTGGTCAGGGCAACTGGGGCAAGTCTAGCAGGGCCACTGTGAGCAGACAGCAGCAAGGGAGAAAGCCGTATGCCCATTGTGATCTCCTGGGAGCTGTGCAATTGCTACCTGGGTCCCAGCAAAGCCCATGAGATGCTGGCTTGCTCCTTAGGCTTCTATCCAATTACTACCAATGGGTTGAATCCCAGATTTCTGCATGCACCAGAGTCCTTGCCCAGGCAGAAGAGCTAAAATGACTCTTGGCCATCTGTTAGCACTAAGTCAACGTCCCTGTGTCCCTACTATCTTTTCCCTATACAGAAGGAATGGCACAAGGTATTTTACCTGCTATGATTCATTTGTTCATTTGTTCGTTCATTACTTCATTCATATATTCAATTTATGAATCACCCATTCCCTACAATGTAAGGCTCTAGGTGATGTACAACCATTAAAAGCAAGATTGGCGACATTACCTCAGATGGTGTCAAACATTCCCTTGTTACTCTACTTTGGACTGTGTCACTGTCTCATGGACAGGTGAGGAGAGGGCCAAAGTGAAGATGGGGGAAAGGAAAAAAAAAAGGAGGAGGGTTCCAGCTATGATGAGACTGTCGCTGGCCTCAACCGAAAGCCTGGAGGAATGTCTCTGCCTTACAGGCCCTGCGGAATGGCAGTAAGTCCTGCAGGGCCCTGATGGTGTTGGGCAGAGAGTTCCACCAGGTTGGAGCCATCTGCTTGAGGACAGCTGGATATCTGTAGGGCCAGGGACCACCAGTAGATTATTCTCAGCAGAATGTAACACTCTCCTGGGGCCAATACCAGAGGAAGTGGTTCTGAAGATATGCAGGTTCTGAAGACTGTTCAAGGCCTTAAAGGTCAACACCAAAACCTTGAACCTGACTCAGTATTCCACTGGGAGCCAGTGTACAATATCAACACCAAATTAAATGAAATCACATTAGTTTTCCCATGCATCCCATGGCTCTATATGCACACTGTTGCTTTATATTAAAACATTCATGTGTTGCCACACTTTTGTTGGGACAAATGGAATTGCACTAAGTACATTTTCTTTCCCGCTTTCACACCACTGAATCCCACCCCCATTCCTCCCCCACCCTGTTTCCCAGCACACCTAAATTGTTATAGGTAGATGTTACTTTTTTCCCAGTCACTCAAGTCCAACAGCTTTCCCAGCTCTGGTATACATTCTCAATACTGTTCCATACAACATATTTGTCAACTCTACATTCATTTACTCCAGGGGGAGCTCTGTCAATCTGAGTGGGCTCGTGCCATCATCTATCTCCTGTCCTTTGCTTTAAAGAAAGTAAACCCTTCTCCCCCAACGTTAGAATGCTGGTTTTGTTTTGATTTAAGCAGTTTACAGACTCCAGTATTGCACCCACACCTTCTCCTCTCCATCCACAATGAATGACAATGAATGAAAACGCATCATCTTCAGGAAATCTATTTTTCAGGCTCAGTCAGTACAAAACACTCATCACAAAGAAATCTATTTGAATTCAAAAACACTCTAATCACATTATATCCCAGATAAATCAACTTCCAGGGGGAAAGATGCACAGCATGGATAAAATTACATTTAAAAAAAAATCAACAAGAGCAACTTGCTATCTCTGCCAGCTGATGGGTTTGTATTTAACTTTATCCCGTTGGAAATGTCAGTCAATACTTGCTCTGGCAGAATGTGAAAATATATAATGATGGTCGACACATCAGATCGTTTGGTCTGCTTAAAAGTGCAGCATTATCTTAATTTTCCATCACCTGTAACTGCATTGTCATTCTGGATGGGTCTCTGCTAGCTGGTCTTTGAAGAAAAATGTCAGCAATCACTCAAATTACTTTTACAAAGCAATCTGATTCTGACTCTACAATCTCTTGGAACAATATATATATATATATACACACACACACACACACATATACATACACACACACTCTTCCAAGGATCTGAATGTTGTATTTTTTTTTTTAATTTAATGGAGCTAGCATAAAGCCTTATCTAGTAAGATTGATGTTATTGAGAACAGTTATGCATCAGAGATTTTCCCAAAGCTAGTTTGTGGTTAGCAATTTTCTGGAATGCAGACATTTCAGCAGAACTCTGCATGCTGCTAGTTCAAAATTTTGCCAGAGTCAGTCTGTTCTCTCAAGTATATGGTAATTATCTAGTGCAACCAAAGCAATCATACGGTTTATGTCTCAGCCTACTGTACTAATTGGCTGTAAAGAGAACTGGGCCCCATGAAAACCAGGGAAAAACCTACTTAGCACAAGAGTTTGCTTTTTTTTCCCCCTTCCACCAAAGGAAATGTCACTGCCTTCCAAATGCGTGAGCCTTAGGACAATCGTAAAAGTCAATGAAGGACAAAATTAGGAGACATTTTAGGGTTCACAAAATGTGAATGCGCTCCATGACAAGTCATCGATTCTCTGTGCTTCCTCTGGAGCTAGTCAGAGGCTACATATTGGTAAATGTATTCTGATGATGGTCTTCCAGAGCAGTCATGGGTTCTGACCCTCGAGCTCAGGTTTCCCATGCTGCCTTGATCTCTAGTCCAAGGGCTTTGGCAAGTTTTTTAGCGCACTTCAAAATCTATCCCAGCGCAGTCAGAACTAGCGGTCACAAAAAGGGAGCATGAGCACTCCGTAGCATCACCCACCATTGACTGGACAGCATCCAAAGTTAATATATCAGCATGAAATCTCGACAGAAGCTAAGCAGGGTTGACTCTGGCAAGTACTCGGATGGGAGACCTCCTTGAAATACCAGTAGCTGGGAGGACAGGGGCAGGCTTTATTCAGCCACCTTTCTGAATATCCTCCAGGCCCCCAGTAGGGGTCAGTGACCAGAGGTCACCATGATGTTCAGGTGCTGTTGATAAACATATGGAGCAGAAGTCCATCAGAGGCTATTAGCCACAGGGTATAGATGGGAACTCTCAGTTTGGGGCAGGTGATGCACTCTATTCTTGGTGCTGGGGGGGGGCAGCAGTGGGAGGGCTTCTAGTGTCCTGGCCCCACTGCTGGACCTTCTGATGGCACCTGGTATTTTTGGCCGCTGTGTGATAGAATGTTGGACTGGATGGGCCATTGGCCTGATCCAACACTGGCTTCTCTTATGTTCTTATGGATTCTATGGTGCTGTACTGTGCTGAGCTCCCTCCCCTCCATAAACCCTCCTTCTCTCCAAACTCCACCCCCAAATTCTTCAGATAGTTTTCCACCCAGAGTTGGGAAGCCTATTTAAATATTACCTCCATTGTATACAACATTGCATTTTCCCAGACAGTGGGTGGCAAAGCCTTTTAATTCTTTTTGTTTTTATTTTAGAGTGCTCCATACAGCAGGAGCGCCTCCAATAGCAAACTCAATGCATGTGCATCATCCCCAAAGGAACACAATGTACGTGTGCCAAAACTGCTTTCATTACACTTTAGAAACATCTGCCCTTCACTCTAACCGTCATTTCTCTTACGAGTCCTTCACACATCCTTGGATCCTGCAGGCAAAATTGACCCGCTGACAAAACTGGCGAAAAGTCCTGTTTTCTCTACTTTGGGGAAGTTTTTGTGTCACCTCATCTTTTACGTGCAAATGGAAGGTATCTTTCATCCTTGAAACTTCATGAGGAAACTGGAACATTCGCAGAGCAGCCTTGACACTTACGAAGGAGTAATTTTCGGTACGAACACCTTCTTCTAGGTGTCGGCTCTTTTGATTTCCTTTCTGAAGTTTTTTTTTGAGATGGAAGATTTTCACTGTGCAATATTTAGGAAGAGGAGGAGGAGGAGGAGGAGGAGGAGGAGGTGTGACCTGGCCATTTAACTTGCAGAGAAATTTCCTGGTGGGCTTGTGACTCCACAGGGGCCACAGCCTGGCTTGGTCCAGGCTGATTTTCACTTCTTGGTATATCCCAGTCTGTCACCCGTTTATACTGGGGTTAATGCTGATGCTCACTGGAGCTGGGATAAGGCAAAAAACAATGACTGCTTTTAGCAAAAGCTCAGAGCCAAATGAGCAGAGTCACGCTGTACAACTCTTGCTGGACTGACTTAGTCAAGAATTCAATGGGGAGGAGATTTATGGCTGCCAACTTCAGGTTGGGAACACCCAGGAGATATGGGGGTGGACCCTGGGGAGGGCAGGATTTGGGGAGGGACTTCAGCAGGGTATAATGTAGGGTTGCCAACCTCCAGGTGGGGCCTGAAGATGCCCTGCTTTAACAGCTGATCTCCTGGCAACAGAGATCAATTCCCCTGGAGAAAGTGACAAAGTGGCTGCTTTGGAGGGTGGACTCCATGGCATTGCACCATGCTGAGATCCCTCCCTCCTCAAAACCTGGCCTCTTCAAGCTCCACCCCCAAAATCTCCAAGTATTTCATAACCCAGAGCTGGCAACCCTAGTATAATGCCATAAAGTCCCACTTCCAAAGCAGCTATTTTCTCCAGGGGGACTTATCTTGGTAGTCTGGAGATCAGCTGTAATTCCAGTGGATCTCTAGACCCCACCTGCAGGATGGGAGCCCCAGTCCATTAAAAAAAAAATCCCTTGAGGTTGTCACCAATTTTTACCTAAGGTGAGATTTCTGTGCAAGTTTAGAGCTTCCTGCTCAAATTAAATGGTATTTTTGTAGGATGCAAATAAATAAATACAAAATAATATTAGAAGGGCTCTTTTTGTAGCAGGAACTCCTTTGCATATTACATGACACACGCCTAATGTAGCCAATCCTCCAAGAGCTTACAGTAGCCCCTGTAAGAAGAGCTCTGTAAGCTCTTGGGGAATTGGCTACATTAGGGGTTTGTTGCCTAATATGCAAAGGAGTTCCTGCTACAAAAAGAGCCCTGCATATTAGGATTTCAGAGAGTCAGGTTCAAATCTCCTCTCTGCCATGAGTGACCTTGAGGCAGTCCCTCTCTCTCTCCCTCTCCCTCTTCCTCTCTCTCTCTCTCCCTAACCTACCTCACAGGTTTATATTTTTGAGGATATAATAGAAGATGGAGGACAAAATAGAGCTTTGGGGCTATAAAGATCTAAATAAATAAATAAATGTGTCAATTAAGAAATTGCGCAGTTGCTGCTCAGTCTGGTCTCTGAGTGTGCCGAGGTCATACTGGGCACACACAAGCACTGGAGGCCCCATTGAAAATTCTGGAATACTAGAGAATTCTTCCCTCAGAAGGCAAAGCTGATACAACTATGAGACAAATGTTTTCAAATTCCCCTTAAACTGCAGTTTTCAGTATCACAGAAATATCTAAAGAATTCTGTCAATAAGGGTAGAAAAAGTTCTCTGTGGGTTTTCACATACCCATAACCCCTCATATTAAAAGAGTAGGTTTAGAGTAGGTTTTTATATCCCATTTTCCTCTACTTTATAGAAGAGAAACTGGCACAAAACTGGGAGTGATATCAACACATTGGGACAATGTTCTAGCATGCGCCTGAAAGTCTATGGTTTTGCCATCCGGTTTTACCATAGAGTTTTGGGTGAATGCTAGAGTGTTACCCCAACATGTTGGCATCACTTTCAGTTTGTGTTGGAAGTGGTGTCATGATGCTGGGGATGCACCTCTTCCCATTTCCTACCTGTCGCCAGCCCTGCCAGCTGCACATCATGTTTGAAAGATGAAGAGTTGGCTTTATACCTCACTTTTCTCTAACCCTAGGGAGTCTCAATGTGGCTTCCCTTCCCCTCCCCAGAACAGGCACCTTGTGAGGTAGGTGAGGCTGAGAGAGTTCTAAGAGAACTGTCACCTAACACGCTTCATGTGGAGGAATGTAGAATCAAACCCAGTTCTTCCTCTTAGAGTCTGCTGCTCTTAACCACTGCACCACGCCGGAACTTTCCGCACACAAATCTAGCATCCTAGGTGCAGATTTGGCTAGAACTTTTCATGTTGACGTGCCAGTTTTTTAAAAAATATTTATGAATTAAAATATTTTTTTGAGATAATATGAAGAGCATTAACAAATTGTGAGTCCCCACTGTCTTCTGAAGTGGTACAGCCCAGCAAGAAATTATACTGCTGTGATTCTGACATTAGTCTGACTTCACTTTAAACTTTTAAAATGGTGGTTTCTATTTTTGTCATACCCCTGCTGTAGACAATGGCATCAGCATCAAACACCCACTCGAGGGTGCCTCTTCTACCACACTCCTAAAAGTGTGGAAGAGGCACTGAACTTGAAAGGGGACAAACTTGTCAGTGCAGTCCAATGCACAGCTACTCTAGTCTAAGCCCCTTGACTGGAGAGAGAACGCATGAGTGTGCTAGGCTAACAAGCAGAAACATGATGTAAAGCACACCCAGGCACAAGAGGTGGGGGAAAGATTCATTAAATCCTCTGTGAAGGTAATGAAACATTAATCCGAACACGATGGGGGTGCGGGGGGCTTAGATCATGTAGCATCATCTCGCAGCAGATTCGCTCCCCTCCCTTCATAAAAATGTACTCTTTCAGTTATCATAGCATCCACTGAAATAAACGTCATGCATTATTTACCATTTACACTACACACAGAGTGTATGTACTGATGATGGGGACGTGGTGGAATAGGATGATCTATTACCAGCCAGTGAATAAACAATGGATGCAAATGCTAGTATCTGTCCATCACACACCTGAACTTTTCCTGAAAATCTGTCTCCCTTTGGACTAGGCTCAGATTCCACTCTTACAGCTTCGAAGAGCTACCACATGTCTTTTAAAACACCATAGTGATTGGTGCTGGTTCTTACCTTTAAAACCCTATATGGTCAGGGGCCTGCATATCTTCAAGACCGCCTCTCCCTATTTGAGCCCTGGAGGTCATTGCGCTCTACGAATCAACATCTGTAGATGGTCCCTGGCCCTAGAGATATCTGACTTGCTTCAACTAGGACCAGGGTTTTTTCGGCGCTGGCCCCTGCCTGGTGGAATGAGCTTCCATCAGAAATTAGGGCCCTGCGAGAGCTCTTACAGTTCTGCAGGGCCTGCAAGACGGAACTCTTCCATCAGGCCTTCAGTTGAGGCAGTGGGTATCCAACTCAATCAGGCCTCCCCCCTCCTTCCCCCAATTAGTCGCTCTGATGTGTCTGTTAAGGTATAATTTATTTTAAAGTATCTATTGTTGTACATATTTTATTGTATATATGTATTTTGTTATTCTGTTTTTATGATGTCAATCTGCACTCAGCAGATTATTATAGGTTGGAACACACCCTGAACCTGTTTTGTGGGGAAGGCGGGATACAAATGGAAGGAAATAAATAAATAAATAAATAAATAAATAAATAAATAAGGTCCTTTTTTAAACTTAGAAATGGAATCCCCACCCCCAACACACATTTTTGGGGAAATGAACATACAATGCTGCCTTTATAGAATTAGATCATGGTTCAAACCAACTAGTATATGAACCTTCTATCTAGTTTCTTGGAGGAAGAGCAGAATAAGAACGGATGGTTAGATAAATAGACAACCCTGTGAAATAAGTTAGGCAGACTGGTCTAAGGCCACCTGTGAGCTTTGTGGTTTTCCAGATCCTAGTTTGGCCTTCTAGCCACTATACCACACTACCTCTAGAAGAGGTTCATGAAGAGCTTTAAGATCATTTTCCCACCCCACTCCACCCTGTTTCCTAGTATTATTCTAACTGGAGATATTGCAGATTGAATTAGGGAGCTTGTGTTTGGTGCTTTGCCACTAAACTAAAAACTTTCTGCATTTTAAATCATATATAATAACATTCCCTAATTCTGATATTTCATCTATGACACGATTACCCTTTTTTGTCAGGAAGTGGCAACCAACTTTTACCATAGAGTTTCCAACTGATTCCTAGAGCTACCCTACGTCACTGCTGAGTTTTGCCCAGAAGCAACATAGCAACACACAGGATGCCATATCCTCCTATGCCCCCTCCCCTGAGCCTCCATCTAGTTGCCAGGCACGGAAAATGAAGAGTGTAGGTGAGAGGGACAGAATCTCATCCCTCACAGCCTTGTTGTGCTGTGAATGTAGCACAACAGGTAGTAGGTAACACACAACAAAATGGCTGCCCTGGTGGGTGAAGACTAATTATAAAATGGCTACCGGGCGGGGGGTTGGGTTTAATCTTATAACACAGTGGAGTTTCACAAAATGTTAGCAGGTCCAAGAGCACTGCGCAAAGCAATATTCCAATATAAAGGATGACATTATGTGTGTGTTAGGCACACTGCATATAGTCAGGGACCAGCACATACACACCCATTCCTCTCTATATATGAAGAAAAGATATACTTTTAAACAGCTGGACATAGCTCATGATGACTTGTGACTGGCTGTATGTACAAATAATGGCAATAGAGACTCTCAATTTCACTGTTATATGCTACATCTCAGTGTAATTTGAGCTAAAACAAGACAACATGATTTCCAGAAAGGCAGTTTTCCAGATGATTTATTTACATGTCAGTTCACACCATAAGTGCACATCGCTTCTAAAGCAAAAGTGCTTACCATTGTGCAATTGCACGCGGTTCTTTGAACTTACGTTACCGTTTCCCCCCACAGTGATGAATGGCTTATTATTGCTTATCACTGTCTTCCAGCAAAGGGACAATAGAGTTACTACTGGACTGATACTTATAACTTTTCCCCAATAATAGTGCTGACTAGCCTGCTATTGTTTATCACAGTTCCCTACCGAAAGGTGTATTCAGTTGGCTGTTACTCATGGTGCTAGACAGTTGTTCACACGACCAACCTATCCTGTACCTTTTCCATTGGCTTACTCAGCATGTCAGATCCACAAATAATGGCTGGAAATATGTTGCATTATATACAGCACTTATCCAATATCAAAAATGCAGAATTTTTGCTCTGAGAATCGAAACCATGGAGTTGGGTCCTTCAGACGATGAGCAGAAGGAACTCATAGATGGGGGCATTTCCCAGCTTTTTCCATCACCACCACCACATCTGTGATCCCCAAGAAGTTACTGCTGGAACTCAGAAGAGACTTTAGGTATTCTCACTTTGAGGAAGGGGGTTATCAGACAGTATCACCTGAATTTAGGCTTGCCAACCTCCAGGTAGCACCTGGAGATCTTCTACTATTACAATAAATCTCTGGATTACCAAGATTAGTGCCCCTGGACAGATGGCTGCTTTGAAGGATGGACTTTATGGTACTATACCTGCTGAGATTCTGCCTCTCCCCAAACCATGCCCTCCCCAAGTTCCACCTCCAAAGTTTCCAGGGGTTTCCCAACCCAGAGCTGGCAACCTTACCTGAATCTCTCTCTTCTTCCTTAGGATACCCTTGAGCCATCAAAAGGTCCACTGACAGAATAAAAAAAAAAACTATGAGCAATTTTGTATGATTCTATTTTGGGGGGTATGTTGTAGGGCTATCTTTCAGCTACGCTGCTGCAGAGTGCAGGGGGTTGGACTAGATGACCTTCAAGGTCCCTTCCAACTCTAACATTCTATGATTCCTCCAAGCTCACATTCTGACTACAAAACTTTGCCGACCCTCTTGAATCATCTCTTCAGGAATCACAGGAGATCCCTGGGAGAAGGGGAAGACATGAAAGATTTGCTTCTACAATGACCTTTGAACTTATGGTTTGCGGATATCAGTTGTACTAGTAATTTACTCCAGGTAACCAAGCTCCAAATCTCCTGTACAAAGTCTGAGCCCAATGGCACCTCTAAGACCAACAAAGTTTTATTCTGGGCATAAGATTCCACATGCATGCACACTTCACACAAGAGCTCATACACAGAATAAAACTTTCCTCATCTTAAAGGAGCCACTGAACTCAAACTATGTTCTGCTGCTTCAGACCAACATGGCCACCCACCTGAATCTAGCATCAAATCTCTTGAAAAGAAGAAGAGGAAGAGGAAGAGGAGGAGGAGACTGGATTTATTCCCCACCCTTCACTCAGAGTCTCAGAGTGGTTTACAGCTAGGGGGGTCAAACATTCGGCCCGGGGGCCAGATCAGGCTCCCGGAGGGCTTCTATCAGGCCCGCAGTGGAACCGGCTGTTTTCCGCTTCTTCCTCCAGTTCTGCTGCTTTGTAGGTTTGCAGCTTACAGATACACACCTGAACAGCATACTTAAGTTTGCAACAGCACAGACATTTTGATGCAATAATTCAGAGCAAGAGGTGTCAGTGATCAGACACTGTTAAATAAGCAAAGTATTGCAAGAGTGCTAATGCTTTAAGCATGTTTTTATTTTAAGTAAAAAAAACCCCTTTGTTTTTTGTGTTCTTTATAAAGTTTATATCTCCACTACCTGGCATTACATGACACACATGGCCCTGCCCAACAAAGTCTCATTTATGTCAGATCCGTCCCTCATAACAAATGAGTTTGACACCCCTGGCTTGCAGTCTGCTTCCCCTCCTCTCCCCACAATAGACACCCTGTGAGGTAGGTGGAGCTGAGAGAGCTCTGAGAGGCTGAGGACAGACTGGCAATTTGCAGCGGGAGCCAGTTGTGGCAAAAAAGCCACAGTCCCGGTCACACAGTTCGGACTGATGTGGGAGCATACCGGGAGGAGGCATGCAGGAGCGTTCAGACTGCTGGTCTGGAGGCATGGTTGTAAATGGCTTTCTCCTGGTAAATTGGCTGGATGTCTATTTGTGCATGAGTGCACCCATGCGTCCATACACACATAGGCACCCAGTTGATTTGGGGAGAATCCTGCTGCGCTGGCACCACATTGGGCGGTAGAGCGGAGCACAACCAATCATATCACTGCTCCCTTATGCGCAACACAGATTGCTCCCAGCTTTTCCGCATAGCGTTCACACTGCCGGGAAACAGACAGTCTGAGTTCAGACTGGCAATTTGCCCCGGGAAGGGACCTGGGCCAACGACGATTCAATCCCGGAGTAAATGGGACGTTCACACAGGCACATCTGCCTGGCGTCCCCCACCCGTAGCCAACCGGTGCTGTTGCGCTTCACTGCCGGATTAAAAAAAAACACCTGATAAAAGCTGTAGCAAATCCGAAAGTCCGCATGTGTCGTGCATTTCTCCGCTTCCGGGGAGTCTGAACACGCAGCCGAAAAACCGGGAGCAACCCGCATTGGGCACGAGGCAGCAGTGGTGTGATTGGCTGTGCTCCACTCCACTGCCCAATGCAGTACCAGCGTTGCAGGGCAAAAAAAATGACAAAATGCGCACATACACCCACAGCCGAATTAATGGGGAAACGGTGAATATAGCACGCCTCCGGCGTGGCAGTCTGAACGCTCCCGTGCGCCTCTGTCCCGTATCTTCCAGCAGCGGCCCCCGCTGTGTGGACGGGAAAACCCGGTATAGTTTAATCTGGGGGTTTTTTGCTACGACTGGCTACCGGGGCAAACTGCCAGTCTGTACTCAGCCACAAATGTAACATAACGGCACTCTTTGGGGATTTGCTACCACTTTTATGAGGTATCTATTAAATGCAGGAGCGAAGCAGAACAGCACAGGTTTCCTACAGGTGGGGAACATCAGGCAGATGTGCCTGTGTGAATGCCCCATTTAATCCACTTTTAAAACATTGCTGAAACATGGCTATAGCAGGGCAAATTGCCAGTTTGAACTCAGCCAGAGAACTGCTCTTGAGAGAACAGCTCTGAAAGAACTGTGGCTTGGTCACCCAGCAGCTGCATGTGGAGGAGTGGGGAATCAAATACAGTTCTCCCAGATTAGAGTCCATGCTCTTAACCACTACACCAAACTGGCTCTCTCTCTTTGCACGTCTGATAAAAAGCATACAATTCTCAAATCCCAAATGAATCTGAGTTTCAAATCATCATTATTTTTTTGAAAAAATGGCCCACCATTTAAATGGCCCAAATACATTATTTACAAAAGAGTCCATCCTATACTGCATTACCTCTTTTAATTGTTTTCAGTTGCATGGGGGAAGGAAAGAGGTAGTAAGCACTTAAGCATGGGAAGATGTAAAAAAAATCAATAAGATGAATAATTAATAAATAGTATGCATGCCTTTACTCTAAGAAAGTGCAAATCAGGAGCAAGACAGTTTGATAAAAGTGGTCTACGCATCACTCAGCGAGTCATGGAATTGTCTTCCAAGTTCTAAATAGAACCAGTATGAAACCTCAAATGTCCTTTGAGCTCTGGGTGGTCATTCAGGATCCTGAAAAAAACAGTTATTTGCATGAGCGTGGAATTTATTTGACACTCAAGCTGTTTTGTTTTCTATTTCTTCTGCAAGAATGCATAATTTACCAGTCACCAAATTTTATTATATGATTTACCTTCTTTTGACTAAAAATAAAAATCAAAAACTGGACAGGACAACCTTCTCCCCAGGGCATAGGGATGCCAGCATCCAGGTGGGGCCTGGGGACCCCTTGAAATTACAGCTTATTTTCAGACTATAGTGATCAGTTCCCCTGGAGAAAAGGGATGCTTTGAAGGGTGGACTCTATTGTATAATACCCTGTCTTTCCAGATTCCATCCCGATCTGGATCTGGCAACCCTACCCCTTCATCCCCTACTGGTGGCCGGGGGGGGCGTGGGCTGGCAACCCCACCAGGGCAGGTTACACACAAGTCTGGAAGTGCTCAGTGCATTCTGAGAAATGTACATCCCAGGATCCTCAGAATTACATTTCTGAGACTGTTCCAGGCAGAGCTCTTTTTTGTAGCAGGAAATCCTTTGTGTATTAGGCAACACACTCCTAATGTAGCCAATCCTCCAAGAGCTTTCAGAGCTCTTCTGACAGGGGCTACTGTAAGCTCTTGGAGGATTGGCTACATTAAGGGTGTATTGCCTAATATGCAAAGTTGTTCCTGTTACAAAAAGAGCCCTGGTTCCAGGTACGATGAGCCAACATGTGTTAGGTATAATTGTGTGGGAGAGGGGGGTGGAACAGAAAGTAGAAGGCAAACACTTGCTTTCACTTGCCTCCACTCCTACCATTGCAGAGTAGCTACATCGGGTAAGAGGGTGAAGTTTGTCGAGAACTCCATTGCACTCTTTATGACATCATGAAAAGTGCTGTGGGACACTTGGAAACAGGTTCAGGATGCCTCATTCTAGCTAAGCCTGATTTAACAGGAGTGGGGGGGGTGGCTTTCCTATCTAGGGTTGCCAAGTCCTTCTTAGTCCCCAGTGAGGTACTTTAGGGGGGCATTTTGGGAGGGGGTGAGAATGTCCCCAATGTGCTGATGTCACATAAAAGTGTTGTCACCACTTTGGGAACTGGTGCCCCCCCCCCGGTGCCTGTATTTCAAGTGGCAAATTCATTGCTTGGGGTTTAGGCACACCCCCTGCTCCTTGCTCATAGAATTTAAAGGGACCTTTTAAATGCTTTGAGTGAGAAGCAGGGGGAGGCACACCTGAACTCCAAGCAGTGAATTCATCGCTTGGGAGTTCAGGCGTGCATGCCCCCCCCCCCCAGTCTGTTGCCCAAAGCATTTAATGGGCTCCTTGAAATGCTTTGAGCAAGAAGCAGTGGGGGGGTAGCATGTGCCTGCACTCCAAATTGGGGGGTCCTCGGCCCCCAGCTGGGGACTGGCATCCCTATTCCCATTACTGGGTATAAACTATTTTTGCAATCATCCACTCATTTGGGAGTAAGTTCTGTTGTATGTACTGGGCTTTTCTTATCAATAAGTATGCGTGGGACTGAACAGCGCATCTGCAGTTCCAACCACACAGGTAATGCAGTCCCTTACTTTTAGATCTGGCTCTTGTAGCCTGCTTCTGTGTGTATTGATTCAAATGTAAATGCCACCAAGTTCAATGGGATTTAGTCTCAAATAAGTATACATTGGGCAGCAGCGAAAATTTCTCACCACCCAAGATACCTTTGTTTAAGTTATGTCCTAGACATTTAATTAAAAATAAATGTGTGTGTGTGTGTGTGTGGAGAGAGAGAAAGAGAGAGAGAGAGAGAGCGCCTGGCAATTGCAAGATATAAACATTTTAAGAGTAGGTAGAAGGGGCTTAACATCAAAAGTTCTGTTATTAAAAACCATTCAGGCATAAAAAGACACAGATTTTGAACTCTATGTTCAGTGAGAATAAAAAAGAATCCAAGAAAAGAATCCAGAGTTGGCTAAAGTGAAGCAACTGCCAATAAATGAGCATTCCCAAACCCATCTGCACTATTTTGCCTTACTAAGCATCTTTGCCGCTAAATCCAAATGTTATTGTCTCTTATTGACTGCTTACTGATTGCCACATGTTGTCACTTTTTTTACAGAGCTTATTTTGGGATGATACTTATTGGTATGGAGTACTGGCTCTTTTTCTCGGGGCTCTCACAAATCTACCCCACTCAGTCGGGGGGGACGGGGACGGACCCTGAGGAACAGTCCATTGAGGATCTGCAGAGGGAGGGGGGAATTAGGAGGAATCAGTACAGCCTATATATGGGCCATTCTGTAGCTAGCATTCACTCAGTTGTTTTACCAAACCCAGACCAGAACAGAAAAAAGATGCAGTTCAAAACCACAGTTAACTATCCCAGGCCAATACCATACTGACTGCAGAGTCACCCCTGAATGGCCATAAAATGACCATTAATCTATGCCGATGGCTACCATAAAACCGAGAGATCAAACAAAGTGAAAGCAGCATCCAGTCGGGGCACTGCCATAAAATCCAACAATCAATCAAAGTGAAAGCGCCATGCAATGCCGAGGGGAATTTCTGTTCCAAGGTGGGTTTGGTAGAACAGTGGAGTAAATGCTGGATGCCGAATGGGCCTATGACTACTGGCACCCTCCCTCCCTCCCTCCCTCCCTCCTTTTTGCATAAAAGTGCAGATCTTTCTGGAATCTGCTTACTGATTGACTGAAAAATATCGTATAATCCACCTTGAGTCCCAGTGAGAAAAGCAGACTATAAATGCAAATAATAATACTAATAATAACAACTATTACTGTTGTTATGGTTGTAGAAGAAGAGTTGGTTTTATACCACACCCTTCATTACCTGAAGGAGTCTCAGAGTGGCTTACAATCACCTTCCCTTCCTCTCCCCACAACAGACACCCTGTGAGGTAGGTGGAGCTGAGAGAGCTCTGAGAGAACTGGGACTGACCCAAGGTCACCCAGCTGGCTTCATGTGGAGGAATGGGGAATCAAACCTGGTTCTCCCAAATTAGAATCCATTGCTTTTAACTGCTACACCAAGCTGGCTCTCAAGTCATTCCATCAGCAGGCAGATCTCGCCTACTCAGAATACCTTTTTGTCTTTAATTTCATGCATGTTCCTTTTGTACGCAAAGATTGACCTTGAAGTGAATGTATACATGCATGGAACTCTGGATCAGAGTATTGGACTGAGGTTATTGTTTCATTTTCAACAAATTCATCCCTCTCTCTCTCTTTTTTTTACTCTGCTCCCCAGCTCAGAAGACGATGAACCAAAGAATCTTTCGCATTCACATTTATGACCCAGACTCACGTGTGCCTAACTCAAGGAAGTGTGCAGGTATGCAGCCAAACAGACCACAAAAATACAGGATTCCTAAAAAAGGAATTTTATTTCAGTATCCAGATTTTCTGTGTTCAGTTCTACCTGCTTTTTTGATCATATCGTAGTGGTTTACTACTAGTTTGATGTTTATGCGGTATAATAGATTGTAAAATAGAGTCCATGATCAGAGTTATTAAACAAAAGACTTAAAATATAATTTTTGCAGATAAAAAAAGAGAGGTAAAGATGCATTTGAGTATTTAACAACCTTTTAATAGGTTATCTTGCAGTCATCCTCTTGATTAATTTGTCCTTTTAAAATAATTAATGTTCAAGTTGTCTCATGACTGAAGCCATCCTATTATCATAGTTAAGAGCTATGAAAATATAAGGTCCCCCTCACTTATAAATCCATCCAGTTTTAAAAACCTAAAGTCATGTTTTCCTTTTATTTATTTTTTTCAGCTCTTGAGAATAAACAAGGGTTATATTAGACACATTTTCCAGGAAGCTAATCTTTGAAAAAACCTAACTCAATAAAAGTGGTTAGATTTAAGAACAGACAGACAGGTCATCAGGTCATGGTCAATTTATGGAGAACCCATGGGATCTTCAGAGCAAGAGACATTCAGGATTTGTCACGGGTTTGCCATTGGCTGCCTCTGCATCCCAACCCTGGACTTCCTCGATGGTCTCCCATCCAAACAGTAACCAGGGCTGACACTGCATCACTTTCAAGATTTGATGGGATTTGGCTAGTCTGGGCTATCCAGATCACGGCATTTAAGGACACAGATACTCCTACAGTCAATTTTCCCAGTCAAGCTTTGGGCTCGTGTGTGTGTGTGTGTGTGTGGAAACAAGCTTCTGGCTTTATATTCCCAGCTGGATGGCACCAATAACATGGATACTCTAACAAATCTGAAAAGACAAATAGACAACGGGAATCTAGTAAAGGAAGACCAAATCTGATCATAATTTTCATCAGGGCCTTTACATAAGAACATAAGAGAAGCCAATGTTGAATCAGGCCAACGGCCCATCTAGTCCAACACTCTGTCACACAGCGGCCAAAATATACCAGGTGCCATCAGGAGGTCCAGCAGTGGGGCCAGAACACTAGAAGCCCTCCCACTGCTGCCCCCTCCAGCACCAAGGATAGAATGCATCACCTGCCCCAGACTGAGAGTTCCCATCTATACCCTGTGGCTAATAGCCACTGATGGACTTCTGCTCCATATGTTTATCTAATTCCCTCTTGAAACTCCCCATGCTTGTAGCTGCCACCACCTCCTGTGGCAGTGAATTCCATATGTTAATCACTCTTTGGGTGAAGAAGTATTTCCTTTTATCTGTTCTAACCCGACTGCTTAGCAATTTCATGGAGTGCCCACGAGTTCTTGTATTGTGAGAAAGGGAGAAAAGTACTTCTTTCTCAACCTGCTCAATCCCACTCATAATCTTATAAACCTCAATCATGTCACCCCTCAGCCGTTGTTTCTCCAAGCTAAAGAGCCCCAAGCATTTTAACCTTTCTTCATAGGGAAGGTGTTCCAACTCTTTTATCATTCTAGTTGCCCTTCTCTGCACTTTTTCCAATGCTATAATATCCTTTTTGAGATGTGGTGACCAGAACTGTACACAGTATTCCAAATGAGGTCGCACCAAGAAAACACCAAGCAGGAACTCATTAGCATATTAGACCACACCTCAACAGTGCAGCTCATTAGCATATTAGGCCACAACCCATGTTACCAGAAGTGTGGCCATCCAGCCACACCCACCTTTTGCTTCTTGCTCTGTTTACCTTGTTTGTTGTCAAAACCCAGGGCTTTTTTTGTAGCAGGAACTCCTTTGCATGTTAGGCCACACACCCTAATGTAGCCAGTTTTAATGAGTTTCTGCTGTGGGGTGTGGCCTATTATGCTAATGGATTCCTGATGGGTGTGGCCAACTTGGAAGCCAGCCAGAACTCCGTTCCTGTGTGTTCCTGCCCAAAAATAACCCTTATTTTCATGAATATCAGCGTGGTTTTTTTTTAGTTTCTCCCCCTTCCCCGACCTGGATGATTCAGGCTCGACCAGTCTCATCTGATCTCAGAAGCCAAGCAGGATAACCCTGGTTAGTACTGGGATGGGAGACTATCAAGGAAGTCCCGGGTTGCTATGCTGGAGCAGGCAATGACAAACTACCTCTGTTCGTCTCTTGCCTTGAAAACCCTACGGGGGTCACCATAAGTCACTGCGACTTGATGGCACTTTCCACAGCCAACTGGTTTTTCTAAACTATTTTTTATTTCATGGAAATCAATTATATCTTACTTTTTTCTTAAACATTGTGAAGAAGGAGAAGGAGGAGGAGTTGATTTTATACCCCACTCTTCACTACCCAAAGCGGTCTCAGAGTGGCTGTTGAAGGCTTTGCTGTTGAAGGCTTTCGTGGCCGGAGTTCATTAGCTGTTGTAGATTTTCCAGGCTGTATGGCTGTGGTCTTGGCATTGTAGGACCTGACGTTTCACCAGCAGCTGTGACTGGCATCCTCAGAGGTATAACACAGAAAGATGGAGTACTGTCTGTGTCAAGGTGAGAAGAAAAATGGTAGGCAGGTAATTTATATCTACTCAGGAAGGTGGGGTGGGGCTGAGTCATTATCTTGTAGGAGTTCACCAGGCTGTGACATGCTAATGGAGGAGCTTTCCTGAGGAGGTTCTTATGTATATGGATTGGCGGTTGAAATTCTAATCTTATCTGTAGTGCTATTGTAAGATATAGAGCCAACCTGAAAAATCTGCAGTGGCTAAATATAGCCTAACTCAAACAGAACACAGTATCTTATTCCAAGACACTGAAAGGTTGGACAACACATCCAATTACCATGTCAGATTACACAGGGAAGCTATGTGATACTAAAAATGTACAATAGTATTCCAGGAACAGTTAGGAAACTCTTACTATTCCTTCTCTCCTATTCTTTGAAAAATATGAAGTGGTTCCATCTAACTCATTTTTGTAGGGCTGTTTTTTTGAAAGTACAGCTACTCTACCGATCACTTGTTCCAGCCTCAATGCCATGGAAATGTTGGGTTGCCTTCCTTTAAAATCTGAAATTATACAAAATGTCAGTCACTTATTTGTAATACATGTTTGGCATACTAGTAAGCCAAGACACAGTACATTTTATGCATAAGCACATACAAGCATGTGTCACGCTGAGGAGAGCTTGCTCGACATGATTGGAGCTGGAAAGAAAACATTCTGCATTCTTTCTGCCTCCTAAAAAGAGAGGCAGAGAACATAAATTCCAATCCTATTTCATTCTGAAAGCATTAGAAGCTATTTTTTTGAACCACCTACTTTGAAAAATACCCCCAGCTGCTCTGAGCAAACAATATAGGAAGCTGGGGAGGGTATTGTAGAGAAAATTACTCTAATGATGACTTCTTTTTCTCCACAAGAAAGCAAAATAAATTATTTCAATCAACAAGCAGGTGACTTATAGATTAACAAAGAGCTGAGGATTTGTAGGATGCTTGCTAGATTTATCTGGCAAGGGGCCCTGGCACCTGAAATCTTTTAACTTAACTGTCTAATTTGGGAGCTAAAACAAATCAACATCAAAATGTGGGTTTCCGGGAAAACACTCGAACAGAACAATGAACAATTCAGAATTTAAATTCTGGTGCATCTATTTCCTTTCATAGAATCATAGAATGTTAGAGTTGGAAAGGACTTTGCAGGTCATCTAGTCCAACCCCCTGCACTCTGCAGGAGCATAGCCAAAAGATAGCCCTACATTTCCAGAATTTCATTTTTGCACCATTACACATTAGGATAGAATATAGCACTGTCACTTCAGTGTGTAGCCTTCCTTTCACCTTCTCCCATATCTGAAAGGGTTGCAAGCCACCAGGTGGCACCTGAAGATCTCCTGCTATTACCAACCAAAGTCAGTTCTCCTGAAGAAAGTGGCTGCTTTGAAGGGTGGACAGTATGGCATTGTATCCTGCTGAGATCCCTCCTCTCCCCAAATCCTGCCCTCTTAGACTGCACCCCCAAATCTCCAGGAATATCCCAACCCTATGTATACTGATTATGTGATCAAGTGCCATAATATTGCAAGTTTCCTCATTTCTGCACATGATAGTCAATGAAAATGAAAATCTCAGCCCAATGACATCATGGCGACCAGTGAGTCCCAATGTGGTTTCCACAGGTGCCACAGTGCCTGAATTTCTGGGCATCCACTTGCTTCTTGAATCTTGAGGATAAAACCAATGTTTTTTAATGAGTGGAACATGAAAAGGTGATCCTGGTGACTCTCTACCAGATGACTGACCATCAACGCCCCCCATTCATCCTGAGCAGGTGTTTCAAAGCCTTGTGCTCCTGGTCTGGCCATAGTCCTAGACCTAAACTATATGTGCACCTCTGAGATCAGCAACTTCTCCCTGGAGCTGTACAGGAAATAAACCCTCCACTGTCTTGGAAGGAGGAGGAGGAGATTGGATTTATACTCCACCCTTTACTCAGAGCGGTTTACCATCTCCTTTCCCTTCCCCTCCCCACAGTAGACAGACACCTTGTAAGGTAAGTGGGGCTGAGAGAGCTCTTTGAGAACCGCTCTTCAGAAAACAGCTCTGAGAGACCTTGTGACTGACTGAAGGTCACAACAGCAGCTGCATGTGGAGGAGTGGGAAATCAAACCCGGTTCTCCCAGATTGGAGTCTGCCCTCTTAACCACTACACCAAATTGGCTCCCGTCATCCCTTTCACTAATCAAAAAAAGCTGCTCTGAGGATTTTAATGCCTCTTTGGGAGGAGGAGTTGGGTCAGAAATGCCCCCAAAGCATTACCTTTGGCCTGCAGTCATCATGTATTAGGAAGCAACATCGTCAATTGCTGGAAGATGTTTGGCACTTCCCAGCCTTTTGTGATGGCCACATTTCATGGCAGCTATTTTAAAACTGGCTCACCCCCATGGTAGCCATTTTGTGATCACATCCAGTACTCCCCCACCCCTTAAAAATCCAATGAGTTTGGGGGCTCTGATCCCGAACATTAAATGTCAAAGTAGATATAATACAGGGAGGTCAGTAACTGGATACTCACTTTAAAAAAAATGTTCAAAGAAATCACAATGACCCCCAAATTAGATCAAGACCATGATGCAAGTGGGAGGTGGGTTTTCACCTTGTGCCAGTTTTGCAATACAAATTGCCCCTCTATCTGCCAAGGTGTTATTTGTTCCAGCAGCGCCGGGGGGGGGGAGGGGAGGTGGATATCCAGCTGTCATAGAGGAAAACAAGAAACAGCAAAAGAGAGAGGGAGAGAGAATTGAGTTTTTGTGCGTTCCATCTTATTTGGTCTGTAAGTAGAGGAGTGGATACAAGGCTGAAATTTTCAGAGCTTTAAAGTCTAGTTCAAGACTTTGTTTTCCATGTGTAATGGAAGTGAACCATTTGCTCTTGTTAATAAAGATAAACCCATGCTGCTGTTGGTTTAGGGCTTTTGTAGCTCCAATGAGCTACTAGCTTGCAATTCATGGTGATAAAAAAAAAAAAAATCATTAGCACGGCTCACTTCATCCCTCTATTCCAAAATGAAAAATCTTCCCCCAAACTGAATATTTGCATATATATGTGGATAGTTCCCCAAATGCAACCTGATACTGAAAAGATGAGACTGAAGCTTTGGAGATCTTCTCCACAAGTTAATGAACTGAATAATCCATGGATGCTTTAATCTACGAATAATTAACTAACCAACCATTTCTAATCAAATGCAGTTTTTACTTTATACTCAATGCTACCTCTCCTGAGTGATTCTCAGGTATCCTGGAAAGACTCCGTTTCAGCTGGTTAGCCAACCAGCTAATTGCTTCATGAAGTTTGGAAAAGGTGACCTTTAGCTCTCTTTTTGGAATTATGGAGCTGCATTTTATAAAGGACAGAATTAATTTCGAAGAGACGGTAATCAATCTTTTGTTGTATCTGTTAATTTTTCACTGATTGCTGACTGTACCAGCACAGAAAAGAACAGGAAAAAAAATCTTTGTGGGATACAGTGGTTTATGCTGATTACTCAGACTAGTTGCTTCAGTGGATGTTAATTTATAGGAGATAGTCCGCTGATAACTTTGTTTGGTATCCATGAGAGTTTAGAGAAGGTAACCTTCCTAGCTGGACAATGTGAAGAAAGAGTAAGATTAGTTAGGAATTAAGAAACAGAGGAAGAGGCAAACAGAGGCTGCTATAGTCTGTGATCTACTTGTCATCTACAAAGTAAATATCATGATATACTTTCTTCCCAAAGTAAGCAAAACCATGGAAACATTGCATGTTTGTCCAGCAACGAAAATGCATGCCATTGAAGACAAAACATAAATGAAATAGGAATTGGTCACCTTACTTTAAATAGGAACCGTAATCAGGTAATTGCTGAAGTGACTCTGAGGGTTTAAACAAGGAGTACTTTGATAAGAACAACAGCTGGCAAAGAGGCAAAAATCACATGTGCCTTATTTTACTATGGGTTGGCTCCACCCATCTTTTTCATGGATGAGAATAGGAGGAGGAGCTTCCTTTTGACAATTCAAACATTTATGCCAGGAACGATGGGACCTATGTGGAGAAAGGACGTATAGGACAGGGCTGTAGTAAGAAGGAAAGTTTGGTGAGACTGAATGAAAAACACATAAATCATCAATGACACTCACTTAGGGAGCGTATTAAGGGTAACTGCAACAGTAATCCTGGGGTTGTGACTGTGATGTGAAAAGGCCCTCTCCAAACTTGTTCCTGAGTCTCTGGAGAAGCTCTAGTCCAGCTCATCTCAGGGAATTCCCAGTTAAATCCTTAAGATAACCTTTTAAATGGCTGTCAAGAAGGTGAAACTATCAGTGGTCTAGGGTCACCACTCCCCGGGTCCCTCCTGGCCACTGACAGGGTGTCTGGGGGGGGTACAGTGGTGAATTCCAGACCAGAAAACTCCTGGAACTTTGGGGGTGGAGCCTGGGGAGGACAGGGTCCTCATTTGGGGTAGGATGCCATAGAGTTCACCCTCCACAGCATCCATTTTCTCCAGGGAAACTGATTTCCATAGCCTGGAGGTGAGCTTTAATTCCAGGAGATTGCCAGGTCCCATCTGAAGGCTGGCATCCCTACATGGTCTCCTCCTCCATGTTTTGCTTTGTGATGAATTAGACTCCTCCTTGGCAGGCTGAATGCTTTTATTAGAATCATGATATAACTTAGGCAAGGAAGGAAAAAAATAGTATAAGCAGTCAGTGATATTACAGTCATCTATTCAGTTACTACCCATGATACATTTACAACCATATGCAGTCCTCTCCCACAAACATTAAATAGTTTCAATATTTTGTGAAGGAACCTACAGACACCAGTGAATCCTTCATCCTGCCAAAAAGCCTGATAGACTCAGCCTAGCAAAAAAAAAAAAAAAAAAGACATGAGAGAGGTCAATCAATGGCTATTAGCCATAACGACTAAAAGAAACTTATGTATACCAAACCAGCAATCCTCCAAATACCTGGAAGCAGCCTCAGGAGAAGGTCTCAGCTTCTATCCCCTGTTTCCTTGTCCCTATGGGGGCACACTGTGCTAGCAAATATGCTGGACTAGGTGGACCACCGGTCTGATCCAGCAGGCTGCATTTATGTTCTTAAGCTCTTATGCCAAAGTGAAATTTGATATCTCTTTGTCAATTTTATTTTAAGGATATTTTGTCCGTCACTGAAAATGTTTGCGGAATTCTTTAATGCCATGTCAGTAAATATTTCATCGATGCCTTAAAATTTAATACACCCATATTAAGAAGGATGTTTTATCTTTTGAAAACCAGTTTAGTGATCTGTGTTCCTTGTGTATTAGATGCTACATTTGAATCATTCATGTGCCTTGAGTAGCCTCATTCATTAATTCTATGTCTTCTTTTTATCTCCTTGGACTGCAAGGAGATTAAATCAGTCAATCCTAAAGGAAATCAACCCTGACTGTTCCCTGGAAGGCCAGATACTGAAGCTGAAACTCAAATATCTTGGCCACCAAATGAGAAGGGAGCACTCACTGGAGAAGACCCTGATGCTGGGAAAGACTGAAAGTAAAAGAAGAAGGGAACGGCAAAGGATGAGATGGTTAGACAGTGTTATCGAGGCAACGAACATGAAGTTGAGCAAACTCCAGAGGACAATGGAAGACAGGAGGGCCTGGTGTGAAGTGGTCCACGGGGTCACAAAGAGTTGGACTCGATTGTGTGACTGAACAACAACACACACACATATATCACAATAAACACATTCATTCTCTCTCTCTCTCTCTCTCTTACACACACACACACACACACACACACACACACTTATTGTTCAATGTGGAAGCACCCCTCCCCAAATTTAAAAATTACAAGCATAATTTTTTTCAGCCTAATATTTCCCCCCTTATCTCTCTCCATTGTATGCTGCCTATAATCCATCCCTCCTTCCATCACGCTTGCTTACTATTCCAGTTCTCTTATTATCTCTCTATATAATAATTCTCTGTTGGTGGTGGCATGCTCCTGAACATTCCACACAGCACCCACAGCCTTTGGCTCCATGATCTGTCACTCAGAAGCTGTCCCTATCCACTGACTGTGTTGCCTGAATCTCGCCTCCAACATTCTAAACAGTTTGCTGTTCCTCTCCCCCCATAGCCAATCAGAACACAGAGGTCATTTGCATATGTGACCTGATTGGCCTTTGCCTCGGAACACAGAGGTCATTTGCATATGCAGCCTGATTGGCCTTTGCCTCTAACATGCTAAACAGTTTACTGTTGCTGTTGGGAGTCAATGTGTCCTGAGGTAAAATACATTTCACCTTAGTGCCTGTTGGGGAAACCATTATTACCAATCTTAAAATCAGTCAGAATTACAACTGCTTTCCAGATGGCACAGATCAGTTTCCCTGGAGAAAATGGTGGACTTTGTGTCCTTATATCCTGCTGAGATGGACCCTGAATGACCGTCAATGTGACATAGCAGTCAGGGCTTCAAAGCACAGTAGAGGCTGCAGGTAAGGGGGGGTGAAACACTGAAGATTGAGGGGGAAATAAAGGCATGTTGATGATTGGCTGGAAAGGAGATAGAGTTGCCAACTCCATGTGGGAAATTTCTGGAGGTTTGAGGGATGGAGCCTGGAGAGGGTGAGGTTTCAGGAGGGGTGGGACCTCAGACAGGTACAATGCCATAGACTCCACCCTCCAAACCAACCATTCCCTCATGGGGAACTATTGTTGGCAATCTGCAGGTGTGAGCTGGAGATCACTCAGAATTATGACTGCTCTCCAGGAGAGCAGGGAGGAGATGGAAAGCTGAAGCCAGAGGGGCAATCAAAGGTAGGTTGATGGTTGGCTGGGAAGGAGGTAGGGTTGCCAACTCCAGGTTGGAAAGTTCCTGGAGATTTGAGGGGTGGAGCCTGGAGAGGGTGGGGTTTGAGGAGGGGTGGGACCTCAGACAGGCACAATGTCATAGACTCCACTCTCCAAACCAGCCATTCCCTCACAGGGAACCATTGTTGCCAATCTCCAGAGGAGGGCTGGAGATCACTCAGAATTACAACTGTTCTTCAGGTAGTAGAGATCAGTTCCTCTGGAGAAAATGGTGGACTCAGTGTCATTATACCCTGCTGAGGTCACCACAGCAAATTGACACTGAGTGCCCAAGACTGGGGCATTCTCCCAGAGTTTCTTTCTAGAGCTCATTGTATTTATTTCCACAATGGGCCTTATTCCTAGTAGTTAATATTTCTGTGGAACTACATTGTTTCTTCCATTGAGTTCTGACTTGAGGGAGGTTCAAATGCCCTGCTGATATAGCAAAATGTAACTTATATGTCTAGGGCTGGCAAAACCCTCCCTGCACTCCCCTGCAGATCTGGGAGCTGACAAGGAGGCCATGGTGCTGTCAAGGCTACAGGAACCTCCACACCCACAACTAGCACCAGCAATGTAGACAGGGCCAAAAATGCCCTCCCCACACCATGCAGAACAGCACTGGAGGGCTTCAGCAGCAATGAAGGTGTGGAAACAGAAGGTGAGCAGGGCAAGCCAGGCAGACTCACCAGCCAGGAGCAGCCAGGGGGAACAGGGAGGAGGCCTTGCCAACACATCCAGGAACAGCTGATCTGGTCGACATGACCATCACAGGCCAAAGGGGTGGAGAGGGCCAAGATCAGGAGCCATAGGAGGGGCCTGGAGACAGGCAGAGGACAGTGACTTCCTGGGAGCAGCAGCAGTCAGCAGGAAGTTGTGTTGAAGTGTCGTGGACCAGCCAAGCCCAGCAGAGCAGAGAGACACTGAAGACTCCTCTGAGGCAGCCAGCAGACCTGACCCCAACCCATGACCAGCAGCAGAAGCACTGCAGGAGGAGGCAGTCTCCAAGGGGGGAAACATAGATCCTCAGCCAGGAGCCAGCACACTGGCTCCTCAACCCTGACCTGGCAACACAGAGCCAGCTGCCGGTCAGTTCAGGCCCTATCTCCAGAGCCTTGGGAATATCATGGGCAGAGATACCTTCAAGACAAAAGGCATACTACTTGCCTGGCAGCACAGCACCTGCCCAGCACCAACAGTGAGGATGAGCACTTGCAGAAGCAGGATTGAGGCAGCTGGCACATGCATGATGCAATACAGGCTGCAGAGCAGTATGGTGCTTAAAAGCAACAGAGAAGGGAGTGTCTCTGTGGAAGCAATTTGTCTGTTAGCTACTGACCTTGCTGCCTCTGCTCTGGATTGTTGTCTTTGTCTCTGACCCTGGCCTGTACCTTCATATCCTCTTCCTTGGATTGCCCTTTAGACTTGAGGCTGTGAGTGTTGTAGGGTTGCCAGCCCCCCAATGGGTGTGAGGGTTCCCCAATTTCCACCCCCAATCTGCCACTGGCCAGCTGGCTGGCAGGGGAGCCCCACCCCCAGAGAGTCCCTTCATGCCTTACGTGCCTGGAGCAATGCCATCACCTGTATGTGCTGTCATCATGCTGGGCACATCATGCAGGGAATGCTCTAGCATTTGGGTAAAAACTCTACGGTGACTGTTTGGTCCCAGTGCAATGACGTCACTTCTGGGTGATGTCATCATGGTGAATACGCTTTGTGTGTGTGCCAGAAGTCTCCAGGAGCCGGGCTGGAGCCCCCCACCAGGATCCAGGTAAAACTTCACAACCCTGTGCCTACCCTGAGCTAGAACCCTGGAACCCTCCCATAATGACAGTATTGACCAAGCCCAAGAAAGCCCTGCCTCTGGGAAAGCCTTTATTAGGCACAGTCCCAAGACTGTTGGGGGGGAACAGGACAGCTACACCTAAGCAATCAGTGGGTGGACCAAGGGTTGGGGAGAGAGGGTTGTAAATACTCCTCCCCCCTTTGCTGACATGGTTGGAGGGTAAGCCCACCCCAGACTCTGAGACACCCCACCCCCCAGAGGTGAGCTCTGACAATATAATTAACCACTTTGGGGGTGGTTCATACATATGTATTCACCAAACAATGGCTTCCATGTATGAATGATTCATTCCAAAGAGAATTTTCATATTGCGTAATGCCACATTGAAGAGTTTATTGTACTTAGCCCACCATACAGCCAAAAAATGGCCTCAAAAGTAAACTGTAATATAACATGTCGCTCAGGGAAGGGATTCTAACTGAGCTGGAAATGCCCATGACAGAAAAATGCCAGGCTGCTAACAATCTTCCATCTGATACGACCATCGTGAGAAGCTATTATTGGGAAGCTTGGTTCATATAGCAGAGTTTGTCCAGTCATAGAAGCGTGATATTGTGTCCAGAAAATAAATCTCCCAAGTAGTATATTGAGAAAGTAAAACTTACACTTATTCAAGTAGATTCAGTTCACATTCAGGTTGCAGTCAAAAGGTGAGAGAGAGCACCAGCTTGCCCGGCAAGGTGGGCTAGAAATCAAAGCAATAAATAAATAAAAGCCTAATCTAAAGAGTATTATCCCTGACACAAGTGACCAGATAATCCGGCATCATGTGTGTGGAAGTATGAGGGCATTGTTTCTATGGGAGAGGCCTGGAGACATGTTACGCCATGCAGAGCCATGTGGAAAATGGGGCAGAACAAAGGGCACAGAGAGAAAGGAGGGGTCAGAGGGCAGCTCCCAGGTTACGATAAAGAGAGGCATCCCATTCAAGGAGATAACACCCAGACACATTTAGAGTGATACATCGCCCCCCCCCCAATGTCCCAGCATGCTAATTTGCTCACTCCAACAGTTAAAATCTTGAAAAAAAGGGGTGGGGTGGGTAGTTGTAGCTGATGGAATGATTCTTCCTATAGAATACACATTGGTGTCAGGTAACCCTGCCATTGTTGGTGTGCGGGAGGCACTGGTACTAGAATGCGGGAGTTATGCAGGTCCTCCTTTCTTACTGTGATTTACCATGTTCTGTTCTGTCTCTGTTCTGTCTCTTATCAATTTGCCTGACCTTGGGTTTCAAACCTCTAACTCCTAGCCACTGGGAATGTTAACTGGTCTGGGTTTGTTTTCTTAAGCTGCCCATTTGCTTTTGCGCGCGTGCGCTATGTAACCATTGGCTTAGGAGTTTTTTTGGGGGGTAGTTTTGAATAGAGTATAACTTAGCCTGCCTATTGATCCAAGTTATCACTGACACAGGACTTGTACATGTGTCCTCCAGCTTTGTGCTAATAAACACTATCTTCCGAAGAAGCCTGGTGTTTGAGTGACTATCTGGGGAACCTGACAATTGGGCACATCGGGGAAAAGGGAACCAGTGCACAGTTTTTGGTTTTTACCACACAAATCTTTTTCCATTTTACAAAGCGTACTTGTGCAGACACATTGAATAGGTACGAAATGAGCTTCTAGCTTGCAAATGTGAGCTGAACTAACCAATGCTTGAGCATCCCTATGAATAACTACTGACAGACTTATCCTCCCAGAGCATGCAACGCCCACACCCTTGAGGATCACCTACCCCTACCTTACTTTCCTTTAGGTGCCGGGCCAAAATGTTTTGCCTATGGTTCTAAATAAGCCTTTTTATCTCTTTGCCAGAGGACTAGTTGATCAATCCCATTTTAGGACAGGGCTGCCAAGGGGGATTCCCCACCCCAAGTTCCTGCTGCCTCTCCAAGTGGCAGTGGGGGGCAGATTTTTTTTTTTTTTTTTTTTTTTAGAAAAAAACCCTCACTGGCAGTGTTCCCTCTAAGCTGTGGAGTCTTGTGAGCAAAAATTCTGGCGTTAAAGTTTTGAGCGAGCAATTTGGCTACTGCATATATTAGTTTGCTCTGGAGTCATCCTTCCTGAGCTAAGACAAAAAATGTGTGAGCCAGAGGCTAAAAAAACTGTGAGCTAGCTCACACTAACTCAACTTAGAGGGAAGACTGCTCACTGGCATTCCAAGCATGATGATGTCACTTCCAGGGAAACAGCGGTAGCTTTTGGAATTGCTGCTGCTTCCAGATTTTCTCTGGAAGTGATGTCGTCACACTCATCACACCTCCCCATCATGTCATGGCCCTCAGCCCTCCCACCAGTTGCCAGACATGGCAATCCTATTGCAGACTGTTCCATGTTTGATTTAGACAGTTTAATGCTCTGAATCATTTTTTTTTTTTAAGCAGCTCCAGGTGGTCCTTCGAGGGCTCATTTCCTGCAGGAGCACATAGGAACGAAGCTCCGGAAGTAAGGAGCCCAGGGGGTGGGCACATGCAGCAAGCCCCGCCCCCTGCTCCCAGCAGCACCCTTGCCTTTCCTGGCCAACTGGCCAACCCAGTGGAGCACGGCTGCGAGCTGGCCTTTGAGCTGCTCCACCACTGCCTGGGCTGTGGCACCCAGCCCGCCCAGGTCTGCTGTCCTCATGCCAGCTCTGGCACAGTGCCTCTGCAAGGTAGGCCACAGCTACTCCCACAAGGCCTGCAAGGAGCTTCACCCTGGCCTCCTGCACCCACTCAGCCTCCTCCTGCGCCTCTGCCCCACCACCACCCTGGTACCCTACCAGCTTGAGGCATCCTCTGCGCTGCCCTCCTTGACCCACGAGCAGCCATGCACTTTCCTGCACTTGCTGGCCATCCAAAAGAGTCCAGTGGCCCCTTTAAGACCCAGGTTTATTCAGGTACAAGCTCTTCCTCCTCTCTGAGGGCAGATCTGCGCATCCCCCGCCCCCATAGCTAGCAATCCTAAAGAGTCCAGTGGAGCCTAAGCGGTGGGTGTTGCCTTCTGGCACACTTCCGGTGATGTCAGGGGGTGTGGCATATGCAAATAAGTTATGTTAATGAGCTGTGCTAATGAGCTCCTGCATGACTTTTTCTACGAAATGACCCCTGGGTCCCACTGATTTTGTTGCGTTTTTAATAGTTTCAGAGTTTTCATTCTAATCTGCCTTGCGCAGGCCTCTGAAGAAGGGACCTATAAGGTTCCCCATAAATAATTGTGTGTGTTTCTTCTATCCCAGTGTGAAGCTGCCGTTCAAACGCCATGCTCTTGAAAGTTCTAAAACCGCTCACATTCAAATTTGTTTTTGGTTTGTTTTCAAATATCAACTGAGCATCCTCTCCTAAGATCAGTTATGCTGTGATGTACCCAGATGGTTCACCTCATGTTGGCATATGACAATAAAAGGAGCGTCAGATAATTTGACAGAAGTCACTAAAAAGGAAGGCAGGCTTTTGTCATTAAGTACACGCTGTGCGAGATAATCTGTTGAAGGCACCACCGTCTTTTTCAACTTAAAAAGACCATAAGTGAATTCCGGCTCCTTTATTTATTATGTGAACATAGGTCTGTATAATTCATGCTCAACCCCCAAAAAACATTTGCATTTGTTAGATTGGTCTAGGGTAAGCTCAAAGGGAAAAAAGAAAAGAAAAGAAAACAAGGTTAGACGTGAGTTGCAAGCAAATTCAAAGTCATCTTAGGTCCCTGCACAAATTCAGCCCTGCATTTCCCCCCTCCTTTAATAATTGCATAAAAGTCATCTCATTGATGTTGAGTGCTTAATTCTCACACTGAAACTAATGAGAATGAGGGTTACTTTGTGCACAAATGTTCAGTCAATGAGTGTCATGCCAAATGATGCCTTGTGTGTGTGGATAGGCCGCTGCAAAAATGACACCACATTTTTTTTTTCCTGTCACTTCCTTTCACCACAAGCAGCAATGCAGCACCTACGCTCAGTTTTCAGGCCTCAGGTGTCCCAGTAAGGGCAGCTTCACCATTTGGAAAATGTGATCATTTCTTGCCTATGGGATTTACCGGTGTTTGTTGAAGCAAATGAAGGAAATTTCAACAACCTGCACATGTGCATTAAAAAAAACACCAGAAGAAGAAGAAGAAGAAGAAGAAGAAGAAGAAGAAGAAGAAGAAGAAGAAGAAGAAGAAGAAGAAGAAGAAGAAGAAGAAGAAGAAGAAGAAGAAGAAGAAGAGGAGGAGGAGGAGGAGGAGGAGGAGGAGGAGCAGGAGGAGGAGGAGGAGCAGGAGGAGGAGGAGGAGGAGGAGATTGGATTTATACCCTGCCCTTCACTGCCCAAATGCGTCTCAGAGCAGCTTACAAACTCCTTTCCCTTCCCCTCCCCTCCCCACAACAGACACCCTGTGAGGTCGGTGGGACTGAGAGAATTCTGACAGAAACTGCTCTTCTTCAAGAACAGCTGTGCCAGAGCTTGTGACTGACCCAAGGTCACATCAGCAGGTGCAAGTGGAGGAGTGGGGAATCAAACCCAGTTCCCCCAGATTAGAGTCCACGCACTTAACCACAACACCAAAGTGAGCCTACGAACACATACATGGGCGCCCGAAGATATGTAGCAGTAGAAAAGAGCAAGGGTCCAGTAACACCTTTCTACCTTGCTCACTACCCTGCCACAAATTCTGTTAATCTTTAAGGTGCTACTGGATTTTTGCTCTTTTGCCACACGGCTACCCATTGTGAAGAAATATACATATGGAATCCACACTTCAGCTGTTAGCTGTTGAAAACACCAGTATAACATCTAACTATGGGGGGGTTTTGGTATGTTTTTGCATTTTTAAAATATGTGCATGTGAGTGTGTGAGTGAGTGTGCACCTGGAAGTCATGGCAACCCCTGGGGACTGACCCCTACTGGTGACCTGGAGGATATTCAGAGAGGTGGCTGAATAAAGCCTGCCCCTGCCTCCCGCCTGCTCGTATTTCAAGGAGGTCTCCCAACCAAGTACTTGCCAGAGTCGACCCTGCTTAACTTCTGAGATCTGATGATATTGGGCTTGACTGGGCTATCCATTTATGTTTCCTGTTTTTATTATGGAGCAGAATGTCTCTAACGCATCTCTTTCCCTCTTGGATAATTTTTGAGTTGTGCTCAGACATCCGTGTGCTGTTTCCTCCCAGCTTCCAGTTAATATTTACTTGTCTTTCAGTAGAAACACAATGAGAAAAGTCTCTGGATGAATCCTGCAAATGCTATGCAGAGTATGACCACGTTCCCCCATTAACATGAGTATTTTACCACTCTGATTCAGTGCCCTCCTGATTTCATGCATAGACTTTGTCTAATAAGACCAGCATCACATTTTACTCTACAATTTATCAAGGCCACCATGCTGAATTCACTCGGGGAGCCGTCCTAAGCAGGTCTGCTCAGAATAAAATGAATAAAATGGGGCTTACTCCCCCAGGAAAATGTTCTTAAGATTGCAACCAGCTGTATAGCCAGGATTTTTAAAGTCTGGGGGCATTTAAACAAGTCAGGGGGCATGGACAGGTGGGGAGGGAGCTGCACCACGATTCACAATGTGGATGTAAACCAGGAGATGGGGATGCTGGATTGACCCCCCACCACTGCCACCACTTTGCTTCTTTCCCACACCCTGTCTGGCAGTATAAGAACATAAGAGAACACAAGAGAAGCCAATGTCGGATCAGGCCAATGGCCCATCCAGTCCAACACTCTGTCACACAGTGGCCAAAAATACCAGGTGTCATCAGGAGGTCCACCAGTGGGGCCAGGGCACTAGAAGCCCTCCCACTGTTGACCCCCCCCCGCAAGCACCAAGAATACAGAGCATCACTTGCCCCAGACTAAGGATTCCTATCTATACCTTGTGGCTAATAGTCACTGACGGACTTCTGCTCCATAAGTTTATCCCATTCCCCCTTGAAGCCGTCCATGCTTGTAGCCACCACCACCTCCTGTGGCAGTGAAACATCCTGTCTGGTGGTGTGGGAATAGAGGGCAGGGCTGGCTGGTGAGGTCATGGGGTGAGGGAAGGGGTGAGATTCCAGCAGGCAGGCTTGGCTCAAGTAGGCAGGCTCGGTGAGGGTGATGGCACAGCATGGCTGCACACCATGATATATATAAAAAAGGATTTTTTTCGAGGGGGTTTGGGCTGGATGGGAAGTTGGGTGGCCTTGGTAATCGGTCGGGGGGCTGGGCCCCGAGAGGCCCCACCGTAGCTATGGGCCTGATTGCAGCATTAGTAAGAAGTAACTTCATGAGACATATCTACTTCAACATTTTGCAGGATCAGCCTGGATTACTTTGCTTTCATGTCTTTCAGCATCTGTGGGATAGGACAGGGGTCCCCAATGTAGTGCTCGCTGACAGCTTTTCTGGTGCCTGCCAAGTGGTTTTAGGGGGTGGGTGGGACCAGATAAGAGTTTTGCCCAGCAAGGCTCCTGACTGACTATTGGAGATTTGATTGACTGTACGCTTTTTTAAAAAAGAATGTTGTTTTGGCAGCTGCTGCAGTCACAGCACAAGGATATGCACTGTGTTACTGGGATTACTAGATTCCTCTTTCGAGAGAACATGTCCATCCTCTTTTAGGCTCTTTTTTAAAACAGTGATGAAAATGTCCTCTTTTCTGGGTTCGAAAGTTAGGAATATTCCTAGTTAGTAGCAATTATTACAGCTTAAATAGCAGGGGCATTTAAAATGAGTTTTGTCATAGTGACCGCTTGTTTGAAGTAGTCAGGAAATATGAGCTCTAGTTTTTGCTCGGTTACCTATTTTCTTTACTTCGTTGAAGGCTGACTGTTTCGATGGTTTGATTGGTTTACATGTATTTGAATGGGCTGTTTTTCTTGTATGGAATTCATATTAGATGATAGATAGATAGATAGATAGATAGATAGATAGACAGACAGACAGACAGACAGACAGACAGACAGACAGACAGACAGACAGACAGACAGACAGACGGATAGACAGACGGATAGACGGATAGACGGATAGACGGATAGACGGATAGACGGATAGACGGATAGACGGATAGACAGATAGACAGATAGACAGATAGACAGATGGATAGACAGATGGATAGACGGACAGACAGATAGATGGACAGACGGATAGACGGATAGACAGACAGATAGGTAGACAGACGGATAGGTAGACAGACGGATAGATAGACAGACGGATAGATAGACAGACGGACAGATAGACAGACGGACAGATAGACAGATGATAGATAGATAGATAGATAGATAGATAGATAGATAGATAGATAGATAGATAGATAGATAGAAAGATAGATAGATAGAAATACAGTTTGACAAGGTTCATGAAATTTATCAAATGGGGTTGGGAAGTTGCATATCATTAGGTCCTAAGCAAAATAATTTGGTTTTAAGCAAAATTTATACTGAATATCAAGTTTCTTCCTCAGGTGTAAAGCTGGAGAAATATCAAGGGAAGCCAAAACAGCTTTGACAAGACTAGAAAAATGTCTTCTGAGCGTCAACATCTTCACCTCAAACTTCATGCCACTCAGAAAGCACGATACGATACTAAGCAACAGTCGAAATTCACCAGACCAATTTGATATATATTTTTATTTACTTCATTTATCACTCACATTTCTTGTTCAGACTCAAAATCGATTACAGAATTATAAAACACTGCAATAAAGATCAGTATAACACGTACAATAAACAATGCAATAAAACTGGAACATGCCGTCAGAGAAAAATGAAACCCAAACAGTACAATGCCTTCAATAAGCAAAGCAATATAAGAAGGGGAAAGAAGGGGGGGGTTATGGTGACCCCAGCAAAAAGCTTTCAAGGCAAGTGAAGAGCAGAAGTGGTTTGCAGTTGCCTTCCTCTGCAGCATTTTCTTTGGTAGTCTCCCTCCCAAGTACCAACCCTGCTTAGCTTCTGAGATCTGACAAGATCAGATCAACTTCACTCCGCGATGTAAGATCACAACACAATAAACTGTTAGACTTGATATTATTCCTGTTCAGTTCACTTGTCTTTGTGTGTGTGTTTGTGTGTATGTATGTGGGGGGGGCACCCATAAAGGAGCTTACACAGTAGTGGCAATACTTGATAGACTGGATCCTCAGTCAGCCATCATCATACAATATTAATTCTGTGAGTTTCAATAACTTAATGAATTGATCAAGTCCCTTCCAGTACTGAATGGAAGGAAAATAAGTTGTGTTAATTGAGGACATCTGATTTAATGCTAATCCAGGGTGACTCAGGAGTCAGACTTCGGTGCCATATTTCTGTCATGACGAAGCTTGTGTGCCACTGTGGAGGCCCAACATGCAAACAATGAAGTGTGATTCGAACAGCAATGCTTCATGCTCAGGCATGTTTGATAATAGCCTCCCGAGGTTTGTTCATTTAGTCTTAGAGAACGTCTGTACATTCATCAGAACTGGAGGGTAAGGCTTTTCTTGAACTTTACCATTTTGGGCTGCAGGTGGGGGATTGTTTGCTTGAATGCTTGCCAGTCTGCCTGAACTTGTACGATGTGGAAAGGGGAATAAGCCTAGTTTTCTTCGACTTTTATGTCATGGTAAACAAACAAAACTGGATTTTTGGGGGAGCGGAGGTGAGTTCAGGTATATAACCCCTCACCTCTACCCTGAAATGGTATAGTCCATGAAAGGCTGTATGCTAAATTCTGCTGAATATTTCCATTAATTTTATAGCGAATATAATACCAGTTTCAATTACTAATAGGGATGCCAGCCTCCAGGTGGGACCTGGGGCTCCTATGGAATTGTAGCTCATCTCCAGTCTACAAAGTCCAATTTCCCTGGAGAAAATGAATGGTTTGTAGGGTGGACTCTATGCATTGTAACCCACTGAGTTCCATGTCCTCCCCCAGGCTCTAGGATTGCCAGGTTCCCTCTGGCCTTCAGCGGAGGGGGGGAGTAGGGTTGCCAGATCCTTGTTGGGAAAATCCTGGAGATCTGGGGATGGAGCCTAGAGCTAGCTGGAGATACCAAACTCACAGGGGAGCTCTGGCTGACCCTCCTCTACCTGCCCTCCAAGGCTGGTGAGGATTGGATTTAAGAGTTCTGAATTATGCCCCCTCCCCAAAGAAGGTACCCCCAGAAAACTGTTTTTTGGGGAAATGACAGGCATAGGTTCAGGTGGTTCAGGAGGATATAGAATGGATCCAGTGCAAGCTAGAGGCATCAGAGTCACAGGGCACCTCTCCTGAATGCTCCCCTACATGCCCTCCAGTTTCTGCCCCCTTGCTGCTTTGATATTTGGTAAACATTTAGATTGAGCGGAGACAGTCTGTCTGGAAATGTATCTGCTCACGAACTGGCACGAACCTTCACAAACAGCTTGAAAAGTTGTGGAAAATCCAACAGTGCACTCCTATGCAGTGTTACTCCACATTAAGCCCACCAAAATCCATGGGCTCAGATTGGAATAAGACTGCATAGGATTGTCTGAAAGTACCAGATATCAATATATTGTGATAAGTTCTCCCTGTTTTTGATGAAGATCCAAAAACAGAACTTTGTTCAGGAACTACCACTCCGCTCTTAAATCAGGAGCACCATTAAGGTATGTGTATCCTCACACCCACCTGATGTTTCATGGCAGATGTTTCACAAAGAAAAAAAAGAGAGAGAGACAGAGAAAAGGAATTGTATCCAACAGAAAAATCTACACATTACTCAGGAATTAGGGCACAAAATGATACAGGGCAGGGTTATTAAAAGTCACAACACACTATTAAAATGTAAAATATAATATTAAAATATAACATTCCAGATTGTTTTATGACATTGAAGTCTGCACCAGTTTAAGGTTATCAGCGTTCTGTTGATGCAGAAGTAATGGCATGACAGAGATCATTTAAAATCACACACAAGCAAAGACGTCAATGTAAAATTCACTTGGTATTAAACTGCCTCAGAATTCTCTTCTTTCACAGGTATTCAGTTATCATAATTGATGCCTAACACATTTTATATAATTATCCAAATATATAGTTTGGTTAAAAAGGTAAAGGTAAAGATTTCCCTTGCTCAAAAGCCAGTTGAATCCAACTCTATGGGGCGGTGCTCATCTCCGTTTCCAAGCCAAAGAGCCAGTGCTGTCCGAAGACTTCTCCATGGTCATGTGGCCGACATAACTAAATGCCAAGGTGCACAGGATGCTGTTACCTTCCCACTGAAGCAGTACCTATTTATCTACTTGCAATTTCTTGCTTGCAAACTGCTAGGTTGACAGAAGCTGGGGCCAGAGACAGGCGCTCACTCCATCACACGGCACTACAAGATGACTGGCAAGTCAAAACACACCTGGCAACGGAGACATTTTTTTGGCACAGACATGGTGTCGACAATTATTAACTGAAAATGTTACCTAAATGTGTTTGCATCATGGTGAATGTTTGCTTTTGTAGTGTGCAGTAGCATATATATATATTGCATTTTCTGCCCTCTCAATGCTCAGTTTCATAATTGGTGGTAAAGCAGCTTGTGGAATATATTTGCCATCACTTTGGTACATTGATTTGGCAGGGTCACTGGAAGATTGAGACCGAGGGGGCAAAAATGGGGGGTGGCAATGCCCCTGCCAACGTCATACTGTATTCAGTGAATACATTTCTATAGAATCCTAATGCAGTTCTGACTGCAGCCAGTAGGGATGCAGCCAGCACAGAGCACAGCAAAGATTTTAATCTGGGGCTTGGTCTTTCTGCAAGGTTTACTAGGAGGCTGAGGGAAAACCTGGCTTCTTAGGTCCTGCTGAGCCCATCAGTCAAGCCAGCACTGCAGCGAGGCAGGACCAGCCATTGTCAGGATGAAGCCTCCTATCTGTGCTTTCCCTCTTTCTTTAGTTTCACCCGGCTTCTGCAGGCACAGGTAGATTTTGCAAATGGGCAGCCCTGTTAGTGTGTGGTAGCATTTAATATATACATAGTCTTTTCCTTTTTTCACACTTTCCCTCTCCTTCATTTTGCTCCCTTCCTTTCATTTTTTAATTTTTTTAAAAAAAGTATTTATTACTTTTTATTATTATTACTTCCTTTCATGATCTTTTCACGGATAAAAGGAAGTACTTCACACAAAGAGTGATTAACACATGGAATTCACTGCCACAGGGGGTGGCGGTTACAAGCATGAACGGCTTCAAGAGGGAATTAGATAAACATATGGAACAGAGGTCCATCAGTGGCTATTAGCCACAAGGTATAGATAGGGACTCTGGGGCAAGGAATGCTCTGTATTCTTGGTGCTTCGGGAGGTCAACAGTGGGAGGGCTTCTAGTGTCCTGGCCCCACTGGTGGACCTCCTGATGGCACCTGGTATTTTTGGCCATGGTGTGACGGACTGGATGGGCCATTGGCCTGATCCAACATTGGCTTCTCTTATGTTCTTATGTTCTTATCTGTCATTTTTCTATCCCCACTTCTAATGTTTCCTTCCCCCTCCCCCTTATTTTTCAGTCTCAGCTCCTAGAAAGCCAATTTGGTGTAGTGGTTAAATGTGCGGACTCTAATCCGGGAGAACTGGATTTTATTCCCCACTCCCCCACTTACAGCTGCTGGATGACCTTGGGCAAGCCATAGTTCTGTCAGAGCTGTTCTCTCAAGGGCAGTTCTCAAAAGAGCTCTCTCAGCCCCACCTACCTCACAGGTTGTCTGTTGTGGGGAGGGGAAGGGAAAGGTATAAATCCAATCTCCTTTTCTCCTCTTCTTCTCATCCATCCTGGTTGGTTCCTTAGAGCATAGTTAATAGTACAGCAGCAAACCTTTGTTAATTTTATAAACAGAAGGGGGGGATTATTATTTTCACATAATCTATCAAAGTACTAAAAGGATGCTTTCTGCCCTCCACCCTTTACATGCATGATAATAAATGTTCATCTGCCTTAGTGGTGACAGGAGAGGAACAGAAGTAAGAACATTTACTTATTTATATCCTGTTTCTCCCCAAGGAGGGGGGCAAAGCAGTTTACATCATTCTCCTCTCCTCCAGTTTAGCCTCACAACCACCCTGAGAGGTGGGCTAGGCAGAGAGTGTGTAATAGGCCTAAGGTCATTCTGCAGGCTTCCACGGCAGAGTGGGATTTGAAGCTGGGTTTCCCAGGTCCCAGTCCAACACTTTAATCACTATACAAGCTTAGTGTCTATTGCAAATAGCAGGGGGTGGTGTCTGGAGATAACCCAGACCAGGATATACAGATTCCTATCATTTTTGGCCCTGGAACTCCCATGATCACACTGAAGCTGGTGTCCAGTTTTAAGATGCCTGGTTTTATTTTCTGAGGAGCTAGGCCTTATTGTAAGATGCATGGTAACAGCCAGCCAAGTGATTTGTTTTGTTACAATATTTGGTTTAGATCAGGGTCACATGGCAAAGGGGGCAGATAAAATCTTTACCAAGGAGCCTATGGTGGCTCTTTGCGGCCCTGCAATTCGGATATCAAATCAGACCCTGATTAGCAAAAACCCTGGCTTATAATTAATCAATTAACTAATTAGTTAATTATTGTAGGGCCTTGTGTGCAGAGTAGCCAGGAGAGCCTAAGATTGTCTGGCAGCCAGAAGCTCTAGCTCTTTTATGCACCACTAGGTGGTGAGCTAGACTCATTTTTAAGGCAAGGGACTGTCAGATGAACTGCCATATTTCTCTCCTGTCTGCATTCAGACAGTGTCTGTATTGTTTGTTTTAATTAGCTGGCATGCCTGTGCATAGTCTACTTTGCTGGAACTTGTGGGAGAGTTCACTACTGCTACCTCCTATCTTAGTGTCCTTGGACAAGAGAGACACAGGCCTGACTTCCCAGCTGGTGGAAAATTTCACACCTTAGATAGGGGAAGGGAGGGGGCACATCTCCCATTCATTATGTATCCTCCTGCCAGGAGTATTCCCGTGCGCGCGCTCAGATCTCATTCGCTAATAGAGCTTATGCATCATACTATATCTGTAGGCCATTATGCCTGGTGGGGTATTCCTGACAATAACTCTGCTAACGAGGGCAATTTACTTGCATTCCAATAAAGCATATCTTTTATGAAGAGTGCCTGGACTTACTTGCAGTTGAACCTGACAGGGACATTTCAGCAGTGGTTTTGCCATTGCCTGTGTCCGTGTCGCAACCCTGGTATTCCTTAGAGGTTGCCCTTCCAAATACTAGCCATGGCTGGCCCTGCTTAGCTTCCAAGATCTGATGGGATCAGACTAGCCTGGGTTCCTGGCTTATAAATGGACATGAAATCATGTTGCGGGGCAGGGGGGAAAGTTTGGTTTGGCATAATATCTGAGTTGAATTACTGCCTGCGTTTGGATACTGACAAAATTCATCTGTGCTTGTCAAATTCACATGTGCACGATGACATGCACCAGTGTTTGGATATGGGATGCATATATGAAGTTTATGACGCATATATAAGCTATGTCATTAGTAGACTTGGGAGGAGCAATTCTTGGTGCATGTTGGTCTTCACCTGTGCTGTAAGAGATTACCTTATGGCAAAGTGTACAAAAGCACACCTAGGGATGTTCCATCTATCAGTGCTGAACGCTATAAATGTGTTAATGCCCAAAATGCCTCCAAGTAGAAAACTTCTGGATGTAGAAAGGTTATGCATTCATTCTCCCCCGCTGCCTTGTGTTAAGCTCACTGATGCATTTATTCAGCTGGAGCCTCGGACTTAATGCCCAATGCGTGGTCCAAAATGCATCATTTTAAGTATATATCAGCTGGCGTTTGTATTTATCTGAGACCTATTTAGGAATAAATGTAGCACCCAACAACATGGAATAATTGGAGCAGAAACGCATTTAGTACATCGAATCACTAAAAGCATGGGCTTTTCTCCCCGTTTTGCTTTATTATGGTGCATCAAAAAGCTGTTAGACTGCTTGAAATGTGTCCATTCCAATAAGTGTTTAGCTACACTTGTATGGCGGAAATCTTTACCAACAGCCTCTTTTAGTTACTTTGGATATTTCTTTTTAATATTACTTTTATTTCTAAAGGGATTATCATAAATCCAAACTTGGAGCTTAAAATGATTCATTGTCATTTCTGATCCGACAGACATCGGAGTTAACTTTTTTTCCTAAGAGAAGGCAATTGGAAAAAGTAATGCTTGCAAATATTCCATTTTAGTACTATCGGCTTCTAATAGCGCTTGCAGATGAAAGCGAGATCTTCAAAAGATAGCCATCCGTGGATTTCTTTCCCCTCCCCTCGTTTAGACTGTATTTAAGTATTAATGTGTTTTTACGGAAAATATCAATATATGTTGAACTGAATGACTTTTAAGATTCCTCTCTGAAAAAAGGAATCACGCATTAAAAGGTCGAAAGGTCTTTTTGGCCAAACAGCAATCAGCTATGTTCTTAATGCCCTGTCATCACTGAATGACACTGTCATTCCTACTAGCGCACACAAAAAGAGCATATCTCAATGTCCCTTCAACAATAAAGATTAATATGATTTGCTCGTAACCTTAATGGAAAAGCTAGACACATTTTTTTAATGCTATAGCAGGGTGCCTTGAAACCTGAGCTGTTTTCAATGTATCTGAATTTCCTCCCTTCTCACACAAAGAATGAAATTATTTAGGATGCTAGTTCACAGCCTGGTGGTGGTGGAAAGTGCCCTCAAGTCACACCTGATGTATGGTGACCCCGCGGGGTTCCAAAGCAAGAGACATTCAGAGGTGGTTTGCCATTGCCTGCCTCTGCGTCGCAACCCTGGACTTCCTTGGTGATCTCCCACCCAAACACTAACCGGGGCCAACCAATGCTCCCTCTATGCTGTGGAGTCTTGTGAGCAAAAAGTCCTACTTTGGGAGAACATAAGAACATAAGAGAAGCCAATGTTGAATCAGGCCAATGGCCCATCTAGTCCAACACTCTGTCACACAGCGGCCAAAATATACCAGGTGCCATCAGGAGGTCCAGCAGTGGGGCCAGGACACTAGAAGCCCTCCCACTGCTGCCCCCTCCAGCAACAAGAATAGAGTGCATCACCTGCCCCAGACTGAGAGTTCCCATCTATACCCTGTGGCTAATAGCCACTGGTGGACTTCTGCTCCAGATGTTTATCTAATTCCCTCTTGAAACTGTCCATGCTTGTAGCTGCCACCACCTCCTGTGGCAGTGAATTCCATATGTTAATCACTCTTTGGGTGAAGAAGTATTTCCTTTTATCTGTTCTAACCCGATTGCTCAGCAATTTCATGGAGTGCCCACGAGTTCTTGTATTGTGAGAAAGGGAGAAAAGTACTTCTTTCTCAACCTGCTCAATCCCATTCATAATCTTATAAACCTCAATCATGTCACCCCTCAGCCGTCATTTCTCCAAGCTGAAGAGCCCCAAGCATTTTAACCTTTCTTCATAGGGAAGGTGTTCCAACCCTTTTATCATTCTAGTTGCCCTTCTCTGCACTTTTTCCAATGCTATAATATCCTTTTTGAGATGTGGTGACCAGAACTGTACACAGTATTCCAAATGAGCTACTGGCATTAAAGTTCTGAGCGAGCGGTTTGGCTGCTGCATCAATTAGTTTGCTCTGGAGCCATCCTTCCTGAGCGAAGGCAAAAATGTGTGAGCTGGAGGCTGAGAAACTGTGAGCTATCTCACACTAGCTCAGCTTAGAGGGAACACTGGGGCCAACCCTGCTTGGCTTCTGAGATCTGATGAGATCAGGGTAGCCTGGAATATCCAGGTCTGTAATGTGCTCCTGTGGCAATCCCCCTTTTGAATGGATCATAAGATTCCCACTGGGGAAATGTTGGGTCATTTGTCTGGGGCAGCCTATGGGCAAGGAGGGTCTGAGCAGCTCTTTAGCCTGGTTTTGGTGCCACTCTGAGGGCTTACTGCAAACTGGACCTTCTACCCTCCTTCTGGGACTAGCTGAAATTCATGAGGTTTCCTTTTAGATGGGTGAGGCTCCACATCACCTCCTTCACATAATTCCAGGGTTGGTGATTCAGTTTAATTTGGCCTGGCCTTGGGACACATCAAGTAATCATTAGATCATTTCTTGAATAAATGCCGCTGATGGTGCAGATGCCAAAAGCGGGCAATACAATCTATCCAATGCCATCCTTTAAAGGATACATCTGACTCAGTGCTCCTTCTAAGCTGTGGAGTCTTGTGGGCAAAATTTCTACTTTGTGAGCTACTGGCATCAAAGTTGTGAGGGAGCAATTTGGCTACCTCATAAATTAGTTTGCTCGGGAGCCCTCCTTCCTGAGCTAAGACAAATATGTGTGAGCCAGAGGCTAAAAAACTGTGAACTAGCTCACGCTAACTCAGCTTAGAGGGAACACCGATCTGACTATGCCAGGCACAAAGAAGGGACGGAGTTCAAGGGAATCAAGCTTTCCATAAATTGGTCTGTACAGTGACCTGAATGACAATGACCTCAAGGGAGACTACATTTCCTCTAATAATGAGATTGGTTGAGTTCTTTAATTAGGCAAAGGCAGCCATAAACTGCAACAACCAACCTACTGCTTTGCTGGTGCAAAGTTGCTCCACACAGTGTTGTGCTCGAGAGGAGCTTCATAAGATAACATCAAAGTGATCTTATTAGTTCACCTGGCATGAATGAGTTCGAACAAGGTAAGAGTGCCCGGTGATCAGGTCAAAGGTCTTCCCCACCCTCCATCAAGTCACAGCTGTAGGGTTTTCAAGGCCAGAAATGTTCAGAGGTGGCTTTGTCTTTGCCTGCTTCTACATAATAAACTTGAATTCTTTGGAGAGCTCCCATCCAAAAACTAGCCAGGGCCAAGCTTGCTTAGCTTCCGAGATCTGACGAGACTGGCCTATACAAGTCAGGTTGAAGCTCTAAAACACCTGGGTATTTCCTGGTGGTGGGAAGTGCCATCAAGTTGCAGTTGAACTATGGTGACTCCATAGAGTTTTCAAGGCAAGGGTCGAACAGAGGTGGTTTGCCATAGCCTGCTTCTGCATGGCAACTCTGGACTCCCTTGGTGGTTTCCCATCCATCTACTAACTACAGCTGACCCTGCTTAGCTTCCGGGATATGATGAGATCAGACTAACTGGGCCATCCAAGTTAAGGCAAGAATTTCTTAGTAATGGGCAAAAGGACCTTGTGAAAGTTCAAATGCTGCCAATTGGCGGGACTGGTAAACACATTCCATGAAAAAGACCTTTCTGGTTGAACTTTCCAAGGCATCTACTTACTCCAGCATAACAAGATTTACACGAGCTCCAGCCTAATAGACTATGCTGGTGTCATATCAATATTCCACCTGCTCTCAGCAAAGAAAAAAAGCTGTTTGGACGCGTCATTTTTGATAACATGTTTTTGAAGGCTCATGAATTAAATGACACTGGAAGAAGAAGATTGTACCGTCATGTCATCAAGTCCTAACCTTGAGGAGCAAAATTTGTAATGCTTAATTTGGGTGCCGGACAAGCCGAGGCTTATGCCATGCTTTATGTCCCCACAAATGATTGAAATGGTGGCATCGCAAACATTGTGCGCTGCTCCCTCGAAGACAGCATTCTTGAAAGATTCTCATAGTCTAACATTCAAGGTCTGATTCAGCAGGCAAGGTAATGACAGGGGCCATTTTAAATGCTTAAAGACCTCACTGTTAAGACACCAGCTTCTGCTGACTCTAGCAAAGTGGAAAGGAGATGTTCATTATGTCAGGGGGGGAAAACATGCTAAACAGCAAATGCGATACCACTTTCTTAACATTGACTGGCAACTTCTGCTTCCAAAATGACAGGGGAAGTATGGAATGAGGAATAGGGGGAAGAACCAAGCATATAAAGAGGGGAGGGGTTTTGTTATATAAGTCAATCACAAAGGGATGGAGAAGAGTTGGTTCTGTGCTCAAAGTCCCATTGGATGTCATTGGATCCAAATCACAATGTGTCCTTATTAATTTATCATTTTCAGCTCACCTTGCAGCTTGCTATCAATTAAATGAAAAAAAAAAAACCACCCTAAAATAAAGGAACAAAAGCCTGGTCTACCCAAGCAGCAAAGTGAGGCAGTGATTAGGTAGGAGAGTCACTATCATTTTGGATGGGGGGGTGGTGGTGTTCATTTATTTATGTTAAAACATGTCTGCCTCACCTTACCTCCCCCACATAAATTCTTTCCTGCAAGTGAAAAACTAGTACTGCACTTTAAGAGCTGATTAGAACCTTTCATTTTATAATGCTATTTTGGGGGGTATTTTTTATAAGTGCATGTCAATGTTCTCTCTAAGCTGCGGAGTCTTGTGAGCAAAAATTCTGCTTTGTGAGCTACTGGCATTAAAGTTGTGAGTGAGCGATTTGGCTATTGCATAAATTATTTTACTCTGGAGCCATCCTTCCTGAGCTAAGACAAAAATCTTTGAGCTGGAGGCTAAAAAAACTGTGAGCTAGCTCACACTAACTGATCTTAGAGGAAACACAGGTACACATGTGTGTGCAAGAGCGTGTGCACCTGGAAGTCATGGCAACCTCTGCTGACTGACCCCTACTGGGAGCCTGGAGGATATTCAGAGAGGTGGCTGAATAAAGCCTGCCCCTGTCCTCCCGCCTGCTGGTATTCCAAGGAGGTCTCCCAACCAAGTACTTGCCACAGTCAACCCTGCTTAGCTTCCAAGATCTGATGAGATCAGGCTTGCCTGGGCTATCTGTTAGCCTGATTGCTCTGTGCTATTATCAATTATTGAGGAATATGAGATTATAAATAGCGAATGGCAAGCCGGAGCGATCACCTGTATATACAGAGGTCCCGCCTATCCAGAGATACCAGTAACAGACCCGGAGGCTGAAGGTAGTTTAAAACAATGTCTTTACTGTAGTCTTCTTCACACACAAACAATACACAGTCATACAAACAATTATTCAGTTTCTAGGAAAACTGGAGAGATCAAGAGACTTTCACATTAGCAGGAGATTCATTGGTTGGATGATATGTTACCTGCTCCAATGAGATGAAGGCTTCCAAATGGAAAAATAAGGGAATTATAGAAAAAAAAGAGATTATGCTAGGAAAAAGGAGTGTGCAAACTGAACTGGCAGTAAGCATTTGGAAGACTCTGGCTGCAGTCCAAAAACCTCAGGGTAAGGTGGGTAGTAAGATAGCTACAAGTTCAAGAGTAAGAGAGTATAGAGGTCATTGGGGGGAGGAGAGAGAGGATGTTGCTGTGTACCCTCTTTTATGGGATGACCTCAGGGGGAGGACTTGGCTGGTCACCTCCCTTGGGGAGTCATCAGAGGAAGGGCTTGCTGGTCACTTCCCTTGGGACAGCCCCTTATGATCCGTTCCAAAAAGTCAGGTATGCGATGGAGGAGAGGGGCTTAGGTTGGACAATATTGGATGCTAATTAAGCTGGTAGCAGAGACACCTGGCTTAGCATGATGAGTCATCGGCTGGTGCTGATTGCTCCCTTTGTCTCAGGGCTGCAAAATTGGTTCTTCCAGGTAGACAGGAGAGCCAATTCCTTTGTCAAGGAAATGCTGGAGATGATCCTTTTGTGTTCCTCTCTGCAAGGAAGATGTGGGGGAGGAATGTGCCAGCATGATAGACACAGAGTCTCTTAATGGCATTGTGGGTTCTTTAGTATGAGCAGCAATGGCAAATGGCTGCTTGTGTAGTGCTTGGTGTGTGTGTGTAGAGACATATCTGGAACAGGGCAACCTTTGGAAACCATGGGCACATCATCTCAGGCTTCTGCTGGTGTGTGTCTGGCATCTCATTCTGGTTACCTGGCATCATAATCCTTTTACACATATTATGCATAGTTCATAATTCATAAGAGAGCAAAAAGCTCCTTGCTGGCTAATATATCCAGATCAGGGCTAGAGTGCTATTTCTAAATTACTGTTTGCAAGGGGATGGTGTATGATAGAGCATAAAACAACAACAACAACTTCCCCACTCAGGTTGCCAGCCTCCACATGACAAAGATCTGTTCCCCAGGAACAAATGCCTGCTTTGGAGGGTGGAATTTATGTTATTTATGGGAGTGGGGTCCCTCCCTTCCCCAAACTCCATCCTTCTCAGGCTCCACCCACAAATCTTCAGGAATTTTCAACCCATATTTGACAACCCTACTTCCCATCTTCATTTAGAAGTGATACAACCCATTCTGCTCCATATGTGTTCCAGATCTTATATAGTAAGCTAGGGGAGATGTCGTGGCTCAGCCTCCTCCTCTGAGTTAGTGAAGTTTGTTAATGAAAGAACTAATCGAGTGTTTCAATATCTCTGTAATGTAACACACTTGATTTTCCCTGAAAGCCCTTTCTGATGTTCCATGTAATAATGTAGAAGGCATTTGAGCACAGGCACTTTCTATGCCTCTCTAGTAATACTGGAACATCCAGGCCATGACACAGTACATTCCACTTTTGACATTACCTTTTGTTGCAACTAGAGCAATGTGACATGGGTAGCATCTGTAGTAGAGTCCTCCAATTGTCAGGCTGCTGTGCATTTTACTGCATGCCTTCCATGGAGGGGGGGTTCCCTTCCCTTTGATGTAACCGCGGCTTGCCAAATGGTAGAGCCAAATGTCCAGCATCTGCTGTGGTTATTATTCTATGTTTTGTATACAGGGGCTACATGCTAGGGAGAGCGTAGGCAATGGCTAGGTTAAGGGTGTGTGTGTTTGATTGTTAAATGTAGTGGGGAAATAACCTTACCACATTCATTCTCAGTTCTAACAAAGAATTTGTGCAGAGGGTATCTATCACTGATCTCAATAAAGTTAGTTTCTCTCAAACTGGCTGGCATTGAGAACTGATTTAACCAGGACTCTGACACCAATGTTGCTCAAATCTTCTGAATCCACTAGAACAGTGCATCTGTTGCTGAATGAGATCAATTACCTCTTTAATCCACCATCTCACATTAGCCAGCCAATGCATGTCATGTGACCAGAAGTCAAAGCATTATATAAACATGAGTGGGGACCTGCAAGAAACTTGCGGAATGGTCATCCCATTCCTCACACCTTTGCTTCCTCCCCTCTACCCTTACCTATCTCAACCCTTTCTCCCTTCTGGGGGTGGAGCCATAGACTCAACCCTCCAAAGCAGCCATTTTATCCAGGGGAACTGATCTCTGTCACCTGGACAACAGTTGTAATTCTGGGTGATCTCCAGCCCTCATCCAGAGGCTGGCAATGGTAGTTCTCATGGAGGAAATGGCTGGTTTGGAGGGTGGAGTCTATGGCATTATACCAGTCTGAAGTTCCTCCCCTCCTCAAACCCCACCTTCCCCAGGATCCACCCTCAAATGTCCAGGAGTTTCCCAATCTGGAGTTGGCAACCCTATTTCCTTCCCACCCAAAAGCCAACCTACTTTTATCTGCTTTTATCTGTATTCAGCTTTTGTCTCCACCCCCTCCCCCACAGCTTCTACCAAGGAAAATTATAGTCTTTCTCCACAGTGGGGACCAAAGCAGCTTACATTATTCTCACCTCCTTTTTATCTGCACAACAACCCTGTGAGGATGGTTACGCTGAAAGTATGTGACTGGTCCAAAATCACCCAGTCAGCTTCCACCGCAATATGGGGATCTGAACCTGGGTCTTGCAGACCCTACTCTGAAGCTCTAACTGCTGCACCACTGCTGGCTTTCATAGGGTGGTTGCTGAACAGCAGCAAGCAGCCAGGCCAAGTTGAGTCATGCAAATTAGGCTGTATCAAGTCACCCAGAGGGTGCTGCCTAGGGATGCCAGCCTCCAGGTGGGATCTGGGGATCCCCTGGAATTACTGCTCAGCTCCAGACTACTGAGATAACTTCCCCTGGAGAAAATGGATGCTTTGGAGGATGGACTCTAGGGCATTGTACTCCACTGAGGTCCATGTCCTTCCCAGGCTCCATCCCCAAATCTCCAGGAGTTTCCAGACCTGGAGCTGGCAACCCCACCACCTCCATCCCCTGCCAGTGCCCATGGAGGGACCTGGCAACCCTAGACTGCTGCCAGACCTAGGGTTGGCAACCTCCAAGTGGGGCCTGGAGAGTGAACAGCAGAGATCTGTCTCCCTGGAGAAAATGGCTGCTTTGGAGGGTGGATTGTGTGGCATGATACCCAGCTGAGGCCTCTCCCTTCCCAAAGCCTGCCCTCCTTACACTCCACCACAAAACCTCTAGGAATTCCCCAGCCTGGCCCCAAGGCTCCCTCCCTCCCTCCAAGGCCAAAAGAGGCTTGGAAAAGGCCCTGCCCCCACCCTTTTACTGACAGAGCCAGTTAGAAGCCTCTCCCCCCACACACAATGTTCTAATCTCTCACCATTGATGCCTGGAGTTAGGTCCCTGCAGAGGCCATTTCAAAAGGTTTTTGGGGAAATTCAACTGTTCCTGAAGGGATTTTTCACTTTTTGGATTTTTCTGTAGATGCAGGAAGTTTCCTGACTATGTAGGAAAAGTTGATGGGGGAGAGTGAGCCTTCTGTTGGTGGAAATAGGTATCCGCACACACAAAAAAACCCTCTGGGAAATAGTATAAGGATATACTTCCTTTAATCTGTTGTGAATCTACTTGCTATTAATTCCATTAGGTGCCTCTAAGTTCTATTATTTTGTCAAAGGGAGAAAAAGTTCTTGCGACTTTATCCAGCAAAATTGCATAAATATCTGTCATGACTTCTTTTACTAATTGTCAGGGCTCTTTTTGTAGCAAGAACTCCTTTGCATATTAGGCAACACACCCCTAATGTAGCCAATCCTCCAAGAGCTTACAGTGCTCTTATTATATTAGTGTTGTGTCACCTAATATGCAAAGGAGTTCCTGCTACAAAAAGAGCCCTGATAATAATTATTTTTTTTTCAAACTGAAAAAGGTATTCTGACCCCATGATCATTTCAGTTTCCTCTTTCTGCTTTCTTTCCTGCTCTGCAACATTCTTTTTGAGATATGATGACCGGAACTGTGTCATATACCTCCATCGGGTCTATGAGTTTTGACATGCATGTTGTATGCTTGTGTGCCTATGAAGTGTGTAGAGATGGGCATGAACCAGCTCACAACTAAACTTTGTAATGAACATTGGCTGGTCCATGGTTCATGAACCCATATTTGTAAACATCCAAATGGCCATGAACTTCCATGAACTTTGATGCAGTTCATGGTGGTTTGTAAGAAGCAGAAAACAGGGGTTAAATGGTTCTAAGTCATTAAAACCCCTGTTTTCTGCTCTTCACAAAAACCCTCTGGTTCTGCTCCCTGCAAGTTTGAAGCAGTAGGGGGCAAAACCAGAGGGTTAAATTGCTCCACTTAATCTTCCACTTCTGCTCCCGCTTGAAGTGGTAGGGAGCAGATCTGGAGGGTTTAAATGGCTGTGATCTGGCAGAAATCTGGGAGTTTCCACAGCCAGCAGAAAGGAAGGGTGAAGTACCTCCCGGGGGCACTCCTGTCTGCTGGCCATGGAAGGGGTGAAGTGCCTCCCATGGGGCACTTCACACTCTCTTGTCTGCTGTTTGTGGCTTTCCACAGACAACAGAAAGGAGGGGGTGAAATGCCTCCCAAGGGGCACTTCCCGCAGTCCTGTCTGCTGGCCGCAGCTTTCCCCAGGCAGCAGAAAGGAAGGGGTGAAGTACCTCCCAGGGGAAAGCCATGGCCAGCAGAAAGGAGGGGATGAAATGTCCCCTAGGAGGCACTTCACCCTCATATTTAACCTTCTGGTTTTGCTCCCCACCACTTCAAAGCAGGGGAGGAGCAAAAACAAGCCATTTAACCCTCTGGTTTTGCTTCCCACCTCTTCAAAGGTTTGAAGCCATTTAAACTCCTGCTTTCTCCTCCTCATTGCTTTCACAGGGAACAGAAGACAGGGGTTTACATTTTAAATGGCTCATAAACCTATACAAAGCAATTTGGTTTGTGAACTGGCATACTCATTCATGTAGCGTCATGGTTTGGTTCATGGTTTAGCCACAAACCACAAGCCAAACAAAACTGCAAACATGCAGTTTGTGCCCATCCCTAGAAGTATGTTATAAGAAAAGCCCTACTGGATTGGATCAATACCATCTAGACCAGCATCCCATCTCACAGTGGCCAACCAGTTCCTCTGTATGATCAACAACAGGGCATAAAGCATGAGGCTTTCCCCTGATAAAGTACTCTGAAAAAATACAAACAGTAGAGCTTTCCGATTACTTCAGCTTGTCCTATGTCCATGTGAACACGTGTGTGAGTGAGTCATCTAAGGTGTGCATGAGAAGGAGGTGAATCACAGTCTGCTTTCTTAAACAAGAAAAGACTTTATTGTTATAGATTAAGCTAGAGCATAGAGAAAGAAGCTATCAGTGCCTGCGGGTTACAGATCTAATGAAAAGAACATAAAGCATAAGTCTAAGCTAATTTAACAATGCAGAACAGTTACCTCTGAAATCCCACCTGGTTGTCTATGAAATGAATGCTCCTCCGTACCCTCTGTGCCCCCTTCTACACCCTGCAGAGGAATCTGTCTCCCAGCATTGTAACAAAGCATTTAAACAAAAATGAACTGATGTTACCAACAATTTTATTCTTTCCTGTCCCTTGTTGGCAGGAAGCCTCACCCAATCCAGATTTTGGGGAGTTGCCCACATGGAAAAGTGCATGCCAATCTCTCTCTAATCACCCCGGAGCAAACATCTCATGCATTCTCCATACCTGGATCATGTTTTACAGCAGCTATCCATCCTGTGTCCCTGACAGGTAGGCAAATGGTTACCTCTCTGTGGAAACATATCTCCTGCTCCCTGTCCTCTTTGTGCATTTTACGGTTCTCGTCCTTGGGAAAATAAACATTTGTCATTATCCTAGGAACTCCCCTGTGTGCTTCAAAGCACCTGGCATCTCCAAAGCATAAAAAACTGTACTCAGCATTCTGAAAGCAGCACCACTATTGATCCATACAAGACCATCAAAAATACTAGCCATTTTGTTTTCAATTTCTTCTAAATAACTCCTAGCACAGAATTTGCCCCCCCCCCCATTACCGCTGCACACCGAGTCAACATTTTCATCCAGCACTCCACCCGCAACCAGCTGTCCTGTTAGTCATATACTCTATCATTACCTGTGTAAAGTTAGGATTTTTTGCCTTCATCATTTTGTTCTTTTGTACAGTGAACCTAGGGTCATAGAATCATAGGGTTGGAAGGGACCTTCAGGGTCATCTAATCTAGTCCCCTGCACAAGACAGGAAATTCACAAATATCTCCCCCTCCACACCTGCAGTGACCGCTGTTCCATGCCCAGAAGATGACCAAAAAGCCTCCAGGATCCTTGGCCAAACAGGCCTGGAGAAAAATTGCTTCCTGACCCCAAAGTCAGCATTTCCCTGGGCATGTAAGAAAGGGCCACAAGAAGTAAACTCCAAGGCAACCCTCCCTGCCCTCCCTCTCATGATTTACCTAATTTGCTACGCTGTTGCCCTCTCACCCAATTTGGCTTAATGACTTCCTTAGTTTCTTCTCACACTGCAAGTGGCAAATATTCATAATCTGTCCTCTCAGATATGCTCTGAACGCACCGCAAAATGTAGCCAGAGTTATCTTACTTTGAATAGTCCAGTCTGGCCCAATCTGTGGATAACTAAATCCACAGATTGGGGCCATGCTGTCTGTAAACAAATAGTTCTGCCAGCTTGGGAGACACCCCAGGTTTGCGTAACAATCTAAGGACTTAAACAAAATGCATTAGGGGGTTAAATCCCCCTCAACAATAAGGTCTGCACATGCACAGACAGCACACTTACCTCTTGTGCCCTGGATGAAGCCAAGGAGCAGCTTCAGTTCTAGCAATGGTGGTGGTGAAGTCAGGGGAGCCACTGCAGACATGGCCACAGCAGTGGCAGAGTCCTGGAAGCCACTACAGACCCAGCCACGGAACTATCTGGGGAGCTGCTCCACGCATGGCCACAGTGGAGGTGTCCAAGAGCCACTTTGGGACCAGAGCAGTGCCTGGACATTACTGTGGACAGTCCCAGAGGCAGGACTCTTCCTGGAGCAGTGCCAAGCTCAGCAATGGGGTGGGGCAGGGAGATCCATCCAGGCTCAGTCTGCAAGTGTGTGAGTGTGGGGGGGTAGGATTCCTCCTTGGAAGTCTTGTGGGCCCCCCACTTGTTACAGTTATAAGTTATTTTCCCAGGAACATATTTCAGTCTCATATTAATATTGCTTCAACAGTGCCTCAATTCCATTCCATTGCATATTATCTAATTAAATAAATTGTATTCTTGTTTATGATATTCGTCTCCTGCCATATATCCTTTTCAATCATGTGCTCATAACCTCAGGATACTGAGCCATCTGACTCTCCTAACTAAATGTCTTTATTCCGCAAACATAGAGATGGTGGCTTGTATCCTGGTGTTCATGTCAGTCTGTGCAGATGGCAGAAAAAAAAAAAAACCTGTCTGCAAGTCATTCTTTCTTCACAGGGATACAGGTGCCAAACACCAATGGTTTAGCTGGCTTCATTTAGCCTGACAGTTGCAATAAGACTGGGAATATGACATAGGACTTCCTTTGAGATGACAGTGCCATGTGTCTATGTCTTATAAAACCTCTTCTCATATGCTTTGGTACTGATAGATGATTTTTCTAATGGAATATAGGAAATTAAAAGTCACCAATTAAAACAGCTGCATGGTAATTGTGGAAAATATAGGCACAACATAAGCTATGTTCAGCTATTCTAATCCAGTTCACTAGGCGGCCAGCTGCATGGCCGTGCAGCTTGGGAGCTGCCTTTGCCTCCCAGTTAGGAAGGAGGATCCAGGGCTGCAGCTGTGCAGCTGCAATAAATGTAAGGGGAGGCAGGGCCGGAAGTCTCTTGGACGGCCCCTTGCCTCCTCCCTGTCAGTCTTCAACAGTTCGTGGCCCACCCTCCTGCCCTAGTAGCAGTACAGGTGTTTTCTGGTCATCTTGTTGGAGGCCAGGTAGGGATTTTTCAGCTTTACCTGAATTGGCTGTTGGTGGAGGTGTTTTTGCCTATCTTGTACTGTGATAGTGGTGGATAATTGGCTATGGTGTGGCTGTGGGAAATAGGTTGGTTACTTTAGTTATAGAGGGTTTTTTGTTAATAATACAGATTGTGCTCTGGTGAGCACCTACTGATATCCCAGTTGGGGCATGGCGGTCCTGCGAGTACAGCCCTTGGGCCTTGTGGTAAGGGGTGGGGAAAGCTGACTGCCCGGGGGGACCATCCTGGATTACTTCCCTTTGGACCTTGCGGTTCTTGGGGGGGGGGTTCAGGGTAACTTCCCATTTATGCTGAGACCTGGGGCAGGGGTGCTCGCCCTACGTACCAGGCAAGGAAGGGGTCCGTTGGACTCCTGGCCTTTGCCTGTCTGTATTACAGTTAGTTGGACCTTGCCGTGATTTTGTGTTATGTGATAGTTAATAAAGTGGTCCATTAGTTAACCCAACAATGTTGTGTGTCTCTTCTTTCCAGCTTGGGGGGCAAAGCTCTATTCCTTATTATACAGAAAGTGTGCACATATTGCCTATACATGCATGTGTTTGTTTGTGAGAAGGAGCTAGAGGATGTTCAGTTTATAAATAAAACAAAGGACCAGTACATGGATAAATGTGGGGTTGATTCATGGTTAGTAGTACACCAGGTTGGTGAAGTGGTTAGGAACACTGACTCTAATCTGGGAGAACTGGGTTTGATTCCCCACTTTTCCACATGCAGCTGCTGGTGTTACCTTGGGTTAGTCATGTTCTTTCAGAGCTGTTTTCTCACAAACAGTTCTCAAAAGAGCTCTCTCTGCCCCACCTACCTCTCGGGGTGTTTGTCGTGGAGAGGGAAAGGGAAAGGAGATTGTAAGCCACTCTGAGACTCCTTCAGGTAGTGAAGAGTGGGGTATAAATCCAGCCTCCTTCTCCTCCTCCTCCTCCTCTTCTTCTTCTTTGTCTTCTTCTTCTGGTGTTGATTTTAACATGAAAATTATGCAACACACATATAAAAAACAATCAGCTGCACATGGTACATGGCTTGCACGTGCATTCACTCTAGCTCACAAACAGGACTTCTGCTGCATTCTTTTCAACATGAGAGATTTAAAAACAGATATTCATTTATTTGCAGAGTCAGATCTAGCTTTAGACCACCCTTTAGGCTATAGAGAGACTAATGAGGCATCAAATTAAAGCAGAGAACATGAAGATTTGTGGGAAAGCAGTATATATGCCAATTTATGCCCCTAATCAGATAAATGGAAAAAGAAACCCTAAGGTACCTTTGAAACCTCCATCATTATTAGATCTCAGAGCTCTGATTTCCGTTGATCGCAATAAATAATTCCTAGCCAATGGTTTGTCTGTGGAAATGTTACAGGGGATATTTATGAACATTTGGCTGCTCATAGGCATTGAACTTCTAACAACCCACAGGGTAGATAGTTGTATTTCCCCCCCCCCAGAATCTGTCTCTCAGACTTAGATATGCCTTTCTGTCCCATTATCATTTCCTTCCATACTGGTGTAATTTTAAAGGAAGTCCCCAGTAGTTTTAGCTGTGTAATGGAAAAGGGGAAAGCTGAAGGTTTAAAAATGTGAGGTAGGATAAACTAAGACCTTTTCCTCATAGGACGTTGTCTCCTATAGTCAGGCCTGTATCCAGGATTTTTTGTTTTGTGGGGCTTATATTTTTTCTTGTGGGGAAACCATTATGAGGGAGTGAAGGGCTTTGCAAAAACAATACGTTGTATCTATGGATACATGTAGCAGTGTCAATGTTGCATGTGATCAATACTCCGGAAGTAGCTAGATTATACATAAATAACATGCAAGTATGCTGAAGCATCCAAGGCTGTATGTTGGCATGGCATTCTGTTTCATGCACCCCCTTTATATCCACCCAGCTTGGAACCCTTGCCCCCCTCCCAACCCGTTTTGGGGTTGATTCACTAGTCTATTGCTCAAAAATCAAAATCCTATGAATCCTCCCTACCCCCAAGCAAACAAGTCACCTATTTCCTTCCCATACCAATCCCCACCCATGTCTTTTGTGGGGCATGGTTGTAAATTAAGGGGGTGGAGCCCTGAGATGCCCCACTGTAGCTATGGGCCCGCCTATAGTGTAGTGTAGAGCATCCTCTTATCACTTTCTGTTCTATTTCAGTAAACAGAGAAGAACCTGTGGCAGAAAAACAACCCCACAAACTTTTTTTTTTTTTTTTTGCAAATGGAAGGTGGAAGACCAGTGTGAACTTGGGCTTAAGGTAGTTATAGCTTCAGGTTGTGATTTAAATCCCCCTAATGCTTGTGGGTAGAAATGGGCTTTCATCAGGGTGCTCCAGCATGTCGTTCCCCCACCCCCAAAAGATGACTGAGTGCTGGAGCAGCACTCCCATAGGCTCAAATGGGAAACAGCTGATTGGCTAGCTTGCCTTTCGGGGAAGGATAGTCTCCTGTCCATCACAGAAAGCAATGCTAAGACTGAATTCCTAGTGAATCCTGACTAGGGCTGCCAAGCCCCCAGTCAGAGCAAGGGACCCTCCACCCACTGCTCCCATAGTCCACCACTGCTTTGAGCCAGAAAGAGAGAGAGAGAGGGAGAGAGAGGAAGTGACAGGGTAGCTCTATGTCACTTCCTCTCTTTTCTGCTGGAACTGACATGATGTCCCCCCCATTCTAGAGTCCTCCCTCCAGTTGCCCAGCTCTGCCTGGTGACTCAGACCCTGACACAAACTAACCCCTCCTTCAATCATGTTTCCCCCCCTAAAATATATCAGGCTGGTTTTATTTCAGTGCATCTCAACATCACTTGCAGAATCCAGATACAATATTTGGATGTGTGGTAAGCTTCCATTTAGAGTTAAGGTCCTGAAGACTTCCTACTGTGCTAGAACAGCCAGTTATTTCTGCTCGGCAAATGTCCTCCTCCTAATAACAGTACTGTGAGAAATTACAGTGTGGCCGGCTACAAGTTTCACCTTTCTATTGATAAAAAAGAACAAAAATCTACATTATGAAGTTCCTCCAAATGTGCAGTGCACCTACGCAGTGTACTAAGGGAACAATAGTAGAAGCTAAATGGGCCTGGCATCTAAAAAAGAACTACCAAAACTTTGCTTAATGTGTGAGTCAGAAGAACATCGGGAGACATTTGATACATTCAAAAAGAAACCAAAAAATGAACCATATGTATTGGGTAAGAAATTCCAGGCCTCTCCATACATGAAATTCAGTCTTGGCAATAATTGTATAATTGTATCACATGAGATAACACTAGTTAACTACAGATTCCAGGGGCAGAACATAAGACGTAACTTATGTGGGCTACTACCAATGCTCCCTCTAAGCTGTGGAGTCTTGTGAGCAAAAATTCTACTTTGTGAGCTACTGGCATTAATGTTGTGAGCGAGAGATTTGCCTGCTGCATAAATTAGTCTGCTCTGGAGCCATCCTTCCTGAGCGAAGGCAAGAATGTGTGAGCTGGAGGCTAAAAAAAACCTGTGAGCTAGCTCACACTAACTCAGCTTAGAGGGAATACTGGCTACAACTGAGCGATGGCCCTTTACTTTGTCCAGTACCATAACATCAGTCATATTTATGAACCAGGTCTCACAGAATGTCCGTCTGAAAGTAACCAGATCCTTCTGTGATTGTAAACAGAACAAGGTAGTATGGCTATTATCAAGCTAGAAATACAATTGAGATCTGGAAACAAATTAAATTCAGAGGCTGCGGTCACATGGGCCAGATAACGTGGGGGGGAGGTGAGGCTATGTGTACCATCACAATTTGACCCGCCACTATGCGATCAGACATAACAGCAGTAAACTGGTGTGTTTTTTGTTGGCGCATTTTTCCGGCATGCTTCAACGAGGGAGCATGGAGGGACTAGAAACATGCTGGAATGATCACATGGGAACCTTCTTCTGTGGGCTGTTGCAAACACCTTTGATAGTGCAGTTTCACTGGTAGTTTTTAACTGCGCTTCTTCGGCAGTAAGAAACGGGTTGGGGACAGGTGCAGGACGTTTGCCAGATGTTCCCCTGTGATTGCGCCGGTAAAATCCGCCTGGCATTCATGCTTATCCCACAGCTACTTATCCGTGTGATCAGAGCCAGAGGCTGGTTTATAATTTCTACATGCTAGGAGTGTCCAAAACGAAACTGGTAAGAAGAGTTGCTAGTATGATGCTGGCAACGCACCCAACCTGTGACCTCTCTGAACACCCAGTAATGTCATCAGGGCTACAATGACATCAGTTCTGGTTGCCCTGGAAGGGACATCATCATGGCCCTATGACACTGATGGCTGCATTCCTCTACATTTGTTCTCCTGATGCCCAACTGAGTGGTGGCCGGAAGGGTCACCAGGGGGAGATCTGGCAAGCAGAAGATCTGGCAAACCTACTTGTAAACTCTTTGGAATGCAAGACAGTTCCAATTTCCTATTTATTTGTTTTAGAAATTTATACCACATTTTTCTACCCAGAGGGACCAAGAGTCATTTACATCATGATTTTTCTCCAGAACAAAGACCCTGTGAGGCAAGTTAGGCTCAGACAAAGTAACAGGAGAAAAGACATCCTGCAAGATAGCAGGGCAGAATGTAGATTTGACTCTGTGTCTTGCAGATCCTTCCCAACACCCAAGGCATAGTATCATCGCTGCAGAAGGCTATGCAATAATTTGAAAAGCTGTACCGGACACACACAGACACAAACAGGACACTGATAAGCAGAGAAAATATTATCTATATAACATAGCATTTTGTTCTTCTATGCATGCGTGTTAAGTGCCGTCAATTTGCTTCCAGCTTTAGGGTGACCCTATGAACTAATGTTCTCCAAAACGTCCTATCATTAGCAGTCATTCTTGGGTCTTGCAAACTGAGTCAATCCATCTCATGTTGGGTCTTCCTTTTTTCCTGCCGCTTTCAACTTTTCCTCACATTATTGTCTTTTCTATTGTCTTCTCATAACATGACCAAAACACAATAGCCTCAGTTTAGGAATCTAGGGAGAGCTCAGGCCTGATGTGATCTAGAACCCACTTACTTGTTCTTTGTGGTGGTCTGCAGTATCCATAAAACTCTTCTCCAACACCACATTTCAAAGGAATCTACTTTCTCCCTGTCGGCTTTCTTCATTGTCCAACTTTCACACCCATACATAGTAATGGGGGAAACTATGGATGGGCCTTTGGCCTTATCCAAAATTGGCTTCTCTTATATTCTTATGTATGGCATGGATTAACTCATTCTTGGTCACCAGCGGTAAAACACTTAAGGATCTTTTCTAGCTCCTTCATGGCTGCCCTCTCCCCATTTCAGTCTCCATTGGAAGCTTTTATAATGTCACACATATTCCAGTAATGTAGCAAATAATTCAGGTCACCTCTAAAATGGACTTATGAAAATGTACACAGTATTGTAGCATTGTTTTCTATGGCTCTAATTATATTCAGTTTTAAAACCGAAGTAGAGAAAGCAAAAGTAAAAAAGAAAAAAGTAGTATTCATAACAATTTCCTAAATGTTACACACATACACACATCCTAGGTTGTTTACCACAACTGAATCTAGACTCTGTGGAGCCCAGGCAATAGGTGAGGTTTCTCCAAAATAGAGAGGTGTAAGCCTCTGAAAAATCAACATTCTTTTCACATTCCCCAGTAATCAAGCTGAAATTTCACCTGAGTGGAACCTGCCTAACTGAACTTATTTTCACTTTGGGCCCATTTCAGTGGTCACTCCACTTACCAACTTGAGCTCAGTTCTCCTTCCATGCTGGCGGACTAAGGTGGCCGGGGCTGTGCTACTTCAGGTGAGAATAAGAACACACAGGATTGAATAACCCTCCTTTTCAAAACCTCCCATTTGCACAGAAAGGAAGATGTTAGGGAGAAGGTGTCCCGGCCCAGCAGTCATGGGACGTGGGCCACCTCCCCCCCCCGAGAGACCCGCCAGAGCACCCTCAACCCTCCCACTCACCCGAGGAGCCTCTGGTCCAGTGGGAGGTGAAGGGAGGTCGGGTGGCAAAGGCAGGGTGTGGTGACCAGGCTGAAGCAGAGGCAGCCAACATCAACTCCCAGGAAGAAGACAGCGCCAGTTGGGTGTGGTGGCAAAACCAGGCCCCCTGAGGGACAGCCAGAAGCAGCGGCATGGGCAGAGCCTTGGACAGGCCATGGATGGGCCCATCCAGGCAGGTCCAGCTACACACCAGTGGCGTGGACCTGAGGCTGCCAGAGCCACCACCGGTGCAACATCCACCCCGCCCAATGAGCCGGTTCAGCGTCCCAGCTGATAAAGGGTGGTGTGGCCGGGGGGGGGGCAACACAGCAGGAAGGACAGGAGGTGCTGGGAGTGGGGCAGGGAGATATAAGGTGGGATGGAAGAGAGGCCAGGAAGGAAGAGCGTGTGGAAAAGAGCTAACGGATCAGAGAGACAGACAAGCAGAGAGAGAAGGAGCGAGGGAGGCTCTTGGCACACACTGGCAGAAGGACCTGCGGGGTGACTTGAACCCCGTCCCCTGCTGGTCTGAGGCCCCTCCTCCGCCCCCCTTTTTTGAGTACCCTCCACTGCCAGGGCCACCTCTCCTGCTGGATCGCCAAGTGCCACAGCCAGTGTTCCCTCTAAGCTGTGGAGTCTTGTGAGCAAAAATTCTGCTTTGTAAGCTACTGGCATTAAGCTTGTGAGCAAGCAATTTGGCTACTGTATAAATTAGTTTGCTCTGGAGCCATCCTTCCTGAGCTAAGACAAAAATGTGTGAGCTGGAGGCTGAAAAACTGTGAGCTAGCTCATACTAATTCAGCTTAGAGGGAACACTGGCCACAGCCACTGGGGGACCAGGGCCAAGGTCACAGGCCGAGCGTAACAGAAGGGTTTTAGCCTAGCCTCCTTCTTCAGATGCTAATTGTCTATGTGCAGCATGTGGAGAAATGTCCTCTTCCCGAGAATTCAGCACTAGATCTCACTTATTCTGAGTACTCTCTGTTCGTGCCCAGGAGTCTACCTGCTTTCTAGTAGCTGGCAGAGAGAAAAGAAAAGGGTTGAAATAGGGCTGGCAACTCCTTCCCCCACCCCACAATTCAGTTTCCTAGAGCTTCAGTTTGTCATTTCTTATAAGAATCTCCAAGACATTCAAGAGGGTGCATTTTTTAAAAAAAATGCTACTGCAGCCCCACAACCTTCCTGCTAGTTGCTAGGCCCTGCTTGCCAACCCTAGGTTGAAGAAAGGGACCATCAACCTCCAAGTACAGAACACTCAAGCTCTTGGTTATGGTAATGGCTCTGGCCAAAATTGGACAATGGCTTCCAACCCCATATTTTGCTTCTAGGTCACATCCAAAAGGGACAGAGATTGCTAAGAACCAAATGTCTAGAAAGAAACTCTTCCTTTGGGACAGGAAGATCACTCCAAGAGGGAAAGGGGAAAGACTGAGGCTATTTAAACTCAGGAGACGAGGAAGAAACACTCTTCTTCTCCAGGGAGCTATTAGATATGCAAGACTAAGCTTTTACGTAGGGATGCTATCTTGTCTACTCAGCAAGGGACAACAGAGGGAAGACCTAACCATTAGAACTGAATTTTAAGCTACTGCAAAACAAGGGTTGTTGTTGTTGTTTTCCCCTAGTATGATTCATGGAGACCCTGCCCTGCCGTCGGAGGTGGTACCCGCATAAACATAGGTTGACCAGCTCAGTGATAGCTAGGTCTCTATGAGACAGACGATTCAATTGCAGCAGCTCCCTATCTGTTTCTGGGCTCAATTCAAGATGACAATTTTGCCCTCTCTAAAGCCCTAAATGGCTTGAGTCTGGAGTATCTGGCACTTCCCGTATCCATGTACCCTATCTCTGTTTGGTTGCTTCCTATGGGAACCCACCATAATTGAGATAAGGCTGACTGGCTTCTCTGTTATCCCCCGCCCCCTTGGAATTTGCTCTCCTTGAAGATGACATTGGCACCATCCCTCCAGAACATTCAGACTAAACGGAAGACTTTTCTTTACCAGAAGGCCTTTCAGTTGGGCTGAAACTGGAATTGAAATGGTGCTTGTCAAATTATTTATGTGCTTTCAAAAGAGGGTTGCATGCTAGTTTTATAATGAAATTTATAATTTATTGTGAATTGCCTTGAGCCTTTTCAGGTGAAACAGTAGTCTAGAAATACACAAAACAAATAACATTTAAATGCACAAGGGGCACACACTTTTCTGGTGGTGTTAAGCGGTCCTACTCAGTTGAGCGGTCAGCCTTAATCAAGGAATTGTTCCATAATGATTCCTCCCAATCGGCAGGGATTGAACAAGAAGCCAGATGGGTCATACTTCAATTATAACACACGCCTATAGACCCTTTTCTGCAAAATGGAGAACTATAGTGAGCTATTTCAACCCTCTAAGAGAGCCATTTTTTCTTAACAAGCAAAGTGATGTTCTGAGGAAGAAAGAACAGTACAGTGTAGGCTGTAATAAGGGCAACTTGAGCAACTACAATGAAACTCTCTCATTAGACTGAACAATTTGTCGTAAGTGGATTGAATTCAGAAGTCACAGAGCAGATTGGCACGAGTGAGCTAGAGGTTAGTTCTCTAGAATTAACATAATTCCTACCATTAACACATCCTTATTTTATTTTATTTTTGTGGCATTATAAATGTAGCTATAAGGAAGATCTCAAAAATGCCTCTGTACTCCACAACCTAAAGGAAATATGGAACAAATTTCAAAGAAAAAAGAATGCAGCTCAGTCCGTATCACAAAAGCTCGAACTTCCTTTAGCCTGCCCTTATGCCTAAATTTGCCCACATTGGAATGAAGGAAGGATCTGTTGTTGGAGTTGCCAACTCTGAGTTGGGAAATCCTTGAACATTTGGGAGAGGGTCCTGGGTAGGGATGGGCATGAACCACATCCTTGCTGTTCAGTTCATGGCTGAACCATGAACCAAATCACAAACTTGATACACTGGTTCATGAACCAAACTGGTTCATATCAGTTTGTGAGGCATTTAAAGTTTAAATCCCTGATTTCTGCTCCCCTTGACTTTTCATGGGAGTAGAAAACAGTGGTATAAGTAGCTCAAAAATTATGCCCCCTCCCCAGGAGGTGCCGTGGGAAAGTGCTTTCTGAGGAAAATGAGAGGCAGTCATTTCCAAAGAAAGCCATTTCCTGGGGGGTACCTTCTTTGGGGGGCTGTAACTCAGACCCTGTAAATCCAATCACTACCAAACATGGAAGGCAGGTAAATCATCCAGAGATCCCCTGTGAGTTTGGTGTCTCTAGCATGCCAGGCAGCCATTCTATTGCCTCACAAACCTTACAAACTGAACAGGCTCATTTGGCCCCTGAAAGTTCATGACAGTTTGTGGTTTGTCAACTGGACGCTCCATGAACCACAAACTGAACCAAATTGCATTTTCCCAATTTGTGCCCATCCCTAGTGGAGAATCAAACCTGGTTCTTCAAATTAAATTCCACTGGCCTTTACCACTACACCACTCTGGCTCTCTATGTGTTTTAGTTATTTCTTTACTGGGTTCTGTACCTCTTTGTTTTTCCACTGATCACCCCCCAAATTGGGCATCCCTGCTACCTGAGGCATTGTCTTGTGACTCCATGAGATCACTCTATGTCCAGACAAATGGAAGGAACAATGTTTCTGGCAGAGGTTCCCATTTATTTAGTAAATATCCAAAATGATTGCAAACCACCAGATAGGACAATCAACCAGGCTTCCTTGTTTATTAATAGACAGAAAATCCCGTCACAAATTAGTATAGCCCCCCAGAGTAGCTCATCAGGAAGTCATTCCTAACCCTCTTCTCCCATCACATGACCCGAAAGTCCATGAATTCAGAAGTTTAGAAGACCTGCTTTCAAACTGGCTATCCAGGTTCAGTTATCCTTTCAAATTGTTCTCTATGACAATGTAGCTACAGTTGAACTACTCCAGGATCAGCCAATGGTGGATTCAGCTCCCCTTCCCCTTTTTCTCTCCCTCCCTCCCTCCCTCCCTCCCTCTCCAAACTCAATGAAGGTTGGTTCCCTGCCTCTCTCCCCTTTTCTCCCTCTCTGTGCACCACTGAATTCCTTCCTCCCTCAAGCCATCCTCCCCAGGCTTTCAATCAAACTAACTCAGCCTAGTTATCTCCAATTCTCCAACTCTCCTTCTCTCTTCTCCAATTCATTTTCTTGCTGATGCCATCTTTCCTCTTCTGATCAGTCAAAGTTTTCCCACTCTACACCCATTTCATTTCTTTCCTCTCTCTCTCTTTTCACCCAACGCCCTCTCTAAAGCCTCTCTTTCCTCTGCAGACACTGCCATGTAAACATGCACAGGTGGGCCCTATTTGGTGAACTCTGGCTGGGACACATTTTGACATAACTACTGCTTGCACTCAGAAACACTTTGTTTCAACTGCATTTTAAAATTGCCCCTTTCCTAGCCTTCATTATTCCTTTCTGGAGCCAATACAATTAATATGACTTTAGAACTTGCTTCTCCCCATTTCTAATCGTGTCCCAGGCCACACTTATGTATACATAGGTGCCTGATCCCAAAATCAGGGTTGGGAACACACATATGAAGGTGTGTCTATTCCTGTCTGTTTCCTGGACAGGAACAGTCCCTTCCCAGCCACAGCATTTTCCACACTGTAAACTGTCCCATAAAAAGGCCCCCAGATTTATTCATTTTGAAGCGCATATGCCAGACTGACTATTGGGAAGCAGCATCTCTGGATACTGTATCCAACACCTAAAGGGAAACATGCCCATATTAAACAGGCCCTTTAATCGTGGAATTGCTTTTTCTGCAGTGAATAAATCAGCACCTGCTGCGATCTGAAATTGGGTTCCTTGGATTCAGTGATGGTAGTGCCACCACTTGGAACTGAACGATAATAGCTGATAATGCTCAGAAGCGATTCCACTCACAGCCACTCTCTAAAGTCTATTGTAAATCAAGGAGCTCAGAGACAGAAGCATACAAGATCAGTAAAAACTGGAGAACAAGCCATCTTTCAAGGCTACTTTGAATAAGAAGCAAGCAGCTCTTCTTCAACAGGTCCAGAACTGGGCAGGCAACAGTTCAGTAGCTCTTTGCCAGCTTTTTCCTGGATGTCCTGGGAGTGCTTCAGAGGCACCAGATGAAGATGTCATACTGAGAAATGAAACCAAGACCTTCATACAGAGAGTGCATTTTTATCCTTTTAGTAGTTCATTTAGAACACGGCATTCCTCTGCTGGAGGAATTACCCCATGGCTTTATTTGATGTAGAGATACAGCTTAGGACAAAGAGACTTGGGAGTTTTGTGTGGTAAGTGTAGGGCAAAGGAACTGAGCAATAGTGAATTTCATCAATACCCTCTCTAGTGATAATTTCAATTCAATCTGCATGGTTTACAAATATCTGTGTTTCTCAGGACTTGAACTGGATAGCCCAGGCTAGCCTGATCTCATCAGACCTCAGAAGCTCAGCAAGGTCAGCCCTAGTTAGTACTTAGAATGTTGTTGTTGTTGTTGTTCAGTTGCACAGTTGAGTCCAACTCTTTGAGACCCCATTGACCACATGACACCAGGCCCTCCTGTCTTCTGTCTAGGGTTTCTCCATGGAGGCAAGCAATGGCAAACTACCTCTGAATGTCTCTTGCCTTAAAAACCCTACAGGGGGGTCACAATAAGTCAGTTGTGACTTCACTTGGTCTTAGCCAAAAGGCTGAGAGGTCAGCTGTGACAATGGGATTCCCCCCCCACACACACAAAGTCTGGAACAGATGAAGAATGGAACTAAACTCTTCACCTGACTTCTCCATGCCAGTTAGTGTCCAAGCTGTGTCCGCTTTTACTGGTTTAGGGAATAAAAGAATGACCTCATGTCTTCATGAGATCTAAGTTAAATTACGACAACTGGGGACCTGCAAGAAATGTATAGGAGGGGCCATCCTGTTGCTCCTTTGCTCCGTACTTAGCCTGTGGCTGAAATTTGCTAACTATAGTCAAGAAGATGCTTGTTGACTCTGGTTAACTTGCATGCTATATGAAACATCTGAAATGCGAATACGGATTAATAATCAAGGATTGTTGTCAGATCCCTTCAAATTGCATAGATGGGTTAGGCAGGGTTGTGTTTTGGTGCCTTCCTTGTTTAACCTCTTCATTAACAATCTTCCAGATAAGCTCAGAGTTCCCAGCTGACATGCACCTGTGTTGGCAAATTCTACTATCTCCACACTTATGTATGCTGATGATACCCTGCTGATAGCCTGCACTCGAGTTAGGCTGCATTACTTACTGATAGTATTTGGAGACTATTGTATCAATGAGGGCCTAACTATCAGTTATGAGAAACCTAAGATAGTAGTTTTTACAGAAAATCTTCAATCCATCTCATATGCCTGGTATTTAAATGGCAATAAACTACAGCAAAAGCCTAGTTGTTACTATTTTTGGTCTGAAATCCCAATCCAATTTGACGTGGAAGAATAACGTAGACCTTATGAAAGAGAAAAACTCAAGAATGTCCAAGGGAATGCAGCATTTTTTTCCCTCTATTCTAGAGGCAGCCAACATATTCCCTTGGCTGTTAAGCTTTTTGAAGCTAAAGTAGCTACCCAACTTCTATATGACTTTCTCTTGTAGGTTGGCTTAGTAGATGGAACACTTAGATTCCATCTTACATAGCTTTCTTAGAAGTTGTTGGCTTCTCCTTATTGCATAGCTGGGATTGCTATTGGAGCTGAGCTTAGGATCCGATCCTTGGAGGCCAAAGCATGGGGCTCTATTTTTAGCTACCAATTAAAATTCTTTCTAGCCCCTCCTATAGACAGTCTTCTAAGCTTGCTCCTATGGGAGTCATTTGCTAATTCCTGGTTTTGGTATGTTGATGCCAAATTTCAAAGGCTGGGACTGCATACCACCTCCTTGATGACTATGTCCTTTTCTGCAGCCTGTTCTCTGATGGAAAATATATATATATATATATATATATATATATATATATATATATATATATATATATATATATTTTGTTGTTCAGTCGCACAGTCGAGTCCGACTCTTCGCGACCCCATGGACCAGTTTACGCCAGGCCCTCCTGTCTTCCGCTGTCTGCTGAAGTTTGCTCAATTTCATGTTCGTTGCATTGATGACACTGTCTAACCATCTCATCCTTTGCCGTCCCCTTCTTCTTTGACCTTCAATCTTTCCCAGCATCAGGGTCTTCTCAAGTGAATGCTCCCTTCTCATTTGGTGGCCAAAGTATTTGAGCTTCAGCTTCAGGATCTGGCCTTCCAGGGAGCAATCAGGGTTGATTTCTTTTAGGATTGACTGATTTGATCTCCTGGCAGTCCAAGGGACTCTCAAGAGTCTTCTCCAGCACCACAGTTCAAAAGAATCTATTCTTCGGCTCTCGGCCTTCCTTATAGTCCAACTCTCGCAGCCATACATTACTACGGGGAATACCATTGCTTTGACCATGCGGACTTTTGTTGGCAGGGTGATGTCTCTGCTTTTTATCATGCTGTTTAGGTTTGCCATCGCTTTCCTCCCAAGGAGCAGGCGTCTTTTAATTTCATGGCTGCAGTCACCATCTGCAGTGATCTGGGATCCTAGGAACGTGAAGTCTGTCACTACTTCTACGACTTCCCCTTCTATTTGCCAAGGAGTGATGGGCCCAGATGCCATGATCTTAGTTTTTTTGATGTTGAGCTTCAAGCCCACTTTTGCGCTCTCCTCTTTCACCCTGAGCAAGAGGCTCTTTAGGTCCTCTTCACTTTCTGCCATCAGAGTGGTATCGTCTGCATATCTGAGGTTATTGATCTTTTCCCCAGCAATCTTAACTCCGGCTTGTGATTCATCCAGGCCAGCATTTCGCATGATGTACTCTGCATATAAGTTAAATAAGCAAGGTGACAATATACATCCTTGCCGTACTCCTTTTCCTATGCTAAACCAATCAGTTGTTCCATATCCGGTTCTAACTGTTGCTTCTTGACCCTTATACAGGTTTCTCAGAAGACATGTGAGGTGGTCCGGTACTCCCATCTCTTTAAGAACCTGCCATAATTTATTGTGATCCACACAATCAAAGGCTTTAGCATAGTCAATGAAGCAGAAGTAGATGTTTTTCTGGTACTCTCTTGCTTTCTCCATAATCCAGCGAATGTTGGCAATTTGATCTCTAGTTCCTCTACCTCTTCGAAACCCAGCTTGTACTTCTGGCAGTTCTCTATCCACGTACTGTTGGAGCCTAGCTTGTAGGATTTTGAGCATGACCTTGCTAGCGTGTGAAATGAGTGCAATTGTGCGATAGTTTGAACATTCCTTGACGTTGCCCTTCTTTGGGATTGGAATGTAAACTGACCTTTTCCAATCCTGTGGCCACTGTTGTGTTTTCCAAATTTGTTGGCAAATTGAGTGCAGCACTTTAACAGCATCTTCTTTTAAGACTTTGAATAACTCAGCTGGGATACCATCACCTCCACTAGCTTTGTTGTTAGTAATGCTTTCTAAGGCCCATTTAACTTCGCTTTCCAGGATGTCTGGCTCGAGGTCAGTGATTATACCATCGTGGTTGTCAAGGACATCGAGGTCCTTCTTGTATAGTTCTTCTGTGTATTCTTGCCATCTTTTCCTAATCTCTTCTGCTTCTGTTAGGTCCCTACCGTTTTTGTCCTTTATCATGGCCAGCTTTGCATGGAACGTTCCCTTGATTTCTCCAATTTTCTTGAAGAGATCTCTAGTCCTTCCCAATCTATTGTTTTCCTCTATTACTCTGCATTGTTCATTCAGGAAAGCCTCCTTATCTCTCCTTGCTGTTCTCTGGAAATCTGCATTCAGTTGGGCAAATCTTTCCTTTTCCCCATTGCCTTTAGCTTTCCTTCTTTCCTCTGCTATGTTTAAAGCCTCATCAGACAGCCACTTTGCTTTTTTGCATTTCTTTTTCTTTGGGATGGCGGTGAGTGCTGCCTCCTTTACAATGTCACGGACCTCTGTCCATAGTTCTTCAGGCACTCTGTCTATCAAATCTAGTCCCTTAAACCTATTCTTCACCTCTACTGTATATTCATCGGGGATGCGATCTAGGTCAAATCTGAATGGCCTTGTGGTTTTACCAACTTTCTTCAATTTAAGTCTGAATTTTGCAATGAGTAGCTCATGATCTGAGCCACAGTCTGCTCCAGGTCTTGTTTTTACTGACTGGATAGAGCTTCTCCATCTTTGACTGCAAATTATATAGTCAATCTGATTTCGGTGTTGCCCATCTGGTGATGTCCATGTGTAGAGACGCCTCTTAGGTTGTTGGAAAAGGGTGTTTGCTATGACCAGCGTGTTCTCTTGACAAAACTCTGTTAGCCTTTGCCCTGCTTCATTTTGTTCTCCAAGGCCAAACTTGTCTGTTATTCCGGTTACCTTTTGATTTCCTACTTTAGCATTCCAGTCCCCTATGATGATGAGGACATCATTTTTTGGTGTTAGTTCTACGAGCTGTTGTAGGTCTTCGTAGAACTGGTCCACTTCAGCCTCTTCTGCAGCAGTGGTTGGGGCATAGACTTGGATTACTGTGATATTGAATGGTTTGCCTTGGATTCGGACCGAGATCATTCTGTCATTTTTGAGATTGTATCCCAATACTGCCTTTCTCACTCTCTTGTTGACTATAAAGGCCACACCATTTTTTCTACGGGATTCCTGGCCACAGTAGTAGATATAATGGTCTTCTGAGTTAAATTCGCCCATTCCTGTACACTTTAGTTCACTGATTCCCAAGATGTCGATGTTCATTCTTGCCATCTCATTTTTGACCACGTCAAGCTTACCTTGATTCATAGATCTTACATTCCAGGTTCCTATGCAGTATTGTTCTTTGCAGCATCGAACTTTCCTTTCACCGTCAGACACATCCACAGCTGAGCGTCCTTTCGGCTTTGGCCCAGCCGCTTCACTCTTTCTGGGGTTACTCGTACTTGCCCTCTGCTCTTCCTCAGTAGCATATTGGACACCTTCCGACCTGAGGGGCTCATCTTCCAGCGTCATATCTTTTAGCCTTTTGTTACTGTCCATGGGGTTTTCTTGGCAAAGATACTGGAGTGGGTTGCCATTTCCTTCTCCAGGGGATCACGCTTGGTCTGAGTTCTCTGCTGTGGCCTGTCCGTCCTGGGTGGCCCTCCACGGCATAGCCCACAGCCTCATCGAACCACGCAAGCCCCCTCGCCACGACAAGGCAGTGATCCATGAGGGAGATATATATATAATTCTAGTGGGATTTAAATAGTGCTATTCTCTGTGCTCATCATATATGCTCTCCAGCCCCACTCCTCCACATGCAGCTGCTGGTGTGATCTTGGTTCAGTCATAAATTCAGTCAGAGCTGTTCTCTCAAGGGCAGTTCTCTCAGAGCTCTCTCAGCCCTACCACCTCTCATGATGTCTATTGTAGGGAAGGGGAGGGAAGGGGAGGGGAGGGGAGGGGAGGGGAGGGGAGGGAAGGGAAGGGAAGGGAAGGGAAGGGAAGGGAAGGGAAGGGAAGGGAAGGGAAGGGAAGGGAAGGGAAGGGAAGGGAAGGGAAGGGAAGGGAAGGGAAGGGAAGGGAAGGGAAGGGAAGGGAAGGGAAGGGAAGGGAAGGGAAGGGAGATTGTAAGCCACTCTGAGACTCCTTCAGGTAGTGACGGACAGGGTATAAATCCAACCTGTTCTTCTTTTTCTTCTTCTTTCTATGAACACAACAATATAGTCTTTCACTGTTAAGATGTGGGTATGGTTATAATGGTTATAGTGCAACTCCAGCCGTGGAACTGAGGTTATGTAATTTATACAGTTAAGAGTGGCAGACTCTAATCTGGAGAACTGGGTTTGATTCCCCACTCCTCCACAGGAAACCAGTTTGGTGACCTTGGGTCAGTCACAGTTCTCTCAGAGCTGTTCTCTCAAGAGCAGCTCTCTCAGAGCTCTCTCAGCCCCACCTACCTCACAGGGTGTCTGTTGTGGGGAAAGGAAGGGAAGGAAATGGTAAGCCGCTCTGAGACACCAAGTGAAGGGTGAGGTATAAATCCAACTCTTATTATTATTATCCAATTACATGGGGGCTGGAGTCTGATAGCTGGTCTTTAGCCAGCAGGGTATAGTAGCTAGATTGCTAGATTAGTTTCTGGGGATTGCTGGGTGACACTGGGGCAGTCACACACTCTTAACCTAACCTACCTCACAGGGTTGTTATGAGGATAAAATGGAGGACAGGAGAATTACATAAGCCAGCCACCTTAGATTCCCATTGGGGAGAAAGACGGGATACAAAGGAAGTACACATGAAGCTGCCTTATACTGAATCAGACCCTTGGCCCATCAAGGTCAGTATTGTCTACTCTGACTAGCAGCGGCTCTCCAGGGCTTCGGGCACAGGACTTTCACACCACCCACTACCTGGTCTTTCTTTTAACCTGGAGATGCTGGAGTTTGAACCTAAGACCTCATATATGCCAAGCAGATGTGCCGCCACTTAGCCATGGCTCCTCCCAACAAGTAAGTAAGTGAATAGGTCAGGAAACATTTTTTTTTTTTTGGGGGGGGAGGTCAGGATGCAATTTCTCTCCAAGCCAGTTAGGCCAGGGATCCTAGAGTTCTTTTGTCATCTTCTGGGCAAGGAACAGGGGTCACTGTGAGTGTGTGGGGGGAGGTATTTCTGAATTTCCTGCATTGTGCAGGGGGTTGGTCTAGATGACCCTGGAGATCCCTTCCAACTCTGTGATTCTGTGATTCTATAAGGAAACAAGCATGTAATTTAAAAAGTCCCATTCTACAAGGATTTCTGCTGATTTAGCATAACACTGACTTGGCTGTTAGGGGGATGGCAACCGCAACCTTTTAACTGGACACAAAGGGACTGACCACTGGACTTTCTGTACACAGAGCAGATGTTCTAGCACTGAGCATGGTCACTCCCTGATAGATGGCTTTTTAGCATCTGTTTGAAGACTGCTGACAAGGTACAACCCATCCCCCTCAGATAACCGGCTCCATTGTCAAAATGTTCTTATTCTTAGGAGCATCTGATTAGATGAGGCATTAAACTTGTATTTAACTTGTCCCCCAGCACTCACCTGAAAAACAGTATGTGCAGGGTGCATCTGCTCCTGAGTGTTCATGGCACCAGGAGGAGCTTCATCATTTCCTCCATTCCACCCTGTGTGCTTTTATTAGTGGAAAAGGGTGTTTGTCTCACAGCTGGCTCCACATTTCTGTCCAGGATGAGGTCCCACCTACCACTGCCTGTGCTCAGGACTTGATTCCCTCCCCACATGTACACCCTAATTTTTGAAGTGAGTACTATATCACACGTTAAACAAGAGTATCTGACCCTGAGTGTTTGCCCTCTTTCATATGACAGTCCTTCAGATAATTGAAAGGCATGATCATGTCCCTCCTCATTTTTCTCTTCTCCAGGCTACATATACCCCCATTCCTTCATACTTTCCTTAAACAAACCCTGGTTATCTCCATTATCTTCCTCAACACTACTCTGTCCTACTGCCAGGTAGAAGTGATACGTATCCTTGTGCACCCCACGCCAACATGCAACTCGGTCCATACCATGACATCATTAGCCTCCATGTTCCATGTCCTCTGCAAGCATTCATATAGGTGATATTCATCCCAAAGTGTGGTATAGTGGTTAGAGTGCTGGGTTGACTGTGAAGACTGGAAGACTCAGGTTCGAATTCCCACTCCACTATGGAAGCTCACTGGTTGATCTTGGGCCAATCATACTCTTCGAGTCTCACCTACCACACAGGGTTGCTGTGAGGACAAAACAGAGAAGAGGAGAATGATGTAAGCTGCTTTGGGTCCCCATTAGGGTGAAAGGTGGGGGGAGGAGGAGGAGGAGGAGGAGGAGGAGAAGGAGGAGGAGGAGGAGGAGAAGGAGAAGAAGAAGAAGAAGAAGAAGAAGAAGAAGAAGAAGAAGAAGAAGAAGAAGAAGAAGAAGAAGAAGAAGAAGAAGAAGAAGAAGAAGAAGAAGAAGAAGAAGAAGAAGAAGAAGAGGAGGAGGAGGAGGAGGAGGACGAGGACGAGGAGGTGGTGGAGGAGGAGGAGGACGAGGAGGAGGACGAGGAGGAGGAGGAGGAGGAGGACGAGGAGGAGGATGAGGAGGAGGAGATTGGATTTATACCCCACCCTTCACTCAGAGTCTCAGAGTGGCTTACAAATTCCTTTCCCTTCCCACAAAAGACACCCTGTGAGGTAGGTGGGGCTGAGAGAGCTCTGACAGAAACTACTATTTTTCAAGAACACATCTGACAGAACTATGGCTTGCCCAATGTCATCTACCAGCTGCAAGTGGAGGGGTGGGGAATCAAACCTGGTTCTCCCAGATTAGAGTCTGTGCACTTAACCACCACACCAAACTGGCTCTACACCAAATCAGTGCCGCGTCTTCAAGGATGCTCCTGGTAGCTGGAACCATCTTAGCAACATTTTACCAGCAACCCTCAAGTTTAGACTGATCCTCTCTCTCCTGACCACATTTAGTCCCCACAAACTTTTGTTTATCTTGCCTGTGGTATGATCTATATAGACAAAGTGGCTGAATCCAATCCTGAGGAATTTAGCATCTGTTGATAGAACTAAGACTGTGCCATTTCAGTTAAAGGATGAAGATCTGAGGATTACTTTAGCAATGGCAAAACTGGTGATTACGCAGAAGGAAAGGATGAAATTTTTGTGATGCGGTCAAGAAAATGTATAGGGTTAGTCTCAAATATAGAAATAAAGTAGAATTTAAAATATTTAGAAATATATCCATATAATAATAAGCCCAGGCCGGAATAGCCAGGGATAGCCCAATCTTGTCAGATCTCAAAGCTAAGGAGGGTCGGCCCTGGTCAGTATTTGGAAGGGAGACCCCCAAGGAATATCAGGGTTGTGACATGGAGGCAGTCCATGATGAACTACCTCCGAACATCTATTGCCTTGGAAAACCCATGAGGTCACCATAAGTCAGCTGTGACTTGATGGTTAATAGTAGTAGTAGTAGTAGTAATAATGATGGTGATGATGATGATGAAGAAGAAGAAGAAGGGGAAGGGGAAGAAGAAGAAACAATTTAATGTTGCTTGACTTGAGGCCTTAGGTCAAATGAACTGACCATTAAAGGTAAAGGTATAACCTCTTGTTTTCTGCTCACATCCAAACTGGTCGTAGATGAAAAATATGACTATGAAACCCCTCTAGCTTGTTGTGGCTACTGAGTAATTCAGGACCCAGAAAAGCATATCCAGTTTCAAGCTATATAAAAACAAAGGTGACAATTTTGCCTGGCCAAGGAACATGTTACAGTTAACAGTCTTACTACACACCTGCCGATGATGTGTAGCACTAGCAATCCTTCTTGCAGCTTAGCAAAATGTTACATATGAGTACCTCTCCCAGACTGAGAAAACTCTTCTATAAGGTTATCTGAATGGATTTTCCATTTTGGAAAAGAAAGAAAAAAAGTTTCCAGACACAAAATATTAGTCAGTTTAATACTTTGAATCTTCATGTTGAAAGGCTAACATTTGCGGGATGTCTCCCTAGGGAAGGTGTAACAAACTGCAACATTGCTTTCCCGAAAGATTTTTATAGCTATGTTCAGCTTTGCCTTTGGTGGAGCAATTTATGTGGAAAGCCCTGATAATTGATTCAGCAAAGGAAACTAACATGAAACAAAAACTGTTCTGATTTTTCAAAAGCTGTAAAATGACTTCCTTGTTCTCTGAATGCTCCCTCTGCCCTTTCTAGTACAGTATTACAAATAAAAATGGAGTACCCTGCCACTAGGCAGCATACCACGTTACTCTGGCTAAGGTCAAGGGAATGGTTCCATCAACAGATCCCACACCCATAAAGACGTAAGAGTAACCATGCCAAATCAGACCCTCTAGTCTGTCATACTGTTTCCAGTGGTGGCCAGTCAGACAGCATGGGGAAGTCCTGACTCACTGACCTTTTGTAGTTCCTTGAGAAAGTAAACAAGCATGTAGATAATAATAACCTGGTAAACACAATATACTTGGACTTTTGAAAGGCTTTAGGGCTGTCCTTGAAGGTACTTTGGAGACTTCAGATTGTCTACAGTACAGTTGCCAGTACAGGAAAGGTACAAATAGGTATAGAAAAAAGCCTGCATGGTTAACAAATAAAGTAATGGAAGCTGTAAAAGGTAAGAAGGATTCCTTTAAGCGGTGGAAAGCTAGTCTTAGTGAGGTTGATAAAAGGGAACACAGACTATGGCAAATAAAATGCAAGTCTGTGATCAGGCAAGCAAAAAGGGAATATGAGGAGCATATCGCAAAAAACATAAAGACCAACAATAAAACTTTCTTCAAATACATTAGAAGTAGGAAGCCAGCCAGGGAGGCAGTGGGGCCCTTGGATGACCAAGGGGTAAAAGGAGTAGTGAAGGATGATAGGGAAATGGCTGAGAAGCTGAATGCATTTTTTGCCTCTGTCTTCACTGTGGAAGAGGAGAAGTGTTTGCCCACTCCAGAAGCACTGATTTCGGGAGGGGTTTGAAAGACCTGAATCAGATTGCGGTGACAAGAGAGGAAGTCCTCCGACTGATGGACAATTTAAAAACTAATAAATCACCAGGCCCGGATAGCATTCATCCGAGAGTTCTGAAAGAACTCAAATGTGAACTTGTGGATCTCCTGACAAAAATATGTAATCTTTCTTTAAAATCTGCCTCCATTCCTGATGACTGGAAGGTAGCTAATGTCACTCCCATCTTTAAAAAGGGCTCCAGGGGAGATCCGGGAAATTACAGGCCAGTCAGTCTGACATCGATACCGGGTAAGTTGGTGGAAACTGTTATTAAGGAAAGAATTAGTAGGCACATTGATGAACAAAAACTATTGAGGCAGACTCAGCATGGGTTCTGTAAGGGAAGATCTTGTCTCACTAACCTGTTAGTGTTTTTTGAGGGAGTGAACAAACATGTGGACAAGGGGGACCCAATAGATATTATTTACCTTGACTTCCGGAAAGCTTTTGATACAGTTCCTCATCAAAGGCTCCTAAGTAAGCTCAATAGTCATGGGATAAAAGGACAAGTCCTCTTGTGGATCAAAAACTGGCTTATAAATAGGAAACAGAGAGTGAGTATAAATGGGAAACTTTCTCAGTGGAGGGTGGTAAGCAGTGGGGTACCACAGGGATCGGTACTCGGTCCCATGCTTTTTAACTTGTTTATTAACGATTTGGAATTGGGAGTAAGCAGTGATGTGGCTAAATTTGCAGATGACACGAAGTTGTTCAGGGTGGTGAAAACCAGGGAGGATTGTGAGGCACTCCAAAGGGATCTGTTGAGGATGGGTGAGTGGGCGTCAACGTGGCAAATGGGGTTCAATGTGGCCAAGTGCAAAGTGATGCACATTGGAGCCAAAAATCCTAAATATAAATACATGTTGATGGGGTCTGATCTGGCAGAGACTGACCAAGAGAGAGATCTTGGAGTCGAAGTGGATAACTCGCTGAAAATGTCTACACAATGTGTAGCTGCAATAAAGAAGGCCAACGCTATGCTGGGGATTATTAGGAAGGGAATTGATAACAAATCAGCCAGTATCATCATGCCCCTGTATAAATCATTGGTGCGACCTCATTTGGAATACTGTGTACAGTTCTGGTCACCACATCTCAAAAAGGATATTATAGCACTGGAAAAAGTGCAGAGAAGGGCAACTAGAATGATAAAAGGGTTGGAACACCTTCCCTATGAAGAAAGGTTAAAATGCTTGGGGCTCTTTAGCTTGGAGAAACGACGGCTGAGGGGTGACATGATCGAGGTTTATAAGATTATGAATGGGATTGAGCAGGTTGAGAAAGAAGTACTTTTCTCCCTTTCTCACAATACAAGAACTCGTGGGCACTCTATGAAATTGCTGAGCAGTCGGGTTAGAACAGATAAAAGGAAATACTTCTTCACCCAAAGAGTGATTAACATATGGAATTCACTGCCACAGGAGGTCGTGGCAGCTGCAAGCATGGACAGTTTCAAGAGGAAATTAGATAAACATATGGAGCAGAAGTCCACCAGTGGCTATTAGCCACAGGGTATAGAATGAGAACTCTCAGTCTGGGGCAGGTGATGCACTCTATTCTTGGTGCTGGAGGGGGCAGCAGTGGGAGGGCTTCTGGGGCCCTGGCCCCACTGCTGGACCTCCTGATGGCACCTGGTATATTTTGGCCGCTGTGTGACAGAGTGTTGGACTGGATGGGCCATTGGCCTGATTCAACATTGGCTTCTCTTATGTTCTTATGTTCTCTTATGTTCTCTTATGCCAGGTTTCTGACTGGAACATCTTCACATAAACAGCCTACATTGGCTGCCTATTGGTTTCCGGGTCAAATTCAAGGTGCTGCTTTTGACATTTAAAGCCTTAAACAGTCTGGGACTGTCATACCTGAGGGACCACCTCTCCCTTAACAACAGGGTCAGTTTGGTGTAGTGGTTAAGCATGCAAACTCTAATCTGGGAGAACTGGGTTTGATTGGGCAAGTCATAGTTCTGTCAGAGTTACTCTTGAAAAAAAGAGCAATTCTTGAAAGAGCTCTCTCAGGCCCACCACAGGGTGTCTGTTGTGGGGAAGGGAAGGGAAGGGAAGGGAAGGGAAGGGAAGGGAAGGGAAGGGAAGGGAAGGGAAGGGAAGGGAAGGGAAGGGAAGGGAAGGGAAGGGAAGGGAGTTTGTAAGCTGCTCCAAGAATCCAATTTCTCCTTCTCCTCCTTCTTCGGTAACGATTAGCTTTTCTGTCAAGCCTTTCCCAATTAAGTTTATTTTGGAGGATTTAATATTGGATCCACTGCTATCAATTGTGAATTGTTTGTTTTTATAATTTGCATTTTTATATTGTTTCAACTATATTTATTATGCCTGTTTTATACTGTTATGAACCACTCTGAGCACTACTTCATGGGGGAGGGGTGATATATAAATTGATAACATGGAAGTGACTATGGGTAGCTCTAGGAATCATCAAAAGCTCTATGGTTTCTGGGTTAAACCAAGAAGTTACCTCATCACATTCACAATGCCAGCAAGTTTTTAATTTTTTTTATAAAATCAATTTTAATTTTTAAATTCATCCCCCACTACTACTCCAAGAGGAAGTGGGCAATGGGAACTCAGGGTAGGGGATCCCCTGCCCCATTCGGGGGCTTGACAGCCCTAATTGAGGAGGAGAATGTTGGCAGAGGCACATAAGTCATTGCATGCTCACACTTGGTCTTAGCCAAAAGGCCAAGAAGCAATATACAGTCTTTGGGTTATACTTAGGCTAGATCAGTTCTATAACAAAGAATATTAGATGTTGAATGAAAGATGGATGTGAGCAGGATTAGGAATCCTGTATTTGATGTAAGCACACTTAACAAGATAACTTTGAGACCTTACATCAAATATTTAGATCACACTCCAGCAAGGTCATGCTCAAAATCCTACAAGCCTGGCTTCAGCACTACGTGGATAGAGAACTGCCAGAAGTACAAGCTGGGTTTCGAAGGGGTAGAGGAACTAGAGATCAAATTGCCAAGATTTGCTGCATTATGGAGAAAGCAAGGGAGTACCAGAAAAACATCAACTTCCACTTCATTGACTACACTAAAGTTTTTGATTGTTGAGATCACAACAAACTGTGGCAAGTCCTTACAGAGACTGGAGTACCAGACCACCTCACATGTCTCCTGAGAAACCTGTATAAGGGTCAAGAAGCAATAGTTAGAACCAGATATGGAACAACTGATTGGTTTAGCATAGGAAAAGGAGTATGATAAGGATGTATATTCTCACCCTGCTTATTTAATTTATATATAGAGTACATCATGCGAAATGCTGGCCTGAATGAATCACAAGCTGGAATTAAGGTTGCCGGGGAAATCATCAATAACCTCAGCTATGCAGATGATATCACTCTAATGACAGAAAGTGAAGAGGACCTAAAGAGCCTCTTGCTGAAATTGAAAGAGGAGAGTGCAAAAGCTGGCTTGAAACTCAACATCAAAAAAACTAAGATCATGGCATCTGGCCCTATCACTCCTTGGCAAATAGAAGGCGAAGTCATGGAAGCAGTGACAAACTTCACATTCCTGGGATCCAAGATCACTGCAGACAGTGACTTAAGCTATGGAATTAAAAGACACCTGCTCCTTGGGAAGAAAGTGATGGCAAATCTAGATAGCATAATGAAAAGTAGAGACATAGCCCTGTCAACAAAAGTCCATATGGTCAAAGCAAGGGAGAACCAGAAAACTACTGGTATTCCCAGTAGTAATGTATAGCTGTGAGAGATGAAGGAAGGCCAAGCACTGAAGAATAGGTGCTTTCAAATTATGGTGCTGGAGAAGAAAGTCCCTTGGATTTCAAGGAGATCAAATCAGTCAATCCTAAAATAAATCAACCCTGACTTTTCCCTGGAAGGCCAGATACTGAATCTGAAGCTCAAACAATTTGGCCACCAAATGAGAAGGGAGCATGCACTGGAGAAGATGCTGGGAAAGATTGAAGGTAAAAGAAGAAGGGGATGGCAAAGGATGAGATGGGTAGACATTGTTATCAATGCAACGAACATGAAGTTGAGCAAACTCTGTAGGACAGCGGAAGACATGAGGGCCTGGCGTGAAGTGGTCCATGGGGTTGCAAAGAGTCGGACTCAACTGTGCAACTGGACAACAACAGAACAACAACACTCATGGAAGATATAATGCCTTACCCTCAATTATACTAGAGGCCAGATTTACTAGATCACTGAGGGAAAGTTGTATAAGTGGAATGGGAACTGAAACATTGGAGCATGTAATTTTTAATTGTAGTTTATATCATAATATTAGGGAAGTTCTGATTAAGCCTGTTGTTAACTCCTACCCAGGTTGTAATGGAAGAATACTTTTGCCAATTATGCTGGTGGGTAATAATCAACACCTGACTAGAATGGTTGCCAAATTTGGCAACTAGGAAAGAGATAAAGAAATACAGATAGGTCTAGCTTTATTTTAACCTTTGCTCTTAATATTAACTTTTAGAATTTCAGAATTTTTATCTTAATATTAACTTTTAGAATTTCAGAATTTTATTTTTTAAAAAGATTCTTGTGTATAATTTTAGATGATATGATATTCCACTCTATAATTTTACTGTTCTTTTACCTGTACTTGTCTCTTATTGTATTGTTTGCTGGTCTATGGCAACAACAACAACAACAATAATAATAATAATAACCTTGCATGCTCAGAGATGTTTTGTAGCAGTACTCCATATTTGGGTCACCCAAGTGTCAATGTTAAATAAAAGAATGCACAGAAAGTGAAAGGGGTGTTAAGGCAATCCCAGACCAAAAGACCAATGCCAGCCCATGGAGCGGGTGCCTGCGTTTGCCTGCCCCCTAAACTCTGGGATGAAATCACACGGGTGTGGGGAACCTATCAGAGCTCAGCGTGGGAGCACTGACCAATCAGGGGTGGCTGGATGGCCAGGTTCGGCAGCAGCAGCCATCCTCTGATCATTCCAGTGAAGTGCAAGCTCCCTACATGTCTGCCTCTGTTTTAAGATCATGAGGGATTGGCCAGTCACCAGTTGTGGGGCTGAGCAGGAATTTTTTGGGTCTCATTCAAATTGGCCATGAGGGGGGCTTTTCTCACCTGCTTCACATAGTCTGAAGGGGTGAGGCATAAATAGGTCTGGTAACCTGGTTAGGCCCTTTCTGGGAAGGTGGGAAAGCAAGGATTGAGGGATTTTTCTTGAGCTGGCAAGCACCTTGAGATATCAGTGATGGAGGGGTCATCAGACTAGGTATTTAGAGGGCTGGCAGTCCGAGTAACTCAGTTGAGGGTGGGGGGGGGCATATGATGAGCCTTAAGGTTTAGCAGTCATGGATGGGAATATGCCCCCCTATCTCCTTTATGCAGTGGGAGTGTGGGCCGTGATGAGTAGGGTCCAGAAGGATTCCGGACCTGACTCTGAGCTGGGGTGAGTTTGCCCTGTTAGGAAGCCTGCTTTGCAGGCACAATACAACCTGAGTTTAAATGGGAATGCAATGGTGCAGATCAGCTCATGTGTAAATAAAATCCTCACTTTAACCCATAACCCGTGTGGTGTTTCATTCGAGGGGTGGGTGGGCAACACCCCCCCCCATCTATACAGGCATTTACTAAATTGCTACTAGAATATATTCTCCATCCATAATTCTAATTAGACTCTTTGGGGTATTTTCAATCACTTGAAGGTAGATTTGCAACATGAGAAGCTTTGTGTGACTTCTCCGATTGTTCCCTCATGATTCTAATGTTTCAAAACTAACGATCATCGCCTCTGAAACAATCTCACAAGTACAATCTTATTTTGTCAAACTTGGCCCATTTCCTAGGACTATTAATCTGCTAAATCCCAGAGTTCACATTTCAAGATTCTTGGCGATTCAGGATGTATCATACATTCTCCTGTAGTTTAAACATGGAGGGGGGGAACAGCCCAAATTAGTAAATGCACAATCTTGTTCTAGGTCTGCTTACCAGGAAAGGAGAATCCACTATGCCAAATTTGGTACTGAAATGATTATCACAATGGCATATGTCAACTAGAGGGAGGTGGAATAATGGGCAGGATTGAATCAACTTGACCATTGGTGAAAAAATAAAAAGATGAATGAGTATACTTTGACCACCCAAAAGGCTATGCTGGGCAATGAAAGAATCTGCTGGACAAAAGCCATGTGGAACTGAGACAGTAGCAAGAATGGAATTGAGCAAGACTGAATGGGGGAGGGGGGAAGAGATAGCTGGATGCAACCAAATGAGAACAGTTCCTTCTTGCCCAGACTTTTCTGTTGTTCAGTTGCACAGTCAAGTCCAACTCTTCGCAGCCCCATGGACCACATCATGCCAGGCCCTCCTGTCTTCTGTCATGCTTCGGAGTTTGCCTCATTTAATGTTCACTACATCGATAACACTGTCTAGCCATTCCCTTCTTCTTTTACTCCTTCTAGCCCAGCCTACAAGCTCCTAATAAAGGTTAGAGAGAGCCACAATGAATACCTGGACAAAGATCTCTTCGGCTCCCCTTTTCACACATTTAAAGAAGTACAAAATTAAGAAGAAAATGGAAATGAGGACAAAACATGGACTAAGCCCCACAGACTTCAATGGGATTTACTTCTCCTTTATTGTTTAGTTTCAGCATGGCAAACCAGATGGAGGGGCTATACCTTGAAAACTTGGGGGAAGAGGCTGTGGCTAGGGATGGGTATGAACTGGGTTAATGCAATAAAAATTCAGTTTGTTTTGCTTCACATGCAAACTTTTTAGTGTCAAACAAACTGATTCAGTTTGTGAGATTCATGATGTGGTAGAATGCCACCATGGTGTATTAAAGACACTAAACTCATAGGGGAACTCTGGATGACTCTCCTCTACTGCCCTCCAAGTTTGGTGAGGATTGGATTTATGGGGTCTGAGTTATGGACCTTCTAAGAAGGTGACCCCAAGAAAATGCTTTCTGATGAAATTACAGGCATAGGTTCAGGAGGTTCAGGAATGTATAGAATGGACCCTGTCCAAACTCACAGGGAATCTCTCCCTGATGCTCTTCTACATGCCTTCCAAGTTATGGCCCCTCAAAGAAGATGCTCCCAGGAAAATGCTTTTGGGGAAAATGTCAGGTGAAGGTTCAAAAGTGTAAAGAATGGACCCCCTGCAAGCTACATACACCAAACATGCAAGCTGAAGAATTCTGTCCCCTGTTGCTTTGAAGTTTGGAAAGCATTTTGATTGATCAGAGATAATCTGTCTGGAAATGTTGCTGCTACAATGGATCACCATTGATCTCTTGAAAGTTCATGGAAAGTTTGTGCTGGTTGACCTGCCACAAACTTCAGGTCATGAACTACGAACTGACCAAAATTAACCAGGTGCAATCCGTGGCATCTCCAGTCAAAGGGTCAGATGGTAAGGTATTATGAAAGACTTCAGCCTGAGACCCTGGATAGCCACTTCCAGTCAGAGTAGGCAATACTGACTTTGATAGACCAATTGTCTGGTTTAGTATAAGACAACTTCATGTGTTTGTGACTCTTCACTTCTGAAAAAAAAAGTAACTATAAATGCTTTGAGACTCCTTAAGGTAGAGAAAAGTGGGATACAAAAACCAACTCTTCTTCTTTTTCTTCTTTTCCTCCTCCTTCTTTTCCTTCTTCTGCTTAGAAGGGTGCAACTCTGCTTGGCCTCAAAACAACAGGCATCATGTCAGCTGCTTCCTTGCCCTCCTGCAGCTTCTCGGACCCCCAGAGCAATCCGGGGCAGGGAATTTTTACCCATCACCCCCCCCCCCTTGCAGAAGCACTGTTCTCATCAATGAAATACAGAGATCTGATGTAGCGAGAAATGTGATAAAATCCTTGTTATAAAAGTCCTCATCAAAGAGCTGCTGAAGCCAATAACTCTACCATCATTTGTCCTGTCTATTCAATAATTGAGATTAGGAGTATTTGAAAATTCATCCCTTTACGTTTGATTCTTCTTCTTCTTTTCTGCATGCTTGGGAGGCCTTGATTGTTCACTGTTCATTATTCAGGCTTTATGTACAATCCCACCATTTCCAGCCAGGCACAATAATTCATGGGGTGTGGGGATCCTGAGATACAAAGTTTTAATAAATCAGGGCTCTTTTTGTAGCAGGAACTCCTTTGCATATTAGGTGACACACCCCTAATGTAACCAATCCTCCAAGAGTTTACAGAGCTCTTCTTACAGGGGCCACTATAAGCTCTTGGAGGACTGGCTACATTAGGGGTGTGTTGCCTAATATGCAAAGGAGTTCCTGCTACAAAAGAGCCCTAATCCTCCAACACCCTGAAGAATCTATGTATGTATGTGTGTGTGTGTGTGTGTGAATGAGAGAGAGAATCAAAACCTTCCATGAAATCTGAGGCCATCCTAAGGAGAAAGAGAACAATCACATGTGTTAAGTAATGCTTGAGATGAATTGTGAAGCTCTCTTGTGGAGGCAAAAATTCCAAGAATTTTTAAAGGTTGTGGAAGTCTTTCAATAACTGTTCTGAGAACACTCAGAAGGGATGGAAGAGAGGAGATCCTCGTTTTTAAGAAGGGATGTGTCAGTGTTCCTGATCCTGTTTTTTGTTTTGTTTTTTTAATGTCCCTTTACATTCTTATCAGTAGTATCTCTTCTCTGCTTTTTCATACCAATTTTGCCAGTTTGTTTGCATTGTAGATGTAGGGTGCATATTTTTATATGCAATATAAACACTGTGATGTACGTCATTCATATACATAACCAATTTATTGGTGCACAAAAATGTCTGCATTTTGCAGGGAAAATTCAGAAACAGAAAATTGTGTAAAAATAGAGAATAACAAGTGGAGACCCGCAAGAAACTTGCGGGATGGTTATCTCATTCGTCACACCTTTGCTTCCTCTGCTCACCCCCTACCTCTCTCACACTATTTCTCCCCTCTGCTCCCCTTTTCTTACTCTCTATTTCTCCTCCATGCATGTGATTTCCTCTCTCTTTCTGATCTGTCATCTTTCTCTTTGTTTTTCTGCCTCCCCACTTCATCACTCTTTCTCTCTCTTTCTGCCCCCCACCCCATCATTCTTTCTTTCTGCCCCCAGCCTCCTGGCTGCTTTCTGCCCCCAGCCTCTCTCCCAGCCTCCTGCCTGCTTCTTCCCCCACTCCGCAGAGCAGCAGTAGCAGTGGTGGCAGTGCTCTCAGCCACCCACCTGCTTTCTCTCCCCCACAGCAGCAGTGGCAGCACTCTGGGAATCACAATGGATCTCCCAGCTACAGAGATCAATTCACCTTAGGGTTGCCAGCTCCAGGTTGGGAATTTCCTGGAGATTTGGGGGTGGAGCCTTAGGACAGTGAGGCTTGGGGAGGCAAGCAGCCTCATCAGGGTATGATGCCATAGACTCAACCCTCCAAAACAGCCATTTTCTCCAGGGGAACTGATTTCTGTCTCCTGGACAACAGTTGTAATTCTGGGTGATCTCCAGTCCTCACCCAGAGGTTGGCAATGGTGGTTCTCATGGAGGAAATGGCTGGAGGGTGGAGTCTATGGCATTACACCAGTCCAAAGTTCCTCCCCTCCTTAAATCCCACCCTCTCCAGGCTTCACCCCTCAAATGTCCAGGGATTTCCCAACCTGGAGTTGGCAACCCTATTTCCTTCCCAACCAACAGCCAACCTACCTTTATCTGCCTCTCTGTCTCCTGTTTTCCATCTTTACCCCCAGCCTCTACCTAGGAAAATTACAGTCTTTCTCCACAGTGAGGGCCAAAGCAGCTTTCATTATTCCCTCCTCCTTTTTTTCTGCACAACAACCCTGTGAGGTTGGTTAGGCTGAAATATGTGACTGGTCCAAAATCACACAGTCACTTTCCACTGCAAGATGGGGATCTGAACCTGGGCCTTGCAGATCCTACTTTGAAGCTCTAACTGCTGCACCTCACTGGCTTTCATAGGGTGGCTGCTGATGAATGGTAGCAAGCAGCCGAGGCTACGTGAGTCATGCAAATCAGGGGGGACCTGGCAAAAATGTGACAGAGATGGGATAGAGCAGGTTGAGAAAGAAGTACTTTTCTCCCTTTCTCACCATACAAGAACTTGTGGGCACTCAAATGAAATTGCTGAGCCATCAGGGTAGAACGGATAAAAGGATGCACTTCTTCACCCAAAGAGTGACTCACACATGAAATTCACTGCCACAGGAAGTGGTGGCAGCTACAAGCATGGACGGCTTCAAGAGGGAATTGGATAACATATGGAGCAGAGGTCCATCAGTGGCTATTAGCCACGAGGAATAGATGGGAACTCTTGGTCTGCAGCAAGTGATGCTCTGTATTCTTGGTGCTTGGGGGAGAGCACCAGTGGGAGGGCTTCTAGTGTCCTGGCCCCACTGCTGGACCTCCTGATGGCACCTGGTATTTTTGGCCACTGTGTGACAGAGCAACACTCTGTCTGGGCCATGGACTGGATGGGCCATTGGGCTGATCCAACATTGGCTTCTCTTATGTTCTTATGTTCTATTATGGTTTCTGTGTGAAGAAGTTGGTTGGAAATCAAAGGATTCAGTGACCTTACTGAAGCTAAGCAGGCATGTCTCTGGTCAGGACTTCTTGGGAATCCTAAATATGCCACCTTGAATTCCATTATGGAAGCAAGACTGGATTTATCCTATTTAAGGCAAATAAAGTGTATCATAAATATGATATATCAATCAGTCTAAGCACCTTTGAGACAAATTTCAAAAGATGACCAGCAATTCATGGGTCAAGGGGAGGGCCACACACTCCGATTCAAGTAAATGATAGATCACAGCCCTCCTGAACATATTAAAAAATAGGCTCCCTTACTGAATTGGAAAACAAGATATCAGTTTTAAAAGGATGAGAGAACTGTCAGTCGTTCTGTTCAGACAACAGCTACATCCAACCTGTATTCTTAGACACATTGAATAGTTAGCAAATGGCTGGATAAACAGGATAAACATTAGTCAGCCACCTGAATGACGAAAAAAGATGACTGACAATGTTACATTCTGCAAAAAAGATCAGGAAAAAAAGAATGAAACATACAAACTGGAGGCCCATGCAGAATCACAGAGAAGGAGGAAGATAATTAATTTGAAAATTCTCCCTGCCCACACATATAAAACCACACATTCTTGGCTGTATATGCCCCAATGAGTTTATGTAGGCTAGTTTCCCCATTCCCAAAGGCACAAAGGGTCACTCTCAGTGTTCTTGAACCACAGTTAGTTCTCAGCAGACAGGGGCGTTTTGTGTGTGTGTGTGTGTTTTTAACAATGCATTTGCTTTTTATTTAGGTTAATTAACAAAGTCATTTTTTTTGTGTGCTTGGGGAAAAGACTTAATACCACTAAGTGTTTATACTGGTTCGCTGGGTAGTCTGGTTTTACTGTGTTAAAACACTGCCACATGGACCACCTGTTTTACTATTAGATACAATGAATCTAGCCAGAGATGTTTCACTGGAATGACATTTCTAAGCACATAAATTGGGCCGAAATGTGAGGCTGGTTCACCAGAGAACGGAATGAACTGAGCAAGTGGGAGAATGGAGACAGGATCACAATAAAGGCATTGCCAGCTGTCAGCTGGCTTTTGCTCATTCCCAGTTTCCTTCCAGTCATAGCAGGGGATGTATGATCACTTACCATTCCAGTTTGTAGTCTTTTCACAAGTTGCTATTTACACAGTTGAACACACAACAAATCATTTGCTTTCAATCAAACTTCAAATGTGTTCAGGTGTGCAACAATGAGCTGATTGGGCACATGCACTCTTAGACTGTTTTCTTGCTGCTTCTAACCCTCCCTTTTTGCCACTGCCAGTTACCCTCCCCATCTTCTATTTGCTATTTTCTTTACCTATATAAATCATTTAGATTTCACAGTGAGTTACTGCGGAAAGAACAGAAAGAGACTTACAGATATGACATGTCTTCCTGTGTCCTTTATAGCTGCCTGACTTGGTATTTGTTACAGGGAAATGAAGGTGAATGCTCCAGGTTTGGAATAATTCATGCATACACATTCTTACACTGCCTCTCGGGCACTGTAGTTTTTGACCTTCTCCAACACTGTAAGTCATTGAAATGATGCATCCTGGCTGTTCAAGTACAAAAAGTTGAGAAATACTCCTGCTTAGTCCAGCCTCATTAGAACTCGCAAGCTAAGAAGGGTTGGTCATGGTTAGTGCTTTGATGAGAGACCACAAAGGAGCACTGAGATTACTATATACAGGCAGGTAATGACAACATGCCCCTGCTTGTCTTTTTCTTGGAATGCCCTGTGGATGGGGTCACCATGAATTGATTGTGACTTCTTCTTCTTCTTCTTCTTCTTCTTCTTCTTCTTCTTCTTCTTCTTCTTCTTCTTCTTCTTCTTCTTCTTCTTCTTCTTCTTCTTCTTCTTCTTCTTCTTCTTCTTCTTCTTCCTCTTCCTCTTCCTCTTCCTCTTCCTCTTCCTCTTCCTCTTCCTCTTCCTCTTCCTCTTCTTCCTCCTCCTCCTCCTCCTCCTCCTCCTCCTCCTCCTCCTCCTCCTCCTCCTCATGACACTAGGGGATATTGACCCTCACCAGTGATCAAGGTTAGATAATTTCAGGCTTTGCTGAATATTAATGTTTCTGTGGACACAAGGGCTTCTGCCTACATTGAGAGACTTCCCCATCTCCTCCTTCCCTGATATCCCAAAATGTTTCCCAAAGTCTTAATCCTGTGGATTCCCTTTTTCCCAGGAACAGAATTTCAGGGGACATTTTAGACTGTGGCAGGAGAAGGAGGTGGAAAGATCATGTGTCTGCAGAAAATGTCCATTTGGATCCAACCCATGCATTTTTTTAAAAAGAGAAGGTTCAATCTGCCAGGTGTGCAGGTTAGGATTGTGATATCCAGGCTGGCAAACTCCTGGAGATTTGGGGATGGAGCCTGGGAAGATCAGGGACCTCAGTGGGGTGCAGTGCCATAGAGTCCTCCCTCCAAAGCATTCATTTCCTCCAAGACAACTGGACTGTAGTCTGGAGATGAGCTGTAATTTTGAGGGATCCCACCTAGAGGCCAGCATCTCTAGTGCAGGTAAAACAGTAACCAAAAGCTGCAACAATAAGTTTTGCAGGTTTCTTATTTACCAAGACATAGCATCAGATGCAGACTTTGAGCAAAACATCACAGTGGTCTGATGAGGGGCTCACCAGGCATGCAAGTGGTCTATTTGACCGTGGTCAAGTGGAGTGCTGATAGCTTTGTGGGCGGGCGGGTGCGAAGCCCACAACGTCCCTGGTCAGAAGCGTTGCCCAAGGCCATGAATTCCCAGGCCAGAAATTTCATCTCTTTGAAATTCAAAGTGTACCTTTGCAAAGAAAGTCTTGGAAGTGATAAGCGCTTACTTTAAGACATCTCTGTAATTGGCTTGAATACAAAACATCGTTTTCTCCATCACTTGACTAAAATAGAATATCAGAGAGTCAATTAGTATGCTACCACAATGAGTCAATTAGAAACCAGACAGAGGTGTCACGTCTTTTTCTTCAGGTTTGGCTGTTAGTTTGACGTAGACCTTAAAAACCTGACCTTTCATCCCTCTCCTGCTTAAAACAATATTGACTTCCAAAGGAGTCCTGCATGTGAAATGATTTCTAGACTGAAAGGAGAAGAAGCAAATGATTACTTTAGTCATCCGAAAGTCAGTAACAAGTGTCTCCTGACTGTGTGGGATTTGCAGCTTTTCAGAGCAGTTGTTTTTATAAAGCTGGAGAAAGTTAATACGATAGCTACTCGGTCTTAAAGGTGCCACTGGACTCAAAAATTGTTCTACTAAAACTATTGTTAGGAGTGAATAAAATGTTCTGCTTGAGGGCACATAAAGGAAAGAATATTTCTAGTTTAGCCCCCCCCCCAATATTTCTGGAATATTTCTAGTTTAGTCACCAAATTCTATTTTGGCATGACTGGCTGGAATGGATGGCCTTTGGCAACATGCAGACTGTAGTTAATGCAACATGAACATATGGAGCTAATATGGTGTAGTGGTTAGGAGTGCAGACTCTAATCTGGGAGAATCGGGTTTGAATCCTCACTCCTCCACATGCAGCTGCTGGCTTGACCTTGGGTCAGTCACAAGTTCTCTCAAAGCTGCCCTTGAAAGAGCAGTTCTTGAACGAGCTCTCTCAGCCCCACCTACCTCATAGGGTGCCTGTTGCAGGGAGGAGAAGGAGATTGTAAACTACTCTGAGACTCCTTTGGGTTGTGAAGGGCTGGGGATAAATCCAATCTCTTCTTCTCTTCTTCTTATCCTGAGTCACATCCTTGGTCTATTAAGGTCATTATTGTCTACTGTGGCCAACAGCAGCTCTCCTGGAGCTCAAAGTCAAGGCCTTTCATAAGAACATAAGAGAAGCCAATGTTGGATCAGGCCTACGGCCCATCTAGCCCAACACTTGGTCACACAGTGGCCAAAAATACCCGGTGCCACCAGTGGGGCCGGGACACTAGAAGCCCTCCCACTGTTGACCCTCCCAAGCACCAAGAATACAGAGCATCACTTGTCCCAGAGTCCCTATCTATACCTTGTGGCTAATAGCCACTGATGGACCTCCGCTCCATATGTTTATTTAATTCCCACTTGAAGCCGTCCATGCTTGTAGCCGCCACCACTTCCTGTGGCAGTGAATTCCATGTGTTAATCACTCTTAATCACACTTACTACCGGATGCTGTTGAAACTGGGGGTAGAACCTAGGACCTTATTGTGGTTCTGAAGCAGAATAACAAAGAGGCACAGGTTTGTGTGTTTAGCTTTTATGCAAACTTTACTATAAAGGAGGGAAGGGAAACATTTGGATAGAGAAACAAGAAAATATTCTATTTGTCTAACCTATGTCTTAACTGGTTGCTGGTTACTTCAAGATGGATTCTCATTCTCTGGTCTTAGAACAGAGGCAGGAAAAGAAGCCCCTAAACTCCATCCCACCAATATGTGACTGATCAGTGAATAATCATTCTACAACACATCTAATTTGGAATAGGACATTCTTTTCCTTGGCAGGAGCTACGTGCAACAAAGCTGATTTGCTACATGTTAGCTGACTAACAATTAGCATATATAGTTAACTCTTTCATGACATCAGGGAGAGAATTTGTATATACTCCAACAGACCTTCTGCATGCAAAGCAGGTGCTCTGCCACTGACCCACAGTCCCCATGGGATTATATACTTGCTCACTCCAACAGGGGATTCTCAGTTACTTGATGAAACATCATTCTTGCCCAAGGTGGGGGGCTGCCAGAATAAAGCCACTTCCCATCACAGTCCCTGGAAATAATGCTATTTTGATTTGGTGTAGCTAGCTCATTGCACTATGTTAAATGAATGTCTAAATAAAATTGGCCAGCCATACTAATGGAATCCAGAAGTATAGGATGCTACCCTTTGGCATGTAAGTCTAGAAGATATCCATTCCTCAGTTAAGTGGTGGTTATAGCTTCCAGGATAGAAATACAATTCATCTTCCTTCTAAAGGTGTTCCAGCAATCCAGAGTATAGTCACTTGTGAAAGCATACAAATTGTAGAGGAACGTCTAAGAATCAGGGGACTGCATGGCAATTCTAGCTTCAAAGAGAAGGCTACATTAGTTGTAGATTTTCTGGGCTGTATGGCCATGGTCTTTGCTGCATTGACTGCATCAATGACATCTTTCCAAAAGTTAGCATTAACAAAACAAGTCAACTTGCTTCCGTACTATCATATCTCCAGAATTGTCGCTCTGAGATATGCCCACGCCCAAACCTTGGCAGTTGAATGTGAAATAGAATTTTCTTCTTCAACATGGCCTAACAGATGACAACTGGTCTCAGGGAAGCCTTCCATGGTGGTTCCGCAATGCTGAGCTCTGAATCTCATTCACTTACAACTCCCCATTATTGACCCCAGTTAGCAGAATTCCACATGCAGTCCCTTTCTTCCACTAGATATGCAGATAGATCCAGACTAAATGTTCCACTAGTGAAAAGTGCTTCCATCAGCAGAACACTTCTGCCTTCCCCCTTCTGCTGCAGACCATTGGCCTCCCTAAAATGCTGCTCCTAGGGGACAAGGGACCCTTCAGAATGGCAGAAGGGGAGAACTGGGAGGTTCCATCAGGAAGGGGGTATTGGTGGAAATTACACCTCCCCTTCTGTTAGTGGATATTTAGCATCCAAGCCCTGCTTTTGAGTAATGCAAACAGCAGGGCTTTTCTGTGAAGTTAACATTTCCATGTGATTGTTGACCAGGGGTTCTCATTGTGGTGTCTATAGGTGCCATGGTGCACAGCATATATCCTATTGCCTGCCAAGTGTTTTTAGACAGTGGGTGGAGCCATGGTACCCCACCCCAGCTTCTGATTGGCCATTGAAGATATCATTGACTGTGTAAATTAAAATAATGATGTTTGGGAGGCAGCTACCACCACAGTGTTAGGTTGTCTCTCTCTCGCTCGCTCCTCTTTCCCAGGATATATATTTTTAATTACTCCTGTTGTCTCCTGAATTTGAACTTTCTCCATAGTCAGCTCCATTTCCTACAGTGGCCATTTTGTGGTTGGTCCCGCCTCACCCAGCAGCCATTTTATGGTTGTCTCCATCTCCTATAGCAGCCATTTTGTTGTTGCACTCACCACATTGTGTTAGAATTCCAAAGGAGCACACAGGCTTAAAAATTTAGGGACCCCTAATATAGACCAATAAGGAGCTATTGCAATAGATGCTCAGGCTTTTCTGACAGATTTTACACTAGAATTTGGCATCATTGGTTGTATATATGGTTACCAGGTCCCTCCGGGGGGGAGGGGAGGGGACTTACCAGGAGATGAAGGCCCAGGCAATGTGGAGACATCACTTCCAGCATGCACATGAAGTGATGTCATCATGCTGTGATGTTGCAGTGATGCTCTGGTATTTGAGCAAAAAGCTCTATGGTAAAAATGGCTTCTACCATCAAGTTTCCACTCAAATACCAGAGCATCACCAGGATGTTGTTGTTGTGATGGCATCACTTCCTGTACTCATTGGAAATGACTTTACTACATCACCAGAGCTTTCCTGTCTCTCTTGGTAAGCCCTCCTGCTAGCCAATCAGCAGCGGGAAGTGTAGGGCCTGTCAGCGAGGGTCCTCTGACTCCACTGGGGGAGTTGGCAAACCTAGTAGTTTACTTGGTAATGGAAGTATTGCATTTTTGCTAACTCCACATCTAAATCCTCATGCCTAATATTTGCTAATAAGAAAGTGTTATGCAAAGAGAGAAATTAGGGAGCTCCCTTTGACTACAAGAAAGCTGCACTGTATCACCATCTCATACCTTTTAGTCCCACCCTTTCTCCAAGGAGCTTAATGTAGCATTCATTTTCCTTCCCCCATTTTGTCTTCAGAAAGACCCTCTGAGTTAAGCTAGGCTGAGAGTAAGTGACTGACCCAAGACCATCCAGAGAGCTTCCATAGCAGAGTAGATATTTGCACCCAGGTCTCCCAGAGACACAGCAACCACTAGACCACAGTGTCTAGTATAAACATGTTATGTCTTGGGCCTGACATTGACTGACCTAGCTTGGGAACACAGAACAATAGACTGCTAGGATCCTGGAAGGAACCTATCGATCAGGAGTACCCCTGTAAATAACCTATCACGGGTAGTGGGTGTATGCGGGGTGTGGTGTTGTACACAGATCTAAGCAGGGCTTCGGTCCTGCTAGAGCTGTCTTTAGTCTGAGCTGATTCACATTAAGCATGAGCTGATCACTAATCATGTGTCAAACCCAGTATATTTCAAAACTATTATAAACAGATCATGCTTTTTGATTAATGGTTGCAGCTGACATACCAGCCAAAGCTGATGAAAGGAACCACATACCAAAGAAAACATCTGGACCTCCAACTGTAGGCCAGGAACCCACAGTACCCCTAAACTATGAACCTGTCCCTTCAGGAGGAGTGCACCTCCCTCCAGGACATGCTGACTTCTCAGTCCTCGAGCATTTTTGTCACTGACCAGCAGTGCCTTGGTCCTGTCTGGGTTGAGCTTCAGGTCTTTGGCCCTCATCATCTATCCCACTACTGTCTCCAAGGACCTGATTCAGGTCTTCATTGGACCCACATGACTTGGCTGTTAAGGAGAAGTAGAGCTTTGGGGGAAGATTAAGAATTCTATATATTGTAAATAGGATTATCTTGCCCTCACTTGTAAAGACCTCCAAGTGTTCAGATCAGTTGAAATGTTTGCAGTGCATCAGCCTAGATAATTGCACAATATTATCTATATTCCACTGAACACAGTGGGACTTACTTCTGCCTAGGATTGTGCTCTATAACTTATCTCTCATGCTTTTTTTAAAAAAAATGTAGTCTCTTGGCTTGAGCATTCATTGTACGACATCTGTCGATAACAGTAACCCTTCAAAGCAGCCATTTTCTCCAGGGGAGCTGATCTCTGTCAGTTGGAGATCAGTTGTAAAAACAGCAGATCTCCAGGCTGCACCTGGGGGCTGGCAACCCTACCTTGTGCCCCCTTCCTTCTTCTCCAAAGTGCATAGCCAATCCCAACATTGCTCCACCTACCTGGAGCAGGAAGTGCATCAGAAGGCCTCACCTTTGGGTCTGTGCTGTCCATGTCACACCAGGATGCTTACCTTGGAACCCTCAAACATTTTGTGATTGTCCTCCAGGGCAGCCATTTTGTGACTAGACCCACCTGCCACCACAGTCATTTTATGATGGCATCGACTACCTTTTCTCAAAATTCCAAAAAGTGCTCACAGGCTCAACAGGATTGGGAACTCCTGGACTTCCATATTTGTGTCCTTGCTCTTGTGCATCTTTTTCTAAAGTATTTGATCCTTCCAGCCCTCTTAGGCTGAGACATGGAAATCAGCCCAATGCCATCAGGTGACCTTTGTGAGGTCCCACTTGGTCACAGTCCCCGGTTGACCACATCACCCTGTCAAGGAGTCCCACGCTGAACCCCATGGGTCCCCAGGCTTGCTGCACACAAAGGGGCAGATGTTTCTTTAATTTTATAAAATAAGATTATATGGTTTATTTAATTCCAAGCAAAATGAAGGTTCAAACTACAAGCAACACATTATCTCAAAATCATACAGCAGGAAAATAAGGCTTAACTGTCCAACACTTTCCAGGACCTGCGTTTAATGGCACAAATTTTAAATCTGAAAGTCCTTAGCACAAGTGTTCTCTACGTGGCTAGCAATTGCAATTCAAGTGTGACATAGTTCAGGCCTTTAGTCTATGAGAATCCAAGCTAGCTTTTTTATCCAGGTTCTTTGCTCGATTATATTTTTTGCTGACCAACATCAGGGGATGATGACACCCAATCAGCACACGGTCTTGCTGGAATCCTCTAGAAAATTACCTCATCAGTCCCAACCCCCTCCCCCCATCCAGTGACTGCTGGTTCTCGGGGGGAACTAATTACCACATTTCCAACTCTGGCCTTGAAGATTATAAGGACTATGTAGGCCAAGAGATCAGTTAGTAACACCTGCAGAGTGGATGAGTCCGTTACCATTCAAATTAACCTGTGAGGGGGGAAAACCGGGTGCTTTGCCTCACACGCCCTTTCACTATTTAGCAGAAGCCGTGGCTATACGTACAATGGCCAAAAGGAATTCAAAAATACAAGGTATAAGTAAATGCAAGTAGCAATTTCTTCCAGTTCCACTTAAGCCATCATTACAACAATGTGGTCCTCACAAGCCACTCTGTACTAGCAGGGTAGGAAAAGCTTGAATGGCATATGATTGCATGAATCCTGACCCTTCCTTGGCCCAAATTATAAACCTAAGGGAGCCGCTTGAGAGACTGTGAAAGTAATGAGGTTTTAAAGTTGCATTTAGCAGCCCTAGAAACAGAGTGGCATGTAGTTGCAGAAATAGAAGGAACCAGAGAAGCTTCACTGGAAGGTAAGGGCCTCTCCTAAATAAGGCCTCATTAACAAGAAGCTAGCTGACCTATGCTTTGACCGTGGCTTTTTTTTTTTTGCCATAATCAGCTCAAAACGTTAATTTGCTACATTTGCATGTGATCCCTCCTCTCGTCCTGATATTTTCGCCTAAATCCTTCCTCTTCAGACACTATTTTGGGAATTGTTTTAACAGGCGTATGATTTTGCCTCTCAACCTTGGAGCGGCATTAGGGAGCAGGAGAACACAGGTTTATTTTGAAGGCAGTGCTCTGATGCAGAAAGCATGCCTGGGCCCAGAGATTTTTAAAAATAATGTCTCTGAGAAGGCAGAGGGGAAGGAAGAAGAAGAAGAACATGTACAAGATTCTCACCTCTTGCACCCCCCTCACCTCCAGTCCAGGAGATAAAAAAGAGGCAAGTCCTTGTTACTATGCCAGCACGTGGAGAATCTCCCGTCTGTCCCGCCCCCTTCCAGGAGTGAGAGAGAGACCAAAACCCCACATGCTCCAGGAGCACTGAAATCAGTGTTATGCCACCAGGACCTATTCAAGGATGTTCCCAACTCAGACAGGAGAATAGGTCCCACCTCCTGCCAGGTTTCTGGGAAGTATCAATTTATCAGCTCTGGGCTAGAGCTGCAGATAATTAACACACAATAGTAGCTTTCTAGGCGAGCAGCTCGGGCTCTGGATTTAGCCCTAGAAGTCCAGGTACAAGACAACAATCCAAATCAGATCAGTTTAATCTATATAAGATCTTTATTAATCAAAGCAGCTATATGACATGAGACTTGCACAGGATTAGAAAACAAGAACAATCCTATAGCTTTGTAGAGCTCTTACTAAACATGAAAATATATCCTGAGAATAGTTAGAGCAAAGTCCATTCTCCAAGGGATCTTAAAGATGAAAGCCATGCTGGCAATGGGCAATGAAGGCCAGCTTGTTGGCCACTTGCAGATTTCAGTGTTGCAGGAATGTAATCCAAACAGAGACTCACTCTTAGAAAGGGGCCCTCTTTCCAAGAGAGTTCTGTGTGTTTTTTGATAGGCTGAAGACAAATCTCCTCCTACCTCTGTCACAACTGAGCATGGCCAGTACCCAATCATGACAGAGTAGAAAGGCGTGTCTAACTATGTAGAAGCCTCCATAGCTCACGTGCTGACGGCACATATGCTGGGCTGTGAAGTTTGGGAAAGTGCCTGAATGTCTGGCCTTCCTCTCAGAGGTGTCAAAGTGGCTTTTGAAATGTAAAACTAGGCCTGGCATTTGTGCATGCCATTTGGTCAGGTGTCGAAAGTCACAGGGACATGTTCTCAGCTGCACCATTTGGCCTAATCACTGAACCAGAGAAATATTTTTTCTATACAGAACATACTTTACATTTCTGAGTTCTCCTTGGTCTCTTTGTGGCGGAGTATCCTATCCAATATATCCAATCTTATTATCATCTCTAATCTTCTGATATGTTTTACTAAGTGTATTCATCCAAGTCATCAATGTTGCAATGGCACACACAAATACAACCATCCACAATCCCACAACATCTTACAAAGTTTGCTTTACTATAGGTGAGTGTTGTCAACAAAATCTAACTCGCCAGTTTGGTGGTTAAGTGTGCGGACTCTAATCTGGGTGAACCAGGTTTGGTTCCTCACTCCTCCACTTGTCGCTGCTGGATGACCTTGGGCAAGCCATAGTTCTGGCACAGCTGTCCTTGAAAAAGCAGTTTCTGTCAGAGCTCTCTCAGCCCCACCTACCTCACAGGGTGTCTGTTGGGGGTGGGGAGGAGAAGGGGAAGGAAAAGGAGTTTGTAAGCTGCTCTGAGACTCTGAGTGAAGGGCGGGGTATAAATCCAATCTCCTCCTCCTACTACTACTACTCTTCCTCCTTCTCCTCCTTCAGAGAATCTGGGGACTGTTCTTCACCTGAAGAGTTTTGAGGCAAGCCAGCCTCTAGGTGGGGCCTGGGGATCCCCCCATTATAACAGCTCATCTCCAGATTCAGAGAACAGTTCCCCTGGAGAAAATTGATGTTTTGCAGGATAGACTCTATGGCATTGTACCCCACTAAGGTTCCTGTCCTCCCCAGGCACCACCCCCAAATCTCTAGGAGTTTCCCAAACTGGAGCTGGTGACCCTACCTGCTGCCCCTGCTGGAGACAAGGGGGAACCTGGCAACCCTAGCCAAGACAGTCTCATTAAGACTAGCAAAATATCTTGGGCCAGAGTATCAGATTAATTTAGAGAGAAGTAAGAAAAGTTCAAGTGACATATTAAAATGAGCATAGCTTTATTTTTTAGGTTCATGTACACTCAATGCCATAATTTGTTTTTCCCCACCTAAAGTTGGTAGTTGCATAGGCACATGCCATTTGATCTAGGGGTGTGCATTTAGATTCAGAAAGCCAAAAAAAGAAAAGAAAAAAAGAAATCCCAGATATATTTGGGATTTTCTGGAAAGATTACAGACCAAAACTGCAGGCACCTTGGGATCTTCCTTCCTTCCTTCCTTCCTTCCTTCCTTCCTTCCTTCCTTCCTTCCTTCCTTCCTTCCTTCCTTCCTTCCTTCCTTCCTCCCTCCCTCCCTCCCTCCCTCCCTCCCTCCCTCCCTCCCTCCCTCCTGTGTCTCTGGGCTTCTATGGGCTTCTGCACCGTACTTGTCAGTTTCAAACTAGTCTTCTCAGTTTCAAGAGGTTTTTTCCCCCCTTTGCCACCCTTCCTTTGTGTTCCTTTCCCATTTTCTTGCAGAGAGCTTGCAAAATCTGCCCTTCCCCTTGTTTGGATTTCTTGTGATTCTGTGCTTTGAGAGTAGTCTTTTTATTTTTATTTATTTACTTATTTATTTTCTTAAATTTCTACCCCATTCTCCCAGCCAAGGCCAGCTCAGGGTGGCTTACATAAAATCAGCATATATTTGCAATAGAACAATTAAAACTATGTTAAAACTGGTTAACAATAACACAGTTGGAGCTAGTATTGTTGTTGCTGGGTTGGCGATGGCTACTATATTAGTTCTTTCTTCCCATAACTGGCTCTTAGATCTACTTCTGATATCTTTCAGGCTGTTGGCACAGGCTGATGTTAGAAATTCCAGGGCTTCCTATCCTTCAACAACTAGTTGTTAATGAAGTTGAATGGTGGTGGTAGCTCCAAGAGCCTGGAGGAAGAGCTCCATTTTACAAGCCCTGAAGAACTGTAAGAGGTTCTGCAGGCCCTTGATCTCTTCTGGGAGCTCATTCCACCAGGCCAGAGCCACCACTGAGAATGCCCTACCCTGGTTGTTGACAGCCTAGCATCTTTAAGACTCAGGAAGACCAATTGGCTCCAGGCCCCTGAGTGAAGTGCTCTCTGGGGAATATGTGGGGAAAGACAGTCCTTCAGATACATAGGCTCCTGACCACAAAGGGCTTTAAAGGTAAGAACCAGCACCTTGAAATGAATTCAGTATGCTATTGGCAGCCAGTGCAATGCCTTTAGCACAGGCTGGATGTGCTCCCAAATTGAGAGTCCCATCAGCAGCCTGGCTGCAGCATTTTGCAACAGCTGAAGCTTCTGGATTTGAGACAAGGGTAGCCCCATGTAGAGAGCATTACAGTAGTCCAGCCTCGAGGTGACCATTGCATGGATCACTGTTGCTAAGGCATTGAGTTCGAGGAAGGGAACCAACTGCCTTATCAACCGAAGATGATAAAAGTCCAATTTGGCAGTGGCTGCTACCTGGGCCTCCATCGTTAAGCTTGCAATGCCAGTGGCACTGGGTTCTGCTGGACATTCTGCACATTGTGACTGGTTGTGCTGGGCTTGCACCCTCCCTCGTTTGGATTTCTTGTCACAGTGCTTTGAGATCAGTCCCTTTAAACTTGCCGTATCACAGTGGCACTGGGTTCTGCTGGGTGCCTCTACTTCAAAAAACAGCCCCTCCAGACCCGTAGATACCCCTGGATAGATTCTCCATTGAGTATAATGGTCCCCATAGGGCATAATGAAGCTGGAAAATTCAGGATTTCAAAAAAAAAAAAAATCCCAAATCCAAATACCATGGTGGTATTGGGATCTGGGAATATTGGGAAACACCGATATTTTTCAGGTCCACTATACCCAAATAAAGGAAAAAATGATTTTATTTGCACATCCCTAATTTGGTGTAGTGGCTCAAGTGGTTAAGAAGGTGAACTGCAAGCTGGAAGGTTGGTAGGTCAGCAGTTCACAACCCAAGTGCCGCAAGACAGAGTGAGCTCTCATCTCTGGTTCCAGCTCCTGCCAACCTAGCAGTTTGAAAGCAAGAAATTGCAAATAGATAAATAGGTACCATTTTGGTGGGAGGGTAACAGCGTTCTGTGTGCCTTGGTGTCTAGTCATGCTAGCCACATGACCACGGAAACATCTTCGGACAGCGCTGGCTCTTCAGCTTGGAAATGAAGATAAGCACTGCAACCCTAGAGTCGGATATGACTGGCTTTCGAGCAAGGGAAACCTTTACCTTTACCTAATTTGGTGAGCTAAAATAATGCAAGGATGTATAGGCCACTTTTATGTAATAAAATATTGGGGTTAAGTGAACCTAGATGAATCAGACTTTGTAACCCATCACAATGATTCAAGGTAAGCTAGTTGCCCAATTTACTATCACTTAAACAGGGTCTTGCCATCTGGGCCAAACTGCAGATGTAGATGGTGGCAAGATGCAGCTGGAAGATCTTTAGGGAAAAGGTTAGCAGCCAAGACCTTCTAAGAGCTGAGTAAAAGACAGGCTAAAGACCCTTGCCTTCAGGAGGATTTTCCATCAAGGAGAAGGCAGGAGAAAGCACAGATGACTTAAGAAGAGGCTAGAAGCTCTGTGGCTGATGCTGCCTGATAAGAACCTGAGGGAAGATTGCAAAGTAGACTGAGGCTGTCCTATACCATCATCAACAAGAAGTTTCCAGGCCAACAATAGGGTTGCCAACACGGGTTTGGCAATTCCAATTTGGGAATGGAGCCCGGGGACGGTGGGGTTTGGGGACGAGAGGGACTTAATTGGGGCACAATGTCACAGTCCACCATCTAAAGCAGCCAACTTGCAAAGCAGCTACTTCCTCCAGGGAACCTGATCTTTTTTCTTTTGGAGATCAGCTGTGATTCCAGGAAAACTGCAGGTCCCACCTTGAGGGTGGTAACGCTAGCCTTGCCTGTGTCCCTAAACCCAATCTAAGGTTGAAAGCCCCCCATGGGAGTGTGGGATCCCCTGCTCCCAGCTCCTATTCCCCACTGCTGCTCTGAGCGGTGGCATGAACAGTATCCCCCCCCCCCTCCAAATGGCCATTATCCCAACAGTGTGAAGTCACTTCCAATTTTACCACAGAGTTTTCAGCAATGCCTTGAAAGGCATGACACCACTTCTGGATATTCCCTGGAAGTGCTGTCACATCTTTGCCAACAGCGCCCCCTGTGTCCCCCCCACCTTCTGCTGGTTACCAGGCCATGCCTATCAGCCCTAAAGCTTCAGCTGCCTAGCAACACATAGTAAGACTTTAAGCATGCATCAATATTCCTTTATGTTCTGTTTTTCCAACTGAGTTTCCTCCCTCATTTATACATACCTGCTTGAACTCGCTCTGTCTTGTACACATTCAAGGTCAAGGCAAGGCCATCCGGCCTGACACTGACTGAGGCACGGGGTTCCCAAATGAAAACCAGAGAGCGTTGCCTGAGGGAGTGATATTAGGATGTGGCCCTGAGTGACGGGGACAAGAAAGCTGGTTTTGATAGATTCTGAAGGAAACCCCTCTCTTGGGCTTTAAATGTTTCTAAATGGCATTTTAGCGATGATCACTTGGGAGGCATTTTCAGGCATCCAGATTAAAATCGATAAAGAAAGCAGAATCAAAATTAGAAATATGGCCTCGGAAGAAGAAGACGATTTTTAAGACATTGATAAAATGTCACTGCCAATTAATGTCAACAATGGGTTTTAACAAAGTTACGGTGACCTTATCTCTAATTGCTGGAGGATCTAAACCTATATATATACACCATTTACCAAGTCACTAATACAAGAACAAAAAAAGAGAAGAACTCAATGTGGGAGCCATTATTTTCTTTTACAGCAAACTTTAGTGCAGAGAAGTTGAGGGCTCAAGAATGCCTAGCCAAGGAGCAGCAGCAGCGGCGGCGGCAGCAACAGGCTGGTCCTCAGGGTTGCCAACCTCCATTTGACAACTGGAGAACTTCTGCTATTATAATGGCTCTCCAGACCACCAAGATCAATTCCTCTGGCTAAAAAGGCTGATTTGGAAGATGGACTCTATAGCACTGAGGGCCAGTTTGGAGTGGTTAGGAGCTTGGACTCTTATCTGGAAGAACTGGGTTTGATTCCCCATTCCTCCACACGCAGCTGCTGGTATGACCTTAGGTCAGTTACAAGTTCTTTCAGAGCTGTTCTCTCACAAGCAGTTCTCAAGAGAGCTCTCTCAGCTGCACCTACCTCACAGGGTGTCTACTGTGGGGAGGGGAAGTGAAAGGAGATTGTAAGCCACTCTGAGACTCCTTCAGGTAGTGAAGGGCGGGGTATAAATCCAATGTCCTCCTCCTCCTCCTCCTCCTCCTTCTTCTTTGTACCCTGCTGACGTCCCTCCCCATCCCAAAGCCTGCCCTCTCCAGGCTTAACTCCCCAAATCTCCAGGTATTTCCTAAACCAGAGCTGGCAATCCTAGTGGTCCTACCCCATGTATTTCCCTGTTTGTGATTGGCCTTTCAGGCCCTACACAAAGCACGAGCAAGATAATTATTCTCAACCCATGCATGAGGGCATACCTGTATGCTACAAGAGAACCGTTAGCAGATTGTAAAAACTGATCCTACACACAGAAAACTCATACACACAGAAAGCACAGTTTTCTAATCAGGCAGTGGGATCAAATAGGGTCAATTCTACAAATGAGTCCAGTGGCAGCTTTAAGACCAACTAAGGTTTATTCAAGGTATGAGCTTTCATGTGCCTGCACACTTTTTCAGACACATTGGAATGGAAGGTAAGAGTTCAAACTTATAGACAGAGGCTGAACAGCAAATTAACATGTAATATGATGAAGATGTTTTAAGATATGTGAGGACAAAACTAAATAACTAGCTAAGGTTATAAGGTCAACAGTTGTTTTGATTTAATTAAGGGGGAACAGTAAAGTAATAAATATGTCAAAATAGGAGATAAATGTGTAAAGGAAGCAGGGGTCTTTTTTGGGGGAAGTGCACCTGAGTGCAGCTCCGGCAGCTTCGGAGGGCAGAAAGGCTCCCACATGTTAGTTTCGGCAGTACAAGCAGATTCGGGAGTCTTTCGGCCAGCCTAATGTCAATTTCAGCCCCATTATATCCTATGGGCCATTGAAGTCAATGGTGAAAACATAGGGTATATTCTGGGGGCTGGAGGGGAGGGAGTTTGAGGAAGAGGCTCCAAACTCACAGGGTAGCTGTTGGAGCCTCTCCCCAAGATACCCACCAAGTTTCAAGAACATTGGACCAGGGGGTCCAATTCTATGGGCCCCCAAACAGGTTGCCCCCATTTCCTCCATTGTTTCCTATGGTGGGAAAAAAGTTACCTTTTCCCATGGTGCTGTTAGTAGCTCTGGGGGGGAGGGGGTTTGAGGGAGAGGTTCCAAATTTTCAGGGTAGCTTCGGGAGCCTCTCCCCACATACACCCCCACGTCTCAAAGCAATTGGACCAATGGGCCTAATTCTATGGGCACCCAAATAGGTTACCCCCATTACCTCCATTGTTTCCAATGGGGAAACCCAGCCAGCCTCACTTAAGGCAGGCAAGCAGGCAGCCACCCAGCAGTCAGACTCTCCCAGAGAATCTCAGGGAAAGTGAACTGTCTTGGGAGGTGCTTGTTTGCCATGAGAACAAATGGCACACTCCAGAACAAGTGGCACTGTGGCAGTGCAAGCATGCCACAGTGCCACACAGAAACCCCAAAAGACCAAAAGGAACATTATTGTTAAAGTTGACATATAACAGCCTGATACCACATGTGCAACTGAGATGTCTGTGCTATGAATACAGCGAGCTTCGTAAATACAGAATCTTCAGGTCTCTTCAAGAAAGGGGACTCTGAACAAAGGCAAATTCTAACAGGAAAAGCAGTAGTAGTAGTAGTAGTAGTAGTAGTAGTAGTAGTAGTAATATACTTTATTGCCCTAGTTGTACATAGTACAATGAAATTAAACTGCAATCCTCTCGGTGATCTACAACCCTCACAATGATCTACAACAATAATCATATGCACTCACACTTAAAATTCACATAAGTGAAGGGAAAGTATTCACTTCAGGACATTCAGAGACCCTCTTCCCTCCCTTCTCTTCCTCATTCTGTTTAGTACTTGTTGCTTCATCTTCACTTGGATCTCCAAAGAAATACAGTTCTCTCAAATCAGGCTCCCGGTCTTGTCCCTCCTGCTGTTGGCCAGACTGACTCAAGGATGAAGAGCTGACTTTGAACAATACTGGAACTATCTGTCAGTTCTGTCAGACAACCAGCCTGAAAACACCTTTCTTTTGTAATGCCTCCTACAAAGGGGATCCCAGTTTATGGCTTCTCCTTGTTTGGGGCCCATTACATCCTGACAGAAAAGTGAGCCGTTCCCTCAGATCAGACCGCGGGCCATCTCTCTCCTGCAGCTGGCCAGATTGATTGAGGGGTGGGCCCTTGCACTTGATAATACAGAAGAAACTTTACTAACTACTTGCACTCCGTGACCTCTTGTTCCCTGGGTGCATGACTGCAGCTCTTTCTCTAAATTCAAAACTTTTTAGAATAGCAACAGAATAACATCTTCAAAGGGAAGCAGCATGGGTTCATATGTACTTATTGCAGACCACAGCTGGTACCTCGTAGGCTCAGGTGTAGTGTTGCTAGCACTCCAAAAGATGTCAATGCCAACCAAGAGAAATTCACCCAGTTGAGAGGGCGGGAGCTCAGCATTAATGGAGAAGAAGAAGAAGAGACTGGATTTATACCCCACCCTTCACTACCCGAAGAAGTCTCAGAGCAGCTTACAATCTCTTTTCCCTTCCCCACCACAGACACCCTGTGAGGTAGGTGGGGCTGAGAGAACTCTCCCAAGAACTGCTCTTGATAAGACACAGGCCTGTAGCTACACTGGGGTATTTTGGGGCCCTGCCCCCTGACTTCCTAAAACAGCCCCCCCACTTCCATCTAGCCCAGGCCCACTACCCCTTCCCCAAGGGCAGCTTGCTTCCCCCTGTTGCCCCTTCCCCAAGCATGGCTTGTGAAGTTTTCCTAGTAGTTGGGAGTAGGTGTTCAACATTGCACCATCTTGTGAAAGGAAACCTTTTGTCCCCTCCACTCTTCCTGCGAGGCTAGGATGGGGAGCCCTCTAGCCCCAAGAGATGCTGAAGAGACCTGAAGATTCTGTATTTTACTTTCCCCTTTCCCCAGAAGCTGAACCACTGCCACTGCCCCTACCCCAAGTGCAGTTTGCTTCCCCACCAAAGCCACCTCTCCTTAAATCTTGCTGCTGCAGGAAGCAGCACGAGGCAGCCAGGTGGGTGGGCCAGCAGGCAAGGGGGGGGCTTTGACAGCGCAGGAACTTCCCATGGGGCTGAGGCAGTTGCACTGTGTGATCTGGGCCAGGGCATCTCTTCCTCCTCCTCTTCTGCCTCCTCCTGTGTTTGGGTGCCCAGCCAGAGTGCCAGTGGATGCCAGCTCCATGGCACTCGGGTTCCAGGGCATGTTGACACTCACTCACTCACCCACCCCCTTGCCCTGTTGCTGCTGGAGCCCCTCGCCCTGCCATGGGAGACCTCCATGGATGAGCAACTGCCTGCTCCAACTCCTCCTGCCTGCTTCAACTGGTGAGTGTGAGTTTATTTGTGTGTGTGTGTGTGTGACAGCAGTGCCCCCTGATTTATTTGAAGGTCCCCCAAATTACAAAATCCTGGCAATGGGTCTGATAGAACAGCTCTGAGACAACTGTGACTGGCCCAAGGTCACAGCAGCAGCGGCATGTGGAGGAGTTGGGAATCAAACCTGGTTCTCCCAGGTTAGAGTCCGCACTCCTAACCACTACATGAAACTGGCTCACTTCACTTCAAGGGTTGATGCCACTTCAAGACTGACCAGAAGTGACGTCACTGTGTCACTGGAGATGATCTAGCATTCAGGTTAAACTACAGTTTTGGCCAAATGCTAGAACATCCCTGGTAATGCGGTTGCATCACTGGAGCAACCTGATGCCATCAGTGGCTGCATTCTCCCCCCCCGGCCAACTGAGGAGTTGTCAGAATAGGCAGTGTGTGGGGGGGTGGAATGCATCCATTACATTCTGTGGTCCATAGAACTTTACTCTAAGGCACAAAAAACATTGAGGGGTTAGGGACCGTAAGCATGGAGCCTACTAGGCTTTAGCATGAGCCAATACTATTCTCAAGTTAGAAGTCCCCGGGCAGAACTGTTGTATCAAATATGACTCTATAACTGCAAAATCAACTGCTACTGATTTCCTAGAAGGTACTGCAGTCACAAGGAGCTGCAGTGGCTCAAGTGGTTAAGACGCTGAACTGCAGGCTGTGGAAGGTCAGTAGTTCAGCAGTTTGAGACCCGGGTGCCACATGACGGAGTGAGCTCCCGTCTCTAGTTCCAGCTCCTGCCAACCTAGCAGTTTGAAAGCAAGAAATTGCAAGTAGATAAATAGGTACCACTTCAGTGGGAAAGTAACAGCCTTCCGTGAGCCTTGGTGTTTAGTCATGCCGGCCACATGACCACGGAAACATCTTCGGACAGCGCTGGCTCTTTGGCTTTGAAATCGAGATGAGCACTGGAACCCTAGAGTCGGATTTGACTGGCTTTCGAGCAAGGGAACCTTTACCTTTACTGCAGTCACTCCAAAAGATGTCAAAGCCAACCAGGTTGCTACCCCTGTGCCGGAAACCCCCAGGAGCTTTCAGGAAGTGGAGTATGGAGAGGGGGAGTGTCACCACATCAGTAACACTCTAGGAATTCTCCCAATCACTCTGATAAAAACCTTTAGTGAAATATATAGAAATCATGGGCACTATGACTGGAAGTGATGCACTGCATCCATGATGTCATCCCCCCAGGTTCTCTCACTACTCAACAGCATGCATGCAGGCAAGAGGTGGTATGAGCGGGAGGTTGCCAGCCACAGGTGGGCATCTGGCAGTCCTAAACCAATGTTTTAATCTATCCATAGAAGGAACTGGGTCAGGATGTTGGAGACACGAGAAAATCCCTATGCATGGTTTCTTCTACCAGCCTTTGGCTGTTGAAGATAACCCAAACTCTATTTATTATTGCCCTATAATTACATTTCGGTTGTTAACCACATAATTAACTATTAGGTGATAGTTGATTTTTGCTTCCCATCATTGAAGAAGGAATCAAGTGTTATCTTCCTAAATGGCGATAATATTGACTGTAGTTTTGTACAAATAAAGGGGGGGGGACCCTTTAGCCCAAGATTGCTTTATCCTTTTCTTTGGTCTTGTATCCATTTTGTCAACCCAAGGAAAGCATCAAAATCTGTGCAAAACGTAATCTAGTTCTTTATTCATTAAAGAAGATCGATAGAACCTAGAATGCATAACTACATTGCTTTGTTATGCTACAAAGCCTGTGCAGCACATTTCCTTGTATGCATCCAGTTCAATACTGGGCTTGGGAAACAACCAGCAATTGAATGATTTAAATGCACATGTGCGTGCATGTGCACACATGCACACACACACACACCATGTTGTGTAAGTTGCATTTGTTCTCAGGTAACATCACTCCTTTCAGTAACAGAACTGGGAACAAGCTGAGTTAATATGGCTTTTGCTGTCGATTTGGAGATATTCGCAGCTTACAATCATGCCAGTGGTGGTTCACTAAAGGCTTTACAGCTGCTGCTGGAGCATTGTCAGGGGGGAGGGGGTGATAACCCAGACAGATGAGCTCTTTGTGAAATGGATGTGGCTACAACAGTCGTTTCAAGTCTCCATTTTATTTTATTGCTGTCAAGTCACAACTGACTTACGGCGACCCCTGGTGGGATTTTCGAGGCAAGAGAGGTTTGAAGATGGCCTGCCAGTGCCTGACTCCATGTCACAACCCTGGTATCCCTCAGTGGTCTTCCTTCCAGCTTGATGTATTGGTTAGGAGCACAGACTCTAATTTGGAAGAACCAGGTTTGATTCCCAACTCCTCCACATGCAGCTGCTGGCATGACCTTGGGTCAGTTACAAGTTCTTTCAGAGCTGTTCTCTCAAGACCAGTTCTCCAAAGAGCTCTCTCTGCCCCACCTGCCTCACAGGGTGTCTGTTGTGGGGAGACAAAGGGAAGGAGATTGTAAGCCACTCTGAGACTCCAAGTGAAAGGTGGGGTATAAATTCAATCTCCTCCTCCTTCATCTTCTTCCTACTGACCCTGCTTATCTTCCAAGATCTGATGAGGTCAGGCCAGCCTGTGCTATCCATAACACAAGGATAAAAAATAATCATTCTGAATGGCACATTTTAATCTCAAAGAGCCATGGCATTTCTGATTTGTTTTTATTAGCTTTCTTTTACAACAAAGTTAATCTTATGGAAAGACTTGAAATGTTAAAAAAAACCTGCTTGACATTGAGGATGCTGTCCTACATACTGGGGGTCTCTAAGAGGCAGCTCATGAGCTACCAGTAGCTCTCTGGTTGCTTCAGAGTAGCTCCTGCATCCCCCAAAAAGACCTTGCAAAGATCAGCTCTAGGCTTGGCTTATATAGGGTTTTTTCTCCATGCTGCTTAGCTGACAGCTCCATTTCTGGTGCTCTTTCCAGTCCACATTCTATTTCTAGGACAGAACAAAACTCGGTCACAAGGGGCAGGGGGAGCAGACCAGGATATTTTTCATTACTTGGAAATGACTTTCGTCAAAAGAAAGGTTGGTGACCCCTGCTGTATACTCTGGAATTTTCCCACTGAAGTTCAGAGAGTTATTTTTCTAAATCGGTGGCCTAGGGAACACCGTTAAACAGTTCAACTGCTGAAGCTGAGGGTTAGTGGGCAGGATCTACCCACAGCAGTACCTGGATACTTATGCATTTAGACCACTGTGCAGTATTGGGAGGGGAAGTAAGGTATATATATTTCTCTATTTAATACATTCTAATCCTGCTCTTTGTTCAAGGCAGCATACATTTCCCCCTTACTTCATTTTAGAAGAAGAAGAGAAGAGATTGTATTTATACCCCACCCTTCACTCGGAGTCTCAGAGCGGCTTACAAACTCCTTCCCTTCCTCTCCCCACAACAGGAACCCTGTGAGGGAGGTGGGGTTGAGAGAGCTCTTTCCAGAACTGTCCTTGAGAGAACAGCTCTGACAGAACTATGGCTTGCCCAAGGTCATCCAGCAGTTGCAAAAGGAGGAGTGGGGAATCAAACCCAGTTCTCCCAGATTAGAGTCTGCACACTTTAAACTGGCTCTCTTTGTGCTTAGAAACAACCCTAGGAGTTTCTTTAGACTTCTGTGACCATGTGACTGACCCACAATCACCCAGCAAGCCTCTATGACATTGTAGAGATTCAAATCCAGGTCTCTCAGATCCTAGTACATCATGCTAATCACTACACTATATCACCACAATGGTGGTATTGGATCCACAGAAACATGTACATGTACAAACCAGTGGAATGGGACTAGTAGAATTATGAGGGTTTCCTCCTCGCATTCTTTTATGGTAGAAGACATAGTCAGGATACAGGATGATCTGAGGGACCACCTTTCCCCACATGTCCCCCAGAGAGCACTGCAATCAGGGGCTCAGAACTGACTGGCCCTCCCAGGTCTCAAGGAAGCCAGGCTATCTACAACCAGGGCCAGGGCTTTCTCAGTAGCAGCCCCATGCTGGTGGAATGAGCTCCCAGAAGAGATCAGGGCCCTGCAGGACCTCTTACAGTTCTGCAGGGCCTGTAAAACAGGGCTCTTCCACCAGGCTTTTGGGAGCTGCCACCACCATCAACAACTAACAACCAACAGCTGAATGATAGAGAGCCCTGTCTCCCTGGAATCTTCATCAATAGTCCTGTCCAGCTACCTAAAGGACAGCCAAAAAGGAAGATCTAGGAGCTGACTGTGAGTTGGAAGCATCAAACAACAGCTAACATAATGAAATTAATAATGACGACTACTAACTGTTTTATTCAAAGAGTTATTCAAAGTCTTAAAAGAAGATGCTGTTAAAGTGCTGCACTCAATTTGCCAACAAATTTGGAAAACACAACAGTGGCCACAGGATTGGAAAAGGTCAGTTTACATTCCAATCCCAAAGAAGGGCAACGTCAAGGAATGTTCAAACTATCGCACAATTGCACTCATTTCACACGCTAGCAAGGTCATGCTCAAAATCCTACAAGCTAGGCTCCAACAGTACGTGGATAGAGAACTGCCAGAAGTACAAACTGGGTTTCGAAGAGGTAGAGGAACTAGAGATCAAATTGCCAACATTCGCTGGATTATGGAGAAAGCAAGAGAGTACCAGAAAAACATCTACTTCTGCTTCATTGACTATGCTAAAGCCTTTGATTGTGTGGATCACAATAAATTATGGCAGGTTCTTAAAGAGATGGGAGTACCAGACCACCTCACCTGTCTCCTGAGAAACCTGTATAAGGGTCAAGAAGCAACAGTTAGAACCGGATATGGAACAACTGATTGGTTTAGCATAGGAAAAGGAGTACAACAAGGATGTATATTGTCACCTTGCTTATTTAATTTATATGCCGAGTACATCATGCAAAATGCTGGCCTGGATGAATCACAAGCTGGAGTTAAGATTGCTGGGGAAAAGATCAATAACCTCAGATATGCAGACGATACCACTCTGATGGCAGAAAGTGAAGAGGACCTAAAGATCCTCTTGCTCAGGGTCAAAGAGGAGAGCGCAAAAGTGGGCTTGAAGCTCAACATCAAAAAAACTAAGATCATGGCATCTGGCCCCATCACTCCTTGGCAAATAGAAGGGGAAGTCGTAGAAATAGTGACAGACTTCACGTTCCTAGGATCTCAGATCACTGCAGATGGTGACTGCAGCCATGAAATTAAAAGACGCCTGCTCCTTGGGAGGAAAGCGATGGCAAACCTAAACAGCATGATAAAAAGCAGAGACATCACCTTGCCAACAAAAGTCCGCATGGTCAAAGCAATGGTATTCCCCGTAGTAATGTATGGCTGCGAGAGTTGGACTATAAGGAAGGCCGAGCGCCGAAGAATAGATTCTTTTGAACTATGGTGCTGGAGAAGACTCTTGAGAGTCCCTTGGACTGCAAGGAGATCAAATCAGTCAATCCTAAAAGAAATCAACCCTGACTGTTCCCTGGAAGGCCAGATCCTGAAGCTGAAGCTCAAATACTTTGGCCACCAAATGAGAAGGGAGCATTCACTGGAGAAGACCCTGATGCTGGGAAAGACTGAAGGTCAAAGAAGAAGGGGACGGCAAAGGATGAGATGGTTAGACAGTGTCATCGATGCAACAAACATGAAATTGAGCAAACTTCAGCGGACAGCGGAAGACAGGAGGGCCTGGCGTAATCTGGTCCATGGGGTCGCGAAGAGTCGGACTTGACTGTGCGACTGAACAACAACAACTAACTGTTTACTATGTTGAGTGGATTAGATGGTTTTAGAACTGTTTTAATTGTAATGTTTTAATGTAATTCACCTGTTTTTATGTAAGCCGCCCTGAGCCAGTCTTGGCTGGTAGGTGGGGTAGAAATAAATAAATAAATTTTGACAGGCTGCAAAACTGGGCTAAAAAAAATTAAAATGAATTTCAATGGGGATAAATGTAAAGTTCTGCATTTAGGTAGGAAAAATTGAATGCATAATTACAGGTTGGGGTAGACTCGCCTTGGCAGTAGTATGTGTGAAAAGGATCTAGGGGTCTTAGTAGACCACACACTGAACATCAGTCAGCAGCGTGATACAGTTGCTAAAAAGGCAAATGTGATTTTGGGCTCTATCAACAGAATTATAACGTCCAGATCATATGAAGTGATGGTACCACTTTACTCTGCTCTGGTTAGACCTCACCTAGAGCATTGTGTTCAGTTTTGGGCACCACAATTTAAGAAGGATATAAACAAGCTAGAACATGTCCAGAGGAAGGCAATGAAGACGGTGAGGGGTCTAGAGACCAAGTCCTTTGAGGAAGGGTTGAAGGAGCTGGGTATGTTTAGCCTGGAGAGGAGACAACTGAGAGGTGATATGATCACCATCTTCAAGTACTTGAAGGGATGTTACATAGAGGATGGCATGGAGTTGTTCTCTGTTGCCCCAGAAGGTCAGACCAGAACCAATGGGTTGAAATTAAATCGGAAGAGTTTTTGGCTAAACATTAGGAAGAACTTCCTGACAGAGTGGTTCCTCAGTGGAACAGGGTTCCTCAGGAGGTGGTGGGCTCTCCTTCTTTGGAGGTTTTCAAACAGAGGCTAGATGGCCATCTGACATCACTGCTGATTCTGTGAACTTAGGCAGATCATGAGAGGGAGGGCAGGAAGGGTTGCCTCAGTGCTTAGTTCTTGTAGCCCTTTCTTACATACCCAGGGAAATGCTGATTGCCACTTTGGGGTCAGGAAGCAATTGTTCTCCAGGCCAGTTTGGCCAGGGATCCTGGAGGTTTTTTTGTCATCTTCTGGGTGTGGAACTGTGGTCACTGTGGGTGTGGAGGGGGAGGTATTTGTGAATTTCCTGCTTTGTGCAGGGAGTTAGACTAGATGACTCTGGAGATCCCTTCCAACTCTATGATTCTATGATCCTTGGCTCATCTCCTTTGACCATGACTGCATTCTCTACTATGATCATTGTAACACTCCATCCACAAAACAGAGAATTGGACTGGATCATTTGTTTGCTTTAGAAGAGAACAGGAAACTTCTTCTAGGAATAGGTGCATTGGTCTGTGCATGCCCATATAATGCTAATCACCTTATAAATGGTTTAGCTGACATTATGAAAAATTCAGCCATCATACACTTCCTCTGCAGATAATTGGGACCACAGTATCATCATGCATATATAGTCAACTTATAATTATATAATACTAATTAAAGTAATTAAAACAAAATTGGGCATTCATGATTGGCCATCTGTATGTCATCGTTCATGGGAGATTTACTGCAAATCTGTTTACCTGATCCTTTGGCAAGTATGCCCCCCCCATCTTCTTTTTGGCTTGCTTTGGGGGGGATATAAATAAATAATAGAATATTGATCACTGAAATGCCATTGCCTTGGAGAACTATCCCACGTCAAAAAGAACAACGGACAGACTCATCTGTAACAGTTTTACATCAGGAAGGACATTTTCAGAGAAGCCAACACATATCTGCCCTTTTCAGAATCACTTTCCTCATTTAAACTGGCCAGACGATCAGTTATGTTTGCTGCCATCACATAGCCAAATCTATGGATCCATTCTGTGATCCTTGACAGGGTAGGACGACTCATGTGATTAATCCAAGGAGAAGAGGAGGGGGGAGTGACTGCCAGCAGAGGTAGGATTTTTGCTTATTTAATTTTTATTCTGCCCACCCTCCGAGAAGCCCGGGACAGTGAGTGTTATTCTCTCCCCTTTATCCTCATAACAACCCTGTTGAGGCAGATTAAGCAGTGAAAGAACAATTGGCTCAGGGATCAGCCAGTCAGCTTCATAGACATGAATCCCTATTTCCACAACCCTGGTTTGACATCCCCAGCTTTCTTGTTTTCTTTTTTTTTTCCTTTTAAAAGTAAGTCTCTAGCACCCTCCTTTGTGAACAAATGAGGGGGAGGAGGAGGAGATTGGATTTATACCCCACCCTTCATTCGGAGTCTCAGGATTTATACCCCACCCTTCATTCAGAGTCTCAGAGCGGCTTACAAACTTCCCCTCCCCACAACAGACATCCTGGGAGGGAGGTGGGGCTGAGAGAGCTCTTTCCAGAGCTGTCCTTGAGAGAACAGCTCTGCCAGAACTATGGCTTGGCCAAGGTCATCCAGTAGCTGCAAGTGTAGGAGTGGGGAATCAAACCTGGTTCTCCCAGATTAGAGTCTGCGCACTTAACCACTACACCAAACTGGCTCTATGTCTAAGAGGGAAAGAACTAAGGATTTACTTTATTTTAATGCAAGCTGGAAATTCAGAGAACCCGCTTAAACTATAATTGTAATACTACAGCATTATATTGCTATTTTAGGGCTGATTTTTAAAAGGGGGTGTGTGTTTTGAGGCCACTGATAACAACACCCATGATGACAGCACCCTCCCTTGAAAATTCTCATAATTTAATCCAAGTGCAGATGAAAATAAACTGACTCCATGACTGTAAAATTACATGGGGAGGGCAGACATGTGGAACAACCATGCCCAAACTGATTCCAGTGCTTGTGGATTGATTCCAAGAAAATCAGAAGTAGCTAGAATGTGCAGAAAGGGACTCTGTTTCCAAGATTCTGATTATTTTCTTTTTTGGACAATTCTCACCTCCACGTTCAGATAATTTGCACCTCCATGTGGTTACCTTCTGTCTGTGATAATGGAAATTGTTTGCAATAGCTCTTAAAATCTAAATAATATTGTTGAAGTAGCGGGGGGGGAGGTAGGGGGGGAAAACAGGTAGGTTAGTCCACAGTAACTTTCCCACAGTGGTAGCTAAAAACAGATGACACAGTTCAACTTGCCCAGACTGTCTGGACTTAAGCTCAAGTGTTCTCATAATTCTGTGGGTTGTGCAATTTCTCCCCAAAGGATTGGCTTGTACCGTTTGGGGGGGGGGGAAGAGTGAGTTGTTCGTTCCACCTCCGAACAGAATTGTTTGCAAGCAAATAACATTTCCACTCAGTCTAAACATTGATCTTTGTGTGCTTGGTTTCCCAAACTCTCTCTCACTGTATTTACTTCTTTCTACCGCCCATCGGAGCCAATCTACAGTTGTCAGGTCTCATAAAATTCTCTGCATTATCGAAAGTGACATAGAAAATAGGAACGATTTGCAATCTTGACCGCTGATCTTTACAAAGAATGGAGATCTTTCCCCCCTCCTCTCTCCTTGGAATGGTAATAGTTTTACTAGCAAATGGAAACCATTTATTTTATTAGAAGAACATTGGCCAACGTTCTCATATTGTTAATTCGGCTCCAGGATGTGCGTACTACCCAAACCTGCTGACCCCAGACTTGTTAGCAATCCAACACCTTCACAGATTTCTTCTGTTCCCAAAGTCATTGCACCTAGATACTGTTTTTAACTAAAGTAATAAGATCCATTAAAATAAGCATGTGCAATGGGAGAAAAACACCAACTGAGATGAAATCAAAAGGATTAAATTGCCCATAGTTAAACTAAATAATTAGCTGTGTACTTCATAATCACACTTCTGAGGTAAAGCAATTTGGCTGTTTTATTATTACTGAGGAAAAAATGCTAAAGCAGGCATGGGGAAATTAATAAAAACCTTTGAACAACTTCATTTGCATGCAATTTTTGAAAACTGAACTGCTGAGTAACCTTTAATAATCTTTGAAATAGACACGTGTGTACCTTGTTGAGAATAGGAAGATCTAACCCAATAGAAAGTGAAATAACTTAACTCTGGGAATTTATATTGTGTTTACTTAATTGTATGGCCAGTCGATGCCACTCTGGGCCAGTTTCAATAGGACACTAAGAGTAATAAAAAAGGGAAAATATTGTTCCTGCAGGGAACCATGTTGTTTGTATCATATTTTAATTGGCTCAACAACACTGATGTGTGCATTACTGGCACACTATGGACCAATGTCCTAAGAATGACCCATGATCATGGCATCAGTAGACAGGGAAACCCACTTTAGATGTGACACCGTCTCCATGAATCTCCACATTTGGTATTTGTAGAATGCAATCCTAGGCATAGACCCCTGGAAATAAGCACAAAAGAATATAGTAGGACTTACTTCTGAGTTGACATGCCTAGGACTATACTGTCAGTTTATATGCCAAGCCTCACAATTAAATAGGTACTCTTCTCTTCCAATCACTCCTCAAAACTCACAGTTGTCCATGCTTTATTATTCCAGTTTCCCCATTTCTTCACCTGTAGTTTTCTCCCTCTCTCTACACAATTGGATTGTAAAACCATCTAGTCAGGGACTTGCATTTTTTTGCTTGTGAGTATAGCGAGAGTACAGGCCAAGAAGCTTAACAGGTTTGTTGTTATTGTTGCTGTTGTTTGTCTTCCTATAGAGATAGATCAAGATGGGACGCCATGTTAGTCTGTCTGTAGCAGCAGAAAAGAGGAAGAGTCCAGCAGCACCTTAAAGACTAACAAAATTTCTGGCACAAATTTTGTTAGTCTTTAAGGTGCTTGCTGGACTCTTCCTCTTTTCTTCCTATAGTATACTATGGTCCCGGTCACATGAGTGGGATACTGCGCCACTGAAGGGAGGCAAATTAGAGCTGGAGTAAAAAGATGCACAGTAGCGCGATCAGACGGGTCCCCGAGATGCCGCACAGACGCCGATAGCCGGCGATCACACGGCGATGTTGAAGCATATCAAAGGGTTTCATTTCTCATTGTGCATGCATTTCTTCACATACTGTAGAGGCTTGAAAAAAACACATCTGGTGTGACAGGATGCATGTGTGTGCCCGATGCGCCAGATTAACTCCGCTTCCGCAATCTGATGCTCGTCTGTGACCCGCGTTTTCCGGTTGCTACTACCCCTTTGCTGGTACTTTTAAAATCTGCTTCTTTGGGCCAATGGTACAGGTTGGTGATGGGTGTGCTACGCTTCCCAGATGTTACCGTATGATCGCGCCCGTTTGATGCACCCTCAACCCATCTGTTTCGTGAGGCAAATCCTCCCGTGTGACCGGGGCCTATGAAGGCTTGTGCTGGAGACATACCCTATATGAATCTGTGAAGTGCTCTCTTAAAAGCAACATGTTCTTATCATAATGCCAGTGTTTATCCTTGCAGAATATGTTAAAGAGGAGGGAATATCTCTGACTCTGTGCAAAACCAGTGATGTGTGAAAGCTGATGACTTGTTTCCACAGCTTTAGCTTTCCCACATGAAGGCATCCCATGAGTTGGACGCTTACCTGCCAAAATGTCTATGGGATCTTTGCAGCACAGTTTTGAATCCCTGCAGCACATCACAGGCATATTATTATCGGCAATTGGCTTACCTGCCCATCAGCGTGCATAGTCATTTGGGGCTGTTTAAATGCATGGATCAACGAGAGTATCCTTCATCTTGCTGCCTGCTAGGGGTCACTCATTCAAAAGAGAGATTTGCTTTATGCTTTGTACATTTTATAATTCCAGGTGATTTGCGGAGGTCTCTCCCTGGTGTTCTAGGATAGAAACAGCACAGATACCATGGTTATGGAGGAAACCCTGCAAAGGTGTGAGCACAGGAACAGGTGAAGCTGCTTTAAACTGAATCAGACCATTAGTCCATCAAGGTCTACTCAGACTGGCAGCGCCTCTCCAGGGTCTCAGGTGGGATTTCTCATCACCTAGTACCTGATTGTTTTAACAGGAGATGCCAAGGACTGAACCTGGGACCTTCTGCATGCCAAGCAGATGCTCTATCAACTGAGCTACAGCTCCTCCCTATAGTAGAGGCTTTTGCTGAAATCTTATGAGGAGAACCTCTACACCATGCATCTGATGCACAAAAGTGACAGGGTAAAGACCCCAGAGCCTTCTACTGTAAATGGGATCTGGCTCTGGCAGAAAAGTGGAGTTTTCTGAAAATGAAAGATATTTTCAGTCTAGAGTTTTTGTTTAAAAATGTGCCAAACATGCATAAACCCAGCTTCTTATGAAAGACTTAAATGTTTAAAAAGTCAAAATCCTCCTTGTGACAGTATCTGACCTTTAAGCTTATCTGTTCCTAAAATATAGCTTGCCTATCAATCCAAGCCTTAATCACTTTCTCATTTCAGATATTGAAAGAAAGATTCCATTTAAATAAAGGTCATCTTTCTTTGAAATATAGATTACTCACCTATTTTTATTTTTTTTTTAAGTAGGGATTGGAGAACAAACTGGAAAAGGTAAGTCCATCTCTCTCTCTCTCTCTCTCTCTCTCTCTCCACGTTTTCAAAATACTGAGTCAGCAGCCGTAAGGATTAAAGATAATTATGCAGAACACCCAAGGACTGCGAGAAAGGCCACAGCGGATCGGAAATGCAATTGAGTTCCCAAGGTTCATGATCCATATTCTATAGCAGAAACGGGGGGGGGGAGGGGAGGCAATGCTCCCATCTCCTTCTACTTCCTTTTTGAACTCCTATTTAAATTAACGTTAGGGTAAAATGGCAACAGAAGTAGCAAAAGATAAGTCAGTTTGGGATAATCCTTCGGAAACTGGTTTAGATGGAGGTGAACACTTCTTACCCTCGCTTGATTGGTGGGGGAAAGCCTAAAGCGAAGAATCATAGATTTATTTTGAAGCTGTCACATTCCCTGTTATAACAGTTTTACAGACTACAGAGAGCTATATCGAACAGCATGATCCAGAAGCACATAATTCACAATTGTTAACAGAGATCACTCTGTCCAGTTATCAACATGATCTCTGGATGGATATCTATATATCACAGAAGGATCCAGAGATTTTGCCTGCACTTTCAAATATGACTTCTTCTTGGCCAAACAGAATGCCTCATCTCTTAATGAATTATTTGGCAGATTCTTGGATAGTCTGATTGAACAGAGAGAGTCTGCCCATGTGGAAATGCAAAGATGGAAACACTCACCCATTTCTTATTCCGTTGTGATTTATATTCTTCTATAAGAACTTCTATTATTTCTCCATCGATTTCACACTTTCCAGTATGTTCACTTGATTACCATGTATTATATTTGCTGTCTGGCAAAGTTAAGGCTGTTATCCTACCCATCTCTTGTTATTTAACTGCTGCCTTGAAGATTCGCCCAAAGGTATAATTGATTTGTGCCTAAATGCTTATTTGCATACAGACACTCTTTTTGCACTGAAAGCGAAACAGTACCACTACACCATGCTGTCTTTCATGCTGGGTGGCCTTAGGCCTGTCACTTACTCTCAGCCTAACCTCCTTCACAGGGTTGATGTGAGGCTAATAGCAGAAGAGGAGACAATAATGTAGTAAGCCATTATGTAAATGCCATTGTTTTCGTTTTATTTTATTCTGGCTTTTCCCCTCAGAGTTCAAGTAGATTACAGGATAGACATGGTGCAGTTAAACAGCACAAGATATTCAATAGTCAATAGACAATAGTAGGACTAGGATTACAGAATTGGAGACCAATGCGGATAACAAACTGTCCAAGGCAAGGTATACCATAAACGATACAGAAGGTGAATTACAAGGTAAAGACGATGCAGTAAAAGCAGCTTTTACCTACAATAATCACTGCAGTCCTATTCAACCACAAAGGTGTCCCTTCTGGACAGTAGTCTAGCTAGCCTAGAAGTGATCATAGTTGCAACAGCTAAATTTTTGCACTCCTGTCCAAAGCCTCTTAGCCAGTTTGGTGTAGTGGTCAAGAGAGCGAACTCTAATCTGGGAGAAATGGGTTTGATTCTCCACTCCTCCACATGCAGCTGCTGATGTGACCTTGGGCCAGTCATAAATTCTTTCAGAGCTGTTCTCTCAAGGGCAGTTCTCAGGACAGCTCTCTCAGCCCCACCTACCTCACAGGGTGTCTGTTGTGGGGAGGGGAAGGGAAAGGGATTGTAAGCATAGATAAAGTAAAGGCCGTGATTCTTAATTTTCAGCATGTGAGATGCAGGGTTGTAGTCAAACCCTGGTCCAAGATATATGCTGTCCATTCTGTTATCAGCGTACCGTTCCAGTTTCCCTGGCTTCATGATTTTGCCAGGACCATTGAAGATCAGCTGGTCTGGAGTGGGGGCAAGCAAAGCCCAGCGAGCAGGAGGGCGGCCAGGGTCCCCAGGGCACACTCCAGCAGCACCCGCCAGATGGCAGCCAGAGCGCAGAACAGGAAGCGGCGGTGTGGGCGTGGGGGGACCAGCTCAGGATTCAGGATCTCTTGGCTCATCTGACCTCCTCATCTACTTTGGCTGAGAGAAGTGCAAATGTGCTGGTTTTCTCCCTACGGCCTTAAAAAACCTTCCAGGCAAAATCATGGACACAACTTCATTTTGGTTCACAAATTGGACTAGCAGCCAATCTTCTAACTCTCGAAAGAGTCTAATCGAAGTTTCTTAGATCTCTATTTGGTGTCCCTAAAAGTGTCTCTAATGTAGTACTCAGACAAGAGGCCGGTTTACCCAGAGTTGAACTAAAAATCTGGGAGCAGGCAATATTGCTCTAATTGAAAATTCATTATAATCTGAAAGATCTGAAGCCTTTTTATTTAGCTTCAGACCCTTATCCTGCCTGGACCGCTCTAATTTTTAATAAAATTAAATGTATTGGACTAAATCCTGAAGATCTTTTTTTTATGGAAGCCTGAATAGGGCAAGAACAATTATTCTTGATATTGAATTACAAAGACTTCTTGATATTACAAAATGAAGATGCCCTACTTCCAAAGAGTTTTAGATGTTTAAAATCTTGGCCCAGTTTTAAAGCTGCCCCATATCTGTCTGCTATTCCTTATGAACCCTATAGATGGGCATTTCCTAGGGTCTATTTTGAGGCACTTCCCTCTGCTGTATTACAAGGTAATTTTTTACGTGTGCAATGCAGGAACCATTATGTTCTTGTAACTCTAACATGGTGGAATGCACCACCCATATACTTTTGCATTGTGAATTTTACCAGAAAGAATGGTCTTATTTCATACTACCACTTCTATCTAAATTTAACCCTTTTCAACCTTATCTGGAATTTAGGCCAGGAATTTTGTGTAACTTTCTCCTAGAAGATTCTCAAAGTTCCGTATCTTATGCTGTGTCCAGATTCTGCTGTTTAATGATCAGAAAATGTTAGTCCCTTATAATGGAAGATGTACTGTAACCTGTTTTGATCTATTCTGGGTTTTATTTTTATATTTTATTTTTGTATTATCATTAATTCACTGGCTACTATTGTGAATTGATAACATTGCTGGTTTTTGCCGTAATAAATGATTGATTGATTGTAAGCCGCTCTGAGACTCCTTCGGATAGTGAAGGGTGGAGTATAAATCCAATCTCCTCCTCCTCTTCCTTCTTCTTCTTCTGCTGCTGGATTTTATGCATAATATTATTATATATTATGAGGGACAGAATGTTTTATTGGATAGGGAGTCATTATGATGTAATGACTGGAGTATTGGACTAGGGGCTGTACTCACCAACTGTTTTGTTCAAGCTCACCAAATTCTCTTTTGTACTCCGGACCCTGGTCCACATGGCTCTTGCCCATTTAAGTCCCACAATCCCCAGTATAGCCTTTTTGGTAGTCAAAGTGGAACCTATGCTCTTGTTTTCATTAGCAGAAGAGCTGGTTGGATGCTGTTGGAATATACAATGTCTACAGTGCGCTTACTTGATAAAGATCAGAAAAACAGCTGAAGTACTGCTAGTTAGCACAGCTAGGTTAGGTACTTCTAACAGTTTCAAATTATGTCCTTCCTGTCTCCTGATGGGCCATTTGGACACTTCCTGTTCCACCAGAGCCCTTCCCCCTTTCTTCCCGTCTCACAGCAGTCAGTCAGTAAGTTAAGTCTCTCTCCCTCTCCTGTGTTCTATCAGAGTATATTTCTTCTTTAATAAACCAAGTGATTTTCTTTAAACAATTGGTGCTCCATTCCTCTGTGTGTTTAAACTCTGCCAACGTATCCAACCCTAAGTCTAGAGGTACCTGCATTCAAATACCCACTCTATCATTAGCACTGGATAATCAGGAACTACTTATTTTATTTTAGCGAAATCTACTTCACTAGGTTGTTGTGAAATGGAGGAACGGACAATCACGTAGATAGCCCTGAGTTCATGGAAGGAAGAGTAGGATTAAATGTGATAGCTTCTCTATTTTCTCTCTTTTCTTTAATTCTAGGCTGCTGAATACTCTCAGGCATGCTATTACAAACATGGATTTGGTTGAATAGACTTCATTTTGTCATTTTCTCCCCTTTTGTTTCATTACACAAACCGAATGTTCCATTAGCACAAAGCATATTTCAGGGCAAAGCATGTAATGGGGAAGAATCACGTACACGGTAGATTTGTACATTTCCAGGTTACAAATTGTCCAATTTTTGAGCATCCAGGATGCCGGCAAAATATGCAAATATTTAGTAAATAGGACCATTAAGTTACAGGGAAAAAACAAATCTTCAGCACACCACGAAACTCATGAAGTTCACAGTATGCCAGAGTCCTCCGTTAATAGTGATGTAGTTGGGTGGTAGGGTTTTGATCAAACACAGCAAGGGAACAGAGGGGCGGGGAGGGACACATTTTGCAAGCACTTTTATTCTATCTGTGTTTACCGATACCTCATTTTATTATATAAAAAAAATCATCATATGATGGATCATGGGTTTTATTAATGTTGTTTGGGGATAATAATTTCAGGCAACCGGTAGGGTTTGGTTAGGGTTGCTCTCTTCTAGGTGGGGCTTGGAGATCTCCTGGAGTTACAACCGATCTCCAGATAACAAAGATCAGATCCCCTGGAGAAAATGTCTGTTTTGGCGAGTGAACTCTATGGCATCATACCCTGCTGAGGACCCTTGTCTTCCCTAACCCCTGCCCTCTCCAGCTTCCACCCAAGCATCTCCAGGAATTCCTTAATCCATAGCAGGCAACCCTAAGTAAGGATGAGAAACTAGGCCAAACATGTGACACGGGCCAGGCTGCAGGGCCAGGCAAGTGCAGGGGTGGTCAAAACACAGTCCGAGGTCAGAACCAGGCATCCCAACAATCACCGGGGAGAACAAGTTCAAGGTGCAAGACAGGCGGGGTGGTCAAGGGCAGTCCAGAGTCAGGAACCGGGCAAGTCAGATAACCGGAGAAACCAAGTCCAAATCACAAACCGTTAGCATATTCTGAGGGTCAGAGTTCCAAGAGTCAGGACTCCAGGTGGTGAAGGTTCAAGGTGCAGAGCTGAGCGGAGTCAAACGAGCCGAGGTCGAGGAGCCGAGGGAAACAAGACAGGAGGCAGGAATCCAAGCAGGGTGGTGCAGAACGTTGTCAAACTGACTAGTTGCTGCTGGCACAAGTTATCCATGTGCCAGTGATGACTAAATAGTACTCCAAGTGGTCGGCAATTAGCATGCTCCAAGCATGTCCCGGCTCCCTCTAGTACTCAGGGCTAAATGAGCGCCGGGTGCGCATGCGTGCTTCTCGCCACTGGGCTTCCATGTCCTGTCAGCACTGCTCTTGCAAACAAGACACTGGTGGCAGTGAACTGGGGTGTGTGCCAGGCAAGTGGGGATCTGCCCCAGCTGTTGCTGGGCCCGCCTTGGCACTTGCTACACTGTCAGGTGCGGAGGTTTCTGGTGACGGGAGCTCATCTCTGGCGAGACTTAGGTTCTCTGCTGGAGCCAAGGGCTCGGGCTCAGCAGGCATCATGACAACGTGGCCCTTTACATCTTCTACCCCTGTTTACCACACTTCACCCTGGGAGCAACAGAATTGCTCACTCTGGGTTTGGAAATTCTGGGCAATTGCAGGGTGGAGCCTGGGGAGAAGAGGCTTTGGGGAGGGGACCAGGGGTCCACCCTCCAAAGCAATCACTCTCTTTCCAGGAACTGATCTCTGTAGTCTAGAGGCCAGCTGAGATTCCAGGAGTTTCCAGTCCCCACCTGGAGGTCTGGCAACCCCAAGCAGCAAGAGGAAATATCATGACTACAGGCAGCAAACGTATTATTGCAGGCAGACTGACCTAGGTGGTGAAGACTGGGGTGCTTGCCCCCACCTCCCTGGCTTATTTTCCAAAGTCAGTTTGCAGGGAAACTACCTGCTGACCAGGCTTCTAAGTGCAGCAACCCCACAGCAAGCTCATATATATATATATATATATTTAAGAGACCAGTGTTACTAAACAGAATGCGCCACACCATTCAGAAGTCCTGGCCCAGGAACAGAACTACCCTCTAGGATGTTGCATGCTCCTCCAGAAGAGCACCTGATCAAGACTTGCCAACAGAAAATGGAGACAAGGAGGAGGAATAATAAGTTAGCCCAACCCATCCTTTCTCATATTTATTTATTTATTTCATTTACAGCTCACCTACCTCATAGAGTGTCTATTGTGGGGAGGGGAAGGGAAAGGAATCTGTAAGCCACTCTGAGACTCCTTTGAGTAGTGAAAGGTGGGGTATAAATCCAGTCTCCTCCTCCTCCTCCTCCTCCTCCTCCTCCTCCTCCTCCTCCTCCTCCTCCTCCTCCTCTTCTTCTTCTTCTTCTTCTTCTTCTTCTTCTTCTTCTTCTTCTTCTTCTTCTTCTTCTTCTTCTTCTTCTTCTTCTTCTTCTTCTTCTTCTCTTGCTGAGACTCAAGGCAGACTACAGAATATAAAACAGTGTGATCAGACAGCATAAGAGAACCAATGAACAGCGCAACAGGACTAGGATTACAGATTTACAAAACAGTGTGAGCAACAAAATGCCTAAGGCAGGGTATACTACCAACAATGCAGAAAGCAGAATTACAAGGTATAAGACAATGCTGTCAAAGCAAGAAGATACTTACATGAATCATTGTAGTAGATAACAATCATATTTCATTATAAACATCCCCCGTTGGACTGTTCCTTTCTACTGCAGTTCTATTGTCTTTGTATAAATGCCCTCCTGATAATTTCCCATTTCAGACATTCTGCAGTACGATAGTAAAGTGAAAGCCTTCCTGACCTCCTGTGGCAGGCTTGTCCACAAAGTGAGAGCCACCACTGAGAAGACTCGTGAATGAAGACTTGTTAAGTCATAATCGTGTGGAGGGTGACACCTTCAGAAGGCTTTGCTTAGTTGAGAGAAGCTGTCTTGGCAGAGAGGCAGAAGAGGGTCTCTGCACTTTAAGGGCTTTCGTAGGTCATAAGGAATACCTTGAAATGAGCCAGGAAACTGATTGACAACCAATAAGGAAGGGTGACCTTTGATATAGAAGCAGTCCAGCAGTGTAAACCTAAACCCATGCAAACTCTCCTAACGATGGTTTTGGTGGGCTTAGGGCCTAGTTAATGATAGATGTGGCATGAGGTAGGTTGGGCTTTCCCCACCTTGTTACATTTACCACCAGAGACTCCCCCTAGAAGCCACCTGGTCGCTCCATGCAGCTCTGGAGTACTGAAAAGCAGGAGGTGAGTCTTCTGCTTCCCCCCTTGCTCCATTTTCCCTAGTGGAAAGGGCCTGTTTTTCCATTTCCTTCCACATGTCCTCAAACACGTGATTATTTACTGAGATCCTTAGAAGGGTATAACTCTTCTTATACTTTTACTACAAGACACCAGTTGTTGTTTTTTTTTTTTCCTAGTAATGTCTGAAATCAGCCAGTTAGTGTGTAATAGCTGAAACATGTCAATGTGGCTAGCAGGGGAGACTTACTGGCAATGGGGTAGACCTAGCCTAGTGTTTCAGTTATGTTGCTGGTGACAGTAGCTATGTGCTGGTATTTGGGTAAAAACTTGATGGTAAAAATGGCTTCCACCATAGATTTTTTTTGTCCATATACCCAAACGTTGTTGTGTGGCTGGTGATGCAATGATGCCACTTCCAGCTCGTGCCAGAAATGGCATCGCCGTGTTGCCAGCGACATACCTGAAATGCCAGGCAAGGCTTTCCCCCCTGCTCTAGAAAGTGCCATAACAAAGATATCCTCTAGCTTCAGGATGGCTTTTTATTATATCTTCTGTTATCCCCATGACACCCAGTCTTTATTTTCTCTCCTTTAAGCTTATGGAGAGCAACCAAAGCCTTAAGCATTAAATTCCTAGAAATCTCAGCATTAAGGTCACCCATTATTACCTCTGATGGAACACAGGCACATGGGAATTTAGCCATAAAGCATCCAAACAGCCATTCAACTGAGAGGGTTTCTTGTGACATCCAGAGACATATCGGTACTTGAAGAACAAGAGCTATGTTTACTGGTACAAATATGCAGTCTTTATTACGTATAGGTGTTCACTAGCAAAGCAGGCCATCTCCAAAGTGCCTTTGAATAGCAGCACAATTTGTAGGTTTGCCTGCTAAGAGGACACCTATTGTTCAACTTACCCTGGTGACACCGTCACCCCAGGGGCAAGATTTTGCAGACAATAACAACAGAAAGCTATCGGTTGCTTTCCTTTCCTTGTTCAGCCCACAATTAAATCATTGTGTTTTGCAAAGTGATTTCTTGTACAGTGTATCAAAAAAAGGTAGTAAAGACTTAACAGCTGGGCACTAAATTAATTGTTTGTCACATCTGTAGCAGTTGTGATATCCGACCTGGAAAAGGAAGGGAAAGAAAAGACAACAATGGAACATCTTGTTGTTCGCTCAGCGGGCTTGTTCCTTTTCACCTTATGAAAAACCAGCTGGCAGATGGTGTGCGTTGGATAGAGTGCTAGAAGAACATCTTACAGATTGTTCCCCCCACACACACCTACCAGGCCAGGTACACATGCTCAACTCCTACATATCTACCTGCTTGGTCTTATTAGTGAGGTGAAGGTGATAGGGTTGCCATCCTCCCCACAATGAGGGAGGGGATTTACCCGTATTCGGGGGGGGGCAATCTGCTGCCACCCAGCCAGCCGGTGGAAGGAGCCTCACTCCCAAACAGTCCTGTCCGCACCAATGTGGCTGCCCAGAAGTGACATCATCCTACAGGGCACGTTGTAGGGGGACACTCTAGTGTTTGAGAAAAAAATTCTATGGTTTCAATAGAGCTTTTTCTCAAACACTAGAGTGTCTCTCTGCAACGTGCCCTGTGCAATGACATCACTTCCAGGTGGCATCATGGCTGTGCATGCTTCATGTGTATGCCGAAACCCCCTGGAGAAGAAGAGGACCCACCCACCCACTGGTAGCCAAGTAAGACCTGCCAGCCCTAGAAGGTGGTCATCTTATATTGTTGGTCTGTCTTGCTTCTGTAAGGCATCAGGCAAACAGTGTACCCTTCTGAAATGATCTGCCTAAGATTTTAGATAATGCACATCATACTATACATAGCTATCTAACTTCTGGGTACAAGTGCAATGATTTTAAAATGGGTTTGCTGGTGGAGGGCTCATAGCTTAACAGTATAGCAATTGCTTTCCATGCAGTAGGTCCCAGGTCTGAATACCTGGTATTTCCATTTGAAAAGATATTAGGTGCAGTGGAAGACCTCAACTTTGAGGGACATATGTGTTCTTATACAGCTGGACTGAGTGGCACTCCACTGGCGCTCTCCATCTTTGCTGCCTGGCTGATCTGCTCAGCAGACAATTGTTTAAATAGATAAATCAGCCACATCATATAAATCAGTCATAAATCAATGCAGTGCTTTATACAAAATCCTATTGTTCGGTGTTCATCCAAATAGTCGTTTGAGACTTTAATAGCTGTCAGTCTGTTTGGATTGGCAGTATTTTTCATGCATGCACCATTTTGGAAGGGGGGGAACACAGTACAAACTTGTGTCAAGAAACTAGACTTCAAGCTGTTTCATGGCCTTTCAAATATAATTTCCACATTAGGGTTGCCAGCCTCCAGGTGGGACCTGGAGATCCCCCGCTTTTACAACTGATCCCCAGCTGACAGAGATCAGCTTCCCTGGAGAAAATGGCTGCTTTGAAGGGTGGACTCTGTGGTATTGTACCATGCTGAGGCCCCTCCCCTCCCCAAACCCCACCCTCTCTTAGATCCACCCCCAAAGTCCAAGCATTTTCCAACTCAGAGCTGGCAACCCTATTCCACATATTGGTTCAGGCTTTGGGCCTAGCAAAATAACAGAAGCTTCTTTCTGGGAACAAGGTTTATTGAGAGACTTTTTCTGTGCATATAAACAATTAGATTTTTATGCTTTATACTTTGATGAACACAACTTTAAGGACTTGTATGGTATGTATGAGAAGTGTTTCATGAATGAGTGTTATGAATAAATGAAGTAACCTTGATAGTAATTTGGTCCTAGTAATTCATCATGGTTTTGTATTATTTTTGTTTCTGGCCAGGTTGACTTGCTAGCAACACATCTGATTGGTCAACTAGGTGCAGGCCAACAGCAGGCAATGGCCTAAAAGAAGATAATTCATCGTAGTTGGGCACCTCTTCTAGTTTGGACACCTCTTGATCCTTGACACCATTGAGACAGGTTGAGCTTTGTATGGCCAAACACCTGCTCTTATACTTTGACATTTTCTCTGGACTCCACAAGTGCTGTTTTTGGTTCCCCGCACAGTCATCATGCATGGCCAGATGTCTGAATGTGGAGCAGCACGCGCAGAATGGATTTGGCAATCTGAACCTGCAGCTCCATTCTGCCGCTAGGGAGGCATCTTTTTTTTTTTAATGCCTATATGAGCACATGTGTACGTGCTCCTATGTGTGCACATGTGCTCCTATGCACGCACATGAATCTTGGAATCTTTTTGGCAGTGTGCCCCATGGCTGAGATGCTGCAATAATGTGGATGCTTTACCACAGGATGTCTCCATGGGTAACCCCACAGCAGGGTGTACTGTGTGGTTGATATGCCCCACAACACTTTAAACCAGTTCAATTAGAGGCTGCACCATATCGTGCCAAGCTGCCAGTGTGGACACAGCCAAAGTCTTTCACATCACCTCTTACCTGATCTTTTTTTGGCTGGAGGTGCTGGGGATTGAACCTGGGACCTTCTGCATGCGAAGCAGAGGCGCTACTGCTGAACCACAGCCCCTCCCCCCTTCAAGTCCAACTGCTGCCTTACAGTTACTTAACAGTGTGTCTCTCAAACTACTAACACTTCTGCTAAGACAAGGGCTTTCATAGGCATGAACAGGTACATGATACTTGCATTACAAGTACCAGAAATTAAGTAAAAAGGGGCTGTGATGCAAGGTGAGATAAAAAGAGGACCATGTCCTTCCAGTGGGCATGTGAGATATGAACGCATCAATCAGTTTACGAGATCCATGCCTAATTCTCGTCATGCTTTCTCAGAAACATCTCCCTGGTTTCAAAAGTACCCATGATGCCTAAAACAGCAGCCATAACAACAGGCACACTCAGCGTTTTGCAGACTCTGTTCAGTCTTCACCATAGCAAATGTGGGATCATTTCTGCATGACTTGTGAAGTTCTTCGGACCTTGATCTCCCCTCTTTCTTCGAGTAGTTTCAGACAGAGCTATTCTCCCAGTGTTGGCGTCTTTAGGTCTGGTTCACACATTATTTCATTTCTCCCCACCTGAGGACAGGCAGCTGACTGTGTGTGTATCGAGTCCCCTGAAAACCCATTATGTTGGAGATGTGGAGAGGTGAAGCCAACATTCTGTCTGTTTTGTTTCCAAATCTTCACTGAATATTGCCGTTTCCCAGTGACAGAACTGCATGCTTGAACCTGCCCTCAGTGTAACCTAACAATTGTGGATCATCTACTGAATTACTTAGGACAATGGTTTGAAAATTCTGTTGCAGGGAAACTTTCCGTTCCTTTGAAACTTATTAAGGGCTTCTCAGGAAAAAGAAAGAAAGATGGTTTGCCCACCACAACCAATCAATCCACACCTGCAGGCAATTGCACAGCTATTTCATATGGGAGTAACAGCTAGGGAGGAGTGACTTTTTTGCCATTCCGTCCTTTTCTTGGTCCATATTTTTTCCTCTGGGTTGCAATTGGGAAAATTCCTACTCTCCTGGCCTTCTACAAACTATGCGACACTGAACTATGTAAGAGAGACTTTCTGCTCAGGTAATAAGGCTTACAATACAAAATGGTTTCACAAATTTACTTGGGTAAATGATCAGAACTTGTGGTCTTTTCTGTTGTATAGAGCATATTGTAGGCAAGATCCTATTATGTAATTTATGTACCCCTTAATATGTCAAGTTAATAATTACGCTATGCTCCTGTTCTTTCTGGTTGTTCCAGTCTTCTAATATCCTAATGCATTGGTTATGAGAGCTAGTTTGGTGTAGTGATTAAGAGCACGGACTCTAATCTGGGAGAACTGGGTTTGATTCCCCACTCCTCCATATGCAGCTGCTGGATGACCTTGGGCAAGCCATAGTTCTGTCAGAGTTGTTCTTGAAAAAGAGTAGTTCTCAAAAAACCTCTCTCAGCCCCACCTACCTCACAGGGTGTCTGTTGTGGGGAAGGGAAAGAAGTTTGTAAGTTTGTAAGCCACTCTGAGACTTCAAGTGAATGGTGGGGTATAAACCCAATTTCCCCTTCTCCTTCTCCTCCTTCTTCTGTCAGGATGAGTTTTTCTGTCAAACCTTTCCCAGTTAAGTTTATTTTGGAGAGTTTAATATTGGATCCATTGTTAACAGTTCTGAATTTTTTTTTTTATACTTTGGATTTTATATTGTTTTAACTATATTTATTATGCCTGTTTTATACTGTTATGAACCACACTGAGCACTACTTCATAGGGGAGGGGCGATATATAAATTGACAACCCAGAAGTGACTATGGGTAACTCTACAAATCACCGAAAGCTCTGTGGTTTCTGGGTTAAACCGAAAAGTGACCTCATCACATTCACAATGTCAGTGAGTCAGTCATAAGTTCTTTCAAAGCTGTTCTCTCAAAGGTAGTTCTTGAGAGAGCTCTCTCAGCCCTACCTACCTCACAGGGTGTCTATTCTGGGGAGGGGAAGAGAAAGGGATTGTAAGGTGATCTGAAACATCTTCGGGTGGTAAAGGGTGGGGTATAAATCCAATCTCCTCCTCCTCCTCCCATATTTTCAATTGCACTAACTCACTCTGTGTAATCCACCATGAGTCCATGTAAGAAAGGTAGACTATAAATACATACATACATACATACATACATACATACATTTCCATTCCTTCTTAATTTGGGTTTCACTAGAAGAGTTTCTAAACTTTATTCTGAAGGCGAATCATTCATAGATGCCTGTAGCTTTCTGTTCCCTCAAATCATTTGTATTTTTCTTCTCTGTGTTACCATTTGCTTGTGCACAGGAGTGAAACACTGCAAAACAAAAACCCAGCTGCCTTTTTATGTAATGTATTTAAATTCCTCCATTCTGTTTTTCTCCTCATGGGAGACTCAAAGTGACTTGCAAATATGATTTAACCAACCAACCAACCAACCAATAAGACAAAGACACTCAGCAGAACAACAGAAGATACATCCTACAGCTCCGGGGCTAGTCTGGAATCCATTGGTCCTGCCCACTTTGGCTCATGCCTTTGACCACATCCAGACTAAATACCTGCAACACAGAAGGATCAGAAGCTGATCCCAGGACTTATGAGCTTTCAGACAAGTTCCTAAGATTTCAGTGCCCACTAGAAGAGTTTCTGGCCATGCCCAAGCTTAAGTACCTGCAACAGGAATGGAAACTGAACCTCAGTCCAGATTTTATTAGCTGGTGGATATGTTCCCAATGTTCTCCTCCTCTCCCTTCTAGAAGACCTTCTGGCCACACCCCAGCCTAAATGCCTACAACAGGAAGAGAACTCAGCCCAGATTTTAGGCAACTGTTTCCCTGATTCCTTTCCCTGGCAGAAGATGCTCATACTTAAATACTTGCAACAGGAAAGGTAAATGAAGGCTGAGTTCAGACTGGCAGTTTGAAGCGGGAGCCAGTCGTGGCAAAAAAGCCCTGGAACAAACTGTTCTGGGTTTTCCTGGTCACACTGCGCCAACCGATGCGTAAGCATACAGGGAGGAGGTGCGCGGGAGCATTCAGACTGCTGGCGCGGCTGTAAACGGCTTTTTCCTGGTAATTCGGCTGTGTGTGTATGAGCGCATGAGCTTTCATGCACTTATGCGCATCTGGCTGATTTGGGGAGGATCCTGTTGTGCCAGCACCACGTTGGGCAGTAGAGTGGAGCACAGCCAATCATTTTGCTGTTGCCTTATGCGCAACGGCTTTTAAAGGTTGGTGTTCACACTTCCCAGAAACGGAATAAAGTGGGATAAATGGGCTCTCAAGGATTTGCTACCACTTTTACCAAGTATCTTTTAAACACAGGAGTGAAGTGGAACAGCACAGGTTGACTACGGGTGGGAAATGCCAGGCAGATGTACCTGTGTGAATGCCCCCTTTAATCTGCTTGTAAAACATGGCTGAAACGTGGCTATAGTGGGGCAAACTGCCAGTCTGAACTCATCCGAAGTTTAATCCAGACAGTATCCAAGACTTCCCCTTCTCTTGCTGTGGTCATTTATATGACTGAATCAGGACTTCATGTGTGCGCTATATTTTAACTGCACAGATTTGTGCCAGTGTAATTGGAAAACTCTACGCAATCAGGCTGGAAGTTGTAATTTCTCCACAAACATCACTAGGTATCAGACGATAACGCATAAAAAAAGGAAATGTATTCTTTTGTGCATGTCAGATACATATTGGAAATGTAAGCAATGGTAAGGAGTAATATAGACCAGATGTTTAAAACACAACTTTGTAGTGGAATAGTCTTAAAATTGGGCCTGTGTTTCTCAGTACTGTGATATCTCACCCAGACCTGGCTGGGTTTTGAGGGGTGAAAACTCTGGATTTCTGCTAAGAGAATAATCCTTCAGAACTGGAGATGACATTGAAGCACAGAACAAAGCAGCATTAAATCTTCTAGTTTAAGGAAGGAAATGCCTATAGCAGACTAGAAGCTGAAGTAAAATATCACAAAAATTGTTTGAATTTGTGAATCACTTTGAGCATTAATATATACTACTGCTTGGAGGTGTGCCATAAGATCCCCCATTTTCCATCTTCACAGGTTTAAAACATTATGTTTCTGTGTCCCAGTCCCCTTTCAATTCTTATATTTGTGGCTCTAAATAAATGTATTTATTTCATTTATGTATTTATTATTTAGATACTTCTATCCTACTTTTCTCCCCTGTAGGAATACAACAGAAAAAAAAATATAGAAAGAACATATATAATTTAGGCAAACAAGCAAAGAAACATACAATGGAGCTACAACTCTTGAACAGGTCATAGATCTACTGAGCCAACTCATTCGGGGCCACAGGCCACAAGCAATAGACTAAAAGTTCTTCATCCTATGTTCTAAGTCTTATGTCTCTGGGCACATGCAAGCTAAATACTTGCAGCAGAGGAGAAAGAGAAGGTCAGTCCAGATCCTATTGGGTGGATACAAAAATGTTCCCAACCTTTCTTCCCTAGCAGGGGAGCAATGAAAAATTATGATAAGCTTTCAACTGAAACAAACAAACAAAAATGGCTGCAGTCACATGTGCCAGTTGGAGCAGAGGGGAAGCAAAGTTATTTTCCTCTTGAGGGTTTTGATACGCAGTTGCAAGATCACACATCCCTTTGAATCTGCAGGCTTAGCCTGTCACTGTGTGATCAGATGCAACTGTGGGTGAGATTTTTTTTCTTTTTTGCTGTTTGTTTCCCTTGTGCATAAATGAGGAATTGCACCTCCACACTGATGGCTCTCTATGGAGTATGTGATGATGCACATACTGCGAAGGGGGGGGGGCAATGGCACAGAGTCGGGATGGTTTGATCAGACCATCCCAACAGCATGAGAACTTGCTTGAGTGATCAGACAGGAGAAAGTCTTTTCCATGGCTTGAAGCAACCAGTTAGAGCTGGACTTTCCCTGGTGTCTTTTAACTCTGCTTCCGTGGCAGAGCAGCATGAGTTGCCGATGACTGCAGGATGCTTCCCAGATGCTGCTATCTGATCACTCCATTTAGATCCATCAGGCATTTGCACTTATGTTGGATCTAAAGGTGTGAATGATCTCAGACATAATGTAGCCACTAGTTTGGTTATTCTTTGTAACTTTTTACTGTGTGCTACACTTTTGCTGCTGTAAAGTCGTAAGTTTGCCTAGGGCAACCATTGGGAGGACTGGGATGCAGGGACATGGCGGCATGAGTGATGTCAGTGCCACTTCTAGGTATAAGCCAGGTGTGGCGAGGAGGAGGAGTAGAAGGAAACAAAGAAAGAACAATGAGGCCTAGCACAGTCCTTCATAGCAGCTTGCCTAGATCTAGTCTTCATAGAAATCCTCTTCACAAGTTAAAATGAAAAAAAAAATGCAATTCATGTTACAGTGCACACTTGATTTTTCTTTATATGTGTGTTGAATAATTCTCATGTTACATTCAGTGCAGGTACAGCTGAATATGTGATCAAAACCCCACATTTATCCATATACTGGGACTCAGTTTAATTTGTAAAGTGAATGTATGTTGGCTCTTTCTTACAATGAGATGTACACATATTAATGTAGGATGTACATACCTTCACTGTAATATGTGAACATAAGTAAAACATCACCCAGAACTGCTTCAGTTTCTTTTACCTTGAAACTATAATAAAATATGGAACAGAGATTAACGCTATAGAGAGTAGTTGTGTGTACAATGAGTTACTGGTGGCCCGCTTTGTGAAACTTTATAACATTCTTTCAATACTTTGCAACAATTTGGAATGAATGTAGAAGCTTGACTGAAGAACTCAGATATTCTGAACTTGATGTTTCACAATATTATGATATTCTGGAAGAAGATATCCTTAATGAAGATAATAATCTGAAGACTTCATTGAATGAATGAAAACTAGACACTATCAGTTTTGTATTATGCTTTATTTGCTGCATGAAAACTTTCTAGATTATATTAGTGTTGTTGTACACAGATGTTTTCTGTCTTGACTCCCTTTGCTGACTGTGTGATCTTCCTGTTGGATCACTGAGCCCTACAGAACATCCCAGAATTCTTAGTAGGGTTGCCAGCCTCCAGGTGGGGCCTGGGGATCTCCTGCTTTTACAACTGATCTCCGGCTGGCAGAGATCAGCTCCCCGGGAGAAAATGGCTGCTCGGAAGGGTGGACTGTATGGCATTGTACCATGCTGAGGCCCCTCCCTTCTCCAAACCCCACCCTCTTCTGGATCCACCCCCAAAGTTTCCAGGTATTTTCCAACCCAGACCTGGCAACCCTAATTCTTAGCGACACTTAGAGCTCCAAGACAGGTGTGCAGGAGTTCCTCAGCAAAGATATTGATGTGAAAGCATTCCCTTGAAGGCAGAAGGAATGAGAAACCGTGGTCTAACACAGCCATATTCAGGAACAGCCCCACAATCTGAGGTAAAATGAATTCCTCTGTTTTGCCTGAGGTCCCATACAGGGCGGAAATCTGCCTCGCTGGAGTTTTAATCTTTATGGCCTTGTTTTTCTCCCCCTCTGCTTTGCAGCGGTGTGTTGAGCAATGATTCTCCCCTGCCAGCAAAGGCACTGCCCCTTACTGGGTTTTGAGAGAAACTGATGACAAAGGAGTAGTGATAAGTCAAGGGAATATCCTTTGCCATCAGCCTACCCTATTCACCGTTATACTAATGGGTTCTTAATGCCATGTTTTCTGCAGGTCAGATTTTTCAGCAGAGGAATTGGACTTTAAAAGACAACAAATAACGAGAGCCCCTAAACTCCAGAGACCCTCTTTTCCTCCAGACCCGAGGACCTGTGAATAAATGCAGTGTTAAGTTGGCAAAGTAGGGAACGTTAACAAGATTAGGAGGTGTTTGGCTGCCAGAAATATTATCAGTCCTGGCACTTAGAGATAAGGGTCCTCGGGGGTGCCAAAGGATAAGGAAAGATTGTTGGGAACATAAAAAAAAGCAAGATGCTTTCCCCAAAGTTGAAAGGACACTTTTTTTTTTTTTTTAAACTGGGTTTATTTCCCCTACAATCCTCTCGCTGATCTGCTCCACTTCTTTTGGAAAGTTTGTGATTACTTTAGTGCTCTCCCCCCAACCGCCCCCCCCAAACAAACAACCCTCCCCAGCAAACGGTGTTGCCACCTGAAGTGAAATTATTTCCAGTTGCCAAATAATACTGCAGGAGAGATGCTTATCCGTCACCTTTGTGCACCAGTTTAAGAGTATGAATAAGACATGATAAAAGCCGGGGTTCGTGAATAGCACATTGAGTCATGGAATTGAAAGGCAGCACTTACAGCTATTATGCAGGAGCAGGATGGAGGGTTAAAACATAGTCGAGTGTTTACACCGCCCATGGGAACATCTATACTTAACATCTCAAAAGCACACCATCAGCGATCACAGCAGGGGCCCATTGTGATAGCAGTCTGAAGGGTGGCTTTGTACATTACTGAGACAGGTCAAGAGAGTGAGTTCAGCATCCAGGCGACAAGTGAAGGAGGTTTTCCAACATGGCTGGCACCCCCCCCCATCCCCCCACCTCCAAAATAAAACAAACCAAAAGAATTTAGGAAGCAACCAAAGAATCTTTCAGAGGGCCAGTTTTCTAATTGTATAGTTGCTAGTGATGCCATCTTGAATTTGTTTTAAATGGGTTTTAATGCTATTATTCTTATGATATTTAATGTTTCTGTATTGTCTCTAAAGCTTAATGCCATATTGTAAATCACCCAGAGTCGAGAGAAGGTGATTTATAAGTCTAATAAATAACAACAACAACTTCTTATGGGACCATGTGTGTGCTTATGAGGCAGGGAGAACATATACGTGGACAGGTCAGGGTGCCCTGCAGATATTTTCTGCATGCATGACAATATGCAAGACAATCCCTGGGAAATCTGTTAGCCATGATAGCTGAATGGAGTGTTCACGTTTCATGTAACACACCTCCAGATACCTGATGCTGTGATCAAACAACAGGGGGATGAGATGGTCCTTATGTGGAACTTCCCAACATTTTGTGATCAGATCTACCCATCACAGCAGCCATTTTGTAATGGCAATCCCTACCTGTGCTCAAAACTCCTTAAAGTGCCCACAGGATCAAAAGGGTGAAGGACCCCTGATCTGAATCGCTCAATGGTCCTTTCCGCATTTGCCTGCCAGTCCGGATTTTCTCACTGTTTGAGTCAAGGCAATTTAAGGCTCTTTCTGCACTCTCCTTTTAATCCATGTTCACTGTGGTGTCCTCCAGGCACTTCTGCACTAAAATCGAATCCAGCCTTCTTTTTTAATCCCCGCCCCCCAATGCTGCACTAAAATTGAGTTCAACCTTCTTTTTATTCCGCTCCTCCATCACCTCCCTTCAGTGGTCAGCCCAGTTTCTGTTGCCCCCGGGGTTATTTGGATGCTGTTTTGCCATGGACTTAAATCAAATCGACTCGAACACTGAGAAAATCCAGAGTGGCAGGCAAATGTGGAAGGGACCTATGACTCCTATGCACATACCAACAGTCTTGCCTAGTGGACAACAATATAATCACTGCCCAGGAGACTTTAATTTAGGTCGTTTCAGGTGGGTAGTCATGTTGGTCTGCAGCAGGCCCGTAGCTACTGTGGGGGCCCATGGGGCCCAGCCCCCTGGTGTTTTTATGGGTCTCCCTCCCAGACCCTTGGCTCCCCTCCCCTGTAATTGCCTGTCAGCCTGTCAGTGGGAAGGATGAGGGCGGCACAATCAGCAGTGGTGACACAAGAAGCAGCAGAGGCAGCAAGGCTGGGCTGAGAGATGCTCGCTGCCTGGCACACCAGCAGCAGGTGAGCCCAGCCAGGCAAGGCAAAGAGGCAAGCAGGTGTGCCAATGCACCCACACACTGCAGCTTCATAGCCAGCCCAGCAACTGCATGCTTCACTTCTCCTGGCCCCGGGAGGAAACTGAGGATGGAGGTCAGGCTGCTTCTGGAAGGGCAACGCGGGAAGAGGTACTGGAGGTCTTCAGGGAGGGAGGGAGCCAGGTGCTCTACAGGGAAGGGCTGCCCTTACTGGTGCCCCCCTCAAGCCCCCTCACCAAAAAAAAATCCCTAGCTACAGGGCTGGTCTGCAGTAGCAGAGCAAGATTCCAAGGCCAGTTTATACCTTATAGACCAACAAGATCTAGAGGGTATCAGCCTTGGAGAGTCAAAGAGCCTCTCATCAGATACTCTTCACTGGGTATTTGATGAAGGGCACTTTGACTCTTGAAAGCTCATACCCTAGGAATCGTGTTGGTTTTTGAGGTGTTGCTGGACTTGAGTCTTGTTCTTTTAATTTGGGTACAATCAGGATGTGGGAGGGGGAGCAGGGGAGTAGGGCCTCCCCCAACCTTCCTGTGCTGTATCTGATCTACAGAGCCTGTTTTGGTATGAGTGCAAGATCTGTGGATGATCATGATGACTGAGATATTGTTTTTATTGGTTTTGTTAAAGATTTTACAGAATGCAAATAAATACATTAAGCCGTTGTTTTGTATGTTATAGCTATGTCAATAACTTACAATAAATCATAGCATATAAAGCACTTATATTTGGCAATTAAAAGAGTGTATTTATGTGTGTTGTCTACTATTTGAAGTTGATAATCTTGTGGATAGTGAATAATTTCATTTGTACTAAGATCTTCTTTAATAAGCATGACCTATAAATATAACCATTTATGATATATTTGCTTTGCTGGAAGTATATCATTTGTTACCATATAATCAAGAACTGGAGCCCAAATCCGAACAAATTTAGAATCAGTTGGTATATTATGATTGTTCGCTCTATTCAATGAGTCTGTGATTCTAGCCATTATGAATTGATCCCAAATCTTTTCTTGCCAAGCTGATATAGTTGGTGGCGAAGGTGGTGGTGGTGGTGGTAGTGGTGATGACAATGATTATCATCGTCGTCATCGCTGTATGGCAGTGGGTGTAGTATAGCCAAGAGATCCTAAGATTGTCTGGCAGCCAGAAGTTCTAGCTCTTTTAGCTTTATGCACCACTAGGTGGTGAGCTAGACTTTTTAAAGGCAAGAAACATTTCAGAGGTGGTTTGCCATTGCCTGCTTTTGTGTCACAACCCTGATATTCCTTGGAGGTCACCCATCCAAGTACTAGCCAGGGCCGACCCTGCTTAGCTTCTGAGATCTGATGAGATAGGGTTCGCCTGGGCTATCCAAATCTGCGCATGAGATAAGAATGAACGATATATGGAATTCAGGAGGGCTGCCCCTCCCACGGACAGGATCTAGATTAATGTAATTTGCATATAGCTATTAATACTATGGAAATACAAGGAGCAAATAGCATACAGAATGCTAGTGAAAACTGCTCTTGTGAAACTTTATATTGAGCTTCCTCTTATTCTTCGAAGAAGGGTGATAAAGACACTGCAGTCCTAAGCAGAGTGACACCCTTCTAAGTTGAACAAAGTTTGAGTCCAGTGGCACCTTTAAGACCAATAAAGTTTCATTAAAGGTATGAGCTTTTATGTACATGCACGTCTTCCTGAGATACAGGATACCCACCTGAATCTATCCTTCAAAATTCTTTGACCTTGATGGACTTCAAAACGGCTAACTCATTTTAGGATTGCAGTATGAATTATACAGAGGTTCCTAAGGCTCCCTGTAAAGGAAAAGTTATAAAACTTATTTTTTTGCACCAAGAAAACTCAAACAACAATGTATATATTAAGAGGGGGAAAAAAAACAACCCTTTGACTTGGCTAGTTTAGAATCTGGAAATTGGCAGGACCTTCCTCTTACTCATCTGCTTTTCTTTTCTTTTCTTTTCTTTTCTTTTCTTTTCTTTTCTTTTCTTTTCTTTTCTTTTCTTTTTTCTTATCCTGCTTTGCGCACGTCTAGGTAATTATGTCACCAGAGAATTCATGCTACTTCGGGAGTCAGTTCTTAAGATTATATTCCAAGGAGTTTTCTGATCCTTCAGAACTGCAGTAGGTTGCATACGGAGGTTACCTGGCATATAAGGATATAAGGGAGGGGGGGACAGATTTGAAACACATCACCTCTTTCTCTAGGAAAGCATTTTGGTGACTATGGGAATCATATTTTAGTATGAAGAATCCATGAAAAGAAAGGTATGCCTTTGGGCTCAAGGTCTCATATTGTTAACCGTTACATTCTGTCAAAACAATGCACTTTGAGAATGGCCTAAACAAGCCTATCTGAATATCATTTATACCTTTCCTTCCAAATTTTAACTCTGAGAGCATTAGATGTAAAATATTGTTTTTCTTTTCTCTGAACCTGCTAAATAATAATAATAATAATAATAATAATAATAATAATAATAATAATAATAATAATAATAATATAATAATAATAATAATAATAATAATAATAATAATAATAATAATAATAATAATAATAATAGGAGGAGATTGGCTTTATTCCCCACCCTTCATGGAGTCTCAGAGTGACTTACAAACTCCTTTCCCTTCCCCTCCCCACAACAGCCACCCTGTGAATTGGGGCTGAGAGAGCTCTTTCAAGAACTGCTCTTTCAAGAACACCTCTGACAGAACTATGGCTTGCCCAAGGTCATCCAGCAGCTGCAAGTGGAGGAGTGGGGAATCAGACTTGGTTCTCCTAGATTAGAGTCCGCACATTTAACCACTACACCAGACTGTTGATCTCTGCCAAGCCTGGGGCATTTTATCCAGGAAGCAAATTGCGATGAGAATATCAACACTGATGCAGAATGTGCTGTTAACTGCAGAATTTAGCTTTCTAAAGCTCAAAAGGGACAAAAAGGCTGAGTTGCCTGCACGGTGTGAACGTACAGAGGAAGTGTCCACACATTCACTCTCATTCTATGATCAGAAGTGTTTGGGAAGCAGCATTGTTGATTACAGCCACAAGAAGAAGCATGAGATAAAAGTCTACATGTCGCAGCCCAAGAAGCAGAAGAAAAGTTTCTGGTTTTTGGAGGAAGGGGAGGCCACTGACTTTGTTGCTTGTTTTGTTATCTTTATGTGGAAAATTCCTGAAAGGCTTCTGCACTTAGACTTGACTCCTTCTGTATTCTGAATGGGGCCTGAATAGAACTCTCTTGACTGACAAGACATTTCTGTGAGACCGAACATCACGCAACCTGGCAGAAACTTCCTAGCGACAGGCTCCTTTCTTTTCATGCTATATGTTTGAAAGGGCTGTGTTGCAATGCTGAAGAAGTTTGTCATTCACTCTGCGGGGGGGAAAAAGCCTTCTCAATTTTTTTATCTTTACGTTTGCCGGGATCTTCCAGTCTACCTGAAAAAGTAACCTCTGTGGTAGTTCTAAGGTTTGCTGCTGAGTGCAATACTGATTTTTTTTTTAATTGCTTTATTTAAGGACCGTCACTTTTACATCTCTTTATTTAAGATCCATCACCTAGTTTTCTCTACAAGGCCTGATTTAGACTTGGGCATCATTTGACCATAGACCATGTGGATATTTAGTTAGGGAAATCTTTGTTAACACAGCTGAGGTCATGGATCACTACTGGATTCTGAATTTCAGTCTTTGATTTTTATGAAATTAACTATTTCCCCACGGCCACCACCAATGCCACATTATGCAAACGAGATAAAAGCAGCAAAACGTTTTCTAAGATAGGGCTTATATCACAGTCAATGTGGTGTAGTGATTACTGTGTTGGGCAAGGACTAAGTAGTGCCACTTTCACTTCTCCAGTCACCATGAAATGCACTGGGTGGCCTGGGTATAGTCCAGTTCTTCCAGCCTGGCCTACCTTGCATGGTTGTTGTGAGGATAAAGGGAGAAGGGGGGAATCCTGTATGCTGCCCAGAGATCCTTGGAACTAGTAATTAATTTAAGTTGTTGTATTAGGTAGCCCTGACCTGGATGGTTAGTGTTGCCAACTCTAGGTTGAGAAATACCTGGAGATTTTAGGGGGTCCCCAGTGGGGTATAAAGCCATACAGCCTGCCAAAGTAGCCATTTTCTCTAGGGGAACTGATCTCTGTCACCTGGAGATCAGATCTAATTCCAGGAGATCTCCAGGACCCAAATGGAGGTTCTGGAAACCTTTTGGGTAGTCCATGCTAGTCCAGTCTCATCAGACCTCAGATGCTAATCAGGGGCGGCCCTGGTTAGTACCTGGATGGAAGACCACCAAGGAAGTCAAAGGCTGTCATGTAGAGGGAGGCAATGGCAAACCACCACTGTTCATTATTATTATTATTATTTTGCTTTGTAACCCCTATGGCTTTTCACCACCATTATGCAAAGAGTTAATCGCGTTAATGGAAGCCAAAGAGGGTTATATTACCTAGTGGTTGACGAACAAGCAACCTCCAAATAATGGTCAATTTGGAGACCATACTTACCTCCATTTGAAACACTGATGGATAAATTAGGTATTTTTCAAAACAGACAAATAGTCTAGATGTCGGTTCATTGTTGACTATAAAATCAAAAAATCATGCAATACATATTCTGGACATGAATCCCGAAGAAGAGTCCTGCACAACCCAAAAGACTTGCTTGTCATTTTGTGACATCTTAACTGGTGATATCTTAAAGTTATAATACAGCTTTTGGTTTTGGAATTATTCAAAATCAGGGAAATTATGCAAATATGGATGGTTAGCATAGTGTGTGCAGGTCCCAGACTTCAGCATGCATAGAATTTGGATTAACCCAACCAAGCTAACCCCTTAGACTCATTCATTTTTTATTCCAACACAAATGTGAGGTCTCGAACCAACCCTGATCAAATATTCTACCGCAGACTATATCCTAAGGCAGCAGTTGACAAAAGAGATTTTTTTAAAGAGATTTTCATTGTTACCGCTGCTGCACCAGATCTGCATCTTAATCCTGCAAAGATGTAAATTGCAGGCTGCTGTTAGCCCTTCTAGAGCATCCATGCTGAGAGGCCATAGCTGCACCAATTTCTCAACAGTGCAACCATCTAGCCATCTAGAATGACAGCTGACAATTGGGTAAGGACATCAGAGAATGACCTAGGTGCTGGAGCTTCCCAGAATATTTCAGCGAACGTGAGCGGCCCAATGAATACCTCACAAAATAGGAGTGCAGCTCTTGTTCTCTGAAGTCCCAAATGAATATCAAACTGTGGTGTTGAGGGTGATGTCTCTCTTCATTTCACATTCCTCTTCTTCTCAAGGTTTTTTTTTTTTTTTTTCCCTCCCCCCTGGACCATTTTCATCAGCAGCGTGTTTCTCCGTTTCCTCCATCGCTTGCACATGGCATGTTAGCCTAATGAAGCCAAGACTTCCTGCAGGGTGATGATTAATGATCCTGCCATGGCATTCTGCTTGGCCACCTTGTGACCTCTGCCACAGCCCGCCGTTATCATCAAGCAAAACAGAGGATTTCCATTTTCAAGGCTATGAAAACAAATGAGCTATTGGGGGAAAAGATCAGTTATGACAGCATAACTGATTCATTACTAGTCTGGGCAAATTCAGCAAAAAGATAGATAGATAGATAGATAGATAGATAGATAGATAGATAGATAGATAGATAGATAGATAGATAGATGATAGATAGATGATAGATAGATAGATGATAGATAGATAGATAGATAGATAGATAGATTAATAATGATGATGATGATGAGATTAGATTTATACCCCACCTTTCACTACACAAAGGAGTCTCAGAGTGGCTTACAATCCCTTTCCCTTCCCCACAACAGATACTCTGTGAGGTAGATGGGGCTTAGAGAGCTCTCTCCAGAACTGTCCTTGAGAGAACAGCACTGAAAGAATTTATGACTGACCCAAGGCCATACCAGCAGCTGCATGTGGAGAAGCAGGGAATCTATCATCTATCTGTCTGTCTGTCTGTCTGTCCCTTCTGTTGGTCTCTCTGACTTTCCTGTGACCAGAAGATCAACTCATGAGGACAGCAAATCCCTCAAGAATAAATGAGGTATTTGAATACTCTCAGTAAACCAGATCTAAATCCCAAATATAATTGCATTCAAACCCAACACTTTTTAAACACGTATGTCAAAACAGGATGGTTGATTTATTTTATTTTTTTGCTTGTAAATTCTAATGTTCATTGTTCTGTAGCTGAAATAAATGTAGGTAAGCCAAGACCAAAATGTTAATTTAAGATGATTCCAGGCATAATTGACTGCTATATTTTAGAATATCAAGGTCTTTTGTTAATTGAAATACATTTTAAAGAGAAGCTAAATCTTTTTTTTTTTTTTCTTTTCAAGTTACTTTATCGGTGACCCTTCCTGACAATAGTCAACCTTTAAGAAAAAAAAAAACAGATAATAAAATTCATAAAGCCAGATGTTTAATTAACAACAGTGCCTTTTAAACTGTTGCCAGAAAGCTTATAAAACTATCTGCAAACCCAAGGGTAACCAGTTCCAAAGAACTGTGGAAATTCTCAGGAAAGCTTTAGTGTGAGTCCTCACAAAACAGAGCCTCCTGAGCCTACTTGTTCACAAACCATCACAGAAGAGTTTGGGAAGCTCTATTTGTGCATCTCACCACCTCAATCACTCATCAGTTAAGAAGCTCACCGAAGCAGGGCTCCTGAATCCTTTAAGCCAGTTCTGTCTATAATTTCTTCATCGGTTTTACAGTCGCTTTAATTCCTGCAGAGTGTTATTGAGCAGGGGACCCAAGAAGACTTATGGGGGTGAGCTCATTTTTCTTTCCCTCACTATTTCTTCTTTTCTTTCCATGAAATCCCCACAGCATTTCAACTTTTCCTGCTTCTAGTCTACCATTATCTGATGCCAGCTTTCCCTCCTTCCTTCCCTCTGGCAGCCTCTGCTTGGGAAAACTGTTGTTACCATGCCCCACAAACATATGGACATGTGTTTAGACTGCAACGAGGAATTAGTTTTCAGTAGAAAAACAATGACAGAGACCTGGTTTAAAGCTTTGGTACAGGAGTGTGTGTGTATGTGGGGAGGGGACTTTTCCTGAGCAAAATATGCCAAGGATGTTCCGAGAGTTAGTAATGGGGGGGATTGCTCTGTCTCACCAACAGATGGGGATGTTCCGTCAGCTGGCCCCAGAAGCCAACTTGCAGCCAGCTCGGATGCCCCCAGAACTGTGGCAACCAGTGCTCCCTCTAAGCTGCGAAGTCTTGTGAGCAAAAATTCTACTTTGTGAACTACTGGCATTAAAGTTGTGAGTGAGTGATTTGGCTACTGCATAAAGTAGTTCGCTCTGAAGCCATCCTTCCTGAGCTAAGAAAAAAAAAAAATGTCTGAGTCAGAGGCTAAAAAACTGTGAGCTAGCTCGCACTAACTCAGCTTAGAAAGAACTTTGGTGGCAACTTGGAGGGCAGAGGCGCGCAGGGCGATTCAATTAGTTATAGCCCCCTAGTACCTGGAGAGCCTTGTGGTCCACCAGTTTGGCATGTTTAGGTATAAAGTAGGGCCACATGACACTTGGCCAATACCAGTGGAACACCTGTTGCATTTTTGTGTCCAGCAAAAAGTTAAGGGTCTGACTGTAAAGCCTAACAGCAAGGCCTGGGGTTTTAGCAAGACCATGGGGAATTTCCAGATCAGGAAGATGCTGGTGAGCTGGTCATGAGTGGCTGGGGTCCAGGTGGATGACAGCCCATCTCCCCTGCTGTCTTGAGGGGTTGCAGGCAGCCTGGTCAGGTGTCTACCACTCTAATTTTGAGGTGGTGCTTTCCATGTGGCCACTTTGACAGCCATTTGGGGGGCACTTAAGATTAGCAAGCTGGTTGTCCAGCTGGTTGTGATGTATAGTCATTAAAAAAAAATGTGATATCATAAATACCATGAAAATTAAAATGTGCAAACAACCATATAATTACAGTATAATTATTAAATTGGTGTCAATGGATAAACAAGAGAAAAAAGATACTGGCATTTATAAACAAAATTAGGGCCAACAAAAATGGTTGAAAGGTTACCTTTAACTAGTATTTAATAAACAGTCCAAATTAAGACCAAATCAAACTTTGAGCCACTGAAGGACTTTCTGGACACCCACCTGCTTCTTTCAGTGGGAACATTTAAAGCAAACATTGGAAGTCTGTGAGTCTGCCTAGGCATCTCCTGAAAGAGCAGCGAAAACAAATTGCACAGACTTTAAAATTCAAATTAAAACCACATAAAATTCATAAGACTGACTCCCCAGATGTTCTTATTCAACTTATTATTCTTGGTCTTAAGGGAAGACTTAATAATCTGCTAATTGAATAAGGAGCCAGATCATTTGCTTTGCATAACAGCACACATACACAGTAGGACTATAATTACAAAGTTAGCAAAACCTGCTGCTATATAGGTTTTCTTTGGGAAAAACAACCCAACAACACTGAAATATCATATAATGGCTAGGCAATCCTCCCATATTAAAACCTATATAATATGATGAGCTTATTGATAACATTACTTATCTTAGCATAGACACCTTCTAATTTTGCTCTATATGTGTGTGGAAGAAAATGAGCCTTAGATGGCCTCAAAACACTCAGAAAAACAACAACACCACATGTAGGAAGGTAGAACTTCACCACAAGTTAGCTATGGGAAGGCATTCCAGGAAAGAGTGGTTGGAACAACCATGTAGCAGTTTCTTTCAGTAGACTCTAGAGTAAGACTCCATGTCATTTATGAACATCTGGGCCTATTAAAGTTGTTCATTGTAGTTGTACACTGTGAATGGCAGTACACAGTCTCCAACTGTCCTTGTTCACCACAGACATTTTTCTGGCATCTGTCCCCAAGAAAGAATATCTTCTTCATATTTTATATTTTGAACACATTTTGGACTTTCCCCCCTATTTTTTTGTTTGTTTGTACACACGCACACTAAAAGAGGTTCTCTTCCATCCCACAAATACACACTACAAGAGGAAACTTCCACAGTACACGGCAGATATATCTGCTCATCTAGTTTATTTATATTTATTTATTATTCGACTTTCTATCCCGCTCACCTCCCTAAGGGCTCTGAGTGGCTTACATATATATATAAGGTCCAACATTCCTAGCCTAGGGCCACATATGTGCAGGGGGAGGTGGATATCCTACCAGGCACCCCTATTCTGTAGCAGATCTTCTGTTGCGAAGGGGACAGTCTGGCGGTGACCTCTCTCTCCGGCACTGGTCTTTGTTATGAAGTTCCACCTTCCTGGCCCTTGTGAATCCACCTCCAGGCCGGATCCACTCCGCACTTTCGCACCTGCTTCGCAGCGGCCTCTGTCCACATCAGGCTCCGGCCTGCTGCGTTGCTCTGCCTCCACGCCTCGTTGGTCCGGCCTCCTTCCCACGCCTCCTCGCCTCGCCTCGCCAGCCGCCATGTCTCCTCCACTGTCCATCGCCTCCGCCGTCCGTCGCTCTCCACCGTCACTGCTACAGGGGCGGGTGCCCCCCTGCTCTAATAGCAGGTACCCCTTTTATCTAATCGCCCTTTAATGGGTTTTTGAACCACTGGGTGGGCGGGAGCTGGGACAAGGGCCAGGAGCTCACCCTGACCGCGGCGGGATTCGAACAGCCGAAGCTGTTCGAACAGATGTTAAGGCAGGCATTCCTTTACTGCCTGTGCCACCACTCCCTAGTTGAGAATGTTATGGAATATATTTGTGTTCCGGTTATTTTATCAACAGAAGTGGATCAATTCAGAATGCATACCTATGTGGTGTCAAGTCACAACCAACTTATGACAAACCTCAGCAAGGGGGTTTCATGACAAGTAAGAAGCAAAGGTCATTTGCAATGGCCTTTCTCTGCATGGCCTTTCTCGGTGGTCTCCCATCAATGTACCAACCCTGCTTAGCTTCCAAGATTTGACAAGATCAGGGAAGCCCGAGTTATCCAGGTCAAGGCTCATTCACAATATACCTTAGAAAACATTTACTCTCATAATTTTCTAATGGCTGTTATTTTTGTTAAAGGAAGTTGTTTGGGCCAGTTGAATAAAACTCATTTTTGTGAATCCAGTGTTGGACAGGATAACATAATCGACACATACTACAGAATACGGCAGGTAGAGAAGAGCCTTTGAGAATGTGTATTAGTGGAAAGGGGGCAGTGTGAATAAGGCTGAACAGGAGAATGCATCCATTTTAAACTCTGAAGTGTTGGAAAATATGGTTCAAGCCCTATCATTAGATGTGACCAATCACGGGTTGAAGATTTTGAAGTTACCATAAAAGGCAGCAAATTTCAAATCCTTTGTTTTAATGTTAGATTTTAACCACCAAAAGTCCATGTAGTTTTTCAGACACCAAAGTATGTTTAGTATTCTTTGTGTTGTTGCTAAGAATACTTCCAGCCTGAAATTCAAAGGAAGGTCTTACTGTCACCACCGGAGCCAATCTTTGTAACCTAACTAGGTGTTATAGAAATTGGATTTTATGTAGCCAAGTGTGTGCAAATTTCACATAATTACTACCAAAATTCTACCTAAAGGAAAACTTGAAGAAAATTCAGGAAGGTGGGGTTTACTAAGAAAAGAAAGCATAAATTGGAAACATTAACAAGAAAGAATGAAGAAACCTTCCAATCTAATGCCAGTCATCTCTGCTTTTGATAGATGCAACAGGTAATCCAGTGGACAATAATTATCTTTCTGTTCCTGATAGACAGCCACTAGGTTCGCTAGATAAATTGGTCATTCAGGAACCAATTAAATTTTAATAGACCCTTCATTAATCACTAATATAGAGGTGCCAAACATTACTGATAGAATCTAAAAAAGACCAGGTGTGCCATTTTGGAATTGGCTGGATTGGATCCAACCTTTTTTTTGTTCACATAATTTCCCTACTTCCTATAGCCCTTGTCCCACATGGTTTTTATTCATGAGTACCCCACATAGTCTTTTTGTTGATCCCTTCCCATTTTCAACAGAGGAAAATCTGATTGTATCCCAAATTTACATACAAACCAATTCGGTAACTGGCTGACTGTGGGATACCTCATCTCTTTCCTCTAGTAGCCAACCCCGTCCCGATTTTCTTTCCAAGCTTCCTGAAACAGCTTGGAAGGAGTAGACTCACACAAGTAAGGAGAGATCCTTCTTTTTCTTCTGGATTTTGGGGTGTTTCATAAAGGAAAGCTAAGTCAGAAAGGAACTAAAATTGTTGTTTCCCCAAGAAGAAGAATGTGCTGTCAAGTTGCAGCCGACTCATGGCATCCCCATCCATGAGAAGTTCCAGGCAAGAGAGGAACAGAGGTGGTTTGCAAGCAACCCCAGTCTTCCTTGGCCATCCTCATCCAAGCACTGACCATGACCAACCCTGTTTAGCTCCCAAGCCCGAAGAAGAAGAGTTGTTTTTATACCATGATTTTCTCTACCTTAAGGAGTCTCAAAGTGGCTTACAATTGCCTTCCCTTCCTCTCCCATGCAACGGGCACCTTGTGAAGTAGGTGGGGCTGAGAGAGTTCTGAGAGAGCTGACCAGCAGGCTTCATGTGGAGGAGCGGGGAATCAAACCCGGTTCTCCAGATTAGAATCCACTTCTCGTAACCACAACACCACACTGGGCTGTTCAGGTTGCTTCCCTCCTAAAATTTCCCTGTTCACAGTCATCACACCAATTTGTTGAGTAGCTTTTTAAAAATCAGAGGGAGATCTGAGGGGCTGGGGAGGTGTTGGAGAAGATACTTTTGAAAAGGTGAGAAAAATTCAACTGACCACATGGATGAAGAGTGCTTGTTGTATCCTTTGATTAAATTACCATCTGTTTTTCTCTGTTAAAGATATACCAGATGTAAACGTATTCAGCACCTAGCTTCTATGCACCCTGACATTCATTGTATCAAATAATATAATTGTTCTGGACTATCTCCAAATGTGAACAGTAAAACTAAACTTAGATATTTTTTGGGGGGGATAATGATCCTACAATAAAGTTTCCTCATTATGTCATAAAAGAGATACTACATAGTTAACTTTTTATTACCTCATTAAAGAGACTATCTTTCTTGAGAACATATAAATATATAGCACAAAATTTAAGCTATTTGATATTGGCTATATCTTCATAATGGTATCTTGAAGACACTAATGCGGGGATAACTTATGCGCTGGATGAAAACACCAATGGTGACATTCTGTTGAAGAGGGATGCAGCATCAAGAGTTTTTGTATGTATCCCAGTCCATGATGGTGGCAAACTTGGGTACACCACCTGCGATGTTACAGATTCACATTAATGATGCCTTCTCAGAGTAGTAGCCAAGCCACAAGCTTGATGACCCTCCTAGAGGTGATAGGAAGGGTGCCAAACCATTTCTGAAGTGACCTCTGTCTCTGACACATCTAACATGGTATGTGTGGTATTTTCCTTTTACAAACATAGTGACGGCTTCCTTGCTTTGTGCTTCTAACTCAAACATGAAAGGACTGCTCAGGATCAGTCATGGGCCGAGGACAGACTGGCAATTTGCAGCGGGATGGGACCTGGGCTGACAACGACTCAATATCGGATTAAATGGAATGTTCACACAGGCACATCTGCCTGGCGTCCCCCACCCGTAGCCTACCGGTGCTCTCGCGCTTCACTGCCAGATTAAAAAAACACCTGATAAAAGTCGACGCAAATCTTGAAAGCCTGCGTCTGTCGCGCGTTTCTCTGCTTCCGGGGAGTCTGAACGCGCAGCCGAAAAGCCGGGAGCAACCCACGTTGGGCATGAGGCAGCAGTGGTGTGATTGGCTGCGCTCCGCTCCACTGCCCAATGCGGTGCCGGCGTTGCAGGGCAAAAAAAAAAAATCGCCAAAATGCGCTTATGCGCATGAGCACATGAGCGCTCAAGCGCTCATGCGCACATACGCCCACAGCCGAAATAATGGGGAAACAGCAAATATAGCGCGCCTCCGGCGCGGCAGTCTGAACGCTCCCGCGCGCCTCCGTCCAGTATCTTCCGGCAGAGGCCCCCGCTGTGTGGACGGGAAAACCCGGTATCGTTTACTCCAAGGGTTTTTTTTGCTGCGACTCGATACCGGGGCAAATTGCCAGTCTGTCCTGGGCCATGATGTATGAAGTCCAAGGTCAGCAAGCTGTTCATCTACACCTCAACAGCTGGGTATGGGCTGCGGCTTAGAGGTAGAGCATCTGCTTGGCATCCCAGGTGCAGTCCCTGACATTTCTGGTTAAAAGGATGAAGTAGCAGGTGATGAGAAAGGCCTCTCCTTGAGATCCCAGAGAGCTCCTGCCTGCCCGAGCAGGCAGAACTGACCTTGATAAAGGTATGGTCTGGCTGTATCAGGCAGCTTCATATGTTCAGCATGTTACATTAGCTTCATACAGCTGGCCCACAACCATTACTGCATCTGATAGCGCCACTGTGACTTCCCAGACTCATTGTGTAAAGGGAGAAAAAAATAACTTTTTATGTCGCCATTGTGTGCTTTATTATGACAGTGTAACTCAATGGCTGTCAATAGCTCTTACTATTCCACACACCCTTGAAAGAAATGACAGCTGACAGGAATGGGATTTGTATTAGAATTTACCTTCTGACTCAGTGTGTGAGACAAAACGATCTTCAAATCACATGTGCCCTAGCCAGAAATGAAACTCCTGAGCACGCCCAAAAGCCATTGTGGTCAGCAGGAAAGGTTGGATGCAGTTTAAGAAGAGGAAGAAGAGATTGGATTTATACCCCACCCTTCACTCAGAGTCTCAGAGCAGCTTACATATTCCTTTCCCTTCCCCTCCCCACAACAGACACCCTGTGAGGTAGATGGGGCTGACCCGGCTGAGGGAGCTCTCTCGAGAACTGCCCTTGAGAGAACAGCTCTTTCAGAACTATGGCTTGCCCAAGGTCACCCAGCAGCTGCAAGTGGCAGAGTGGGGAATCAAACCTGGTTCTCCCAGATTAGAATCCGCGCAGTTAACCACTACATCAAACTGGCTCTTAGTGATGAGGAAGTCAGGCAAAGGATCCTCAGATAGCTCCCCCTACTGATTACACTCCTCCTCCTCTCAAAGTTGAGCTTTTTATGCTTTAGGGGAAGGGGCAGTGTCAGGTTCAAAAGCAAGTAGATCCAAGCATACTTAGGAGTAAGAAGGGCTTTATTGGAATACAGTGCAAAAACCCACAGTGTAGAGGTTATTCTCAGGAATGGCGATGCAAGCGGCACAAGCATGTTTATAGTGTGATGCAAAATTGCGACTAGCAAATGACCTGTAAGCGCGCGCGTGGGAAACTCCCGGCAGGAGAATTACTTAATGGGCGGGAGACGACTCCCTCCTCCCCTCGTCTTCTCAGGACTGGAAAATTCTCATACAAAGAAGAATAGCCCAAAGCCTGCACTCAAGGCCACCGTGATAAGACCGAGCAGCAGGGAAGAAGCTCCCACGTTACTGTTAGCATACCTATGCAGGCGCAAAAGCAGGGACGAGATAGAGAACACAGCACAATGGACACAGTGTGGAACAATACAGAATCATTACTGACAGGCAGGCCTAAAACATTTTTTGGGGGTGGTTGTTTTGTCCCCCAAGGTCATCTCACAGCACATAAAGACTTGAGGGTTTTTTGCGGGAGGGGGTTGAGTACTCAGAAGGAAAACTCAAAAGTGTGGAAAGCAATTTGAGCCAAGAGGAATTTGCCCATCACCAATATAGGCTCCATGCCCAAGGGTCTCTCCTTTCCATGGTTGCCATGTTCCCTCTTTGCTCTTGTAGGAGCAATAATGGGGAAGTGGGGTGGTGTTGCAACATCACATCTGGTTATACCTGGAAATGACATCATAATGCACCAGTAATTCCCCAGTCTCTATGATAAAAGACCATAGCAACTGGGGAGTTCCTATAGCATTGCAATGCCACTTCTGTGTACAAATGGAAGTGACATGGCAACATCTCTTCCCACCTCCCCACTCTTCCCACCTCCCCACTGGAGCAAAGACCCTTGACAGGGCTTGGAGCCTTGGAGCTTGCCCACCGCCCCTAGGCACATGGCTTCCCCTACTCCCTCCCTGCCCCCCATAATGACAAACATTTGGCAAGCTTAGCTTATAAATACTTGTTTCTACATACTTCCTAGTACAGCAGAAATTAGGACAAATTGTATGATGGGACACAAAAACAATGTACTGCGGAGAGTTATTTATAATCTCTCCCCCAGTAAAACAAAGACTAGAGCATGAGTTTGGCTCCTTTTGACTCAAAAATAACCTTATAAAGCACAACACAGCTATCTGGTGAAGCATGAAGAACTTGAAGCATCCATTCATTGTTCCATTTAGTCATTTAACTCAAAGATTACTAAAAATGACCTTTTGCCTTCATTAAAAATGGCCTCCTTAAATAAGCATTAGTTCAAAATTCTACCCATTGAATGCCAATTATGGCTAGATTAGAAATGAATTTATTTAGACCACTAGGGAAATTGATCCTCTCCATCTGATTCTGCTTGGTAGAATTCCAGTATTTGTCTTATTTAAAGTAGATGAAGAGTTTGTGAACCACGGTCATTTTATTACCATCCCCCAAGAGTTGCTAATTTAACTGCATATATTGGTGTGTGTGGGGGGGGTTAATATGTTTGTATAAAAACTGAGACAAATGTTCTCCAGTGAACACTTGCAAAATGCAAGTGGATTTTCAAGAGGGAGAGTTTCCTGAATGGCCTATCAAAACTTATCCCTTTCACACCCACAGCCCTGCAGAAATGCTAATTCTTTCAATAAACAAACAATTTGGCTGAGTTCAGACTGGCAGTTTGAAGAGTGAGGGAGTCATGGCAAAAAAGACCCGGAGCAACGTGTTCCAGTTTTTCCTGGTCACACTGTGCAGATTGATGTGGGAGCATACTGGGGAGGATGCGCAAGGGAGCGTTCACACTGTTGGCCTGCCCCTGGTGGAGGCATGGCTGTAAGCGGCTTTTTGTAATGGAATCTGATGATATGCGCTTATGCGCTCATGTGCATAAAAGCATCCCTACCAGATCAGCATTTTCACATTCACACGTCCCTGAAATGGGATATATGTGGGATAGACACACTTTCCAGAGTTTGCTACCACTTTCACCAGGTATCTTTTAAACTCGGGAGGGAAGCATTACAAGACGGGTTGAGTACGACTGGGGAACGCTGGACAGATGTCCTTGTGTGAACGGCCCCTTTAATCCATTTGTGAAACATTGCTGAAATGTGCCTATCTTGGGGCAAACTGCCCATCTGAACTCAGCCTTTGATAAGCCAATGAAGCTAATTCAGAGTGATGGCAATGCCCGTTCAGGAAGCAACAGCCCAACTCTGAATAAGCTTTGCTTGCCCACAGTGACATAGCCAAATGTGATGGGCTACATGAGGATTTCACAGGTGCCAGAAAGCTTTAAAGGGGAAAAAATGGTACTCAGTCTTCAGCCAGTTAGCTTTCAATAAGGCTCATGATAGAGCTGCTATTTGAATGGATGGGCTGCATGACTGTAACACATGTCACCTGAACATGTGCTAAGGTCTTGCTGCAGTGCTCACATGGGGGGGAGAGGTCAAAAGAAACCCCATCTAAAATTATAAGAAATCTGGACACTTTACATGGGAGGGGGCTTTATCTTTTCTCTACCAGTTTCCAGCCTGGGTCCACATAGTCCTGCTAGAAAACTGAGTCCTCCATTGATCAGTTGTTTGTGAGGTGGATTGGGGAGACACTAGATTACAGCTCAATCCTAACAGGACTTTCCTGGGAGTAAGTCCCATTGAGTAGATCTCAGTAGCATTCTGAGTAAACCTGTTTTGTATTACACTGTTGTCTACCAAGGTCCCACCAACACTGTTGTGCCACTTTTTTGTGTGTGTGTGTGTGCTGCTAGGATTAAGACCAGCAGATAGATAAGGCAGAGGTTGATGGATTTCCCAAAATCATGTTGGAGGCCAATGAGTATACATTACACCCATTTTTTTTGTCTTTATGCACATTGTTTACCTCCAGACTCTACCCTGAACCTCAAAGCTATCTCTCACTGGTGGTAGCTGCCAATAGGTACTATCACCAGCACCCCCTTCCAAGGAATTGCCCATCCCAAGCTTTTCTCTTGTTTTGTCTTTGAACCACAATACAGAGCAATGTTTCTTGACACTCTCCTGACATATCTAACACACATTGATATCAATAAATATAGGAAAGCCTTCACACTAGCTAGATGTGAGGCTCTCCACCTGGCAGTGCTCAAGGGAAGATATAGAGGAGTTCTCCTTGTACGGAGGCTGTAAATGTGAGCCTGGGGAGACAGAAACCATTGAACATATGATGTTCAGATGTAAGTGGTACAATGTGGTTCGAGATACATTAATTCAACAACGTCTTATTAAAGAGACGCCTGGGCAGACAGACTCAGATTGTTGTAATAAACTATCTGATGAAAATCGCTTTATTACTAAGATTGTGGCTAAATTTTGGGTGGCATGCTGCTGCTTTTGAAAAGTATAGCTTAACTTGTAAAACTGTATAGCTCTCCTTTTTTGTGGGTATTTTTTAGTGAATTTGTTATATATGTTTTATATTCTTATATTTCATATTTTGTAATATTTTATTTTGGAGCTCCTTGCTGAAATGTTTGGATTGCTCTGGCTGAATGTCGTAATCAAATTTCATTCATTCACCGGCACCCCTTCCCAATGAATTGCCCATCCCAAGCTTTTCTCTTGTTTCGTTTTTGAACCACAATACAGAGTGATATTTCTTGACACTCTCCCAACATGAACAATCTCTCTACATTCCAGATTACTTGAAGCTCCTCTCACTTCAACCGATTCCCCACAAGAAGTTGTGCTGCCCTCGCTCTTCTTTTCCCCCCACTCACATTGGTCAATTTCACACCTGCAGCTCCCCCCCCAATTTCCCCTGTGTCTTCTCAATCTCAAAAAACAAGGATCAAGAAGATGTGTGGGAAATTGGGAGGAGCTGTGGGTCAAAATGTGGCCATGCAGTGGATAGTGTGAAATTGACCAATGCAAGTGGGGAAACAGAAGATCGAGGGTGGCACAGCTGCTTGTGGGGGATCGGTCTCTCTCCCAAATAGATGATTCCTATGATGGCCAGCTATAACATTACCACGTATTAGCTGCTAGCTCATCCACATTTGGCTTGAGGCTATCACATATTTCTACACATTTGGTTTTCTGAACAAAACCCAAACAGCTGTGAATCTCTATGTTAGATTTGCAGTGTAGTTCATATATGCCTGGGCCATTCTTCCTCTTCTGATCTGACAGGTAAATTATATATTTCATGTATAATCTTCTTAAGAGCTTAACGGTCTTCAGCAAAATCTTTTCCTGTAGGTCTTTAAGGGAGATATTTATTTTAAAATTGTCCAGGAAATGCCATAGTATTAAATTTCCCCCCAATAAATGAATGTTCATTTACTCACACACAATAAGCTCTACCCGATCCAATGAACCTTTTCTGTTGTTTATCATAAGTGCTACTTTAGGTATGTCCCTAATAATGCCCAGAAGCTGTGGCTCAGATTAAAAGAAATGAGTCAAACCTCAATTACATTACATAAGAGAATGCAAAAGGTCAAAGATGGATTCTCATTTGATCATGAGGAAGTAGAGCTGAAATAAGTTTGGGAAAGGAAGAGTCACGAAAGTTCCCCTTGATGGCATTTGCTTGCCAGAATTCAAGTTTATATTTTTTTATAAGTGGGAATTTAACATATATGGTGTGATGGGGAAAAAAAAAATCACAATGAAGCAAGGGTGGACTGAGCATATAACTTACATGGACATTTCCTGGTTGACCTGTGCTATAGAGGGCCATTGGCGGCCAGCAGCAAGTATAACCAAGGCCCGTCTAGCAATTCTGCCTGAGCCCCAAGGGTCACTTGAGTGAGACTCTTCATTGGCAACAATAATTGGTGTCAGTTCACTAGTTTTCTTATTCTGCTGCCAGTTTTGAGGAGGGAGTAATGGGTGACCAAGCACCCACTGTTTGCTCCACTGAGATGAGTGACCACTTGGTGACACTACAGGGGCTGCTCAGTTGGTCTTGGTGACACCACGGGGGCCACTCAGCTTGGCTTGCTACAAAGCTACTTTCACTTCCCAATCCACTCCTGCAGTGAAGGGAGAAGGAGCCTTGGAACCATATCATCCAATCTTCCACTCCCTCCTCTAAGATCCTCCATCACAATGTAAAGGATGGCAGGGAACCAGGGCTGTAGAGTGACCCCGGACAAAGATGTATTGGGGTTCCACTCCTCATGGGACCTGGATACAATCCAACCACCATATAAAAACAAATCCTATGACTTGCTCATCTCTTCTGGCCAGTAGAATGACCAAGGTCCTTAGACTTTGTCCCACCCCACCCCAGCTGCTCCTCTTGGTGGCCCTTCAAGGGGGCACTTCAAGTGAGCCTGTGTTTCTCGACCCCTTCTCAGAGCCACACATCTTTTTTCACTACTCACCACATAGCCATACTGAAGAAAGCAGAACTTTTCTGCATAATATTCATTATTCGCTCAGGGAAACAATGGCATCTATAACCACAGCCAGTCTGCTCCCTTTCCTAACATCGAAACTGGCTTTCTGATAGTAGCCTTTTTGAGCACATGAATGGAAAGGTGGGGTATCAATTTAGTAATTAAGTAAATGAGTGCAGAAGAAACATGGCACAGGTGTGTGAACAACCATCCTTGAAAATGGAGTGCTTCACAGTTTGCTCCTACCACAGTTGGGCGTGGGGGGGGACATACACAGCAAAACAACAACAACTGCAGAGTGCTTCAGGATAACCCTTCAGTGAACCAAACCTGCCGAGTTCAGAAGGAAAGTGCTTATGATATAGAACAAACATGCTGATGGCACTGGAGTTAAATCATTGAGGCTAGAGAGTGCTCTCTCCTCCTGAGGCAACAAACTGTTTTGTGCCTGCTCTTGTCAGAAAGCAGGATCCATTTGTACATTCTTGATTAGTGACACATATTAAGGTCCCATTTATTCTTTGTACTTAAATTGCCTTTTTTGCTGAAGGCAATCATTAAAGCGAGTGTTCATTAAAGTATGCTATTTTGTTGCACTTTCATTTTTTTTTTTATGGTGCTCGACAGAAATCCTACTTTGTTGAAAATGGAAGGACTTTGTGATGTTGTTTTGTTTAACAATGACACTGTTAGGGCATCATGGGAGAAGGAAGGAAGGAAGGTAGGAAGGAAGGAAGGAAGGAAGGAAGGAAGGAAGGAAGGAAGGAAGGAAGGAAGGAAGGAAGGAAGGAAGGAAGGAAGGAAGGAAGGAAAGAAGGAAGGAAGGAAGGAGATGAGTCAGGCCCACAGCCAGGATTTTTTAAGTCAGGGGGCATTTAAATTTCTTAGGGGGCACTGGCTAATCAAATTAATCCAGGGGAGAAGGCCATGATGCCCTGGGCTGGATGGGAAGTCAGGGGGCCTCGCCAGCAAGTAGGGGGGCCTAGCCCCAAGATGCCCCACTGTAGCTACAGGCCTGAGATGAGTGTATTTATCTCTAACAACTGCAAGAAATCAAAGTATGGCTGAACCTGCAAATGTGTGTTCGTGTGTGCCTGTGTTTTTAGTCGGTTCAAAAGTTAGGGCAATCCCTCTTCTGATGAGGATGTTTTTAAAAAAACTTTTGAAGTGTTTATTAAGATCAAGTATAACATATCAAAACATACAATAACTTCAAAATATTATGTAGAGGTCTTGAGAATCCAAAATTACAATCCCATCAATCAGTCACCAACAAAACATTAACATATATCTACAAATGAACATAATAAAATGATATCAATTCCGTTCACCTATACCAAAGTGCTGTTTAAACCATGCACTCCAATGAATTGAGTCAAGTTTATTGCTCTGATATACAAGAGGAGTCTCAGCAGTAAGATGAAGGTCAAGGTGAAATCAGAAGTGGAGCCATGTGTGATAGCTCGTCCTAGATGGAAGCACATTATGCTCTGCCATGAAGTCAGGTACTGAATACCAGGTAAGTACAAATTTATCATAAGTTCTTCTGGAACTGTTTTGTAATCGATCCACAATGTTAGAGATTTTATTCATCACAAACTGATCCCAAATCTTGTTGTATCAGGATTTAAAAAATCAGGTCTTCAATGTTTGCCTGGACTCCCTAATGTTTTCTGGACACCATTCAAGGTGCTGATACTGATGTTGCTCTAGAAAGCCCTGGAGGAACACAGCCTAGCTCAAATAGAGAGAAGTGTTGCACGAATGTGTTGTGTATGTAAGAACATAACAGAAGCCAGTGTTTGATCAGGCCAATGGCCCATCCAGTCCAACACTCTGTCACACAGTGGCCAAAAATACCAGGTGCCATCAGGAGATCCACCACTAGAAGCCCTCCCACTGTTGCCCCCCCACCCCAGCACCAAGAATACAGTGCATCACTTGCCCCAGACTGAGAGTGTCTCTTTTAATTTTCATGTTGTTTCTTTTTTTTCCTATGGCATTATTACCCCTTTATACAGAAGTGACTTGAAAACAAGCCTCAGTTTTAGACTTTTATTGATTTTTGTTAATATGGTTGGGGACAAGGATACAGCTTTGTCCTGAGTATGGAAAAAAAAAATACTTGAACTTGATCCAGGGCAAACCAAAGTAGCCACCAAATTCAGACACAGCACATCCTTTCTTGTTCTGGACTTCTGTTCTTCACTGCACTTCGGTTCTCTTTCATTCCCCTGTAAGTAGGAGAATTCCTAAACTGAAGAATGTGTAGTTTGTTGCAACTTTCAGCAGTTTTCTTCTCCGTATTACTGGCAGTCATCATGTGTACTGGGATAAAACAAATGCAAAAAGAGCAATCATACATTCAATCACAGGTTACATCCACTGGGATATGTTTCAGGGGGACAGTGAGGATCAAGACCCCACCGAGGTTTTCAGGGGGCAGCAACTCCAAACTGCCAGATGGCTTCAGTAGGCTCACTGGGTGATGCTCAGTACTTTATACTGCACTCCTAAGCAGAAGTATGCTCTTCTAAACTCCTTGCCTTTGATGGACTTAGAAGGGTATAATCCTGCTTAGAATCGCACTGTCGATCTGCCTCAGCTTCCTCTTGGCTTGGGCTATTGATGAGACCTAAAAGAGGGTTGGGTCCAGCCAGCTTTTCCATTCCAAGTCCACTCCTTACTATAATGCCTGCTTCACATGGCTTTTGTCAGTGAAGTTCCCATGATGCCCAGCATAGCTTTTTGTGGGTTAAATCAGTTGATAAGTTAGTTGGATCCAACCCAGGGTCACTTGTGTGTGTGTGTGTGTGTGTGAGTGAGTGAACCTACACTTTGCAGGCAAAACAGAATCAGCCAAAGTTACTCAAAATGCTTGCTCTATGACATAGCAACATCCATCCCAAGGAGTTTACTGAGGAACCTATATATCTAACAGCCATCTGTAGGCCAATTTATGAATATCAAACTCCACATGGAACAGTAAAGAGGCGTTTCTGCAAACTTTACCCCTCTCGGTTTTGCACAAAATCTGGAACTTAAAAAATGGCCACTTTAACTGCCCCCTCCAAAAAACAATACTGCTATTGGCAATGCTCCCTCTAAGCTGCTTAGTCTCGTGAGTAAAAAAAAATCTGTTTTGTGAGCTACTGGCATTAAGTTGTGAGTGAGCAGTTTGGCTACTGCATAAATTAGTCAGCTCTAGAGCCATCCTTCCTCAGCTAAGACAAAAATGTGTGAGCTGGAGGCTAAAAAACTGTGAGCTAACTCAGCTTAGAGGGAACACTTGCTATTGGTGCACACATAGACCACACACATACCTCTTCCAGGAGTCAGCAACAGTGGCAACAATGGTGGAGGTCTGTACAGGAGCTATGGCAGGCCTAGTAACAGCTATGGCAATGGGGGGAAACGGCAGTGGACCTGGCAGTGGAAACTGGGAGATGCACTGGGCTTATTGAGGTTTCTGATGATGGTGGGGGGTGGGCAGGAGCTGTGGTGGCCCTGGCACTGGCACTAGGGGTGAGAAGCTGCAGCAGGGGCAGTAGTAATGCAGGGAGCCATGTCAGGACCACCTGCACTGTTTGGAATGGTGGGGGACACAGGAGTTGTGGCACCCCTTGGGACAGCAGCAGCAATGGGGTGAGAAAAAGAGCTGAAGCAAGCCCACTGGTGAGACTGGGAGGTGCTCCAGCCCCACAGCCAGTGTCAGTGATGGTATGGAGGGTTGTCAGGAGCTGTGTTGTTCCCAGGGATGGCAGTGGCAATGTAGGGAAGACAAAGTTGTGGTGGCCCCGATGGCAGAGGCTGGAAGCCATGTCAAGCCAAGTGAGAGTGACAATAAGCCATGTCAGCCCTGGCAGTGATGAGGGTGGTAAATTAAGAAGGGGAAGAAGGATCATCCCTGCAAGTATCATGGGTGACCACTTGTACATCATGATTTCTAAATGGGGTTTTAAAATAAAACAAACAGACAAACAATGATTTCTAAATGGGTTCTGGGCTATCACTTGGGTAACAGAACCTTTCTCAATCCCACCTGTTGTAGGCCTTGGGGAATTATGTGCTCGGGAAAAGAGCACTTTCTTGGAGGAAGAGATAAGTGGTTGGAGCCTGTGCATCCATTCTGCTAGCAGAAGTGCTGTCGTCCACCAGAATGAGCTTTCTCCCTTTGACACATAAGGCTCTTGCATCCTGCTATCAAAGGAAAGTGTCTCCACTAGCAAAATGGATCCATAGGATCCTATGGAGATCTCTTTCTTCCATTAAAAGTCTGAGGGGGCATCTAGGAGAAACTGTTCACAGCAACATGCCAGATAAGTAGAAGGAACAGGCACCAGGAGTTTTTTAGGGAATGCAGAATTGGGTCTTGACCTTTCCTCATTCAGAATCATCATTCAAAAGACTCCATTCCAGGCATGCATTTTTTCTGTATCCATAAGATGATTTGACTGACAGGACCTCACAATCCTCATATCAAAGCAACTGTGACACATCCATTGGCTGCTCAGCTCACAGTGCTTCAGAGCACTCACAAGAGGGAGAAACCCTTTTTGGTGGAAGCTGGAGGTGGATTCAGGTCTGGCAGTAAAGCTGAAATATCTATGTACCCATTGAATGCTGTCTCTCAGGTAACACAGCTGGGTGTGGGGGGGAGATAAAGACACTCCGGAGCCTCACATGTGAGAGGCCTGAACATTTTGAAAGAAAAAGACATAGACTTGACTAGGGTTGTCAAATTCAGGCTGTAAAATTCCTGGAAATTTGGTAGTGGAGCTGGAGAGGATGAGGTTTGGGGAGAAACCTCAGCATGGTAAAAAGCTGTAGAGTTCTCCCTTCAAAGGAGCCATTTTCTCAGAGGACACTGATATCTGTCATCTGGAGATCAGTTGTAATTAGGGTTGCTATCTCCGGTTTGAGAAATACCTGGAGATTTGGGGGGTGGAGCCTCAGGAGGGCGGGGTTTGGGACAAAATGCCATAGAGTCTAACTTCCAAAGCAACCATTTTCTCCAGGTGGGGTCTCTGTCACCTGGGGTCAGTTGGAATAGTGAGAGATCTCCAGCTATCACCTGGAGGTTGGAAGCCCTCATTGTAATGCTGCTAGATTCCCCCCCCCCGAGGATGGCAGCTCTACCCCAAAACCACGCAACCAAGGCAAACTCATTGGATAAATGCATTCAGGTGGGTAGCCATGTTGGTCTGAAGTGACAGAACAAAGTTTGAGCCCAGTGGCGCCTTGAAGACCAACAAAGTTTGATTCTGGGTATAAGTGTTGATGTGCATGGGCACTTCTTCAGATCTGAAGAATCTGAAGAAGTGTGCAGGTACATGAAAGCTGAGACCCAGAATTAAACTTTGTTGGCCTTAAAGGTGCCGCTGGACCCAAACTGGGTAAATATATGTTACTTTTTTATTATATCATTTTATTTTATTTCATAGTCATATACAGAGTGAACTATAACTCAGCTTCGATAATACAATAGAAAGTAGACAGAGACGTATAAAGAGGTACATGGCAAGCTGCCCTTTAAACAGTAAGTTCTTATACAGAGTTACGTAATATGTAGAACGTCATAGAATTTACCTGGTACATTATAACTTGGAGGCATATCATTGCTAAAGACATATTCCAAAAAATGGAAACCATTTTAATTGACAATTAATACCACCAGTATTGCTGTTAAAGGATGAGACCTTGTCTGATAGCTTGTCCATAGCGTAGAATTCCCATAGAGTGAGAGATGGGACTTTGAAAACCATTGAGTGAGAGATGGGACTTTTTTACCCTTCCAGTTGTTGGCAATGACTGTCTTTGCTGCGGTCAGGAATATCGAGATCAACTCCCTCCACAATATGGGGATTTCTGAGTCTCTCCATAGATTCTGCAAGTATAGTTCCAAAGAGAGAGGAATGTGGTAACCTGTTGTGTTTCTGATAGCTTTTGAGAGTTTTATCCAGAATTTCTTAACATGTTACTATTGCCACTATTACTAATAACGAAAACCTTTTCTAGTGGGCAGATTTCTAAACAAAGTCATCTACTAATGGCTTCAACAAGTGTCAAACTCTACACACTCAAATTGGGGTGGGGGGTGGGATATGCCTGATCTCAGTGTCAGGCCAGTAGCCAGGATTTATTTTTTCGGGGGCCATAATTTTTAAAAGAACTCTTACTTATTTACTTCCGAGTAGACTGAGTAGACGCACAAGTGGGGTAGTGTGAGGTGAAGGGAGGGAGCTGGGACTGAATGGCAAAAAGCCCCCCCGCCCCATTTATGGAAAGCAAAACCTTTTTTCTCTAAGATGCTGCCTTCAACTTCACAAGAAGGGGGAAAATATGAGGAAGGACTGGAGGAGGAAGAAGTGGTCTGCCACCACTTCTGCTGCTGTTTGGGGCATGGAGCGCCACGGGGCTGATGGATGGTTGGTGCCGCTGCAGCAGGGTGCTTTGCACTCATCTCCATTTCCAGGCCAAAGAGCCAGCGCTATCCAAAGATGTTTCCATGGTCATGTGGTCAGCATGACTAAACACCGAGGTGCACAGAATGTTATTACCTTCCCACCGAAGTGGTACCAAACCATTAACACTCTGTGGGCTCCCCCCCTCCTCAAGCAGTATATTTGGCTCCTAAATTCATCGGCTCAACAAATTCATTGGCTCAATATCGGGCAGTGCTTGTCCCTGCCAGAGGCCTCTGGGCGAGCCCAGCCTCTCCCCCCCCCGCCAGCGACACTTTCTTGAGCCATGGGAAGGCGGCAGGGCGGCCTTGGCTCCACGCCGCTGTAAAGCAGAATCTTCCAGGCATGGTCAGGGCACCCAGGGAAGTGGGGAGAGAGCACCCTCTCACCATTGGGCCGGCAGGTGGTTTGAATTGTCGTGGCGCCCCTGCTTTGCTCCACACAGAAATTCTGCAGCCAAAGGGGACGAGTCAGGTGCAGCGTTCCCTGAAGCGTTCTTCAGCCAGGGAAGCAGCGCGCCCAACAGCACCTTCAGGCAGCCGCATCTCGGATCCTGGCCTTGGAACCCTCTGTGGGATCAGCTCAGGCACAATTAGGGGGCATTTGAAGGGGCCTTTAAAGTAAGTCAGGGGGCCCTGCCCCCAAATGCCCCACCTAGTTATGGGCCTGCAGTGTACTAACTGAGGGCCTCTGTGTATGGGATGACTAGGACAGCAAGAAGCCTCGATCCAGTGTAGTATAATGACCAGAGTGTTAAACTTGTATTGGAGAAGTGGCTTCAGATCCTCAATATGTCATGAAGCTCGCTGGGTGATCTTGGGATACCCTAGGGCAGACAGGACTCTCGCTATAGGTGGAGACTTCCAAGCCCTGAACTCTGGTCTCCAAGTGCTGCTGCTGGGTGGAACACGGAGAGCAAAATGCAAAGGAAAGTGGCATTGTGGTCATACTGCAATGTCACTTCTGGTTATATACCCAGAAGAGGTGTCGTGGCAGCAGGTGAACACTCTAGAAATTTCCTCGATCTTTAAGGTTTTTACCTTAGAGATCTGAGAAATCCCTAGAGCACTGCCAAGTAGGGTTGCCAGCTGCCAGTTTGGTGTAGTGGTTAAATGCGCGGACTCTTATCTGGGAGAACTGGGTTTGATTCCCCACTCCGCCACTTGCACCTGCTGATGTGACCTTGGGTCAGTCACAAGCTCTGGCACAGCTGTTCTCTCAAGGACAGTTTCTGTCAGAAGTTCTCTCAGCCCCGCCTACCTCACAGGGTGTCTGTTGTGGGGAGAGGAAGGGAAAGGAGTTTGTAAGCCGCTCTGAGACGCCTTTGGGCAGTGAAGGGCGGGGTATAAATTCAATCTCCTCCTCCTGGTACACACAGAAAGCGCATACACTGCAATGACATCATCCAGAGGTGACGTCATTGTGCCAGGCACATTGAGCAGGGGACGCTCTAGCATTTGGCCAAAAATTCTATGGTCACCATAGAGCTTTTAGCAAAATGCTAGTGCATCCCCAGTGCACCTCTGGGTGACATCATCATGCCAGGCACATTGGGGCATAGTCCCCCTGCTGGCCAGCTGGCTGGTGGTGGCTGGGCCCCCCAAAATTGGGCAAACCCCTGCCCCCATCGGAGGAATGGCAACCCTATTGCTGAGATACTGAAATCTCTTTGGATTTGTAACTGGAAGGGACACTGCTGCATCACGCACCACAACATCAACCTGCCATGACCCTGAAAGCTCCCACAGTGCCATCCTAACCACCCTTCAAGGGCCACTGAAATCAGTGGCCCTAGAAGGGTATGAATGTCCTTTGGATGGCACTCCTCCCTCCCCCTCCTTTTCCTGGGCACTTTGCAGGAAAGAGTGGGATAAAAATTTTACTGAACAGAACCTAAGACTGACCTTCAACTTTAACATCATTCTTAGATGAAGAGGAAAAGTATAATGAGATATAGCAGCCTTTTGGGGTCAGTGTGCAGCTGATTTGGGGTGACTCCATGGGGTTTTCAAGGCCAGAAACATTCAGAAATGGTCTGCCATCGCCTGGTTTTGCGTAGCAGCCCTAGACTTCTTTGGTGGTCTCCCATCTGTGTACTAACCAGAGCTGATCCTCCTTAGCTCGAGATCTGTCAAAACGGGTCTTGCCTGGGCTACCCAGGTCAGGGCACATTACAGTCTACTCAGACATCGACTAAACCGCAACTGCGAAGGTTGTCAATGCCCAGAATGTATCCACGACTGCAACAAATCAAAAGTGACAATGAGGCTGATATGATGCCTTTTTTTTTTTGCTGGCTTGCATTAAACGCAAATTCAGTTTCCGTCGATGTTTTGTGACAAAGAATGGACATGAGGGAGGACATGATACATGAAGGGGGATGGTTGAGGCTACATTCCATCCTGAAGAGAACTCTCAGAAGATTCAAAGTGACTTGCTGACAGTATCTGCTGTGCCAAGCAGGGATCAGTTTAACAGCTTCATTTGGCTGTGTTACCCCCCTCCCCCACCCCAGAAGTGGTGAACTATAATGCATTGGTATCATGGAGGGGGGGGAGAGGAATTATTCTGTGGTGAATGAGAGAGTAACAGTTAACAAATAGATTTTTATTTTTTTTTTAAAAAAAAATACAGACTCAGAGAAACACACTGACTCTCCGGCCTATGATAGTGTCATATTGGGGGGGGGGGGGGTGTTGATTATAAATTCAGATTAACCCGGACAAGATGTGTGGAAATGTAAGGTTTCATTTCAGTCACAGGAAAGCATGAAGGCTCCATAGTGAAAATGTTATATATCATCCCACAGTACATAAAATGGGGAGTGTTAATTTTATGATATCTCCAACAGTTTGAGGGATGTGATTGATTACCAGGGCACAATCGTACATTTTCCCTTCCCTTTTCTTTAAAATCAGCCACAAACAGTGGCTTGCAAGCTGGATGGGGGGGGGCATTATACTCATGATGGGGCATTTAATCCTTTCATTGTTCTCATGGCCGGATCGCCCATTGGGCAAACTAGGCGCCGGCCTCAGGGGCGCCAAATGGCGCCATGCTCCCCCCCAAAGCCCCCCACCACCACAGCCCTAACCGGGCACCCCGCCACGAAAAAGCGCCCGGCTAGGGCGCAAGTCGCCCTCCCCCTCCTCCCTGGGGGGAGGAGGAGGAGGAGCGGCCGGCGGCCAGCAGGGTCTCCCTGCTGGCGCCGCTGCGGAAAAGCGCCCACCGAGGGTGCAAGTCGCCCTCCCCTTCCTCCCGGGGGGGAGGAGGAGGAGGAAGTGGCCGGATCTCCCTGCTGGCGCCGCCGTGAAAAGCGCCCACCGAGGGCGCAAGTCGCCCTCCCCCTCCTCCCTGGGGGGGGAGGAGGAGGAGGAGGAAGCAGCCGGCGGCGGCCAGCAGGATCTCCCTGCTGCCGCCACGGCAGAAAAGCGCCCATTGAGGGCGCAAGTCGCCCTCCCCCTCCTCCCTGGGGGGGGAGGAGGAGGAAGCGGCCTGTGGCGGCCAGCCGGGGCACAGCTTGCCCATCCTCCCCCTCCTCCCTGGGGGGGGAGAGGAGGGGGGCGGCATGGCTGGGTCTCCAGGCCCAACCAGGAGGTTGGGATCTGCGCCCGCCTAGGGCGCAGAAATACCTGGAGCCGGCCCTGATTGTTCTCTATCTAACCCACCCACCCCACCAAGAACTGTTATTTGCCTTGCTGTAGTAACTATAAGGGGTACCTACATTCTTTCCATGATGGTGCAATTAGCACTTTTGGTAGGGAAATGAAGAAATCTAGGTTTGGGAAATGATGTCCACCCCACAATATAAGGGTCAGGTTTGGGGTTCATGGATCGCAATGAATTGGACCCTCCTAGATCTGAAATACATCAACATCATTTCAGTTTCGGTGTGAGACAGACAGCTAAGGTCTGACTGGAAAGAGAAAACTAGTATAGGACATTTCCATTTCTAAGGACACAGTCCTTCACACTCTTACTGCCATACTAAATGTCACAGAATTCAGGGTTACTTGCTTCCAATAGACACACATAGGATCAGGCTGTTTGATGAATCCTACCCCATCATTCATGGGGGCGTGTGGGGAATTCCAGGGGAAGCCATCTTCTTCAATTTCATGACCTGATCATGAGATGCCTGGCTGGCAATAGCTGGAAATATTCTGATTTTGTTTACCTTCCCATGACAAAGACTTAAAATGGGGACTGACCCACAGGGGAGCCACTGCCCAAAACATCATCATGGACTATTATCGTGGCAGAAGTCAGGTAGTCTACAGGTGGTCTCTCTGTGTTGAAAAATGCATTTGAAAAGAAATGTCAACAGTGGGAAGAATCTGATGTGTGTTCCTTTAGAGTATAAAAGGTACCCCCCCTCAGAAAGGCACTAGAGAACGAAGACAAGCAGGGCTCTTTTTGTAGCAGAAACTCCTTTGCATATTAGGTGACACGCCCCTAATGTAGCCAATCCTCCAAGAGCTTACAGAGCTCTTCTTACAGGGGCTACTGTAAGCTCTTGGAGGACTGGCTGCATTAGGGGTGTGTCACCTAATATGCAAAGGAGTTCCTGCTACAAAAAGAGCCCCGGAGACGTATTTATGAATTACTTAAACTAAAGATAATATTACAAGTATTCACAGAACAAGTGTGGACCAACAAGAAATCTGCAGGCAGGGTACATCCCCCCCTTGCTTCCTTCCCTATTTCTCCCCCTCTTCCTCCTCTTCCCCTTATCTATCAACCTACCACCTCTCCTTTGCCCCCTCACCCCATCAATATCCCCCTTCCCTTCTCTACCTATTTCTCCCCTGTTTTTTTTCCCTCCCTCCCCTTCTCTCTCCCCTCCCCATCTCTCTCCCTGCTCCTTTCCTTACCAGCCATGGCAGCTGAGGAGTCTGGGAGCTACTCCTGGCTTGGAGAGCCTCCTGGTAATTGATACTCCTGTGGCCAGGCCTGGAGAGTCTCCCAGACACTGGCACCACTGCAGCCAGGTCGAGAGAGTCTCCAGGATGCTGGTGCCACCACAGCTGAGACTGGAGAGCCTTCTGGTATCCTCCACCACAGCTGCACCCAAGAGGCACTCAGTGACCTCTGCGGATACAGCTGGGCCTGGAGAGGCTCCTGGTGTTCTCCGCCATAGCGACTGGGTGTAGAGAGGCTCCTGTCATCCTCCACCACCACTGCTGGTCCTGGAAATGATGATTTAGTATCAGAGTGATGTGTCAGATCTAGGGTTGCCTGCTCTTGGTTGTGAAATACCTGGAGATTTTGGGGGTGGAACTTGGGGGTGGGGTTTGGAGACAGTTGGAACCTCGTTGGTATATAATGCTGTAGAGCAGGGGTGGTCAGACTTGCTTAATGTAAGAGCCACATAGAATAAACATCAGATGTCTGAGAGCCACAAGACATTACACACACATATTTTTACCATAAAAATATGCAAATTTGCTTTTTATTAACATTAAATGAGACTGCCGAAAATAAAAACAAAAGGGGTAAACACAGATATAGATAATGATAATTAACTTTAGATGGGGAGGGAGGGGAGAGAAAGAGAGGGAGGGAGTAGGGTTCCCAAGTACTTACCGACTGGGGGCGGGGGACGAATGCTCCCCGGCCAGACCAGTCTTCCTGGTAACGCACCATGCCGTCACCAGGAAGGGACGGTAGCCGACGCTCTGGCAATGGGGCTGAAAACTCGATGGTACCATCAAGTTTTCAGCCCCATTGCCAGAGTGTCGCCTACCGTCCCTTCCTGGCGACGGCATGGTGCTCCGTGCCTCTCCTTCCCCTGGGGATGGTCCTGCGAGGACGTATCCATCCCCCGCCGGCACGCGGTAAGTTCTTGGGAAGCCTAGGAGGGAGGAAGGAAGGAAGGAGGGAGAGGTGGAAAGAAAGCAAGGGGAAGGGAAGATCAACTGGGGAGGCATGCCTCCCTTTCACTTCCCCAGCCAAACTGCTGAGAGCTACACAAAATGTGTGAAAGAGCCACAAGTGGCTCTAAAGCAGCTATTTCCTCCAGGGGAACTGATCCCTGCTTCCTGGAGATCAGTTGTATTTCCAGGAGAGCTCCAGGCCCACATGGCAGCTGGCAACCCTAGTCAGATCCAACGGCAAAGGAAGAGCTAAAATAGAAAGTTTCAGCATTTAAGGTCACGATCCTGTGCACACTTAGTCAACAGGAAGAAGAAGAAGAGGAGGAGGAGGAAGAGGACATTGGATTTATACCCCACCCTTCACTCAAAGTCTCAGAGCGGCTTACAAACTCCTTTCCCTTCCCTTCCCTTCCCTTCCCCACAACAGACACCCTGTGAGGTTGGTGGGGCTGAGAGAGCTCTTCCCAGAACTGCCCTTGAGATAACAGCTCTGACAGAACTATGGCTTGCCCCAGGCCATCCAGCAGCTGCAAGTGGAGGAGTGGGGAATCAAATCCGGTTCTCCCAGATTAGAGTCTGCGCACTTAACCACTACACCAAACTGGTAAACTGAAAAGCTACTGACAGTCAAAGAAGACAACAGAGCTGATGTTCCATTATAACCATGAAGAGGACCTCCTCCTGCAACAACTCTGCTACATTTACAGGAAATCCCATTGGATTCAGTTGCAATGATTCACTTCCTAAAAAGCTATATAAAGTATCCACTGAGATAGTGAGAAGCAGGGGGCGGTTGTGTGTGGTGGGGTGCATCTGATGAAATAGAATCTGGCTCAGGAAAAAAAAATGTTCCCCAATAAATCTGTTAGTCTTTCAAGTGGTACAGGAGCTAAGTTTCATGTGTGATTTTTTTTTGTCTGTTTCAGTTGCAATAGTCAGTATTTTTTTCCCAAAACACATTGAAAGAATAATGGTATCAATACAAAGACAAACATTTCCTTTTTAAAAGGGGGGGAGGGAACCCAAACTCAACTCTGGCCCCCATGTTCTACCCCATGTGGACCCGATCCAGCCCAAGGGAACCCTATTTAGCTCCCTTCGATGTCAATGAGGAAGATTTATCTTTTCAGCTGAAATAATTGGGCCCTAAAAGTGCCAAGTCTGGCTGAACCATGTCTACATACCTTACCACAGAGATAATATATCGGGGTAGACAATACATCTCTCTCTGTCTGTCTTTAAAGAAATGCATGTGTTTGAAAGGAAATAGTTCTAATTTGACAAGAAAAGACAGCTTCAGCATAATATTGGGGTCCCTCTGAGAGTTCCCTGATGAACAGATCTGGGCATATGGGAAGAAGAAGAGGGTGATGCATGTATAATATTTTTTTCCAAGAGTCAGCATATATGTTTCACTGAGAAATATTAAGTGATTCAGCTTCAGACACGTCCAATTCAAGAGGAAGGATGTTGTTTGTAATGGGTAATTTATGACCACCTTTCAACAAATGATGTATCTGTGAACTATATCAAATCCACAGTCCGATGCATTTTTCAGCACATGATAAAGATCTTCCTGAACTCAGCAATTCATATTTGTTATTCCTGTGCATGCTCAAATATATCCTTGTGACACCTGTGTTTTGCAATGAACAAGTATCTGTCCTTCGAGGACTCTGTGCACACTCTCTTGGGCTAAGGTGACATTTCAGGAGCCACATAAAATCCCGCAATAAAGTCTACTATGGAATATTGGGTGGGGGGACACCAAGCTCCTGAGGTCCCAACTCTAGGGCTTTACATAACTGTGACCCAGAAACAGTGTGGGTTATGGGGCTGAAGGGGTAAGATTGGGGACATGAGGTACACTTGTTTTTCCTTATTGCTGTGACTTCTGTAAGAGAAAAGTGAATGAGCTACAATTTGGTTCGCAATTGGAGGGTCAGACAAACTCTGCCCTGGGTGTTATGAAGAGTAGGGAGATGTTTGAGTTCCCATCTCAGTGCCCCCAAGTATAACCTTTCATTTTCTCATGTAAAAATTTATGACTGCCATGCAAATATGAATTGCCGAGTGCAGGAAGATCTTTACGGTATACTGCAAAATGCATTGGACTGTGGGTTTCGTATTTGAGTTGCCAGCCTCCAGGTGGGGCCTGGAGGTTTCCCAGAATTATAAATGACTTCCGGGGAATGGAGAAAATGGCTGCTGTTTTGGCGGGTAGACTTTATGGTATTGTATCTCGCTGAGGTCTCTCCCCAAACTCTGCCCTCCCTGGCCTCCGCCCCCAAATTTCCCAATCCAGAGTTGGCAACCCTCGTTCATAAATACATCATTTGTTGAAATTGTCCTCCATTCTTGTAATTCCTTCTTAACCATCTGTATCATACTGTATGTTTTGTGTGATGCTCTCTAATTCTGGGGGTTGTACATATTATCCTTACCACATTCCAGAGCCAGCATGGTGTAATGGTTAAAGTGTCATCCTAGGGTCTAGGAAACTGGGTTCAAATCCCTTCTCTGCTATGGAAGTTTTGCTGGGTGATCCTGGACCAGTCCCCAAAGAGCCAGTTTGGTATACTGGTTAAGAGTGTGGACTCTAATCTGGGAGAACCAGGTTTGAAGAAGAAGAAGAAGAAGAAATTGGAATCTCAGAGTGGCTTACAAACTCCTTCCCCTTCCCCTCCCCACAACAGACACCCTCTGAGGTCGGTGGGGCTGAGAGAGCTCTTTCCAGAACTGTCCTTGAGAGAACAGCTCTGACAGAACTATGGCTTGCCCAAGGTCATCCAGTCAGGTGCAAGTGGCGGAGTGGGGAATCAAACTCGGTTCTCCCAGATTAGAGTCCCAGACTCCCATTACACCAAACTGGCTCTTTCACACTCTTTCACATGCAGCTGCTGGAGTGACCTTGGGTCAGTTACAGTTCTCTCAGAACTGTTCTAGAAAGAGTAGTTCTCAAAAGAGCTCTCTCAGCCCCACCTACCTCACAAGGTGTCTGTTGTGGGGAGACAAAGGGAAGGAGATTTAAGCTGCTCTGAGACTCCTTCAGGTAGTGAAGGGCAGGGTATAAATCCAATTTCTTCCTCTCCTTCTCTTTTAAGCAGCCTCACAGAGTTGCTGTGAAGATAGAACTGAGAGGAGGACAACGTTATAAGTCATTTTAGGTCCACACTGGGGAGAAAAGTGGGATATATAAATTAAGTAAGTAAAGAAACAAATTTTACTCGTAATCCACCTTGAGTCTCCATGGGGAAAATAAGGTTTCCCTTGCTCGAAAGCCAGTTGAATCCAACTCTAGGGGGTGGTGCTCATCTCCGTTTCCAAGCCGGAGAGCCAGCGCTGCCCGAAGATATCTCTGTGGTCATGTGGCCAACATGACTAAATTCCGAGGGGCACAGAACGCTGTTACCTTCCCACCGAAGCAGTACCTATTTATCTACTTGCAATTTCTTGCTTTCGAACTGCTCAGTTGGCAGGAGCTGAGGCCAGAGACGGGAGCTCACTCCGTCACGCAGCACTAGGGTCTCGAACTGCTGACCTACAGACCTTCTGATCAGCAGCTCAGTGTCTTAACCTCTGAGCCACCGTGGCCCCTCTCAGTGAGAAAGGTGGACTATAAATCACATAAATGAAGATGGGGGGGTGGGGGTGGGGGATAAAGCCCTGTGTTTGGGAACACATGTGCATAGTCAGCCAAACCTATCTGCCCGTAACTTGGAACAGAACAGCTTCCACCAGCAGTGATCTCAGTGCTATGTAAGTGTCTGCACCTCTGCTTGGCGTAATGAACTTTTACTGGTACAATATAGCCAGGAAGGTGCCATGGAATTCCTAAATGTTTTTTTTTTAAAAAAAAATAAAAATAAAAAAAGAATAAATGCTCAAGCTTACCCAAGAATTTTGAATCGTTTGAATACAGGGAAGCAGCAGATGTTTACACCTGAAAGTATATGTTACACAATTATCTCAGACATATGCCTGCCTACCCCACAACAAGTGGGTCAGTCATATGCCTTTTTTCTTTATGTTATGTATGCCCTCTAGGAACATATTAGCCCAGTTCATATTTTACAGTTTAACACATGCACATAGAATCATAGGCTCACCGAGTTGGAAGGGGCCGTAGAGGCCATCTAGTCCAACCCCCTGCTCAATGCAAGGATCAGCCTAGAGCATCCCTGACAAGTGTTGGTCCAGCCGCTGCTCAAAGACTGCCAGTGAGGGGGAGCTCACCACCTCCCCAGGCAGCTGATTCCACTGTTGAGCAACTCTTACTGTAAAAAAAGTTTTCCCTAATATCCAGCCGGTACCTTTCCACCCTTAACTGAAACCCATTCTTGCAAGTCCTATCCTCTGCTGCCGACAGGAACAGCTCCTTGCCTTCCTCTAAGTGACAGCCCTTCAAATACTTCAAGAGGGCAATCAGGTTCCCTCCTCTTCCCTCCTCTTCTCCAGACTAAACATTCCCATGTCCCTCAGCCTTTCCTCAAAGGGCTTTCCTCACAGGCCCCGATCATCCTCGTCACTCCCCTCTGCACCCGCTCCATTCTGTCCACACTCTTTTTGAAGTGAGGCTTTCTGAACTGCACACAATACTCCAGGTGTGGCCTGACTGATGCTGTGTACAGCGGGACTATGACATCTTGCGATTTGGATGTTATGCCTCTGTTGATACATCCCAAGATCGCATTAGTCTTTTTTGTCGCTGCATCACACTGGCTGCTCATATTTAACTTATGGTCCACCTGTAACCCAAGATCTTGCTTACATACACTGCTACCCAGAAGTGTATCCCCCATCCAGTATGCGTGTGTCATAGATTTTACATGTATGTGCATTCATCAATTTGTAACAAACAGCCAATATGCAGTCACTTACAAATGGAACCAGGGACCAATACTGGGATAAATGTGGGAATTAAATCGTACACAGAGCTGTACATGTGTTGAACATAACACTAGAATTACTCAATGCATGTATAAAGAAAAGTCATGTGTACACTGTACACGGATTGTGCATGCTTTCACTGTAACTTGTGAATAGGGCTATGTAGGGAGAACAGATCCATTGGGGGGGGGGTACAGCAATTGAGGGTAGCTTTTCTGCTCAGCTTGAGCCATATGGTAGATGTATCCTCCATAGTTTCTCCCACTCAGGTCCAACATCCCCTCCCTTGATATCATTTTAATGGTATATGGGAGACACAACATCACAACTCCTTTCATATAATACCGGAAGTCTATTGTCACATAGAAAGAGTCTAAGATTTTCTGAAATCACTTGTCAAGTGCTTCTGTGAACAGGCCTTTAATCTCTTCATATTCAGCAGACTACATGAGAGTTAATTTTGTACACTGGGAAAGTCACACAATGAAGTACTATTTTTTTAAAAAAACAAGCTTCCGCTTAGAAATCACTTGTGTTTTCAGACACTTTTCACTTGCAACGCTTTGTGTGAGACCACTTGTGTGTCTCAGACTTCAGAATCTAGTTCAGCTCAGCAGATGAAACTGACTGAGGATCTCACAGATTAATTGTGGGGAATGCTTTATGGTTGGCGTGGTTAGGCCAACCAGAACAGAACATTAAATGCTTTCTACGCAGTCCCTTTGTGCAAACCTTTGGCAACTGCAATAGGCAATCTCGTCTTTTGTTAGCAGCACACAAGCTAAGCGTTTGATCGAACTTTGGAAAATAAGAAAATGAAAACTTTTTTTTTTTATCTGCATATGTCCTAATAGATAATACAAATATTACTTAGCGGGAAAAAGATGTATGGCTGAAGGCAATTTTGGTTTTTTTATGAAGTGTTTGTGCGTGGGGTGGAGGAGCACCGAACTCACCCCCAAGAGCAATGTGCGAAGATACTGTTGTTATCAGGACGGGCTTTTTTTTTCTCACATGGAGGGTTTGCTCTGCCCTCACTCTCAAAGTGGAGCAAGGTTTGTTGTTTTTTTGCTCTCCTTCTGTCTGATATTCCCAAGACCTGCTTTGTTCCGATTTTTTCCCTGGAAGATGGGAGTCGAAGCAGGTTTGTCTATCACTTGCCCACAGATTTCTGACTCTCCTCACCCTCAAAGGGTGCACCACTCAGGGTTCCCTCTAAACTGAGTTAGCGTGAGCTAGCTCACATTTTTTTAGCCTCCGGCTCGCACTTTTTTGTCTTAGCTCGGGAAGGGTGGCTCCAGAGCAGATGATGTATACAGCAGCCAAATTGCTCGCTCGCAACTTTGATGCCAGTAGCTCACAAGGTAGAATTTTTGCTCATGAGACTCCACAGCTTAGAGGGAACGTAGGTGCCACTACCCCCATATCCTCTTGCACCCGCTGTCACCTTACTGCTTTCTGATTGACTGGAGGGTTTTTTTAAATCATTCTTGCAATCCCGCCTTAGGCCCCAGTGAGAAAGGCATATAAATGAAAATCATCACTCAATAAACGTACGAAATCACTATGGTCATGTTCTGAGGCTCTGACTGGGGTGCCCCCTGCCTTCTGAAATTAGGTGAGCAGCAACTCAGGACAGGACCTTCTCAGTCATGGCACCAAAACTCTGGAACTCTCCCTAGAGATGCTCGCCTGTCCCCTTCTGTTGCCGTCTTCCACCAGCACGTGAAGATTTTTGGCTGTCTGTCTGTCTGGCCTCAGTGATTCCTCTTTTCTGGCTTGTTTTTAAGCCTCAGTTACAGGGAGTAAGAACCGGGTACAAATGTGAAGTTCCTTTCCAAAAACCCAGACATCACTCAGAGATACTTTTTGCCCAATGTTTCCTCTCATTATAGAAATGAATATCCAGGTGTATTTCCAGATGCTCATCCTGTAGATGGCACTAATGGCTTTGGCACGAGTCTTCTGGCCAAACACCTGGTGTCCTCAAAGTATAAATGGCATTTCAGTTCTGTCTATGGCTCCTGTAAACAGCCGTTTCCCTCAGAGTGTGCTGACCTGAAACTGCTTCTAGATTGTACGTGCTATTTCATTTCTTGAGGACAGACCGAGAAGTCTGACAAGCCACTGGATATGTCAGTTCTAACTCTGCCATTTTGAGAGAGAGAGAGAGAGAGAGAGAGAGAGAGAGCGCTAATTTTTCTTGTTTCTTCTTTCCTCATGCCTTATTTCCCTTACCCCAAATTCTAACATGATTTTTACATTACTTGTGTACAAATTATGTCTAACATATACATTATTTAGTGTTTACAGATATATTTTAAAATTGTCTGTTGCTGCTATCATTGTAAGCCACCTTGGGTAGAGACAAGTGGGAAATATATACATGGTTTATATATGTAAATGGAATTAAAATAATGCAAACTGAAAGAAATAAAAGAACTAGCAACAAAAGCAGTGGAAATTAGACAAGCCAGACCTAGGGATAATAGAAACATATAAAGTCCAAAAGAATAAAATTATCATACGGATTCATACTTACCCTAGCTGAGATTCTTTTGACTTTCCTCAAAGCCCCTTGAGGGCAGATGATGATGGTGATGATGATGATTATGATTATATACATTTGAGGTAACTAGAGGTTTGCCTACTATGCCTGCAAAATGTTGGTAATCTTATAAAAATCTGAATTTCATTCTAATGTCCAGCAGATGTTTGGCCTACATGGAGGCTAGTGGCAACTCTATCAAAGACCTGATGGAAAGTAATAGTGTATTATTATTGGCACACTGGGGGGAAAAAATGGCTCCATGTTCTTTCTCATCACTGCCTTTGATCCTGGTTTAGCTTTTTTATATCAGAGAGACCACTGGTATAAGCTATTGGCACAATAAGCTAGGCAAATAGCAGATAGGTTTTAAAGAATTTTAGGATTTTTGGTTCAACGAATCATTAACATTTGGGGTTTGTTTTTCAGTTTAAGTGATTTTTTTTTTTAATTGTCTGGTTTGGTTCCTGTCAAGAAACTAAAACTATTGTGGTAGCAGGTTCAGTGACTCTGAACTACATTTGAGCTTATTGAGGTACCTTTTATGTACAAGAATGAATACAAAAGTTTACTAATTATAGAGTAATTCATATATATATATATATATATATATATATATATATATATATATATATATATATATTGCTCAGGAAAATATTTGCATCCCCATGCCATACTAGTCCAGAGAGCCATTCCCCATCCTAATGGGAATGAAGGGCAGTTAAGGGGCTAATCCCCATGAGGAATTGAACAGGGGTCCCAGTGGGGCAGGACTAGACCAGGTGCTTAGGAGAAAGGCTGTGGGTGGCTAAAGTGTGCTCCACCTCCTGAGCACAGGCTTTGTGCTGAGAAGGCTGCTGCTCCATTCTGCCCTGATACAAACCGTGTGGGAGCAGCTGTATGCTACTGAGGGCCAAGCAGGGATTGGGCGGGGAGATTTTGGAGGGGGGTCTTTTTTGCCTATTCTCCATTTCTGGATGTGGCAGGTTGGTGTCATTATAAATAGGAATGGTCCAGAGTGATTGGCCAAGCCCTAATTAGTGATGGCAGGAAGTGAGGTACATTGGAAGGGGTGACTGGCAAGCACCCTGAGAGGTCACCCGAATCTCTGGCAGCCAGTAGGACTAAAAGGGTGAGGAGTCATTATGTAAATCAGCCATTAATACAGCCTAGTTCAGTCAATGCCTTGGGGTCTTGTGACAATTCCGGGGTGCACAGGCAACTTGGGTAGTTATGTCTGATATGTATGTAGTATTTTCAGTGTTCAAAGCAATTCACATGTGTTGGGCTGGAGCTAGGGTTGCCAAGTCCAAGTAGTGAAAAGCCTGGAGGTTTGGGGGTGAAGCTTGTATAAGGAGATGGTTTGGGGAGGGGAGGGGCCTCAGTGGGGCATAATGCCATAAGGTCAGCCCTCCAGGGGAACTGTATTCAGGAAATTAGTTCTAAATCCAAAAGATCTCCATTCCTGATCTGCAGGCTAGCAGCCTAGTTGGCATCACTGGAACTTCTCTCTGCTGAAGCCTTCCTTAAGCTCAAGAGGTGTGCTCTGTTGAAGCCAGGATCTTCACCAGAGGAAGCCTCTGCCATTAGCATAATACATTATAAAATTAAAAGCATTCTCTTTCTGTAGTCCTTGTGCATGTTTGGTGCCATCGAGCTGTTTCCAAGTTATGGTGACCCTATGAAGGAATGATCCCAAAATGTCTTTTGTTAACAACCCTGCTGAGGTCTTGCAAATGGAGGGCCATGGCCTCTTTGATTGAGTTGATCCATCTCATGTTGGGTCTCCCTCTTTTCCTACTGCCTTCAACCAGCCACACCCTGTGCCCCTTAAAGCCCACAAAGAATTCACAGAATACTGACTGTCAGGGCTCTTTTTGTAGCAGGAACTCCTTTGCATATTAGGCTACACACCCCTAATGTAGCCAATCCTCCAAGAGCTTACAAAGCTCTTCTTACAGGTTCCTGCTACAAAAAGAGCCCTGCTAGCTGTAAGAAGAAAACAGCACATGACTCAGGCTCACACAGCAGGCCCATAACCAGAATATATATATATTCTGGGAGGGGGCACTGGGGGGCACAACATCACTCCCAACACCATAAAAATAATAAAATAAATCAAATAAGAAAATAAAAATAAATAAGGAATAAGGTGGCAGGCCAAAGTGCTAAGCAGACCTCCCCTTCCAAAAGAAAGCCCATCTTCCGTCCTGGGGAACTCTCTCACTGCCAGCGGCAGAAGGAGGAGGAAGTGGCCACAATGAAGAGAGGGAAGGGCAGACAGGCAGGTGCTCATAGAGACATCTCCTTCCCCATCTCCGTCCCTGCATGCTGCGGCCAAAGCCTGCCCAGCCCCAGCACCCTCAGCCCCAGAAGGCCAGGCTTGGCTCTTGCTGTGTGCCCCAACAACCATGCCTGGCCAAGGACTCTTGGTCCAACTTGATTCTGCAGCCTTTGGGGCTGCCGGGTTCCGTGCAGCAAGGGCCGAGGAGAATCTGGTATGCTATTTCAGATGGGAGCTGAGGCTGAGACAGTTTGGTGGAGGGTAGCTAGTGAGCTCCTTAGAGACAAGTTTTCTACCCAGGGATCCTCCAAAGAGGAAAGAGACTGGGGCTGTAGACACAAGGTGTGCCATTGTAACAATGGTGGGACATCATTTCGGAGGTGAGCTCAGAAGCAGTAGCATGCTCTCCCCTAGGATTCAGCACAAAACACTACTGTTTTACCATTGAGTCTCTGCTGAATCCTAGACCAGCATGGCCTCACTTCTGGGCTCACCAGGGAAATGATGTCATGGCATCAATACAAGGACAGAGTGGGGATTCGAACTTGGGTCTCCCAGGTTTTAGTCCAACACTCTAACCACTACACCAGATTGGCTTTCACCCACAAACGTGTATAATCTCTGTGTTCCCATAGATATAAATATAGTAGCACAATGTGAGTTGCCATGATTTAATTGATATGATGCTTCCCTCTGACTGAAATAATTTCTAAAAATAACAGTCCTGGTTTTTGGTTTTTTGGTTTTTTAAAAAACACCTAAAAAAGATAGTTACGAATACCCAGGGGGCATCTCCATGCTGGTACGTATTGAGGACACCTCTTTTGCACTCCAAATAATCAGCTAACAAGTGGAATCAATGTCTGGCAGGTACAGTGTGAAGACTAAGATTCGCTGCCTCCATGACTGGAGAGTGGGACTGACTCCTGGGGTTTGGGCAGCCGACACCCCGCCAGCAAGTCTAATTGGACAGCAGGCGATCCTTGAGATGGAAGATTAATGAGCTTCATTGGCAGAATACACCAGATTCCCCCCGAGGGCGAAGTGAGAATAGTGTAAAAGGGAGCAGAGGACGTGAAAGCGGCAGTCCCTAATTTACTAGGTCCTTGGAGAACAGATCGGCTGCTTAAAGCATGACTCTTTTGGGAGGCCTATTGTAAGATTATGTGTGTCACATGAAGTCAGCTCTTTACTTAAGGGAAGAGTTTTGCTCTTCTTCCCCAATACAACTGGGGAGGGGGAATCAAAATATATGATATTTCAATACGTAAGGTTCTTTTAAAATGTAACGCATTAACTTTTTGTTGTGTGACTTGTCTGAGGTTCTCGATTTGTGTTTTTTATTTGCATTGTGCTTTAGTCAGTCTTTTAACTGAGTGCATGGGTTGGGAATGTCCACCAAGCTGTTGTGCTTTATGAGCTATTTTATTTTGTTTGTTTGGCATCCTGCTCCCCCCCATACTATCGTGGGGCTTAGAGCAGGTTACAAAACAAAGCAATAACAAAATTAGAATACAATTAAAACAAACCATTTTTAAACCATTCCCAAGTATTTACAGATGATGTTGGTGCATCATAACACTATGACACTGACCTAGGAAAAGAAAAGGGGAGGAAAAGGCAGGAAAGACTGTATAGGTAGGAGTTCTCCTGAGATTACCTATATGCTTGGTGATACATTTCTGTTTAATAAACCCTGCAGAACTGTACCAGGTCCCAAAGGGCCCAGATCTCATTTGGAAGCTCATTCCACCAAGCTGGAGCTACGGCCAAAAAGCTTACGGGTCTAGTTGAAGCCAGGTGAATACTCCTTGGTCCCGGGATCATCACTGTGGTGCTGTTCAAGGAGCATAATACTCTTCGGAGGATATGCCAGGAGAGGCGGTCCCAAAGATATGTTAGTCCCAGACCGTGAAGGGCTTTAAAGGTTAAAACCAACACCTTGAACTTGATCCAGTACTCAATCTGGAGCCAGTGCAGCTGGTGGAGCACAGGTTGAATAAGGATCTGTGCCACCACATTCTGGACAAGTTGAAGTTTCCAGGTCAGCCCCAATGAATTACAGTAATCTAGTCTGGAGGTGACCGTTGCATGGATCACTGTAGCTAGGTCAGGGTGAAATAGGAAGGGTGCCAATTGCTGGACTTGGTATAGATAGAGAAATGCCAGCCTGGCCACCTTTGTGATTGAAAGGGAGGCATCCAGAGTCACACCCAGACTCTTCACCATTGGTACTGGTCTTAGAGGAGCATTGTCCAGAGTCGTGAACTGGACACTCGATCCCAGGACTCCCTCCTCCAGCTTTAGGCAGGCAGGCAGGCAGGCATGAAGGAAGGAAGGACAGGTCCTTAGCATTAGCCCAAACGACATCAGGACAAAGAGATAATGCAGATTCAAAATGGCTGTGGAAACCAATGGCAGGATTGAGTCAGGGCAATAGCACAGAGGCCCTCAAATCCACCCAATTGCCCTTTATTATGCATTTGGAAATGGACCATGTAAGCAGGCTAGCACTGATACAAAATAAATAAAGGAGTGAATCACAGCATGGGCGAGGTCCTGGAGGAAATTTCTACTTATGGAAGGAGAGGAGACCTCTTACTGGGGGGAGGGGACAAGGCTCAGTGGTAGAGCATCTGCTTTGCATGCAAAAGGTCCTAGGTTCAGTCCCTGGCATCTCCAGTTAAAAAGCTCAGGCAGAAGGTCACATGATAGACCTCCTCCTTGGGAGTAGAGGCCAGTTAGACTAGATAATACTGATGAGAGTCCAGTGGTCTGATTCAGTACAAGTCAGTTTTATGTGTTCATTCCTCTCTGCCATTGTAGCTCTCTGATTCCTTCTTTGTGGAGTTGCTGGGGGTCGCCTGTCTCCCAGGAGCAGCTTGTTGGGGTTCATTAAGTGCTCTAGCAGGAGTGGGGATGGAAGTACCTTCTATCAGTGAAGATTGACTTCAGGATCCAGCCCCTATGTCTTGAATCACCATGCCAAATGCATTCTTGTGGTGCTGATGTATGCCTGCTAGCCTGGTATTTAAATTCCTTCTTTGCTTAAGGATTGTAGAAAGGCTGGTGATATTTTAAGAAGGAGTTAGCATCTTTGTGTTATTCATGGGGGGAAAAAATGAAATGTCTGAATTTTTATGTGCCTACTGAAGTGTGGGCAACTTAACGGTACATATTATCCACTTTTTCCCAGCATTCTCTCGGGGATTTCTTTTCTCAGAACAGTTTGAGTAATGATACCATTCCTCAGATGAAATTATTGCTATGTTTGATTTGTAGCAGAGATGAGGAACATTTCGACTTTTTTTTTTTTTTTTTTTTTGGTCGAGGATTTTCACATAGCAGACGCTCATACTCCCAGCTTTGTAACTTGCTAAAGAACAATGGAGTTGAGTGGTCTGCCAGTGAATGGCTAGCTGAGGGGATTCAGGTTGAGACCATGGTCAGTTATTATGCGGACGACGTAGTGGACTCGTGAAACAAAAATGTTGATTAGACTTGCTTAGACAACCAAGACCTAGATTTCAGAAACCCCAAACCTATACCTAGACACACACAATTGCAATTAGACGGCTAGATGACTGCTTTTATGCATGCCACTGAAAATATCAGTACTAGTGGCTAACACAGAGTGCGGGAAAATCAGGAGCATTCAGTGTTCTCCTTACAAAATCCTATATGGATGGTAGCTTGTTGGTGGTCTCAAAGACAGGTAAGTGGCAGCTTGAGCATTCAACATTCTCTTTACAAACTCCTATATGGGTGGCATATTATTGATCGTATCAAAGAGGGAAGTGGCAGCTCAAGCTGAACCCAAGGAGGCCCATGTATTGTCCCAGAGGGACTGTGTAATAAAATTGCATGTGGCTAAATTGCTTACCTGGTAGATTTGTGTTTCGTATCTTGCTGCATACATCCTTGCAAAGCCTGGAGCCAAGAATCCTGTCCCTGGATAGTCAAGTCATAAAGTGACAGTAACATTCCCTACTGAAAGTGATAAAACTTACTGAGTCAAAAGCCTTCGGAGAGTCTAGTTTCGGAGCCCCCTGCAAAAAGGGTCAGGGCAAAAGCACAAAATCATTCCACCTTGCCCCCACCAACATAATCCAAGGCAAACCAGGGACTTCAGATCTCACCTGTCTTGGATGAGGTTAAGCTCCCCTTGAAAAGCCAGGTTCACAGCGTAGGGGTGCAGCTCGGCACACTTAGAAAACCAGGTGGCTGCTATGGCTTGGGGTTCATTTGCCCAGCTGCAGCTGTGTCAGCTGTGTCAATTCCTCGATCAGTCAGATCAAGCCACAGTGATCCATGCCTTAGTTACATCTAGACTGGACTACTGCAATGCACTTGACTTGGAGCTACCCTTGAAGACTGTTCAGAAGCTGTGGTTGGTGCAGAATGCTCATCGGGGCCCGCTATCAGGATCATACATCCGCAATATTACAGCAATTGTACTGGCTACTGATCCACTCTTGAGCACAGCTCTAGATGTTGGTTTTGTTATTTAAAGCCCCACTTGGCTTGAGTCCAAGGTGTCTGAAGGAAAGTCCTTCTAGACATTCCTCCCTGGGAATTAAGGGAGAGGCCCTTGTGTCTCTTCCACCAATCAAAGAAGCTCTTCTGGCGGGCACATGAGAATGGGCTTTTCCTGTGGCAGACCCCCCCATATATGGAATAACCTCCCCAGGGAGATACACCTGGCCCCTCAATGTTGATCTTCAGGAGGCAGCTGAAGACAGTGTTATTTAGGACTGATTTTTTGGTTGATTTAGCATTTAGAACTGGAAGTCCTAATTGGTGTGACTTTTCTGGGTTTTATAATAGTTGTTCGTATTGCATTTTTCATGATGGCTTATTTATATTGTAAGCCACCTTGAGTTCTGCAAGAGAGAGAGGTGGCTTATAATTAAATAAAGCAAAGAGAGAAATATTGAACTCTTCTAAAATATTGTTTCAGGTTAAACAATGACTGAATACTCTATCATTGTTCCAGGACAAACAACAGTAGCTATAGACTCTATGGCAGAGGGTGTCGCTCATTTGACCTTGTTGGGCCGGGCCACGTGTGTCATAAAATGCAATGCCCGGTAGTAGAGATATAAACTTTATAAAGGACACAAATACAATGTTGTTGTTGTTGTTTTTACTTAAAATAAAAACATGCTTAAAACATTAGCACACTTGCAATATTTTGTTTAACAGTGTCTGATCACTGACACCTCTTGCTCTGAATTACTGCATCAAAATGTCTGTGCTGTTGCAATCCTGAGTATGCTGTTCAGGTGTGTATTTGTAAGCTGCAAACCTACGATGACACAGCAGCAGCTGAACTGGAAGAAAAAGCAGAAGACAGCCAGTTCCACTACAGGCCTGATAGAAGCCCTCCGGGGGCCTGATCTGGCCCCCCGGGCCACATGTTTTACACCCCTGCTCTGTGGTGTACACTTCCATGGGAGATGGGAAATGAATGCATTTGCAGGAATCTTCCTGCAAGGTCACCCCAAACTAGCTATTATGTTCTCTTTTGAAGAAGCTCACATCCTAAGCCAAGAACAGTGCAGGTGAATAAATAAAATGTCATTAACCTGAACCTACATTTTTACAAATAATAGTACAAGGGAAAGCCGTCTCTTCCTCTAATGGTATGCATGCTGTAAACAGTAATAGCAACAGGAGAGTATGATGTTAGCAGAACACCATGGGGGGTTTCCAGCATCTCTGCACCATTACAATTAGTTCTGCTAGGGGAGAACTGCTAAAGGACTATTTGACTTTGTGGTCTGTTTACCTGAAGCTCCATATCAGGAAACTGAATTTGCAGGGAAGCTAAACAAACATTGCTTGCCTTGAGAATTTCAGTGACACAAATCAAAGGAACTGAATGCTTCAGAACATCTAAGGTGAGCAGAAGAACAGAAGGAAATGGAATGAGACCCACAATTCAGAATCAAGGGTATACAAATATTGGGGTCCCAGTAATGTCAGCTTACCAGTCAATTTATTTCAAGATAACCTAATGTGAAAATGGAACATAATGCTATCATGGTTCTCATACTACAGTATCTTTTCCCTCTGTGCAGGACAAATGGCAGGGGTGATACACCAGATCCTCTTGGCTGACTGATGTCTTCCAAAATGTTGTATGAGGTCACCATACTAGGAGCCCAGATCCACAGAGTATTCATTTTGAGAAAGGCACACCCCTGAGCAGACACCTTCTTGCAAAAAAAGTTCTTGCAGTATTTAGAGATACTTTGTGTTGTTAAGACAGATGTTGCAAGGTGGATTTTTACAACAAAAGACCCTTCCAAATGATCCCAAACATGTTTGAACCCAGAAGATATTCATTGAGACACAGTATATATCAGGGCTTTTTTGTAGAAAAAGCCCAGCAGGAGCTCATTAGCATAATAGGCCACATCCAACAGCAGAAACTCATTAGCATATTAGGCCACACCCCTGACAGCACAGCTCATTGGCATATTAGGCCACACCCCCACATTACCAGAAGTTACCTTTTGCTTCTTGTTCTGTTGACCTTGTTTGTTGTCCAAACCCAGGTCTTTTTTTGGAGCAGGAACTCCTTTGCATGTTAGGCCACACACACCCTAATGTAGCCAATCCTAATGAGTTTCTGCTGCTGGGTGTGGCCTGTTATGCTAATGAGTCCCTGCTGGGCGTGGCCAACTCAGGAGCCAGCCAGAACTCAATTCCTGTGTGTTCCTGCCCCAAAACAGCCCTGATATATATGTTCATAACATTGCAGAGGAGCTTGGGGACCAAATATTTAGAACCGGAAACTCTCCATTCCTGTCATATGTTGAGAACATGGCTCCTCACACATGGCCCATTATTTCCTTCACATAGATAGGGCTCAAAGGGCTCCTAAAAGGGTTTGGATACATTGCCAACAAGAATCTCTTAAAATACATTCTAATGAGACCAAATGTCTGGTTTGGGGTAAAATACTAAAAATGAGGGGAAAAAAAAAAAGGTCTTTCATTGTTTTGAAGCTAGGATAAATCAGGAGCCTGAAAACCAAGCCCTACTAGAAAAGGCTGAGGGAACTGGGAATGTTCAGTCTGGAGAAGAGGAGGTTGAGGGGGGACGTGATGGCTCTCTTGAAGTATTTGAAGGGCTGCCACTGAGAGGAGGGCAGGGAGCTGTTCCTGTTGGCAGCAGAGGATAGCAGGACTCGCAATCACGGGTTTCAATTATGAGAAGAAACATCCTTGCTGAAAATTAGGAAAAAATATTATAGAAAGAGTAGTTCAGCAGTGGAATCAGATGTTTAGGGAGGTGGTGAGTTCCCCATCACTAGCAGTCTTCAAACAGCGGCTGAACAAACATTTGCCAGGGATGCTCTGGCTGATCCTGCACTGAGCAGGGAGTTGGACGGGATGGCCTTTATGAATCCTCTATGACTTTGTTTTATATTGTGTTCTTTCTTCTCTTTGGTCAGTTCGGACTCTCCCTCCCATCTTCTTAACTGTCTTGAGTCTTCCTGTTTAGCACATGTTGCACATGGCCAGCAGTCCAACAACACCATCTACATTACCTCAACGATCTTCATAGAAGCCCTACAAAGTCAGCTAGTCACTATCTCCACACTGAACATTGGAAGAGATGTAGACAGAATAAATAAATAAATAAATAAATAAATAAATAAATAAATAAATAAATAAAAATGGTGGCTTGACTCATGATACTTTGTGAGCTCATCCCAGAAACAAGAGTTGGGCTGAAGGATTCATTCTGAAGCATTTTGAAGGGCTAAAACTCATTTTATCACTGAGTACAATCTAAGAATGCTTAAAACCCCTTGGCTCAATTCCATGATGGTTTTCTTGGCCTTTTTTATTGCGTTTATGCTGATGTTGCATCCAAGCATATGTGTATTTCAGTATATATTTCACTTCGTTCTTTGAGTATATTTGGCTGAATGAACACTGGTCACATATTGTTCCTGGAAATATATATTGAAGTACATATTTTACTTGCTGCTTGATAGGTCCCTTCATACATCTTTGCTCCAATGAATGCTAATCTGTTCAGCAAATACATGTTCAGATACATATTTCACTTCATCACTCTGAGGGAGCAGTCCTACAGTGGTCTGTTCAGATGTCATATTTTACTGAACTGGTCTTACTCCTAGGAAAGGATTCTTAGAATTGCAGCTGAGCTGGCCAGATGATGAAGAAGAAGATATTGGATTTATACCTTGCCCTTCACTACTTGAAGGAGACTCAGAGTGGCTTACGATCTTTCCCTTCCCCTCCCCACAACAGACCCGCTGTGAGGTAGGTGGGGCTGAGAGCTTTCGAGGACTGCCTTTGAACAGCTCTGAGAGAACTTATGACTGACCCAGGGCCACACCAGCTGCTGCATGTGGAGGAGTGAGGACTCAATCCCAGTTCTCCCAAATTAGAGTCCACACTCTTATTGGCTCTCCGCTATACAATGGGTGTGATGCAAGCTGGAGAAGGCAACTTGACTTGCAATCACAACTACAGTTGGGGGACTCACCTTACAAAGCACTCCATCACTTGGTGTAGCTCCAAGCACTGTGTGGGAGGGAGGAGGAGCAAGCAGTCTTTGTGCTTGCAAAATCCTCTCTGACCCTCTCCTGTGGCGGGATTTCCCCACTGACGATTTGTCTGATTGTGTCGCCGTCTGCTTCTAAGAGATGTGTTTGTTTTTAAGGCACAGAAACGTACTCTCTTTGACACTCACTGCTGCATTGTCGTACGTTCTGCGTCTCCCATTAAAGTCCATCCCAATGCAAAAGTCAAACAGCACCGTTCCATTTTGTGCAACACTTCCTAAAGCTAAAGGCAAAACATGATATGTGCAACTGTTGAAAATGTCTCATATAAAATTTATTCGGGGTTCTTTTTAAATTACCCACTTTGCTATACGGTATAGAAGGCAGGAGTTCATGCGTCCCAGCTCATGGTACTCAGAGCTGCACTACACAATGAAACAATCTGTACAATGTGACTATGAGTCAAGTTGAGGGACTGTCAACCCTGTTTGTGTCATATCTGTTGTATAGCTAGGCTAGGGTTACAGTCACATGCACAAGATAACACAGGGGGAGAAGCGAGGCTGTTTGCTCAGTAGGAATTTGACCCGCAGTTGCTCGATCACACAGTCCTTGGAAGCTGTGGAGGCAGCCCGCCACTGCGTGATCAGATGCAACTGTGGGTGAGTTGGGTTTTTTTGCCGTTTGTTCCTGATGTGCTTACCTGGGGAATCGATGAATCACATCTCAGTACGAGGGATCCCTATGGAGGGTGAGATGATGTGCATACTGAGAAGGTGGGGGAAACAACTGCACAGAGTCAGGATGGCCTGATCAGACCATCCAGACGCCATGAGAGCACGCTGGAGCGATCACACGGGGGAAAGTCCGTCCATGGGCCGTAGCAACCCGTTTGCTACCGGATTTTCCCCAGTGTCTTTTTACTCCGCTTCTACGGCGGAGCAAAATGGTGTGCCGATGGGTGCCAGATGTGTACCAGATGTTTGTGTCTGATCGTGCCCTTTAAATCCACCCAGCATTCATGCCTATGGCATGGCTAATTGTGCATGTGATCATGACCTAGGTTTGCCAACCTGCAGGTGGCACCTGGAAACCTCCCACAATTACAATTGACCTCCAGATGATCAAGATCAGTTCCCCTGGAGAAAATGGCTGCTTTGGAGGGTGGACTGTCTATGGGATTGTACCCTGCTGAGATCCCTTTCCTTCCTTCCTTCCTTCCTTCCTTCCTTCCTTCCTTCCTTCCTTCCTTCCTTCCTTCCTTCCTTCCTTCCTTCCTTCCTTCCTTCCTTCCTTCCTTCCTTCCTTCCTTCCTTCCTCCCTCCCTCCCTCCCTCCCTCCCTCCCTCCCTCCCTCCCTTCCTTCCTCAAGCCCTACCTTCCTCAAGCCCTACCTTCCTCAGGCTCCACCTCCCAAAATCACCAGGTATTTCCCAACCCAGAACTGGCAACCCTAAGCTAGGTCCTGAGAGGAATGGGGGGGGGAGGCAAAGGTCAGTGCCAGTGAGTGAACAGATTGAATTCTGGCACTGAAATGTCATAGTAGAGAATTTCTTGAGCATCCCTAGAGCAAGCTCATCAGTGAAGCAGAAAACCATTTGAGCTCCTTGATAACGCTATCTATGTGATATGCATGTTTGCAAAAACACATTTGTTCCATTCAAACTGTACTTTTTTTTTTTAGGCGCAGTCTTAAAATCTATAGTGGTTGAAGTGGCCATAAGCCATTAAGCCACGGTGGCATGCATGACACAACCAGCAGTTCAATTCAAAGCAGAGTCATGCCTCCAATGGACTTAGAAGGGTGACATTTTGCTTTGGATTTCACTCTTAACTATCTTTGCAAGATCCTCTGGAAGTCAAATGCTTCCCCCCTCAGACTTCCTATGAAAATAACACCATCTTTTAAGAAGTGCTCACTCCTGGGTCTTAAAGGGGAACAAAATCACTCCCCATTTCTTCCCGCTTCCTGAGTAATCAGAGTTTAAAGCAGATTTTTTTTTTTTTTACTAATCAATAAAAAGTAATGAACCTTTTGCTCCCACTAGACACAGGTATAATTAAGGAAGCATCGAAGTACAATGCCAATGTGCTCGAAATCTCTTTTGAGTGTGCAGAGGCTCCATATATTTTAATCCAGATCACTAGCCAAAAAGGAGAGGGAGTGAGAGAGAGAGAGGAAGAAATGTAAATTGTATTCCAGAATTGCATTTTCATTTGGAAAGGAGAAAGGGGGGGGGGAACCAGTCTCTGCTAACACACTACAGGGGAAAAATCTTTCATTGTAGTTCGAGTTCTCCAGGGTTTTGACTTGTACCGTTTCCAGCTGCTTAACCAAAGGCAGATCAATTATAGGCTGCAATTCTAGAGCTAAGAATTCTTTTGCTAACAACAAACAAGCATGTGCATATATATATATATATATATATATCCCAAGCAGGACTCATAAATAAAAATGTATTCTATTCAGAGAGCTTGGCCTTCATTGGCACAGTATGTGGTATTTCACTATCGAGGCATTTGAGTGATACAGCAGTTGTATTCTTATGTTCTCAAGTTATTGGGTTAATTTGTCCCATCTAAACTTCATGGCTGCCTTGGGACCTGGGACAACTTCTCATTAAGCATGGCAAGGAAAAGCTGTTTCAGGTGCTGCACTAGCTTCATTAGGAGGGAACAAGGCAAGCTCCAACTTCCCTGCTGTAATACAAATTGCAGTTAGGCGATGAGTCAGTGACCATGTATACCGGTACACTCCTAATGAAGCCACTGGGATTATGGCAGTGCAAGGGCCTAGACTGATGCACGTACCGGGCTCTTAATGAGGCACTGTACTTACATAAGCCTCTTTGTACCTGCACTGACCTCTAGTCTGAACAGCCAGCGCAGGCAGCTGGAGAGCTTCCTTCCGTCCTCTGCATTGTCCTGATGCAGTTCTGGCAAGCTCAGAACCCCTGTGGCTACCCTTCTACCACTAGCCAGTCTCCTTTGATGCAGCTTTAACTTTGCATGGCAAGAGAGATCAAGGAATTCACTTCACAGGGAGTTTTAATTTTAAAAAAAAATCTAACAACAGCTGCTTTACCATACTGTTTCCCCTCCCAGTGAAGGCAAGGGCAACCACCACCAGAGAGAAAAAGAGAAATGGCTCACACAGGGATTTCCTTGTTCCCGAACAAAGGAAGACAAGAAGCGCTTTGGTATTTAGAGGCCAGCAGCTGCTCAGACTTGCTGAGAGCACAGGACAAAATGCAGGCCAGGAAGAGATTCCCTTGTATGACCTGTGCTGGCTGTCGGGAGTGGAGGACAATACAGGCACAGGGAGGCTTTTTTTTTGGCATGTAATCTTCAGTAATTCAGAACAGTAACTTCCAAAGTCATGGATTCAACTGAAATCCAACCAAAACAGAGATCTGGATGTTTCTATATATATTCGTTCTTAATATGAAGGGGTTTGATTGTTCTTTGGAATTTTAAGAGCTGGGGTTTTTTTGGGGGGAGGGTTGCTCCTGGAAAGAGAAGATGGTCAACATAGCATTAATTTTGTGAGCTTCTTTGTTTCCAGAATGGCATGCACAGCCTCAGAGGGGGCAAGTGTAACTCATGGATCAGGTCTTTTGTGCTTTATCCTGATCACAGGCACTTAACAAGGTAGGTCTTTGGTATGCCACATTCCATCTTACTTACTCACCTGCCATTGCAGCCTATGACATAGTGGAATCTTATTAAGTACATAGTCTTTATGACACCTTTAATGGGACTGCTGTCAGCCAGGAGATTTCACTGTTGTAAGTTTCCATTGGTGCTTTTATGGTGTTCTCTTGGACAGTTTCATCAGGCCCCACAGCACCAGAGTCTGTGGCTCAGTCCAGCCTCTGCTTCTTCTTGCTCCATCAGGGTGCCTTCTGGGAGGTGAGTTTTGGCCATTCCTCTCCACAGGGAACTCCATCTCCACCAACACTAGCTGTAATGGGTTAATTTTATAGGTGACAGAAGCAAGCGGTAGTCCTCACTTAATATCAGCAGTGCTGCCTACCTTCCATGGGTTGCATCCAACCTGCTTTTCCACTGCTGCAAAAGGGAGGATGGGCTCCCCTTTGACCACTGAAAAGGCCACACTGAAAAGGGATCATGGGGCATGCATGGACAAAAGCCACGTGAGACAGGGACTGTAGTACAGAGGGGAATTAGGTGAGATTGAGTGAAAAAGCTGGCCGGATCCAACCCCATGTTTACTTCTGGATGAGGCATCAGAGCTGGGGGGCTGTTACCCCACACTGTACTTATTTAAATTATTTCTACCCCAGTTCTAAATGTTCTCAGCTCAGCTTATGAACAATTTTAAGGCAATAAATATAGTAAAATCAACTAATTTGATAATGCCTACTCAAACAAGAAGAAGAAGTGTAGGCTTTTATACCCTGACATTTTCTGCAGTGTCAAGTTTCCCCCTGCCTGCTCTTCTCTTCATCCACGGCTTTCCCTGATTTCCGCAGATGATTTCTCCCTCCCAGGCACAAAAACACAGTTTGCCCCCTCTTGTGGTGCAGCATGGGAATTCCCAGAAACAGGGTATTCAGAGTCCATGCACCAAGAGGGGAAAACTGTGTTTTTGAACCTGGGAGGGAGAAATCATCTGTGGAAACCAGGGAAATCCACAGATGAATAGAACAGCAGGCAAGAGGAAACTTAATGCTGTGGAAAACATCCCTGCTTTTCTTTACCTTAAGGAATCTCATATTGACTTACAATTACATTCCCTTCCTCTCCCCACAATAAGTACCTGGTGAGGTAGGTGAGGCTGAGAGAGTTCTGAGAGAACTGTGACTGCCCCAAGGTCACCCAGCAGGTTTCATGTGGAGGAGTGGGGAATCACACCCAGTTCTCCAGATCAGAGTTCACCACTCTTAACCACTACATCACAAGCTGTCAAAGGCCACATTTAGTTCAGGGTGGGAGATTAAAAGAGACAGTGTATATTTACTCCATACTTAGCCTGTTCCTGCAAATGCTGTGAGGCCTGGAAGTCAGATTAGTGAACTGAATTCACAAAGCAAAATGGACTTATTCTTCACCATGTAAATAAGTCCAGCCAACCTTGATCGAGGATCTAAAATGTCATCCAAAATTTATTTTCAGCAACAATGATCTGTTCTCCAGTTCTTCTCCCATCTCCTAAAGCCAAGAATTGGTGTGTGTATGTGGTTGGTATGGGAGTTGTTTACTGTCGTAACTTTTTACATCAGCCAGTTCTGTACTCTGCTAAAACAGGCATTTTAATGCAGAGTTCAACAACTGTACTGAACTCATAAATCTCTCACTGAGACTATGTAGTGCAGTGCCAACTTGAAGATGGTTGTTGAGTCCTCATAAAAATCTAACAAGCTAATAACTGTGCAGGTGATAATATACTGTATTCCAAAGTAGTGGTATTTCAATACAGTACCTTTAAAGACACCAGGTAAGCATTTAAACAACATCAGTAGGGTTATAATTGATTTAATTTAACTGAATTCTAGGAACAGATAACAAACCAAGAAGGAAGCAACTTTCTTGAAACTTCACTTAGTAGTTGTGTCCCAATCTAGCTATTTTTTTAATTAGTTGCTATTAGTTTACATAGAGTCAAAATTGTCAGCCTGTCATTCCACAGGCTGCCATGGGACAATAATTACAAGAGGTTGCTGTAATGGACAGTGAATGGTTAATGCTTTAACCTGGTTTGAGAGCCTTGAGGGACTCTACAGTTGAGAGTGTCAGTTATAATAGTGAAGGTCAGTTAAGCAGAATGAGAGGATCAAGGAGAATCCTGAATTAGGGAACTGGGAAATAGTTCCTAGTAAAAAGGGGGGGTCCCTATCAAGTGTTTAAGAAGGCAAATTGGAACTTGTGTATTTTTCTGCTTATATAAACTTTAGTAATTTTATGACAAAGAAGCTTATGCCTGCTCATTTGAGCAGTGGCTTCCAGGAGATCTCTCTCCACAGTTTTGAAATTTGGGTCAGGGTATGAGCTTTCATGAGTCACTGCTAATTTCTTCAGAAAGCCCATACCCTAGCACAAATTTAGTTAGTTTTGAAGGTGCTACTGGACTCTTGCTCTTTTCTACTGCTACAGGCAGACTAACATGGCAACCCATCTTGATCAACAGTTTGAAAACTTGTCTGCATAACAAAACAGCTGCTTTATTGTGACAGACTATTGCTTATAATTATAGAAACTTACCTCATTCCTGTTGCCTGTTTACCTGCCAAATTTAAACCTGACACCTACCTGATAGTCTGACTTGACCCTTTCCTCTACAAAAGTGAAATAAAGCAGTTTGTTTGTTTTGAATTACTATCAGTCTCTCTTGTGCCATAATCTGACATATACAAACAAAGGGTTTTTGTCAGTTCCTCAGTCCCTAGGCTGGGCTAGCATAATTCTATGTACATTTAAAGAACTGGAAGGGGCAGACAGAGAAACAAAGGGCAAGGAAAGGGACTGCTCAGCCAAGAAGAAGAAAAAGGGAAGTTGGGGGAAAGTGTTATAGCTGCCTTATACCAAATCAGACCCTTGGTCCATCAAAGTCAAGATTGTCTATTCAGACTGGAAACAGCTCTTCAGGGTGTTAGGTAGTGGTCTTTCACATTGCCCATTACCTGATTCTTTTACCTGGAGATGCTGGGGACTAAACCTAGGTCTCTCTGAATGCCAACCAGATGCTCACAAGTTGAAGTCCCTTCCCTAAAATGTAGGAGGCTACTAGTGTGCCATGAAAAATGCATTCATTAAGGACTTATCTGAAGGTGCGAGTATGCTCCAGTCCTATCTCCTTCCTCTGAAGACAAGCAATTTTGCTTTGTCTCTATGTCTCTGCGAATGATCCAGATTGGATCTGGCAGAGATAGATCAGAATTACCTAACATCACCGATCATCATCCTTTAAACCTATGGCTGCACCTATGCATCATCAGATACTGTACTATCATTGTGCTACAGCAATCATTCACAGCTGGGTTCTCCCATGTGGACGAGACTCTCCAAGAGAATGATTGCTATAGCAGAACAATAGCACAATATCCAGTGATGTATAGATGTAGCTTATGTCATTGCTTTGGGCATGTTCTTTTTCATTCAGTGGGTTGTCGCCTGATGAACATTCTGGAGATCTGGCTGCACATTTCAGTACAATTTGGTTCAATTTATATTTAAGTGAATTAGCTTTATGACTCAATTGTTTTAGAGCATTGTTATCCAAAATAGAGTTGTACAAATGGTGCCCTAAAAATCTATGTTTTTTTTCTTTTCTTTCTTTTTTTTTACTGTGCCTCCAATTTTAATTCAAGGTGGGGGTGAAAAAGAATACACTATGGACAATATCAGGAGTTTGGGAAACTCAGCCAGAAGCAAATGAGGCCATCCTCCCCCTCCCTGTGAAGACCTATATGGAGCACAGCCTTACAATGTCTTTTGAAAGACAATCCCAGTGCTGATTACTTCTGGAGAATAATGGTGCTGGCATGCCAGCATATAATCACTGACAAGCCGATTGTTTCGACACACCATCGCCCGGCAAAAACTGTGGATGCTGCATTTCTCCAGCGGCACAGGCTGTACAAGGTGCCGCTCTAAATCATTGCCTTTCATCTTACGACACAGCAAAAATAAATAAATAAATAAAATGAAAAGAATATATATATATTCCTGGGTCAGGGTTTGTTTAAAGGGAAATAGATGATTTGTTTTTATATCCCAGGAGCATCAAGGAGAGAGAGAGAGAGAAAAGCTTAACTACACTGCTAATTACGGATTTGATTTTGCATGGCAAAGCAAGATTCTGCTTAGGTTGGTAAAATAAAAACACTACATGTAGCAAAAAATCTAATGGAGATGTATATAAGAGCGATTGTGATTTTTTTTTAAAAAAAAAGTTGCTTTCATTATGTGTTCTTTACAGATGAGCTGTTCTGTCTTTGAGTCTATATATACACAAGAGGTACCTTGGACAAAATATTATTTCCAATTGGTCTGTTACTGGAGATATATCTTAGGCTCCATCTAAATGCTAGAAGGCATGAAACCCTTGTCTCCACAACAATGTCTAGTGAAAGAAGACACATCTTAGTCTCATTAGCTCATTTTACATTTCAGACCATTCAGGTTTCCTGATCCAACTGCACCTGTCTGCTGTTTTTTGTGCATATGGTAACTACCCATGTGTTCTCCAGCTTTAGTACTGATGAAATGAACATTAGATTTCCCAGGTTATGTGTTTGCATGACCTCTTGTTTTTTGAGGGGTGCAAAATTTGCATATTGCAAGAATGTTGGGAGATGACACAGGACTTAATTATCAAACGGGGGGTGGGGGGAGATGAAAAATCACATAAAGCATGCTCAAGCTGCTGGGAACACCAGATGTAACTCTCGCACAAGTTTCTCATGAGAATATTTCTTTACTGTTCTACATGCATACAGTATAGGAGTACATAACCAAACCAACAGACACAAGTGAATTACTGGCTGGAGACAAGAGGATGTGAAGGCAATCTGCCCCTATCATGAGAACATAAGAACATAAGAAAAGACAATGTTGGATCAGGCCAATGGCCCATCCAGTCCAACACTCTGTCACACAGTGGCCAAAAATACCAGGTGCCATCAGGAGGTCCACCAGTGGGGCCAGGACACTAGAAGCCCTCCCACAGTTGACCCCCCCCAAGCACCAAGAATACAGTGCATCACTTGCCCTACAGTCCCTATCTATACCTTGTGGCTAGTAGCCACTGATGGACCTCTGCTCCATATATTTATCTAATTCCCTCTTGAAGCCGTCCATGCTTGTAGCCACCACCACCTCCTGTGGCAGTGAATTCCATGTGTTAATCACTCTTTGGGTGAAGAAGTACTTCCTTTTATCCATTCTAACCCGACCGCTCAGCAATTTCATTGCCCACCAGCAATGCTCCCTCTAAGCTGTGGAGTCTTGTGGAGTCTAGTGAGCAAAAATCCTTCTTTGTGAGCCACTAGCATTAAAGTTGTGAGCAAGTGATTTGTCAGCTGCATAAATTAGTTTGCTCTGGAGCCATCCTTCCTGAGTTAAGACAAAAATGTGTGAGCTGGAGGCTAAAAAACTGTGAGCTAGCTCACATTAACTCAGCTTAGAAGGAACACTGCTTACCACTCATTAATTTCATTGAGCTTTGACTCGTGCAAGCTTATGCCTTGAAAATCTCATTGGTCTGTCAGGTGCTACTAGACTTGAAACTAGCCATCCTCTGAGAGTAGATTACCTGGTCAAGTTCTTATATTGTGAGAAAGGGAGAAAAGTACCTCTTTCTCTACCTGTTCTATCCCACGCAGGAACTCATTAACATAATAGGCCACACCCAACAGTAGAAATGCATTAGTATATTAGGCCACACGGCTGATTAGCATATTAGACCACACCCCCATGTTACCAGAAGTGTGGTCATCCAGCCGCACCCACCTTTTGCTTCTTATTCTGTTCACCTTGTTTGTTGTCAATCCACGGCTTTTTTTTGTTGCAGGAACTTCTTTGCATGTTAGGCCACATACCCCTAATGTAGCCAGTCCTAATGAGTTTCTGCTTTTGTGTCTGGCCTGTTATGCTAATGAGTTCCCGCTGGGCGTGGCCAACTCAGGAGTCAGACGGAACTGTGTTCCTGTGTGTTCCTGCCCAAAAATAGCCCTGATCCCATGCATGATCTTACAAACCTCAATCATGATAGCTGGTATGTGGAGTTTGGAACCATGGGCATCCTTCACTGTTGATTAAAGAGCAGGGGCACAAAATGCAGAACTATGTTCTGAGATTGCACATCTCCCTGAGGATTTCTCATTAAATACATTGAGATGAAGAGGAATATGATAGAATTCTATACCGTTTCTCTTTTCTTTCCTCCATCTCTCTCTCTCGCTGAAGCATCCGGGGGGCGGGGGGGAGGAGAGGAATATCACCAAGGCAGGCATAGTGCAGTCCTTTTAAAGCACTAATTCTCTCCTGAATATCAGATCGGTTGGCACACAGATTTAATTAAATTCTTCCGAGGCCCCACAAAGATAAGTCATTTTTTTGAATGCAAGCCTGCTTTCCCTACAAGGGCCTGTCCCAGCTCTCCCAGTTTAATCTGCAGTCATTTTCATTAATGTGCCCTTTTAATCCACCCAAACTGGTTCATTTAGAATCAGGCTAGATAACATCACATGCAGCTGATCTGTGATTTATTTGTAAACCCACTGGATAATCTGGAAGTTTAGAGCCCGGCACAAATTAAATTAACCTGACCCAATTGAAAAAAAAAATCATAACATTATTTTATCATTGTACAAGATGGGGCACCTTTCGGAGAAATGAGAGGAGCGTGCTATAATTCTACAGCTAACTGGATGAATGACATCTCATCCTCTGTCTTTGAAAAAAGCAGATAATAACTTCAAATGATGTGTGGAATAATCACACTAGTGAAAAAGGGGGAAGACTCTGAAATGTCTTGCGGTCCCTCCAAGAAAGGTTTTTCACGGGCTTTATGGTATTTCCTGGGAAAGGAGGGGTTGTGCTCAGGTTGAAAGCAACAGATGGGTCTCACATAGGGTTTCCAGGTCCCCCCAGCCACCAGTGGGGGGCAGTGGGGTAGAGTTGCCAGATCCAGGTTAGGAAACTCCTGGAGACTGGGGAATGGGGCCTAGAGAGGGCAGGTCTCTCAGTATGGTATAGTGTCATACAGGGCACCCTCCAAAGCAAAACCTGAAATACCAGAGCATGACCGTGTGACATCATCGCACCAGGGACATGAAGCCCACTCCAAGGAAGCTCCCTCCCACCCCCCGCCGGCAGAAGAAAAGGGTCTGGCAACCCCATGAAGAACAGCAGGTGTTCCTGACTTGATGTAGAGTGTACCATTATGCTGAGAGACCTGCACCAGTCTTAAAAAAAACAAAACAAAAAAAACACAATGGAACAAAGTTTGTATGAGTGGATTTCTAAGCGAAACCAGCTTTGAAGAAAGAGGATATCTGAAATGGAGCTCTCACAAGATAGCCCTCTGTCAGCTGGATCTGCATGGAATTTGAAAACAGGACCCTTGAACTGAATGCTAAAATAAGACCTGTTGCACTTTACCAAGACTGGTTGTTAAGTGCCTTTACAAATTTGTACTGGAAATTCTTAATCTTAGTATTGTATAAGTAACAATAATCAAATACATACAAAAATTGTTGTAACATTTGCATGTATCAATTATAATAAGACATGAGTTTATAACTTAGTAAGCTTTCATGGCATGTTTTTTTTTGTGTAGCTTATTTCCATGATTCTCTCCTTATTTTGTATATGATCAATATATAGTGCAGCAAGGCAGCTGAGATTAATACAGACCAATCATCTATACAATCATTTTGGATTTATTTTCACCCTACTTATACTATAACATGGGAGGGCCGTGCTCATCTTTCTTTGACCCTATGTACATGTTTGGAATCTGTCAAATGTTGAGAATCCCAGACAAATTTTGTGAAAACTCAGAGCCTCAAAGACATACCAGGGACCACTGACAGTCACCTAAACCAGGCTATCTTCATTCATCATGATATATCTGATGTAGAAACCAGAAACATACACTATGGAAGGCTGAAAGTCATAACAGGTACTTAGAGACTGTCAGATTGTTGATACACTGTATTCCACAGCATATGCACACAGTAAATGTTGTGAGGAATACTGTGAGTTCATGCAGTGTACACTAACTCTTTGTTGACACAAAGCACATCTTTAAAGATGACCTCTGCAAAGGAGATCTAAAAAGATTGCCTCTCCATTGTCCCAGTAAATCTAGATGTGTTGAGACAATCTTACATGTTTCGTTATACTGTCATCTTTATGCAAATATACCCTCTAAATATTTAAGCTCTCTATTGGCCAACATATAATATAATATATATAATATATTATATAATATATAATATAATAATTTTCTGTTGGTGGTAGCACACTCCTGAATATTCCACTGGGCGCCCACAGCCTTTGGCTCCGTGATCTGTCACTCAGAAGCTGTCCCTATCCACTGGCTGCGTTGCCTGAGTCTCGCCTCCAACATTCTAAACAGTTTGCTGTTCTTCTCCCCTCCATAGCCAGTCAGAACACAGAGGTCATTTGCGTATGCGGCCTGATTGGCCTTTGCCTCTTACATTCTAAACAGTTTGCTGTAGCTGTCGGGAGTCAATGTGTCCCCTTAGTGCCTGTTGGGGAACACTAAGGTTGCCAATCTCCAGGTGAGGGCTGGAAATCACTCAAAATTACAATGGCTTTCCAGATCGCAGAGATCAGTTCTGCTGGAGAAAATGATGGACTCTGTGTCATTATACCCTGCTGAGGTCACCACATAAAATTGACACTGAGTGCCCAAGGCTGGGACACTCTCCCAGAGCCTCTTTCTAGAGCTCGTTGCATTTATTTCCACAATGGGCCTTATTCCGAGTATGCTAATAAAGGCTGACTTGATTTGACTTGATTACCTCTGTTTGTATGTTTATATTGTTAGAACCAGCAGTCCATCAGTAGGTAGTTTTGACTCTTTCCTGTATTCCCCTCCCCCCAGCATTATCCTCTGACCCTGGAAGGCTAGATTCTTATGGCCATGGAACAATGTTCCTACCTCTTTCATCAGTGGACATCTGTTGTTCGAAGAGACCGAAAGGCTGATTTTACTTCCTTCACCTTCCTCATCATTGTCTCCTTTGCCATGTAGTTATTAACATATATGTGTCCCCTGACCCCATAAATCATTTTTCTGGGTTCAGACAATTTTCTTGAGGGAGGGGAAAGTGCAAAATCTCAGTGATTGTTGGACACTGGGTCACTGGGCCCAACTCATTGAATTCAAAGGAATTTAAGCTAACTTTCTGCACTTTATCCATTATCTTTTTTATTGCTTTTCTGTCTTACTAAAACCACATGTTGGGTGCTGGTTTCATACATTTTATGAGATTGTTGTTCCAGTGGCCCTTTTCCTTCTCTGATGATTCCATTCTTCCCCCTGACACCTGTATCACACATTTCCAGCCTGTCTCTTTTCACTCTTCTTACTCATCACTGGTTTCTGAAATTATGGTGGGGGGAGTCTAGACTAGACTTCACGGCAAGTTCACAGACACACATAGAAGACAGGAGAACAAAAACAGGCTGCACATGTCAATGTTCTGTTCCGATGCCAATGTTCTGTTCACTGCACTGGAGAAATTTCATGGTCACCAACATTGTTAAATGCCATTAAAATGATACGGGGAAAAAAAGGTTTGCCAAGACGTTTCATACAAAGTTCTGTTTCAGATGAGAAATGTCAGACAGCAACAAAAAAGTTTCCTTTTCTCCTTTTACCTCATCCTTTTTTTTTTTTTTCATTTACCAATTCCTCCTCTTCCTCTGCCTTATCTTTTTACCCATCTCTCTAATAGTCACCAAAGAATTCAATATATCGGTATCGCAAAGAGGAAAGGACAGTCAAGTGCTTTAATGAGGTCATTCCACATGGATGCACAAAAAGATTCTGAGGAGAACATTCTGAAATGCAAGAAAGTGATTACTGGGACCTGATTGCTGCGTTAGGGTTCTAGTTTTAGCGAGACCAAGTAAACTTTATCTCAAGAGTGCTTTAAGAATACTAGAAGTTTTATGTTGCTATGTTCATCTCACTTCAAATACAATGCTTTTCAGCTGAGTTCAGCTGAGTCAACACAGTCAGAAATCGAATAATGATAAAGGGAATGTTGTGCTTCTATATGTGAAGCTGCCCACAGGTATTCACAGACCTACAGACCTATATGCTATATATTTTGGTAAGAAATCAGAGAGCAATATTCATCAATATCCAACAACTATCCAGTAGTTCCTGTGCCAACCCAATAAAATATGGTGTCAGAATCATGACCCACTGGGCCCTGTCCTAGCTGGTGGCTTGCACCACTGTATCAAAGGTATTAAAAAACCCCAAAAAACTGGGGCCCATTTTGCCTATCTTTGGGTAGGGGTAGATCCATATCCCAGCTGGGGCTAGGGTTGCCATCCCCCCAATGGGGGCGGGTTCTCCCCTAATTTCCACCCCCCCAATCTGCCCACCAGCCAGCTGCTGGCGGGGGAGCCCCACCCCCAAAGAACTTCCTGGTGTCCAACATACCTGGCATGATGACATCACCCAGCGATGACATCATTGAGCTGGGCATGTCACTGGGGGGGACACTGTAGCATTTGGCCAAGAAGATCCCAGGGAGGAGGCGCCATCTTCCCGCTGGCAGAAGGTAGGGACCTGGCAACCCTAGCTGGAGACACAGCTGCACCGGCACCTGTTGTGGACCACTCCCTCCACATCTGCTCTCACCACTCCCATTGGGGTCATTGCTGTGCTGTTAGCAACCTCTCCACCAGCTGGTTTTGCTTCCCCCCCCAGTGGCACAAGGCCTACATCTATTGACTAGGGAGCCAGATGGCTTCAGCTGCTGTGGACATGCCTGTCTCCACAGGGAAGGTCCCCAGCAGCTCTACTGCCATCACTGGGCGTGTCTCCTCCTGGGGCACTTGGAGCATCGATGGTCAAGGCAGACTGTGCAGGGATCAAGTTTCCACTCTGTCCCCAGCACAAGAACTACACACAGCCAAAGCTGTGGGAACTTGTTTCTACTTTATTGGTAGTGTTGTTTGAGGGCATCTCACAATTAGATACAGCTGGCTCCACCCTAGATAGTATCCACCCAGCTCACCTCCACTGGCCACACCCAGCGTGCCTCACCAGCACTTTTAAGGTATGTCCCAGCAGTCAACTTCACCCTGCTGGCCTTTCTCTGGGAAACATCTGTGTCCAGTTGGTTCCCCAAAAGCCCAATGGTATGCCTTCTTCTCCAAAGTTGTCTCCTTCTTACTGAGTTCATATGAGGCCCTGCCCTGCCCACAGGTAGACCTCAGAGGGCTCCGTCTCCCTGCCAACCCTCTCCCACCTCTGATCTCCTTTGGACCACCCCCAACTGTCCTCCTGTCAGTTGGCAGTGTGCCCTATATGTGCCCTCCACCTGGACCCTCTGCCACAACAATCCAAAACTGAACCACAAACTTATATGTCCACTGGAATAAATGAATTTTCTGTGTGAATGTATTTATAGGACTTGTTTTCTGTTATCTCCCTGATAGGCCAATTTTGTCACTCATTTTTGTTATATGTTGTCAAAGGATTTCACAGCTGGACTTCATTAGTTGTAGATTTTCCGGGCTGTATAGCCATGGTCTTGGCATTGTAGGACCTGACGTTTCTCCAGCAGCTGTGACTGGCATCCTCAGAGGTATAACACAGAAAGATGGAGTACTCTCTGTGTCAAGGTGAGAAGAAAAATGGCAGGCAGGTAATTTATATCTACTCAGGAAGGTGGGGTGGGGCTAAGTCATTATCTCATAGGAGTTTCCCAGGCTGTGAAACATGCTAATGGAAGAGCTTTCCTGAGGAGGTTCTTTTACATATGGATTGACTGTTGAAATTCTAGTCTTATCTGTAGTGCTATTGTAAGATGTAGAGCATTTTGTATTTTTCAGGAAAGGAAACCATGCCCTATTTATTTTTAAACACTCATCTTTCCTGTTGAGATTGTGTTTATGTTTATGAATTTCAATGGCTTCCCTGTGTAATCTGACATGGTAATTGGATGTGTTGTCCAGCCTTTCAGTGTCTTGGAATAAGATTCTGTGTCCTGTTTGAGTTATGCCATGTTCAGCCACTGCTGATTTTTCAGGTTAGCCAAGTCTGAAGTGTCTTTCATGTTCTTTTATTCTTGTCTGAATGCTACACTGTGTGGTCCCGATGTAAACCTCTCCACAACTGCATGTTATGCAGTATACTCCTACAGAAGTGAGGAGGTCTCTTCTGTCTTTTGCCGATCATAGCATCTGTTTATTTTATTTTTTTCTGGTGGGTCTGAATACTGTTTGTAGGTTGTGTTTTTTCATATGTTTTCCCATTTGATCAGTGATTCCTTTGATATATGGCAAGAACACTTTTCCTGTGGGAGACTGTTTTTCCTCAGTTGTTTGTTTTACCTTTGGTTTAATTGCTCTTCTGATTTCATTCTTGGAGTAGCCATTTGCTTGAAGTGAGTGGTTTAATTCATCATTGAGTTCACATATCCATCTTGCGCAGTCTACTAATGTTTTGATTATACCTCTTTTTTGCCAAGGGTGGTGATTGGAGTTTTTTGTGTAAACAACAATCCATGTGAGTTGGTTTTCTGTAGACTTTGTGCTATAGGTTTTTTGTTATAGGTCAAAGAATCCTTTTGTCAGGATCAGACTTTTCCCTGGGTGGCAATACTTGTGTCTGTACCATGATCAATACCCAATACCTTTTTTTTTTTTTTTTGTAAAACTCTCTTAAAAAAGAGAGAATTTTATTCTTTTTATAAGAAAAGGGAAGGGTAGACAGATGGAGAAAGAAAAAGGTGGAGTGAAATTTTTTTTCTGTTAGTGAGAGTTAGTTTAGGTTAATAACCAATACCAAGATTTGGCATCCATCATGGTTAGAAGATCTTCTTTTTAACTAAAGCAAAGTCCAAAATCACTCTGTTAATGCAGTTAGTAAAGTCCATTGGGGTTAGTAATTAAACAGCTCCTTCCAGATGTAACACGAACAGTCCTCAAAGTATCTTCTTCTTAATTTTCTTCCAGTTATGGATTAAGTCCATTTTAACTTTGAAGTCTTCCGTTCCATCACCTTCCCCTGGGCTGCTGTCTTCTGCACTTATCCCAATTTTGAATGCTGCATCCTTCTTCCTGCTGGCGTGTCTCTTCAGGAGTTTCTGTGTTTTGAAGATGAAATCCTTCTTCTTTCTTTTCTTTTTTTCTTAAACTTCTGGCCTTCAAGCTTCCAGGGCTCCACAAACTCAGCAGATGAAATTAGATCTCCCGTTTGTCGCCTGCTATGCTCGACATCCCCTTCTACTGGCAGAGTATTTCTTTTTATAAAGGCGGAATAGGCTTTGGGAGCCTTATCCACCTCTTCTTTTAACTTTATCGCTTCACTGCCAGTTAGGGGTGCCAAGACATTTGTCAAGGTAAATCCGAGATCTTCTTTCTCCTCTTCTTTAGCGCCCTGGAAACCTGGAATCAAATTCGATTTCTGTTCAATCTCCTTCATCTTTCTAGTTGTTTCCAATATCTGTTTCTGTCGACTGATGAGAACACTTTCCATTTTAAACAAAGTTTGGTTGATCTTCTGCAATTGTTCCAGCAGGGGGCACAGCATCTCCTTTTTCTGTTGATTGACAGCAAGCTCTTGGGGGGGCTATCTGGACCGGAAGTCCCTCCTCTCTTCTCTTCCGGTGTCTGCAGGGCTTTTTCCATTATCGACATTTTGTTTTTTTGTTTACTTTTAAAAAGTTCGTGCCGCATCCCCCAGGAAGCTAAGATGAACACATTCTTCCATGCAGCCCCAACGGTACTTTCATCAACACTTTGTTTTCTTTCTGCCCCCTTCGCGCTCCCTTTGAATAGCTTGCTTCTTGAGGGGGTGGGGACTCCTCCCTCCTCCCAACGCTTATACGCATGCAGGGGGCTCCGATTTACGCTTCAAAATAGATCTTCAACTCACGATTCGATGCCACTACTTCTTTTTATGTTGAACCATAGCGCTGTTTTCACTCCTGGAATTCGGTGGCGCCGCTAAGTCCCATTATGGGCACGCCGCAGCGGGGCCGATTGGGGCGGGGAGAAAGCCTCAATTTCCCGGCTGTCTGCCGGCAAAGAGGCTACTCCCCAAGCGCCCCCGGTTCGGAGCCTTTACCTAAGGCTCACTAGGGTCTTTCGCATATGCGAAGACCCCCCCTAACTGCGCGTGGGCTAACCGCCTCCGGGAACGTCCCGAGAAGCGGCCGCCATTCGCGACGCCGGAAACCGAAAACCATCAATACCCAATACCTGTGACCTTATGCTGTTAATGCCTTACTTCCGCTTTTGTAAACCCACTTGCTTCATCTACTTGTTTAGCTCATAGCCCATCTGCCTTGCACCTTATCAAGTCCTCCCTGCCATTCCTAAGGGGGGGAGGAGCATGTAAATGAATGGAAGGAGCTTTGTAGTGGCTTCAGCAGCAATTATTCTTAAGCAGCCCTCACCTAGCCTGGGAGCCACAGCTGGGCTTGAGGCTGTGGGAGACAAGAGTCTTAAGATATGTTGTCGAAGGCTTTCATGGCTATAGATTTCTTGGACCAAGACCACGGCCACACAACCGGGAAAATCAAAGCAACAGTCTTAAGATAGCTAGCTAGGTCTTATATTCTCTCATGACCTGTAGTAGTCCAGGTGCCTCTGTGTGACATGTGCTTGGGGGTGGGACCCTAACCCCTCTTCCCTTATTCCATGTTATTGCTTGCCAATTCTGGCAAAGGTGTTAACCTGTTCAGAAGCCATATTTTGCCAATAAACCTGCTCAAGGAATATTGCGTACTGAGTGGTTATTGCAGGACTTGACACCTTTCTGCCAATCATGATAGAAAATTTACATATAATCATAAAGTTGGAAGGGATCTCCAGGGTCATCTAGTCCAACCCCCTGCACGATGCAGGAAATTCACAAATACCTACTCCCCACATCCCCAGTGACCCCTGCTCTATGCCCAGAAGAGGGGAGAAAACCCCTTCAGGATCCCTGGCCAAAATTGGCTTGGAGAAAATTACTTCCTGCCCCCAAAGTGGTGATCAGCATTTCCTTGGTCGTGTAAGAAAGAAAGCAACCCTTCTTGACCTCCCTGTCATGATCTGCCTAAGTTCACAGAATCAGCATTGCTGTCAGATGGTCATCTAGCCTCTGTTTGAAAACCTCCAAAGAAGGAGAGCTCACCACTTCCCAAGGAAGCCTGTGCCACTGAGGAACTGCTCTAACTATCAGGAAGTTCTTCCTAATGTTTAGCCAAAAACTCTTTTAATTTAATTCCAACCCGTTGGTTCTGGTCTGGCCTTCTGGGGCAACAGAAAACAATTCCACACCATCCTCTACATGACAGCCCTTCAAGTACTTGAGGATGGTTTTCATATCACCTCTCAGTTGTCTCCTTTCCAGGATAAACATACCCAGCTCCTCCAACTTTTCCTTCTAGGACTTGGTGTCCAGACCCCTCACCATCTCCATTACTCTCATCTGGACATGCTCCAGCTTGTCTATATTATTCTTAAATCACAGTGCCCAAAACTGAACACAATACTCTAGGTGAGGTCTAACCAGAGCAGAGAAAAGTGATACCATCACTTTGCATGGTTCAGACACTATACTTCTGTTGATACAGCACAAAATCACATTTGCCTTTTCAGCTACTGCACCACACTGCTGACTCATGTTCAGTGTATGGTCTACTAGGACCCCTAGATCCTTTTTCCACATACTACTGCCAAGACAAGTCTCCCTAACCCAGGGTGAATTCAACAAACAGGAATGGAGTCTACCACAATGTGGCTCCAGTTCTGACCATGGTCTAAGCTTTTTGCTTGCCTTGCTTTTTTTGTTCTGGAACGATAAGCACTTGGGAGCCATGACAGCCCCACAGTCTGCTAGGGATGCCAAGAACTTTGTGGCTGAACAAGTTTGGCAGATGCTTTTTGATAGCTGTAATGGGATCTCTTCATGGTATCACCAACCTGTTGGAAATATGTGTGTGTTGCAAGGTCTAATTCAGTCATTATAGGGTTAATCTGTTTACCTTGTATGCTATTGTTTAGACTGACCGGGAAGGGAAAACTGACACAGAGCCAATAGGAAGACAGCCCAGGAAATCTAAGACTGTTTACTCACAATCATTGGTTAATGTATTCCTGTGAGAATCTCCATTACAGTTGTTGTTGTGAGACCATATGGTCGGTCTGTTCTGTAACTGTAGAGATGTAGCCTTAGGTCTTTGTTATTTTGTAGATTTTCCTGTGTACCCTTCCCTTAGAAATAAAGATTTTTACACAAAAAGAAATGCCTCCTCTCCAGTGAAGCAAAGATCATTGCAAACTCTGAATGCCTAAGTATTTTTGCCAGTTTTTCCAACACAATCCATATGAGTTGTGTGCCAAAAAGCTTTGCAGCTGGTGAAGCTTTACTTCCTTCTGCCTTGTGGCCACTTCTATACCAGCCTAGAAGGTGAAATCATTTCCCCCCTGCAGGGCTAGGTAAGACATTAAATGATGCTGGGGGTGGAACTATGACAATCATATGGCTGTGCATAAATGTAGCTGGCCCAAACATATTGGCAGCCATTAATGATGACATCATGGAATTAGATTTTTTTTTTTTAAAAAAAACCCTAAGCTATGGGAGTTTCTTTAAGAAGAAGTGTATCTTTATAAATGACTGGTTGACTGTCCAGTTTGGTCCTGCCTTATTGAAATGATTGGCTGCAGAGCGGCATGCAGTAATGATAGGTCTGTGTGTGGGAAAGGTAGGTGTTGTATAGTGGGTTAGACGCATAATGAAACCACGGACAATGACATAGTGATCAGCATGGTTCGTATTATACAACACAAGACAAAAATACCTGGCCAGGTGGCCAACTATATACATGCTAAGGGGAACGCCCCCTGGTGCCATTGGAGGGTTTGAATTCCCGCCGCTGTTCCCATTGGTTCCTCATAGCAGGAGCTCGGAGCCCCAGTCCCATTGTTCTCCAGGGCTCAGGCTCCTTTGCTGACTGCCTGCAGTGGTCAGCAGACACAACACCAGGGGTCCCATTGGCTCTGAGAAAATATACATGAATGAAATACTGGTGATTGCAGTGCACTGCACTGTTTGAATGCATGGAAAGCAAACCACTTAATGGGTTTGAGGTGCTCACGAACAGCTGAACTGCCCAACAAAAAGTCATCTTCCTGCTTGCAAATGGTAAGCAGAATATGAGCTGAACCATGGGTACTTGAGCACCTCTACTTGAAGGACACAGACACTATTCTACTTTTTAGGGGAGGTGTTGCTGTTTTTTAAGGCTATCATTATCTTTACTTTTAAATTCCATCTAAATTCAGTTTTACCACTGAATGTCCATCCATACTGTGCCTCGAGAGTCTTCACTTGCTGCCCACCCATATGGCCTCTGGGTCCATATGGCTAGGTTTGCGCGTTAGCTTTTCTTATTATCATAAGACTGATATTGTGAGTCTGGAGACCTGAATAGTGGAGACTTGCATAGTGATTTTATTAAAATATAGTTTAGGACCTCATTGGGCTAGTGAGATGTAATTTGGAATATATGGCAGACTCTTAAAAAATAGCTCTATGGTCTCTTCACTACCACAGTTAGGGGCCTTGCTTTATAAATGTTATTTAATTATATTAATTATTTGCTTTATATATTTGCATATGTAAGCTTACACCATCAATCAAATCAAGATTCCTTTCATTGGGTGATGTCTCTACTCATTGCAAGAAGCATTCACTCAAATACATGCAATGTTCCATCCCAAACTTACACAGTTCTGGCAAGGCGCTTGAGTTTGCCTGGCATATTGGTGGAGCATCATGAGGAGGAAGAGAATATTCACTGCAGATAATTGTGATATATGCCTATAATTTTACGAGCTACTGTAAAAAGCTTCTTCCCTATCTAATCCTTGACCACGAGAGCAGCATGCATAATTCATCTGCACATGATTCCCTCTTGAGCCCACAAGTAAGTAGTAAAGAACTCTACAACAATGATGGAATGAATCAGCTAAAAAAATTCTCACCATCAAAGAATGCAAGAAGGGCCCTGCTGAGTTGGACCCACAGTCCGCCTGGCCCAGCATCCTCATACCGTGGCCAACTAGCTGCCCTGGAGGGCCAACACACAGGACATAGAGGACAAAGTAGCCTCTGACTTTGCCTCCTGGCACTGGTATTCAGAAGTTTGCTGCCTTTGAATATGAATGTTCCTGTTGGCCACCAAGGCTAGTAGCTATCAATGGACCTCTCCTCCAGAAATCTGTCTAATCCCCCTTTAAAGCTCTCTATGCTGGTGATCATCATCACTGTGTCAACTGGCAGGGAATCCCACACTTTAACTGCTCATGTTCAGTGTATGGTCTACTAGGACCCCTAGATCCTTGTCACACGTGCTACTGCCAAGACAAGTCTGTCCTGAACTGAATAAGAAATGTGGCTCAGTAAGATATATGGGACATTCTTCAAGCTACCCCATGAAGAATTGTCTGAGCTCTTGGCTCCTGATCTTAACATTACATGGCATCAGCTCTGACTGTCAACATGATTTTTTAAGAATTCCATTTTACAAACTGGATAAGTGTGCTTTTCAATGTCTTTTTTCTCTCTTTGAGATGCTTCTATAAATTAAGCTATTGGTTAGAAATCTTTTCAAAAAATCAGGACATCTAAGAGAATTTGAATATCTGTTATAATCTTTTTGATCCCCCCCTTTTACCATGACCCATGCATAAAATTAATAACTGAACATCTACAGAACTTTTATGCACCCAGAGATGTTTGGAATTGAAATTATCTGAAACTTAACACCTTCTTCCTGTATAATGTTTTTTCAAAGTACAAGGTCATCCTGGCATGAACAACCTACCTTACGAGAGAGGAATTTAAAGAGGCCATTTGCATATTTTCTGTCTTCCCTCCGAGTTAGAGGATCTTGGCTTCTAGTCAGTTGGAAGGAAGCTGTGCATTTTCAAAGAGGGGAGGGGAAGCTCTACCTTTGTGCAATTTTTAAGGATAGATGTAGAAAAAAATTCATTCGTGTCAAGTGTGCTGGTGAAGTGGAGATTTAGAATGGAATATAGAGCTCTGAATCAAATTAAGAATTTCAGAACTAAATTATGTTACTTTCTTTATATAATCTATATGAAATTATATCTAATTGCCTATCACCTCTATGCCACTAGTTCCCCCCCTATCAATTTACTGCTTGAGCTGCTTTCCTTCATCCATTACATGAGTTTATGTGATGTCACGGAATGTTCACAAAACTTCTAATTTCTGAGGACTGTTGGCACGTGCAAGAAATAAAACAGAGAAGAAGCTCCACATAGTATCCATATTAGGTGCTGTATCTGTTGCCCTGATAAAACAGAGAGCTTCTATATTAGCAGTACACAGAAATAGGCATTAACATTGAGGTGGTGGATGCTCCTTCGCTTGACGTTTTCAAGTGGAGGCTGGACGACCATCTTTCGGGTATGTTTTGACTCTGCTCCTGCAGAGTGCAGGGAGTTGGACTAGATGACCTGCAAGGTCCCTTCCAACTCTAACATTCTATGATTCTATGAATTTTCATTTGTGGATGGACTATGAACAAAAGGAACTGTGCATTTGTGCTAAAATATCTTTGTATCATGGCTCACACCAGGGGAAATCCAGAGGCTCTGAGGCACAGAAAGTTGGGATAGAGAAACCAGAGCAGGAAGGAGTATCCATCCCTTCAGAAACCCAGAGGGTTCCAGGGAGATTCCCAAAAACGTTCCCATTGCCAGCTCCAGATAAAGTAGTTCTGCCCTGTCCCCAGATCTGAAGGACCACAGAGCATGCAGAAACACCAGCAAGGCCTTCACCAATGTCTCACTGAGTCCCAGGATAATGGAATTACTTCTGGTTCTAGCTGAAGCATTATGTCACCATGGATGGCCCATTGACCAGCAGAACCTAAAATACCCACGTCCATGGAGGCCCAGGTTGCCACAGTTGCCATATCCACATTCTTCCATCTTAGGCAGATCAGGTTACTGAAGTCCTATCTCCCCCCCCAAGACCTAGCTACTGTGATCCATGCAATGGTCACTTCCAGGCTTAATTACAGCAGTTTGCTCTATGCAGGCTTACTCCAAGGCTGATCTGGAAATTACAGCTGGTACAAAATGTGGCAGCATGCCTGCTGACATCGACACCTGTGGGCTCACATTTGGCATGTGCTTTGCCAGCTGTACTGGTTACCAGTTGAGTACCAGATCCGCTTCAAGGTGTTGGTGATAAACTTCAAAGCCTTATACAGCCTGGGATCAACATACCTAAGGGACCGCCTTTTCTCATATACGCCTCAAAGACCTTTATGCTCCAATAATCAACATCTCCTGGTCAATGTTCCTTCTAAGGTGTGCAGTCTCGTGAGCAGAAATTTTACCCTGTGAGCCAAAAGTGGTGCGAGCATTAAAACTGTGAGCAGGCCGACATTTTTTAAAGAAATGTATTTAAGTGTACAAACATATAAACTATTATCATTTGTATTACAAGCCATATATTTATATTAACTTATTTATATTTACATGGAACATATTTGTACTACTTAACCTCCCAGGCTTAAGGGCACATAGAGTCACTTTGCAAAGCACCAGAATACACCAGATCATATCTAGCAGGCTGCTGAGGCCGGCACTACCCCCCACCTTCTTCAACTAACCTCCCAGGTTTAAGGGAACATAGAGTCACTTTGCAAAGCACCAGAATACACCAGATCACCTCTAGCACGCTGCTGAGGCCAGCTCCCCCCCCCTCAACTAACCTCCCAGGTTTAAGGGCACATAGATAAAATAAACACCCAGGCAACTCACCTCAGGAAGGGCAGAACCTGGGCAACAGAGCAGTCCTCCTTCTGGGCCAGGTTATCTCCAGGAGCATGAGGCAGAGGACTGCCAGGGAGTGTAGCAGCACCCCCTTTCACAGGGCAAGCAAACCCCAGCTGAGGGGAGGCAGGGCCAGCCCAGATTAGGAAACACAAAGCATACTGTTGTGTTTCTGTGCTGCCTAAGCAAATGGATCCGTGCTTCATGGCCAATGGGAAGGGAACCTCCTGTCCCTACGCTGTGGTAAAAATTGCTGCATTGGCCAGGGGAAATTGGTGGTGCAGCTTAAAGGGAACCTAGCTCCTGGCAATCCCTGGCCCAAAGGACATCCATCTAGCCTCAACCAGAGCCAAGGCCTTTTCAGGTCAAGGCTAAGTTCCTTTGAAGTTTGGTAAACATTTTGATTAAGTCTGTCTAGAAATGCATCCATTCATGAACCACCACAAACCTCTACAAACCACTTGAAAGTTCATGGAAAGTTCATGCCAGTTGACCTGCCATGAACTTGAGTTTGCGAACCATGAACAGGTCAAAATTTGTCATGAACTTTAATTCATGAGCTGGTTCGTGCCCATCCAGGTAGGTGGGATGCTAGGATAACTAGGATGTGACAGGAAAGGGAGGCAAATACTTTTATGGGACTAAAACAGTGCTTAGAAATGATCTACAGAAAGGAAAATGACAGAGGGGAAGAGCTGCCAGTAATTCAAGAATGAACTATGCACAGGTCAATGCCAGAGCACTAAAGCAATCATGCAGGGTGCTCTTGTGTACATTATTTATGATGAGATCTTGCGTGTGCCACTTTCTAATAAAGGGCTCATACCAACAAGTGTTTGGGCTGCAGAAGCTTTATGGATTACTAGCCCAATATGTCAATTATCAGTAGTATTACATTGCATTTTCAGTTGCACAAATGGATTCTCTTATACTCGCTGTTTGTTGATCTCTTGCTCTGAGTTTTGAATAATTGGAAAAGCTTCTTGCTGCAAATAAATCTTGCCGCCATCTTACACAGGGACCTAGCCATAGCTTTTACCTCTGTGGAACCTGCCTTATCTTGCATAGCTGGGTCACTCTGATGACCTACTCCACCTGGCTCAGCTGTGCCAACCCAGCATTTTTTCTGTGGGTATCAGCCTCAAACAGGAGAGTTTGGGGGCATACACAAGCAGAGGATAGGCTGAACATTTTGAGCCCAGCTGGAAATGAAAAAGCTCAGAGTCAGAGGGCTTGGGATGTTGTGTGTCTCAAGGAAAAGGGACGGAGTAAGACAGAGTATGTGGATAGTGGAGGGAAAGATCACTGGAGAAAGTGAAGGCAGAAAGAAGGCAGCATCAGAACCAAAGCCTGTGGCAGCCAGGTCTTGAATGTTTTAGGGATGACAGCCTCCAGATGGCATCAGAGGATCCCCCAGAATTACGGCTCATCTCCAGACTACAGAGATCAGTTCCTCTGGAGAAAATGGATGCTTTTTTTTGGGGGGGGTGGACTCTATGGCACTGCGGTCCCTGTCCTCCCCAGGCTCCACCCCCAAATCTCCAGGAGTTTCCCACCCTGGAGTTGGCAGCCTTACCCCCCTCTATCCCCCGTCAGAGGCCATGGGGACCTGACACTCCTTGAACAGATTGATCTCACCCCATGCACTATCCCTGAGATTCAAGGAAGAAAGTGCAAGAAGATATGCACCATTTTATTCCAATGCATGACCGGGCTGAACCATTTTCTATTAGAACTTCCTGTTACGGACCTCTGCATTTCATATTGAGGAATGGAGTGCCTGCTAATTCAGAGATGGTACAGAATGCCCCCCCCCCCAGTACATTTCCAAGATGTTTTAATGCATTGTTTTCACTGCTGTAACACTGTGAGATTATGTGAAAGCATAATTTACCATTGATATCACCCTACCAAATGAATTCCTAGTGGATAAGTTGCTTAAGTTATCTTGTAAACTGACTGGAATTAATTCAGAATGTTTCTTTCACCGCCCCCCCCTTTGGTAAATGCTAGGGATTTCAATCAGTTTGCCAATCAGGCAACTACATTGTCTGCCCTTGTAAGATAAAGTATGGCAGGCATTATTTTTCTCCTGGAATATACACGTAAAGCAAGAGAAGAAGAGTAGGTTTTTATAGCCTGGTTTTCTCTACCTTAAGGAGTCTCAGAGCTGCTTGCAATCACATTCCCTTCCTCTTCCCACAAAAGGCACCTTGTGAAGTAGGTGGGGCTGAGAGAGTTCTGAGAGAACTGTAACTGGCACAAGGTCACCCAGCATGCTTCAGGTGGAAGACTGAGGAATCAAACCCCATTCTCCAGATTAGAGTCTGCTGCTCTTAATCACTATGCCATGTTGGCTTTCTGCATTGAAAGTCCCCACATACCATGCCTGTCAGAAATGCCTCAGCATCTCTAAATACCACTTAACTCACGTAGTGAATGAGGACAATATTTAAGAATGGTTCCAGAAGAGAGATACTCCATCTTCCAATTCAGTTAATTAATTAATTAATTAATTAATTAAGTTCTTCATGGAGACATGCTGGCAAATCACTGCAAGATTTGCCCATTGGTTTAGATCCCCCAGATCTGTTCCATTATTGCATTCTTTGGAGCACGGGGGCAGTGCTGCCAGAGCAGATGACTCCTGATTCTGATCAAAATTTCCTGAGGAGGCCCTCTCTCCCCGGCCCCTACCTAGTACGCCTGCTGAGGCAGGTGAGCCAGGAGAGGGAGGGGGCCTCTAGAAGCCTTCCTCAGCTCTCCCACTTGGGCAGGTGAGCTGAGGAAGGCATGAGGAGGCATTTAAATGTCTCCCCAGCCCTTCCTGGCTCGACCACTGAGGCAGGCAAGCCAGGAGAAGATGGGAGGCCTCCAGAAGCAGGCTGACTGGGGAAGCAGAAAAGGGGGGGAGGCATCTTCATAAGCCTCCCCTTCCCTTCCCCAGCTGGCCTGCCTAGGAAGTACACATACTTCAGTAAAGCATTTGACAATGTTTCCCATGATATCCTTGAGGATAGATGGCTAAATGTGGACTGGATGGTGCAACCGTTGGATGGATTCATGGTTGGTTGAAAAATTGTACCAAAAGAGTACTCATAAATAGCTCTGCATCTACATGGAGGAAAGTCTTGAGTGGAGTGCCACAGGGCTTGGTCCTGGGCCCAGTGTTGTTCAATGTTTTTATAAATGACCTGGAGGAAGTCATAGAGGGGATGGTTATCAAATTTGCAGATGACACAAAGCTGGGTGGGATTGCTAATTCTGAACAAGACAGAGTCAGGATTTAAAATGATCTAGATAGGCTGGGATGGTGGACTGAGACAAATAAAATGAATTTCAATAGAGATAAGTGCAAAGTCCTACACTTAGGTACAAAAAAATCAAAGGCACAGATATTGAATGGGAGGGACTTGGCTTGACAGCAGCACATGTGAAAAGGATCTGGGTGTTCTAGTTGATCACAAGCTAAACATAAGCCTGCAATGTGATGTGGCTGTGAAGAAAGCTAATGCAATCTTAGGATGCATTAACAGAAGCATTGTGTCCAGATCATGGGAGGTGGTAGTTCTGCTCTATTCTGCTATGGTCAGGCCTCACCTGAAGTACTGTGTTCAGTTCTGGGCACCACATTTTAGGAAGGATGTTGACAAGCTCGAGCATATCCAGAAGAGGGCAACCAGGATGGTGAGATGGTTGGAATCCGAGTCTTACGAGGAAAGGCTGAAAGAGTTGTATATGTTTAGCCTGGGAAAGAGAAGGCTTAGAGGGGACATGATTGTAGTCTTTGAATATTTGAAGGGCTGTCATGTAGAAGATGAAGCAGATCTATTCTCTCTTGCTCTGGATTGCAAGACTAGGGCTGCGGTCACACGGTTGTTTTGATCGGGATTCACCACTGTTCCCTCTCACATGTAAAATTGCTGATCAGACAGGCCAATCTGCCTCCTGCTCCAAAGCGGTCTCACTCACACAATGCTCCCGGTTGTCTCCCGTGTTTTCCTACACCCAGAAAAAAAGAGTACTTTCCGGGTGTTTCTGCTGCGATTCTGCACTTTCCCCTATCTGGACTCCCTTCTCGCAATGAGTGTGATTTGATCTTCTTTTCCCACCGGTGACCGCCATTATGAGCATGTGCAGTTATGTACATGATAACCCTTGTGCATGTGCAAATGAATTTTTTAAAAATCCCACACTGCCATTTGGGTAGCATGGCATTCTGAGACTCATCACATGATTCAAGAGGGACATCCGATAAAAAAAGTTGTGGATAAACTGACAGAGGGAGCAAGTCATGGTAAGAGGTCAGTGTGACCGCAGCCTAGATCTAATGGGTGGAAATTACAAGGGAGTCGTTACCAGCTAAATATCAGGAAAAACTTCCTATCTGTAAGAGTGGTTGAGCAGTGGAACAGATTGCCTTGGGAGGTGGTGGATGCTCCTTCACTGGATGTTTTTAAGCAGAGGCTGGACGACCATCTTTTGGGTATGTTGTAGGGCTATCTTTCAGCTTTGCTCCTGCAGAGTGCAGGGGATTGGACTAGATGACCTGCAAAGTCCCTTCCAACTCTAACATTCTATGATAGCTTGCTTAGTGCTCTATGGAGTTGGCAGGTACAGGTGGGCACATCCAGCAGGAGAGTACCAACCTTTTGCTTTAACCTCCTGATATATAAAATGAGGAAGGTAATTGGTTGTTTTTTTCTGTGATGGAAGATCTACATGAGGAAGCCTTTCTCCACTGAGACCAAAATTAACCTTCTTCAAACACCTTTTTAAGCGACCTTGGAGGGCCTCTTGTTGGAAAAGGAAGGTATAAATCTTTTCAGTATTAGATAATAATATTGAAACAGTGCAATAAAGAGTGCAATCCTATGTTCACTAATCTCAGAGTACACCCAACTCCATTCAGTGGGAGTTATTCCTGAGTAAACATGAGCAATGTATAAAATTCAACCCCATGATCAGAAAATAACAAAAAATACATCAATAACAGAAGCCATAAAATAAACATTATTTTAAAGAATCACAACTGAAATAGCATCAATTACAATTGGCTGGAAAATGCTCTCTTGCCAGGTTAGCCTGTTGTAGCAAATGGAAATAAAAAAATCCAGTGGTACCTTAAAGACTAGCAACAGTTATTTCAAGTTGAGCTTTCATGAGTCACGGCTCACTTCCTCAAACATCTAAAGAAGTTAGCAGTGAGTCATGAAAGCTCATCTTGAAATAAACATTGCTAGTCTTTACGGCAACACACATTTTCCAGTCTGTTGAAACTAGCTGTCTGTAAAGCTCTCTAATCTGGTCAGGTATAATAAAGTTGTAATATTCCTCCTCCAGGTCAAAGTTGTAGGAAACGAACCATTTCCACAACTGCGGCTTGAACTGGTTCTTTGAAAATGAAAATACCTTGGACTAGATGTCAAAGTACTGATCTTTTAATGGTGGGTCCCTCCTTCAATGCAAGGAGAAGATGATGATATTGGATTTGTACCCCACCCTTCACTACCCAAAGGAGTCTCAGAGTGGTTTACAATCTCCTTTCCCTTCCCCTCCCTACAACTGACACCCTGTGAGGTAGGTGGGGTCGAGAGAGCTCTTTCCAGAACTGCTTGTGAGAGAGCAGCTCTGAAAGAACTTGTACCTGAGCCAAGATCACACCAGCAGCTGCATGTGGAAGAGTGGGGAATTAAACCCAGTTCTCCCAGATTAGCATCTGTGCTCCTAACCACTACACCAAACTGGCTCTCAGTTCTTCTGCCAGTGCATGAGGCTTGTTCTGCTGGTAGAAGACTCTACCCTTAGTGGATGAGAAGAATCTTTGGAATCAAACAGTAATCATCACAGAAAAGCTTAAACATTCCAAGGACACGTTCAGCATTTTCCTCTGTGCTGTTTCTTGGATCCATAATTCTACATTATCTAAGGCTGCAATCCTGTACCCACATACTCATGAGTAAGTCCCATTATATAAAGTGGGCTACTTCTGAGTAAACATACAATGGACTGTAAGAGGATGTCTACATTTAATTCATTCCAGATTTGGAATATATACAGTTCAAACTCTTATATTTACAAGAATCTTTCTTCCTTCACCCTAATCCCCAATGCACATCAGTATCAGGAAGGGAAGAATGCAAAACAGGACTAGCCAAAGTGGGCTGACAAGTTTCCCAGAGAGAGGAGTTTGAAGTGGATGTTTGAAATGAAAGGATTCCTTGGGATAATACAAGTATGCCCTGCTGCATCCCATTGTTAACAAAAGGATGTTTAGTGTACAGGCATGGCTCTGTATGTGCAAGGTGACATTTGTTATGTCCCAATATTTGGAATATATTTGTTAATTACTATAGTGTCTCTTCATAAACATTACCATTGGCTTGTATTATGAGCGTTGTTCACCAGGAAGAAGCGATCTGTAAATAACTCAGCGCTACAGTTTATCTCACATAGTAACCACTATTTTTAATGTTTTTAAATTACGTTTGTGGGGCCTGACCCACAAATAGGCTTGCAATGAAACAATAAAGTCTAAAACAAAATGTTCAAATGCTTCCTTAACAAAACAAAGTAACCAGACAGAGCACATGCTATCCTAATCTTTAAGAAAGGGAAGAAGGATGACCTGGGAAACTGCAGGCCGGTCAATCTGACTTCTGTTGCCGGGAAGATATTAGAGCAGATTTGAAAGGGATCAATCTGTAAGCATCTGAAGGACCACTTAGTGGTCCAGGGAAGTCAGCATGGTTTTGTCCCCAACAGATCTTGTCAGACCAACCTGGTTTCCTTCTTTGATCATGTGATGAGCTTACTGGATCGTGGGAACGTTGTTGATGTGATCTACCTGGATTTCAGTAAAGCTTTTGATAAGGTTCACCATGACATTCTGATGGGCAAAATGGAAGACTATAGATTGGACTATAGGACAGTTCAGTGGATAGGGAACTAGTTAGAGGACTGCACCCAAAGAGTGGTGGTCAATAGCATTTCATCAGATTGGAGGGAGGTGACTAGTGAGGTGCTGCAGGGCTCAGTTTTGGGCTTGGTACTTTTCAATGTTTTATCAATGATCTGGATGAAGGGGTAGAAGGGCTACTCATTAAATTTGCCGATGATACCAAATTGGGAAGAGTAGCAAACACCCAAGAAGATAGAGTTAAAATTCAACAAGACCTGAATACTCTGGAGAAGTGGGCAGTTGCAAACAGGATGCAATTCAACAAAGATAAATGCACCGTATTACATCTGGGCCACAAAAACATCAAGCACAAATACTGGACAGGGGAATACATTTCTGGGGAGTAGTGTCTGTGAAAGAGATCTTGGGGTAAGGGTGGACTGTAAACTAAATACGAGCAGACAGTGTGATGCGGTGATAAAAAAGGCAAATTCAGTCTTGGGTTTTTATTAAAAGGGCCATAGTATCAAAATCGCAGGAGGTCATAGCCCCTCTGTATACTGCCTTGGTCAGGCCACACCTGGAGTACTGTGTGCAGTTCTGGAAGCCTCACTTCAAAATGGATGTGGACAAAATTGAGAGGACACAGAAGAGAGTGACTAGGATGATCAGGGGTCTGGAGACTGAGCCCTACGAGGGAAGGCTAAGGGCCTTGGGAGTGTTTTGTTTGAAGAAGAGGAGATTGAGGGGAGACATGATTGCTGTCTTTAAATATTTAAAAGGATGTCATTTGGAGGTGGGCAAGGGGCTATTCCAGTTGCCAGCAGAGGAGAGGACCCAAAGCAACGGGTTTAAATTACACGCAGAAAGGTATCAGCTGGATATTAGGAAAAACATTTTCATGGTCAGAGTGGTTCAAAGGTAGAATCAGCTGCCTAGGGAGGTTGTTAGCTCCCCTTCACTGACAGCTTTCAAGAAGAGGCTGGACGGATATTTGAAATGCCTTATACACACCTTAGATCTATGTCCCTGAAGGTCAATGATAAACAGGGATAAAGACCTCTGCAAGAGGCCTAAATATATGAGTAGATTTATATGGAGAAGACAAGTATCTGTGGTATCCTGGTCCCAGACCATTAAAGTTTTATAGGTTAGAAACAGCACTTGTAATTGGGCTAGGATGGTCAGCCTGAGGCTGGCAATGAGGAGGACTCTTAGTGGAGTGAGGAGGAGCCTCTCCAGTGATGTCATGATGTCAGTGGTAATAAAGTGAGGTCAATTCTGGTGCCACCTAGAAGTGACATCATCATGGAGGGAAAGCACTCTTAACCTACACTATGTTTGCCTACAACACTGTGGTTTAATGTTACATGTTGGTATAACTTCCAGGCCATGCCAGAAGAGATAACACCACATTGCCAGCAACAGTGATCCCTCACATTCTCTTTTACCAGCCCACCAAGCTGCAGTGGGGGAAGAGGGCTGTTCCCATCTCCCACCAATTGAAGAGACCTGCTAGATCCAAGAGACCTGGCCTAGAAACCAAGGGATCAGTGTTGTATTCAAGATAGTTGCTATATTCAAATCAATCAGCTCATACCCATCCAAAACTGAAAAGGTCATGAAGTTCAATGGTTTGGCACAAAACAGAAGGACATACCTCTCAGCTCTCATTAAACTCAAGCTTGGGCCTATGCAACCCATACTTCACTGCATTATAGCCATAAATGATGGGTTTGTTTTAGTGTGGCTTGGTTGTAACATGAGGTTGGATCTAACCACCTTTTTTCCACTAGTGAAAAAAGGGAGAATGGGGCCTCTTTGATCATCAAAAGGGCTCTGCTATGTATCATGTGACCTAAGTGGACAATAGCCACATGGGAGAGGGGCTGTAATAAGGATAGGAATTGTCCAAGACTGAGTGAAGGGCTGTTGGATCCATCACTGTTTGGAGACTGTTAAAAAAATATATGCCATTCAATATTAGTTTCTAGGGACAGGCATGAACTAAACCATGAAGCAAAATTGATCACAATTTTTTGCCCTGTTCATGGTTCATGAACCAAAGTTTATGATGGGTCTACTGTTACAAACTTCTATGAACATTTAAAGCAGTTTGTGGTGGCTTGTGGACAGAGCAGAAAAACAGGGGTTTAAAGGGACTCCAAGTCCCTTTAAACCCCTGATTTCTGTTCCATGTGAAAGCCACAAAAAACAGCTGAGCAATGAGGAGCAGTCTGCAAGGGTTTGCAGGGCCACAGACCACAAGCCAATTTGGTTTGTGAATGAACCTCCCAGTTCGATTCCATTTGTGGTTTGGTTTGTGGTTCAGCATTTTTTCCAGTTCGTGCCCATGCCTGTTTCCACTTCAGGACAGCAGTTCAATGGAGTGCACAACACCTTTTTCCAACACTAACAAAACTGATGTCATATACTAGCTGTTCCCATTGTTCGCAATTTATTGGAGCTAATTTTCCTCAGCTTTCCTGAGGCTACTTTAAAAAAGAATGCTGTGACCTTTTGTTTTATTAAACCTTGGTTATAATTAAGTAAACTCCAAATTGTCCTGTGGAGTAATTAAACCCAAGAACATTTGTGAAATTATTCCCAGACTCCTCCTACTTGTCATGCAAGTTCTATTTTATAGAGGCACATAAAATTAGTTAATAAAATTGGGGGAGGGGTATTTTTCCTTACTCACCATCACATTGAAGTATCATCGTTTATACTTAGGCACCAATTGGTTCATATTTTTTCAGAGGCCTGGGCAGACACATCTAGAGGTTTTGTAGAGAGGCAGAAGGGCAAATGTTCTTAAATTATGTTGTAGACTTACACCAGTTGTAGTGTAGAGGTTAAAGTGTCAGATGACAATCTGGGGGACTGAGGTTCAGAACTCCACTCTGCCACAGAGGCTTATTGGCGAAGAAGGACGAGGAGAAGGAGGACGAGGAAGAATACATCTCAATTCATATGGGACAATGGGAAAAAATGTTTGTTGTGTCAGGAGGGTTTGCAGTGCAGGGAGGAGGAGGAGGAGGAGATTGGACTTATACCCCGCCCTTCACTCGGAGTCTCAGAGCAGCTGAAAAACTCCTTCCCCTTCCCCTCCCCACAACAGACACCCTGTAAGGTAGGTGGGGCTGAGACACTGCTCTTTTCAAGGACAGCTCTGACAGAACTATGGCTTGCCCAAGGTCATCCAGCAGCTGCAAGTGGAGGAGTGGGGAATCAAACCCGGTTCTCCCAGATCAGAGTCCGCACACTAAACCACTACTCCAAACTGGCTCTCACGCTCTTAGCTAGTCACACACTCAGCGTAACCAACCACACAGTGCTATTGGAAGGATAAAATGAAGGAGAATTATGTTTTTATTTATTAATTTATTTATTTCTCTTTTAGGGCACCTTTCTCACATGGGGGTACATGGTGGCTCAGAGGTTAAGACGCTGAGCTGCAAACCAGAAGGTCAGTAGTTCAGCAGTTCAAGACCCTAGTGCCATGTGACAGAATGAGCTCCTGTCTCTGGCCCCAGATCCTGCCAGCCTAGCAGTTTGAAAGCAAGAAATTGCAAGTAGATAAACAGGTACCACTTAAGTGGGAAGGTAACAGCATTGTGTGTGCCTCGGCATTTAGTCATGCTGGCCACATGACCACAGAATCATCTTCAGACAGCGCTGGCTCTTTGGTTTGGAAATCCCTAGAGTTGGATTCAACTAGCTTTCGAGCAAAGGAAACCTTTACCTTTACCTTTTACTTTTCTCACATAGACTCAAAGCAGATTACACAGGGATTTCCGGTTTAAGCGTTTCGCTGCTTGGTGACATCCCCGTCTCACTCCGATGGGGTTGTGCTGAGACTCGGCTGACGGGAAGGGTCTGAGCAGGTCCCAGACCCTCCCGGGGTCTCTGTAGGAGACCCCCAGCCTGGAGAGCTGAGGAGAGCCTCTTCCAAGGCGACAGCCAAGGAATTGAGGCTCACCTTTATCTCTGAAAGGTTCAGTCGCTGAAGAGCCAGCATGGCACCGAGAGATGACTGCCGGATCAGCGGACATGATCAACAGCTGTTGAAAAGCTTCTAAAAGATCTCCAAGGCTGCAAAGCGTGAGTCAAGCATTGTTCAGGTGATTTAAGCGAACAAAAACCTTGGTAGTAATTAGAAGCGCCTAAGGGCAAAGCGGCAGGGGGGAGGGAGACACTCAAGAGTTCACCCCCCCCATTTGAAACAACACGGTTTTAAAGCGATCTTTAAGAACAACCTGGAATTAAGCTATGCACATAAGAGGATTGGCGAAAACAAAAGCTGCAAAATAAAGAAAAGCAGATTAATTTCTGCTAACTTTTACTTTGTTTTGGGAAACTTACTTCTTGTTGATATTATGGCTGGGAGAGGGTGGAAGCCGGGTCTGGAGAAAAAAACGTCAAACGGAAATGGTATACCAACAACTCCCTCCCACAACCAGGAAGTAGCTGCAGAGATGTCTACATTGCTGGCGAATGCACTGCACCCCCTAATGGAGAGGATGACTAATCTCAACGCGAAAATGGATAATTTGCAAAAGCAGATGACTCAAATGGATAGAAGGACCTCAACAATGGAAAAGACTTTTTAAAAAATGGAAAACAGACTGAGAGTATTAATAAAAGAGTGGATGAAGCAGAAAAGGAGAGACTGTCCAATAAAAATCAACTAATACAGCTACAGTTGGAAAGATCTATGCACATTCTATGATTCCAAGGGGTTCCAGAAGAAAAGAACGAGGATTTGAAGAACATTTTATCGGAGACTTTGGCTCCAATAATGGATTACAAACAGGAAGACTTACTGAAGGAGATGGACTGGGCCTACAGGGCTTATCCAGATTTCATCAAAAAGAATAAACTCCCTGGAGAAATATGTTTGAAATTCATGAGAAGATCTACCAGAGATCGAGTACTAAAAGCCATGTAGGGGAACCCTCTAAAAATTAAGAATGAAGAAATAAGGATCTTGAAGGATATCCCCTTCGAAGTTAGAAAGGGGAGGAAACTCTACAGGGAGCTTACTCTCTCTCTACAGAAGAAGGGGGTCCTGTACAGATGGCTGTTTCCTGAAGGACTGAGTTTTAAATATGGAGACAGAAAATACAATATTGACTCTGTTCCTAAGGCTAAAAAAATTTGTGGAGCAACACTTGAATCCAAAGCAGCACAACAAAGACAAGAAACCGAGAAAAGTTGAGGAGGAAGAAGAGGAATCCTACTCACAGGATTCAGAAAGCAGTAGTCCATACTCTTTAGTTCTTCAGGCACATCGGAATCAGAGAAAGGAGCAGCTGCTCCCAAACCCCGAGGAAAGAAGAAATACAAGAAGAAGAGACCCTAAGACCAAGATAATCGTGGAAGATGCAGTTTTTGATTAACTAAGCGGTTTTTACAATTTTTTACTTTTATAATTTTTTGTTAACTTTTTTATAAGGCTCTGTAACACCAGGTGACAAATGATACAAATGTAACCAGATCGTGTCACCTTGTTAGTCTTTCCTTCTCCGTGTCCAGTTTTTTTTTCTTTTTCTTAGAAGTAGGGCTTAGTTTCCTTCCCCCATCCTGGTAGAGTTTTTTTTTTGTGTGTATTAGTTTTCCCTACCCATGTCCCATAAATTTTTAGAGGTAGAGTTTAGCAACCTTTCCCCATATCCCGTAGTAAAGCAAAATCAATAAAATCCCCTTCAGGGGGCATTAAAAAAAAAACAAAAAAAAAAAACAGATTACACAGTGAGTCAGTGTAATCAATGAAATGGGCTATTCAGTAACTAGTGCATTAGAAGACTGGAACCACTCAAAAGGACAGGAGCATAGCATAAGTATTATCATTGAGGTACAGAAATGGCATAATAGATTCCTACTTACAATACATTATATACAGCAATAAAGACCCCCAAGACCCAATTATTTACCCAGATAAGTTTGTGAAATCATATTGTACTGTACAGCTTTATTACCGGTGTAGAAAAGCTCTCTTGAGTAGTTTAGCTTTGCATAGTTTGCACGAGGCCAGGAGTGGGAGCTTTCCTGGCCTCCACAAAGCAGGATCTGCAATGTAGAAAACATGCATATGGGCAATTGTTGATTTTGCCTATTTGCAGATTGGCACCTGAAGAACCCCCTGCTAGAAGTTTTGGGCTCCTGTTGGGGAGAAAGGCGGGGTATAAATGAAACAAAGAAATCAGTTTTGAATGCATTGCACAGTAGGCCTTAATGTGAAGCTATCTGCCTCATGCCTGTGGTGAAACTTCAAGCAATTGTTTTCTTTTAAAAAAGTTAAAAATATGAGTAAAGCCATCACTTAGCATACAAGCAGGATGTATCAAAACCACCCACTGAAGAAAAGTGAGCATGACCTGTGCTACAAATGGCCGAGTTCAGACTGTCAGTTTGAAGTGCGGGGGAGTTGTGGCAAAAAAGACCTGGAACAACGTGTTCCGGGTTTTCCTGGTCACATTGCAGTGGCTGATGCAGGAGCATTCCAGGGAGGAGGCACAAGGGAGCGTTCACACTGTTGCCCCACCCCTGGCAGAGCCACAGCTATAAGCAGCTTTTTGTAATGTAATCTGATGGTATGCACTTATGCGCTCATGCGCATAAGTGCATCCCTTACCGGATCAGCTTGTTCACGTTCACACTTCTGGGAAGCACGATGAATGCAGAATGAATGCACTTTCCAGGGTTTGCTACCACTTTCACCTGGTATCTTTTAAACTCGGGAGGGAAGTGTTACAAGACGGGTTGAGTACGGCTGGGGAACACCTGATAGATGTGAACTGTCCCTTTAATCTGTTTGTGAAATGTTCCTGAAACGTACCTATCTTGGGGCAAACTGCCTGTCTGAACTCAGCCAATGACTCACAAACCTAAATACAGCTCACCATCCATATTGGGGCCTCCTGGGTGCTTTACAATGTCTTCTTTTTAATATCCATATGGAGGTATTAAAAACACAAGATCATTCCAGTGTGACCCTAAACAAAGCTACACCCTTCTAAGCCCATTGGAAGGATTATGAAGTGGCGGTGATAGTGGCAAATAAGTGTTATTTCTCTGAAACCATTGCATCAGCTACCCCACAATCCTCCCAGGTGTTTAAGGAGTACCAACATTTGCTGATTCCTAAATCCGAACCTTTAGTGTCTCAGGAAGAAACAATTAGATGTGACTAGGGGTATGCAAGGAGGGGGGGGTTGATTTTTTTTTTCTGGATTCGGGTATATTGGACCTGGGGGGAAAAATCAGTCTTTCCCAATATTCCTGATATTTAGGGGGTCCATTATACCCTTTGGGGACCATTAAGGTCAATGGCAAATCTATCCTGGGGTATATACAGTGGTCTGGGGGGTTAAGGTAGAAGCACCAAATTTGCAGCATAGCTGCTGAAACCTCTCCTCAAAAGAACCCCTCGAAAGAACAGCATAAATAGCATGGTGGTGATGATGGTGATGGTGATGATGGTGATGATGATAACCACCTAATAATTGAATTCAATGAGCTTAACAACAACAACAATAATAACCTAGTAATTGAATTCAAGGAGGTTAGATGATGGAGGGAGGTTGGGTGCTTACCATGGGAGGGCGGGGTCATCACCATCATGTGATGGCGTCACTTCCAACATGATCCAGAAGTGCTGGCATGGGGGCTTCCGGTCGGAGTAAAATGGCGAATTGACACACTTTGCGAGTTGTGCAGAGTGTACTGCGGCATCTGATGACAATCTGGGCTTTATCTGGCCCAGCGCAGCACTCTCCAGGCGGGGGAGTGGCAAGCTAGCAGCGAAGCCTGAGGGGGAGTTGAGATCGGTGTGGATAAGCTTCGGAGGAAGCTTGTTTACACTTTGATCTCCTTCCGTGAAGAGGGCAGTTGCAAATCAACTCTACAGATGCCAGCCGGGCTGAGAATTCAGCATAAATTCGCCATCTACCGATCTCTTTATCATCAAGATTAACATTGTTTACAGAAGAAGCACCGCAAAACCCCGAGATTACAAGCAAGGTAACAAACGAATAAGCGCTTACCGGTTTAAAGAAGATTGTGAAATTGAAACGTACGGATAAGCGTTGAAACCTTTAAGGAACTATTCCGCTTGAATTAAAAGTAAAACGAAAGCTTTCCTTTAGAGAAAAAGGCTGAAAAGTGACTTTGTTTTGCATTCCTGTGGTCAGTCAAGTCTAAACTTTACGTAGCAGAAACGAAACTAACTGTGACTCTATGATACAGCAAGTGGGCTAGAGTGGAGGTTTTAGAGGCTGTTGTGCTCGAAACGGATGGACATTTTATTGTGTGACACCATCCTTACTGGAAGTTGGATTACAGAGACGGACAGATGAACAGGAAGTTTGGAAGGAGCCTACTCTAGCCAGAAAATCATAGAGAAATTGCGCCCGACATTTTGGGGAGGACTAAATTTTAAAAAGTTATTTTCAAGCCGAAAAAGCGTTTAAACAAGTTTTAAAGGTGGCGATTTGGCTTGAAGACTGCTAATATAAAGATTGACTAGTATTGAAGTTGTCTCCAAAACGGATTTGAGGTCAAGACCCAGAGCTGCTTCATCACCTAGCCCAAGAATGACTGCAAAGGAAAAAAAAGAGTGGCAAGCAGCTATGGAAGCGATGGAAAAACGGATGACCGAAGTGGTGCAGAATCTTGGAAAACAAATAGAATCACAGCTGCAACAGCAACTACAACAACAGCTGCAAATTCAATTGGAGCAAATAGAACAAGTGCAAGTCCAAGTACAGAAAAAAAATATGGAAGAACTGAAAGAACTGGTACTTACAGAAGTGTCAGGGATAAAAAAAGATACAGAAGAACTCAAAAAGGAAGTCAAAAGTCTGGTGACAAAATCTGAAGATATGGAACAAAAGGTTAAAAAAACCCTGTTAGAAAATACAAGACTGGAGACCATGATGGAATATAGGGCTACTCAGAATCATCTGAGATTGAGAGGGATAGAAGAGGAGGAAGATCAGGATCTACGGGCTCTAGTAATTAAGACATTGACAACTTATGTAGGGGAAGATGAGGGAGATTTGGATGCAGACTTTGACTTGATTTATAGAGTAAATTCAGCTTATGCCAAAAGAAAGCAATTACCCAGAGATGTGATTGTTCAATTCGTGACAACAAAGATGAAGGAAGACGTTTTCAAGAAACAATTTACACAACCGTTGGAAATTAATGGAAAGAAAATAATAATTTTGAGAGAAATTCCGAGACCGATTTTACAAGATAGAAAGAAATTCAAGAAATTGACAGACAGACTAAAAGAAATGAACATTAGGTTCAGATGGGAGATTCCATATGGACTTACATTTATGTACAACTCGGTGAGATCTACTCTTAAATCTGAAGGAGATTTATACAGATTTAAAGAGAGCAATCTGGATGATTTTAAAGATATTTAACTCAACACCACTATGGATTACAAATTTTTATCTTGGAACGTAAATGGACTAAATTCACCAAGCAAAAGAAGATTAGTGAATCATTGGCTGGAGAAACAAAAATGTAATATAATTTGTTTACAAGAAACACATATTAGAAAACAAGACAACAAATATTTGACTAATAAAAAATTGGGAGAAGAATTTCATTCCTCAGCAACTAATAAGAAAAAAGGAACAGTGATTTATATTTCAAAAGAATTGGATCCTAAACAAATTTTCTCGGATAAAGAAGGAAGGTATGTTGGCGTGGAAATACTGATGAACAGAAAAAAGACATTGCTTATAAATATATATGCACCCAATGGTGCAAAAGAGACTTTCTTCAATGACTTGACTAAAGAGTTGGATTGTTTAAATTATGACCAAATTGTTCTTGCTGGAGACTTTAATGGTACAGTGAATAACACATTGGATAGAAAGTCCAAAGCAAGTGGAGAGACAGTTGGAAAGTTACCAAAAAATTTCTTTCAATTGATGAAGCAAGAGAAATTGGAAGACGTTTGGAGGAAGTGGAATCCTAAGACTAAGGACTACACGTTTTATTCGAATAGACATAATTCCTTTTCTCGAATTGACATGATTTGGATGTCAGAGGAGATGGCGCAAAAAACTTATAAAATACAAATTTTACCGAAAACTAACTCTGATCATAATCCCCTACTTTGGATATCTAAAGCAAAACCTAAACAGTTATATTGGAGAATTAATGAAGATTTATTGGATCAAAAACAAATTAATGAGATCTTAAAAAAGGAAACGAAAAGTTTTTTTGAACTGAATTTGAATAAAGGTACGGATATACAAGTTGTATGGGATGCTTACAAAGCAGTAATGAGAGGTATGCTTATCTCTCTGAACTCCAAGGACAAAAAGCAAAAGATCCAACAACAGAAAGACCTTCATGAAAAAATTCGACAAAAAGAAAAGGAATTAAAGAAAAGACCAGGGAAGAAGAAGATTATTAAAGAGATCCACTTTCTGCAAGATCAGCTGAATGTTCTACTAAACAGAGAATTATATTGGAATTTGAAGAAATTACAGCAAAAAGCATTTGAGGGTGCAAACAAACCACGAAAGTTTTTAGCATGGCAATTGAAAAATAGAAAAGAAAGGAATTTTATATCTAAGATTACTGAAGATGGAAAGGATGTTATGAGATTGAATGGTATAAAAAGGGCTTTTTTAAAATATTACGCCAAATTATTCAAAAGGAAAGGAATTGATCAACAGAGAATCAAGAAATATTTGGAGACGATTGAAGTTCCAGAGCTGGGAAAACAAATTAAGGAATTATTAAATGGTTTAGTAACGAAAGAAGAAGTGACAATGGCGATAGAAGATGCAAAGTTGGGCAAAGCTCCAGGACCAGATGGCTTTACAGCAAAGTTTTATAAGAAATTTAAAGAGGAGCTAACCCCTATTTTAGTACTTCTGTTGAATGAGATAAGAAAGACCAAACGGATCCCAGATTCATGGAAAGAAGCAAACATTTCATTGATACCTAAAGAAGGTTTGGATTTGACTCAAGTAAAGAATTATAGGCCAATATCGCTATTAAATAACGATTACAAATTATTTGCAAAAATAATTTCAGAGAGACTGAAAAAATATTTGAAAGATACAATAGCGGAAGAACAAGCTGGATTTTTACCAAACAGACAAATCAGAGACAATTTAAGAGTGGTGATAGATGCAATTGAATATTATGACAAGCATCCTGAAAAAGAAGTTGGATTCCTCTTTCTAGATGCGGAAAAAGCTTTTGACAATTTAAATTGGGAGTTCATGCTGCAAGTTATTGAAAAAATGGACATTGGACAGTCCTTTTTAAACATGATTGTGGCAATATATTCAGAACAAAAAGCGGCTTTGAATATAAATAAAGAAAAGACGGACTTCTTCCAAGTCCAAAAGGGAACACGTCAAGGCTGCCCGTTATCCCCGTTGTTGTTTATTTGGATATTGGAAATATTATTGACAGCGATAAGAAAAGATAACAGTATTGAAGGACTTACAGTGAAAGGTTTTGTCTATAAATACAGGGCATTTGCAGATGATGTAATGTTTATGATCCAAGAACCAATTGAGAAAATACCACAACTGATGGAAAAAATTGAAGAATTTGGTTCAGTTGCGGGATTTTATGTTAATAAAAGTAAAACCAAAGTGATGTGCAAAAATATGACGAAACAAAGACAAACAGAACTTCAAGAGAAAATTCAATGTGAAGTAGTTACAAAGACTAAATATCTTGGAATTGAATTAACCATGAAAAATATTGATTTGTTTAAAAACAATTATGAAAAGGTGTGGCACAAGATTCAGCAAGATATGAAGAAATGGGACACTTTGAATTTATCATTGATGGGAATAATCGCGACTGTAAAAATGAATATCTTGCCGCGTTTGATGTTTCTATTTCAGACTATTCCAATACTAAAACAAAGGAAAGTACTGGATTCATGGCAGAAAGAATTATCCAAATTCGTATGGGCAGGAAGAAAGCCAAGGATTAAAATGAAAATTTTATGTGACGCAAGAGAGAGAGGAGGCCTACAACTACCAAATCTAAGACTGTATTATGATGCCGTCTGTTTAACATGGTTGGAACAGTGGATTAATCTGGAGAACAAGAAGTTATTGGCCCTGGAAGGGCATGATAGCAAATTTGGATGGCATGCATATTTATGGTATGGAAAAGTAAAAATGGATAAATTTTTTAAACACCACTTTGTAAGACAATCACTGTTCGAGACATGGATGAGATACAGAAAATTCTTCTCAGAAGAAAGACCACTTTGGATTGTACCAGCTGAAGTGATTAATCCATATTCAAGAAATCAAGGGCTAGATTGGCTACCTTATAAAAATCTTTTAAAATCTGAAGGGAAAAATTTTGTGTTAAAAGACAGATTTGATGTTGAATTTGAATATGATTGGTTGAAGTATAGACAGATTTATGATTTATTTAAGACCGATAAAAAGAACATGGTTTTAGAGAAAAGAATATTGAAATTGAAACTGTATGGCTTGAGAAAGGAAAAAAATGATTTCTAAACTGTACAAGGTGCTATTGAAATGGTATACTGAGGATGAAGTTGTAAAAGAGCAAATGATAAAATGGGCTGTAAATGTTAATAATGAGATATTAATGACATCTTGGGAATACTTGTGGAAAAAGTCAATGAAAATTTCAACTTGTGTAAATGTTAAAGAGAATTGTTATAAAATGATGTACAGATGGTATATGACGCCTAAAAAAATTGCTATTATAAATGAAAGTATGTCTAACAAATGTTGGAAATGTAAGAAACATGAAGGGTCTTTTTACCATATGTGGTGGACATGTGATAAAGCAGTAAAGTATTGGACAGAGATCCACAATGAGATACAAAAAATTTTGAATTGTACTTTTAAGAAAGACCCACAGATGTTATTGTTAGGTCTTAAAATGGAAGAAATAAATGTAGCCAAGAGAACACTACTATGGTACTTGACTACAGCAGCAAGACTGACTTTTGCTCAATGTTGGAAACAAGATAAAGTACCTGAAACATGGGAATGGATTAAAAAGACGTTGTTTTTGGCAGAAATGGACAAATTAACAAGAAAGTTAAACAACGAAGAAGATGAAACTTTCTTTGAAGACTGGAAAGACTTTCAAAAATACTTGTTGAAAAATTGGGATATTAAAAGTGGTTTGATCTGCTTTGATAGTTATTAAGAGGAAAATGAAATAGAATTAGACTTTTGAATTGTTACCGTTTGTAAGAGAAAATAAGTTTAGAAGTAACTGTACTAGAACAAGAGAGATATTAATGGGGTTGGAGCAGTGCGGGAAGCCTTGTTTGGGGGGGAGAAGGGAAATTAGAAAAATGGATATGTAGGTTGGTTGAAAATGTATGAACATGTGATATATCCAATAATAAACTGTATTTACTAAAAAAAACAGAAGTGCTGGCATGGAGCCAGGGCAGCACTCTAGGACTTGCTCAAAAACTCTATGGAAAGCATGGCATTGGGGGGGGCAAGCACTAGAGCATCACCTCAGTGATGTCAGTGCTTTCATGCTGCAGTGGAATTGATGCCATCACACAGGGATGATGACTGCTGCCTCCCCATTTGACTGGCCTATTTCCACCTGCCAACCAGCTGAGCATCAGTGGGCTGTGGCCAGAATTGCTGGGATGTTGCCTGCCATAGGAGAACATCTAGTGAGCCTATTAGGATTTCATTGTTGTTTACCACATGGTTAGCCACCATGCCCTGTTGCTGGGTGGCACAGAAGTCCAAGCTCTGCTCTAATGAGATTATTGTTTTCCCTTTCAGCTGGGGGCACGCAGATTGCCTTAATGGATGACTTGACCAAACTTTGACCTATTCTTCTTTTTATTGGCTTTCAATCTTTCTCACTGCTTGTCAATACTAATTGTGTTAATGATCTACTCACAATGAACCTTTTAATAAAGGATGAAAGTCTACAACAAAAAGACATTAATAATTCCCATGCCATTTGTATTTTCATTAAGTAATGGGGCCTCCATAATAGCCTTGACCTTCCATTTGCTGCCATCACTTAACAGGAATGGTTGCTTCTCTAATTTCCTCCCAGCTTTTCTTTCTGTTAATGGTGTTTGTACAGTCACAGTGATGGCACACTCTTTTATACTACTTCTTTGATTTCTGGCTGATGCTGTTCCTGAAAAGGAGTGCATGCTGGCCAAACCAAGAAAATGCATCAAGATAAAATAGTTAAGGTCTCTATGACTTCTTGGGCAAAAAATCGAGGATATAATGTTGGCTTAGACAAATGGACCAGAGTGTGGAAAACTAACATAAAATAAACTAAAGCGGTACCTCTTAAAGAAAACTTTTACAAGATGTTTTACAGATGGTACTTGACTCCTTATAGACTGGCCAAATATTACCCTAATATGTCTAACCTATGTTGGAAGTGCAATGAAAAAGTTGGTTCTTTCTATCATATTTGGTAGACTAAAAGATTTTTTTAAAAATGGGTTATGGTCCATGGAATGTTACAGCAAATATTAGAGGTTAGACTACCTTTTAAACCAGAAATGTTTTTGTTAAATGTAATTCCTGATCAATTTAAGAAGGTAGAATGTTATATGATTATTCATATAGTAACTTCCTCCTGAATTTCATTTGCTAGTAGGTGGAAAAAAGAAGATATTCCTACAAAAGAAGAATTAATCTATAAATTAATTAATTTTACTACATTATTTCAAGGAAGAAGAGACAATGTATTTAAGAGTGTTTGGTCAAGATTTTATGACTGGATAAAGAAAAATACCTAATTTTGATTATAAACCTGAAAACAGGACTACTCTTTGTAATAACTTTACCGCCAAAAAAATGAGGGAAATTATATAAACATTTGGGATGGAAACCTTTTTGTGCTTGGATGCTTGTAGGTGTGAATATTTGTATATGGGATTTTCTGAATTGCTTTGTATACTTCTACATGTGATTTTGTCGATGTCATTTTGTTTAATTAAAAAAAAAAACATTAAAAAGAAGACCAGACGTTTTAGGCGAGCTACTAAATTTTAAAGTGAAATTTGAAGCAATTCTGGGGCTCCTCCTTAGGTGAAACACTGGCCGAGTACAGACTGGCAATTTGCCCCGGGATGGGACCCGGGCTGACAGCGACTCAATATCGGATTAAATGGAATGTTCACACAGGCACATCTGCCTGGCGTCCCCCACCCGGAGCTTACCGGAGCCCTCGCGCTTCAGTGCCGGATTAAAAAAACACCTGATAAAAGCCTTCGCAAATCCAGAAGCCTGCGTTCGTCGCGCGTTTCTCCGCTTCCGGGGAGTCTGAACGCGCAGGCGAAAAGCCGGGAGCAACCCGCGTTGGGCACGAGGCAGCAGCACTGTGATTGGCTGTGCTCCGCTCCACTGCCCAATGTGGTGCCGGCATTGCAGGGCAAAAAAAAAAAATCGGCAAAATGCGCTTATGCGCATGAGCGCTTGAGCGCATGAGCGCTCATGCGCACATACACCCATACACCCACAGCCGAATTAATGGGGAAACGGCGAATATAGCACACCTCCGGCGCGGCAGTCTGAACGCTCCCACGCGCCTCCGTCCCGTATCTTCCGGCAGCGGCCCTCGCTGTGTGGACGGGAAAACCCGGTATAGTTTAATCCGGGGTTTTTTTGCCGCGAGTGGCTACCGGGGCAAATTGCCAGTCTGTACTCGGCCAATGATTGAGCTTTTTTCCCAAGGGAAGTCCAAATTACCTTTGGGAAGATTTTTTTGAGTAAGGGTTACACATCCACAGGTTGCGAAAAGAGCCATATATAGAGAAGTTCTCCACAAAACAAATATAGAGGTTCTCCACAAAGAAATGTCTTCTGAGGATGCATTTGCATTTAAGCTTAGGAAATACCTGTCAATTTGGGAACAGTAGAAGAATAGGTCAAAGTTAGGTCAAGTAATCCAAGCTCTGAGAACAGGAAGGAACATGAGAATAAGGGTGAGAAAGCTGTCAAATAGACATTCAGTGCAGATCATTTAAGCCTTTAGTATTCTATGGTACCTTGAATTTATGGTTACTGAACTCCAGATGGGGCAGGAATTCTACCAGGATTACAACTCTCTATAGAGATCAGTCCCCCTTGAGGAAATGGCAGCTTTGGAGAGCAGGTTCTATGGTATACCATAGAGACTGCATCCCTACTGAGCTTCCTCCAATCCCCAAACTCTGTCCTTCACACATCTATAATTTTCCCAAACTTGAGTTGACAAGCCTACTTGAACTAGGCCCAGAAGCCAGATTGCAGCAATTGCAATAGAACAAGAATATGCTCCTGATATTCCCCCCACGTAAAGCCTGGTTTACACATGCCAGATAATGTCATGGTAGGTAGGTATTCAAGCAGTAGAATGGAATCCAGAGGTGATGTTCCTTTGTGCCATAGACTCCATGAGAATAAAACAGTAGAACAGAACTTTCTACACCCACTCTGTTTGTTATGCTGGTTTTCTGTCTTCAGAGACTTTTTGTCAGGGGGTCATTCCAAGATGTGATGACCAGAAAAATCTCCTCCTTGAAATGCTCTTTCAAACACTGCTTATTTTTTGTATAAGAATAGCCACCACATTTTGCTTGAATGAAAAGAGAATTTAACAGCTCCTCCTAGCCCAGAGAAAGGCAATGGCAACCTGCCTCTGCTCATCTCTTGCCTGGAACTCCCTAGGGATGGAGTTGCTATGAGGTTGTGATTCAGCAGCACATGCTTCTTCTTTGCCTTGACCTGGATGGCCCAGGCTGGCCTGCACCTGTCAAATCTCAGAAGCTAAGCAAGGTGCCCATGGTTAGTACTTGGATGGAAGATCTCCAAGGGAGTTCAGAGTTGCTAGACAGAGGCAGGCGATGGCAAACTACTTCTGTTCACCTCTTGCCTCGCAAGCCCTAAGATCACCATAAGTCAGCTGCGACTTGATATCACTTTCCTCCACCACCTTTGCCAAAATGGCTGAAGAATCCTGAGAGAAGTGCCAGGAAGTGTGAACTTAAACTGACAACATTTCTCAGAAGGGTTCCACAGTTTCATAGGCTGCTGCTGGATTTCCCCCTACAGTGTCCTATAGAAAAAACCTGGTGGGGTGCTTCTTCTTCTTCCCCCCCAGAATGACAGCAGTCCAATCTACATGGTTTCATCAGAGAGAATGCTAGAACAAAATATATGTATTTGTTGTGATTTCACACATCATTGATCTAATGGCGTACTTGATTCTGTTTTGTACAATTAGAGTCATTATTTCTTCCTTTCACTTCTGATTCATTAAACACTATTATTCAGATCCTAGGGATCTAAGCTCAAGATTAGTGTGGTCAGCAGAATAAGAGATTAAAGTCTCTTTTTATAGAATAAGCTGATCATAGCTGTCAAGTCATTTAGAAGTGATCACCAGGATTTGACCAGATTTGACATGTAATGTGACAGTAATTTTCATTTCTTCTGCAGTTGAGTGAGTCATGCCAGTTGATAGATAATTTACTTGACTATTCTGGTTGGTCCTGTTGTCACTGACTTAGGAGAAGGGGGAGGAAGATTTATTGGCTAAAATATTCCTGGGAAATAGCTGCTTAACACTGGCTACAGGGAATGCTTCTTCTTCGTCTTAGTGAAACTCAATGCTGTTCACAGCATTTTTAAAAACGTATACACAATCCAGTTTTAAAAACGTATACACAAATAAAGCATTTGAAAGTCTATTTCTTTGTAGAAACTTTTTTTTTTTTTTTACCTTAAAAGTTCAACCCAGACTATACTCTTTTGGAATCCAGTGACACCAGTATTGGGGACTGTACAAAATGGATGTATATTGTCTTAATGTGTTTTTTTAATTAATTCTTATTATTACTGTGTTATTGTGATGCCGTAAGGCCTACGTTTTGATTGTGATATGCCCTGAGTCCATTTGCGGGGTGGGCGGAATATAAATGTGAAAATTAAAATTAAAAATGCAATAACTTCAGCAGGACTGCATCCATTTCCTCCAGGAGAACTGATCTCTGTAGTTTGAAGATGAGCTGTAATTCCGGGGGATCTTCAGGTGTCACCTGGAGGCTGGCATCCCTATGACATTAACATAATATATTATATGTTGCTTGATCCCTATTATATACCCCAAAATGGTACCTTCTATGGCTTCTATTTACTGCAAGGGATCTGCAGGGTGCAAAGAGCAGAGTTGAATAGCTGAGTGCCGGCTTGCATAAGATCATTGTTATTGCGGTACTCTAGGGCAGTTGCCCTTGCAGCTGTTATTTAAATCAGCCTATCAGTGAAACGTAGTGGAAGCAATGGATGTAGCCATGTACGCTAAATCAAAACAAAATCTGGAACAACCCCCTCTCCAATGCATTTTGTTTACCTCTCAACATTACTATCATTTATGGATCAGATTTCATTCTCATTTGATCTGACACTTCCCTGGTAAGCTTTTCCAGTGTCAGACCAAACAGCAGTCCCTCTTAATCACAGAGCTTTTAGATTGGTTTACACCAGGGAGGTCCCTTCATCAGGTCAATGCCTATCACTTATAGTGTATTTTGTTTTCACTCTTGATTTTCCTTCCTCCTCAAGTTCCTTTCTTTGCATTTGTTGTTGTTCATCTCCCTAGAAATTCTTGTGCATCTGATCTAGCATAACACGGGCAACTGAAGGACCATTAAAGGGGGACAGAGGCCGAGTTCAGACTGGCAGTTTGCCCCAAGATAGGCACATTTCAGAGACGTTTCACAAACAGATTAAAGAGCCAGTTCACACAGGCACATCTGTCAGGTGTTCCCCAGCTGTACTCAACCCGTCTTGTAACGCTTCCCTCCCGAGTTTAAAAGATACCAGGTGAAAGTGGTAGCAAACCCTGGAAAGTGTGTTTTTCCTGCATTCATCCCACTTCCCAGAGTGTGAACGCAAACAAGCTGATCCAGTAGGGATGCTCTTATGTGCATGAGCACTTATGCACATATTGTCAGATTCCATTACAAAAAGCTGCTTACAGCTGCACCTCCACCAGGGGTGGGCCAACAGTGTGAATGCTCCCTTGTGCATCCTCCCTGGTATGCTCCCGCATCAGTTTGCACAGTGTGACCAGGAAACCCAGAACACATTGTTCTGGGTCGTTTTTGCCACGACTCCCTCGCGCTTCAAACTGCCAGTCTGAAGTCAACCAGACTCCTTTCAAGAAGTAACATTTCTAGCATTCTCATGAAAGGAGAAAGTACACCCTTGGCCATTAGTGAATTAAGCATGAAGGATGCAAATGCCTTCCAGAATGCTAATGCTAGAAACAAAGTATCCCCCCCACACACATTCCTTTAGTGCATATTTTGGAAGAGGGTCATAAAAATGTTCAAAACAATCACCTTTCCATGTTATATTCTCATAGAAGAAAGAAGTGGCATATACTGATACCCTGGTTACAATGTATGTTTTATACTGCTGGTCTGTGACAATAATAAACAACTGACCGATACCCTGGTTGATCACTGGAATAACGAGGAAATAATAGGTGGGGAAATGCCTGTTGCAGATGAGATTGCACCCAGATCAAGTGTGCTTCAAAATCCTTCTTTGTATTCTGTTGGATCCAATCTGTAACATTGCTGGAAACTCAGTATATCCCTCCCCCCTCCAAAATAACAGACAGATTCTGAATATTTGAGATATTTAGCTACGGTTGCAAAATCTGATTAGAGCTGTTTCTGAGACTGAATCAGGATCCCCCAAGCCTCATTGGATGCTCATTGTATCAAAGCTTGATCTATGGGATTTTCAATAAGCAAGTCCATCTTTTTAACCAATTTCCCCAGTGTGCACTTTGAATTAATCTCTACTCCATTTTCTAAAACCTATTTTGTAGTATTGTGATTTGTTTATTCACATTGTGAGTACCAAGCGTTAAACATTACTCCAGCTGAGGAGACTTCTGCTTCTGCTTATCCGGCCAGTTCATTAAACTGTTGATCTAAAGAATCTAATGAACCTTGACAGAGTAGTTGACCGAAGCTTGCTTCAGCCTTGTCATACTGCTTAATGGCTTTGGAACCAAAGTGCTCCAATGGCTGCCAACAGTTCGACTTTTGACTTTCCTCAGCTAAAAAAAAAACCATTGCAGAAGGGCATCATGCCTTTGTTTAATTCAGTCCTTGAGCTAATCTACAATAGAAACACCGATGTCGAGTAATGGTTTTGTAGAAAGTTGTGCACGGACTACCTGTATGCTCATGTTATTGGTGCTTTACAATGATTCACAAGCCAAAGCAAAGACAGCAATAAAATCAGTGCCCGAGAGACCTCAAAGACTTAGGCTGCATATATCCACATGGCGAGGATTCTCCAGTTTGTCACTGTGAATGTAGAGGCCACTGAAGTGGCAACAGAACAGTCCAAAAAAGCAAAAGGGGGGGGAAGACTGTGAAAATGATGCTCAATAAAGATAATAAGTTCCATGGTTAAATGGGCACAAAACTTGGGTCCTAATATTGATTTGAACCAATGGTCCCAGGTATGGAAAAAAATGTAAAGGTTAATAAAGCAACTTCATGCAAAGAAAATATTTATGAAATGTTTTTTGGATCATATATCACACCAGATAAATTATCAAAATTTTGCCCTAACTTACCAAATGATTGTTGGAAATGTCAAAAAAAATGGTGGTTCTTTCACATGTGGTGGACATGTGATAGAGTTAAAAAATATTAGTTTTAGATTCATGGAATATTACAAAAAATGTTAAAGAGTACTATACCTTATGTACCAGAATTGTTCTTATTGACTATATTACCAGAAAATGGTAAAAAAAACCATGATTCCTATCTTATTATACATGAAGTGACAACAGCAAGAATATTGTATGCTAAATATTGGAGAAGAGATGAGGTGCAATATAGAGAAGAAATTGTAAATAAATTGCTTGAGACTGCAGAAATGGATAGATTAACTTTATTGTTGAGAGGACAAACTGAAGCAAGCTTTGAAAATACATGGTCAAGATTTTACAAATGGATTGAAGACTACAATAAATAAAATATATTATACAACCAACCTAGAAGGAACAAAAACCTTATTTTTAATAATATGCAAAAGACTTATACAAAAATCCAAGGTGGAACATAGAAAATACATAACTAAATACTGTATGAGGTATTTAAACAGACAATTTAATGATGTAACGGTAAACCCCCCCCCCATTTATGTGTGTATGTTTGTCTGTGCTATGAGGTATTTAAACAGAGCTATTTCAATAGACAATTTAATGATGCAATGGTACCCCCTCATTTATGTGTGTATGTTTGTCTATGCTATGTCTGTCCTATATATATATATATATATATATATATATATATATATATAATAGAGATAGTAAGAATCCTATGTATTGTTTTTCTCAAGCTCTATGTAGTGCCAATATACAATATTCACAAGTTCACACTCATTAGTACAAAAATCTCTTTACAAATTCATGTTTTCATAAATCCACAAATTCAAATCCTAGAAATCCACAAATCCTAATCCTAATGAATATTCCATATAAATCTTCCATTTCAATTGTCTTCCCCAGAGATGGACAAATATATCTTCAATAATGGATTATCCTATATGTTGGTTTTCAACAGTTTTCAAAATTTTCAATCCTGATTTCAAATGTCATCAAGGTTCATGTCTTAAAGAATGAAGAAACATGAATTTCAAGATGGTCTAACTATTAGTTTTCAGTTGGTACAAACTCTATCATTTCAAAGCTTGTAGTGCAACAGATCATCCACATAGGAGTAAGGCAGGGTTTTTGGTGTGCACTTTCCTCTATCAGCCACCATTTTCCCTGCCACTCTACCAGAGGGCTTATTTTATTTTTAAAAATGCTAATTGCTACAGAGCTATACTGCTATAGTTCTGTTGCAATTACCAGCTTTTAAAAGTCCTCTGGTAGTGCAGTGGGAGAAATGGTGGCTACAATACAAGGCAAATGGTGTCAATGTGGACAGGACACTCAAAAAATGTGCACCTTCCTATCCAGATGATGCATTCACATGCTTGGAATGTCTTCTTCTCAAAAAGATTATTTTAAAGCTGGTTTTAGAAAGCATGTGCTGAGGATGGGGAAAACCTGGAAAGTGGACAATTAAGAGGATAATGTTGTGTGAACAATCCAAAACACAACACTCCAGTTTGGGAGCAAAACAGAGAAAACCACCTGTGTGGAAGGTAGCCTTATTTAGGTTACATGTGCTGCAGCAACTTTCAAGGGAACAGCAGGGGTCACACAGATGGTATGAACATGGAGGCAGCTACCTGGCTTTACCTTATTTACCTTACCTTACATATGGCCCTGCCCAACAAGGTCTCATCTATGTCAGATCCAGCCCTCATAACAGATGAGTTGAACACCCCTGACTCTATGGCAACATATGCCACTGAGGTCCCTGTCCTCCCCGGGTTCCATCCCCAAATCTCCAGGTGTTTCCGAACCTGGATCTAGCAACCCTGCCCCTCTTCCTCCACTTGTGGCCAAGGGGGACCTCGCAACCCTATTTGATCCGTCTAGATTTCTTCCAATATCCAGATTGTCCCATAGAATTATTGATCCAATCTGTGCGCAGTACAGTGTCTTTCTTTCATATGTTCAGTCCCTTGAGGAGGCAACTGACAAACTGAAGGCAGCAACTCTAATAGAAAGGAACAAGAAGAAAGGGATGGTAAAAGAAAGCCTGCACAAGGCTCTCTCAAAGAATGTGAAAATAACTTAAACTATATTAAGGACACTGGATTTATACCCCGCCCTTCACTCGGAGTCTCAAGAGTGGCTTACAAACTCCCTCCCCTTCCCCTCCCCACAACAGACACCCTGTGAGGTAGGTGGGGCTAAGAGAGCTCTTTTGAGAACTGCACTTTCAAGAACAGCTCTAACAGAACTCTGGCTTGCCCAAGGTCATCCAGCAGCTGCACGTGAAGGAGTGGAGAATCAAACACAGTTCTCCCAGATTATAGCCCGTGCACCTAACCACTACACCAAACTGGCTCTCTGGTTATCATTGTTGTAGTAAAGGCAACTCAGAGTGCCTGGACTCTGGGGGCACTAAATTTCCCTTTTCATTAGAAATGGGCTGTATATATGCATGAGGCTTCTCTTTGCCTAAACTGGAAGCTTCTGTCTGACTCGTCCTCCTCTTTCTGTGCCTTTGCTCTCTCTCCCCCCATGGTCTTGCAAGAGGCAAGATACTTCTGTGAATCTCTCCTGTGCAAGCAAGCCAGGACCATTCCCACAGTCTCATACTTGGATTTGTAATTGGGAATTATGCTTGTAATACGGCCACTTGTAATAGGGAATTGTATCATTTAGATTAGGCTTCTGTTTCTTCTTTTACTTCAAAATGTATGTGGGTGTAAATATACTTCAATAAAAGCAAGTTCTTTCTCCCCCCCCCCCAGATGTCAATAAGATCCAGCGTCTCACATTCACACCATGACATGCCACAGGTACCAAACACCATTCTTGCTGTTGCTGGGCATTGCTGCTGATCAGTTTAGTTTGCCAGAGCAGATTGGAGTGAGTGTAGGAGTGTAGGAGCAGAATAAAAAGAAGAAAAGACATAAGAGCACACCTTACTCCCTGCCCTGAAAAAGCTGATTGGCTAAAGTTGGCTGAAATTTGATGCTGGTGATGGGCGGAGAATAGTACAGGTGAGCGCCATCTCCTGATTGGGAAAAAAAAAACAACCAAGGGAGATAGGGGAGTGGAAATGGGCAATGATTCTATATGTGCGTGCTCAAACCGGTTTAGACAAAAAAATCCATTGCAAAAGAAGTATCAGAAAATACAGAGCAATTGTGTAATGAAACTGCTTTGGGGATGGAATCATGAAAAACAGATGTAGAATAAAAATTTAAATTCAGGGCAAAAGTGGAGTGAAGGCAGAGACTAATGTGGAATGCAAATCCTCGAAGAGCTCTGAATGCAGAGCAAAATCCCAATCCAAAAAAGGCACCGCCCTCTCTCTCTCTCTCTCTCTCTCTCTCTCTCTCTCTCTCTCTCTCTCTCTCTCAATACACTGACTTGCAGAGAGTTGACTGGGCATGATTCCATGCTTTCCTGACTGTGCAACTTTGCTGCATTAACTAAACGCCTATACTCAGTAGCAGTGAGCAAGCTGAACTGGTTGTTCTCTGGCGGGCTTTGAGGATTAAAACAGAAGAGATCAGTGTAGAGATATATTTAAGATTTTTTTGTGTATGTGCCACTTCTCTTATTCACAGGGGTGTCCTAGTTCACTCTGTAGGGGGAAACAGTGGTGGCAATCCAAGGCAATTCCCCATTTGCTTGCAAGGGCATACTTTGTCTGACTAATAGACTGTAGATGAGGCGGCTTAACCTTTTGGAGAGCTTTCTAGACTCCTTGGAGGCCATATAGATTTAACCTGTGGCTAGAACAGTGCCAGGCTGATGGCCCCCAGAGTTTAATGCTGCTCTCTGCTGACTATGTACTCAGCGCTGTTGCAAAGGTATACTTGCACACTTTCTGTTTGTCTCTTGTAATGCAATTAGGTTAGATGTCCCCGATGTATTGGATACAACTTCTGCTTGGTATGGCTTTTAGAGTATAGCACTTAATCTGGTCTGCAGTAAAATCACAGGGTTTTATCTACTAAGGGAAACAGAGGTTCAGATAGACGATGTTCTACAAACCATTTTATTGAATCAAGGAAACTCTCTTGCCAGCCAAAGAAACCCTCAGCCATTTGCTTTTCATTGGACACATCTTCCCACATTTCCTGGATGAAAATATAGATAGGCTGAGTACAGACTGGCAGTTTGCTCCGGTAGCCAGTCGTAGCAAAAAAGCCCCAGAATAAACTATACCGGCTTTTCCCGTTCACACAGCGGGGGCCGCTGCCGGAAGATATGGGACGGAAGCGCGCGGGAGCATTCAGACTGCCACGCCGGAGGCATGCTATATTTGCCGTTTCCCCATTAATTCGGCTGTGGGTGTATGCTGATTGGGAGAGGACCCCGCAGCGCTGGCACCGCATTGGACAGTGGAGCAGAGCACAGCCAATCACACCGCTGCTGCCTTCTGCCCAACGTGGGCTGATCCCGGCTTTTCAGCTGCACGTTCAGACTCCCTGGAAGCAGAGAAACATGCGACACGCACAGGCTTTTGGATTTTCTATGGGTTTTATCAGGTACCTTTTTAATCTGGTGGTGAAGCGCAACAGCACAGGTTGGCCACGGGTGGGGGACGCCAGGCAGATGTGCCTGTGTGAACGCCCCATTTACTCTGAGATTGAGTCGTCGCTGGCCCAGGTCCCTACCGTGGCAAATTGCCAGTCTGAACTCAGCCATAATCAGGGTTCCTTCCTTCCTTCCTTCCTTCCTTCCTTCCTTCCTTCCTTCCTTCCTTCCTTCCTTCCTTCCTTCCTTCCTTCCTTCCTTCCTTCCTTCCTTCCTTCCTTCCTTCCTTCCTTCCTTCCTTCCTTCCCAGTTTGGTGTAGTGGTGAAGCATGTGGATAGACTTTAATATGGTAGAACCGGGTTTGATTCCCCATTTGCAGCTGCTGGATGACCTTGGGCAAGCTATAGTTCTGTCAGAGCTGTTCTCTCAAGGACAGTTCTGGAAACAGCTCTCTCAGCCCCATCTAACTCACACGGTATCTGTTGTGGGGAGGGGAGGGGAAATGAGTTTGTAAACTGCTCTGAGACTCCCTTGGGTAGTGAAGGGTGGGATATAAATCCAATCTCCTCCTCCTCCTTCCTTCCTCCTCCCCTCCGTGAGACTAGGGGTGGATTGGAGGGCTGGGCTCTTTCCAGGACTCTTTTTACTTCCCAGCCTGCCCCTGGTTTTTAATGCTTCAGCTCTCTCCTCAGTCTTCCTCACAGAGATCTGGATGAAACCCCAGACAGCGCTAAGGCAAGGGTGTCTGTGTTCATGTGTCACACAAAACCATAGTTTTGTTAAGACTAAGCATAGTTATGACGAACCATGATTAATACACTGACTTCAGACCACGGTTTCAGATGCTGCTTTGACATAACCTAACTAGCCATAGTTAATGATATCCATTGTCACCTCACCCCCTACGGATTGTCAAACTAAACTGCAGTTTTGTGTGGTGTCTGGACAGAGCCGCTGTGAAGGCCGTGTTCCCCAAACTCTATCGAGCTGTAGTGTTACAAGAAAATCTCCATTATTGTCTGTTTGGCAGTCGATACCTAGACTACTGTGAGATTAGGCCTGCTGCTCTGCCCACAGTTACCTCAATTCCTGCGGCATTATGGTTCTCCCAGGCAGCCTAGTGGATCCTTGTAAGGCAACTCCCACCATCTAAATTCAGTTATTACGATCGACCATAATACCAGAGTCACTATAGTCTATCATGTCAGTATTTTCTGAGGGAGTACTTAATCTGTGGATTATTTACACAACACACCCACAAGTGCTGGGCTGTTTTATGAGGCTATGATCTTTTTTCCCCCCTCCCTGCTCATGAGGGGATAAACCCTGAGACCGAAGGCCAAGCAGTATATCACAGTGATGGAACCAGATTACTATTCTGAAAAACAGCATGGTTGTCCCGATTGTTAATATTACCTGTTAAGACTTTTGAAATATTACTTTAAATATGTGTTTTAAACATAAATAAGGCTCTGGAGGGAAAAGGCAGAAGAAGAGACAGGAAGAAAGGGTGGGAAGCACATTCAAACAGACAAACTTATATTTTGGTCATGTAGTTGGCTGTATAAAATACAGACAGGACTGTGGGTGTTTATTTTTTACTTGGAAAGGTCTCAGACAAAGCAGCCTCGTGGCCAAACTATAGCAGTTTTGTTATTAAAATTGCATTTTGACCTACTGACTTAAAAAGCGGCTGTTAGCACCAGAAGGGGCATGTGGATCTGACATTAAATGCAACCCCATTAGTCTTCAAGATGAGCTGGTTGACAGACTACCTGTGTATGGGTGTGTTTGTGTGTCAGAGAGAGACAGAGAGACAGAGACAGAGATGGGTAAACTTTCCATACTCACACTCTCCTGTCGATATTAAAGACAGGCCTGAATCTTTATTCATGAAAGAGAGGACACATAAATAGCAATCATGGCTGCACTATGGAGGAGGAGGAGGAGGAGGAAGAGGAGGAGATTGGATATATAGCCCACCCTTCACTTAGAGCCTCAGAGCAGTTTACAATCTCCCTCTCTTCCTGTCCCCACAACAGACACCCTGTGAGGTAGGTGGAGCTGAGGTAGCTCCTTGAGAATTGCTTTTAAGAGAACAGCTCTGAGAGAAGTGTGGCTCACCCAAGATCATCCAGGAGCTGCATGTGTAGGAGTCGGGAATCAAACCTGGTTCTCCCAGATCAGAGTCTGTGCTCCTAAACACTACACCAAATTGACCTTAGTGGACTCCCATAGCCTGGAAGGGGGTGGAGCAGGTAAGCAGAGAATCTTCTCGTGCTGCCTCTGCCCACAGTGAGAATGCTGGCACCATTAGGATGGTAAGCATTTTGCTGTACCCGGATCCCTGACCAGCGCTCAGTACCAGTGCTTTACAGCTGACACATGGCAGCCACAGTTACTGCCTAACAGCATCAGGTGTAAGGCTGCCATGCTTTATTTACATTGTAAAATATTTCTAACCCCAGCTTTTGTGAACGATTCAAGGTGAATACACAACACCACCAGGTTACAAGGAAAAATATAAAGTAACATCTTATTCAGCAATTAGAAAATACTTCAAGCGACATCTTTTATTCACAGTGCTCTACATTATTTGCCAACAAAACATCTCTACAGGTTGGCCAGTCCAAAGCAGTGGAACTGCTGTTATGATGAAGGGCTGTGGCTCAGTGGTAGAACCTCTGATTTATATGTAGAAGACTGAACCCTTGGCGTGTCCATTTGAAAGCTGATGTGAAAAAAAAAAAAAACACCCTTCAATTGAGACCTTAGAGAGGTCAGAATTGACAATGTTTATCTGAATAGACTAGTATGACTCAGTAACACAGCTTCCCGTCTTCATGTGCACTGAAAATAATTTTGTTCAAGCTGAGATAGACATTCAGTTTGGTGTAGTGGTTAAGTGTGTGGACAGACTTTAATATGGTAGAACCGAGTTTGATTCCCCACTCCTCCACTTGCAGCTGCTGGATGACCTTGGGCAAGCCATAGTTCTGTTAGAGCTGTCCTTGAAAGAGCAATTCTCTCAGAGCTCTTTCAGCCCCACCTACGTCACAAGGTATCTGTTGTGAGGTGGGGAAGGGGAAGGAGCTTGTAAGCCACTCTGAGACTCCGAGTGAAGGGTGGGGTATAAATCCAATCTCCTCCTCCTTCTTCTGAGAATGCACGAGCTTGAGAAAGGAGACAAGCATCTGAGGAATGGAGTTGGCCCTTGGGAGTCTAATGAGAGATGTTGCCCATTAGGTAGGAACCAGCTATGTGAGTTGAGACCAGAATAAAATACATCACTAGAGCAGATACTGAAGCACAGGGGTTAGTTGTTCAGATGAATCATAAGACTTCGTAGAAAGCAGCTTCATATGTTTGTACATGACTGCACTCCAATAAGCTTTTTCCCATTCTAGTTCTCCTTTTAGTAACTGGTTGTCCTCTGAGGACCTTTTATCCCAGTGATTACTAGAGCATTTTAAGAGGTCACCGGTCAATGGATTAAAATAGTTACTCCAGTTTTATCACTCGAACTAGATCTTCTTTAAAATGCACCATAAATTAGTATCTCCATGTATACATATGAAGTATTTACTTCTTAAAAAAAAAAAGTTTGCATGGCCTTCCTACTTTATCAGTAAATAATGCAGGTAAATGTACAAAATGGGGATAGAGATTAGGGCAATAGAACAACCAGTAGGGGACAAAAGTCCAGATTACTCAATAGGGTCACTCTGGCACTATCAGTGCAAATTGGAGCCGGCGTAATGATGTTCCCAGAGGTTCCATTGAAAAGGTAAATGCACAAAAGCAGCAGGCATTTGTGATCCTGAAGGCAATTTTCCTCTCCATCACTGTCCTGTCCTATTTTTAAAATGCTATAAAAGGAACAGGGCCAATATGGACTTTTCAGAAATTAAAAACTAGGAGATTGATATTATAATAATAACTATTAGGCACTGCAGGGTACAGGATGATGCATTGGACTTGTGGATTAATGACCTCGGAAAGCATGCCCTGTCACATCAAGGCTACTTAATTATGAGATGACTTTTGGATGCCTACACAACTGTTGAAATATTTATTTTAACCCAGAATCTTTTCTCACAACCATCTAGCGTTTGCCTTTTATTCTTCAAGGAGAAGATAAAAGCTCTTTGTGGCAGACAACCCCTCTCAGGATAACCTCTCAAGGGATTATCCTGACTTTGGGGCAGGAACCCCCAGGTGCCAATAGAGAGAATTTTCAGTGCCAAGTTCTGCTTCTGTTCTGAACGTCTTTGGAAGCCTCCAGAGACAGGTATGAGATGGTTTCATCTCCTTCTGGAAGGAGCCTCAGGAATGCAAAGCAGGGATGCCAGCCTCCAGGTGGGACCTGGGGATCCCCTGGAATTAGAGCTCATATCCACACTACATGGACAAAATGGATATTTTGGAGGATTCTATGGTATTCTTCCCCACTGAGGTCCCTGTCCTCCCCATGCTCCATCTCCTTCTCTCCAGGAATTTCCCAACCTGGATTTGGCTTCCCTCCCCCCCCCCCATACCCCACAGGTGGCCAGGAGGGACCTGGCAATCCTAATGCAAAGTGATGGATTTATACCCCTCCCTTCACTCAGAGTCTCAGAGCAGCTTACAAACTCCTTTCCCTTCCCCTCCCCACAACAGACACCCTGTGAGGTAGGTGGGGCTGGGAGAGCTCTGACAGAAACTGCTCCTTTTCAAGAACAGCTGTGCCAGAACTATGGCTTGCCCAAGGCCATCCAGCAGCTGCAAGTGGAGGAGTGAGGAATCAAACCTGGTTCTCTTGGATTAGAGTCCGCACACTTAACCACTACACCAAACAAGGAGGACCTTGCAATAGATTTTCTGGGACAGGTTATAATGTTTGAGAGTGGCAAGCAAGCAGAGTGAGTATAGACTGCCAGGGAAAATTTTGAATGGTGAAGCAAGCCCTGGGAAGAAAGAGGAAGACAATGACCTACCCCATATCATTCAGAATAGGAACACCTCACACATGAATATAATCCTAGGAGCTACAACTTGCAGTTAGCCAAGAGAGCCCGGCGCTTCTCTCCCTCCTCCCCCTAAGGAAAATGACACTCTTTCTGTTCTTTTTATTCAGAAAATACTCTAAAGTGGGGTTGGTATGATTAATGTGATATACATAAGCCTAATTTCACTTAAGGTAACTAGAGCTAGTTTCTAGGGATGGGTACAAACTGGCTGACAAACTAACATTCACCACAAATTCTGTCCAATTCATGGTTCATGAAGTGATGTTTGTGAACTGAAGAGCTGACACAAACTTCCATGAATTTTGATGCATGAAGAGCAGGACACAGGGGCTTAAATGACAGCACATCCTCATATTGCTTGGGTCTTCTGTGAGACACTAGTCGCCTCACTTCCTCTATCCATTTGGTGTAGTGGTTAAGCACACGGACTCTAATCTGGGAGAACCAGGTTCGATTCCCCACTCCCCCACTTGCACCTGCTGGATGACCTTGGGCAAGCCATAGTTCTGGCAGAGCTGTTCTTGAAAGTTTGTGTTAGAGTTCTCTCAGCCCCACCTACCTCACAGGGTGTCTGTTGTGGAGAGAGGAAGGGAAAGGAGTTTGTAAGCTGCTCTGAGACTCTGAGTGAAGGGAGGAGTATAAATCCAATCTCTTCTTTTTCTTCTCTTCTTCTCCTACTGCTGCCTGCCCACCCAGATGCCTTATACTTCTTCCCCAACATCCCCCTATTATCCCTGCTCACCTCTGTATTCCCATTACTTGAGTGTGTGTTTTAACATATGTTTTATTTTTGTTTGTGTGCATTTTATTAGGATTTCTTCTTTTTTAAAAAAAAAAAAAACAGCCTTTTTGGTTAAGCAACAGACTGGTTATTTGCAAGTTCTCTAAGGGAAAGATCCCTACAGACTCTGGTAGTAACATCTTACTAGAATACCTCCCTCTCATCAGCTCTCCCTGTCTCCTTCTTAATTCCCCAACAACAACAACAACAACAACAACAACAACAACAACAACAACAACAAAAACAGGAGACAGACTCTTTTGGGCAACACATAGGCTTTGAGGTAACACAGTAACTGTTAAAGAACATGGAATATCTTATTTCCATAAACTTGAATTGGCACCTCAAGTTAACAACTATAGGCAAATACCTTTGGAGAACAGTATTTTAATTTTTATTTTGTAAATAAGGACTTATTTGGAGGCGACTGGCCATTTGTAACTGTTTCCCAGTTTCAGAAAAAAGTTGCCACAGTTTATTTAAAATTTCCCAAGGAACAGACATTACAAATTAATAGGAACTGGGATCTGGAGGGTTTTTGTTGTTGTTGTTGTTGTTGTTGTTTTTGGGGGGGAGTTAAAGAATTGGCCGGCTTGGTCTAGAACTGGTCACATGGCAGACTCTAGTATGCTAAGTGATCTACCCATAGTTTCACTTATAAGTGTTAAAATCGGAAACTTTTTTCTGTATCCAGCATATTTTGAATTATTTTAGGAGTATACAAAATCCCCATGAAAATATTGTTAGTCTGGGAATGAACTTGAAGTTCTTCTGATATGTTTTGCTTTAGAAACTCTAAGTGCCCCTTCAGAAGGTCATGTTATGAGAAGTTTAGTGGCAACCTCTGAATGTTCTGAAAATATCATAACAAATTTCTCAGAAATTTGCTGTGCAACAAATAAATGTTCAAAAGATCTTTGGAAACAAAGCTATTCCTCCTTACTCCAACAATGTCTCAAATGCTTCTTATATGAAGGGATATCAGAGTTTGCTCAGAATGCCATGGATGGTGAGACTAGAAATAACCCTTTCCAAAGGCAGGTAAAATTAGACCATGTTCTCCTCAGTTCCCTTACTTTTGTCAGGGCTGCGGGCATAGAGGTAGCCAAGCATTTTAGCACAGGTTCATGCAGACAGTTTATAAAGAGCTCGGCATGCCTGGGAGCAACATGTCTGAGACTGAGGAGCTAAGCCAGAATTAGCAGCTGTTCAGTACCCGAAAGTGCCGTTGGGCTGGATACTGCAGTACTATCATCCAACCATTTGCAACAGCATCTTTACAGTGAAGAGCGTGCAAGCAGCTTGCTTAGCTTGCAAGCAATTATGATGGGAGTAAGAGAACTAGACCCCACCACTCATGCTCCAGCTTGAGACCTACAGTGCCTTGCATTTTCTGATCCTCACAATACTGTAAAGCAATGGGATGGGTCAACCAGCTTTTTTCACTTCTGAAAAAGGGAGTAGAAGTTCTCCTTTGGACCATCAAAAAGCCTCGACTGGAGATTGTGGCATCTGCATGGAGAAAAGCCATGGAGACCAGTGGTTGTGGCCAGGAGGGGGATTGAGTTAGAGTGAAAAAGCTCGTTGGTTCTAACCCAATCCATAAATCTTGAATACAACACTATTCCCATTTTCTTTAAAACCATAAGTTTGAAAATAACATTCCCCCAATAGCTGCAGTAAATTCAGAAAATAATGTAATTTGACTCCTGGGGTGATCTTTCACTCGCTGTCAATCACTCTTTTGAGTGAATGAGTTTAGAGAATACACACACTGAAAATTAGCTTGGCACAAAGAATTCCGGTTGTTTTGCCTCCCTTTCCCTCCTTTAGAGCAACTGCTCTCTCTCTTTCTCTCTTGTTCAGTACTGCTTAAAATATAATATGAACGTTCTTCATGATAAAAATCTGCCTTCAGATAATCTAGACAGATGTTCAAATTGCCTAGCAGAAAAACACCGGGTTGTATAAGCTACAAAATACTAATTACAGCCCAGAGGAATATTTCCCTAAAAGTTGACCTCATATATTTTGCTTAAGGGTCCCAAACTTACAATCCTTTGTAGTTTCTGATTAACTAAACTGCATGCATGAATAATAAGAGAATGGCGACAGTTCCTAACAGTGCAATCCTAAACAGAGTTACCCTCCTTAAATTCAATTAAGTCAATGGGATTAGGAGAGGGTAACTCTGTTTAGGATTGCACTGTAAAAGTTCTAGGCTCTGTGCTTAATTTCTTACATAATTTGTTACCCCTCCTTCTTTTTTCCCTAATGGTAGAAGGTTAACATGCAATGTTTTCTTGAAAAAAAAGTTGATGAATTTTGCATACATCTGCATGTAATTACGACAATGATGATGCTGTTTTTTCGTGGTATTACTTCCCACCTAATTCTCTTGGACAGGTGCAGATGGACTTAGAATCCTGGGGATCATAGTTTGAAAACAACATTCCCCCAAAAGCTGCAGTAAAGGGGATGGCCGTATTCAGAGGCTCTGTGCTAGGAGGCGACATCAGAGGCAGGCCTTGCCTTCTACACCATGCTTTGTGGTCCTCCAGGGAAACAGGTTGGCTTCTGTGTGAAGCAATATACTGGGCTCAATGTCTTGTACCTCTGGTCTGAAGCAGCAGGGCTCTTCTTATGTTCTTATCAAATGTACTTTTTCCAGGGCTTCCAATCATTTCCAACCAAACTTGTGCAGTGCCTCAACCTTTCCATAGCAGAATTTCTAGTATGATAAGTTCACAAAATGAGGGTGATGATGCTCTGGTGGCAATTCTTCCTTTCCAAGGTTGTGTGTTGTTGTATCCAACAGTGACTGCAGGAGGCTGGAACCATCCTTGTTTAATAAAAGGTGCTATGAATTCACCATATATGCATTTCTGCAGACAGCTGGAGGGGGATCCAGTTATGTTGAAGATCTGTTTATTTAACCATTTAACTGCTTATTGAAATATTACAAAATAATATACTGATGATGATGATGGTGATGATAGTAATAGTAGCAGTAGTAACTATCACTGTAATCATCATATAAATGGAGATCAGGTGGGCAATATGAGAAGTGATAATAAGATTTTCATGTATGTATAATATCAAAAAACCTGTATAAGGTTCAAGAAGTGACAGAACGGGATATGGAACAACTGATTGATTTAGCATAGGAAAAGGTGTACGGCAAGGATGTATATTATCACCCTGCTATTTAATTTATATGCAGAGTACATCATGTATAATGCCAGCCTGGATGAATTAAGATTGCCAGGAAAAAAATTCAATAACCTCAGATATGCAGATGATACTACTCTAATGGCAGAAAGTGAAGAGGACCTCAAGAGCCTCTTTCTACGAGTGAAAGAGGAGAGCAAAAAAGTTGGCATGAAACTCAATATAAAAAAAAAACGAAGTTCATGGCATCCAGCCCCATCACTGTTTGGCAAATAGAAGGGGAAGTCTTGGAAGCAGTAACAGAATTCACATTCCTGGGATCCAAGATCACCGCAGATGGTGACTGCAGCCATAGAATTAAAAGACAGCATAATAAAAAGTAGAGACATCACCCTGTCAGCAAAAGTCCATATGGTCAAAGCAATGGTATTCCCAGTAGTAATGTATGGCTGTGAGATATGAACCTTAAGGGAGGCCAAGTGCCAAAGAATAGATGCTTTTGAATTATGGTGCTGGAGAAGACTTTTGAGAGTCCCTTGGACTGCAAGGAGATCAAATCAGTCAATCCTAAAAGAAATCAACCCTGAGTGTTCCCTGGACCACCAGATACTGAAGCTGAAGCTCAAATACTTTGGCCACCAAATGAAAAGGGAGCACTCACTGAAGAAGACTTTGATGCTGGGAAAGACTGAAGGTAAAAGAAGAAGGGGACAGCAAAGGATGAGATGGTTAGACAGTGTCATCGATGCAACAAACAGGAAATTAAGCAAACTCCAGAAGACAGTGGGCCTGGCATGATGTGGTCCATGGGGCTGCAAAGTGTCGGGCTCGACTGTGCAACTGAACAACAACAAATAATATCAAACTTCAGGTTAACCAACTTCATCAAGGAGAAACAAAATGCCAAAAAAGGGTCAATCACAGTGTAGATACATTGCTCTAATAAGAAGGTAGTTGTGTGATTTGTGACGAGGTCTATAAAAACCTAGCACATACACCAAATCTATAAAAATAATCCATCTGCATTGTTTTGAGTAATGTATCTAATGCAGCACTGTTGGCCATAGGATCATATTCATGATTTTCTATTTCTGATTAAAAAACAACAACAAAAACTACATTTTCATGGCTGTTGAAAAGTGTCTCAAATAAGACATAGAACTGCAAATAGTTTCATGGATTTATGGGGAGAAGCACTGAGTCAACACGAAAGCAATTTCACATTTAACAGTGCAATCCTAAACCTTCTAGGCCCATTAACTTCAGTTGGCTTATAAAGCTGCAAGTGCGTTTAGGATTACACTACTGCACTACAGTAAGTCATAACTGAATGAATAATCCACAACAGCCAAGGTTGTGATTTTGGAAGGAAGACATACAGTGCAATCCTAAACAGAGTTACCCGCTTCTATAATCATTTACGTCAGTGGGCTTAGAAAAATGTTACTGTTTAGGATGGTACCAAGAGTGAATCCCCCCCCCCATTGGAATAACGAGACAGACAACAGTTTGGAAGTAAACAAGGGCCATTTTATTAACTATTTAACATAACAGTGTGGCAAGGGGCAAACTAAGCGAGCACGGAACAGGCAAGGCAGGTGTCACTCCCTGACCAACCTCATTGCCCTTTATGGGCAAGTCACCAGCTCTGGACTTGAGGAAGCAGTCTGGCTCGTGCCCAGCAGCCCAGAAAACTGGTTGCTACCCAGGAGCGCCTACCCCTGAAGCCATACAACTTGCAGGGAGGAGGACAGGGAGGAGAGTACTGCCCTAAGAGGTTCCCAGAGGTGATCATCATTCTCCCACCCTGGACCTTAAAATCTGAAGGCAGTTCCTGATGACCCCCCGTTCCCTAATGGGAAAATGCCATAAAGTGCTCACCAGTTCCGCTTTCTTACCTGCACAAAACCTACCACTGCCAAGGCCAAGCTTCTGCTTTGGCCTTTGCGGCCACTTAACACCCCAAGGCTGCCCTAATCCCTTGCTGCAAGTCTTGCAAAAATAATTTATTGCCCTTGTCTGATAAATGCACCCCGCCAACCCTATACAGGTCCTGGAACTCAACCCATATGTCGGGGTGTGGCAAAAATAGCCCCAAACCAGCCTCCATGGCCTTCTTTATTTGTCAGTTGACCTTATGCCTTGCACGGTTGATACACCAGGGGTCTCCCAAGTTATGCCACACCAGGTGGGCCAGAATAGTTGACCAGACTATCTGCACACCGGGCCACATTGCTCTTATCATCACAAGGTCAGCCTCAGCTTGTAACACAAGGGCCTTGCCCTTCATTAAACCTAGGTGCACTACCAAAACGTGTGGAGGAGGGCCCCGCCTCTCTTCAAATAACAAGGGAAGGAGTGCAAGCCATCTCATGTCCCTCCTTCAACAACAGCCCACTCACTAAGGCCCAGTTGAGAACTGATGAGTGTCCTCCTGGCCCGGTGGGCGGCCCAAAAAACCATGCTGTGGCCTCTTCGTCTTGCTCAGCAGCCTGCAGCGCCTGAAAGAAGAACCCCATTAATAACATAACATTAAACTTTACAATTCTGCACATATCCTTGTCGCATTGCGATTTCCACAGACCTGTCTGCTGAATCTCACTACTGGAATACCCCATAGCTGCCGCTGTCGATACCACCCCAATCCGGAAAGAGTGAGTTCCGAAGTGGAACCCACCTAATCCCAACCAGAACAGTACTTTCTGTGTTAGGGCCCAGAAATTTAGTGAGGGGGGTGCTGTCCCTGTGTTGAAACAGATTGCCCTCATCCTTGCCCTGTATGGCTATATATTGGTGTAAAGCCAGCATGGGGCATAACTCAGCCTCAGAACCATGGCCCAGCTCAATAACAGAACCCTTGCCAAGTTGGTTGGTCTTTGACTGCCTAAGTGTGATCCTAACTTTAGAATCCAGCATGTGAATGTCTCATTGGTCAAGCGCTAGACCAGATGCATCTTGGTGAGAGCCTGCCACTAGCTCCCTGATCCACAGTGCCCCAAAGAAGGCAACCAGTGATGCTGTGTGGAACAGTGTGGCTTCATATCCATCAATACAAAGTGTGTGTTCCATTGAGCCTTGAGCCCCTGTAGCACTGTTGGTGTCAAAGGCTCCCGGGTGTCTGTAACCTTGCCACCCTCCCATGACTAGCCTTCAAGCACCTACCTTATACAGAAGTCACCCGTCTTCTCCTCATACCCAAATGCCTTGCTGGCATAGGTGAGAGATGACAGCTTACCCCTAATGGAACATGCTGACAGGCCCTTACCTTTCAATGATACACAAAATTGCATCAAATGGGACACTGGTATGGGCCAAACCTTTCTCAGACTCGCTTCCTCCCTAAAGGACAGGAACTGCTTACCCACCCTCTTATAAGCTCTCTGAGTGGAAGGGGCAAGAGCTAAGCTTATCGCCCTGTCGGCCTCAGCCCATCAATCTGCCACACCTCCAGCAGCATCCGAACTGGGAACTGGTCAGTTTCTGGAGCTGTCTGGCAGATTCTCTCCATCTGTTTTTGGGAGAGAGCATCAGCAACCCCATTACTGACCCCCTGGTCCAGGAATCACCTTCTTATGATTGTAAAGCTTGAGGATTATTTGGTTCTACAATCATAGGAAGGTGATTCCTGGACCAGAAGTTTAAATCTGAGAACCACTTGGCATGTGATTGCACTATTAGAGACCTCATTTATTTTTTACTCTGTGCCTGGTGGTTTATCTTGAAACAATTTGCTTCTGGTCCTTATCGAATTTATGCTTTGTAGTTACATGCTTGTACTATATTTTTATAATAGCCAATATGTTCCTCACTATTGACCTCTGAGGAAGGCCTATGTAGGCCGAAACGCGTCAGGTCAAGATTTATAAGCCCTTGTGTTTTATCATTTGTAATTTATACATAATGTGTGATTGGGCCCTTATATAATTTTAAATTTGTGATTAATAAATGCATGTATTTTTATATATTTCCTTCAGTAAGTTTTAATATTGGCCCCCTTTCTTACATTTGACTAACCTTTGTCAGGTTCTTGGGGAGGGAAAGGGCCAAGGACTCTACCTTCCTTACATTCATTGTCAATTTTCCCCCAAACTATGTGCTCCATACCCTCCAGTTAGGAATACTATATGGTCTTCTTTTTTCCCTTTTAAGGTATCCTAAACCCTAAAGTGAAATCTTCCAGGAGGTAAATGTGATCTTTATATATAGATAAAGATATATATAAAGATATATAATATATCTTTATTGGTTTTACATCACTACAGCGTATAGGGAAGGGGGCAGGGAAACACAGCTAAAATCTATGACAAGCTTCCTTAATGAATTGCAATTACTTATAATTCCTACTTTAACAATAAGAACAAACAATTCAAACTTCTATACTATAAACTATAATTACGCTAAGTTCAGGTGTTTTATAATCCATTATATTCCGGTTATTTCTTGCATTTTTTTTCTTCTTTGCTTTCAATGTCTTAGGTGCTGCTACTCCTTTCTCAGACTCTGAGGTTTCAGATGTAGTGGTGGAGTCACTTGAAGTGTTATCCACTTCTTCATCACTTAATTCCTCTTCCTCTTTGTCATCTTTGTTCAAGCTTAGTTGCTGTTTCAAAATGTTTTTGGCCTTTTTAACAGAATCAATTTTAATTTTCTTATCATTAAAGTTGAAAACAAGTCCCTCTGGAAAAGTCCATCTATAAACAATTGATTTGTTTTGAAGGAAGCATATTAAGTCTTTATATTGACATCTTTGTTTCCAGATCTCGAATGGAATGTCTTTAAGAATTTTAATTTCTTCCTCCTTGACTTTTAATGCTTTCCCCAATGTGGCTTTTAAAACATTTTCTCTCATAGTTCTCTTGGAGAATTTCACATATATTTTGTCAGGTAACTTGTTTTTTCTTATAAAGTCCAGATATGTGTGATAGACCGCATCATTCTAGAAGTCTTCTTGTTTGAGATCTGAAATTGCTTCACTTAAGATCATTTTTAAGTTTTCTCCCTTCTGTTCCGGTACCCCTTGAAAACGTAGAACATGCATGGATAAATGTGATCTTGTCAGTTTGGGTAATCCCTCAACCAACACTCAAGCACTTCAACTTTAATTGGGCTGGGACCCTTTGTCAGGAGGGGGGTTGTAACCACTGCCTTCTCCTGGATGCTTATCTCCTTTGGCTCCAGCTCGGCCCTTTATTTGGGGGCAACTGGAGAATGTGTGGGACCCCGGACACAAAGGGCATTCATGCCTAAAGGAACATGACTTGTGACTGCATGTTCCATGGGAGGTGAACTCCCAGCAAAGCAGACATCACTGGACTACCTGCCCTGCTTGGGCATGGAGTACCTGCCTGACCTTGCAATCTACGAACCAGGTGACCACTATCTGGCCTTTCATTTCCGGATGGCGGGGCCAGAGACATAATTTGCAGCCACAAGTGTGGGTGAATCTGGTCCCACCTCAAGGCTGGATTCATAGCTGCTCACATACAGAACTCTTCATCATACTGATGCCATGCAGGGCTTGGGAAATCAGTAAAGCCCTTGTAAATAATATCCATATACTGGAGCATCATGGAAGCCCTCCATGGTTGGTGCCTTTCAATTACTGCCATGTAAATTAAGAATCCTGAAAACCTGTTAGCCCAGGCCCTGTCAACTCTGTGCTTCTTCAGGTGTTCCTTCTCCTTTCTCCTCCTTGTCTTTTTCCTCAAGTTTCCTGCATGGATATGTCTACATATTCATCTCTAAGGATTTTCTCCCTAGTGGCTGTAACCAAATGATCCCCCAAGGGCAGGGGCAGATCTCTGAATGGTAAAGCACTGGCTGGCACTGTATCATATGTTAAACCCTCGGGGTTTGGGTAGTCCATCCCTGGATTTGGGTAACTTCATCCAGGCCAGACACCTTGACTTGGCTGAACTGGTGGATGGGCCATCCCCCCATCCTACTTAAGGTGGGACCTGTCCCATATCCCATGGCCACCCTCCTGGACAAGTGGATGGAACTGAGCTCTGTGAGTTTGTGTTCTGTGGAGTAAAGGCCCCTTTGCCTCACCATGTCTGCCATTGTCAGGATGCCACTGCAGCCAGGCCAAGCCACCACCACAATGCTGTCGCCTCCCAAGTCACACCACTGCCATGATCACCACTGCTGAAGCTCTTGATGCCACCTGCTCCCACTGGGCCCAATGACTCCACGTCACCGACGATGACCTCTGCCTAAAAGCATTGCCCTGGCCCTAGCCAGATTGCTGCTGCCTCGATCACCAATGTCTTCTGGCTTCAGGCCTACAAGGTAGGCCACAGCTCTCCCCTGTATGTGCTCAGGGCTCTGACCAGGCCTGAGCACACATAGTTTGTGTGGGAGCGGAGCTCTGCTTTTTTCCAGGGCCAGCTCTGCCCCCTTGCCTATGGTGTTGTAGCTTTGTTGCTACTCCACCTTCCTCCAGTGCAGCAAAGCAGCCCCCAGCCTCCAGTGGCCTTGCTGGGAGGCCAGGAGCTCAAATAACCCAGAAGTATGTGTAGTAGCACAATTTCAGTGCCATCCTGTTCGTAAACAATTACACCTGTCTAAGCCCAGTGACTTAAATGAACTGAGAAGGGCATAACTCAATTTACAATTGCACTGTTTGGTTATTTCGATGAGCAATACCTGCAATTTACTGCAATAAGCCAGAAGGCTGTGCTTTTAAAGAGGAACAACAATCTGGTACAATTTGCAACAGCCAAATCTTGATTTGTATGGGAAATTAATCTTAAATAACTATCCATGGCAAAAATTAGATATTTTCAAACCCTAGTTTTGATGAGATTCCATCAGAATTAGGGATGGGCATGAACTGAACATGAACCAAAATTAATCACAATTTTTGCCCTGTTTTTGGTTCATTAATAGAAGTTCATGATGGGTCTACCATCACAAACTTCTCCAGAATTTTAAAGCAGTTGATGGTGGTTCATGGATCCTACAGAAAGCAGGGTTTAAAGGGACTCTGAGTCCCTTTAAACTCCTGCTTTCTGTTCCTTGTGAAAGCCACAAAAACAGCTGAGTGGTGGGAAGGAACTCCCTAACACTCAGATGTTTCAGGCTGTCTTGTGCAGTCCCTTTAAAGGAACTGCACAAGAGTCTGAAAAACAGCTGCACAGCGGGGAGGTGCTCCCTGCCACTCAGCTGCTTCAGGCTGAGCATCAAGGAGTTCCTCCTCACCAGGCAGTTGTTTTTTGGTCTGTCTTATGCAGTCCCTTTAAAGCTTTAAAGCCAGCCCAAAACAGCTGAGTGGTGGGGAGCAAGCTACTCCCTGTCATTCACCCTTTTTTTTTGGGGGGGGGGGCTTTCTGGAAACCTTGTTTAGAGGTCCTTTTCAATGGGGTTTGCAGGGCCACAACCCATGGACCAGTTCAGTTCACGAACAAACCTCCTGGTTCAGTTTGGTTTATGGTTTGGCCTTGAACCATGAATCAATCTGCTTTTTCCCATTTCTTGGCCACCCCAATCCAGATCACTTGTTGCTAATGTCTGAGAAAGAAGGAATACAGTGAAATCAAATGGAAAGATTGCAAAAGTCCCTAATTACAAAGTACACTGAACAGCCCGTATTGCCCAAAGCTGGCACCAGTTATATTGGAAAAGCTGGCATGGAATATTTGAAATGATGGAGATCTCTATGGAACAAGCATCATGAAATAATGCTGGAAAAGTGCTTCAAAGAGCATGGATCTCTATGAATCCATGCCGTTCTTGATTGTATACCTTTTTAATTATCCATGGATGAGTTAGGTATTGTAACACCCTTCTCCATTCATACAGAGTGCCTACTACCCCCCCTCCCCAGATTCAGAGTTACAAGCAGGTCAGGCCTCACACACTACCCTTCTCATCACTTTTAAAATCTCTACAGACCATTTCACCTCTTAGGTTCTCTCTGAGTCACAGAGACATCAGCAGATTGGGTAGCCCAGCCCCCTTTAATAACTAGCCCTCACTCAAACACTTCACTGAGTTATCGGGGTTGGGGCTCGTACACTGTTCCATTTACACACTGCCACCATTTGTTCATATTTTAAACATATATAGACCAAGATCTTTACTTTTTTATGTTTCTGTCCCTGAGACACACAGCCCACAGTGTTTTAAAAACAAGAAGTTAACATTTATTTATGGTTTAAACATAACAATGAATAAAGTAAGATAGATATTACAATATTTTGTTTTCAACTGAATTTCTGGACCGTTTCCCTATTCCAGAAATTAGGATCCTTTGTTACAAACTGACTCTTTTCAACCAGCTATAAGCAGAACTCCTCCATAGTTTCACTCAATCAGACCTCCTCTTTTCCCTCTCAACTCCCCCAACTCCCTTTCAACTCCCAGCTATTCTCCTAACTGCCCTTTTCCAACCATTAACTCACCAACATTCCATCAGCTCTTGTTGATCACTCTTAGGGAGAGGTGGAACTGGTACCTTTGCCATTACAGAAGCTGGGTCAAATTCACAAGTTGTTGGGTTTTTTTGCATGTATAAAAACCTTATTGTATTCATCATTTGACATTTTAGTTTTGTAAATCAGAACATGTAGGTAAAAGTCAGATTCATTATTTTCCTTGCTATGAAACATCCCTATTAGAAATCCAGACTTACTCAAAACAGACATAGTTACTAATGAGGTCTTTACTAAGTAGCCTACTCAGCAGCTTTCAAAATGAGTCACGAAACTAAGAAGTGAAGAAACTTTCCATGTCAAACAATTTGCACTGCAATGTGCTATTTCTAAAAGAGAAAATGTCTGGGAGGCATTTGAAAATGGTGCTATTTTTCTGTGATACTTAAAATAAGCAATGATGCATAGATAAATGAGGGTGGGGGAACTGGTTCCCCCCAATCCAAGCACAAAACTGAATGCTTATGAAGATGAAATTGGTCCTTGAATGATAGGCCATCTGAAAGGAAGATTATTTCCATTGTAATGCATGAAAATAGAAGTCTTAGGAGAGACCATATCAAACCAGCAGATCCATAATGCTAGTCAACTGCACTTAGCAATTGCAGCTGGGATAGCTGCATCAGTGATTTGGGTCTACTCAAAGAAAGGGAAAGAAAACTTTAAAAGGGTGGGCAGCCTGGAAGCATCAATTGCTGTCCTGTCAGAATGATAAAGAATGAGAAAACAAACAGGCAAACATTTTACGGATAACTGAAATAATAGTTTTATCAGAAGGAGTAGTGAGGTAGCCTTCCTCAATTTTTTTTTTTTTTGCAATGTTTTATAGAGATCCCATTCATATAGATGACTACAGCTGTGTAGAGGCTTTAGTTCATAAAAGAAGCACTGCCACGTGACCCTGCCTGAACCAGGAAGCCACCAGGAATCCTATGCATCGCAAAAGATTCAATGGTTTCATGAATAACATCATAGGGTTTTTTCAGACTGCCGCCACCTTTTGCATTTTTGCTCGTGTTGTACCACTTCTGATGATCGTGCCATCCCTGCGATCCATTCAGACTTCTCCTCAGGAGTTCCATCTGTTCCATTTTTTTGCAGGTTTTTTGGAACATGCTTTGAAGCGTTTGAAGCTTTTCAACAGCCTGGTTCACGCCACCTTCTTCACATGAGAACCACCCCATTTACTCTTGTATAAAGCACAGTAGCTGAAGCACAAAATTGGCTTCAGTATTGAAGGGGGGGGGCATGATCCCAGCTCAGGCTGGAGAGAGAAGGAGAGACCAGACCAGACCAGACCAGACCAGACCAGACCAGAGAGAGAGAGAGAGAGAGAGAGAGAGAGAGAGAGAGAGAGAGAGAGAGAGAGAGAGAGAGAGATGCATACTCACTCACAAGGCAGGGCAAAGAGGAAACTGCCCTGTAATGATTTCAAGTTATATGTGTGTGTTCCTTTAAATGGTTGGTAAGTGTCAGAAGAACAAGGGGATGAAAGAGGGAGATGAGTGAGTGAGATGATTGGTTGGTGACTTGAGAGTTTGTGGGTGGAGCTAGGGAGTGTGTGTGCGTGGGGAGAGAGAGAAGGCAGAGTGTTCAGTCTGAAGTCAGCAGCTGTCAGTTGTAGTCAGTCTACAAAGTCAGAGAAGCAGTCTTCCAAATAGAAACATATAGAAGTGCTGTGAAAGGCATTATGCTTAAGGGAGCATATTAGGCAAAATCTAATATAGTCAGAGTATTTTAAGAGTGTGAGGGGAAAAGGCTTACAGAAACCTGAGTTCAAAGGGAAAGATTTTACTAAGCAACTTAACAAAACATCTTGTAACCAATACACTTTCTTTACCAATAAAGTTTTATCTTGTTTAGTGTTAACACAGAGTCATAAGCTGTTTAAAATATAAGATCCTCAGAACCACATTGTCCAATGAAGGAGCCTTAGAACTTGGACACAATTCTGTGGGAAAAGTTAATTAAAGACCGGAATTAAATTCCTGGTGGCAGTGTTAGATACTTTGAGTGAGAGAAAGAAACAACAAGGAATTTAAAACTACATCACACCTAACCACAGAAAATAAAAGGGCGGTACCGTCACATGCGGCAATGCAGGCATCTTCAATCACTGAAAGGTTTTACCATTGAGATGCAATTTAAAAAACAAAAAATAACAACACCCACACTAGCCTGCCCTTTCTGGGTGGGTTTTGATGGGGTGGTAGGTTTGCCAGAAGTCACCAATGTGAAAAACTTAGTTCAGATTACAGAGCAGAGTCTTTGCTGTGAATATGTTTCGCTTCCCTCCCCCCATAAAAGCCTGGGAGGACCCAATTTTATTAGGATTGGGGGGGGGATGGGGAAGATATGAGAGGGTGTTTGGCAGTGTTCCCTCTAAGCCGTGGAGTCTTGCGAACTACTGACATTAAAGTTGTGAGGGAGCAATTTGGCTGCTGCATAAGTTAGTTTGCTCTGGAGCCATCCTTCCTGAGCCAAGACAAATATGTGTGAGCCAGAGGCTAAAAAACTGTGAGCTAGCTCACACTAACTCAGTTTAGAGGGAACACTGGTGTTGGGATGTTTGTGAAGTTATGTGAACATGAGGACAAAACATGTTTACATTGGTTGATGCAAGTGGATGGTTAAGATAATGTGAAATAGACTCCAAAGAAGGCCAAGGTATATGCAATCTACAAGATGCATTCCAATGAAGATAATGGACGAAAAACCAGGTATTATTTTGTTTTCTCCTCTTATCCAAGCAGAAGGAATTTCACAGTAGCCTTTTTGTAAGCTCAGTTCTTCTGGCAAAAGATAGCATTGGAAGCTTATGGTCTTGGAGATTTTGGCTGTTTATTAGGAAGTTAAGCAGGGGAGCAGGCATACATCCAGAAAGGCAGTCACAGAGCTGGTATTGAAATGGCTTTAGTCCCTCTCAAGAAGTAGCATGCACCTGCAGATTCCCCAAGGTTTCTTCTTGGCAATTTATCTTTGCCTGCTAGCTTTCTTTAATACTCCACCAAGCAGATGGGATTTGTTTCTCAGAGTAGCCATACACATTAACAAACACTACTTATATGCCTGCCTCTAGGCAGAGGAAGCCATTTTACATATCAAAAGGCATACAGAATAAACCTTTAAAGTAAAAATTACTGATTGAAGTACTGATGGCTTTTCTACTAAGGTTTTATGTCTTTTTAATGCAGCAAATATCGGTGGTAAATACTTAAAGGTAGCAAATCCGTTAGCCCTGCTATCAGAGTGATTCCACACTAATCAGAAGTAGTGTGGTTACCAATATTTGTACACACAATTACAATGGTCCTGGTCTTTCATCCATTTCCCCCCAGGAGCTGATTTATTGTGGGTTTTTTGCTTGTTTTTATGCAGAATAGAAGTGCACAAAAATGCTCTTTGGTGTGTAGACAGTCCTTCTGCAGATAGTTTGTCATGTTCTGTTTGAAGAGGAGTGTTTTGGTATGTGTTTGGAAGCATAGTTCTAGTTGTCAGCCTTCAAACTGCTTGCCACAATCATCATTTTAATAAACACTGAAATTGGTGCCATTACATTATATTGTTTGAACTGGAGACATTTCCTTCCCTACCATTGGGCAATATTGCTGGTGTCATTGTGCAATGTTGCTAACTAGTTGCAAAGCCCATTGTGAAATCAATACAATGAGCTCTAGCAAGATGTGACCTGTCGAGCCGCAAACAGCCCCTCTCTCCTGCTATCGCAGTTTCTCACTCAGTCCCCAGACCCCAGTGTTGAGGGGGGACAGAAGGCTCGGCACTGTGTCACCACCCAGCCGCCCCCGGCAGATCCTGGCCACCTCAACCACCGTCCTCCCTCTGGCTTATGCAGCGGAGCTCAGCGAATCACGGCTTGGGGGCGTACAGCTTCTGGCTGTCAGCCTTGCCCTCATCATTGATTGCTCCCTGCTGCCAGCGCCCGGCTGCTTGCCACCCATCTGGCTACCTGCAGCCAGCTGTGACCAACAGCAGCCACTGCGGTGCTGGCATGATCGGCCTCGTTCTCCTGACTCTCCACCCGCTGGAGCTTTGCCCAGGCCGGCCACCTCTGATGGCCTCCTGGCTGCCTCTACCACCCTCCGCCCCAGTGGCTCATGCAGTGGAGGTCGGTCAATCAGTGCTCAGGGCCTTGGATTTTCTGGATCTGGGCTTTGCCGTCCTTGTTGGTTGCCTTATCCTCCACCCGCCAGAGCATCCAGCCCTTTCGTCACCTCCCAGCATACTGAGGCAGAGACTCTGGGTGCCGGTTCTGTGGGTGGGACTCAGGCAACGCAGCCAATGGCTAGGGAGACCCTGTGACTGACAGATCAGGGAGCCAACTGATTCGGGAGTGCATGGAACGTTGCCACAGTGAAGAATTATAAGGAGAGATTGGTTCAAACTGAGAGATATCATGGAACTATACATTCTCCAAGGTAAGTAAACAGAATGGGAAATAGATTCATGATCATCTCAAAGACAGACCCACTGTGTGGATGGGAAAATTTGGGAGGTAAAGGATTTCAGCTCTGACCTGGAAAGGCCAAGGTAGCCCAATCTCATCAGATCTTGGAAGCTAAGCAGGGTGAGTCCTGGACAGTATTTGGATGGGAGACCACCAAGGAAGTCCAGGGTTGTGATGTGGAGGTAGGAAATGGCAAACCACCTCTGAATGTCTCTTGCCTTGAAAACCCCACATGATCACCATAAGTCAACTGTGAACTGAAAGGGGAAAAAAAATGAAAATATTTCAAAAGTGACCAACATGTGGATTCTTCACTGTAATTCAGCACATTGCTAATGCTGGAACAGTGATGACTTAATTGTGGAAAATTGTCCCAGTTTGGAAGAGCTCTTGTCCATGACCTACCTGTTAGCTGTGATTGCTAAATATTTCCTTCAAATTCTCCTTTTAAGTTTAACAGGTCACAGTTTGGCCCGGCAGGCTTCTTCATTTATTGTATCTATCAACAGATAAAGTCTCTTTAGTCCAAATCAGTTTGGAGACTGACTGGCAATGGAACTCATACTGTAATGTGAAGTGGCAATTTATGTGGAGGCTTATATGTGGCAATAAAGCCCAGTAGTGGGGTGTATTTGTGTGAAGGCCAACAAAATGGAGGTTTGATCGCAACACCACCGTCGGTGCAATCTTGTGCAAAGTTACTCCAGTCTAAGCGTACTGATTTCAGCCAATTACTAGCTGCAATGTCTCCTTCTGTGTATTGTGCCCGTATAGAGATTTTGTGCTGAAATTTGGCACTATGGAATTCTGACAGCAATCCTAACTCAAATATATATATATACTAGGAATAAGGCCCATTATGGAAATAAATACAATGAGCTCTAGAAAGAGGCTCAGGGAGAGTGCCAAGGCCTTGGACACTCAGTGCCAATTTGCTGTGGTGACCTTCTCAAACCCCACCCTCTCCAGGCTCCACCCCTGAAATCCCCAGGAATTTCTCAACCTGGAGTTGGTGACTCCATCCCAGCTAACCATCAACCTACTGTTATTTGCCCCCTGACTGCAGCTGACTTCTTCCCTCCCTCCCGGAGATCAGTTGTAATTCTGAGTGTCTCCACTCCTCACCTGGGGATTGGCAACAATGGTTCCCCAGGAGGGAATGGCTGGTTGGGAGGGTGTAATCTGTGGCATTGTACCTGTCTAAGGTCCCACCCCTCCTCAAACCTCACCCTCTCCAGGCTCCACCCCTCAAATCACCAGGAATTTCCCAACCTAGAGTTGGCAACCCTATCTCCTTCCCAGCCACGCATCAACCTGCTATTACCTGTCCCTCTGATTTCAGCTTTCCATCTCCTCCCCCTCCCTCCTGGGAATCAGTTGTAATTTTGAGTGATCTCCACCCCTCACCTGGAGATTGGCAACAGTGGTTCCCCAAGAGGGAATAGCTGGTTGGGAGGGTGGAGTCTATGGCATTGTACCTGTCTGAGGCCCCACCTCTCCTCAAACCTCACCCCCTCTAGGTTCCAGCCCTCAAATCTCCAGAAATGTCCCACCTGGAGTTGGCAACCCTATCTCCTTCCCAGCCAATCATCAACCTACTTTTATTTCCCCCTCACTCTTCAGCTTTCCTTCCCCCCCCACACGTGCAGTCTCTACCATGCTCTGAAGCTCTGACTGCCACATCACATTGGCTGTTATTGGGGGGGGGGGCATCTGAGCAGGGTATAAGGACATAGAGTCCACTATTTTCTCCAGGGGAACTGATCTCTGCCATCTGGAGAGCAGTTGTAATTCTGAGTGATCATCCAGCCCTCATCTGGAGATTGGCAACAATGGTTTCCCAGGAGGAAAAGTAGTCCTTCTCTGCAATAGGGACCAAAGCAGCTTACATCATTCTCCTCTCCCCCTTTTGACTTGTACAACAACCCTATGAGGTAGGTTAGACTGAAAGTCTGTGACTGGTCCAAAATCACCCATTCAGCTTCTACAGCAATAACCCTACATCTTCTACAGCAAGAACTGTACCCTGAAGCACTGGCTGCTATGCCTATGGTAGCCAACCTCCAGGTGGAGCCTGAAAATCACCAGGTATCACAACTGAACTGCAGTTCTCCCCCCCCAGATAAAATAACTGCTTTGGAAGGTGGACTTTATGGCATTCTGTTCAGCTGAGGCCTCTCCCCTCCCCAAACCCTGTCTTCCATAGACTCTACTACCAGAAAATCTCCAGGAATCTCCCTACCTGGAGCTGACAACCCTAGGCAGCACTGCACCCCATGAGTTCCTCACAAAGGCTTGTGCAGAGTTTCCTTCCTTTGTCTGAACCAAGCTTGCTTGCCTACTGTGGCAAAATGGGCTCCAGTTTACAACTCAGCTGTTCACCTCCCACCCTCATCCCATAGTTGTATCTCACTCCTTAAGTTCATTGCCACCACTCAGTGAATTGTCATTGCCTTTTTAGAGGGGCAGTGAGACCCCTCTGGCTGAATCTCCCTATTTGGAGATGGACTCCCCAATCTTTGGGGGATCCCTGGGAAAGTTGGCAACCAAAGGGTCTGGATTTTCCTTGCTACCCTGGGCTACCCCGTCCCTTTGTATTGTACAAAGCAGGGGAGACTATGTGGTCAAAGCACAACACAGAATATTAGCCCAAATAAAATAATTTATTTAACTATTTACACAGTCATGGAGTACACACACACGGGCAGAACTGTAGCACACACTATGAACCAACAGGACATAAATCAACAGGGGTTAAATACAATCCTCTTTACCTACACAAAATACTCTTTATCTCTGGAGGATGTGGGCTCAGGATAGGATCTCTCCTTGGACAGGCCTCTGGCTTTGCTTCAGCCTCTCTCTCTTGCCCAAGAGAGCAGGGAAACTTCCATTCATTCCCCAGTCCAGCCAACTGTGGAGTGGCTGAATTTCTGCAGCCTCCCAGGATTCCCCCACATCTCTGGCTTGTGGCCTGGTCAGCACAGGCAGCAGGAGCCTTTTCTAACCTCCTATAGGACAAAGACTGCCTCCTCCCTGAATGGGCTGGAGTCTATATTGATGCTGCCCCACCCCTTGGCAGCTGGGAACTCTAGGCCAGCAGATGAGGAAGCCCCAATCAACCCAATGAATGATAACCCTGGAGGCTCCTCTCTAGAACTACAGCTCAATTGAACCTTATGGGGGAACATTTTAAACGAACAACCACAGATGGCAGCCATCTTTCATCAAACACAGGTAACTGCCATTTTGTTACACCTACCAACAGCCACTGAGGGGAAAGTTAGTCTCACACAGGAGGCAAGTAGGAGAAGCATCCTTGTTAACAGAGACAGCTGTTTGCCAGTAATTCTGACAGGGCACAGTGGCTGAAGGGGGAGTGGGCAGGGAAGAGAACCAAAACCAGCACCCAGCCAATGGTACACAAGTACTCTTGAGTGGCAGCTGATGGGCCAATGGCTGAGGGAGTACATTGCACAGCCAATGGGAGAGCTGCAAAGTGCCATTCCAAAACACAATTAAATATAAGAAAAGATTCGTGAACATGTACCACTGGCATTCATCCAGCAAAGACATGAAATAGCAAGATAGATATTTTTAAAAGTATCCAAATACCCAGGAGTGAGCCCATAGCTCAGTGGTAGAGACTTGGCTTTGCATGCAGAAGGTCTCAGGTTCAATCCCTGGCATCTCCAGAAAAAATGATCAGGCACTAGTTGATATGAAAAACTTCTACCCAGGATCCTGAGTGCTGCTGCCAATGTAGGCAGACAATATTGACCTCAACAGGCCAATGGCCTGACTCACTGTGAGACAATTGGATGTGTTTGACATCTTTTTGAGGAGAAACAGCAAAAAAAGTAAAATTTAAAAAGGACAAAAGGCTCATCATATCTGATCATATTCTAATGTAAGAACATAAGAACGTAAGAGAGCCATATTGGATCAGGCCAATGGCCCATCCAGTCCAACACTCTGCGTCACACAGTGATCAACCCCCAGGTGCCATCAGGAGGACCACCAGTGGGATTAGAACTCCAGAAGCCCTCCCACTGTTGCCTCCCAAGCCCCAAGTATACAGAGCTCCACTGTCCCAGACATAGTGTTCCATCTATACCTTGTGGATGATAGCCACTGATGGATCTCTGCTCCATACATTTATCCAATCCCCTCCTGAAGCTGTCTATGCTTGTAGCCACCATCATTTCTTGTGGCAGTGTTTTGTTTTGTTTTTTCCTAATGTGGGCAATGTACATGGAGACTCACATGTGCTAATTAGTGGGGGGGCAACAAAAAGGATAGAATGATGATAGAATGAAGCCAATGGAATGGGCTCATCCCTAATTTTGATGGGTTTTCTTTAAAAAAAGTTATTTCTTGTATTTTTTATTTATATGATTATTATTTTTTTTAAAAAAACGAGGTTGTCTTGAACTGATGGACAGGTGGGATAAATAAATAAACCAACTTTTAACTATTGCATCTCAGGTAGTCTGCTTTCATTCATTTCATTTGTATTCCTAATGCTCCATTTTTGTACTCTGCTTTGGTACGATACCATCCTCCTTTCTTTGAAAGTTATTATTGGGTTTTTTAGCACAATAGCTCAGCTGCCGAATTAAGCTTGCACTACACATCACTATCAAGTACCTGTTTGGCAGTGACTCTGAGTAACAGCACGACTGTACAAGAGTGAATGCTCACTTTCAATACTTCAGATGTCTCTCAGGACACATAATGTTGTGATACCAAAGTCAGTAACATCATAATTGAAATTAGAAAGAGTAGCGGGATTAAGTGAAGAACCTGCTGCCTAATGCCATTGTACTTGCCTTCTGTAAAGAAGGTGAATGAGAAAAAAAAATAATGGTTCTGAATAAACAGGATAAGCCAAATCCATCCTTTTTCCTTTTGAGCAGCTTCACTGTATTGTTCTAATAATTAGAGTGTACAAGTGGGAGCATGCAAGGACTCGTTGGGAAAGGAGGAGGATTCATTCTTCTCCACTGTTTCCTCTTTCCCTTCCTTGAAAGCCCCCATATCCTGCCCCCTTTTCCTCCTACTTTCTCCCATTCCCACCCAGTCACCAGTCTAGCTTTTTATGCCCTTCTGTCTTCAGCTCCCCCATGGTAGACTGTACTAGGGATGGGCATAAACCAAACGATGAAGCAAAATTTGTCATGAGTTTTGCCCTGTTCATGGTTCACAAACTGAACCCATCATGAACTTCTACAAACTTAAAACAGTCTGTGGTGGTTTGTGGACAGAGCAGAAAGCAGGGGTTTAAAGGGACTCTGAGACCCTTTAAACCCATTTCTGTTCCCAGAAGCAGCAGCAAAAGCAGCTGAGTGGCAGGGAATACCTACTCACCGCTCAGTTGTTTTATTTATTTATTATTTTTGATTTATATCCCACCTAGCCAGGAACTGGTTTTGGGGGCACTAGAGGGACTGCACAAGAAAGCAAAGCAACTGAGTGGCAGGGAGCGCCTGCCACAACTCAGCTGTTTTGGGGGAGTTTCTTGTGCAGACCCTTTCAAGAGACTGCACAAGAAAACCCGAAACAGCTTAGCAGTGGGGAACAGGCTCCTCCCTACCACTCAGCTTTTTTTGTTTGGCTTTTTGAAAACCCCATTTAATGGGACTATGGTTCCTTTCAATGGGGTTTTCTTGGACATGAATCCTGAACCAGTTCAGTTTGCAAACGAACCTCCCAGTTTGGTTCATGACCATACCACGATCCAACATGAACCACATTTTTCCAGTTCATGCCCATTCCTACATCTTGCCTAGGAAAACTGTGGCATAGTTGTGTGATGTCAGCTGCTGAGCCAGGCACACATGTATATTAAGAGGATCCTCAAGGACCTGAAGGGGGGGTACCTCACTTTGCCCTGTATCCACACATTATTGCCCCTTTTCCTCCTGGCAACCCCCATATCCTCTCCCCTTTCCTTGTCTTATTCTCATCTTCTCAGCCATTCACCAACCTAACTGTATCTCTCTCCCATCTTCAGCTATATTTATTTATTTATTTATTTATTTGTTTGTTTGTTTGTTTGGATTTGTATCCCGTCCTCTTGAAGGCTCAGGGCGGCTAACAATATAAACAATTTAAACAATATAAAACAATATCAACCAGGTAAAATTATAAAAACAAACAATACAACAATTTGTTATTTACTTCATTTATATCCTGTCTTTCTGCATAGTGGGGACTAAAGCAGCTTACATCATTCTCCTCTCCTCCTTTTTATCCTTACAACAATCTTCTAAGGTAGGCTAGGCTAAAAGTATGTGACTGGACCAACAACACCTAGTGAGCTTCCACAAGAATGGATTTGAACCTGGGTCTCCCAGTCCCTACTCTGAAGCTCTTAACTCCTACACCACACTGGTGTTCATAAGGTACCTCCTTTTGAACAGTAGCAATCAGCCAGACCTAGGTGACTCATGCAAGTTGGGTGGTTATTGCTGGGCCTGGCCCAGATGAGTCTCAAAGGCCAAAACAGCTCTGGAAAGGAGTCGGCACCCTCCCCCTGCCTTTTACAGACAGAAACCAACCCTAGAATGCCATGGTTGCCTAGCAACAACCACTGAGGGCTTCCATTTCTTAAACCTACAGGCCCTCTGTCAGAAGTCCTAACTTAGTCAGCAAAACACCAGGCCTTGAGATGCAAGCAAGGATAGCGTTTATTAAGCTGCAATAGATAGATCACTGAAACAGGTATCTTGTTCAGAATGACTTGGTTACAGAAAGCAAGCGGTTATACAGGGAAGGGGGTGAATGGGGACCCCCCCTTCTACCAAACAAAGAATAACATGCGACTGGGAAATCGAAAGTTACTACGCTAATGAAGTTCCCATCGCCCCCATTATTTACAGCCAGCTACAACTATGCAAGCGATAGTAGAACTCGCAGCTTGACTCCTCAAGGTCAGAATGTCCAGGCTGCTGGAGATAGGGGTGACCAGAGCCACATTCCTTTCTCACACCCTGAGCGTAAATCAACAACTCCCCGGATTCCAACCTCCCGCCTGTCACGCCACTAAGGCGCCCAGAACCAACCTCCCCTCCCCTCCATCCATCATGGCAGGGCTACCTGACATGCAGCCCCCTCGAAAACAATCCTACCCCTTTGGTTTGTGGGGGTACAACTTGTGAAACGCCCGGACAAGCCGGGGGCCAGAACGTTTTCCGCCCGCACCCACTCCCTCTGCTCCGGCCCAAAGTCAATCCATTCAACCAGATAAAACAAGCGATTGCGAGAGATTTTAGAGTCCAAGATTTGCGATACTTCGTAGTGAGGTTCCCCCCCCACCAGCAGTGGAGGCGGGGTCGGCCGTAGTGGTCGCCATTTGTTTTCTTCAGGTGCTTGGCGTAGAAGCCTTACATGAAAAACAGGATGAACAGACTTTAGAGATTTAGGCAACACAAGTTCAACAGTTACATTATTAATCACTCTCACAATTTCAAAAGGACCAATATATTTCCACCCGAGTTTGCGACTCGGCTGGATGCGACGCAAATGTTGTGTGGATAAATAAGCAAACTCTCCACATTTTGGAACCCAGGCAAGGTTACGCTTCTTGTCGGCCTGGATCTTATAAGCATTCTTGGCTTCCTCAAGAGTCTTAGCTAAAGAGCCCCACGCCTCTTGCAAGTGTTTGCACCAGTCACCAGCGTCTCCCGCCGGGAGGTCGGGAGAGTTCAAAAATGGAAGAGGCGGGGCGTCATATCCATGTACTGCTTTAAACGGGGACATTCCTGTCGACGAGTGCTGAGTATTATTGTAACAGAACTCAGCTAAAGGCAAAAGAGAATGCCAATTGTCCTGCTGAAAATTGGAAAAACACCGCAAGTATTGTTCCAAAGTTTGATTCACACGTTCGGTCTGCCCATCCGACTCAGGATGATATGCACTGCTCACCCCCCTCTCCACCCCAAGCAGTGACATAAGTTCGCTCCAGAATCGTGAAACGAACTGAACCCCTCTATCCGAGATCACCTTGTTAGGTAAAGTGTGGAGCCTCACTACGTGTTGCAAGAACGCAGAGGCTAGTTTCTTAGCAGAGGGGATGGTGGCAAACGGAACGAAGTGCGCCTGCTTAGTAAACAGGTCCACTATCACCCATATGACAGTCTTTCCCCCACTGGGGGGTAGGTCCGTAATAAAATCCATAGAGATTACTTCCCATGGCCGAGCCGGCGTAGGGAGGGGTTGCAGGGCCCCCGGGGTTTACCAGGCCGAGGTTTACTCATCAAGCACGTTTGGCAAGCTGATGTGAAGAGTGAAACATCCTTTCTTAGCCCTGGCCACCAAAACTGTCTTTGTAGGAGTTGGAGTGATTTTACAAACCCCGTGTGTCCAGCCAGCTTTGATCCGTGCGCCCAACCCATCACCTCCCCCCTGAGGGACCGGGGAACAAAGAGCTTGTTATTTTTAGTCCAGCAGCCATTCGCATCCCGGGACATTCCTTCTTCCCCCGCCACCTCCTCCTCGTCTGCGGCAGACAGTTCAGTAGAGAATTTCACCGCCCATTCGTTGGGAGGAGGGTCTTGCGACAAGGGGGAGCGTTTAGCCTGCCTCCGAGTGGTTACCGCCCCTCCCAACTGGGAGGGAGTGAAAACTGAGTCATGAATCTCCTCCCTCTTGCTATCGTGTTGAGGGAGGCGTGACAGTGCATCGGCTAGCGAGTTAGATGTCCCCGGGAAGTGGTGCAGTGTGAAATTAAACTTAGAGAAAAAATCAGCCCAGCGGAGCTGTTTGGCGTTCAAAGAACGGGGGAGCGGAGCAGCTCGAGGTTTTTGTGATCAGTCCAGACCTCGAACGGGACTCGTGCCCCCTCTAGCCAATGGCGCCAGGTAGCCAACGCCAAGCGGATCGATCCCGCTTCCTTTTCCCAAATGGACCAATTCCGTTCTGCATCGTTAAATTTTCTAGACACATAGGCAAGGGGGTGCAATTTGCCATCCTCCCCCTCTTGGAGGATCGCCCCTCCCATAACAACGTCTGATGCGTCAACTTGGACAATGAATTTTTTAAGTTCGTTCGGGTGGGCTAATACAGGTTCCGACGTAAACAGGGCTTTCAATTTGTCAAAAGCTCGCTGGCACTCAGGAGACCACGGTAGTTTAGCTCCGGGCCGAGTGCATTCGGGTGGTTTCCCTTTGGTTTTCAGTAGATCAGTCAAGGGAAGAGCCACCTTGGCAAAGTTCGATAGGAATGATCTATAAAAGTTCGCGAATCCGAGGAACCCCTGGAGCTGCCTCCGCGTTTTGGGAGGCTCCCACCCCACCACATCTTTAATTTTGTCAGGGTCCATCTCAATCCCCCTTTGGGAAATGCAGTAGCCCAGAAAGGGGATTTCCGTTTTGTGAAATTCACATTTGGACAGTTTGGCAAACAGTTTATGCTTGTGCAACGTTTGTAATACTTCCCGCACCAGTTTCACATGAGACTTTAGGTCGGGGGAATATAAAAGAATGTCATCAAGGTAAACAAGGACCCCTTGAACAAATACCTGTGCAACACCTCGTTAATCAAGTTCATGAAGACTCCCGGGGCCCCTTGGAGCCCGAATGGCATGACTAAGTATTCAAACTGACCGAGGGGTGTGTTGAACGCCGTTTTAAATTCATCCCCCTCTCGAATCCGGACCCTGAAATAGGCATCCCGGAGGTCTAGCTTTGAAAAAATTTTCCCCCAGCCACTGCAGCCAACAAGTCTTTTATGAGGGGCATGGGGTAAGCGTTTGTGTTAGACACTGCATTCAAGCCGCGATAGTCGGTGCAGAGTCGCAACCCCCCATCCTTTTTCTTCCGAAAGAGCACAGGAGCCGCAAACGGGGAGGATGCCGGCCGTATAAAACCCCTACTGAGGTTCTTGTCAATGAACTTCCTCAGTTCCACTTTTTCCGAGGGGCTCATCGAGTACAATTTTCCTTTCGGTAACTTTTGGTTGGGCAAAATTTCAATTGCGCAGTCAGAGTTCCTATGGGGGGTAATTCATCGGCCTCCTCCTCCCCAAAAACAGGGGCTAGGTCGCGGTACTCGGGGGGAATACCTTCCAGCTCTGCGTCCGCCACCCCCGCCGTCACTAGGAGTTGCCCCCTGCCATGGGTCCCCACTCCTTCTTCCATAAGTGGGACCGGCATTTCTTGGAGATGAAATTTACCTTCCCCTCCCCCCATAGTACGTGAGGATCGTGATCAAAAAACCACGGACTCCCTAGAACCAAGGGGAAACGAGCTGAAGGGGTAACCACGAAAGGTCTTTCCTCCCAGTGTTGCCCGAGTCCCACCCGCAAGGGTACAGTCTCGTATTTACAGGGTTCTTTCATGGTGGACCCGTCCATTTGAGTAAAAATCAAGGGGTCAGCTAATTTAACAACTTTTGCCCCTAGTCCCGTTATTAGTGTGGGGTTGATGAGGTCTCGCCCACACCCAGAGTCAATGAGAGCTCGTACTCTCACATGGGTCAATAGACCCGGGTCCATTAGAGTCACTGTGAGAAAGAAAAGAGAGGGGGTTTTGCTCACCGGGGTTTGCGCCTGGGAGTGTGGGACCTGCTGTTCAGCGCTGTTTACAGCAGGTCCGGCTCGTTTCCCTGTGGCACGGTCTCGCCATCAGATGAGTCGGATGCCTCGCTGAGCGGTTTAGCTTGCAGAGCTTTCGCCCCCTTCGGTTTCGCCACCTGTTTTGGTGTGGAGGTGTCAAACTTCTTCTTGGCTCCTTTTGATGCTCCGGGCGACGCGGGAGACGTCGGGCAGTTCGCGGCGAAATGGCCCCCTTCTCCGCATTTGAGGCACAGACCTTGCTTCATCCTGAGTTCCCTTGTACCGTCCCTCGGCTTCGGGTTCGGAGCTAGTGGTTTCCCTCTCGTGGTCGGTGTAGGGCCCCTGTTGGCCATTGCTGCGGCGTCATCCAGTTTGATGGTCTTCAGCCGGTTCTCCATCGTGATGGTGGCTTGAATCCATCCGGTGAGGGTGTTCGGGTCTTGATTCCTGGTGACTTCCCGGCGGATCTCTGCATTGAGTCCCCATTTGTAGAAGTCTAGGAGGTTCCCCTCCCCTCGGAGTTTGGCGGCGCATCTGCGGAACTCCGAGGTGTAGTCCCTCACCGACCTCGCACCTTGTTTGAGGCTTCGGATCGTTGCCTTGGCTGCTTTGGTAGAATGCACGTCTTCAAATTGCTCTTTCATGGCCCACATGAACGAGTCGATTTCCCTCAGCTCGCGCCCATCGTCTTGGTGGAGCCCCACATACCAGTCAGCCGCCGCTCCCTTCAGGTGGGCTGCTATGACATCAACTATCCGCTCTTCTCTCTGGAATAGGTGGCCCCAGGTCTCGATAAACCTCTCGGCTCGCACCAGGAAGAACGGGAATTTCTCGGGGTCTCCATCAAAGTCAGCGTCCAGGAGTTCTGTAGGCTTGGGTGGCAAGAACCCCCAAGGACGAGGGGGTGGTTGCCCCGGCGGCCCATGCGGTCCTGGCCCCGCTGGTTGTTCCGGCGGCCCGGCCGGCACGTTCCCCTGATCTTGGTCCGGCACCGGCCGCTGATCGGGGGGGGGACCTGGGCTGGTGGTTCCTCGCGCCTCTGCCGCTCTCGCTCTTCCCGGATGCCCTCCGCGATCATCTGTGGGATGCGGGCGAGGGATTCATCCAGGAAGCGCATCAGGCGGTCTTGGCTCGGCTTTCCGCTCCATCTCCTCCTCACCACGGCACTCTCCATGGTCTCGGAGTCTCGGCCGGTTTCCTCCAGGGCTTCCGCCGTGATCAGCTTTCGGACCGACCTCTCGGGGTGGCTCATCCCCATGGACGCTCTCGGGGTCCCAAACCACGTCTCGTGGGTTTCAGCCAGGGGTTTCACCCAGTCCCGTCTGCGTCCAACTCGGGTGGTCACCCCCCCATAGGCTGCCCCATACGGGTCTCCGTAAGGCCCTCCAAAGTCGTACTCCAGACCCCAATGTCCCGGCACATGTGTGTCAGGGGTCTCTTTGGGCACGTCTTTCCCGGGAGGCTTCTTGTCCTTTTCGTCTTCAATCGGGAGAGTGTCTTCTTCTCTGCCACTCATTTTGGAATAGCGGGTTTACGACCAGTCCCGAAAGTTAAAGATGATTCTGAACAAACTGTCAGAAGTCCTAACTTAGTCAGCAAAACACCAGGCCTTGAGATGCAAGCAAGGATAGCGTTTATTAAGCTGCAATAGATAGATCACTGAAACAGGTATCTTGTTCAGAATGACTTGGTTACAGAAAGCAAGCGGTTATACAGGGAAGGGGGTGAATGGGGACCCCCCCTTCTACCAAACAAAGAATAACATGCGACTGGGAAATCGAAAGTTACTACGCTAATGAAGTTCCCATCGCCCCCATTATTTACAGCCAGCTACAACTATGCAAGCGATAGTAGAACTCGCAGCTTGACTCCTCAAGGTCAGAATGTCCAGGCTGCTGGAGATAGGGGTGACCAGAGCCACATTCCTTTCTCACACCCTGAGCGTAAATCAACAACTCCCCGGATTCCAACCTCCCGCCTGTCACGCCACTAAGGCGCCCAGAACCAACCTCCCCTCCCCTCCATCCATCATGGCAGGGCTACCTGACACCCTCCTTTTATCATTTGCGGGCTTTTAACCCCCCTATTTAAGATTTCAGGTTTTTCTGCAAAACTGAGATGTTTTCCAGGTTTGTAGAAAGATCTGTCTTGCCTTTCAGAGCTCTGGTACTAGATTTAAGTATCTTACAATAAACCAATGATGGCCATGCTGGTGAGCCCCACACATCTCCCAGCCTCTGGGTGCACCAGGGCTCCATCCATGTGGCTCCTGGCTGCCAGGTTTGCCAAGGCTTTTCCCCACACACAGACACACACACCATCAATGGTGGCAAGCTCTGCATGGCTCCTGACCACTGACCTCTTCAGTAACAATGGTGGTGAGCCCCATGTGGCTCCCAATCATGAAGCCAAGGCTTCGTTAATCCCAGGTCAATGACGACAATGCATTCAACAGGGGAGGTTTTGGTTTTGGGGGGAGGATTTCAGGGGAGGTATCTGCAAACCTGGGAATTGATCATCAGTGTGGCCCAAATCTGTAGATTAAATATCTGCAGATGGGAGCCACACATCACTATTAGATGTATAGATGATGTGACATTTGCATTGTTCTCTCTGTTGAAGTGGCCATTGTTATCAAAAACACATGGTCTGATTTTTTTTTCTTAATGTGATTTTAAAGAAATATAGATATGAAACACTGTGCATTTTGCAGCTCTGCAAATAGTAGACAGATATGCTTGTCTGAGAAAAGATGGAAAAGTTACAATGACAGGACCTACTGGAAACATGTCATATGAGACCTCTTACATTAAAAAAAACAACAACAACCCAAAACAGATGTTCAGCATCCCATTTCCATTAAATGTCCTTAACTGTGCTCTAATTTTTAACCTTATCATTTTGTAAATTGTGTTTTATCACTTCAGTGTTTTATTGTTCTAGACCTGTGCATGTTGCACTGACTTGAATAGCCCAGGGTAACCCATTCTCATCAGTTGTTGGAAGCTAAGTAGGGTGGTCCTTGGTTTGTATTTGGATGGGAGGACTACCAAGGAAGTCCAGGGTTGTGACACAGAGGCAAACAATGTCAAACCACCTGTGAATATCTTTTGCCTTGAAAACCCTATGAGGTCATCACAATTCGACAGTTTCTGGTGCTTTCTTCCACCACCATGTTTACATTACGAAGAAGAATAATTGTATGCTGTCAAGTTACAGTTGACTTATAGTGAACCTAGGGCCATCTGCAAGAGATGAACAGAGGTAGTTTGCCATTGTCTTCCTCTGCATAGCAACCTCAGTCTTCCTCAGTGGTCTCCCATCCAAGTACTAACCCTGGCTGACCTTGCTTAGCTTCCAAGCTCTGACAAGATAGGACTAGTCAGAACTATTCAGGCTATTATGTAGATACATATCATTATCATTCATTGGTTTGAGATCTTGATTAAGGCACAATTTTTAAAGACAATGCTAATAATATTCTGTATGTAAACTTCTCTAAGATGGATCTTAGTGTCACGCTCCCCCTGCGAGGATGGGTCGATGCCCCCGGTGGCCGTGGCTCTCTGAAGTCTGTCAGCAGGTTGAGGTCCTGGGAGCGAGAGGATCTCAAAGGAGGAGATGAGAAGGAGGCCTCAGACCGGCAGGGGACGGGGTTTTAAGCACCCCAGACGTCCCTCTGCCTGAGTACAGGGGAATGGGTCTTGACTTGCTCTCTCTGACTTCTCTGCGCAGCAGACCCAGTCACACCAGCACCGTTCTCCCCCCCGGCCCCTCTCCTCTCCCATCCTTTTATCCCTCCTCTCCATCCCAGCACCCCCCAGTGTTTCCCAACCACCCCTCTCCCCAGCCCTGGCCCCGCCTTCCCTCTTAACGGAGGACGCCGAGTGGGGCACGGTGGGTGGAAGTTGTGCCGGCAGCGGTCTGGGCAGTGTCAGGGCCATGCTGCCGGTGCTGCTCCGCAGCTGAGGGACATCATCGGAGCTCCCCCGGGACTCGCCTCCGCACTCCCCTGCCTCCCGGGGGGCTCAGCACCGCTCGCGTGCTCTACTGGCTCCTCCCTCTGTCTGGGGTGTGCTGCAGCCTGCGCCAGCCTCTCTGTTGTGCCCGAACCGATCCTCTGCCCCACCTGCCGTCCGCCGCCGTTCCAGGGGCTCCTCAGGTGTGTGGGCTCTGTTGTGGCTGGGATGGGTCGTCCGTGGGGGGGGGGTCCCAGTCCCGAGCCGGTGGGGCTGGGACACATAGCTGCTTGACCAATGTGTTTCCCAAATCTCAGGCTTGGAACTGGGACCAGACAACCAAAAAACAGTGCCCCAAGTTGTTCCTCTCAGAAGCTGCAGCTCAGTTGGGGGGGCACAAGGTTTCCAGCTGCAGGTCAGAAGAAGCAATGAAACCCACAGACGGAGCTCTTTCCTTTTACTTTTGAGCAAATCTGAGCCTTATTGAATCATTTGTAAAAAGCTGGAGGTACCTACCCATACCACAGAATGTTGGAGAGAATGACTAAAATAAGAAACGTTGTTGTTGGCCTTGATTCTTATAGCTCACACATAGCTGTTCACCTGTCACATGTGAAAGAGACATATGGGCAGTGATGACACATGCAGGTGTGAAAGAGCCATCACAGATTAATCATTACAGAATGAACTTTCATATCATCTGATGCCAGCTCAAATATTAGAGGCAGAGTGAACTATTGGCACAGAGTCACTAAATGATGAGTTATTTATTATAGGAATGGAACAGGGTTCCCCCCCAAAAAAACTTCTATCCATGGAAAATCATGGAGAAATGTCAAACCATACATGCCAGATGAAGCCTCAGCAGCTCCAAGATCTCCAACTGCATTGATGAAACCATATCACCATTCCACTGTGTCAGCAGGAGCTCTGGAACAGACTGGAAAAGTCAGCATGGTGTAGTGAGTAAGAGCGTTAGACTCTCATCCGGATAATCAGGTTTGACTCTTCCACACAAAGCCTGCTGGGTGAGCTTGGGCCAGTCCCAGTTATCTCAGAAATCTCTCAGCCCCACCTACCTCAAAGCGTGCCTGTTGTACGGAAGGGAAGGAAATGTGACTGTAAGCCACTTTCCAACTCCAAGAAGAAGAAGAAGAGGAGGAGGAGGAGGAGGAGGAGGAGATTGGATTTATACCCTGCCCTTCACTGCCCAAAGGCGTCTCAGAGTGGCTTACAAACTCCTTTCCCTTCCCCTCCCCACAACAGACACCCTGTGAGATAGGTGGGGCTGAGAGAACTTCTGACAGAAACTGCTCTTTTTCAAGAACAGCTGTGCCAGAGCTTGTGACTGACCCAAGGTCACATCAGCAGGTGCAAGTGGAGGAGTGGGGAATCAAACCCGGTTCTCCCAGATTAGATTCCATGCACTTAACCACTACATCAAAAGTGGAGAAAAGTGGGTATAAAACCCTTCTTCTTTTTCTTCTTTGTCTCCATCTTCGTTTTCTTCTAGTATAGTCTGGGGACCTTCACAAGCCACATTGTGCCAATTTGCACATCCCTTTTGTTGACTGAAGAAGAGGGATGAGCATGAACCGGCTCATGAAGTAAAGTTCATGACAAATTTGGGCCAGTTCATATTTCAAGAACTTAAATGCAAGTCAACTGGCATGAACATTCCACAAAATTTTAAGCAGTTTGTGGAGGTACATGCTGGTTTGTGAATGGATACATTTCCAGACAGTCTCCACTCAAACAAAAGGTTTGCGAATTCAGCGGACTGCGGAAGACAGGAGGGCCTGGCGTAATCTGGTCCATGGGGTCGCGAAGAGTCGGACTTGACTGTGTGACTGAACAACAACAACAATTCAAAGCAATGGTGGTGGGGTAGAATTCTCCAGCTTTGGAAACACTGTTGTCAGTTTCAAACTAGTCATGCCAGTTTTAAAAGGGTCCCCCTCCCATTGTCAGTATTCTTTTGTATTCACTTCCCTTTTGCCTGGATTTGTGACTCTGTGCTTTGAGATCAGTCCTTTTAATTTTGCAATGCCAATGGCATTGGGTTCTTCTGGGCACTCTGGGATTGCACTGGTACTGCTGGGTACTCTGTACATTGTACTGGGTCTGCTGGGCTTGCGGAAATTCTCCCCTCTTGCTTGGATTGTGATTGAGCTGACATTGCTACATTCACACTGGGTTCTGCTGGGCTTGCAACCCCCTGTTGTGTCAGGTCTCCAGTCAAATCACTCTCCACATGCACTTTCTTTAGTGAAAGCTTATTTAGAGATGTCATGGGTTCAAACTTTGTCAAGACTGAGATGCTAAAGGTGGGAAAGCAAAGTATAACTGAAAGCCCACATCCCAGTCATACGCATCAGCAATGCTACTCAGACCATGAAAGATATATGGTCCATCCGAGCCAAATACAGATTTGTCTTCAAGGTCGCTTCCCATGTGAAAAGCCATCCTTGAGGCACCATAGAAGAGTTACTGATGCTAGCCTCCCTAATTCTACAAGCACTCACTCCCCCCGCCTTAGGAATGCAATGACAGGCGAGGGCAGGCAATAAAGGTGCAAGGTTAGCAAGCAGCTGGAAACAGAAGCAGGGAATAATTGAAACACACCAAAGCAATACTAGGTAGCAATGCAACAGGTACTGTTGTCTGCCCGAGTCTGAAACCTTGCTTGTAGTGTGATTCTGTGCTTCACATCAGTCCTGTTGAGCTGCCATACGACAATGGCATTGGATTCTGCTGGGCTTGCAAATATGCCCCCCCCCACACACACACACACTTCAGTTTCTACTGCAGAGATTCTCTGGGACTTTGATTGTGTTCTGCAGGGCTCGTACTGGTCTAGTTTTTTTTTTTTTTTTTTTTTTGCTGTTTCCCCCCCACCTTCATTGGAAACAATGGAGAATGAGGGCACCTTGCATGGGGGGCCATAACTTGGACCCCATAAATCCAATCCTCATCAGACTTGGAGGGCAGGTAAAGGAGACCTGGCTGGAGATGTCCTGTGAGTTTGGTGTTTCTAGCTTATGGGGGGCATTCTACCACATCATGAACCCTACGAACTGAAGTGGTTCATCTAGTTCTTGAAAGTACACTATGGTTTGTGGCTAACAAACCAGGCATGCCACAAACCATGAACCAAAATTAACCACATTTTCCTGGTTCATGCCCATCCCTACTGAAGAATCAGTTCTGGAATTTGGCAGAGTAAAATAGCACAAAAGCAGGATAAAAATGTCTCAGTAAATAAATTCAGAGAGAAACTTTTTCAGGGAGAAGTTAATGGTTGTGCTCCACCCTAGTTGAATGAATCAAATGTTGATTAGTTTTGCCAGAATCAGGACCTAACTTTAACCTGAATGTGGTAGAAGCAATCAATGTATTTATTTTTTAACCTGTCTTTTTAATTCTCAGTCAGGATTTTTAGTTTCTTCGACTGACCTGTGTAGGATTCAGCCGAGCAGAGGTAAGGCAAGAGCCCAAAACTAGACTCCTATTTAACTGCCTGCAAGACAGTGTCAAAGGTAACTGGTTCAGCACAATCTCCAGTGAGTGGAATAATAAAGAAGACTCTCTACCACCAAGAGGGACTATTAAATAAACTTAAGAAAGTACCTCAAAATAGAAATAAAAATAAAGTCCACACCTAGGAAGAGAAGAACAAATGAATACCTTTGTCCTTTTTTTGCACTCAGGGGATTGAAGTAGAATTAAGCCCATTTCTTTCTCACAGTTAACTTTGAAAGATAAATCTTTTTCACTCTAATTCAGAGGGAGGCAACTGTTTTGTTCTGTGCCCCCAAAATACAAAGTGCGTGTGTGATGTGCCATCAAGTCACAGCTGTCTTTTGGTGACCCCAGCAAAGGGCTCTCAAGGCAAGTGAGATGCAGAGGTGGCTTGCCATTGCCTACCCCTGCAGACCCTTCCTTGGTGGACTCCCTTCCCAATATCAACCCTGATTAGCTTCCAGAGATCTGATGAGATCAGGCTATAATATATCCTTGCAAATAAAAATATTGGGAGGGGAGTATCGTACTTGGCCAGACACACTGGGAGAAAGCTGAGTTCCAGTGGTGTTTCCAGTAGCAAGGGGACCCATCTCAGACCTGTCTGATAACTGTGTGGGTCTGGGAACATAAGCCATGCCTGTTGCTTTGTCCTATGCCACCAGACCCAGGAGCACTGCTAACACCTCAGGGGCTTGCCTCAACTGCTTGGGCAGAGTACTAGCCCAGCATGACAAGCAAAATGGGCTGTCATGGTGCTGTTCAGGCCATATAAGAAGAGCCCTGCTGGATCAGACCAATGGTCCACCTGGCACTGGTTTGTATAGTAAAACCCTAGAGTTCTAGTAATTGGGACCATAACAGCCAATGTCTTCCTCTGATATTAAGGCCAAGGTCTTCCTAGCACCGATATTCAGAAGACATTTGCTGCCTGGGGATATGATGGTTCCTTTCAGTCATTACCATTCATGGGTTTGTCTTCCATGAATCTGTCAAATCCCCTTTTAAAGCTATCTATGCTCATGGATGTCACTATGTCCATTAGCAGTGAAACCCATAGCTGAATATGTTGTTGAAAAAAGAAGTATTTCCATTTGCCCATCCTGAATCTAATGTCCATCAAATTAATTGGGTGGCTCCAAGTTCTAATATTTTGGGAGAGGGGGAGAAGTTCTCTCTGTTTAATTTTTCCACCTCATACATAATTCTATAAATCACCATAATTCTATCTTTTTATTTTATAAACCTTAGTCATTTTTTTCTAAATTTCACAGTCCCAGATTCTTTAGCCTTTCCTTATAGGAAAGGAGTTCCAACACCTAAATCATCTTGATTGCCCTTTTCTGAACTTTATACAGCTTTGCAATATTCTGTTTTGAGATACGGTGACCAGGAGTGAACACAGTATTCCAGATGAGGCTGCACCATATATCTGTATAAGATCGTTACAGTACCGGGCATTTCACTTTTAATTCTTTTCTTGATTATCCCAAGCGTGGTTTGCCATTTTATCACCACCACACAAATCTTCAGCACCAAGATCTCTTTCAGCTTCCATCTCCATCAGTTCAGATCCTGTAAGTATCTATTTCAAGTAGGCTGTTTTTTTTTAGTTGCAGTGTGCATCACCTTACATTCACCTACATTGAACATCATTTTCCATGTTATTGCCTACTCACCTAATTTAGAACTATCCTCCTGAAGTTTGACAATCCATCATGGTTTCCCCCATAGTTTTGCATCATTTGCAAACCTGGCTGCTAGGCCAGTTCCAGATAATTTATGAACAGTTTCTTTATTTAGAAATCTGCCTTTCCAGACCTACTCAAGGTGGCTCAGGAACTGGTCCCAGGAGTGACCTTTGTGTTCCCTATATTGCAATAATTATTTATTCTTACTCTTCACTTCCAGTCACTTAACAGATTATTAATCCATAAATGAACCTATCCTTTTATCCCATGAATTCTAAGATTACTCAGGAGACTCTAGAGAGGTAATTTATGAAAAGGCCAAGTATCTTAACCATCTAAAAGAGGATCAAGATGGGTCGCCATGTTAGTTTGTCTGTAACAATAGAAAAGAGCAAAAGTTCAGTAGAACCTTAAAGACTAACAGTTTTTTAAAGACTAACGCAAAAGCCCATACCCTACCACAATTTTTAAAAAGTCTTTAAGGTGCTACTAGACTTTTACTCTCTTCTACATCTAGAAGAAGTGTTGAAGAAGAACAGTTAGTTTATACACCCTGCTTTTCTCCAACCTAAGGAGTGTCACAGCAGCTTACAATCACCTTCTCTTCCTCTCCCCACAATGGGCACCTTGTGACATAGGTGGGTCTGAGAGAATTCTAAGAAGGTCATCTGGCAGGTTTCAGGTGGAGGAGTAGGGAATCAAACCTGGCTCTCCAGATTAGAGTCTGCCACTCTTAACCAGTATACAATGCTGGTTCTCCACTGGCTAAAAGAATTCCAGAAGGTTCTGTGTGCCAGGGGTTGCCTGCCCTGCACTAGTTTCAATAATAGGCTTGTTTTATTTTAAACCCTTGGTGGTTCAAAGGAATGGTAACTCTGAACCCAGACAAGTCTGATTATCTCAACCATTAAAAGTATTGCAGTACTAAAAGGCACAAATTGAATCTAGGTTTATTAAAGACAAAAAGTTGGGTTTCTATGAAAACTTGTTGGAGATTGAAAAGATATTGACTTCTGCAGACCAAAAAATTATTTTAAAAATGTATCCTTATCTTCTTGACTATTTGATGGTGGATGAAACTGTTAAACCCAATATGACTCAGTGGGCACAAAATGTAGGCCACAATATTGAGCTTGAACAATGGGGCCAGTTATGGAAGAAAAATATTAAAATAACAAAAGCAGTCGCTTATAAAGAAAATGTTTATAAAATGTTCTATAGATGGTATATAACTCCAGAAATATGAGCTAAATGTGATAGTAACTGTTCTAATAAATGTTGGAAGTGTCAGAATAAGAATATATAACTACAGCAGTGAGAATTTTATATGCAAAGTATTGGGGAGTATTGGAAGTTCCAATGAAGAAAGAAGTAATCAATAAAATTTTGGAGGCGGCAGAAATGGATAAATTGACTTTATTGTTGAAAAACCATACAGGGTCCACATTCCAAAACACTTGGTCAAGATTCTACACTTGGTACAATAAGTACAATAATATACGACGAATGATGAAGATTGGTTTTATAAGTTGATTATAAAATTTATTATGCCAGATAAGCGATCTTAAATCTTACTTGGTTACTCAGATTGCATAATTTGATAGCACTATAGGCTATTTGGATAAACATGTAATTTGTGCTATTACCCCCATATATGTTTTGTGTTTGTTTTAGATGTAATGTTCGTTTATGTTAGTTTGTCTTATAAAGAAAACTTTTAATAAACCTTGTCCCATTTGGGGCAAGTAGAAAAAAAAAAGTATCGCCGTACTTAAAGATAACATATTTATCTTCTGTAAGAAGAATACAGGAGATATGTATTTTTTGTAAACATAATTAAATATTTTATACTAAATGTTCTTTTGCTTAATATTCAAAGGCTTTCTTTGTTAAAAAAGTGAATGAAGGTCTTAATGGGTCCAATGAAAACTATCAAAAAGTATATGCTGATAAAAATGTTGCTTTCCTCAAGAAAATTAGCCTTTGTAGTTGATCAAGCAACAGGACACCAAATTAGTTGTTTTTCATAAGGGCTATTAATCATGATGGTGACAAATTCCCAGAATGCACCACTGCAGTAATTGAATATTGCCATTCACTTGGAGCACAATTTAACTTGCACAGCGTAGTTACTCACTACAGACAGAAGTGTGTGCCTTTTTGGAGATCATCCATAAGCTAATTGCTTAGCAGTTTTGTCATTTCATTTGTTGTGGACGGCTCAACCATTAATTGTGTCTGTGGATATGATTCAGTGGAGGCTTTGTGCTTTCTTCCTTTTTTTAAGCTGCAAAGGTTAACTGAAACTCTTTGGAAAAGAAAATACACTTAACCAAAAAGTGAAATATTAAAATGGATATAAAATCCTTTGAAGAGTGACAAGTGAAGCTTTGTAAAAATCCTGGACAATTCTTATTCCATCCTAAACAATGGCATGGTACCTTATAGCAGTTGGTTAGCAGAGTTGAGATTTACTGAAATAAGTGATGGAATGACATTTCCTGCCCCATTTGGAATTTTGGCACGATCCTGGGCTTCAACTGGACCAGAAGCAGAGTGGATCCCAGCATCACAGGACTCATCAAATTCTAGCACATTCTAAGCCTACACCAGAAATATGCAGCAAGAATAGCGTGACCCTATGACATCTCCAAGTCATGTTATTCATTCATTCATTCATTCATCCATCCATCCATTCAAAACATTTCTATGCTGCCTTTCCACCCAAGCACCAAAAACATTGAAACATTTCTGCATTAAAACATCCAGACATGTCCAGAAGCTTCAGAGATCATCACTAGGGATGGGTACGAACTGCATTTTGCAGTTCGATTTGTGGTTTATGGCTGAACCATGAACCAAATTCTGAACTGATGCACGAGTTCCTGAACTAAACCAATTCAGATAGGTTTGTGAACCATTTAAAGTTTAAACCCCTGCTTTCTGCCTCTCCATGGCTTTTTGCAGGGAACAGAAAGCAGTTTCCAAACAGATAAGCAGAGGGAACCGCTCAGAGCCATTTAAACCCTGCCTTCTGCTCCCTGCAAAAAGCCATGTGGAGCAGAAATCATGGGTTTCCAAACAGCTGAGTGGCAGGGACTGCTGTTCAGTTGCTGAGGAGCAGAAAGCAGGGTTTAAATGGCTCTGAGCCATTTAAACCAAAGAGTTTGGAAACCCCTGCTTTCTGCTCCCCATGTTTTTTTAGCCATGGTTTTAAACCCCCTGATCAAAATATGCATGCCAATCATGAATCTTTCTTATTAGATTTTACTGAAATAACAGCCTCACATATCAAGTGGGACACAAGATTGGTGAACTCTGTCAGAGCTGCTTTATCCTGAGTCCTGTCTGCAATATAGTATCTCCACAAAAATTGCAGATGCAGATGAGTTGGTATTAGAGGTGTATAAAGATCTGATTCAATTTTTTTCAGAACTCTTGGGCATTCAAAAACACTACAGAGGTTACTTTTTCCTCTGTAAATCTAAACCTTGGTTTGATAGGGAATGCATTGAAATTAAACATTTATTTATTTGGTTGGTTGGTTGGTTGGTTGGTTGGTTGGTTGGTTGGTTGGTTGGTTGAACGGTATAGAACATATAAGGAATGGAACCAGTCAAGGCTCCAAACTAAATGGTTTCAGCTGAGTGGTTTCAGAAAATATAAAACATTGTGGAGCTAACAAAAATCTTCAGGGACCATTGTCTCTCTGACTTCCCTGAACAGCTCCTCCACGTACCTCCACAATGGAACAAAAGTGAATATTAGCTTTTATCGACCTGCCACCTAACCTACCCAAGTTATGGTCATGACCCCTTCCCCATCCTTCAGCTTGGCCAAATACCAGAATGTTTTAAAGCAAAAAGCTGTCAAATTTATCAGGAAAGATCCTGTTTTCAAAGATAATTGCATTCAATAACTGGCAAGGTGCTTCCTTTTCACCTGCCTGTATATATGGAGCCCTAATCATTAGTGGTTGAAAGTCCAGGTGACTGCTATACATGTAACATCTCTTGATGGCTTGCCCGTTTATGTTAGGAGTGCAGGAATCAAGTCTCTGTTGTGAATGAAAAAGGGATCAATGCTACATGAGCTCTCATTGCTCTAAATGACAGAAAATGGTGGGAGAATCCAGAAGATCTCCCTGATCTGTACATCCCAGGCAAGTGTGCTCTTCCCAGCTTTTGGAAGCTAAGCAGGGTCAGCCTGGATAGTACTTGGATGGAAGACCACCAAGGAAGACCAGGTTGCTACGCAGAGGCAGACAATGACAAACCACCTCGGTTCATCTCTTGCCTTGTAAACTCTATCGGGTCATCAGAAGTCATCTGTGACTCGATGGCACTTTCCGCCACCATCTAGAAGACTGTCATATAATGGCTGGATCAGAGGATATTATGTCACCTCCATATTGTGCTATTGTAATTATGGGCTGTTGTCGTCATCTGGGAATGATTCCATACTTTCTAAAGAAACCCAAACTTTTTGATGCTTGACATGCTTTAAATCAGGGACAATTAGATGTTCTCCTTCTAATCTTCTCTCTATAACTTAACCTAGATCTAAACAATGATTACTGGCAAAAAAAAATAACTCATACAAAAGAAGTGAGACTCACAGTTTATATACATTTCTGAATACACAAAGATCAATTTTATAGAAGGCACACTGAAATATATCATTGTTTGCATCTTTTTTTCACATTTCATTAAAGCAACAGCTAAGCAGTTAATGGATGCACATAGCTGTAGAATGCCAGAGAAATGGCATTCGAGATACGGCTTGGATCTGAAAGTGCCATTCTATCGGCACAATGACAGGTGCACTGATAGAATGCCATTTCTGATGGGAGACGAGTGGTGAAGGGCAATTTATTATCATTCTACCCCCATCCTGCAGACCCTCGGATTGCCCCCATACTAGTCCCGGGACTCACTGACCCACAAAAGCACAATTTTATAGAAGGCTGAAATGGGGGTGGGGGATAGGAAGTTGCCTTCCTCAAGCATGACTCCAGTTGCTTAGTATCCAAGCCCTTATTTAGCAGATATTGACCCTTTCTGCACTCTCCTTTTAATCCATGTTTACTGTGGTGTCCTCCAAGCAATTCTGCACTAAAATCGAGTTCAGCCTTCTTTTTATTCCACCCCCACCCCCACTCTGCTTCACATTACCTCCCTTCAGTGGTCGGCGAAGGTTCAGCCTGCTGTTGCCCTGGGTTATTCAGATGCTGTTTTGCCATAGGCTTAAATTGCCTCAACTCGAACAGTGAGAAAATCTGGAGTGGCAGGCAAATGCAGAAAGGACCATTGTGAAAGCATTTTACATTCAAACCTAATTAATTTTGGACTATCATTGTTTCATGAAATGCCTTTAAAATGTATTGAGGCTGGAGCGTCGGGTAGAGTGAAATCAGGAAGAAGACAAAGTAACCAGCTCGCAGGCCGGCTTATATGTCCCAAGGAAAACATACCCCCACACCCCAAACACCCATGAGTTGTCTATTTACAGTAATTGCATTAACCTCTCAGATCCTAGTTCCCCGATTGTCTATTGTCCCCAAGGTCCAAGCTCAGGCACTTCGCCTGGCTGCATGTCAGACCGGTGAGAAGCGGACGGAGCACATGGCTGGCTTGGGTACATTACAGCCTTGGGATTATTTTGTTGCTAAACCTCAGGTTTTTTACAAAAGCATCCCTCATTGCGGCCTACTCCAGCTCTTTGTTTCGGCTGCAAAACTACTGCAGGATAAGCACCTTTAACTCAAGGGCAATGATGTAAATCAAATGGGGGAAATCTCTCCAAGGTACGCCATGGACAGAGGTACAAAATCAGCTTCCAAAGTCAAGGAATACGTCAATGATGATTAAAAGATTGTTAATTGCAAATTATTTTCTGCTCTGCATGGGAAAAAAGAAGCCTGATTTCCCAGAATGTAGCTACAAAGAAACAAATTCCAGCTGCTCAGGGAATGTATCATGCTGGGCAGAGTGACACTGTTGCAGATTCAAGTTGGCACCATGCCTGCCACATAGCCAGAAATGGGTAGATTCCTCTTGGCTCACTTCAGTCAGAGCTTGGTATTTACAAGCTTTCTGGGAGAACTCTTAGGGTGGGGGAAAAAAGAATACAAACTCATTCCAGGATTCCCTGATGTGGCCCATGTGGCAACTGATAGGCTCAGAAGAGTCTTAAAATACATTGTCTGGAAAGCACGGATGGGCCATCAGGAAGGAAGATTAATTAAAAGTCTTCTGTGGTTACAAGAAGGACCCCATTGTTCTGCAAACTGACTGAGAAATCTCACATATAACTTTCTGAGTATAAGAGTGAAATGTGTTTCCTGTTTTAATCTTTAAAACAATCTGCTCCTCAGGTATTGAAAGTTTGGGGAAAATGTTCAGAGCTGACATATTAAGTGGGAAACCAGGAAAGAGCAACTCGATATCATGGTAGCCACAGCTCTATACTTGTATTTGTGGTCCTTCTCTTTTGTGCCCCTTTAGTGGTCTGAAAAGGTGGAAAGGCCAGAAGGGACTCACATACAAGCAGATGACAGACTTCTTGTCTGACTTGTAGCAAAGGCTGTGAATAGCAGATGCTAGAGATGACAATTGTCTCCCTATATACATATAATAGATATATGCAAGAATATACAGTACTGTACTATTTGGCACTAAAAAAAAAAACAAATTAAACAATAAAGTTCAAATTTGCAATAAAGTTCAACGGATATTCCAGATTTGAGCTTTGTTTTGACTGCCTTCTTCAAAGATGCACATATGCTATTAGTGTTTTCTTTCATCTATATCTGCAGACAATTTTATATCTACAAGTTCAATAGAATTCCAAAATATTTCAGAGAATTACAGTGTTTTCTTAACGGGCAACCAGTCACAGTTTTCAGAGAAGCCACTCTATAACATTACTAAACTAGTATTACCTCCAGGGCTATTTTTGGGCAGGAACGCACAGGAACAGAGTTCCAGCTGGCTCCCGAGTTGGCCACGCCCAGCAGGAACTCATTAGCATAATAGGCCACACCCAACAGCCGAAACTCATTAGGATTGACTACATTAGGGGTGTGTGTCCTAACATGCAAAGGAGTTCCTGCTACAAAAAGAGCCCTGGGTTTTGACAGCAAACAAGGTAAACAGAATAAGAAGCAAGAGGTGGGTGTGGCTGGATGACCACACTCCTGGTAACATGGGGCAGTGGCCTAATATGCTAATGAGTTTCTGCTATTGGGTGAGGCCTGTTATGCTAATGAGTTCCTGCTGGGCTTTTTCTACTACAAAAGCCCTGATTACCTCCCTATTTCTTGTATGAACATGGTGGCTTCTAGTGAGTAACAGAACAAACTGAATGTAGCATCCACTTATCTCTTTGGCTGTATCTTGATTCTCCACTGCCGTTCCCATATTCAAAAATTTGTTGGTACCATTTAATAATCTGTGAAGTTTAATGATTTCATTTTCAGCATATCCCAATGAATGGTCAAATCAAGAACAATGTTCAGGTGAAGGCTGAAGTGGGAGATATAACTGGCAAAAAACCCTCTCCTCTTTGGATTGAGCCCATAATGTATAATGCCAGTTTATTGAACCCCCAAACAACAGTTGAAAAATACACATGTTCAACAGGAAAAAAAAGATGAAGATGAAGAAATGGCAGATAGGCAGAAATAGAAAATCACAGGTTCAACTCACATAACGATCTGAGCTAAATCAAAATGCAGATTTGAGAGTTGGAAAAGCATAGATGAAAATTAAATTCTAAAATTAAATTCTAAAAGGTCAGTTTGAGGTCATAAAATCATAGAATGTTAGAGTTGGAAGGGACCTTGCAGGTCACCTAGTCTAACCTGCTCCACTCTGCAGGAGCATAGCCAAAAGACAGCCCTACAACATACCCGAAAGATGGTTGTCCAGCCTCCTCTTAACAACATCCAGTGAAGGAGCATCCACCACCTCCCAAGGCAGTCTGTTCCACTGCTCAACCGCTCTTACAGTTAGGACATTTCTCCTGATATTTAGCCGGTAACAACTCCCTTGTAATTTCCACCCATTAGATCTAGTCTTGCAATCTGGAGCAAGAGAGAATAGATCTGCTCCATCTTCTACATGACAGCCCTTCAAATATTTGAAGACTGCAATCATGTCCCCTCTAAGCCTTCTCTTTCCCAGGCTAAACATACCCAACTCTTTCAGCCTTTCCTTGTAAGACTTGGATTCCAACCCTCTCACCATCCTGGTTGCCCTCAAGCTTGTCAACATCCTTCCTAAAATGTGGTGCCCCAAACTGGACCCAGTACTCTAGGTGAGGCCTTACCATAGCAGAATAAAGTGCTTTCAAGACTTTATGTGTTTACAGGAAACTAGGTTCCCTTTGCTGGGAAGAGGTATGGTGGGCACACAGAATTCCTTCATCTGCCCTTTGATCTTCTTGGATGTTCTGTACCAAGTCAGAATGGCAGTAGTGGGACATGTGTGCATGTACATGAGTAATATTTCTTTTCAAAAGGCATTCAGAACATTTCCTCCAAAAGCAAACCAGAAACAATATACGGGCAAGTATTTTTTTAGAGAGAGGGTTCAGAACAGAGAGGTGATTTCTGGTAAACAAGAATATTTGGAGCCAATGTCTTAAAAAGACTTATATTTTCAGGCACATGTCTTTATTATGGAAAACACTCTTTGGGCTATAGTCATAATGCTGTGAATAAGCCTATCAGTTTGAAGTCTTGGTTTAGATTTTGAAAAGAGAAAAGCATTCAAGCCTGAAAATACAAAGGTCACTCAATCAACTGAATGGAATTTATTATTTCAGAAAGGGGAAAAAATCTGGCCTATCACATCTGCCTTCTAAAAACTGATGACAATTTAAGTGAATTATCCCAAAGTGTTCTAAAGTCAACTAGTTTCAATGGCTATGTGACTGAGGCTGCGATCACACACAATAAATAATCCACTTCCAATCCACTTTCAATTCACTTTCCAACTGGATTTTACTGTGTGAACTGGCAAAATCCAGGTGGAAAGTGCATTGAAAGTGGACTATTTAGTGCAGAGGTGTCAAACATGCAGCCCTTGGGTCATATCAGGCCCCCAGAGGGCTTCTATCAGGCTCGCAGTGGAACTGGCTGTGTCCTGCTTCTTCTTCCAGTTCTACTGCTGCTGCAGTGTCATAGCTTGCTTTGCCAGACTCTCTCAATTGCACAGGAGAGATAGATAGGCAAGCTTCTGTTCCCTGCACTAGCTGAGGCTCCTCCCCTTACCAGGCAGAGGGAAGGACAGAGCCAGAGCTTGCTTCCTGGTTAGGCTGCCTCAGTTGCACAGGAGACAAGGACAGGCCTTTCTTTCCCTTCACTGACTGAGGCTCCTCCCCAAAGGGAGGGAGAGAAGGAGGGAGAGCTTGCTTTGCTTGGCTGCCTCAATCACATGGGAGAAATACAAACAATCTTTAAGACCAACAAAGTTTTATCCAAGGCATGAGCGTTTGTGTGCCTTGCTACAGTGTGTGTGTTTTGTTGGGCTTGTTATGCTGTGGCTGTTTTGGGTGCAACTGGGTTCCCTCCCCCTTTTCACTGTATTCATGCCCCTCAAGATCCAGTTTTTCTCAGTAAGAAAACAATGTAAACTATTTTAGAGGAGGAATAACAACAAGCCAATGAGGTGGATTAAACTGAGTCTACCCAGCACATTTCCTTTGTAGGAAATTGTAGTTATTTCTCTGGGGAAGACTATAGTTTTGTAGACAGACACATGGCCCTCAGTCTATGTCAGGGTGCCTTCTCATGTTCTTGACCAGCACATGAAGCAACTTATGTACAAAAGCTTGCAATGCCTATCCATTTCATGTTTTCCCCTGAGTCCTATGCTCAGAACTCTGAGCATGAGATTTCTATAGTGAATGTCAATAAGTCAAAAGTAGCTTTGCGGATTACAGATACACATTTGAACACTGTACTCAAGATTGCAACAGCACAGACATTTTGATGCAGTAATTTAATTTATTTATTTTTATATTTATATCCCACCCTCCCCAAAACTCAGGGTGGCTAACAGAGGGGCATAAATGCCACAGTTAAAACAGATAAAAACAGAATAAAACAAAGCAGTAAAACAATACAGTACTATTCGCTAGAATAGAACACTACAGAAAACAATATAGTGCTATATGCTAGCATAGTGGTGTTCTAGATGTTACAGTCATTAAGTGCAAGATGGGGGGAACCCAACCATAACTGTCTTCTTATCCAGGTACGTCTCGCCCCCGATGGTCCCACACAATGGTGGTGGAGGTGCGATGCTGGGCAGTAACAATAGTAAAATAGTGGTGGTGGCAGTTTCTACTCAAAAGCCTGGCAGAAGAGCTCCATCTTACAGGCCCTGTGGAACTGCGCAAAAACACCCTGGCCCTGGTAGCAGCAAGTTTGACATTTCTGGGGCCTGGAATTTCCAGGAGGTGTTGACTGCCCGACTGTGGTGCCCTTGGGGGAACGTGCAGGGAAAGGCGGTCCCTCAGGTAAGCTGGACCCTGATCATATAGGTAAGAACCAGCACTTTGAAATGGATCCGGTGCACCATTGGCAGCCAGTGCAGCGCTTTCAGCACAGGCTGGATGTGCTTCCGCCTAGGGAGGCCCATCAACAGCCTGGCTGCAGCATTCTGCACTAGCTGCAGCTTCTGGATCTGCGACAAAGGCAGCCACATGTAGAGAGCGTTACAGTAGTCTAGCCTTGAGGTGACCATCACATGGATCACTGTGGCCAGGTCATCACGGTTGATTCAGAGCAAGAGGTGTTAGTTATCAGACACTGTTAAATAAAATATTGCAAGAATGCTAATATTTTAAGCATATTTTTTATGTTAAGCAAAAAAAAAAAAAAATCTTTGTGTTTGTGTTCTTTAAAAAGTTTATATCTCCGCTACCTGGCATTACATTTTATGACACACATGGCCCGGCCCAACAAGGTCTCATTTATGTCAGATCTGGCCCTCATTACAAATGAGTTCAACACCCCTGATTTAGTGTTTGTGATTACAGTGTGAGATCGCCCTCCTCATGCAAAGTGAGGAAGGAGCATTCTGGAACGCATCACTTCCAATTTTTGGGGGGTCATGTATCTGAATTATTTTTTTTGGGGGGGGACCCTCTTTATGGGAAGAAAATATGATAAACTTCTCTTCCCAATGGGCCAGTTTACTATATGAAGGAACTTTTTCAAGCAGTTGAAATGCCAAACCTGTGGACACCCCCTCCTCCAACTACCAATGAGAAATGGTACAAACTAGAATTCTGCAACTTGTGTGATAAAGGACTTCATCACTTGTGGGATACAGAAAGGATCCTTCCTTGGGGGCATAATGCAAATTTCTCATTGCCACAGGCTAAAAATGGGGAAACTAAAATATGGAATTGTTGAGGTGATAGGAAAGGCACACATTAAGTCTTATCAATTAATTCATTCATCAAGTGAAAAAGAGAAATGTCCCTACAATGCCTGCCCCATGAGCCTCCACTGACAGTATTCTCATAAAATGTATGTATAATGTGTCCCTGACAAGTATATATCTGACAAGTGAACATTATTATAGAAATTTAAAATGGTCTGGGCCAGGGACCTACATACCTAAGGGACCGCCTCTCCCTATATGTGCCCTGGAGAGCCTTGCACGCCTCTGATCAAGACCTGTTGATTGTCCTCAGCCTGAAGGACATCAGTTTAGCTTTTTCTGGCCTGGTGGAACATGCTCCCATTTGAGATCAGGGCCTTGTGGGATCTCTTACCATTCCATAGGACCTGCAAAAAGGTGCTCTTCCACCTGGCCTTTGGGTGAGGTGATGGGCATCCAAGAAAAAAACTGTCCCCCCTGCTGAAGATACCATCTTATGCAGGCCGGACGATACAGTCTTGGAATACAGCAACACCAATATTGGGGACTGTACCAACTGATGTCTATTGTTTTAATATTGTTTCAATGGTTTTAATCAATTACTAGTATTACTATTTTGTTGCAATGCCATTAGGGCTAAGTGCAAATTGTGATCTGCCCTGCACTCGTTCATGGGGAGGGCAGAATATAAATGTGAAAAATAAATAAAAATGAACATTTCTATTAGAAATAAAAGTGAAAGCATGTGTTGTACAAATGTTTTATGAATTTGCAAAAAATCCAAAAGTTGCATAAATGTACAAAAATCCAAATCACGCATTATCTCAAATCCAGAAAAGATGGCATGAGTGGTGTAGTTAAGACACTGTACTGCCCATCTCTGCCTTAAGGTTACAATCCTAGGATGCTCGCCTGGAATTAAACACCTCTGAATTCAGTGAGCCTATTCCACAAATAAAAATGCTTGGTATTAGGCTGCAAATGTCAAATGTAATCCCAGTTGCAGTATTCAGAGATGTGGCCCATTGTTATCTCTAGTTCCAGCCTCAAAAACACATCAGGAAGAAAGGATTTTCTATGTGTAGTTTGAGGTCAGCTAATTTGTATTCATGACTTTGACCCTTTAACTAAATCTGAAGCCCAGATTGAAGCTTCATGCATCCACTTAAAGTGTTTCTGATAAGCAGATTTCCTACAAAACTGCTGATGATCTGTGAACTAACTTGGTACTACCGGGTAGAAAATTCATGAACATTGCATTCCAAGTAGGAAACAGTTATAAAGATGCTATGTAATGGAAGAGTCCATGGATATGAATAATTTGTTAATACCAATAGTGACTAAATGCCAGTTCATTACTCTCTTAGAATGAAATATAATGGGTTGAATGACTTCTTAGAACAAAGCTCAAGAAGATGTGCCAGAACAGAAAGGTCTGAGAGGTGGTCCTGTTGAACATCTACACATTTAAATTGCTGTCGGCTCCTGAGGTTGGATCCACCCAGCTGTTTTGCTCTATCTGAGCCAATTGCCCTCTTTGGTATAGTCCCATATCTCACATATCACAGGAGATCCCAAGATCCTCAGCTGTCTTTTGTTGTCAATGCTTCCTCCTGTTTTCACCGGTGGAAAAGTTGGTTGCATCCAACTCTTTATTTTTCAGTGCTTTTTTCTAGTGTGTGTATAGTAATTAAGCTTAATGAAGGATCCACTAGTTCTCTATCAATATTCTGTCTATATATGTAATTTTTTTCATCTGAAGTTAAAATCAGATTAATGGAACATTCTTTGGTACTAATCTGGAGCCACTCACTCTGAGCACTGTTATCATGGCCAAGCAAAATCCTGTACCTCTGGACTCCAGTGAGTCTCATGAACCCCCACACTGTTCTTTAAGGGAAAAGGAACCCCACTGTGAGTGCATATGTGATTCAAGTATAGTGCACCACAAATGCATTCCCTAGTAGTTATTCAAGATGATCAATACTAAATTAATCCAGGAGTGCTGAAATGGAGTTTAGAGAAATTGTAGCTGATGAGACCGATATTGCTTTTCTGAACTGTGCAAAGATTTCTTTTTTGCATTGCTGTCTATGATCTTTTAAAAAGTTATACTGTGCAGCTTAATACACTTGGAAAGAGGGAACCAAATATCTCCTTACTGACAGATGATTTCACTGTGCAGAAGTGCACAGATTAGCATGTCTGTGGCCCACAGTGAGAACTTGCAAACTGAAGAGCCTTGATTCAGTTGTTTGCAGGTTATAATTCCTCTTTTTAAAAGTTTAAAGAGTTTGAAGAGTTTTCTAAGTAATATTCCACACAGCTTTTTTTTTTTTTTTTTTAAATAGTGTGCTGTTGCTGTTTTCTGGGAGTTAGTAATTTTGGCCTCTAGGGACTGATAGATCCGAGGGATTGCAATTGAATTTAGTATATTCTTAGAATTTTGGAGTCCTGAAACAAAAAATTGTGTTTAGGCATGGATGGTTCTGCCCACTGGTGTCCTGATACTACCCACCACTGCCTTCCTTCAGCCCAACCAGTCCAAGGTCTGCCAGCACACACTGTGTCTTAGTTGTATTTTCTGTGCACACCATATTTGATCTCTTCCAAAGGGTTATTAGGAAGGAGGCATCTTATTTGGTCACTGTCAGGCTATAGAATTCCCGCTTGAGAGAAACTTAGCTTGCCTATTGTCTTAGTCTGTTTTAAGATGAAAGATTGAAACTATTATATTCATAGGGATGCCAGCCTCCAGGTGGGACCTGAAGATCCCCTGGAATTACAGATCATCTCCAGACTACAGAAATCAGTTCCACTGGAGAAAATGGTTGCTTTGGAGGGTGGACTCTATGGCACTGTACCCCACTGAGGTCCCTGTCCTCCCCAGGCTCCATCCCCAAATCTCCAGGAGTTTCCCAGCCTGGATCTGGTAACCCTAACCCACCATCCTCCACCAGTGGCAGGGGGGACCTGGCTACCCTATCTATTCAGGGGAGAAGGTCATATCCTCTATTTGTCCTGTTTCAGCCATTTCTTGGTGCTCCATTCAAGGGACACTGCAAGTTTCACAGAGAACATATTTAATAGCTGAGTTTACCATTTTTAGTTCTGATAATCAGAATGTGAAGTGACCACCAGGTCTTTTCCATTCATTTCAAACAACTCCAGTACCTGACCAACACCTTTGCATCATTCCCCTCATAAACCGCTAATGTGCAAAAATGCTGCCCATTCAAACATATGGTGGTGGTGGAAAGCACCCTCAAGTCACATCTGGCTTATGGTGACTCTGTAGTGTTTTCAAGGCAAGAGATGTTCAGAGGTGGCTTAACATAAGAACATAAGAGAATCCAATGTTGAATCAGGCCAATGGCCCATCTAGTCCAACACTCTGTCACACAGCGGCCAAAATATACCAGGTGCCATCAGGAGGTCCAGCAGTGGGGCCAGGACACCAGAAGCTTGGCATTGCCTGCGTTCATGTCATGACCCCGGTATTTCTTGGAGGTCTCCCATCCAAATACTAGCCAGGCCTGACCCTGCTTAGTTTCTCAGATCAGATGAGATCAGGCTAGCCTGGGCTAACCAGGTCAGGGCTGTTCAAACAGATGTGGACCATTAATGTCACTAAGGACTGAAGAGCTCAGGGGTCCCCAACCTTTCTGAGCCTACAGGCACCTTTGCAATTTGGACCCAGTGTGATGGGAGCCGCCATAAAACTGCTGCTGTATGGGACGGGGGGAACCAACCACAAATGTCAGGGATTGAAGTCATGCATAACTCTAATCATACCTCTTCAGAAGTTTAGACAGAAGCACTGGTTAATAGGATGCATTTTAAAATTAGCATACTGTTTATTAAATTATTATTATTTAAAATAAACTGTCATTATTATTTTAAATAAACTGTTGTTGCTATTATTATTGTTGTTGCTGTTGTTGTTGCTGTTGTTGTTGCTGTTGTTGTTGCTGTTGTTGTTGCTGTTATTATTATTATTATTATTATTATTATTATTATTATTATTATTATTATTATTATTATTATTATTATTATTATTATTATTATTATTATTATTATTGGAGGAGGAGGAGGAGACTGGATTTGTGCCCTACCCTTCATTACCCAAAGGAGTCTCAGAGCGGCTTACAATCTCCTCTCCCTTCCCCTCCCCACAGCAGACACCCTGTGAGGCAGGTGGGGCTGAGAGAGCTCTTTCAAGAACTGCTCTTTCCAGAACAGTTCTGAGAGGATTGTGATTGACCCAAGGTCACACCAGCAGATGCATGTGGAGGAGTGGGGAATCAAACCCAGTTCCCCCAGATTAGAGTCCACGCTCCTAACCACTACACCAAACTGGCTGCTATCACCATCATCATCATCATCATCATCATCATCCATCATCCATCATGCTCTGAAGAGCTTTGTGCTGTGGTTGCAACTCTGCCAAGGCCATTTTTTTTTTTTTTAAATCTGCACAGCCAATCAGATTTTCAGAGCCCAATCACAAACTGTGCTGGGCAAAAATTAATTGGTGTGTGCCAGGAAAGGTGTTGGTGGGCACTATGGGCACCCATGGTACCATGTTGGGGACCCCTGATGTAGATAAATACAACATGGTAGAAGCTCTTTTTTAAAATAATGCTTATTTATATCAGATTTACCTGTCTATTTAAAAATTGACTGTCAAGCAACCAGTGATGAAGTGTGTGTGTGTGTGTGTGTGTGGGTGGGTGGGTGGGTGGGTGGGTGGGCGGGCGGGAGAAGAACTCAATCAGGCTGCATGAGAACATGCAAAAAGCTGATTGTGCTGTTAGGAAGGAATGCCAGAACAACAGCTACAAATGCTTCAGCGAACAAATGAATGGTTTGTTGAAAAACCAGCTGCCCATTAACACTGGATAACAGGGTGTGAGCTGAACCACCAGGTCTTCTAGCATCCCACCTCCATCCTAGGGGAAGCTCAATTTCCAGTCATCCCAATTTTAAAACAACAGCTCTGAGTATTAATATTTGGGGGATATTCCTGCCGACAATGGCCAAACACGAAACCCAGAGGAGGTTATCACACAGCAGAGACCAAGCCTCTATAGTTCAGTGCTATAAGGATTATGATGTTGCCACATACTCACACTCACACAAACATTCACAGATAACGGAGCTCCCGCCCGCCCGGCAACGCCGCTGGTGGGCGGGGGCTTTTTGCCGCTCCGTTGGGGTGGAGGCGGCAACAGAGTGGGACGCAGTGTCCCGACGTGGCTGGGGGCGGAGCCGGCCGCTTCAAAGGGCCAGGCTCCGCTCCCGCCCGATGTCAGTTGCTCCGCGTGCTCGTCGGGTGAAGAGCACGCAGAGAGGAGCTTCTGGGGCCGGCCCTTTGGTTGCCTCATCCTGCAGCCTGACTGTTGGCTTGAGCGGGGAGAGGCAGCTGAAGTCCCGGCAGTTCAAAGGGGCTGATTTTGGGTTGTGCGGGGCTACGCTGGTCAGTTGCTCCGCGTGCTCGGCATAGAACAGAGCACGCAGAGGGGAGTGGCTCTGTTGTTCGGCCGTTGTGGCCTTTAAAGGTCCGGTGAGGGGGTGAGCCTTTGGATTGGCCTCTGGCCAAGGAGCGCTGGGCAGGTTGTTGCTGCTGGGGTTTCCAGCAGCAAGTATTGTGTGGCCCGTACGGCGGCGGCAGCGGCCTGAGGCAGCGGGCGAACGGCCCTTGCAGCTTCTGGAGGCGTCGGCAGCAGTTTGAGGCGGCGGGGCGAACGGCCCCTTGCAGCGAATGTGCGGAGGTGGCGGGGGTGGCTGGCAGCCCCCCCCCACAGTTCTTTGTATATATAAAAAAAAAAAATCCCCCCCCTCCTTTCACGCATTCACATTTGGTGGCTGCAGTTGGTGAGGCTGCTTGGGCCACCTTTTTAGGTTCTCTTGTCCCAGCTCTTTATCTGCCTCTCCCTACACTGTGAATAAGCCCCCCCCTTTTATTTTTGTAAGGGATTTTGGACTCCGCGGCCATTTTGGAGGTCCTCACTGGGGGTGGCCATTTTAGGCTGTTACTCTGGAGGCAGCCATCTTGGTAGGGTAGTCAGGGGTGGCCGGCTTGGATGTGTAGGTCCCTGGCGGCCATTTTAAGGAATTCTGCCGGCAGCCATTTTATATAGTTGGGGCTGGGTGGACATTTTACACAAACATTACTGGTTGGTTATTTACGGGTGGTTACCGGGTTTCCTGTTGGGGCCTTGTCACATCAATTCAATTTCAGTGGGTACACAGTTAGTGAGTTTGTTATTTGTGATGGCTCCTAAGAAAGGGCTAGGTAAGGCTAAGGGGAAGCAGCCTGCACCTAAGCGGCCCCCTGTACAGCCAGAGCCGGTTCTCCCATCCAGTGATGATGAGGATGACCCTATAAATGCTGCTATTTTGCAGCGGTTGGAGGCTCTGGAGAAGGATCGAGGTGCCCCTCCGACGAAGGGTGGGAAGAAGCGTTTTGTAGGAGATTCTAATGCTTCTTTTCAAGAGCAGGTGCTGGCTCGGCTGGCCTTTTTGGAAGACAATGGAGGCGATGCTTCAACGTCTGGTCAACAGGGGCAGGGCACTGCGGAATTGCAAGTCGAGTTGTACAAGGAGCCACAGAAGGATGGTAAGGAGGTACATGGTGAAAGGAGCAGTTCATATTGGCCATGGGGCCCAAGCCCTCAGAATGCCCCTGGGCCTGTACCGCAGACTGCGCCAATTAGTGGTCAGCAGTATATGGGTTGGGGCTGTGGGTATCCACCGCCCCCTCCCGGGGTTTGGCCTGGATGGGGCTATACGCTGCCAGGACCAGGGTTTACAAATGCGGCAGCTGTTTCTTATGATACAGTCTCAGCTGGTGCCATGCCATCGGGAGACTCGGCATTGCCTCTTGGGGACCATCTTTCTATCGCCACTAAGAAGAAGATCCTTAAGGGCGAATACATAGATGTATTCACGTTATTATATAGAGAATTGGAGAAGAAGGACAGGGAGGATCTAGATGACCGTGAGAAAGAGCGCCTCAAGAGGCGAGTGGTGGACAGGACCTGGGCAAATTGGTTCCCAGGGTTTTTGATTTATGCATCAGTGATTGTCCGGCATCATCCATGGAGAGCTGTAGTGCTGCTCCAATACATGGACATTATTTATAAGGCTTTTACGGATTTTCCGAGCCCGGCTTGGTCGCAGTACGATGAGGAATTCCGTATGCGGGCAGCCATGAATGCAGCCATGCGATGGGACCGGATACATCCAGATCTATGGTTGCAGATTATGTCCACTATTAGGACACCAGGGAGTGAGAGGACTCACAGTGGTCATTTGGTCCGTAGATTACAGGCCCAAACAGGCACCCGCGCCCAGGCGGGGCGGGCGGTTCAGCGACGCCCGCTTTGCTGGGAGTTTACCTCCCATGGAACGTGTGGTCGGAAGGCGTGTTCATTCCGGCATGAGTGTCCACTGTGTGCCGGGCCTCATTCCCTCTCCAATTGCCCCAAACCTAAAGGTCGGGGAGGAGGTAGAGGTGGTAAGCGCCCCGGAGGTGGTGGGGGCTACAACCCCCTCCTGATAAAGGGACCTAGTCCAATAAAGTTGGAAGTTTTAGCACGTTGGTTAAGGGATTACCCGAATCAGCGTGATCGTGTTTACCTGTTGGATGGTTTTAGGTTAGGTTTTAGGATACCTTTCCAGGGTTCTCAGACTCCATACATGGCTCCTAACTTGAAATCAGTACACGGTATGGAGCACTTAGTGGGGCAAAAAATTGCCAAAGAATGTGCGGAGGGCAGAGTCCTGGGTCCTTTTTCGTTCCCACCAGTTGTTAATTTGAGGGTTTCCCCTTTGGGAATTGTGCCAAAGAAGGCACCAGGAGAATATCGCCTCATTCACCACTTGTCTTACCCGCGTGGGGAGTCGGTGAACGACGCGATACCTGAGGAGTTGTGTTCTGTCAGGTACACCTCCTTTGATCAGGCCTTGCGGGTGGTCCGCAGCTGTGGACAGGGAGCGGAACTGGCAAAATGTGACATTAAGTCGGCCTTCCGTCTCCTTCCTGTCCACCCGGATGACTTTGAGCTCCTGGGTTTTGCCTTTGAGGACAAATTTTACATGGATAGGGCTCTTCCTATGGGGTGTTCAGTATCCTGTGCCGCTTTCGAGAGGTTCAGTTCCTTTCTGGAATGGGCCTTGCGGTACAGGACGGGCCTCTGCAGTACTGCCCATTACCTTGATGATTTTTTATTGGCAGGAAGGAGGGGTACGGGTCAATGTGCATTTTTGCTGTCCAGCTTCATTAATCTGGCAAGGGAGCTGGGAGTTCCTCTGGCTGAGGAAAAACTGAAGGCCCGGCCCTTATTTTGACTTTCCTGGGAATAGAAATTGACACGGTAAGACAGTTCTGCAGATTGCCTTTGGATAAATTAACTTCACTACAGGCATTAATAGACATAACGAGTAGGAAGAATAAAATAACCCTTCTGGAGTTGCAGCAGTTGGTTGGTCACCTCAACTTTGCATGCAAAGTTGTGGCACCTGGACGGGCTTTTGTTAGGAGACTTTGCGAGTCTATGAGGGGTTTGCGTCTTCCCCATCATAGGACTCGGGTCACCAGGGGGATCCGGGACGACCTCCTTGTATGGAAGCAATTTTTGGAGTCATACAACGGGGTGTCCTTTTGGCGTGAGGACCTATTAGTCGAGGCGGAGCTGCAGGTCGCTTCTGATGCGGCGGGCTCCTCCGGCTTTGGAGTATATTTCCGGGGTCATTGGTGTGCTGAGGACTGGCCTGTGGAGTGGTTTCGGGCAGGGTGGGTCACTGACCTTACCTTCCTGGAATTTTTCCTGATTGTTGCAGCAGTGTGGATTTGGTCAGGGGACTTTGCCAACCACACCGTCCACTTCTGGTGCGACAACATGTCCACAGTACATGTAATTAACTCCTTGACGTCCACATCCCCCAGGGTCATGGCTCTGGTCAGAGCCTTCACTCTGCAGTGTCTACACAATAATATAATGTTCAAGGCTAGGCATGTGCCGGGAGTTAATAATGGGGTCGCTGACGCTCTCTCTCGTAAACAGATGGAGAGATTCCGTCAGCTGGCTCCAGAGGCCGACCAGTTCCCGGTGCGTATGCCAGACGGGGTGTGGCAGATTGGCGGGCTGAGGCCGATAGGGCAATGAGCTTGGCACTTGCCCCTTCCACTCGCAGGGCTTACATGAGGGCGGGTAAGCAATTCCTCTCCTTTAGGGAGGGGGCAGGCTTGCGGCAGCTTTGGCCCATACCTGTTCCTCATTTAATGGAGTTCTGCGTGACGTTGAGGAGGGAGGGCCTCTCGGCCCGTACCATCAGATCCAAGTTGGCTGCTCTGGCCTATGCTAGCAAAGCATCGGGACATGTAGATCATACGGGCGACTTCCGTATTCGGAAGATGCTCGAGGGTTGGTCCAGGGAGAGCGGCATAGTGGCTGATCCCAGAGAACCCCTGACCCCAGCTATTTTGAAGGGCCTCAGGGACCAGTGGCACACAGTCTGCGCTGATAGCTATGAAGCTGCTTTGTTTCATGCAGCGTCGCTGGTCGCCTTTTTTGGGGCTCTGCGGGTCAGTGAGCTGGTTGCTAGCTCACGGCAGGATGTGTCTGGCCTAGCTCTTGAACGGCATGACGTTTCTGTCTCAGATTCCAAAGTGGGTATTAGGCTACGCAGGTCGAAGACCGATCAGTGTGGCAAGGAGAAGTTTATTGAGCTTGACCAATGTTCAGAGGTCGAATTGTGCCCAGTGTGGGCCTTGAGCCATTTTTTGGCATTAAGAGGTGAGGGTAGGGGCTACCTATTCCAGCATAGGGATGGTACCCCCCTCACTAAATTTCAATTTTGGAGTGTGACACAGAAGGCGCTTGCTCAATTGGGGTTGGGTGGTGTTCACTTTGGCACCCACTCCTTCCGGATAGGAGCGGCATCAACGGCTGCGGCTATGGGATACACTGGCAGTGATATTCAAAGGATAGGGCGTTGGAAGTCCAGGTGCTACAAGGGTTATGTCCGGAATTGTGCTATTTGACTATCCTCACTGTACTTTCGCTTATTAATTTTTGTTTTGTTACAGATGCTGCAGGCCGCAGGATGCGACAGAGGGTTACTGTCTGCGGCCACAGCATGGTCTTCTGGGCGGCTCAGCAGGCCAAGAGGACATCCAGCGGCTCTCAGCTTGGCCTTAGCGCATGGGCGGAGGTGGAATGGTTGGGTCGGAGGGGCATGCGGTGGCCTGCGCTCCTTCCCTTGCTGTTCCACGAGAGGACGGGGCCTCCCCCGCATGTACTGGTCATACACCTGGGGGGCAATGATTTGGGTCTATTGAAGGGCAAGGCCCTTGTGTTGCAGGCTGAGGCAGACCTTGCGAGGATAAGAGCAAGGTGGCCCGGCGTAATGATAGTATGGTCTGCCATACTGCCCCGCCAGGTGTGGCGGAACTTAGAGGACCCCAGGTGTATTGACCGCGCCCGGCGTAAAGTGAATAGGCAGCTGAGAAAGGCCATGGATGCTGGATTGGGCATGTTTCTGCCGCACCCCGATATACGGGTCGTGTTCCCAGACCTGTATAGGGATGACGGGGTGCACTTGTCTTTCAAGGGCAATGGGATCTTTTTGCGGGACTTGCAGCAAGGAATTAGGTCGGCACTAGGTTGCTGAGTGGGGAGCAAAGGCCAAAGCAGAGGCTTGACCTTGGCTATGGCAGGTTTATGCAAGCAAGAAACGGAACTGGTGAGCACCTTTCGGCATATCCCGTTTGGGAACAGGCGGTCACCAGGAACTGCCTTCGGATTTCAGGGTCCAGGGTGGGGAATGGTGATCACCTCCACTGGGAACCTTTTATGGTGGGCTCCTCCCTGCAAGTTGAAAGGCTTCAGGGGTAGGCGCTCCTAGAAGGCAACCAGTTGCTGGGCTGCTGGTCACGAGCCAGAGAGTAAATGGCTCACGGCTGGAGCTGGGTGACCCGCCCTTTAAGGGCAAGGGGGTTGGTCAGGGAAGTGACGCCTGCCTTGCCTGTTCCATGCTTGCTTAGTTGTTATCGCTGCAATGTTCTGTTAAATAGTTAATAAAGTGGCCCTTGTTTAATTCCATTCTGTTGTCCGTCTCGTTATTCCAACTGGGGGGGCAAAGCACCCTATCGTTGTTAATTACACAGTTATAAAAGTTCCTACAGAGGCAAGATAAGAAACAGGATAAAATATATTTGCTTACATGAATTTACTGATTTCACCTTTGAACCTTCTTCTTAACTTCAGTATTAAATATATATCAACTTCCTTTAATATTGATTACTTTTTTTCTCCTAGCTATCTGAAATTCTTTTTGAAGGAGCTGCAGTTGCCATATACATTTCTTGTTCCACCTCTTTCCTCCATCTGAGTTCCATAACCAGCTCATTCCTGCCACACTTGTGCCACTCCAGGCTGAGAACCAACAGAAGAGACGGAATTGATGCATATCCATCTTGATTCCACCATAACTCATTAGAAATACAATGACAGTCAAGAGAGATATAGACCCACCTGCCACCAAAACTTTTAGACCATGAATCAGACTGACTTAGCAATTAATTGAGGTATTCTTGAATATATAGGTTTCTGTTTTATTAACATGTCTTCTTTTACAAGACAATGGCTACATCACTTTTTTTTTAGCTAAAAAGTTTTTTTTCCCCTCACATGACTCATGACTGGGCAGTTAAGGGTTATGTCTGACACTCTACATTAGCATTTAGTATCCAAGAACTAACACACTTCCTTCATGTCCCAAAACTTCCCCTAATTGCTTATGTTTGTGTAGGACATTGCACTCTCTCTCTCTCTCTCTCTCTCTCTCTCTCTCTCTCTCTCTCTCTCTCTCTCTCTCTCTCTCTCTCTCTCTCTCTCTCTCTCTCTCTGTTTTTTTTTTTTTTTGGGGGGGTATGGTGCTTTAGGATCATTATTTTCAAGGAAGAATCTATTGGATGGTCTGGGACAGCTGTTGATAAAGACAATGGTACCAAATTTGCACAGGTCATAGCCCTCCCTCTAATCTAAAGACTCCCCAAATTTCACATGAATTGGACCAAGGGGTTCAGTTTTACAGACCCCCAAATTAGATGTCTCTTCCTTAAAACAGTTATCTCCACTGATTTCTATCAGGAGGAAATGACACCGGCCACTGGAATAGAAAGAAAGAAAGAAAGAAAGAAAGAAAGAAAGAAAGAAAGAAAGAAAGAAAGAAAGAAAGAAAGAAAGAAAGAAAGAAAGAAAGAAAGAAAGAAAGAAAGAAAGAAAGAAAGAGACCTGCCTTCTTCCATTTTATTTTCCTATTCTTACAATGATTGCTATACAATAAAAAGTTCTTTCCCATGGAAAACTCTGTGTTTCCTATCTTTCTTTTTTGCAATCTGTCTTTTGTTTCCTTTTACAAAGTAAGGAAAGAGGAACTTTTTAAGGGGGTTGGAGTGGCTGTTCTTCAACCAAGTGACACCAAGAATTGTTGGGGAGACAGTACTCCATGTCTACTGTCATCAAGTTTCATGTGAATTGGATCATGGAGTCCAATTTATAGCCCCATGAATGAGCTGCCCAAAATATGCTATTTGCAGAGAAAAATGGGCTCCACCTTCACAAAGGAGGGAGTAAAGGAGAATGGCAGCTCTCTGTAGGTTGTTTCCAAAGTGCTCTGTGTTCCTCCCTTGCAAGGATCTGATTGCATGGAAGAAATTCCTTTGCCTGGGAATTCAGTAGAATCAAAGAAAAATATGAACACATGCTGCACTGATGTTAAGAACCATCCCAAAAAAGATTATTCAGGGGAGAGGTGTTCATAATTTCCAATAATACTGGATTTGCATTCCTGTTCTATTAAATCACAGTAACAACCCAAATGAGCAGCAATGGAGGGCTAAGATGTTGAGAATCCAAGGGCTAAGATAAATAATATGATTACTTACAAGTTGTCTCTGGGTTCACCACTTTGATCAGAATCACATATCAGCTCCAAGAATATTGAAAATAGAAATTAATTTTGTGATGGGGTGGCACAGGTGGAGGATGGATCTTTTGCCTCCTCAAGCCTTTCCCCCCCTGATCCTAAAAAACACCAAGTGGGAAGTTATTTATATACAATTGGAGCTTGACATGGAGTAGTCTGAGCACTCACAGCTTAACACAGGCTGCAAGCCTAAAGACACTTTCCTGGGAGTAAGCCATATTGAATAAAATGGGACTTACTTCCAAGTAAATGTGCTTAGGATTTCTGTCACAAACTCTGCAGAAATTCTCTCTCTGGGGCTGGTCTCCAGAAGCAACTCTTTAGGAGAACTCACCTCCTGGTCCCTTGCAAGGATCCAATTGGAAGGAAATGTGGAGAATCAATGAAAAATAAAATGTCTGCTGCTGACAATAAACATGAAAAACAACATGGATTTTTCAGGGGATGTTTTTTTTTTCTTCTTCTGCCTGATAATCGTAGATTTGTTTTAACATTCCAGAAGATCATAGTAATGGTCCCAAACAACTGGTTTTCATGTATATTTTTGGTATGGGAATTTCAGAATGCATAGTCCTGGTGAGTGTTACATTGGATACAGATAGTGCCATCATGAGCAAGTGAAAAGTCCACTCAGAATCCTACACAGATGTATTTAATGTGCTTACTCCCAGGAAAGGTTTGTTTGTTTTTAGGGTTGATGTGTTAGGAATGTCAGTCAGTCCTGGGACTTCTTAAACCAAACAGTGTGAGACAACTTTTAAAATGAACATTTTAAAGGATAAGATTTGATTCATTTTAATTCCATGAGGCTTTTTATGGTTTATGCACATCTAAACATTGCATGAAAATTCATTTTATTTGCTTGAGGAAAATGCTTTCATATTTAGCATACAAAAATAACTAACTTACCTCCAGGACTTTTACAAGCAACATGATTTATACTTAAAATGTTGGCAATACTACTGTAGGAAATCTGTCACTGTGCTACTTTATTCTTAATGCAATTACACATTTCTATTGTTAATTAGTTCTCTAAGACAGCTCCAGTAAAAACTAAGGCATGCAGATGTTTCAGACTTACCTTCACATCTCCTTCATGTACGCCATCAGGCTTAAACAAAGGCGGTGGGTGGTGGTGGTTCTGAAGCATTATCCACTGGGTATTGAAGAACATGATAGAGCTTTGTAAGGACAAGATTTGACTGTGTAAGAAATGCAAGAGTTGTTCAGATTGAGCTGAGCTGAAACTATTATGTGGTGGTTGTGGACAGTTTCAGTAGTTCCAAGAGGGCCTCCTTTTTTAGCACGTTTTCAACATTCCCGATAAAACTGTCACTTATTACATTGCCATCGCTGGGCCTCACTCACATCATTAACTACCATATTACCCACATAGTATTACATCATCTGATTCAAAGCATGTTTCCTGATTCAAGTGACAAATCCAGGAAGGGGAAGGGAGCAGCAGCTAGCCCAAAAGGGAAATGGTTCTGTCCAAAGGACAAGATAAATCTGGACAAACACGACCTAATCACAAAACAAGTATAAAGCTGACAGTCGTGAGAGTCTGACCCTTAGGATTTTCTTTTGCATATGATATGGATAATGTACCTTTGTTCAAGGATTTTATTTTGCATATGATGTTGTAGTGCTTCAGATTAGAATACACAGTATTTTCTTTGCAAGTCTAGTTGACAGTTTGAATTGCGGGTCAGACTCTCATGACTTCTTCACCCAAAGAGTGATTAACATATGGAATTCACTGCCACAGAAGGTGGTGGCAGCTACAAGCATAGACAGTTTCAAGAGGGAATTAGATAAACATATGGAGCAGAAGTCCATCAGTGGCTATTAGCCACAGGGTATAGATGGGAACTCTCGGTCTGGGGCAGGTGCTGCACTCTATTCTTGGTGCTGGAGGGGGCAGCAGTGGGAGGGCTTCTGGTGTCCTGGCCCCACTGATGGACCTCTTGATGGCACCTGATATATTTTGGCCGCTGTGTGACAGAGTGTTGGACTAGATGGGCCATTGGCCTGATTCAACATTGGCTTCTCTTATGTTCTTATGACTGTTGGCTTTATATCTGTCCAAAGGACAGCCAGCGGGCTGGAGACAGGGAGGCTTTAGCCCCTCTATGGCTTTAGCCCTGAGTGGAGGTGAGTGGTCAAGTTGGCCCACCACTGCTGCTCCTCTGACCCAGAAATTCCTGGCTACACCCCTGTGAGATACCCAGGTTCAAATCCCTACTCTGCCCTGGAATCCTACTGGATGACCTTGGGCTTTTCACACACTCTCAGCCTATCCTACCTCACAGGGTTGTTGTGGGGGCAAAGTGAAGGAGACAACAAAGTAAGCTACTTTGGGTGTCCATTGGAGAGAAAGGTAGATTATAAATGAAGTAAAAACATAAATAAAGAGACTCGAAAACAAAAGAATTGTGCCATTAGCTTTCTGCCTGCTCAGTCCATCTTGTCCTGACCCCATTTTAAATGGGCTCGACCAATAGTGAATGAAACTATTTGTTGTTTCATCCAACAAATCAACCAATTAAAATGCTTGCAGACCCAATACAGAAAGTTCAAGGAACTTCTACTGGCAGGATGTAGAATGAGAAAGTAAATGGATGGTTAGGAAAAGCAAGTCATTCTTGTCAGTATGAAGTAGATAGAAATGTTCATCGATGTCGATTTGCCTCTAGAATGAATTATTTTAAACCATCAGAATTACAGTTCAGACAATGTGCAAAAACAGCCGTGTAATAAACTGGTGCCTTTGAAATGGTTTCAGATACTCAATTATCTTCACAAACATTGCAAGCACTCTGTCACAATGAATTATGCTTTTCACTTAGATATGTTATTTGGCTGAAATCATCACCACCACATTTTGCATGAGCAAGTACTTCTGAAAGGTATTTTTTTTTTTTTACACTCAGTGTCAATTTCCTTCTTCCCATATCAGTTAATATGGATGAGATCAAAGGCACAGACAGACCCAATCCGGTTCATCCTCTCACATTGTCTGTGAAGGGAAATCACCTTTACTTTTGACCTGGCATTCTAGTGTAATGTTTTTGAAACTGTTTATCTTCATGGTCTCCTTTCCCTGTTTGTTTGTTGGCCAAAGAACTTCAATGTCCACCACAGATCAAGGGGGAATGAGCTGACTGACTGACTGCCTATGATTTGACAATGGTCAAATGTTGCTGTATGATCTTTTTCCTCTGCTACTATCGATTGTTCTGACCTGGATAGTCCAAGATAGCCTGAACTTGTCCAGGCTCAGCAGCTAAGCAGAGTTGTCCCTGGTTAGTACTTGGGTAGGATACGACTAAGGGATACCAGGGTCGCTACCAAAGGCAGGCAATGGCAAATAGGGTTGCCAGCTCCCGGTTGGGAAATATCTGGAGGTTTGGGAGGGCGAAGCCTGGGGAAGGCAGAAGTTAGAAGGGGAGGGACCTCAGCAGGGTATAAAGCCATAGGGTATATCTTCCAAAGCAGCCATTTTCTCCCGGGAAACTGAATGTGTCATCTGGAGAACAGTTGTAATAGCAGGAGATCTCCAGTTGGCAAACCACTTTTGAAAGTCTCTTGCCTTGAAAATCATACAGGGTTGCCATAAGTTGGTTGTGGACATTTTAGTCGTACAATCGAGTTTTATCCTGAATGTAATGTTTTAAAACATCAGTACTCTTTGAATGCAGGTTTGTATTGTAACGGCCAATGGCCATATACAATAAAATCTTACATACATACATAAGTTGGGTGTGACTTGATGGCAAAACAAAAACTATTCCTTAGGTGGTCTTGATCATGGCAAATGGTGGGATGTTAATAAATATTGCTCCCTGGGAAATCAGCACATGAGCAGAGTTATCGATATATAACTTTTAGAACCTGATTCACCTTGCTATCAAGCAGCTTTGCCAATTTCTGCCTTTTACCCTCATTCTTTTAAATTGCAAGTAAATCTGACGAAGACAAAAGTTCTACCCCCAACGTGTGTGACTAAGTGAAGCGGAAGAATCCAGACGACATATGGAGTTAGTTTTAATTATAACCATGATCCAAATGTTTTGCTTGCACATAATTTAAGTCATTCGATTGCACAGAACCAGGGATGCTGATGGAATTTCATAATTTACCTATCTCAAAGTGCTTTGTTTTTTTTTTTTTTTTCCATAATGCTTACCTATATTGTTTGATATAAAGGGCCTGCCTGTTCAGTTCATGTTTGCTATCGCTGCAGGTATTATAAGCTGTATTTTTAAAGTATTTATATCCTACCTTATTTCTTTGGACTCAAGGCGGCTAACAAAGCAAAGCACCAATACCAGGACACCAAACAAAGCTGTTCTTTAACAAAATAAAAACACATTGATTAAGAAACACTTACACAAACATGCACATGCTAAAATCTGTTGGAACAATTTGCCCTCCACCCAGATTGTTGCTGGAATAAGACACTTTTACGTGGCTTCTTAGCTGTAGTGAGTGAAGGTGTGTCCCCCACTCTCACTTTGCTGGCCTGCAGGTCCACTATTACAATTGATCTCCAGACAACCAAGATCAGTTCCCCTGGAGAAAATTGATGTTTTGGAGGGTGGACTCTCTATGGCACTGTATCCCACTGAGGCCCCTGTCCTCCCCAGGCTCCCACCCCCAGAGGCCAGAGGGCGGGACCTGCAACTGTATCTGGGAGGGAATCTGGAGGATTCTCACAATTCTCCCTTTCTCACAATACAAGAACTCATGGGCACTCAATGAAATTGCTGAGCAGTCAGGTCAGAACAGATAAATGGAAGTACTTCTTCACCCAAAGAGTGATTAACACATGGAATTCACTGCCACAGGAGGTGGTGGCAGCTACAAGCATGGACAGCTTCAAGAGGGAAATAGATAAGCATACGGAGCAGAAGCCCATCCGTTGCTATTAGCCACAAGGTATAGATAGGAACTCTCAGGCTGGGGCAAGGGATGCTCTGTATTCTTGGTGCTTGGGGGAGCAACAGTGGGGGGGTTCTAGTGTCCTGGCCCCACTGGTGGACCTCTTGATGGCACCTGGTATTTTTGGCCACTGTGTGACAGAGTGTTGGACTAGATAGACCATTGGCCTAATCCAACATTGGCTTCTCTTATGTTCCTATGTTCTTATGAAATGTGGCTGGGTCCTTTATCTTCAGTTGTTTAACAGCCAGTTTTGTGTAATGGTTAGGAGTGCAGGCTCTAATCTGGGAGAACCAGGTTTGATTCCCCACTCCTCCACATGCAACTGCTGGTATGACCTTGGGTCAGTCACAAGTTCTCGGAGCTGTTCTCCCAAGACCAGTCCTTGAAAGAGCTCCCTCACCCCTCCACCTCACAGGGTGTCTGTTGTGAGGAGGGGAAGGGAAAGGAGATTGTAAGCTGCTCTGAGACTCCTTTGGGCAGTGAAAGGCAGGGTATAAATCCAATCTCTTCTTCTGCTTCTCCTGGAACCAAAACAGCTTCCTGCTTTGTGTACATTTTAAAACATAGGAATGTTAGACGAGTCCTTTTCTAGCTTTTGAAAAGGACTTTTTCCCATTATGGAAAAAAAATCATGGGGATCTGCAATGAATGAAGACTGGCATTTGCCACCTCAGGGTAGGGAAATTCCTAGAGATTTGGGGGGGGGTGCCTGAGGAGGACAGAGTTTGATGGGGGGGGGCTTGGCAGGTATGTATGCCATATAGACTCCCAACTCTGAAACTATCTTTTTCTCCAGGGGAATCGATCTATGTGGTTGGGAGAGCAAACATAATTATGGGAGAGCTCCAGGCCCCACCTGGAGGTTGGCAACCTTAAGAGTCAGTCATACAGCTTAGAGACTGAGGGAAGATGGAATGAGGGGGCCATTGTCAAGAGACAACTAAATGCTCTCAAACTCTTGTCAGGAGAACCAAAAAGCAGCAACTTGAACTGTAGAGTAAAAAAAAAAAATGCTTTCAGCAAGAAAAAGAGAGATGTCTTTGTATCTGGCTGCATCCTCTCTAATCTCCCCCCTTTAATTTTTGCCCCCGCAAAATACAAGTGCCTCAGTACAGCAACTCAAATTCAGAGTGGGGGAAAGAGAAAGAAAACTAATTTAATGCCAGACTTTCTCATCTAAAAGTTTTGGGGTCAGGTTTTTCAGCTCCCTCTTTCCCCCACAATCCTATGAGGCACAGTCCTGCACACACACAACTGTGGATAAGAGTGATGGAAGGACTCGGATCGGGCCTTCTGAGGCTCAACAACAGAAGCAGCTGCGATAGCCACTGTGGAGATCGCACAGGGCAAAAACCCCAACAACCTACCACCACAAAGGGCAGGGAGATATATAGGGTTGCCAGCTCTCAATTGGGAAATACCTGGAGATTTGAGGACGGCTCCCGGGAGAGTGGAGTTGAGGGAGGAAAGGGACCTTGGTAAGGTATAATACCATGCAGTCCACCTTCCAAAGCAGCCCCTTTCTCAGAGAGCAGTGTAATGGATGTTTAAAATGAATAATAAATAAGCAGTTTATGTAGTCTGGAGATCAGCTGTAATTCCTGGAGATATCCAGCCCCCACCTGGAGGTTGTCAACCCTAAAGATAATTGTGCTGAACCCCAGGCCATGGGGGGACGAACAATGCCAGCTGTCTGAGTGTTAGCCCTTATGCCATTATGGGGCTTTGCTATGGACTGTTTGCTGTTGCCACATGGCCTGTGTGCTTGTTAGACTGTAAAATGGATGCCAAGGGAGAAGCCCAGAAGGAAGGAAAAAGCTGTCTTTTTACTCTGAGGGACTCCATTGCATACCTGCCACAGACACAGACCAAAAGATCCCAAAGGTTATTATACCTGTGGCGAAGTGCTCAACCCCTAGAGAGCATTTCGCCCAACAGGAGGTCAGTAACAGCTGCAAATGAGAAATCTTATATTCCATTTCCAATACTGCAAGGACTGCTCTATGAAGCTTTGTCCCACCCCTTCAAAATGGCTGCCCAGTGGAAGGAGCAGCTTTTGTGGCTATCCTCTTTGCTTTGTGTAGCCAGATAGAGGTAATTTCTCCATGAGAAGAAGAAGAAGAAGGAGAAGAGATTGGATTTATACCCCGCCCTTCACTACCCAAAGGAGTCTCAGAGCAGCTTACAAACTCCTTTCCCTTCCCCTCCCCACAACAGACACCCTGTGAGGTAGGTGGGGCTGAGAGAACTTCTGACAGAAACTGCTCTTTTTCAAGAACAGCTGTGCCAGAACTATGGCTTGCCCAAGGTCATCCAGTAGGTGCCAGTGGAGGAGTGGGGAATCAAACCCAGTTCTCCCAGATTAGAGTCCGTACAGTTAACCACTACATCAAACTGGCTAAGCTGGAGTCTACCAGCTGTTCTTCTCTTAAAGCGAAAGGAGGACAAAGCAGTGTTTTCTGATGTGAGGGGGAAGGGAGATGCTTGCTTTGGATGAAGCTCCTGTTTCATATTGATGGGCATGGTGCTTTGCAGTAACATTTTTAAAAAAACCTGATATCACAAGCCACTTTGAGGAATCGTAAAAAGTCAAGAAAGACGTGTTCTACTGGATAAATAAAAGGGTCTCGGCAGTTGATTGCCCTGACCTGGATAGCCTGACTGCGTCAGAGCTTGGAAACTGAGCAGGGTCAGCCCCAGTCAGTATTTGGACCAGGGTTGCTATGCAAAGGCTGGCACTGGCAAACCACCTCTGAACCTCTCTTCCCTTGAAAACCCTATGGAGTCACCAAAAGTCAGCCATGACTTGATGGCAGAAGAAGGAGGAGGAGAGCTGGGTGATGTACCTTGATTGATGTCTCCCCCTCCTGCCTTGGCATGACTCCAAATGCTGAGCCTCTGGGAGAAAGCACAAAATCTGGTGGCACTACCTGCACCATTTATGGTTCAAATATGCAGCTGTGTTTGTAAAGCAGGGTTCTATTTTTCCTTCTCCTTGTCTCCTATATAGCCCCCTCTCTACACTTGAGCTCCTGGTATCTACCTAGCATCTACCCAGTATCCCTGCCCTTGAGCTCCTAGTATCTACTTAGTATCTTAGTAGCCTTGCAGAGGCTTAGTTCTCTTTTTTGCACTCCTCATGACAATGGTATCAGTTAAGAATAAGATCTCTAGGAGTTGGAAAATTCTTCTTCACCTGCAAAGGAAGGCCTTTTAGCCTGAATTAAAATAGTGTCCTGCAGAAATTCAGCAGAGGAAGGGGGGAGGTATTTGTTTCTTTACATCCTAAAGTAGCCTTCACAGTTAGAGCTATGTTAGAAATGCCAGGCCTCTGCTCCTACAACTACTTTTTGGTGTAGTGGTTAAGTGTGCGGACTCTAGTCTGGGAGAACTGGGTTTCATTCCCTGCTCCTTCACATGCAGCTGCTGGTATGACCTCGGGTCAGTCATGGCTCTCTCAGAGCTGTTCTCTTAAGGGCAGTCCTTGAAAGAGCTCTCTCAGCCCCACCTACCTCACAGGATGTCTGTCGTGGGGAGGGGAAGGAAAAGGGATTGCAAGCCACTCTGAGACTCGTTTGGGTAGTGAAGGGTGGGGTATAAATCTCCTCCTCCTCCTTTAAAAAGTCTGGGAGGTTAGAGCTACAGCTGGGTCTCTTTGTTGAGGTGGAGCTTCTGAGTGGAAAACAAGTAACTTCCATATAACTTTCAGAAAATATAACTCACTCAACAAGCTCAGATGCGTGGTTTTTTTAAAAAAAATATTTTAATGTCTCTAAATAGTTAGCACATGTAAAATATAAACTATTAGTTGTTTGTTTGTTTTAATGCAAAGAGAGGGGTGTTTATAATGAACAATTACACAGATAATAGCTTCCAAATGGTAGCAATGTGGTGCCGTTATTAGAGTGCTGGCTAACATCTGGGAGACTCAGCTTGGAATCTCCACTATGCCATGGAAGCAAGTCACATTCTTTTGCCTAATCTGTGGGGCTCTTCTGAGGATAAAACAGAGGGGAAGAGAGTGGTACAAGCCACTTTGGATCCCCACTGGGGAGAAAGGAAGGAGGAGGAGGAGGAATTACACCCACCCTTCACTACTCAAAGGAGTCTCAGCATGGCTTACAATCCCTTTCCCTTCCCCTCCCCACAACAGACACCCTGTAGGGTTGGTGGGGCTGAGAGAGCTCTCCCGAGAACTGGCCTTGAGAGAACAGCCCTGAAAGAACTTGTAACTGACCCAAATTCACACCAGCAGCTGCATATGGAAGAGTGGGGAACCAAACTTTGTTTTCCCAGATTAGAGTCTGCACCTCTAACCACTACACCAAACTGGCTCTCTATACATAAGGTTACCAACCTCCAGGTGGCACCTGAAGATCTCCCACTATCACAACTACCTCCAGACAACCAAGATCAGTTCCTCTGAAGAAAATGTTCATGATAATTTTGGCGGGTTTGCAGTTCATGAACTGAAGAGCTGCTACGAAAGTCCACAAATTTTAAGGCAGTTGGTGGTGGATCATCGTGATCTGTGAAGAGCAGAAAGCAGGGGATTAAATGCCTCAGAGCCATTTAACCCCTCCACTTTCTGTTTTTCACAAAAACCAGCTGAGTGGTAGAGAGCTGTTCTTTGTTGGGAACAGAAAAGAGGGGGTTAAATGGCTCTGAGCCATTTAAACCCCTGCTTTCTGGCCCCAACAAAAAGTGGTGGGGAGTAGAAAGGAGGGGGTTAAATGGCAAAAAAAACAACAACAGTGGGGAGCAGACAGCAGGAGTCATGAACCACTATGAAATAGTTCAGTTCATGAACCAACCTCCCAGTTCATATCCTTTCATGGTTCAGCCACAAACCAAAACAAATCACAAATATGTTGTTCTTGTCCATCCCTCCTTCAGGCTAGGGAAGGGAGCATAAAAATTCCTACTGCACCTAATCAGGGAATCATTCACTAGGGGGGAGGTGTGTGTGTCAGATCATCAGCAAATGCCTGCTTCATAAAGGTTCATAAAGCCCTCATCCAATGGTAGCGTTCAGCTTCACTTGAAAATAGAATCAACCACCAATGGATGTACAGTGTATGCTGGTATGCAAGCCAACTGTTTGGTGACTTGCTCACTTGAAAATAGGGCAAGCAAAATTGTGTCTGCCTATTCAAAAGCAGGAAAGAATCATAAATATATTACCAATGTAAAATCAGTCACCAATTTTAATGGTAACAAGCCTCTCCAATTTTATTAGTATGGTCAATTTTGCCTTGTGCAGGGCTAACCCAGGTCTAGGGATACCCGGGGAAAGTGGATGATTTGGAGGGTGGATTAAGTGACATTGTACTCCATTGAGGTCCCTATCCTCCCACAGTTCCACCCCCAAAAAAATCTCCAGGAGCTTCTCAACGTGAATCTGGAACCCTACCCCCCCCATCCCCTACCCACATCAGAAACAGGACAGTCTAAATAATATCTCTGTAGCAGACAGGTATTACACCTCCACTCTCCCACTCATGTTGATTCCATGAGTGGTCTTCAATGTGATGCCTGTGGATGCTATGGCAACCTCTGACACCTTTTATGGAGCCCACCAAGTATTTTTAGAAAGTGGGCAGGGCCAGGTGGGGTTTTTGGCCAGAGGGGCTTATTTGTCACTAAAGATCTGATTTCTGTGCAGTTCAGCAGTGGCTGAACATAGCCTAACTCAAACAGGACACAGCATCTTATTCCAAGACACTGAAAGGCTGGACAACACTTCCAATTACCATGGCAGATTACACAGGGAAGCCATTGAAATTCATAAACATAAACACAATTTCAACAGAAAAGAAGAGAGTTTAAAAATAAATAGGGTTTCCTGTCCTGAAAAAAAAAGACTCTACATCTTACAAAAACACTACCAATAAGATTAGTATTTCAACAGCCAATCCATATGCAAAAGAACCTCCTCAAGAAAACTCCTCTATTAGCATGTCATAGCCTGGGAAACTCCTACAAGATAATGACTCAGCCCTTACTTTTTTTAATAACACATTTTATTTTTTAAGTATAGAAGATGATGGAAAATACAGTAAAACAGAAAAGACAAAACAATTCAGGACACGACACTTCCCCAACCCTAACCCTAAAAGATGGAGAGTCCGTTCCAATTTAACAAAAATAAAGCTTGATATTGTCTTACTGCAGGAGACCCATGTTAGGAAAGAAGAAAAACTGATTTTTAAATCCCAGAAATTTCAAGCTCAATTCTTAGCATCACGGTGTTTGAACTCCCGGAGAGTGGCTATCCTTTTAGCAAGTAATAGACGTTTCCAGTTCGAGAAAAAAATCATGGACCCTTCTGGTAGATTCCTCTTTATAAAAAGGATGCTGGAAAGTAGGAAAACGATTATAGCCGCTATTTACATTCCCAATGTAGGACAATTTAACTTTATCTGATGTGTATTAGCCCAGTTGAGAGACTTTGCAGAAGGCGACATAGTGGGGGGCAATTTTAATTACATAGCAGATAATATCCTGGACAGATCTTACCACTCTCCATCTCTTACCTGTTCCAAACCAAAATTCACTCAATTGGTATCCATTTTAAAAGAACATGGCCTTACTGACATTTGGCGCTTATTGCATCCTGGGGAAAAGGACTTTACTTATTTCTCAGTCAGATACAATATTCACACAAGGATAGATCTAGTTCTTTTGTCTCAATCAGTAGTAAAGTAAGTGATTAATTCCTAAATAGAACCATTCAGATGGTCAGACCATGACTGGCTGGAATGGTCTCTAAAACATTTTGAGGAGGACAAATCATACAGACAATGGAATCTAAATGTATCTTTATTAGATGATCACTTGTTAAAAGAACACATAGAACAAGCTGTTAAAAATTATTTTGTAGACAATTCAGGACACGACACTTCCCCAACTATGATCTGGGATGCCCTGAAGCCAGTTCTTTGAGGTTCCATAATCTCAAAATCCACGCACCTAAAGAATCAGAGACAAAAATTAGAAACAGAAACAATAAATGCCATTAAAATATTAGACAAAAACATAAGCAGACAGGATCAACACACACTCTGAAACTACTTCAAGCAGAACACAGAAATCTAGCCTTGATAGAGACAACTAAAATAAAAAAAAATTACTCTACACAAAACAGAAATACTGGATCAAATCTCCATGCACACTCAAACTTCCTGCACACAAAGTGAAGGAACAAATGCTATCCAAACATATACAGGCCATTAGAACAGAACCGGGCAAAGTAGTCTCTCAAATAGAGAGTATTACACAAAGGTTCCATGAGTATTACACTAAACTATACGCTACCATACCATGCAATTCAGACACTCTACAAAAAGAAGTTCAAAATTTCCCTGTCCACACTAAATTGACAGAGACACACAAAATGGCTATGGAAGACAAAATTTCAGAACAGGAAGTGTTAGATATTATTAAGCAACTCAAACCAAACAAAACATCAGGTTCTGATGGATATCCAACTGAGTTTTATAAGACTTTTGCTCGTATTTTAATTAAACCCCTAGCAACACTATTCAACCATATTTTAGAAACAGGAAATATTCCACCATCATGGAATCAAGCTGTAATGGTAGTTATCCCTAAAAAAGATAGGGATCCTTTACAACCCAGCTCCTATTGCCCCATCTCCCTCCTTAATCAGGATCAAAAAAAAATTCTCCTCGAGTATGGCCAAAAGACTGAACACATTTATATCAGACTACATAGACAGAGACCAAGTAGGCTTTATACCTCAAAGGGATCTCTCTGATAATACTTTCCGAACTTTACAACTACTACAATATTGTATTGATACTAAGACACCTGCAGCATTCCTTACATTAGACATAGAGAAAGCATTTGATACAGTTGATTTCCAGTACCTCTTTAAGACTCTCCAAACTATGGGATTCAGACCTAAATTTATTAGGGCAGTGAAAAGTCTTTACGATCAACCCACCACCAAAATTAAAATAAATGGTACCCTCTCAAACTCAATTAAACTGGGCAAAGGCACTAGACAGGGATACCCCCTCTCGCCATTGTTATTTGCAATGGCAGTGGAGCCCCTGGTGCAGGCTATCAGGATGGACACAACCATTATAGGGATTACACCAAAACAGACAGAGCATAAAATTGTGCTCTTCGCAGATGATATGTTGCTGTATCTCTCAGATCCTTTGCAATTGCTTCCCAAATTGATGTCCCTACTAAGCTCCTTCAAAATTGTTTCTGGATTGGGCATAAATGACAAGAAATCTCAGATCCTCCCTTTACATCTACCCATGGATATACAAAACACTACAAAATCCCAATACAAATTCAGCTGAATCACAAAGACTCTCCACTATCTTGACACTGACATTCCATCAGACACTACTAAGCTACTTCAATATAATCATCATAGCATACATGCTAAGATTCAGAAAGATATTCAAAACTGGAACAAATTAAACCTCTCCTGGTTAGAAAGATTTCATCTTATAAAAGCTTTTATCCTTCCTAAGTTCCTCTTCCTATTCAGGACAATACCAATTGCTATCCCACAACCTGAATTGAATAAATGGCAGACCACACTAAGAAAATTTCTCTGGAATGGGAAAAAATCATGCATTGGTCATCAGATATTTAAAAGACCCAAATCATGTCGAAGTTATGGTCTCCCAGATCTTATAACATACCACAAAGCAACCTTACTGGCTATTGCCTAAGGATGCAAAGAACATCCCCTTTACCTTCATGTGTCCATCTCATTTCTGACCAATCTCACTCACACAACATTGATATTTTTTATGGGGTAATCTGCCAGGCAAGGTTACAGGAATAACAAAAAAAACCCAGAATCATCTACCCTTTATTGGGCAAAAATTAAGTGCAAACTTCTTTCACCAATCTCAAGATATTCCATCTATATGTCACAAAGATGGTTTCTTGATAATACTCACCAAGAATTCCATAAGAGATGGAGAGAGGTAAACCTGTCCAGATATTGCAATGTAGTTAAGAAAAGGGGCCTTCACTCCAAATCAGAACTTGAAAAAATATTGGGCCAAACGATTCCATGGTTCCTGTACTTGCAGTTGCAGCATGCAATCAATCAAAATAAAATAAGATAAGTTATATCACAGCCACTAACAGAATCTGAAGTCATCCTCAAATGTTATAACCTTCAAAATAAAGGTACGGTTTCAGCTATTTATAGATTACTGCTCAAAGAAACTGACTTAAAAATTTTATCATGCCAAAAAAGCTTGGCAGAAAGACTGCACAAAAAACCTAGATGAAACAACATGGACAGAAATCTGGAGGTCAACCAAATCCATGCCTCGTTCATATGCAGTTGAAACTCAAAAACTTAAAATTATAACGAGATGGGACCTTGCCCCTCAAACTGTTTCCCATATGTCTCCCACATACTCTCCAAAATGTTGGAAAGGTTGTGGCTCAATTGGATCTTCCGCTCACTGTTGGTGGCAATGCACAAAATAAAAACCTTTTGGAAGGAAGTATTAAAAATTATAAAGCTAATCCTAAACACTGAATTGACACTAGATCCTGAAAACTTATTATTAGAATTATGGTCTGGATCAATCAACATCACTATAGGAATACACTGGAAACAATGTTATATGCGGCTAGAGTCTCGATTGCTTCAATATGGAAAGAAGAGAATTCCCGCACGATTCATACTTGGTTCAGAAAATTGTGGGATCAAAATGTATTGGAGAGTATAACTGATAAATGCAGGAATTCTTTAAGAAATAACCCCAAAATGAGGTTCAATGCAAAGTGGTTTCCTATTTGTCGGAAGAAGAATTTATACCTTCCTCCTGGAAAGATTACATGAAATGTTTCTGAAGATACACATCACAAAAAGTATGCCAGACACAAAAAGATTACTTTCCATATGCTAAATTTATTGGTTAACTATATTTATGGTTTTCTACTTGCAAGGTCATTTCCAGGGCTCTTTTTGTAGCAGGAACTCTTTTGCATATTAGGCCACACACCCCTGATGTAGCCAATCCTCCAAGAGCTCACAATAGCCCCTGTAAGAAGAGCTCTGTAAGCTCTTGGAGGATTTGCTACATTAGGGGTGTGTCGCCTAATATGCAAAGGAGTTCCTGCTACAAAAAGAGCCCTGGTCATTTCTCATTACATTAATATGGTAATATATCTAATTTTAGATCAAATCATTGAAATCACTCCAATTAGACACAAAAAAGCTACTCTTATTTACTTTATATTACCATACTAGATATATTCTTCTAAGTTTTATATTGATCATTGTATAAAGTAGTGTTCTTAAAAAAATATATATTAGAAGTTCATTCAATTGTTGTGATTACGTTATTTAAAGTAACAAAAGAACTATTCAAATTGAAAAGTTTTTCACTCATGTTATGATGTTTGTTGCAGTTATCATTCCTCAATTAAAAAATTAAATAATAATAATAATAAAAAGTTTGGGGACCCCCGGTTTATGTTATAAAGCATGCAGCAAAAAAAGGTCTTGGCACACTGCAGTACCTTAAAGGACATGATTCCCACAGACCTTTACTATTCAATTGACATGAAGCCTCTTATTCTAACACAGAAACGAGTCACCATAACTGATGATTGATTCAATCAGGAACCTTTGGGAAACTTCTGAAGACAACAGTTTCCCAGCAACCATTGTCAGAACCACCGTATTATAGTACATTTTATCATAATTTTGTTATGCTTAAATAAGGCTGAGCATGTATGAGTGCCAGTGTGGTGTAGCGTTAGGAGTGGTAGACTCTAATCTGGAGAACTAAGTTTGATTCCTCACTCCTCCACAGGAAGCCCGCTAGGTTACCTTGGGCCAGTCACAGTTCTCTCGGAACTCTCTCAGCCCCACCTACCTCCCAAGATGATTGCTGTGGGGAGAGGAAGGGACGGTGACTGTAAGCTGATATGAGACTCCTTGGGGTAGAAAAAAAAATTCTTCTTCCTCTTCCTCCTCTTCCTCTCCCTCCTCTTCCTCCTCTAAATCAAGAATACATACAAAGTGAATTCATTGTTGAAAGGGCTGCTAGTTTCCAAAGAAGAGGCACACCAACAGCAAAACACCACATTTCCAACTAAAAGCCAAAGTTAAAATCTGACAGCTGTTGACATGTTTTCAATTAAAAAGGGAACTGAAAATTACATTTCTCATTCAACAGCCTTAACTCAGATAGAGGTAATACCAGTTTTGAGAGTTATTCTTTTACCCCACACCCCAAAGAGAAAGAAAAGAAAATCTTGAAAATGTCACAATGACATCCAGAAGGGTGTTCCCTAAACCCATGATTCACGCGGAAATAGAATAGCAACACAAATGTGCAGTATAAAGAATGGTTGTTAGACTCCCCAAAGAGAATTTTCAACAGAAAGCTGATGTGACTAAAAAGCAGTAAATCATAAAAATCAGCTCTCCACAAGCAAGAAAATGCCATGTATGAAACCCATGGGACTGGGGGAGGGGAGTAGTTCTTCTGGGCAGGAAACACCAGAAATTTATCAATGTTTTTTTTATTATTATTATTCTGAGCTAAACAGAGTTCTATCTTTGATCAAATATCTACCCTTGAACACACCAACTTTGAAAAGTATGAGACTAAAAGGTAAAGGTAAAGGTTCCCTTGCTCGAAAGCCAGTCGAATCCGACTCTAGGGTTGCGGTGCTCATCTCCATTTCAAAGCCGAAGAGCCAGCGCTGTCCGAAGATGTTTCCGTGGTCATGTGGCCAGCATGACTAAACACCAAGGTGCACGGAACGCTGTTACCTTCCCACCGAAGTGGTACCTATTTATCTACTTGCAATTTCTTGCTTTCGAACTGCTAGGTTGGCAGGAGCTGGAACTAGAGACGGGCGCTCACTCCGTCATGTGGCACCCGGGTCTCGAACTGCTGAACTACCGACTTTCCACAGCCTGCAGTTCAGCGTCTTAACCACTTGAGCCACCGCAGCTCCTAAACTAAAGACTAAAGACTAAAGACTGACACAAATGTGTATGAATAGCCCAAGGACTACTTCTGTCTGCACCAGGGGTGTGCAGGGTGGAATTTTTTTTTTTCCAGATTCAGGTACAATAAAGCCATTTTTAAGGTATTCCTGAATATACCGGAATACCACTACCTGTATTGTATTGGTATCTGAAAATATTTGGTATTCTGGAATATATTTGGCTCCATTATATCCTATGGGACCATTGTAGTCAATGGCAAAAATCTTCTCAGGAGTATTCAGGGGGATAGAGAGGAGGAGGTTTGAGGCAGAGGCACCAGATTTGTACTGTAGCTGCTGGAGCTACAAAGATGATGCCCCCAATCCTCCATTGTTTCCTATGGAAGGGGGAAAAGACAGGCTGATATAAAAATCAGCAGCCCAGCAGTTTCTTCCAGAGAATCTCCGCAGTAAAAATTGTGAGGGGTGTGTGTGGGGGGGCATGTTTGCAAGGCCAGCAGCAGAACCAGGGCAATGTGCCCACCAGAACTAGTTCCACTGTAGCAGTGCCAAAACCTAACAGGACTTAAGATCAAACCTGAGAATCTCTTAAGTATACTATAAACTGAGGGGACACGTTTGCAAAACCAGCAGCAGAACCAGGGAAACATTTAGTGCTAGCAGCCAGTGCCAACCTTACTATCAACAGAACCTAGAGCTAACCAGTTAGCTGAACCCAGAGCCATTGTGGCAAACACCACTGCAGGTCAACTGATGTCAACTTTAGCACAGAATCACACAACAAATACAGAGAAGCCCTGCCCAGTAATGCCTCAGAAAGTGAGAGGGAGGGGGTAGTGTCTGTCCTCTGCTAAACTGCTAAAAGGCAACAGAAGAACCACAAAACTGACAGACTAGGCCCCAGACAGAAGAACCCCCCAAACAAACAAACAGGAAGAGGCCTGAAAGGCCCTAAGTCCCAGAGGTCTACCCACCACCACCACCCCAGGCCCCAAACCCACCAGCCCACAAAAATTAGAAAAGTTTTTTTAAAAAGTGGCCCTAATAATTCAAACCAGTGATGTCTTCAATCTTCTGTTGTCCAGGCAGGCAGGATGGCTCTTGATCCAAAGTAGTCCAATAGCAGCAAGAAAGATGGCTCAGAGCAGTAGATGAAGCAGAAGCCAGCCACACAATCTCCAACCAGGCTGTCTCAGCAGCAGGTATGGAGTCAGCCAGCCAGAGACCCCTGCTTTTATGCTCTCTGACCATGCACAGAAGAATTAAAAAAAAAGAAGAAGAAACATCTGTGATTGGCCAAAAAGCAACATGCCACCCTTACCTGTAATCCAATTGGCCAGTTCTCTTCCCTCGGGAAAGTAGCAAGCTAATAATTGGGCTTCAACAAGTGAAGCCAGTAGCAACAACAGCCTTGCAAGCTGCAATGGCATTTGCTAATGCATTGTAGTGATTGGCTGTATGTAAGGTCCCTCTTCCCCCTCCCTCTTGGAAAGCAGAGCAAAGGGTGGGAAAGGGACAAAAACAGCAGGAAAAAGAAGGTAAGTGGAGTCCTTTAAAGTTTAAACCCCTGCTGCACCTGCATTCAGTAATGCTGAAAAAAGCCGTTTTTTTGTTTGTTTGTTTGTTTTTGGCATTCTATATTTGGCAGCTGAATCAGATCAGGGAATCTGATTCAGTATGCAAAATACCAAAAAAAAAAAAAAATCCAAAAAGGCATTTTTTGGTGTGTTTTTTTTCAATTCTGCTTTACCAAATGCACACCCCTAATCTGCACATTCCCTCTGTTCAATCTGGACCAATCCCCCTGCCATTACAAACCGTCTCCCACATGACTTTTGTCCACACAGCTTCCGTGATCCAGTACAGCCTTTTCAATGCTCAAAGGGGACCCTATCCTCATCCCCCCCACCCCAGAAAAGCTGGTTGGATCCAACTCAGAAGACAGTCCCATGCTGTTCTGTGGGCCTTGCTCCTAGAAAAAAGTGTCCTTAGGATAGTAACCAATTAGTTTTCATTTTTTTTTGGGGGGGGGCAAGATTGTTAGCTAGGTTTCAGTTAAACACAATGTATCTAAGACTATAGTAAAGGTAAAGGTTAAAGGTTTCCCTTGCTTGAAAGCCAGTTGAATCCGACTTTAGGGATGTGGTGCTCATCTCTGTTTCCAAGCCGAAGAGCCAGTGCTGTCCGGATGGTCATGTGGCCAGCATGACTAGATCCCAAAGCACAAAGAATGCTGTTACCTTCCCACCTAAGTGGTACCTATTTATCTACTTGCAATTTCTTGCTTTTGAACTGCTAGGTTGGGAGGAACTGGGACCAGAGACGGGAGCTCACTCTGTCCTGACTTGAACTGCTGAACTACTGACCTTCCCTTCTGCAGTTCAGCTTTTTTTCTGTTAGGGGCTCTGGGTGGCTTATGTGGTTCTCCCAGAGAGCTATTGGCCCACAGGGTGTCTGTTGTTAGGAGGGGAAGGGAAAGGAGTTTGTAAGCCACTCTGAGACTCCAAGTGAAGGGTGAGGTATAAATCCAATCTCTCTCTCTTCTTCTCCCTTCTTCAGCATCACCTGGTGAACTACATGACCTGAGTAGGAATCAGGGTAGGGATCAGAGGGTTATATTAACCATAGGGATATTGGGTTGGATCCAGAGGAAAATTTCTGCTCCAGCTCTTGCACAAGTAGAAATGCAAGAGAAAGACAGCAGTAGAAACTTGTGAAAATAACTTAACAAAATCATTGTTTCCCCACTTGCATTTCCACTTGCGTGAGATCTTGTACAACCAATTTCCAGGCACTATAATACCTGGTGTGTGTGTGTGTGTGTGTGCTAGGTATTGCACAAGAATTTGGGGAAATGGAACTGTTTATGTTTCTTCTTCCACATCGTTGGATCCAGGCCACTGTCACCACATCACAGCTCAAACTCTTTAAAGAATCTTTACAAAATTCTTGCCATTCAAATTTCTCCCCACAGTTTGGGGGCTCCAAATTATTTTCAGAAGACTGATATTGATGTGTTAAAGACTAAATACTCTCCTATATAGATTTTTTAATGTCTAGGTTTTGTCCAGAATGATCTGCATTGCACAGTTTGCTGACGTTTTAAATCCATGGGTTGGATCCAGTCAGCTTTTCCACTGTTGCAAAAGAGAGGATGGGATCCCCTACAACCACCAAAGAGGCTATGCTTGGGGTGCTGGAATCTGCATGAATAAAAGCCATGGGGGGGGGAGGCTTGGGGAGAAAAAGCCTGTCTGGGTCGAATCCTATGTCTCTCCTCATCTCTGAAGTCCATGACAAACATGATTTAAATACTGGGCAAAAAGAGACTTGTGAGGTGATCACACAAAGCACTGAAGATTTCATTTTGCTGTAAGCCATGCACATTTGCATTAATTAAACCACAGTATAAATCACCACCAACACCACCACCATCATCCCAATGTGATAATATGATTAGGGGTGTGCATTCAGATACACCTAAGCCAAAAACGTATCTGAAAAATACCTTATCAATGTTATTTGGTATCTTTGGCATCCCAAATATATTTGGTAGTTTTTTGAGATACCAAAAAAATGGGCCTGAAGCATCCAGGAAATACTCAAAGTTTGCTAGAAAGATTGGGAGACAGTGTTTTGTGGGTCCCAGGGACTGTTTCTTCTCTCTCTCTTTCTCTGTTTGCCCTTTGTTTCTGTGTCTTAGGGGGTATTCTATGGGCTTGCTGAGTTGTTTATGTCAATTTCAAATGTCTTCATCAGTTTCAAGAGTTATTTTTTTCTTTGCTGGGGTTTCTTAGTGTTATTTTCCTGGTTTTTACAGTGTTGCACAGTGCTTGCAATCCCCCACCCCCTGCTTGGATTTGTTCTGCTGTGTTTTCACTTTGGTTCTGTTGAGTCTGCACTGCCACAGTGACACTGGGTTCTGCTGGGCATTGTGTATATTGTCATTTGTTCTGTTGGGCTTGCTAAAGTCCCCCACTTTCAGTTTTATATTGTAGAGATTCTTTGGTTTGACTTTTTGTTCTGCTGGGCTTGCACTGTCACAGTGGTCCTGGGTTCTGCTGGGCTTCTGCACATTGTAATTAGTTCTGCTGGGTTTGCACTGCCACAGTGGCCCTGGGTTCTGTGGGGCTTTTGCACATTGCAATTGGTTCTACCGGACTTGCAAAAGAGCGCTCCCCTCACACACTTTGTTGTTTCCACTGTAGATATTCTCTGGTTTGATTTTGGTTCTGTTTAGCTTGGCACATTGGTTTCTGGTTCTATGGGATTACTGGGTTCTGCAATGGTTCTGTTGGCCTTGTTGTTGGTTCTTACATGGGACCAGTGATTGATGCTTGCAGCTTGGAGTTGTCTATTTGTTTATTTGTTTTCCCTCCATAGGAAATAATGGAGGAAGTCTGGAAACACCCTGTTTAGGAGCCCACAGAATTGGACCCTGTGGTCCAAATCTATTTGAAATTTGAGGGCTACTTAAAGCAGCAGCAGCTCCATTGCAATTTTGGTGCCTGTATCTCACAAAAACACACCCACCAGCCACCTGGAAAAATTCCTCATAGGGAATAATGGACCTCAGGGGGGTGGGGACCCTGAATCCAAATACCATACCAGTATTTGCTATTCAGGAACATTGGGAATACCAATATTTTCCAGGTCCAATATACCAGAAGCCGAAAAAATGCCAATTTTATTTTTTTTTTTGCACACCTCAAAGTATGATTGCCTCAAGAATCCTATTTCCATTGTGTTTTTGTCTAAACACATTGGTTACCTGTATGGGAAAGTAAAATATGCCGATAATTCCTGATTGTTAAAGAAAGATTCAAATTGGGCTATAGCCTAAAAATCAGTTCTCAGAGTTAAAAAAAAAAATCATACCACATAAGAAACGAACTAAGTAGCATGTTCACAGATCCATGAAGTTGTTTAAAACAATAGTTGACTGGGTAACAATATTTGAGTTAGCAGGAAATATGCTTGTGGTCTGAAAGACGTCGGAGGATGACAATGGGAGAGGGATGTGGTTCAGTGGTAGAGCATCTGCTTTGCATGCATAAGGTTCCAGGTTCTCATGGCATCTCCATCTTTAAAGTCCTATATGGTCAGGGGCCTGCCTACCTGAGCGACTGCCTTTCCCCATATGTCCCCCAGAGAGCACTGAGGTCAGGGTTGCAAAATCACCTGACTCTCCTCGGTCTGAAAGATGCCAGATTGGCCTCTACCAGAGCTAGGGCCTTTTCAGTGGTGGCTCCACACTGATGGAATGAGCTCCCGGAAGACATCAGACTCCTCCGGGAACTTTTACAGTTACTGCAGGGCCTGTAAAATGGCACTCTTCCACCAGGCCTTTGATTAGGAGTTGCCATTGAGGAACAAGCTTAAAAACTGAACCATCATGGCCCCTACGCTAGTGGCACCAAGAACAACTATAGATACTGGTTTGCTACACCAGACCATCATACAGCAATCGCCATCTGCATTCAACTGCACTTTGTATGTATGCTGCTTGTTATGTTAACTTTATAATATTGCATTCATGAATTTGTGTCTGATTGTATTTATTGCATTGTATTGTATTTTAATTTGCTGTACGCCGCCTTGAGCCTGCCTGTGCAGGAAAGGCAGGTTATAAATAGAAAATAATAGATAGATTAATTAAAAGGGTCATACAGGACATTAGAGGAAAGGTCCCTCCCTGAGACCCTGGAGAGCCACTGCCAGTCACACTGACCTTAATGGACCAATGATCTGACCCTCTATAAGGAAGCTTCATTTTCACCTGTCCTTCTTAAACGGCACCCCTGCTTTTGACTGAAAAGTTCGTCCATCTTATTTTTCTGAACAAAAAGAGGGATAAATAATATTTTGTTTTTTTTAAAAAAAACCAAACTGTTATATGGTGCATTCCTTGTTGTTGCTGTTGTTGTTTTTATTGCCGGAGTTGTGCAAACTCTGGATCAGCTCACAACTTAATTACTAGGCACCTGCTCCATTCTTCCACAAGCCACCTGGAAATTCTTGTTGCTACTCATTAAGCTCAACAGCCAGAGCTTTCTCTGCTGACAGAAGAGAAATGAACAAATGCTTCGAACAAGGAGCCTTTCTGTGCCTGTCCCCATTCTAATCCACATTGGTATTCTGTGTTGCTTCGAAGGAAGAAACAAGGCCAGGAATGTCATCAAGAGAAATGGCGAGGTGTTGAAAAGCCTTTCGAAGTATCGGCCAGGGCTGCTGAGAGCCACTGTCTGTCCCCATGTGAAGTTCCTCTGCCACGCTCCCCACTCAGGCCCAACCCATGAAAACACATGAACAGTGCATTCCTAAAGAGAGTTACTCCGGTCTAAGCCTATTGAAACGAATGAGCTTCGACTGGGGTAACTCTCTTTAGGATTACACTAGTGGAACGAGCTCCCGGAAGACATCAGGGCCCTGCGGGACCTGTTACAATTCTGCAGGGCCTGCAAACGGAGCTCTTCCACCAGGCCTTCGATTAGGAGCCGCCATCGATGAATGAGCTATTAACAACTGGACTATTATGGTCTCCATGCTGCTGGCATCCAGAACAACTTCGGACACTGCCCTAGCTTCATCGGACCACCTCAAGAAATTCGCAATCTGTACTTAACTGCACTTTATGTAATTTATTTGTGATTTGAAATGTTATAATATTGCATTTATTGTGTTTTATTGTATTTTAAACTGCGGCACGCCACCATGAGCCTGCCTGTGCAGGCAAGGCGGGATATAAATGGAAATCAATCAGTCAATCGCTTGCCCAGCTCCATGTGCCCAAATGATGACTAACCCCCACCCCCAAATGTTATCCCTCTAGCCCCCCCCCCTTTCTCAGCCACCTGGAATAACAGTTCAGTTTGAATATGCTCTGATAGGAATTTTGCAACCAAGGGCCACTTTGCACATAATACGAAGACAAAAATATGGGTTTGCCGTCAAGCGGGAACTGCAGCTGCTGACCACTCTCTAACAAGTAAACCTGTATGATACACACAAATAAAACCTCTGTTTTCAAAGACAGAACCTCTCTGATTACTGGATGGTGGTGACTTTATAACTTTTAATGCAGACTTCTGGGGTGGGTACCTTGATTGCTTATCTCTGGGGAAAATATTATTGTTTCGCAGGCCCGTAGCCAGGATTTTTAAATTCAGGGGGCCTTTAAATAAGTCAGGGGGCACCCCACACAGAAACACGCCCCCCAAATGAGCACGACAAATAAAATTTAAAAATAGGAAGTTGTGGGGGCCTTGGCAAGTAAGTCAGGGGGCCGGGCACCGAGATGCCCCACTATAGCTACAGGCCTATTGTTTCAGGATTCAAGTCCATGTGGTTTCAGAGCTCAGGACCATTATTTTCTATGGGGAATGTATATGAGGTCTGGGGCAGCTGTTTATAAAGATAATCCCACCAAATTTGCACAGAACATACTCCTTCCTTTAATCTAAATACTCCCCAGGTTGCAAGTGAATTGGACCAAGAGTGTAAATTCTACAGGCCCTCAACTTAGATGTCTCTTGGCTCAGACTCAGGTCTCTCCCCTGATTCCTAAAATGGTGGTCTGCAGGTTCCTATTGATACTGGCTGACAATAAGCATTTCATACCTTCCCACTGGAAAACGCTGTATTTGTCATCCTTCCTTGTTGTGTCCTATTTGTTTCTTTTCACAAAGCAAAAGTGGTGTCTATTGTGGACCCACATCTTTTTTTTTTTTCCTGTTGGTCTGCCATTATGAGGATGTAATAAAGTGAATGACTATTGGTAACAATGGCAGACGCCTGAAGGCCCATTGGGATGTAATGGGAGCCAGGAATGCCAACTGACTTGCATATGATCAACTGAAATTTGTTACAGAACACAAAGAGTTGAAATGAAAATGTGGAGTAGATTATGAGAAACCTGCCCTGGAATGACAGCCTTCAGACTGGAATGGTGACCCCTGGGAGTAGAATGCCAGTCCTTGGACCCAGATAAAATTTTCTGGAATTGGAATGACAGCCCCTGGGACTGGAATCAGTGCTCTGGGGAATGTAATTCCATTTCCAGAGTACTGAGTCCCACTGATTCCACTCTGAGTGCTATCATTCCAGTTGCTACCCCCAGGAATCATCATTATACTCTTGGTGCTGTCATTCCAGTCCCAGAGCAGTACAGATACTATCTGGGACCAGATACTATCTTTTTACCCCAGAGACTGTCATTCCAGGCCAAGAGCAGTTCTCTCTAAATCTGTTCTGCATTTTTGATGCAGTTCTTGTTTACAGTAGTGCATTTCAATGGAGCCAATGCAAGTCAGTTGGCATTCCTGGCTCCCATTACACCCAATGGTCCTTCAGGCATGTCCCATTATTCCTAATTGACATTCTTTCCATTTATTTTACTACATCTTGCTTATGCTCTCTATTTATCTAGCCATAAAAGAACAAAAGGGTTCCACCCCCCACCCCAAAGGAAGGAGGCAAATAGAATTGCAGCTCTTTATGGCTTGTGTCCAAAGCTGCTTGGAGCACTTTGTGCCCCTTCCTTGCAAGGATCCAGTTGGAAGAGAGAAATGTAATTCCTTCAGAAATCAGTAGAATCAAGGAAGAACATAAGCATATGCTGTAGCTCTCAAGCAGCACCCAAAGTTGAGAACAACATAGATTTCTTGGGGAAGGGTAGTTTCATTTCACTAAGAATCCTGGGTTCCTAATATCATGGTAATAATCTGAAGCAGCAATTTCTGTGTATATCTTTGGCTCAGGTATTTTGTTATGCACACCCCAACTGGTAACATGTTATTGCCATCACCTTCACAACATTTCAGAGGTCTCTGTTCAACTGGCACTGGAAAAGTCTTGCTGCACTAATTAGTCCTTGGTCCTATCAAGCAAGGCAACTCTTTTTTGATCCCATGAGTAAACCCACCAAAGTGGTATAAATACAGGAAGTATTTGGTCATTGCTTCCATACAAGGGGTGATATTGTACTCTATTATGTACCACAATACTTATATATTTGTATCCTACCGTTCCTCTAAAGACTTAGGAATAGTTCCCCTTTTTATATGAAGAACAATACTATGAGCTAGATAGACCAAAAGATCAGCCCATGGTTACACAGTGAGTATCATGGCAAAGTGGAGATTTGAACCTGGATGTGATGGATTCACACTACTCTGTAGATCATCCGACTTTGACTTTTTGATCGTTCTTTCATTGACAATGAGTCCCTGTAAATGAGAAAACTAGTTTGGAGTATGAAAGGCTAGGCTTGAAGGCTTCTCCCTGATGTGCAGTTCTTATTACATTTTATTTTATTGATTTATGTAAGTATTTTTTAGGAAGATTTCTCCCTAGCGGGACTCAAATCAGCTTGCAAGAAAGGGGGGAAATTCAAATTGCAGAAAGAAGGAAAGGAAGAAAGATCTAGTCTGAATCTACCAAGTTGACTCTGCCAGTCCAGGGCTGCTAAGAGCTAAAGGTCAAGAGACCTTTCTCACTGGCCTCTGCCCAAAGATTCATAGTTCTGGTTTTGCCTAGATGGAATACTTGCAGGAAGAGGAGGAAAATACATCAGCCCACATGGACCTCAACTGCTGGTAGTTTTCTTCCAATGAACCAGAAGTATCTTCTTCAGCATCTTCCTCAATTCTCCTCATGGAGCAATAACGAGTTCACTTCCAAGCTGAAGTGATACAGTCCATTCCACCACTTCTGTCTACTGCATTTGTACACCAGTCCTGAGCAGTCTACTGTTGAAATGGAAACCAGGCTCATCTCAGTTGACTTTGGTCTGAGTTATCAAAGGCAATCATGGTCTTAGGGGAGTCATAGGATATCAACAGCCTTGTGCAAGATTTTACAAAAATACTGGCTACCCCACTCTTAGTGTAGCGCAGTCCTGAAATACGTGAACACCACCATCCATAAATCATAAGTTCTTGAGAAAATGTGTGCTGCACCACGTTTGGTCTTCAGAAGAACATGATGTTTGGGAAGAGATTATTTCTTGAAATGTCATATTCTTTGCTTCCCAAGGTAGCGGTTAATCACTCGAGTGCACACGGACATATTCTTACATCCTTCTTGAGGCTATGTGGGGGTCCCTGTGGATGAACACAGTATGTCCTTTCAAGGAAAAAAAAAATCAGAGAGCTTTTTATTTAAAAAAACAAAACAGTGATTCATCCTACTGCAGCCTGTACAACATGATAACCATACAGAGACACTTGCAAAGCCAGACATTTATTGGCATCCAAAGATATATAGTATCACATAAAGGTCAGACACCTACAATATATTATTGGTAAGATATCCTAGCAAGGATCAACGTGTTTACATCTGTTTGCAGATTATTTAGTAAACGATAACATATAAATCACTGTCTGGTTTCCCACTGAAGTTATTATGAGATGTTGTTTGTGCACACACATACACAAGAGCAGATCAAGCACAGCTTCGCTTCGTCAAGAGTGGAGAGGGGAATATTTACCTTCAACACTGCAGTTTTTGAACTGTGCAATGACAGAGATGGGTTGAGACACAGTGGCACCCTTGGACAGAGTGATCCTCTGGGAGAAGCAATCCTTTAGGGAGAGTCTATGGCTCAGTGGTAGACCATCTGCTTGACATGCAGAAGGCCCCAGGTTCAATCCCCAGCATCTCCAGCTAAAAGGATTAGGTCACAGGTGATGTGAAAGACCTCTGCTTGAGACCCTGAAGACCTGCTGCCAACCTTATGGACTGGTGGTCTGATTCAGTATAAGATAACTTCATATAACATATCACATAATCCTAACAGTCAGATGCTGGTGTATCAGTGACACTAGGGTTGAATTGGTATACCTGCAAACCATACAGCTTTTCTATACCAAAACATGTAGCAGTTGTGGGTGGGATGAGGATACTATCAGAATCTGTCCCTCCTCTCCAGCCATAGTGAGGTCTAAACATAGCTCTACCAGTGCATGTTATGTTTGATCCTCAGCTGCACCATTTCTCAATTTTAAGATTTTTTTTTCAGTTTTAAGATTGCTTTTCACCTCACTGGGAACCCAAAGTAGTTTACAATGTCATGCTCCTCTCCTCAGTTTTATCTTCACAACTACAACCCTTTGAGGTAGGTTAAGCTGAACAAGACAGTTTGGCCCAATGTCCTCCCCTGAACAACAACAATAACAACTACTACTACTGCTTCAGCAGCAGCAGCAGCAACAACAACAACAACAACAACAATAACAATAATAATATGATTTATTAATCACCCCATCCCAGCTTGCATGGGGCTCTGGGCAATGTACAAAAGAGGCACAAAGCCATAAAATAAATATACAAAACATTAAGAATTCAAAAGAACAAAATTAGAATAAAAAAATTTAAAAAGCCAGATTAAAAAGAAGTCCCAGATGGTGTCCTTAAAAATTCCATCCCAGTTCTGGACTGCCTGGCCCCTTCTGAGCAGGGGGAGAGGGAACACAAGATCAGAATTATGGGTGGGGGAGAGGAAAAGGCTGCCAGCCATGATAGAACATGGCAGAGTGGAGATTCAAACCTTAGCCTCCCAGATCTTAGTCCAACATTGACTGCTGCCTATCAAACATCAAAATGTAGCTGATTCTTCTGAAGTCAGGTAGAAGATAAGGGGCCTTTGCAGTAGCAGATTTTTGCATTTCTTTTCAACCTATCAATCCACAGCACCGCAGCATCAAACTCCAAGATTCAAGTCACAATGTTCCCTCCCCCATTTGTGAACTTCCATTGTCTTTGCTGAGTTTTCCTTATATTAAGCCACTGCCAACGGTGCTGTGATGAGGATAAATTGATCTGTAAAAAAACTACTCAAGCAAGTTACGGATAGAAGAAAGTGAGCAAAGCTTATGTCAGATATCTGGCTTGGAAGTGAGACACGGTGTCTTTCAAGGTTGTGCATCAGCAGATTCCGGGGACGGAGTCGGTCTCTTATTGCCAAAGAATTGCATTTGGCCTGCCGAAGAACTGTTCCTCTTCAGCAAGAAGGCACAGCCGAGTTGCCAGTGGCATGGCATCTCTGATGTCTTGATTCATCCCTGCACCTCATGATTTTCGCTTTATAAACTAACAAAAAAAAGAAGAAGAAGAAAAAGGTGGATTTTAGAAATCAGGCACTGAGCTGAATGATATAGAGCACGGTAGCTCCCGTGTATGAAGTGTAGCATGGTGGAGTGGCCCGACTGCTGAGAGCAATCACTTGTAGCACTTAATGATACTGTTTCGGGCTGAGGAATAACTCAGTGCATCTCAAACAATTAAATGTAAGAGCCCCCGATGGATCACACGCAGGTGGAAGGCCAGGTTGCCTACATACGTATTCACTCCTCTGTTAGCAAGAGAGGACATTTTCTTCCTTGAAAATAATGACTGAGAATGTCCTGACCGTTGTTAAGACTACAATCATAGTGAGAACATTTATGGGACGCTTTTCGCCCTAACAGGGCCTAAAGAAACTTACAACAAAATATAATGAGATAAAACAAGATGTAGGTCTTCGACAGCATATTAAAACAAGAGAAATGTAACTAAAGAGACAATGAGAATGTACTTCAGGATCTAGCAGTCTGGCTATTCAAACCAAAGGGCATGAGGCAAAAGACACAGGTATGTTGTGGGGGTGTCTTTGGCTTGTTCCCCAGGGATTGTGCCTTCAGGACACATTCAGGATATATACCTGAAACAGCATCGCTAAGATGTTGTGGCTGGCGGCAGTGTCCTTCCCAGTCTGCCCTCCCTGCTCCTTTGGAGTAAGTCTCATTGAATTCAGAGAGGCTTAGCTCCAAGCAAACAGGCATAGGCTTAGGCCATAATTCAAGGTGCATTGACTTTAATAAGGAAGTTCACTCACTGCCCCAGGATGTGGTCATGGCCACCAATTTAGAAGGCTTTAAAAACAGAGTGGACAAATTCATGGAGGACTGGGGGAATCAAAGGCTACTAATCCTGATGGGACAGGGCTCTTTTGTAGCAGGAACTCCTTTGCATATTAGGCAACACACACCCAATGTAGCCAATCCTCCAAGAGCTTACAGAGCTCTTCTTACAGGGGCTACTGTAAGCCCTTGGAGGATTGGCTACATTAGGGGTGTGTCACCTAATATGCAAAGGAGTTCCTGCTACAAAAAGAGCCCTCTGTGATTGATATCTACTCCCATCAGTACCAGTGGTAGTATGCCTCTTTAAATCAGTTGCTGAGGAGCACAGTAGGATGATGCTATTGCAGTCTTCTTGGTTTGTGGGCTTCCTGGGGGCAGCTGGTTGACTACTATGTGAACAGAATGCTGAGCTGGATGGGCCTTTGGTCCAATCCAGTGGGGCTCTTCTTATCTCCTTAACTAAGCACTGGACTTTTCCATGTTTAAATTAGTTGGATTGATTAGTGCTTGCCTTCACTTGGATTATGCCCAAAATTCTTCTAACAAATCAATATACAGAACAATAACATTGTCTTGGATCCTATGAACTAGTTCCATGCATGCTAGATAATCTCTGCCACGCAGCACACTTTCTCTGGTGCAAGCACTTCTGTTTCCACAAGTATAACTGGGAAACATTAATCTTGTGCAAACAGAAATGCTAGCACAAGAGGAAGCACATTGTGTGGCAGAGACTGTCTAGCATAAGAACATAAGAGAAGCCATATTGGATCAGGCCAATGGCCCATCCAGTCCAGCTCTCTGAGTCACACAGTGGCCAAAATTCAGGCGCCATCAGGAGGTCCCCCAGTGGGGCCAAAACTCCAGAAGCCCTCCAGCAGCAAACTTGTTCATAGGATCCAAGCTACTGTTCCTGTTCTTAGTTTGCACATCTGGTAGAAGAGCTGGAAATAACTAACATTTTCTGCTAGTAATTGTGGAAAGCTTGGGTTATCACAGGCAAGTTCATTAAGCATCCCTTGGGAATGTTCGTCTATTTCAGTCAATGTTCACAAGTATCATTAAGATTGTTTTAATTCCTCTTTATCCACTCTCTCCCTGAAATCCAATAATCTGCTTTTGGTGTCAGTTGTAAGTTTTTTTCCCCCCCAGAGCTGTTCTCTCAAGAGCAGTTCTCAAGAGAGCTCTCTCAGCCCCACCTAGTTTTCAGGGTTTCTGTTGTGGGGAGGAGAAGGGGAGGGAATTGTAAGCGGTTCCGAGCAGGGCTCTTTTTGTAGCAGGAACTCCTTTGCATGTTAGGTGACATACCCCTAATGTAGCCAATCCTCCAAGAGCTTACAGTAGCCCCTGTCAGAAGAGCTCTGTAAGCTCTTGGAGGATTGGCTACAGTAGGCACATGTTGCCTAATATGCAAAGGAATTCTTGCTACAAAAGAGCCCTGGCTCTGAAACTCCTTCAGGTAGTGAAGGGTGGGGTATAAATCCAATCTCTTCTTCCTCTTTTTTAAGAATTTGGAGTTTGTTTCTAATCAACTGCCTTTTAATCAAACGGAAATCTGAAGAGAGGAGGGGAAGGAAGGGAAGTCCTGAAACATTTTAGAATTTCATTCTGGAGATTCTCAAAGGTACACAATGTCTTCCCAAACCTTCTTGTTCACTTGCTGGAACACATCCTCCCCCCCAGTGATGCATAGCATAAAACAATTGCAAGGGATGAAGTTACAAATGGGTGCACTGATTTTTCTTCAAAGACAAATCAAAGAGAAATAAAAGTGAGAATCCTCTTTTAAAAGAGAAGAGAAGAGAAGAGAAGAGAAGAGAAGAGAAGAGAAGAGAAGAGAAGAGAAGAGAAGAGAAGAGAAGAGAAGAGAAGAGAAAAGAGAAGAAGGCAATGCCTATATCTAAAAATGTGATTTCAGAACAAGAAATCCCCCTCTCCATAACAATACTAAGGAAACCTCTATAAATACAGGTCTAACAATGCTATAAACAGGTTGGAAAAGAGTCCCGTCCCCCCGCCCCACTTACACTAGTTGCTTGCTTCCAGCGCATGTCTGCTTGGTAGGGCATAATGCGGACCCACAAACAGGGTAACATATAGTTAGGCCCTGAAGGTACAAACTTAATTGTAGAGGTTTGTTCTGAAGTTGGAAAGTCATAACTATTATTCTGGCTGAACCTCTGTGCCTTTTTTTTTTGGGGGGGGGTGAGTATTGTGTGTGTGTGTACACACGTGCATGCTTGCATGCCTGGAAGTAATAGTGACTTCTGGCATCCCCTAGTGGGGCTAGGACATTTCAGAGAGGTGACTTGATAACATGCCTCTGCATCCCAGTCCTTGTATTCCTTGGAGTACTCCCTTCCAAGTACTTGCCGGGGTCCATCCTGCTTAGCTTCAGAGATCTGACAAGATCAGGCTTGCCTGGATGATCCAGGGTTGCAGTCACACATGCCAGAAAAAATGGGGGGGGGAGAAGTGAGGCTATTTCCTCTGGAGGAACTTGACCCGCAGTTGCACAATCACACCTCCCTTTGAAGTTACGGGCTCAGTCCGTCAGTGCATGATCAGATGCAACTGTGGGCAAATCTTTTTTGTATGTGTGCCATTTATTCCCCATGCACTTAACCGAGGGATCGATGAATCATGCCTCCACACCGAGGACTCCCTATGAAGTTTGTGATGATGCACATACTGAGAAGAAAACAATGGCATGGGGTTGGGATGGCCTGATCAGACCATCCTGATGGCATGAGAGCACACTGGAGCGATCGGACACAGGAAAGTCCATCCGTGGCCCATCATAATCTGTTAACTACCAGATTTCCCCCAGTGTTTTTTAACTCCACTTCTGTGACAGAGCAGAATGGGTTGCCGTTGGGTGCGGGGTGCTTCCCAGATGTTCCCAGATCACACCCTTTAAATCCACCCGGCATTTGCACCTATGCCGGGTCTAATTGTGCTGCATATGATTGCAGTCCAGGTTAGGTCGGTGCTTTTAACAGCCTTCCCACTTTGTGGAATGGCCTACCCAAGGAGGTCAGGAAGGCTATTCTGACTGTAGTCTATTCCAGTTTTCTTGATCTTATGGCATTACTTCCCACTTTTGCGATTCCAGCTTTTTTACATTGTTTATGACATATATCTCTTTGTTTGTTTGTTTTTTGCATTGTTTCCAATTTTTGTGATCCTAATCCTTTTGCATTGTTTGTTAGATGTACTATGCTATTTGATTCAGTATTTTTCATGATGTAACCTGACTTGAACCTCTGTGAGATAGCCGGGCGTTAAGTCAATAAAATAAAATAAACAAAGTAGCAAATGTGTTTCTCATCAGGATATCCTCATGCTGTAATGAGCTTGCACTTCTGAATTCCTGCTTGTCACATGGTCATTAAAGATGCAGAGGCCGCCTCAGAATTAAAGATGGAAAACTTCCAAAAAGTCACATAGGAAATAATTGTTTTCAGAACTGAAACAGAAATTTTCTGCCCCCCCACCCATAATGTAGATTGCTGGTTTTGGTCCCGTCACAATCTGTAGCAATTGCACACAGGATCATGTTCACCTTTTTTTCTCCAATCAAATCACAGCTGATTTATGAACCCCATGGGGTTTTCAAGACAAGAGTCATCTGGAGGTGGTTTGCCATTGCCTGCCTCTGCCTCATGACCCTGGTATCCCTTGAAGGTCTCCCATTCAAGTACTAGCCAGGGCTAACCCTGCTTAGTTTCTGAGGTCTGACGGGTCCATCTAAACATGTATAAAACCAAGCACCCAACGTTCTGTCCCATTCTAGTAAATGCAAACAAGAAACATAATCCAGGTTGGTGATGTGACAATGAACGGGTCTGGCAATGCATATCACTTCTCAGTAGCTTCCATGAGATATAAGCTGTGGGCTACCAACTGGGACACCGGTCAGAGGAGGCAAACATTGCCTCTCACTCCGGACATCGAGTTCAGCATTGGCAAGTATACAAATACTAGGGATTAATTAGGGACAAAGATTCCTCTTTTCATTTCTTTTTAGCATCTGTGTATACTTTTGCCAAGAGTTTTCATTCTTCACCTTTTTTTGCTTTTTGGTTTTGTAGATTCATTTGTATTGTACAAATGTGCGATACAGGGTTTTTTTTAATAATCACTTTATGCAGCATCTATGCATACAATATGTGACATTTATAAAACATAATGCTGATTTATTGATGCACGAGCTATATTGAAAAGTGCATACTGTTTACTGGGGGGGAAATCAGTGTGAGGAAACTATTAATGACAAGAAAATAAAGAATTGTGGGCTTGACTGGGGAATCTAAATAGGCGGTTTTGGAATCCATGCAACAGAAAAGAGAAATTGAAAATCATCCCTTAATACAAAACCATCCTGGTTTTTCCAAGTGTACGCTGGCACTTTCTCTTGCATTATACTGTCTGACCATCAATCTAGCAAGGCCAGATGTGTGTACTATAAATGGTAGTTGCTGCCCTGGGACAGGTAGAGGTTTTCCACATCTGTTAGCCAAATTGCCTTAATGTATTAATACACATGGGGAATTATGAATATTAAATGGCAATAGGCATTAAATATAGGATCAGAACCTATGTATACTGGAGTCCCACTTATCCAAATCCCAGAAATAGATGCTAAGACTAGATCATAAAAAGCAATGATTTCTTTTACTAAAGGATTATCACACATACAAACATAGAATCAAGTACTCACATACACAATACAGAACTAAGAATATAGAGTTGAAAGGATAGAGACATTTCCATGAGCAGGATTATAACTGGTGAGGTGATACTTTACCTGTCTGGCAAGACGCTTGGATCATGCAGCGAAAAATAACACAACAAGAGAAAATGGACCATGAGCTGACCAGCAGCACATGTGGACTGATTCCAAACAGGCCTAGATTTGGAACCAACAAGATAGGGTCGGGTTAGGAGAGACAATGGGTAGATGTTCTCTTTTATACTTGATTTGTGACCTGGGGCAGTTGCCTGCTGTCACATGGTCCCCAGGAAATATTGACTAAAAACTTAAACTATGAAGAGGGCAAAAAAAAAGTGGATTCATCACTGGGCAATTGCAGGTAATGGCTTGGCTATGAGTAACCCCTCTCAGGAATGAGAAAGACAAAAGGAGGAAATGAAGAGGACAATCCGAGGTGTAAAACCAGTGCTTGGGATTAACAACCAGAAGTTTGACAGCTGTGTTATCTCGATGGGCAGCTGGGAGACTTGATGGCTTACTTCTAGCATAATTGGGCACATCCTTTTGTTTTAGGCTGGAGAGGAATGTGTGCTTCTTTTGGTGATGTTAATACATGAGGGTGGGGGGGATTCCTGCGTGATGGAGAAGGCAGTTCTTCATGGAGTCTGTACAAGGACTGTTAAGTATGAGCCTTAACTAAGAGAGTGATTAACAGTGATTCAGCTTTATTTAAAACAGTGAGATGATCAGATAACACACAAAAAAACAGTAGAGCACAGCTCCTTTTTAAACAGTCCGGGCTAACAAAACTATGCCCCTACTTTAGTTAACAACCAATAACATTTCAGGGAAAAGGACCAATGAGGCCTGTTCCCTCCATAACATTTCAGTCAGTTCTGATTGGTTACAAACAGTGCAGAGTCAAAGCAACCAATAGGACTGTCGAGGCTTACAATCCTGGTCCTGACTTCAAGCTTAACATGTAAAGTCAGGACATAACAAGTCAGGACATAACAAGGACCACTTGTCCTTTTTGCAGAGCATGGCTTCCTTCTGTGATCTGCTGCTGGTTCTGCATGCATGGAGGGCTGCTGTTCTGCATGCTGATGCTGGAATAGAGATGCAGGAGCAGGACACTTATTGTACTCCAGGAGTCCTTGTAGAAGGCGCTGCTCATGGGCTACAGTACTGTCCATTGCCCTGACTGACTGATTTCACAGTCCAGCTTTGCAGTCATATTTAAAAGTCTTTAGAAATGCTTTATAAAGCAGCTGCTTGGCAACACATCCCCTACTCCTGGATCCTTTTAACTGAAGGCACTGCTGATTGAAGGTGGGTCCTTCTACGTGCAAAACAGATATTCTGCCACTCATCTGCCATCAATCTGTTGGAGGCAAAACCTGCCTATGCTCAATAGGGACTCCGGGCTAGGTGATGTGTCTTTACATGCACAGACAAGCAGTGCATCTCTGGGGATCCCTGACATAGGCTGATTCTGCATCGGCTTTTCCCTCCATTGTTTTACAAAACCCATGTTGGAACAGAAATTCCTCTCTGCATTGCATGCTGCTTTCACTTCCTTTGATCATTGGATTTTAAGGTACCTTCTGCATAGATTTATGGCTGTTCAGGGGTGACTTTGCAGCCCTGAAGTATTTGAATATAATTTTGAGATGCACTTTTTTCCCTCCCAGTTCAGAAAATGTGGAGCGAATGCTAGATGCAGATTCGCCCATATACAAACACTTCCTCTACACACTCTCCCACTGATCACGACAACGGCCACTGTGTTATTACATAGGTAGTTAAATAAGGGGCTTGTCAGTTTTCTGAATATTCAGGATAGAAAGGTCCTGGGTTTGAGGCCCTGTGGGTGTCTCTCGCTGCCACCATGTAAGAGCAACTGTGATGTAGGCTCCCAGAAAGGGCATTCCAGCCACAGGAGAGGATCAGGAGTGACTTTTAATTAGTGGGTCCCACACGATTCTCGGAAGCTCTCTGAACACCTGAGAGATGAATCCCAAATAGTTTAAAGCTTAAACTAAATCCATACAATGCCGTTCAGGCTGCAAAATCCAATTTAGGTTCTGAATAGCTCTGAAAGACTCCTCAAGGTTTTCTCTTACAGCCTAAGCGCATAATTGGAACCTCTCAATGGAACTCTAGAGTCAGGTAACAGTATAGGTGCTTCCCCCCCCCTCCTTTTCTTTGATTATTCCTCAAGTGTTTCTTATTCACTGGTGCTGAAGAATAAACGAGGGACCACAAAAGATGCCCCAAGAAAAGGGGACAGGGCTAAGGAGGAGAGCTACTCAGCACTGGAGGCAAATTACTCCCCCGTAATATTCAACAAAGGGATTACATGATTGCCACTCGTTAATCAATGGCAGGGAAGATGAAGGGGGAGGACAGGGGACATTATTAAAAGTCAAAAGTGTCTCAAGGACATAATGTGCTTTGAAGGACGGCTTATGGGGGAACAATATCCCTCCATTTATTTGCTGAGCCAAGTGAGAGAGACATTAAAATGTTTATAAAACAGGGCAATTGACATGTCTGTGGCATCCTGGGAACAAACAAAGGACTCCACCTCTCTCAGGAAGGTGAACTCATTCATTACAGTCTTTTCATTTCTATGCAGTCTGGTTTGACATAATATGTATTCTAAGGAGGAGGGCTGGGTAGAGCCTTGACGCCTGGGCCATTGGGGCCATTGCTTCAGATCTTTCTTTTTCCCATGAACTCAGTTGGCAGGCTTAGATTTGGTGGCTTCCATCTCAGTTTCCCAATCTGCAGTTTGTAGGAGACGATGATGATGATGATGAAGATGATGGCGGTGGTGATAATGAAAGGCTGATGATATTTTAGGGTTTTCTTCTTTCAAAGATCTGCGCCTGCTCACGGGGAGGGCAGGGTATAAATTGAATAAATAAATAAATACCCTGACCTCTACTCTACACTAATAGCAACCCCGTAATCTTTCTTAATGGCTTTGGCAGCTGCAGCCCTGCAAGGCCTCGTGATACTGTGCATGTGGCTTCCCATTAGCACTGCTGTGTGCCTTATCACACTTTTTTATCCTTTACCCCAAGATATGTTTCAAAAATCTTCAGGGTATTTCAGAAGCCTGTCCTCAATGAAAAGAACAGCTGAAGGGTATCTAGTCTGCTATTCCTCTGCCAGTTTGGTGTAATAGTTAAGTTTGTGGACTCTAATCTGGGAGAGCCAGGTTTGATTCCCCACTCTTCCACATGCAGCTGCTGGATGACCTTGGGTAAGCCACTCTGAGATTCCGAGTGAGGAGCGGGGTATAAATCCAATCTCTTCTCTTCTCTTCTCTTCTCTTCTCTTCTCTTCTCTTCTCTTCTCTTCTCTTCTCTTCTCTTCTCTTCTCTTCTCTTCTCTTCTCTTCTCTTCTCTTCTCTTCTCTTCTCTTCTTCATCTGTCATGTGCTACCACAGGGGAACAGTAGAGGGCGATGTTCCAGGCTTCCAGTGTACTTCGTAATGGACAACAGCAGTGCTGTTACATTTATTTTTTTTGCAAGGCCAAGATACCTTCAATTCTCCCTTACAATTTGAGAGACTGAGCACTCAACGGTGTGTCTGACCCTCCCATGGCACTGCATTTGGACAAGCAATTGATCATCTGTGACTCTTGCTTCTGTTCTTCGTCCTCAGGGTCATTTCCCCCCCTGTTACTGCTGTCCCATAGCCGGGGTGAGTAAGTGGGTAAGCCTCTTTCATCCATCATTGGTCCTCACATATCTGGAGCCAGGGAAAGGGACAAAGGAAATGAGTTCCGGGTGGCTTTACAGTTCCAGCGCTTGTGAGATTAAGTTTTTGCAGAGTTTTTGCATTCAGAATCACCTAAAGGGGTCAGAACATGCTGAGATTGCTCTGCAGGTGGGGAAAGAAAGAAGACAGTATCTCCCAGGAGTCCCAGCTGCCCCCGATACATGACACCAAGTTCCAGCTGGGCTGTAATCACCATGCAGTTTAAAAAAGGTGGTGGTGATCCAATTTAGGAGGGCATATGATAGAAGAGGGCTGCAGTGGCTCAAGTGGTTAAGACACTGAACTGCAGACCAAGAAGGTCGGTAGTTCAGCAGTTTGAGACCTGAGTGCCACAAGATGGAGTGAGCTCCCGTCTCTGGTCCCAGCTTCTGCAAACTTAGCAGTTCAAAAGCAAGAAATTGCAAGTAGATAAATAGATACCGCTTTGGTGGGAAGGTAACAGCATTCTGTGTGCTTTGGTGTTTAGTCATGCCGGCCACATGACCACGGAAACATCTCTGGACAGCGCTGGCTCTTTGGCTTGGAAACAGAGATGAGCACTGCATCCCTAGAGTCAGATTCAATCGGCTTTTGAGCAAGGGAAACCTTTACCTTATGATAGAAGAATGGTTCACCAAACTTATCAGAGAAACCCAGTTTGGTGTAGTGGTTAAGAGCAGCGGCCTCTAATCTGGGAGAATGGGGTTTGATTCCCCACTTCTCCACATGCAGCCACCTGGGTGCCCTTGGGTCAGTCACAGTTCTCTCAGAGCCGTTCTCTCAAGTGCAGTCCTCGAAAGAGCTCTCTCAGCTCCACCTACCTCACAGGGTGTCTGTTGTGTGGAGAGGAAGGGAAGGAGAATGTAAGCCACTCCGAGACTCCAAGTTAAGGAATCCAATTTCCTCCTCCTCCTCTTCCTCTGGGGTTGTTAAGTGGGTACTTCCAGTTATGAATCTTCAAGCATCATCCAGGAGAGATTGTAGGGATGAGCTGAAGTTAGTGACAAGAACCACTACCACTATCCATTCACCTGCCTGACCACTTCCTGTGCATGTGGTGGGATTTCAACTCTGTAGTAGAAGGAGAATGATGAGGAAGGTGGAGTAGGCAGCATGAGCTCACAGCATCTTTTAATGCTGACTGGGCAATGATGAGGTCTGGTGGGAAATATTGTCTTGTAGGAACTGAGTGCGAGAATAGGCCCACAATCCTTTGTAATATAGCCGGTCTCTGTGATATGCAATCAGACTAGGGATGGGCATTCATTTATTAAATAATCAAAGACTATTCATTAATATTAGCTAACATTTGTTACTTTGGTGCTTTAGCGGAGTTCAGATTCATCAGGAGGAGGGAAAGAATCAGGTGAGAATCCAGTAGACAGAGAATACCTCCAATCAGTGGAGTTATCTAGCAAGGGAAGAAGTGTTTCTTGATAAATCTTTCTATCAGTCATTTTTTTTTTTTTTTATTTGGGAGTGCCTCCTTTATTTTGGGTAAGCAGCACTCTCCCCCCTCCCATACAGCCAATAACCTTTTGGCTTTGCAATCAATCAATCAATCAATCAATCAATCAACAAAATACAAATCACAATGAAAATACTAAATGTTAAAAATACCAATAAATATTAATAAACATTAAATATTTTTTAAAATATCGCAATGTCGCATTTTATTTTGCACATAAACCTTCAGCTTGCTACCAACTATTCTATCAGATGCAACAAAAAGTAGCCTTGGAGGCCTTTTGGTGTAGATACAATTAGACAAAACTTCATTATTCCTCAACGTGCTGCATTTCCCATTAGGCTGTGATCAAAGAGAAAATACCAAAGGATATCAGTAGGATGTAAGATTGATTACAGACTGATTCAGCAGTTCAATCAGGGCTCGGCACAATTTCAGCAAAGATGGAATCCCCAGAGAGCTAAGATTTCTATCTGATAACACTGCACTGAGGCTGGAAAAGGGGGAAAAAATCAAACTACTTTAGAAATGTAGATTGGCTTGGGTTGCATTAAACAGGAAAAGATTGTGTAGCGGAGTGCTATCTGTCCTGCCATTCAAAGGTCTGATTCTCCAAAACATGCCAGAGTCAGTTTCAGGTGTGCCTACAATCCAAAGCAAGAATCTCTGCTGTTTAGGAGAAGTGAGCATTTGGTCACACTCTTCTAAGCAGAATATTAAAACTGGCACTTCTATTTGATCACCTTATTCTGGGGTAAATGCCAGAGGTACAGCCCTTCTTCAAAGCCACTATTTTATTAATGCATTTTGATTATTTCTCTAACGCTTTTATCACACACTGGGGATTCAAAGTGGCCTCCTAAATGAAATAAACATAAGGATACAATCTATAAATAAATTATCATACCCCAATAGGTTAATAATAATCAGGGCTCTTTTTGTAGCTACAAAAAGAGCCCTGGTAATAATAATAACAACAGCAACTGAGTGTGCCAACCTCCAGTTGTGGCCTGGAAATCTCAAAGAATCACATTCGATCTTCAGACAATGGAGATCAGTTTCCCTGGAGAAAATGGCAGCTTTGGAAGGTGAACACTATGGCATTGTGCCCCACTGAGGTCCTCCCTTCCTCAAACCCTCCCTTCCCCAAGCTCTGCCCACAAATCTGCAGGGATTTCCCAACCCAGAACTGGCAATCCTCGTAAAAAACCATAAAGTCACCCCAAGCTGGTGATTGGTTCTGCTGGTACAGTACATGGAGAGCAATAGGCTTGCATCTCTGGCCATACCAATGCTTAAAACCTGCCTGCAAGAAAGGGCAAGTGGAACTTGCAGCACATGTCTGAGCATCATCACCCAGGACTGATCCAGATAAACCCAAGGAAAACATGTGTAGTTGTGTGTGTGTATGTCTGTGGATTTAGTGCAGTCATATCACTTCCGACTTAGGCAACCCTATGAATCAATATCCTCCAAAACATCCTATCATTAACAGTCTTGTTCAGGTCCTGCAGACAAAAGGTCATGGCTTCCTTGACGGAGTCAATCCATCTCATGGTGGGCCTTCCTCTTTTCCTGCTGCCTTCAACTTTTCTTAGCATGACTATCTTTTCCAGTGAGTCTTCTCTTCTCATAATGTGACCAAAGAATGACAGCCTCAGTTTAGTCATTTCATAGTTAGATCCTCAGAGATAAAGTTTACTGGGTAATCGTGTTGCCTTGTTTCTTTAAATCCCCCAACGCAAGGGCAGAAAAGATCTACATGGTTTCACCACCCAGTCCTAGGGATGCCAGCCTCCAGGTAAGGCCTGGAGAGCCCCTGGAATTACAGTGTACCTCCAGGATACAGAGATCAGTCCCCTTGGAGAAAATGGATGCTTTAGAGGGTGGACTCCATGGCATTATGCCCCACTGAGGTCCCTGTCCTCCCCGGGCTCCATCCCCAAAGCTCTTGGAGTTTCCCAACCTGGATCTGGCATTATGCCCCCATGTCCCACCAGTGGCAACCCTACCCAGTCCTCTTATCAGAAATTGGTCAATGTAAAGAGTACAGTGGCAAATAGTAAAAGTGATTGACCAATGGCATTTGGGGGTGTCTTTTTTTTTTTTAGTCTCAGATTATCACACCTTAGATGCCTTTGCCTGAAAATTTTATTTCAAGTTGTTATTTTCTCTTTTTCTAACCTCATTAGTGTTCTCAATTACTTCCAAGTTAGTATCATCTGTGATTTTCACTTGCTGTGCAGCCTGTTTCCATTTTTAGATACCTGATGAAGGTATTCAATAAAGCTGGAATCTAGCACATATTCCTCTGGCCCACACCCACGCCACTTCAGCTCTTTCCCTCTTCATATGCAGTTTAATTAGGTTCCTTCAGATAACGTCAGAAGACAATCCTTAGCCTGGCTGAACAGAGAAAGGTGAGGCCATGTATAAAAAGCAAGACCTTCTTGCCTGGCTCTCTCATAAGCCACACTTGCAAGCTGTAAGGGGCGGGCAATTCAGTATAGCACATTTTTAGATCCTGATAAAGAAAGGTCAGAGATGGTGTGGGCTCTTCCTCCGCCTCAGCAATTATTGTTAATCCTGATCGAAAAAGCCTGAGATTCTTTTTTAACATTCCCCATCAGCATTCCTAAAGTTTCCCCTGGACAGGGCCATTTCATTTTCAGAAAAAAAAATGACAAGATATGCAACTCCACTGGGGAAAATGACTGATCTCTTTTGAAAACCTCTTTTCTTTCTTTATATATATATAGAGAGAGACCACACTTTCAACATAGTTCTTTCAAGGCTGCTCCCAGAGCACTTAAAATCTCATCTGCATTTTTGTCTCCATCTCATTTACGGGATGTGGTCAGAGGCATAAGCCTCTTGGTACTTGCTGAAGGACAAGAGCTTAAGGGATTCTTGCCCTTAGCCCATGGGTCGCAGCCTATGGCCACAGAGTAAGCTGACCACTGGATTCAGAACCTGCCCAGGATGTGTTTTGCATTGTTTTGTTGCTTGTGTCTTGCTTGGTTGTTGTTGTTGTTGTTTTTAAATAACACCTTAAATTAGCATTTTTGCAAGCTGATTTGGATCCCTGTCAGAAAGAAAAGAAGAGTGATCAGTTACTTGAGCCCTAACCTGAATGGCCCAGGCTAGCCCAATCTTGTCAGGTCTCAGAAGCTAAGCAGGCTAGGACTTGGATGGGAGATCACCAAGGAAGTCTAGGATCACAACACAAAGGTAGTCAGTGTAGGGTGGCCAGACCCCTCCCCCATTTGGTGGGGGTCACCTGCTTTTGGGGGGTTTCAACCTGCCGCCAGCCAGCTGGTTGGCAGGGGAAGCCATGCCCCCAAGCCTGAACACCCACAGCCACCCTTCTCCCTCCTCTCTTGAGAGATAGGATGGAGAGGGGTGGCTGCGGCCCACATGTCCATCTCCGCTCAGAGATTGGGTGGGTGGGAGCCTCTGGCTGAATGCACTTAAAGGGAGCCCCTTTAAGTGCAGACAGCCAGCAGGAAAGGGCCCTGCACACTAGATCTCCAAGTGGAGATTGAGCACACGAGGCTCTCCGGCTGCATGCACTTAAAAGGAGTCCCTTTAAGTGCAGGCAGCCAGCGGGAAAGGGCCCTGTGCACCCAATCTCTAAGCAGCAATGCCACTCAGAGATCGGGTTGGTGGGACCATCCCCACGAGGGTGGGGCTTGGAGCCAGGACATCTCCAACGTGATGTCATCACATTGGGGATGACCCTGCCCCCTCCAGGAACACCTCCCAAAGTCCCCCACTGAGGATGAAAATGGACCTGGTAATCCTAAGCCAGTGGCAGACCACCTCTGGACATCTATTGCACTGAAAACCCTACAAGGTTGCCATAAATTGACCAGGGTTTGATGGCATTTTCCACCATCACCACCAAGTTCCTTGAATGAATGAATTGAATTGGATGGAATTGAATTGAATTGAATTGAATGGGCCAGAGATCAACAACAAGCTTTGAGCTAGAATAAATGAATAATAGTTTTTGTTTTTTTTTAGTTTTTTTTTAAAGGGGATTGCAACATAAAAACTAGTAGGAGAGCAAGAGAGATTTTTTAAAAAACACAGGGCACAAAACTAATTAAACTAAAAGTTAATGAAAACCAGAATGATGTCCCTAGCCACCTATAAATCTCAGGTTGCTGCTCTGTAGGAAGGAAATTGCATCATTATGGTGGTATAAGAAAAGGCCCTGTCTCTGGTTCTCATCCATCCCCCCCAAAAAAAAAAAAGGTGAAGTGCACATAGACCTGAGCTTCTGAAATAGATTCTTCTTGACAGGGAGGTTCATGTATGGATGATCATTCAAGGCCTCCTCAGTATTGTGTCCATTTCTGGGCACCTTCTTATAAGAAACATAGAGCTGAATGGGAATGGGTTCAAACAATGGCATGGCAGCCTTTTGGGGTGTGGAAAACAAGGCCTACAAGGAAAGGTACATTTAGCCTGGAGGGAAGACTTGAAAGGAGACCTGATCACTCTTTTCAGAGACCTAAAGTATTGTCTCATGGAGCAGGATCAAGAATTCACATTGCTGAGGTCATAATTCCGGCTCCCCCTCTTCCTGTAAAGTGACTCTGATGTCCAATGATTCCCTTTCACATGCATTCAGTTCAGTAGGTTCCTTGCTCCACAGGTCCCAGCTCTGGAAAGGTTGAAGGTCACTGGATTCAATGGCCTACAAGGCCATCTTTCAACTCTTAGGCCTCTTGAAATTCCTTCAGCTTTTCTGCCCTGCAAATTCACCTCAACATTCAATTCTAGCCCCAGTAGATCAAGGTGATAAATAAACCCCATTATTAATTCCTCTTGTGGTTAGATGACTAATAAAATTTGAATGAGTTAACTAAAAGAGAATAGTCACTTGTCTGCTTCACTGAGCAGATGTGTTCTAAAGATGTCAGACCCTTGGGAAAAGGAGAAGGAAGCAAGAGTCGTGAAACCACCGTATATTCCTTGACAGGCAGGCAGTCACTCCTCCATTTTATTTTTCTTGGAGAAGGAGGGGGGATTGGCAAGATAAATGAAACAAATTGGCTGTTTCAAGTTCACTAAGAGAATCTCAGCACTCATTCAAATGGAAATTAGAATGTGCACCTCATTGAAATGCAGGATTTCAGGTACTTTAATGCTGTCCAAAATAATCTTGGAACACTCCAGCACAGAGAATTCCACTGTGGCTCAAGGGATGAATGCAAGTGTATACTTACCACCTACTGCTCTATAATCTTGGATTAAATGACGCCTGTAGATGTCTAGAAGCTCAAGAATGCCATAGCTTCCATTTAGAAAATGGGATTTTAGCTGGAGTTGGGTCACCCTTTATATCATGAAACTGAAATATTGACCATGATCGATTGATACACCGGCTTTTCCCTTCCGTTAATGCTCATACATTCCAAAATACTCCTTAAGAGTGGTGGTTTGATCAAAATGGATTGTTCTCTCATATTGATTCAGAGATCCTGATGAAGAAAGAGCTCAAGGGAAAATTAATCAAAGGGTTGCACAAATACAGGCCACACTCATCAGATGGGGTGAGACCTGCTCTTCGATGCGGTGACAAAAAAGTCTAATGAAATCTTGGGGTGTATCAACAGAGGCATAACATCCAAATCACAAGACATCATAGTCCTGCAGTACACTGCATTGGTCAGGCCACACCTAGAGTATTGTGGGCAGTTCTGGAGGCCTCACTTCAAAAAGGATGTGGACAGAATGGAGCGTGTGCAGGGGAGAGCGAAGAGGATGATCGGGGACCTGAAGACCAAACCCTATGAGGAAAGGCTGAGGGACTTGAGAATGTTCAGTCTGGAGAAGAGGAGGTTGAGTGGGGACATGATGGCTCTCTTTAAGTATTTGAAGGGCTGTCACTTAGAGGAGGGGAGGGAGCCATTCCTGTTGGCAGCAGAGGACAAGACTCACAATCATGGGTTTAAATTAAAGGCAGGAAGGTACCAGCTGGATATTAGGAAAAAAACCTTCTTTTTACAGCAAGAGTTGTGCAAAAGTGGAATGAGCTGCCTTGGGAGGTGGTGAGCTCCCCTTCACTGGTAGTCTTCAAGCAACAGCTGGACATACTTGTCAGGGATGCTGTAGGCTGATCCTGCATTGAGCAGGATGTTGGACTATTATGGCCTGTATGGCCCCTTCCAGCTCTGTGATTCTACGATTCCCCCTGCTGTTTCTGCCATCCTGCCATTGCATTTTGAGAGGCTTTGCTCCAAGAGTAAAACAAGTGATTGCACAATGCAAAACATTTAGATTTGAGTCCGGTTCTGAAGACCTGAGTTCTGAAGAAGGGAGCTTTGAAACTCTTGCTACTGGACTCAAGTCATAATTGTTCTACTGAAGAAGGGAGCCTGGGCTTCTGAAAGCCTGTACCCTGAAACTCTAGCTGGTCTGTAAGGTGCTATTGGATTCGAGTCTAAACCTGTTCTACTGCAAACCAACAGAGTTACCTTCTGAAACTATCTCATGTGAACTTTTCTCAGGAGAGCATCCTCTGGCACCTCCCAATCTGTGGTCCTAGAAGAAGATGCTAGTAAAAACCTTCCCTGCCAGGAAAAAAAAACACACACAAAATGTTCTACACAACTGCCAGTTGTCCAACAACTACAAGCACAGGGTGGCAGAACAAGGAGGCACTAGAAGATTGCACCATTTCCAGGTGGACAAGCAGCCTGCTTCCAAACCCTGGCCTGAAAAGGAGCAGCTATGAGGAAATCTCTGCTCAAGGACAGATTGTCCTGGGGCAGCAAACGTGAGAGGAAGACACTGTGGATGCTTTGCCTTTCTCCAAAGGCAGGGTCTAACATTTGACATGAAATAATTGAAGGTCGAAGTCACTTCTGAGTTTTGGCTGGATATTATTTGCACCCAGCTTAATGATGTGTTATTCCCCGCGCAAGAGCACAAATGCCTCTCCGGGCAGACTTAAATTGCAAATCGGCTCACTCATTGTTGGTGGGACTGGGATTTTGCTACCTGAACTCTGCCTAGAGTAGGCATGCATCAAGTCATGACCTTTTCCGCCCCTGTCTTTGGAAGCATAGGTGAAAACAGATCTGTGGTTTAGTTCCACAAGAAAATAAAGCAGCAAACCGATGTGTATGCTGCTGTCACACACTGGATTCACATTTAGGTGTATATTTCACTATTCTAACCCTTCACATGTTCAGTTTTCATTTTCAGACAGGGGAAAAAAAAAAAAAAGAATCCTGGAGGTGAATTACTTCAACCTGGGTTCAAATCACCACTCTGCAAAATCCCAAAAAAAGGGGGATAGAAAAAATTGTAACCCAGAAAAAACAAGGTGACCTGAGAAGGTTGAAAAAAGGCCTAGCAGGATAAAGTCTAATGGGTTACAATATATTAAATTAACACATATTTAAGGCATTGCAAGTAATAAATAATAAAATATTCCATTAAAACCAAATGTGTTTTAGCCACATGGTGTTCTTCGAATCGTAGAGTAATAGAGAATTGGAAGGGATCTCCAGGGTCATCTAGTCCAACCCCCTGAACAATGCAGGAGATTCACAAATACCCCCCCACACACACATACAGTGGCTCCTTTTTTATGCCCAGAAGACAAAAGCCTCCAGGATCCCCTGCCAAACAGGCCCAGAAGAAAATTGCTTCCTGACCCCAAAATGGTGATCAGCATTTCCCTGGGCGTGTCAGAAAGGGCCACAAGAACTAAGCACTGATGAGACCCTTCCTGTCCTCCCTCTCATGATCTGTCTAAGATCACAGAATCAGCATTGCTGTCAGATGGCCATCTAGCCTCTGTTTGGAAACCTCCAAAGAAGGAGAGCCCACCACCTCCCAAGGAAGCCCACGGAGGAACTGCTCCGTCAGGAAGTAAAATTATTTAAAATCCAAAATACAAGATCTCTGACCTGGGCTTTAATGCACACAAGAAGTAGAGCCAGTTCATTAATGGGATAACTCCCACTACATTATTGGAGTATATTAGGACCATCAAAAATCTTTTTTTTTTCCTTCAGATTGCCGTTATTCATGGACTAAATGTCCCTGTAAGTAAGGTCAGAATGAATTGTAGCTCCATGGTGCACACATCCACATACCGGAAGCAAAATACATCAGACCTCCACTCTGCCATGAAGTTCTCTGGGTGACTTTTGGCCAGTCACTCACTCTCTCTCCCCTAACAGTCCTCAGCGGGTCATTGTGAAGAGAAATGGGAAAGCAGAACTATGTACGCTGACAGAGCTCCTTGGAAGAAGGGCAGGATAAAAACGTACCTAGTTGATCAACTCCGTGTGGCTTCCACTGCAACTGCAAAAGGGATAGGGCCATGTTTTGCACAACAGTGCATCTGTCCGGCTAGCATTCTGCCAGGCCCATAGCCAGGATTTTTTTGATCAAATGGTGTCATGATCTGTGTAGGACTGGGAGATAAGCCCTAGAGGTCTAGGCCCTAGGAGATCTGTGTGGGAGTGGAAAGTAGACAGCCAACAATCCCCATAATACTTAGCAACGGTTGTAACCAATCGGTGTTCAGGGATTGTGTGAGGAGATTGTAACTTAAGCTTTGTGGGCTGTGGAACTGTTTTCTTTTCTCTTCTGCGGTCTTGCCTCTCACAGAGTTAAACTGAGGGGATGATCTGGTCTGAAAGAAAGATCCCTCACTTGGGACAGAGTGAGTAAAGGCACAGCCCTGGTATAAGAGGGCTGTGGGCCTTGAATAGAAAACAATTAAGAGAAATAGGTAGTTGTGTTAGATTTGTTTATTTTGCCTTTAAACACTGTTATATATTTTAAGCACCTTGGCTTGTTTTCCTTGCCCCAGTACTGTATTAATACACCATTTGTTTAATGTTCTCTGCCTGGTCATCATGCCTGTGTTTCTCAGCTTAAAAGGGGCATTTTGATTGGGCTTGGGAGGGTAGTCTGGGCCTTCCCAAGGGACCCTAAGTCCAGAATGGTGGCAGCTGAAGGTGGCAACCCACTGGGGTCATGACAGGGAGGCATTTAATTTTTTAAGGGGACAGTTATATTCAGGGCTCTTTTGTAGCAGGAACTCCTTTGCATATTAGGTGACACACCCCTAATGTAGCCAATCCTCCAAGAGCTTACAGAGCTCTTCTTACAGGGGCTACTGTAAGCCGTGGGAGGATTGGCTACATTAGGAGTGTGTGACCTAATATGCAAAGGAGTTCCTGCTACAAAAAGAGCCCTGGTTATATTACAGTCATATTATGTTGTAGCCCAGCTGGTCTCACAGGCTCCAAGTCCAAGTCATACAGGCCGGAGCAGGTCAAAGGCATGTAGAGCAGAGTCAGGCGTTGTGGTCACAGGATTTACTGGGAGTTGACGTGTTGCTTCCACAAGCTGGCAACAGCTCACACCCAGTTTTATGTAGCTTTTTTCTAATTAGTCTTATCTGCAGCTGACAAGTTAGCAGGGCTCCTGTAATGACTCATCTTGTAGCTGTTGATGGGCCATTAATCTTTTATTCTGTCTGCATTCTTGCAATTGTCTTCTGATCTTAGCCCTCGTTTTTTTTTCAATAAGTGGCAGGGAATCTGGGGGAGTTTTGAATGTCGAGGTACTTGCTCCCTAACTTTAGCTGGCTCAGTATTATCTGACTGGAATTCCTGAGTATCCTGTACTTTGAAGTCATCTTTCACCACACTGGACCCAGGCTCGACTGGTCAGGCTGTAGGTCAGACTGGTCCTCACCCAGGCTGGGCTCAGGTGGCAAGTCAGAGCCTGGCTGCACCTCAGGCTGAGGCTGGTCCACAACATATTAGTTATATTACAGTTTTGCGGCCACAGTGGCTCAGAGGTTAAGACACTGAGCTGTAGACCAGAGGGTTTGTAGTTCGGCACTTTGAGACCCTAGCACCTCATGACGGAGTGAGCTCCTACCTCTGGCCCCACCTCCTGCCAACCTAGCAGTTCGAAAGCAAGAAATTGCAAGTAGATAAATAGGTACCGCTTCAGTGGGAAGGTAACAGCATTCCATGTGCCTCAGCATTTAATCATACCAGCCACATGACCACAGAAATGTCTTCAGACAGCACTGGCTCTTCAGCTTGGAAATAGAGATGAGCACCACTCCCTAGAGTTGGCTTTGACTGGCTTTCGAGCAAGGGAAACCTTTACCTTTACTTATATTACAGTTAATTAAATCAATCTGGATGCCTGTCTTTAAAGGGGAGGCTCGTAGTATGTTTCTAGCTCTTCCTTTCAAGGGGCAGGGCAGGAAGCATGTCAGTTCCTAGGGGAAAAAAACAACTCACAGGGCATTTAATTGCCTCCAGAAGACTAGAAACCTTAGAAGGGCAGTCAAGAGCGGCACCTCCAATATATCTCTAACAATCCCCCTTTCTGCTAGCCCAGGTTTCCCAAAGGCTCATGGGAATGCTTTTGAAAGGCTCACCATGACCTAGGTGGTCTACAGCAGGACTGGGTTAGCAGAAAGGGGGATTGTTGGAGATGTATTGAAGGTGCCACTCTTGACTGCCCTTCTAAGCTTTCTTGCCATGTAGAAGGGAATTCAAAAGGCATTTAAATGCCTTCTGAAGGCAATTAAATGCCCTCTGAGATGTCTTTTTTCACGTCCACAGTGGGGGAGGGCAAACCATGGCACTTTCAGCAGCAGGTGGGGGCTCTCCTCTAAAACAAGGTTTCTGGCATGGCTGTTTGTGGGGTGGGGCTTTAATTAAGGGCACAGCCCCCCCCCCAATATCCCACCGTAGCTACAAGCCTGAATCCCGTACTTCTGAACATAGGGGAGTGCAGATAAGCCAATGAGACACATATGCCCCACAGTGGTCCACAACGGGAGCTTTTGGAGTTGAATCTATTTCAAAATCACTCATTTTAGTTAAATGTCCCCATGATGGAGATAAGTGCTGAAAAGAAATCAGAAGCCTTCACACATCTGTAGCCTGGAGCAGAACTGAGCGGCAACTTTTGATGCATCTTTTTTTCCTGCTCGGGTCTTCCTGGCACTCGAGCCTGCCTATCGCCGCAACGAGCAGAACATTTATATTCTCTTTTGTAATAGCAAAACAAATACTCAGCTTCTTCCCGGGGAAGTTTGGACTCTTTCATGCAGGCGCTTTCATAAAAAAATAAAGAACAGCAAAACCTTGAAAGACTGAAGAGACATGTTTAAAATTTTATATATATATATATATATATATATATATATATATATATATATCCCGTTTTCCTTCTTTTAGCTCCACTTCAAAAGTGCAGAGCAGCTTACAGCTTCCACACATTCCCTTTCAGGATCCTTCATTTGCTTCTCTGCTGTGTAGGTCAATAAGAACCCGTCAGGCTTCAAATGACAAATTTAAATCAGCTTTTTCTGGTGGTTCTTTTCTTTTAATGGTCACCAAACCATATGCTTGCCAAAAGTCAGAGCAGATGATGGCAGAATTCCCCTTCTATGAAGCTGCAGCATCAGAGACAGAGGTGCCATTTAGGTAGGGTTGCCAACCTCCAGGTGGTGGCTGGAGATCACCTTGGATTTCAACTGATCCCTATGAAGGAAGGTTAAAGAGCTTGGGCCTCTTTAGCTTGGAGAAACGACGGCTGAGGGGTGACATGATCAAGGTTTATAAGATTATGCCTGGGATAGAGCAGGTAGAGAAAGAAGTACTTTTCTCCCTTTCTCACAATACAAGAACTCGTGAGCACTCAATAAAATTGCTGAGCAGTCGGGTTAGAACAGATAAAAGGAAGTACTTCTTCACCCAAAGAGTAATTAACACATGGAATTCACTGCCACAGGAGGTGGTGGCAGCTACAAGCATGGACAGCTGCAAGAAGGAATTAGATAAGCATATGGAGCAGAGGTCCATCCGTGGCTATTAGCCACAAGGTATATGATAAGTATGAGACAACACACCGCAGGTAAATTCAAAGTGATTTCAGCTTTATTTCAGCTCCAAGTTAGACCAGCTAAGGACTAGACCAGCTAGACAAAAGACAGTCTAAAACAGCGGTTTATATACAGTCCTGGCTGAGATAGCCACGCCCACAATAACATTAATATCCAATAACTGTTGTGCATAACAACCAATCATAATTCACAGTTAATAACCAATCACGTTTCACATTAATAGCCAATCAAAGATGTTCCCTCCATAAGCCCTTTGATTGGGCAATACAGTACAGTATTTCCGATCCGCATAATGAGCACCTGCTCGATTATGCTGTCACTTATGTCTATGAAGACATAACAACTCCTCCCCCTTAGATGGAACACACTCGTAATCAGACAAGTGGGGAGGGGCCCTTCTGCTTCGCTGTGACTGCCTTAACTCTGGGGCTACAGATGGTTCAGGGTCTGCACTATGCTCAGCGCCAGGCACTGCTGGGCTGACAGGCTCGCCAGGGTCCGAGAGTTCAGGGTTCTGCCCTGACTCAGGTTCTTGCCGAGAACCAGCAGCACTCACCTCGACCGGAGGCAAGTGGGACTGCTCCCTGGGCCTGTACGAATCTCCGGCCTCTTGCTCCTGTTCCGCAGGAGCCCATCGTTGCCGGAGCTGATCTATGTGGCGGCGTATCTTTCGGCCGTCAGATAGCCTCACCACATACATCCTGGACCCTAGACGGTTGGTGACTTCGGCGGGAAGCCACCGGTGCCCCTCGGAGTAGTTTCGGGCAAAGACCCAGTCCCCGGGCTGAAACTCTCTGGATGGCGTGGGCGGTTCGGCCCGTACAGCTCTGCTGCCATCCAGATCCGGGTGCAGGCGGTCGAGGAGGGTTGTCAATTTCCTCCCCATAAGCAGCTCGGCCGGGCTTTTCCCTGTGGCAGAGCTCGGTGTGACATGCTGCCACAGGAGAAAATCGGCCACTCGATGGTCCCAGTCCTCGCCAGGCAGTCGGGCGAGGGTCTCTTTCGCCGTCCGAACCATCCGCTCTGCCTGGCCGTTAGAAGCAGGATGGAACGGGGCTGTGGTGATGTGCCGGATTCCGTAGCCCTCTAGGAAGCCGGCGAACTCCCTAGAGGTCAGTTGAGGGCCGTTGTCACTGACCAGTACTTCAGGTAGCCCATGGGTGGCAAAAAGTTGGCGCGAAGCCTTTATTAGGTTTGCCGATGTTGTGGACCTCATGGGGACTACCTCCAGCCACTTCGAATAAGAGTCCACAACCACCAGGAGCATTTGGCCGTTGATTGGCCCCGCAAAGTCAAAGTGCAGCCTTGACCAAGGCTTTTCAGCTCTGTTCATGGGTGCTGGTGGTGTGTGCGGAGGGTCAGGCCGTGACTGCTGGCAGCGCACGCAGCCTCGAACTTTCTCTTCGATGTTTGCATCGAGCCCAGGCCACCATAAATACCCCCTCGCCAGGGCCTTCATGCGAACAATCCCTGGGTGCCCGGCATGCAGGGACTCAAGAACCCTTCCTCTTAGTTTGGGGGGAATCACGACTCTGTTCCCCCATAGTAAACAACCCTTAACAATGGACAGCTCAGACCTTCTGTCCCAGTACGCCTTGAACTCAGGCTCTGAACAGACACTCGGCCACCCCCTCCACACCCAGTTTAAAACACGAGATAGTATTAAGTCCTTCTGGGTGAACGCGGCAACGTCCTCGGACCGAAGTGGAGACTCCGACAGTTCATCCAAGGCGCAAATGTCCGCTGTAGGAGCCGGATCGAACCCAGTCTCAGGCAGAGGACAGCGGCTCAGAGCATCAGCGTGCGCGATACATTTTCCAGGTCTGTGTTCCAAGTCGTATTCGTACGCCGCCAAGAACAGGGCCCATCTCAGCATTCTGGGCGACAGTATGTTGGGCGTGGGGCGGTCTGGGGCAAATATTCCCAGTAGCGGCTTGTGGTCAGTCACCAGAATGAAATGGCGGCCATACAAAAAGTCATGGAATTTCTTGACCGCACTTACAAGTGCCAAACCCTCTTTGTCTATTTGCGCGTAGTTTTTTTCTGCACCACTCAATGACCTTGAGTAATATGCAATTGGCGCCTCAGACCCGTCAGGCATTACATGGCTCAAAACTGCCCCAATACCGAATGGCGACGCATCAGCCACCAAAACCAACATTTTACCCTCATCAAAATGAGTCAGCACACTGTCAGAAGTCAGTAACGCTTTAACATTTTCAAATGCCTTTTCTTGTAGCCGTCCCCAAACCCATTTTGCACCTTTATTCAACAATCGATGCAATGGCTCGGCTACCGAAGCTTTGTGGGGCAGAAATGAGTGGTAAAAATTTATTAGTCCTAAATATGCTTGTAACTCCGTTTTATTTTTAGGTCTGGGTGCATTGTGTATAGCTGCTACCTTTCCAGGGGTTGGGTGAACACCTTGTTCATCAATCTTGAACCCAAGGAACTCGACACTTGAGACCCCAATCGCACATTTTTCCTGTTTTACTCGCAACCCAGCCTTATTGAAGCACTTCAGAACACTCCGGACCCTTTCAAGCAACTCTTCATCACTCTTTCCCGCAATAAGCACGTCATCAAAATAGGGAATTACTCCCCTGATACCTCTGAGCAACCCCTCCATTAAACCCTGGAAGATTCCAGGTGCGACGTTAACCCCGAATTGTAGGCGCTTAACTTTAAACGCACCTCTATGCGTAACGATGGTTTGTGCTTCCGCAGCATTGTTATCTACGGGCAACTGTTGATATGCCTGGGCAAGGTCTAATTTTGCAAACACCTTGCCTCCCCCAAGAGATGCAAGTACATGGCTTATTACCGGTACAGGATAAGAATGCTGTTGTAATGCCTTATTGATTGTACATTTATAATCTGCACAAATACGTATGCTTCCATCAGGTTTGACAGGAGTAACAATGGGCGTTTCCCATTTGCTGTACGGAACTGGCTCCAAGACCCCTTGCTCTAGGAGCTTGTCAATTTCCATTTCAATCTTGGGTTGCAATGCTAATGGCACCTTCCTATATTTTAGCCTGATAGGCCTAACATTTGGATCCAACTCAAATGAAACCGGGGGACCCGTATACGTTCCCAGCCCTTTTGCAAAAACCTGAGGAAACTCGTCATACAAACAATTCCATTTATCATGACATACCATATTAATACCAGAAATAGCAATGCCTAATGGCTCAAACCAATCGAGCCCCAACAGGCTTACCCTGTCCCCTTCGGCAACAATCAGGGACAGAGCCGCCTTACGCTCTTTGAAACGGACGTCAAATTCCGCCTCACCTGCCAATGGAATTCGGTGCCCTTGAAAATCTGCTAGACAGGCGTCAGTGGGCAGGAGGCGGCGGCGGCTTCGGCTCGGAAAAAAACGATCCAATGTGCAAGTTGAAATGATTGTTCTAGCCGACCCGGAATCGACTTCAAACGGGCAGGGAATTCCGTCGAGGAACAAGGTGACGAAAATCTTCTTCCTCTGGGGTGCTCCCGTGGTGAGGACGGACGATGAAGAGGGGTTGGACGACAGGGTCGGGTTTCGGGACGACAGGGATGAAGAGCAGGTTGTGTTGACCTTGCTTCGGAATTGAGAGCGCTGCGGAGGCGATGTAGGCGGCGATCTCTTCGACTTGCAAACTCTGGCGATGTGCCCACGTTTTCCGCAAGCCCGACAAACCAACCCTTTGGCCCAACAGGTGTCGCGCTCGTGCTTCCCACCACAACCAAGGCACTGACGCGCTGGCGCAGTCTTCACTTGGGTTCGCGGCTGGCTGCTGGAACAAGGCTCTCGTACGTCATCCACGGCGGCCGCCGGCTCACGGTCCTCGACCTGTTGGTGAATGCTGGATTCAGCTGCCGCAGGCCGCTGTCGCACTTCTCGCGTCGACCTTTCAGCAGCTTCAGCGGCGATGGCTTCCTCGAACGCGACCTTGAATGTCAGCGTCTTTAGGGCGAACAGGCGTTGTTGCAGCTTTGCATCGCGGAGGCCGCAGACCAGCCGGTCTCGCAAAGCTGTCTCGAGATCGGCGAAGTTGCAAGCCCTTGCCAACTTCCTCAATGCCGCCACAAACTCGGCTACTGATTCGCTGGAGCCTTGCCGCCTTTCGTAGAATGCGTGCCGGGAAGCGATCTCTGAAGGCTGTGGCGCGAAATGAGCCTTCAACTTCTCCGTCAGCGTAGCGTACGGCACAGTCTTGATGTCATCAGGCGTGACAAGTGAACGAGCAATGTCGAACACCTCTTTGCCACACGAGCTAAGCAGTGCAGCTCGTTTCTTCGCAGCATCCGTCACCCCGCCGCTCTCGAGGTGAAACTCGAACCAGGTGAGGTACGCCTCCCAGTCCTCGGTCGCGGGCTCGAACGGCTCGAACCGGTGCTTGGAGCTCATCGCGGCGCTTCCTGGAGCGGACGGCCCCCTCGGAAACTCGCGGTCGATCGGAACTTCCTCCGTGGTGTCTCAGCGGGGCTGCCTACCCGCTATATCCCATCCTCGTCGCCAGTTGATAAGTATGAGGCAACACACCGGAGGTAAATTCAAAGTGATTTCAGCTTTATTTCAGCTCCAAGTTAGACCAGCTAAGGACTAGACCAGCTAGACAAAAGACAGTCTAAAACAGCGGTTTATATACAGTCCTGGCTGAGATAGCCACGCCCACAATAACATTAATATCCAATAACTGTTGTGCATAACAACCAATCATAATTCACAGTTAATAACCAATCACGTTTCACATTAATAGCCAATCAAAGATGTTCCCTCCATAAGCCCTTTGATTGGGCAATACAGTACAGTATTTCCGATCCGCATAATGAGCACCTGCTCGATTATGCTGTCACTTATGTCTATGAAGACATAACAGTATAGATAGGGACACTGGGGCAATGAGGCTCTGTATTCTTAGTGCTTGGAAGGGGGGGCAACAGTATCCTAGCCCCACTGCTTCTAGTGTCCTGGCCCCACTGCTGAACCTCCTGATGGCACCTGGTATTTTTGGCCACTGGGTGACAGAGTGTTGGACTAGATAGGCCATTGGCCTGATCCAACACTGGCTTCCCTTATGTTCTTATGTTCTTATCTCCATACAAGAGAGATTGGTTCCCCTGGAGAAAATGGCTGCTCTGGAAGGTGGACTTTATAGCATTATACCCTACTGAAGTTTCTCCCCTCCCCAAACCCCACCCTCCTCAGGTGCCACCTCCAAAGTCTCCAGGTATTTCCCAACTTAGAGCTGGCAACCCCACATTTAGGTAAGGGTGAAGATTCTACTCCTCCCACTAAATTTCAGCCCACAATGTCATGATTTTCCACTTACATGTCAACTCACACTCACAAGCCAGCAGGGCCGGCCCAAGGTTTTTTTGCACCCTGGGCGGGGCTACCTTCTGGCACCCGCCATGCACACCCACCAATTACAGGGTTGCCAACCTCCAGGCAGGGCCTGGAGAGAAGGAAGTCCAGCTGCTGAGCATGTACCACACACACACACACACACAAACACACAACCTTCCAGTTTAGAAAGATCCAGGTGGGTCCCTGTGTCGGTCTGAAGCAGCAGAACAAAGTTTGAGTCCAGAACAACCTGGAGGAGGAGGCAGCAGCAGCAGCAAGAAGTAAAAGGAAGATGCAGAAGGGGAGGGAAAGGAGGGTATGGGAGGAATGCAAAGAGGAGCTGCCACCGCCGCGTTGGAGACAAGGTTACAGGAGGTTGTCCCCACCCTGCAGCAGCAGCTGGCTACGAGGACATGGGAGGAGCTGTAGGCAGCCCGGCCACTTCCCGGGGAAGTCGCCCCGCCACCGCAGCTCTTCTGGCCAAGGGAATGGAGCTGCCTGAGGCTGGTGCTGGAGCCGGGTTTTCCCCATCCTGCTGCAGTTGCAGTCAGGGGGCCTGGGGGTGGGCTAAGCACGCTTTCTCAGGGTTGGCCATAGAGCTTCCCTCCTGCTTTTCTATGGGAGTTTGAGGCAGGACCTTTGCAAGTCACAGGAGGGCAGTGAGGAGGAGGGAAATCACAGGCTGGCCGAAGGATGTGGACTTCACTCGCTAGTCTGTTCTTCTGGCCCGCCAGCAGTTACCTTCATCTACGGAGGGGCCCAGAAACCCCCTCAGGGAAAGTATCCTCTCCCGTCTCCACCCACTTCAAGGGCAGTGACAACGCCATTTCCCAAGTGCTTTTAGTGTGTCGCTCTTCTTCTCTCACTCCCTCTCCCCTTCAGGTGGAGTTTAGCGCTTCTAGGCCAACACTTCCTTCTCTTCACAGCTCTCCCCCCCCCCACCTTTCATGCTATGCCAAGGCAAGTCGCGAGCTTGTCACTTGAAGAAAGTAGAGAAGGGGAGGCTGTATGGAGAGAGAGCTTGTCTCTAACCTCAAGAGACATAAACATGCTTGTTCTAACAGCCCAACACATTTTATACAGAGCCCAAATGCGTTCTTCCCCCACACCCCAACTGTGTGTTTTCCAACATGACATGTGCCCCCACTCAAGTTTGCTGGGAGGCTCTCCCTGTGTGCACCCCACCCTGCCCTCTCGGTCTCTGCCTCCTCCTCCCTGCCGCCCTCCACAGGCACTCCCCTCCACCACCGGCTTGGCTTGGAGTGCTTCTCCCAAAAGCAGACACTGGAGCTGGGGGCTTTGGGGGGGTGGGGGTCCTGTTTGATGCCCAGGGCCGGCTGGCGCTCTAGGCGAATGCCTAGTTTGCCGAGTGGGTGAGCCGGCCCTGCAAGCCAGTTTGGTGTAGTGGTTAAGTGCGCTGACTCTAATCTGGGAGAACAGGGTTTGATTCCCCACTCCTCCACTTTCAGCTGCTGGATGACCTTGGGCAAGCCATAGTTCTGTCAGAGCTGTTCTCTCAAGAGCAGTTCTCTCAGAGCTCTCTCAGCCCTGCCTACCTCACAGAGTGCCTGTTGTGGGGAGGGGAAGGGAAAGGAGTTTGTAAGCCACTCTGAGACTCCAAGTGAAGGGCAGTGTATAAATTCAATCTCCTCCTCCTCCTCCTCCTCCTCCTCCTCCTCCTCCTCCTCCTCCTCCTCCTCCTCCTCCTTGTCCACTGGCTTGTGTGTCACCAGTCCACTCAGTGAGGTTTGAAGCCTTTCTCCAATTTAAGTGGCTGTCCCATTGGACAAAAAGCCCCTTGAGTTTGGCGGAAATCTCCTTTGGCTGGCGGAAGGAGGCTTCAGGTTTTGCTTGAGTGGAATGGTAGGCATATGGGCCACTGGTCCCACTCTGAAAACCCAGTCCAACTAAGATCAGTAGGCTTCTAGATCAGGATCCCCAGCCATAAGTTGCATGTGCTAGGAATTCATATCTGTCTACAGTTGTGGCCTGAGCATACTGTACCACTTTGGATGAAATATACTTTTTAATATGTGTCCCAACCCATATTTTTATACCACTGGCAATTTTAGGTACTGGTACATGACTATTATGCACTTCTTTATTTACTGAGGCCCCGTTCACATGGAGCATTTGCCCCACTGAAGGCACGGTAGCCCTGCGGACTTTCTGTGCGCGATCACACTGGCACATCTGGGAGGCGTAGCACTCCCATGACCAACCCACAGCTTCCCGTGGAAAACACGTAGTAAAAAACTGCTAGGGTCGAAGCACTAGTTTCTGGAAACCCCAGGGCAAAGGCCAGTGTCTGATCGCAGGAGCGCCAGTATCCCGCAGCTTCCAATGCCCACCCATGTCCCAGGGTTTCTGGATGTTGTAAGTTTCCATGGGATGCACACCAACGCCGAATAGCACATGCACACACGCAAGACACCGACAGCGGCCCACCCCCCCAATGGTGCATACACACTTCGCACCAGCACGGCTTGCGTGGTCTGCTGCGCTGCTTTTTTGCCGTGCTGCAGCAGCACGGTGTGATCGGCACTCGGAGCTGGAGCATGGCAACCCAGTGGCCCATGTGATCGGGCTACCCCGCCTTATTTTGCTCCGGCCCGAACTGCCACTCCTCCCCCCCATGTTTTCTGACCCGTATGACTGGGGCCTTAGACCATGTCTATGCTGCCTCTTCAGAGGCCTGTCTGAGGTGGTTTACAATTAAAAAAACAGTATAAAACACAAGCAAAAGACAAGCACACTTTGTGTGTCCATGTACACACACTTCATAACGTGCCAGAAATTTTGTTAGTCTTTAAGATGCTACTGGGCTCTTGGTCTTTTCTACTTCTACAGGCAGACTAACATGGCGACCCATCTTGATCTATCAGTTTCACAATTTAAGGCTTATCCCTCATGGAACAAGCTAAGCCTTGCTCCACCCATTACTGAAATGGTGACCCTTTTCCTCAAGTATTGTTTTCTTACTTCATGGATTTCTTTAAAATTCACTCTGAGTGAAGGCCAGATGCTCCCCATGCATACCAGTGACAGAAGGCTGTTGTGCTCGGAATGGTATTTTATACGTGGCTTATTTTATAAGCCCTGCTATGAATTGATGTTTAAATTCCTGACATCTGCCCTAAAAGGTGCCTTAGTTGCTCTTTGGCCAACAGAGAGTTGGCAGGTGGTGCTTCAAACCTTCAACATCATGCAGAATGACACTGGCATAAGTTGACCTTCTGTGTGCTTTCCAGCTATCGAAGACACAGTTGATCTCTTTTGGTCAGGAGCTGACAGACATGCATGGTGAAGTTCTAAAATGATCTCCATTGCTTCTTGCTCCATTTATTAAACTTCTGTTGATATAAATGCTTAATAAGCATCATGTACATCTGAAACAGGAAATATAATTTTAAAAATGAATAATTCCCCACAGTGGTCTGGACTGGTTTATACGTACATGCATGTACATCACAATGCTATGGGAAGTAGGAAGAAAACCCACATTTCCCAACAGCATCCAAGCCAGGGCAAGCAACTCATGCGTAAGTCACCTGCCATGTGTATATAGGGGGTTGAGATATTCTGTAAGAGGGGAAAATTCTAAGGGGGAGAATTTTGGATGAGACCTGTACTGGTATTTCCATGGGTGCAAGCTTTTATGCCTATAGAATGACATTTTCCAGGCTCCCCTCTCCTATAGAAGCCCCCCCCTCCAATCCTATTCCTGGGAAGAGGGAACCCCCACAGAAAAGTATTTTGGGGGCATTTCAGGCTGACACAGGAGGGAGGAGCCATGAAAATCTTGTTCCATGAATGCAAGTGCTGGTGCTCATGAAAACACTAGTATGGATCCATGTGATTATCAAGATGTTTGATGAGTAGAATTACCATTTAGAGACATTCCTTTATATCTTACAGGGGTAAGGAATTGATTATCCATGAACTGCCCTAAAATAACATGACCTGAATTCTACAGCAGGCCTTAGAGATTGCAAGATGATTCTGTTGCTGTTCGTATTAACTCTTTTCTTAAGCCATTCCTTTAGTCTGTATTGGTGGTCCTAGGGATATTACACATACAAAGGTCTAGGGGCCCAAGACTCTGCACCTTACATCAAAGGTATTATCATCCACTGCCCATACTGTATTGCTTTTAATGGAATATCTGGGAAAGCAAAAGGGGGGGAGGCATCTTCAAAAGCCTCCCCTTCCCTTCCCCAGCAGGCCTGCAGGGGGGGCAAAGAAGGAAGGGGTTTAAAGTTTACACCCCTTCTCACTAGAGTTGGGCAGCAGAAGTAGGAAAGAGGGAAGGAAAGAGAGCGAGAGTAGGGAGAAGGAAGGAAGGAAGGAAGGAAGGAAGGAAGGAAGGAAGGAAGGAAGGAAGGAAGGAAGGAAGGAAGGAAGGAAGGAAGGAAGGAAGGAAGGAAGGAAGGAAGGAAGGAAGGAAAGAAAGAAAGAGAAGGAAAGGGATAAAAAGAGAGAAGGAAAGAGGGAAAGAAAAAAGAAGGAAAGAAGAAGGGAAAGGGGAAAAGGAGAGAATGAAAGGAGGGAAAGAAAGAGAGAAGGGAAGAAGGAGGGAAAGACAAAAAGGAGAGAACAAAAGGAGGAAAGAGAAAAAGGAGGAAAGAGAAAAAGGAGAGAAGGGAAAGGAGAGAAGGGAAAGAAGGAGGAGAAGGAAAAGAAAGAAAAGGAAAGGAGGGACAGAAAGAGGGGACAGAAAGAGGGCAAAGAGATGGGGAGAGGGAGGAAGGCTCTCCCACCCCCCCATCAAGCCCCCACCACCCCCACCCCTGTGGATCCCTCACTTACTGGGACGGGCTTCCTCGTACCTCCCCAGGGCTGCAGTGCTCCAGCACAGGCCCCGGGGAGTGGTCTCCTCGAGTCTCCCTGGGGCCACAGTGCTCTAGCATGGGACCTGGGAGGCCGGCGACGGGCCTCCTCGAGCCTCCCTGGGGCCACAGCGCTCTAGCACAATGCTGGATATGGTTTTTATATGTTTTTATGGTTTTAGAATGCTGTACATCACCTAGAGCCCCACGATTGTGGGGATTAGGCAATCAATAAATGTAATGTAATAAATAAATAAATAGATAAATAAATAAAATAATTTGACTTCCTCTGTATTTGAGGATGTTATGTACTAGAAGCTCTGTGTAGTAAATGCTCTTGAAACTTTTCTCACATATTGCCCAGTGGCATACAATTCATTGAACGTTGTCGGTACAACTCCCTTCAAAGTAAAGGAAATTTCCTGTAAACAAGCAAGGAACAGAAAGCTGCCAGTGATGTTTCTATTCACCTTTGTATCAAAATATCTCATATATATATCTCATAGTCCTTCTATTCTTCAGATTCCAAATATCTCTTTTATTGGACTAGTGGAGGTGTCATTTGGGCCAATTGCATGGGCACTGTACTCAGCGCAGCTAGATTTTCAGATTTCTCTTGAATCTGAGTGACAATTGTTTTCATTAGGTGGTCTAGGTAACCTGTGTCCTTTCCATTTTCTAGCAGGGAATGATCCCCCTTATACATGTCTCTCAAGTGTTTGAAATTGCATCTGAACATCTTCCATCTGTGCTATATAAGATATAGATTGAACTTCAAACTTTTTTCCAGTGATTTCTGTATTTTTTTTTAATAGAAATGCCATTTACCAGAAATATAAAATATTTTTTTTTCTGTTTCATCCATCCAACTCTGCTTTATTGTCTTATAATCTTTGAATCTCAGCCTTGCAAGCTATTCTTCTGCTAGTGTTGCAGATCTGAACTGTCTGTTCGTGAGTAAATAATGTACAGGCAAAGTCCTGATCCTAGGAATCAGTCCTGATAGTTGAATCATTGAAAGTATGGGGCATGTCCCTCTTCAGTTGCCTTTGTCAGAAGTTGTTGTATATGTTAACATGAAGTATTAAACTACCTATTTATTTAAGATATGTATATACCCGCCTTTCCCCCAGGCCTTCCAAGGCCCCAAGCAGGTAGCAACAATGTAAAATCAAGCAAAACAAACAAACAAAACCAAGGAAACACACATTAAGCTGACATATTATAAACAAAGCTAATAACATCTTATGCCCCAGCCAGGTGATCCCGAAAGCTCTCCAGAACAGCCCTGTTTTGTAACCTCCCTGAATAATCAGGAGGGTAGGAGCCCCCTAACATCTTGCCGGAGCTTGTTCCATAGACATCAGATAGCTGCTTAAAAAGTCCTATCTTGAACCAAGGCAGAATGTCTCTTAGTCATTTTAGGAACTCATTCTAGACCTTGGTGGGAAGATCAGAGCTATCACATGGGAACATACAGGGAGAGGAGGCCCCAAGTCATGAAGGGTTACGGTTGCCAGCTCTGGTTTGGGAAATTCCTGGAGACTTGAAGTGTGGAGCCCAGGGAGGGCAGGTTTGGACAAGGGAGGGACTGCATTGGGGTATGAAGTAGGGTTGCCAATCCAGTCTGGGAAATACCTGGATATTTTGGGAGTGGACCCTGGGGAAGCAGGGTTTGGAAGAGAGAAGGGGCCTCAATGGGGTACAGTACCATAGAGTCTACCCATCAAAATCTGGAGATCAGTGAAAAATATATGAACAACTAAAGACTAGACAAAAAAGACTAATTTTAAGAGACTTATGGACTTGGTACCCTAAACTTTGATCATTCACATTTGATGAGACAGTGTCTTTCCCCATCATTTCATGTTCTTGAATGTTAAGACTTCTTGTGTCATTTGCCTTTGATCTAATCAGTAGGAAAAAGAAACTGAAAAATTACTCTGCATATGGGAGCTGACTAGGCATATATACAGATTCTTTCCTAAGGCTGGCTGAGTCCATGGTACTGCCTGAGGTCCACCAATGTCCACTATCATCACATCCTCTTGGAAGTCAGAGCAACCATTCCTCCTTGCCCTTTCTGCCCAGTCACTTGGGACCTCCCAAACTCTCACAAGAGAGCCAGTTTGGTGTAGTGATTAAGAACAGTGGATTCTAATCTGGAGAACCAGGTCTGATTCCCCACACCTCCACATGAAGCCTGCTGGGAGGCCTTGGGACAGTCACAGTTCTCTCAGACCTCTCTCAGCCCCACCTACCTCACAAGGTGCCTGATGTGGGGAGAGGAAAGGAAGGTGATTGTAAGCCACTCTGAGACTCAGGCAGGGTATAACTCCTACTCCTACTCCTCGTTGTTGTTGTTGCTCCTCCTCACCTCCTCCTTCTCCTCCTCCTCCTCCTCCTTCTTCTTGCAAGACTTCAGTCACCATGCTGGGTTGCTTGTTGCCAGGGCAACCAAGATGGTGGCTAAGGTCCCAGGAGAAGAAGGAATCTTGAGGAGGTTCAGGAAGGTCTATAGGGCATAAGCAGTTTGTTTATAAAAGGCTGGGGGGGGGGCAGTGAGGGGACAAAGATGATTAGTTGCTTTGGGTCCTGGGCAGAGATGTCAACAGCAGAAGTCTTCTTCTTCTTCTTCTTCCCCTTTCCCCTCCTTCTCCTCTCTCTGTATGCATCTTATTGGGAGCAGCATTTAGTGAGAGCAGAGGACAATTACTCCCCTCTCCCCAGTGTTCCATGCAACACATGGATCCCATGGTATGGTCGGAAGCCCCTTTGGTAAAGCTAAACAGGTATGTATTGGGTCCTTGTCTGGATGACAGATATCATAGGGATATGATGGAAGCTGCCTTCAGTAATACGGTGAAAGAAAGTAGGAGGTGAATGGAACAGGTGAACAGGTAAATCTATAAAATATTATTATTCCTCAGGAGCAGCTTTCTCTCTCTCTATGATGAGTATAAAATAATTGCCACAATAGATGTTCTGAAATTAGCCACTTCACTGCAACGTAATGCCTGTTTACTTACAATATTTGCAATAGTTAGATGTCATCTCTCAGTATAAGCGGTTGGATCTAGACTAAATGGGCAACTTCCATCCATTCCAATGAAACAGCCCTCATGTTATTCCTTAGGGTTCTCTATCCCCCCCCCCCGCCTCAGCACCAGTTTGTGGAGATCAGTGGACTGCAATGGGAGGGAAGAGATGGAAAAATCCATTCAATTTATGTAAAATTTAGTCCGGATCCAACCCAATGGTTTCTAAATGGATTATATAGTAAAATTGCACAATAAAAACTCCTCAGACCTTTTTTTTTTTAAACTACAGGTTAGCTTCCTCCTCTTCACTGTAGCTTCATAACCATGGTAGTGTTTTGTTTTTTGTTTTTGACATCAGGTCACAGCTGACATGATAATCTCATTAGGTTTTCTAGGGAAGAGAGGTTCAGAGGTGGTTTGCCATTGCCTGCCTCTGTGTGGCGACCCTGGTATTTCTTGGTGGTCTCCTATCCAAATAATAACCAGAGCACTGCTTAGCTACTGAGATCTGATGAGATTGGGCTAGCCTGGGCCATCCAGACCAGGGAAGGTAGCTATTAGTCCATGCCCGTCCTGCAGTCCCAGTAATCAAGTTTGGGGAGTTCAAAGGGACTGGAAGAAGGAGGAGGAGGAGGTATTGGATTTATACCCCACCCTTCACTACCTGAAGGAGTCTCAGGGTGGCTTACAATCTCCTTTCCCTTCACCACAACAGGCACCCTGTGAAGTAGGTGGGGCTGAGAGAACTCTTTCGAGAACTGCTCATGAGAGAACAGCTCTGAAACATCTTGGAACTGACCCAAGGTCACAGCAGCAGTTGGGTTAGAATGGATAAAAGGAAGTGCTTCTTCACCCAAAGAGTGATTAACACATGGAATTCACTGCCACAGGAGGTGGTGGCAGCTACAAACATGGATGGCTTCAAGAGGGAATTGGATAAACATTTGGAGCAGAGGTCCATCAGTGGCTATTAGCCATAAGGTATAGGTAGGAACTCTAGGTCTGGGGCAAGTGATGCTCTGTATCCTTGGTGCTTGGGGGGGAGGGGACAGTGGGAGGGGTTCTAGTGTCCTGTCCCCACTGCTGGACCTCCTGATGGCACCTGATATTTTTGGCCACTGTGTGACAGTGTGTTGGACTGGATGGACCATTGGCCTGATCCAGCATTGGCTTCTCTTATGTTCAGCAGCTGCATGTGGAGGAGTGGGGAATCAAACCCGGTGTAACAGGCCAGATTCACCCCCCGGCCAGAGTATCCCCTGCCGGGCCAGGCCAGAGTAACCCCTCTGGGGGTTAATCCAGACTAACCCCTGGCAGACAAATCTCTGCCGGGCCACGCCAGAGTAACCCCAACTGCACAACACAACAACCTGTAACCCCGGCTCAAAGTAACCCCCCGGGTATAAAGTTGCCTATGCAAAACTATCTGAACCTGGGTCTCACAGTCCCCAATATAGAGTGGTAATATAGGTTTGTCTGGCAGGAGTTAGTCTGGATTAACCCTCAGGGTTACTCTGGTGTGGCCTGGATTAACCCTCCGGGGTTATTCTGGCCGGGGGGTGAATCTGGCCTGTTACACCAGTTCTCCCAGGGTAGAGTCTGTGCTCCTAACCACTACACCATACTGGCTCTCAGTTTGGGGGAAGAAAATGTGATAGATACATACTTCTTGCATTGATGTATCATCATATCCAGTTCTAAGACTTTGTGCTAATCTTATTGGAGTAATTTGGATTTCCCTTGAAATCTCAGGGAGGTTTTGCCCAAGCTGTTTGTTTTGAGTTTCAGTTTTATGCCAGTCTTCCACAGTCCTTCCACAACACAACCTACTCAAACGAAATATTGGTGTGTGTGAACTCTGTCAAGCTGTTTACGTCCCCTCTAAACCAGAAACAGGTAAGCAGCTGAGACATCTCAGGGTGACTAATGACAATGTCAGATCTATTTTAAAAAAGGAGATGTGACCGGTGCTGAAATATTCAGAAGTCTCTGAACCCATTTTTATGGGAGGAGATGCACAAAGGAAAGCGATGATCAAGGTCGCTGTTCCCTGCAACGGCAAAAAAACAACAACAATAATGACATGGACTATTGGAAACTTCAAACATTTTATCAAGCAGGGAAAATGGAATTACTGGAGAACAAGTACATCATTACCCACAGAAAATATCAAGAGGCTTGCTCGGAAATTGCTGGACGGGCACATTTGGAACATCAAATACTTCACTCTTACCCCCCAGTAGACATACAGGAGGAGTGAGATCAATCATACTAAGCCAAGTGCGACTATTACCTTCAAAAGCGGCTATCTGGATTTATTTTTTTTTATGCAGCTTTTTCACCCGATCATATTTACTAATCAAGCTCCTACTAGACCCGGCACCTTTGGCAGTGGTTATTAGCACACTCTGGAGGCTTGGATCGTCAAGGCTAACACGGCGATGTATAAAACATATGGCGTTGGGCAGAAGGTAAATTGCAAATGGAAATACTAATGAGAAAGAGGAGAGGCTCGATACAGTGACCAGCATCCTATTTAGATACAAGCTGAGGAAAATTGAACACTTATCAAGAAACTAATGAATTGGAATTCATTTTGTCTGCCAACAGGACACCATCTTTAAATTGGAGATTGACTGATTGGGGGTTGAGAGTTGTCTCTGCTTCATGCTGCTGAAATGCTGCAAAACCGACACAGAAATGTTTCAGTCATAGCAGTTAAAATGGTGCATTGCTGAGCACTCCTTAACAAATTGTGCCATTGTGTGAAGTACAAAAGAACTTCATAGTGATGGAACATTAGTCCATCTAAATCCCAGACAGGCAATGACTCTGAGGTCCAAGACAAAAAATTAAACTTACAACAGGTAGCTACAGAATTGCAAAGTTAAAATCAACAATATAGGAGCTAAATATGCAGATGCAAATTTACAAAAATGAGGTTGTTTTGGATGTGCAGTGAATGCTAAGGAATACCTAGTGTAGCTTCCCATAGGTTTTAATTGAAGAAGATACAGAATTTCTAATATTTTATGGCAGCTATGGATCTATTCCAAATAGTAACCAATTTAACTTTTGCGGAGAGTCGAAACATATTTATTGTAGCCCCAATCCAACTTCAGTCATATGTAACAACTAATGGCATTGCATCTGGCCCTTTTGATGACAATACACATCTGGTCACACATCTGCATCTACAAAAGCTATATAAGTGACAGCACAGGAGTCAAACCCAGTTCTCCAGTGAGATACATAAGAAACATATGCCGGGAAACCTGAAAAAGTAGACAATGAACAAGATAATTTTTTTTGCACATGGCATGCAGAGAAATTGTACTTGAGTCATTACACTTTTAAATATTGTTCTTTATTGTCTTGGCCATAGCTATTATGCCATTCAGATGCTTATTTCTTCTGTCCTTTGACTGTTTTCATTTATTTCAACAGGAGACAGAGTCCTCTGCATTAAAAAATACACTCTATTCCAGTTAAGTTCTCCAAGACTGTTCGCCTTACCCATCCTCATTTAAAGTAGATATCTGGAGGTTTAGGGGTGGAACTTGGGGAGGGTGGGTTTTGGAGAGGGTAGAAGAGAAGAAAAAGAAGAGATTGGATTTATACCCCGCTCTTCACTCCGAGTCTCGGAGCAGCTTACAAACTCCTTCCCCTTCCCCTCCCACAACAGGCACCCTGTGAGGTAGGTGGGGCTGAGAAAGCTCTCTTGAAAACTGATCTTTCAAGGACAGCTCTGACAGAACTATGGTTTGCCCAAGGTCATCCAGCAGCTGCAAGTGGAGGCGTGAGGAATCAACACAGTCCTCCCAGATTAGAGGACTACACCAAACTGGCTCTCAGCTGGGTATATTATCATAGAGACCATTCTCCAAAGCAGCCATTTTCTCCAGGGGTACTAATCTCTGTTGTATGGAGATCAATTGTATTTCCAGGAGGTCTACAGGTCCCACCTGGAGGCTGGCAACCCTCGATCGGAACTGAAATTTCCCCTTTGACAGCCCATGGAATCTCTTATTTCTTTCATTCTATATACTTTTTCCTATATCATTTCCTCCCTGTAAATCCAGACATTAAGTGGCACAGTTAGAAGAAGAAAACAAGGGATGCTCCTCTTAGTGGTTTGGATCCTGTCTACATTTTTGTTGTTACAGAAGGCACTTCCATGAGCGGAAGAGCAGAAGTGATTGTCAATGCTCCCTCTAAGCTGTGGCGTCTTGTGAGCAAAAAATCTACTTTGAGAGCTACTGGCATTAAAGTTGGGAACAAGCAATTTGGCCACTGCATCAATTAGTTTGCTCTGGAGCCCTCCTTCCTGAGCTAAGACAAAAATGTGTGAGCCGGAGGCTAAAAAACTGTGAGCTAGCTCACACAAACTCAGCTTAGAGGGAACACTGGTTGATTGTTCTTGCCAAACCCTAACTCCAAGGGCAGAACTGCACTATACAACCCCACAAAGACCCCGCCAATTCAAAGAGATTGGCAGCTGTTAGCTTCACTAGATGCTACTGAGGTAGACACTGAAGGGTAGGTTTTTATTTTTTAAAAAAACATACTATTTATGACTAATTTATACAGTTTGTGAATTGTATTGAGACAATCACATGCTGAGTAGTCACACAGCAAGGTTGGAGGAGGTCATGGAAGGAAATTAAGATATGTAACAATGCATACACCTTACAAACCACTGCATTGGACTGGACTTCCTGTAGGGTTGCCAGGTCTGGGTTGGAAAATACCTGGAGACTTTGGGAGTGGATCTGGGAGAAGAGGGGCCTCAGCATGGTACAATGCCACAGAGTCCACCCTTCAAAGCAGCCATTTTCTCCAGGGGAGCTGATCTCTGTCAGCTGGAGATCAGTTGTAAAAGTGGGAGGTTTCCAGACTCCACCTGGAGGCTGGCAACCCTAACTTCCTGGCTTGGATGGAACAGGAAGGGGACTGCCCTCTTGCAAGATTTTCTGCTTTGCTAGCTGGAAGAGGGACTTCCCCATCTTTGCCTTGGATCTGTTGGATTGCAACTGCCCAATATGCCGACCAATGACTCAACACTGATGGATCCTGACACAAAACTGATTGGCAACATGGTCTTGTCACCCGGTAAAAGTCAGTTCAAGGGCCTCTGCCCAGAGAAACCGAAGACGCAGACATTATCAATTAGGGTTGCCAGGTCAAATATTCTCCCTGGAGGGGGAATTTGAGGGTGTTTCAGTAGGGGGCAGGGACTTCCCAACATGAAGATGTCACATAGAAGTGATATCATCACATCTGGGAAGGCAGTGCTGCACATGCCTTGGCTTCCTGTACTGCCAGGGCTATTTTTTGGGCAGGAACACACAGGAGCGGTGTTCCAGATGGTCCCGACTTGGCCACACCCAGCAGGAACTCATTAGCATAACAGGCCACACCCAACAGCATAAACTCATTAGGATTGGCTACATTAGGGGTGTGTGACCTAACATGCAAAGGAGTTCCTGCTACAAAAAAAAGCCCTGGGTTTTGACAACAAACAAGGTAAACAGAATAAGAAGCAAAAGGTGGGTGTGGCTGGATGGCCACATTTCTGGTAACACTGGGGGTGTGGCCTAATATGCTAATAGGATGTGCTGTTGAGGCTGTGGACTGATATGCTAATGAGTTTCTGCTGTTGGGTGTGGCCTGTTATGTTAATGAGTTCCTGCTGGGCTTTTTCTACAAAAAAAGACCTGTGTACTGCCATTCCCGTTGTCCTTTCCTAAATGTTCAGCACAGAGTATATAGAATGGACAGCCAGTATATAGAACTAACAGAGCATACCAGTCAAGTGTTGGGTGACATTATCATTTAAATAAACAATTTGTACATATTGATAGGAAAGATTCTAAATGAAGCAGCCCCGCTGAGTACCGACACAACGGCAGATGAAGCGGGACCAAGCAAGGTTCCACCACCAGCAGAATGGCACCCTGCCAACCCACCGGCAGAACCGACAAAAAGGATGGCATCCAGCACCAAGTTCGAGTTGTTCGAACCAGGCCTGGAAAATTGGGAATCGTACATAACACGGTTCAAGTATCACATAAGGGCACACCAAATCGAGGAAGAAGTCACAAAATCAGCGGTCCTGCTGAGTTCCTGTGGCCGAGCTGTGTTCGACGTCGCATGGTCCCTCTTCACGCCGACTGACATCCTGATGGTGTCATTGGCGGACTTAAAAACAAAGCTGAAAAATCACTATGTGCCTAGTCCGTCCAAAATTGCGTGCCATCACGCGTTCTATAAATGGGACCAGAAGGTCAGAGAATCGATCATGGAATTTGTCAGCGAGCTGTGGATTCTCTGACCTAGAGATGGCTTTGAGAGACCGGTTGGTGTGTGGCCTATGAGACAAGCATCTACAGCAGTGGCTATTCACCAAAACTGAACTCACCTATGCTACGGCCTATGCAGAGGCCACCGGACCATCGCAACCAAAGGTTGAGAAGGCCATTCACCATGAATCTGATTCTGAGGCTAATGGCGAGGACGTCCATCAGATGCAGAGAGCGAAGTCGCAGTGGACCACAAGGAAAGCAACACAGAGGCTGACATGAGCAGGTTGTGGTGGCAATCACGAGTGGGACCAGTGCTGGGCACATGACCTAAGGTGCTGAAACTGTCAAAAGCGGGGCCATCTGGCCAGAGTCTGCAAGGCTACAGGACCAAAGAAGTCACCTCAGTCATCACCAGGAATTCCAAGGAGGGAGTGAGATGCCCGAGCATGGAGGCAAGCAGAGTGCAATGTGATCACCAGCTGTTCCAGCCCAACAACCATCCTGAGCACCCAAAATCATGCCAAGAAGAAAATCCACATCACCGTGCTGTTAGACAGAGTGCCGTGTGAGATGGAAGTTGACTCGGGATCGGCGTTAACCATCATCTCTATGGAAACGTTCCAGAGTTTGTTCCCTTGCAGGAGCCACCGCTGGTTAGCACCCAGTGGGGTGCATCTATCAGATTTCCAGGGGCGGCACATACCCGTGGCTGGGGTAGCCACTTTCGAGGTACAGTTTAAAGGGTTTAAGGGGACCCTAGGTCTCCAAGTGGCAGAGGGGCAGAGGGGCAGTCTGCTTGGGTTAGACTGGTTTGAGGCTCTGGGAATCATTGTGTCTGGGATTGATCACATTGGTGGGAAGAAATTGACTTCTTTGTATGCAGAGTTCCCAGAAGTGTTTGACGGGGCCCTTGGGAAGTATATGGGTCCACCAGTCACATTTGAGTTAGACCCCTCAGTAGTGCCCATCAGGTTGCGGTACAGAACTGTGCTGCTTTCCCTCAAACTGAAAATTGAGGCGGAACTTGACAAGTTGGTGGCTCAGGGGGTTTTAGAGCCTGTGTCTTATGCTAAATGAGAAACACCCATTGTAACACCCATCAAGCCAGATGGTTCAGTCAGGATCTGTGCTGACTATAAATGTACTTTGAACACTCTTACCCCGTTCCCATTATAAGCCACGTATTGGTTTTGCTGAAGGGGGGGCGACTGTTTGCAAAGCTAGACCTGGCACAAGCATACCAGCAGCTGCCTGTGGACCCCAGGGCAGCAGAGGCACAGATGATTGTGACACATCGAGGAGTGTTCAGGGTCAATCGCTTACAATTTGGAGTCAGTGTGGCTTCTGGTATTTTCCAGAGTTTAATGGAGGGATTGCTCAGGGATCTACCAGGGGTGGCACCTTATATTGACGATGTGCTGATTGCAGGCCCCAATGAAGAAAAACTGGCAGAGTATCTGAGGGGTGTGCTGGGCCGATTCCAAGTGGCCAGATTAAAGGTCAAAAAACAAAAATGCCAGTTTGGGGTTTCACAGGTCGAATTTCTGGGGGTTTTGATTGATGAACAAGGTGTCCACCCCACAAAGAGCAAGGTTGCTGCCATCCAATGAGCGCCAAAGCCCAAAACAGAAAAAGACCTGCAGTCATTCTTGGGCATCTTGAATTTTTACCATGCCTTCTTACCCCACAAGGTGTCGGTGGCAGAACCTTTACACAAATTGCTTGAAAAAGGGGCATGGTGGACTTGGGGGCCACGGCATGATAAAGCGTTTAATGAAATAAAAGACTTGCTGATGTCTAATTCAGTGTTGATGCACTATGATGAGGGAAAACCACTAATACTTGCCGCAGACGCCTCCCCATTTGGAATTGGTGCTGTCCTCAGCCACAAAAAGGTGGCTGGGCGGGAAGCACCAATAGCTTATTATTCAAGAACACTGACTGGGGCTGAGAGAAATTATGCACAAATTGATAAGGAGGGACTTGCGTTAGTTGCCAGTGTTAAAAAAAAAAAAATCATCATTTTTTGTACAGCCGGAAGTTTGTGATGGTCACCAACCATAAACCCTTGCTGGATCTCTTTGCACCGGGATGCCAAACGCCTCCAGTCCTCTCACCCCATATGCTGCGCTGGACAGTTTTTCTGGCTGCTTATGATTTTGAACTGGAACATCGCCCCAGCAAGGCAATGGGACATGCGGACGCCTTGAGCCAGTGTCCCATTCCGGGACCTGCCCTGGACCCTGCTCCCGCCTATGAAGTAATGGCCCTGGAAGAACTATCGCAGCCACCAGTCCATACCTCGGACATTGCTGCCAAATCAGCAAAGGACTCCACAATCGCCCGGTTCTTAACTGGGTGTAGAGGGGGTGGCCAATGGGTCGTTTGCTGCCAGAATTTCAGGCTTCTTGTACACGCCAAAAAGAACTATCGGTACATAAAGGCTGTCTTTTGTGGGGGAACAGGGTGGTGGTGCCTCCTCCCTTATGGGAGAGGGTCTTGGAGGCGCTGCACAAGGGTCATCCCGGTGTGGTAAAAATGAAAGCTCTGGCCCGGAGCTATGTCTGGTGGCCCAGGATTGACCACGACATTGAGGAGTGGGTAAAAGTCTGCAACGAGTATCAGCTATCCAGACCTGATCCCCCCCACACTCCTCTGCACCCTTGGGAGAACCCACACAGACCATGGTCCAGAATCCATGTGGACTTTGCTGGCCCATTTCACGGGGAGGTTTTCTTAACTGTAGTTGATGCTTATTCCAAATGGCTTGAGGTGCTCCCAATGAGCAAAATGACAACTGGGGCAGTCGTAAAAGCACTGCAGAAGCTTTTTTCCACACACGGGCTGCTAGACACATTAGCTTCTGATAACGGGCCTCAATTTGTGTTGGCAGAGTTTGAGAAGTTCATGCAGGACAATGCAATTTGGCACATTACATCTGCGCCATTCCATCCTGCAACAAATGGGCAGGCAGAGAGAATAGTTCGAACAACAAAGGAGGCTCTAGGGAGAATGACTCAGGGGGACTGGAGTCAAAAGCTGGCCTCAGTCCTCTTGTACCAGCACATAACACCACACTCTGCGACAGGGAGGAGTCCTGCAGAGTTATTAATGGGTCGCTGCCTCACCATCCTCCTTGACAGAGTCCACCCCGATCTCACCACAGATCAGCCGCCCCAAAGGTAGGACAGGGAAACTTCCCAGTCCTTTAACACAGGGGACTTAGTGTTTACCTGGAACTATGGGGGGGACACCTCTGGCTTCTGGGTGTTATCAGAGAGGTAACTGGGTCGCTATCATATGTGGTGCAGACAGAAGACAGCCGGCACCTTAGGCGCCACATCAACCAGCTACACCAGCAATGGTCCACCCCAGACCGAGAACCAGAGAGCCCAACTGCCAGACCAGTACCTCTAGCGGTAGAGGTAGAGGTGGGTAAAACTCCTCAGGTTGCTGAAGCTAGGGAGGTAGCTCTGACCAGACAAGGGACAGAATCCCAGGTGCCTGAACAGGCAAGTAGTAGTCCGCAGACTACTAGTGAGGAGCAGACACCCCTGACAGAGACCTTGCGTTGGTCTCAACGGTCTAGGCAGAGGCCGGCTTATCTGAAGGACTACATCTGTTCAGAGGTAGTCCATTCATAGGTGGAGGGATCTTATGTCCTGAGCTTGACTTTCATTCCCATTGGCATGCCGGTATCCTAAATGGCAATACCTGATTGGCTACTCTGTGTAGCAGGCCAATCAGGAGACAAGGATTGTGCTGGAGGGAAGCAAACTGATTGGATGTTATCTCTGCAGTACTATTGGTTGTTACCAGGAATATGGGCATGGCTATGTTAGCCTGCACTGTTTAAATAAGAGCCTGTTGCTCTATGTATTGTTGTCTGTTCTGAGCTGTTCTGAGCTTATTAAAAGCTGACTCGCTTTTGTTGAGAGCTGCCTGAGTGTCATACTTATCACTATCCTCTGCCCTCCCCCAAAAAAAATATGTTTGGGGACAGGAAGGGGAAAGGGGAAAAAAAAATTCAGCATGACCTGGTTCTCCTTATTCTGAAGTTATGAGCAATAAAAAAGGGGCATTAGATAAAAATGTATGTGTGTTGGTGCCACAATGCTACAGACAATCCAGTGAGGACATTTATGTGCATTTGGATAATTTGGGTCTTCAGCAGGAATATGAATACACATCTGTACATAAGTAGTCAGCAGGAGGAAGAGGGGGGAATGTTTTTACTGTATGCAAGAATGAAAAGAAAAACCAAGTGCGATAGCTCTGCCAAATGGCCATGGGGAAATCTTACATCTGTGATCCTACACACATAATTTTCTGACATTGCCTATGAAGACCTGCTTTAACAGTTGCCCAAATTATTTACATAGTCTTCGGGATCTTGAAAACATCTGGCACATTTGCTGTGTGAGAAGAGCTGCACGCACTGTAGTATAGTGGTTAAGAGTAGTGATTTCTAATCTGGAGAACTGGGCTGGATTCCTCGCTCCTCTGCATGAAACCTGCTGGGTGACCTTGGGCCAGTCCCAGTTCTCTCAGAACTCCCTCAGGCCCACCTACGTCACAAGGAGCCTGTTGTGGGGAGAGGAAGGGAAGGCAATTGTAAACTGCGTTGAGATTCCTTAGGGTTGAGGAAAGTGGGGCATTAAAACCAACTCTTCTTCTTTAAAGTCCATTGACATCACTGGGTTTACACCAGGATGTAATTCTGCATTGGATTGCTCTGTGAAAGAGCACAAAACAATGTCTTTTGCTTGCTGCAGTAGATAGACACATGTTCTAATGGGATCCCATGTTGATCCATTCTCTGGGAACAAGCTTCTATTGGATTACTTTGAAGTAGAATCTACTTAAATGCTTAATGAATTGCATGAGCCAGTAAGCATCAGGATATAGCAAATCCCTAACCTGCCTTCCATTCCGACACAATAATCATTTTATTGATTAATGATGGTTTGAATTATTTTATTGTACTTTCTGTATGAACTGCCTTGAGTGGGTCTTCTCAGAGGCAGCATCGACATTTCTAAATAAACGAACTCCAATCACACCACAAGATTTCCTGACAACCAGAAGCACCTTAAAGACTAACGGAGTTTATTCCAGCATAAGCTTTCACTAGTCAGACCACATTGCTTCAAATGCATAATATTACCTGTAATTTATGAGATATGTTCTAGATTAATCGGACCTTAGACTAAGTAGATGGGGATCCACCAGACCCAAAGGGGATCCACTCTCCCCCTAAATTGGGTGGGACTTAAAGATGCTGACCACAGCCCATATATTTTCACCCCTTGATCATGTTTGGAACAACTCAAAGCAGCCTGTTCCCATTATTTCAGGGTTCCTTACAACTGTCTTGAAAGACAGGTCAGTTTTACTGATCTTGATTATGTTGTAAAATTTGGTTAAAATATTTATATATTCAGAGCTTGCAATGGATCTTTGTTCACTGGAGAGGAGGCATATTCTTTCTATGTAAAAATCTTTATTTCTAAAGGGAAAGGCACATGGGGAATCTACAAAACAACAAACACTTAAGATTACGTCCTTACTATTACAAGTACAGCAACAGATAGGCTGACCAGACGGTTGGTAATGGGTATTCTTCTTTCTTCTTGACCCTAGAAGGAAATTACCTGAATACATTAACCGATGATTGTTAGTAAATAGGCTCCAGTTTCCTGGACTTTCTCCCCATTGGCTTTGTGCCAGGTTACCTTCTAGGTCAATCTAAACAATAGCACATGAGGTAAACGCATTAACTCAATAATGACTGAATTTAGACCTTGCAACACACATATTTCCAACAGTATGGACTTGAAGTTGAGAGAGACAGAAAGTGTCTTGCCTACAGTTCACACATCACCACTCTAGTCAAGTTTGTGGTTAGAGTGTCAGATTAGGAGCTGGGAGACCGAGGTTTGAATCCCCACTTTTGCTTTGTCCCTGGAGGCTTGTTGGGTGACATTGGGCCAGTCACACACTCAGCCTTACCCACCACATGAGGGTAAAACAGAAGAGTGAAGAACAAGGTGAACCACTTCAGGTCCTCACTGGGGAGAAAGGAGGGGCATAATTAGTTGAATAAAATGAATAATAAATTGGTGTCTGCCATGTAAATGTTTGATAGATTTTGTCCTGGGAGTTTGCTGCTGGGAACTTAATTCCCAGGTCCATCTCAGCCCTATTCATATTGGGACTGCAGCATGTGAGCTGGAAAGAAGCTTAGCCGTGCTGTTTTCTCCACCTAAAACAGGACTTGGGGCTTACGTGTCTGAGCACCACAACCTTAGAGTCGTATTCAACTGGCTTTCAAGCAAGAGAACCTTTACCTTTTACCTTTATGTTTTCCAAGCGGGGCAAATAGTGCTTCCCTGGGTTGTTTTGGTTGGGAAAATGGAACACGGGGGGATCACATTCTTCCCACAGGCTGCAGCCCCCATCCAAATTTGCCCTGGGTACATCTTGAAATTAAATGCCTAGCAAGAAACTCCCAGCACACATCTGCTTGGTCATCTTTGTGGTGGGCATGTGGCAGATATGAGGAATTTGTAATGTCTAAATCCACCCAAAGGTTCAAGCTGGAGGCAAGAGGCAATGAACTCTGAATCAGAGAAACTGGTTTACCTCCATGCCCTGCTTGTGGGATCCTGGGAGGTGTTTGAGTGCCAGGCGTTGAAACGATGCTGAAATCAATGGCTCCTTTTTTCTGATCTAGCAGGCAATTTTGTATTTTCTTCTCTGCTTATCTGAACTGGGGATTTCCTGGTTCACTCCCCAGTTTCATATACACTGTGCTGAACTAGCACAGCAGAACTTACATATCCAGGCTGTGTAAGAAGCAGAGAAGAGGGAACTCATTGAATTTGTCTTCTGCTGAGTACTTGGTATAAATGCCAGATAATATTTTCATAGGTCTCTGTGAAGGCAAATAAAATTCCAGCACCCCCTGATGAGAATGGCCGACTGCCAGCATCACTCTGTCTATTAAACTGCATGTTACTTATCATTCTAAAGCCAGTAGATTTCAATAAATTCCTAGGCTGAAATCCAGTATTATTATGTGATCCTGTGTTTTTCCCCTCCTCCCGATCACATATAATACTGATGTAAAAGTCACCCGTTGACTTCCAAGTGGTATTTAATGAGAACGTTTACTGCAATTGCAGAAGGTGTCAAACTGAAGTACAGAATACCCACAGGAAGATAATAGTTTGGCTGATTTGATCAAAGAAGGTACAGGACTGAGGGAGAAAAGGCAACAGCTGAGTTCAGTGAAGATAAATGAAGTCTTTGAGAACTCTGCCATTTCTGGGACTGCTGTGATGTCACAGACTAGAAATCACTCTATTGCAATTGGTCCTCCCCCATCACTGGCTGAGAGGTTGCGGTGTTATGGAATGCTTATGAACATTCTGCCTGCTAGAGAATTCAGGTGTCAACATGAAGGATTTTCAGTGCTGTCGTCCCCTCCCCCCCAATAGTTTGCACCTTTTTCTACAAATAAAAAAAAAGGAATCAGATCAGAGAAGCTCATGTGCCATGGTTAAAATAATACAGGTCTTACCTACATGATCAATAACATTTCATTGTTAGGGTTAGGAATGCCACCTCAGCTGCTAAAGGCTTATTGCTCCATTGGAATATGAGAATCACCTAGTGTGGTCCTTATGGATATGGATCAGATTGTGGATGAGTGTGTCCCAGTACTGAACTATAAGAGCAGATGATCCCCACGGTTAGTAATGCAACACTGGAGTTGGATCTCAGGCCAAGGTCAGACTGGCAGTTTGCCCCGAGATAGGCACATGCCAGAAACATTTCACAAATGGATTAAAGGGGCCAGTTTACACAGCTATGGCTTCCCTAGCCATACTCAGCCCATCTGGTAGCCTCCCAAGTTTAAAAAATACCTGGTGAAAGTGGCAGCAAACCCTGGAGAGCGTGTTCATCCCACTTCAGGGAAGTGTGAACGTGAACAAGCTGATCCGGTAAGGGATGCACTTATGTGCATGAACCACCAGGGGCAGGCCAACAATGTGAATGCTTCCTTGCACATCCTCCCTGGTATGCTCCCACATCAGTTGGTGCAATGTGACCGGGAAAACATTTTGGCTGCGACTCCCTCACACTTCAAACTGCCAGTCTGACCTCGCCTCAGATTGTGAGCACTGTGGGGACATGATCTACTTCACTCAGGTTAAGCCACTCTTACCCATCCTTGGCATAGACCATATGTGGAGAAGGCGCTTCAGTTTCCCCTCCCTTGAGCCATTTTTGCAAACAGTTTCAGAGGATTATTTGGTTCGGGAGACCCATATATTTCCTGGGGTGCACATTGGTTCCCCAACAGGCCCATTAATGTCCACCTGGAATTGTTTCAGGCTGGTAAAATGGCACAAGGGAGGGAACGCGGAAGTCCTTTTGCCATATGTGTCATGATCCTGATTCTGGTAGGGCACATCACATGCTGGAATTGTGAAGAAGTCACAAGGCACATCTGACTATGATATATCTGACACAGTGTATGGACCCCAGACCTAAACTGTGTACTCTGTAATGTGTGAGAATGTGACCCTGATTAGGATTGCATTGTTGCTGACCTGATGCACAGGTCAATGGCTCAATATTTGATGTTATTGAGTTGACTTTAGGAGGTATCAAAGTTCTATATGTGGTATTTGGTCCATAATGGCTTGTTCATGTACAGGAGTGATTATGTGGTGAACATCTATGTGTGAAGCAGCCCCAGAAAAAGAACAAATGTACAATTGTGTGCTTATATCTGATTAAATGCTGTATAGCATGAATATATCAAAAGTTTATACTGAAGAAGCATAACATTCAAAACATTTCATGAAATCCCATTCAGTAGTTCATATCCTAAATTTAGTCAACATAAAGATTAAGGGCTATTAACATTCTTATTCTAGAACACAGGATATTTCCTGCTTCTATCTCTAAGTTTTCTACATCAATAGATACTGGGTTGTTGTTTTTCTTGGTGAACAGTAAGGAATGATTTAAACCACCTTGAAATGAAAAAAAGAAAGGGGAAAGGAAATGGTTGAAGAACAGATCGTAATATATATAGTTAAATTGTGTGGGAGCAAGTTGAATACTCTCCCCACCACTTAACAAGAAAGATTTGTGTGTGTGTACGATATCACTTCCTTTGTTCTGTAATGTAGATTGCTCTAAAATATTTTGCCAAGATTTCAGTGTCTCTGAATAAGTGATCTAATATTGGATTTTAAGTTCTTCTGTACTGTTGTCCTTCCTTCCAATTCAGGGTGCAATTTTAGGTGGGCCCTGCCTACCTAGGTGTGTGAATGTTATGGGGTTTTGTTTGTTTGTTTGTTTACCCTAATCCACACACCTAGGAAGCCAACTATCTCTGTACATATTTCTAGTTCTTCTTTTGTGACACAAGCACACAACAAGACCTACTAGGATGATCAACTAATAAATCAACTAATAATAAATGAATAAACTACCAGATGGGACCTGGAGTTCTTCCAGAATTTCCACTGATCTGTTGACTAGAGAGATCAGTTCGTCTGGTGGAAATGGGAGCTATGGAGGGTGACCTCTGTGGCATTGCATCCCTGCTGAGTTCCTAGAATCATGGAGAATGATGAAATAAAGATTCTTTGGGACTTCCAGTTGCAAACAGATAAACACCTGGCACATAACACCCCTGATATCACATCTGTAGAAAAGGGTTAATATAATTGACATTGCAATCTCAGGAGACAGCAGAATAGAAAAGAAAGAACAGAAGAAGACCACAAAATATGAAGACCTATGAAGAGAGTTAGAGCACCTCTGGGAGATGAAGGTGACCATCATGCCAGTTGTCATTGGAGCCCTTGGAGTCATGGCTTGAATTCTCAAGAAACACCAGCTCAGCTCCAGGAGACAGTGTTGTCTGTAACGACAAGAATCCTGCAAAGATACCTCTGCAATTCCCAAGAACTTGGCTAGATCTCGAAAAGCAGAACACCATGCACCAGTCAAATATTTGACTGTGACAAAAATAATAATAATAATAATAGATAATGATAATGATAATGATAATGATAATGATAATGATAATGATAATGATAATGATAATGATAATGATAATAATAATAATAATAATAATAATGATAGCATAATTTCTAACCTGCTCACATCTGTCCTTACATGAACTGCCAAAGCATATAACAATTTAACATTAAATTAAGCAATAAAAATAATCCCCTCGCCCAAACATACTTCATTAAAACAACTTTAAAAAACATATTTTAAACAGGGTGCATGTGTGTGTATGCATGCGCACGCATATATGTGTGTGTGTGTAACAGTTAAGGTACGTACAAAACATTGCCTAGTGGCAAAACATCTGCTTGGCATGCAGAAGGTCCCAGGTTCAATTGCTCCCATCTCCAGTTTAAAGGATCAAGCAGTAGATGATGCAGACGACCTCTGCCTCAGACCCTGGAGAGCCAGTCAGAACAGAAAATATGTACTCTGATGGTCTGATTCAGTGTAAGAAAGATTCATAGGTTCATAAATGTATGTGATGCCGTACCTCTGCCCCAAAAATCTTTGTTTATTCCCATAAAATGCGTATGTGTATGCTAGAAAATACATCAGCGGTGGAAAAAACATTGACTGTTTCTAGGCAGATTACACTGAGTTAATCAAGTATGCTTAACAGTCATGAAGAATCTACTGGATTCTTCAAAGGGACAGAACAACTGCCCTGAGATTACAATAAGCTTCTTTAAAAAAAAAAAATGGAAGGTTCTCTAAACCAATGTGTCAATGCATACACGTCATGCTTAGATTATCACCAAAATATGCAATAATGATGAATCTATCTTTACAAATTCATAAATGCTAGTCTTGCATTGCCAGATAAGATGGCTTCCTCAAAATTTAAGTAATGCTATTAAATGATATTGTCAACTTGTTAATAGAGCCTGATTAAGAATTTACACCTCTGTGAACAGATTAGCAGGTCTAATTCATTTTGATCTGTTAACTTCAATTTGCAGCTTTAAAAAGGTGTCATCTTGATGGAATTTATAGTTCAGCTTCCTTGTGTTTAGAACTAATGAATGCCATTTCTGAGTGCCTGAACAGAAAAGAGATTTGGATATATATTTTCTCTCTCTCTGAGTACAGTCTTTGAAGCACGGCTGCTGTTAACATCTGGACACCATGTAATATAGCACACATTCTATAAGTGGAGAGCATTGAGAACGTACAGATTTGTTTTAATTTGCACGGTGTCTGTGTATCACAGCCTAACACACACCCATTTGCACTCATTCATAGATCTGCATATTTTCTCTGCACATAACATAATCAGCAACCTTCAAAAATTGGTATGGAATAATACCACGGCTAATTTGGTATGTATTACTATTGTGTGATGATCCGTCCATTAACAGTACTCATCTACTGTGTTCAGAGATGTCTTTTTTTTACTCACAAATCCCCATTCTTGCTATTCAATGCTACATTTTCCAGTTACTTGGGCCTGGCAGGGAATTTCCCACCCACAGCTCCAATCTCCCACCCTCAAGAAATTGAAAATGGGGAAGAAGAAGAAAAAAACCCATAGTGATTCTTTAGGAATTTCTCCTAGTCCCTATGGTTTTTACCACAGAGATTAGGGGAAATTCCTAGAGTGTCACCCATAAAAGAGATCAAATTCCTCCCCAGACTCCACCCTTCTTAGGCAATGCCCCCTACATCTCCTGGCATTTGCCTACACAGCTGGGAATCCTATAATCAGACTGCAATGCTAATCAGACAACAAAGCAATGTTGAACTAGCATCTTAGAGGAGTTCCTCCCCTTTATTGCAAATTGGTTCTTATACATGAGTACCCTATGGTACAGAAGGTGATAATTTCCCCTCCTGTCCCCTTTTGATTGAGAGGAAATAACATATATGTGGCTTCCACGTAACTGGATGCTCACATGTAAGGTCCAGTTCATACTAGATACTGGTGTTTTGTTTTGTTTTTAATTCACACTGGTGGTTGTGGGAAGAAACATTCACCTGTCTGTCATCATTACATTTCAGCACTACCATAATACTTGTACTGCTTCCTGTTCATCATAGTGCTGCCTTTTGACTTCCCCTCTGTGCTGCTTCCTACCCAAACTAGACAGCATCTGTCCTTAGGCCACATATACTAACCCCCCCATGAACTTGTCAATAGTTGGAATGTTCATAAACATTCCAAACCTCAGTTGTTGACTCCAAGGCTGATGGATACTTATTTCAATCAACTGAAACTAGAACTCTCAGACAAATGTCACATAAATTTTAAACAAAGCAGGCTGTTTTTTGTTTTTGTTTTGTTTTTTAACCTCAGGGAATATCCCCCCCCCTTTTTGTGGAGCAGATCTGGGAACAAATTGACAAAAAAATGTTTTGCTGATTTTCGTGCTCTGTGCGTCAGTTTGATGCCTCAGTACAACCTCTGTGAACTTGCCTGAGCCGGTTAGCCAAAGCTGGCTTTGCCTTCAAAAATAGATATATAGATAGCTGTTGTGAAATCTCAGCTCTGTTCTGTCATAAAAGCTGGTTTTCACTAGCAACGCAGCTGAAAGGGTAGGCTCTCCTCTGTCAATTCCAATCTCTCCCCAGATGCTTTGTAGACATTCCCTGCAGTGGAAAACATATGGTCACAATGTTCTTCTAATTCAATTTTTAACACTGTGTTGCCATATATGGGTTCAATGATTTATGGTAAAATGTGTTATACTGACTGGGGGGGGGGGAATAAAAACCATCATGATGAAAATTATATGTGGCTTCAGGTTATGTATGGGGAAGGGATTAAAGTGATTACTTTGAGCTTGGCTTGCGAAAGAAACCAAAGCATGACCTTTATTGAAACCGCGTTGCATAAAGTGAAACAAAAACAAGTAAATTTACTTTTGCGGCGTAAATCAGCGGAGGTCGAAGTCTTGCCTTGAAATCTGGACTTGAATTCAATTCCATTTCATGTCGACAGATTCAGGTGGGTAGCCATGTTGGTCTGAAGCAGCAGAAAAAAGTTTCAGCATAAGAACATGAGAGAAGCCAATGTTGGATCAGGCCAACAGCCCATCCAGTCCAACACTCTGTCACACAGTGGCCAAAAATACCAGGTGCCCTCAGGAGGTCCAGCAGTGGGGCCAGGACACTAGAAGCCCTCCCACTGTTGACTCCCTCCCAACCATCAAGAATACAGAGCATTCCTTGCCCCAGCCTGAGAGTCCCTATCTATACCTTGTGGCTAATAGCCACTGATGGACCTCTGCTCCATATGCTTATCTAATCCCCTCTTGAAGCTGTCCATGCTTGTAGCCACCACCTCCTCTTGTGGCAGTGAATTCCATGTGTTAACCACTCTTTGGGTGAAGAAGAACTTCCTTTTATCCATTCTAACCCCACTGCTTAGCAATTTCATTGAGTGCCCACGAGTTCTTGTATTGTGAGAAAGGGAGAAAAGGACTTCTTTCTCAACCTGCCCTGTCCCATGCATAATCTTATAAACCTCGATCATGAGTCCAGTGGTTCCTTTAAGACCAGAAGTTTCATTCTGGGTATAAACTTTCAAGTGCACAACGAAATTTGAGCCCAGTGGCACCTTTAAGACCAACAAAGTTTTATTCTGGGTATAAGTTTTTGTGTACACAGGAACATAGTTTGAGTCCAGTGGCACCTCTAAGACCAACAAAGTTTTATTCTGGGTATAAACTCTCATGAGCACAACAAAATTTGACTCCAGTGGCACCTTTAAGACCAACAAAGTTTTATTTTGGGGATAAGCTTTCATGTGCACGAGAACATAGTTTGAGTCCAGTGACACCTCTAAGACCAACAAACTTTTATCCTGGGTATAAACTTTCATGTGCATGGTCTCTGAAGAAATGTGTGGGCACACAAAAGTTTATAGACTACACAAAAGGGGAAGGGGGGCAGAAAAACAAACTCAACCCAAGACAATGCTAGAAACCAAGAAGGTTGAGCTAATTACTATTAAACAGTTCAAAATTTAATAAGGTGTACACAAGTTAAAATACATTAAAATCCACATGTAAACAGGACTTTTGCACATTTATACACATGATGGGACAATACATATGAGACTAAAGACCAGACACGTTTCGGCCATGAAAGGCCTTCTTCAGTGGTCACCAATACAATCTTATCTAGACACACATTCATACAATAATATGCAAATTCTTAAAAACCCTTTGTATAAAAACCAGATGTTATGTCTTTTTATAGATGTAATTTAGTTACAGGTATGTAAAATGGGCCATACCAATGCTAATATGTATTCTGGTAATCAGGGTGTCTCAGGTATGAATGTGTGTCTCTTCATCCATGCAAGAATACTATTTCACACAAAAGTTTATACCCAGAATAAAGCTTTGTTGGTTCCTAAAGACTACACATGGCCTTTGGCCTTTCCATTGCATTCTTCTGGATCTTGGGAGTGAAGATCTGACCCTGGAAACTGTGTCTTCCATGCCACACATCAGTTGGTGGTGTTTTTTTTTTCCCTTCTTCTTCACTGTGTAGACCTGTCGATCAAGTAAAACGTGTCCTGATGGGTACTAGAGTGAGTGTCTTAGAATCTCGGGGGAGGGCGGGTCCGATGGAGTAATGGAGAAGGAGAGGGTGACCAAGGGCTGGAGTTTAACTTTCATATGCAATGGCAGTGTGTGTCAGAGCACCATTTGCTTGGGGTACATAGTGGTGGCAGCGGCACCTTTTGTGCAATGTGTGTTCTCAAAAAACATCTGGTTAGCCACTGTCGAAGGAGGAGGAGGAAGAGATTGGATTTATACCTCACCCTTCACTACCCAAAGGAGTCTTGGAGTGGCTTACAATCTCCTTTCCTTTCCCCTCCCCACAACAGACACCCTGTGAGGTCAGTGGGGCTGACAGTGCTCTTTCCAGTTTGGTGTAGTGGTTAAGTGTAGAGTCGGTTTGGTGTAGTGGTTAAGTGCACGGACTCTAATCTGGGAGAACCGGGTTTGATTCCCCGCTTCTCCACTTGCACCTGCCGGATGACCTTGGGCAAGCCATAGTAACGACACAGCTGTTCTTGAAAAAGAGCTGTTACTGTCAGAGCTCTCTCAGCCCCATCTACCTCACAAGGTGTCTGTTGTGGGGAGGGGAAGGGAAAGGAGTTTGTAAGCTGCTCTGAGACTCCTTTGGGTAGTGAAGTGTGGGGTATAAATCCAATCTCTTCTTCCTCATCTTCTCTTTCGAAAACTGCTTGTGAGAGAACAGCTCTGAGAGAGCTTGTAACTGACCCTTGGTCACACCAGCAGCTACATGTGGAAGGAGTGGGGAATCAAACCCTGTTCTCCCAGATTAGAGTCTGTGCTCCTAACCACTACACCAAGCTGGCTCTGTGGGAAATGGAATGCTGAACTAGTTGAGTGCCAAGATCATTGCCTGCCAAGTGTGCCCAAAAACCTTGGGCCAGCCTAGGATGGGTCATTATACCAAGTAAATTTGGACTTGTGGGCCACCATACCAAAAAGTTTGGGTACTGCTGCTCCAGGCTATCCTGAGGACAGCCCAGTAAATATTGTCTTCTGCAGTGCCCTCCCTCCCTTTGCCAGTTGATCAGGGCATAACAATGGGACCATGCTTTCAGGGCAATGGTAATCCCATTGGCCATACTGAAGGCTTTTGGAAAGGCAATGTGATTTAGTGGTCACAGTGGTGAATTAGGACTGGGGAGACCTAAGTGTATGGAAGTGCCAATTGTTTCCAGACTTTCTTGGGCATTTCAGTAATCCAGGCCCCTCTAGGAGAGGAGGGGAGGCTTGGGTGTTTTTTCTCCTAATTATGTTTGGCTGCAGACAGCAGTTAATTAGCTGGTCAGGAGTGCCTCAACACCCTCCGCAAAGGAACACACTTGCTGGGAGGAAGCTGTGCAGGCCTGTGTGCACAGGGGTGCCTATGATTGCCCTCCCCAAACAGCTGTGCCTCCCCCTGAGCTGCTTCAGGAGATGCAAGATGAACTTGCTGTCTTTGATTTCCTCTTGGATAGCCTGCAAAGGTGGGGGGGTAGAAAGGGGATGCAAGGAGAATAGCCCATTGGCACCAGGGGTTAAGAGGATGATCAGGGGGCTATTGTCCTCCTGCTGCTAGCTAGCCATTCAATAGAACCAGGTTGTGTCTGTAAAACCTCGAGGGGCTGTCCCAGCTCCTTCAGCAATGCTTGCCAGGCATCCTGGATCTTTTGGATGGCAGGCTTTGATCCCAGAGCAAAGTACGACACTTCAGAGAGAATACAACTCCCAGACACAAATCCTGATCTTTCTTTATTATTTCTGCACTTTCAGATGCTGCTTCTCCTGTTCCCCCCGCCCCATATTTATCTGTCAACTCTTACCTAGCCATGTCTCCCCTCCTCTATATCTCCTTAACAACAACAACCCTGTAATGTAGTCAGCCCCATTGTACTAAACTGCCCCCTTGGGGCGCCCCAACAAAATATTTTCTGGGTACAAGTCTGAACCTCTGATGGTCCATTCTGCCAAGAGATGGATCTTCCTATTTCAGACAATTCCAATAATTTAAAAAAACAAAACTATTTAAAAGAATTAGAAAAGCTGATAAGTCAATTTATATGGGAAGGCAAAAAAACAAGAATGAAATTAAAACTACTACAAGAGGTCAAAGAAAGAGGAGGATTTGCACTATCGGATTGGTGGTTGTATTATAAAGCGACAGTTCTCACATGGGTGAATGGATTACTTTGGAAAATATGAGACTTTTGAAACTAGAAGGCCATGACTTAAAAATGGGTTGGCATGCCTTTGCCTAGTATGGGAAAAGTAGCAAACATAAATACTTCAAACAACAAATTCTTAGAGCAGAATTACTTAAGGTTTGGGTAAAAGTGTGGGGTTTTACAACGTACCATTAGAATTAGTTAAAATTGTATGGTCTACTGAAGGGAAGCATATAAGAATATTTTATGGGTTTTTGTTAGAAATGAAAATGCAAGGTGAGGTGGTAAAGGAAGCAATGATTAAATGGGCACAAAATTTAGGCCATCATATATAACTAGAACAATGGGAAAAGATATGGAAAGTTAACATAAAGCTTACTAAAGCAGTGTCATATAAAGAAAAATTACATAAATTGTTTATAGATAGCACATGAGACCTGAGAACTTAGCCAAATGGTACCCAAATATGTCTAATGTATGTTGGAAATGTAAATCAAAAACTTGTTCTTTATACCATATGTGGTGGACATGTGACACAGTGAAAAAATATTGGCTATAGATACATGAAATATTACAAAAAATGCTTGACACAAATGTACCATTTATACCAGAACTGTTTTTATTGAATATAATACTGCAAATATTTAACTTACATGATGCACATATGATAGTTCATGTTGTTACTACAGCCAGAATATTGTATGCAAAATACTGGGAAAAAGAAGAGACATCTACAAAGGAATAGCTAATTTTTAGACTTTTGGATGCAGCAGAAATGGACAAATTAACCTTACAATTACATGAAAAACCAGAAAGTGACTTTGAAAGAAAATGGGCGACATTTTATAAATGGTTACAAGTTTACTTAAGAGGTCTCAGCTATAAGTTATAATCTGTACAGATGGCTCAAAAGAATCTGATTCTACAGATAATATGTGAACCAAATTGTTCTAAGAGTACAGATTCCATTTTTCTGTAACTTCTATTCTGTTCTTATTCTTCTTTTTCTCCTTCTTTAACCCTTATCTATGAAACCAATAAAATTGGGAGAAAAATGCTCCCCCTAAACTGTGGAGTCTTGTGAGCAAAAATTCTACTTTGTGAGTGACTGGCATTAAAGCTGTGAGCGAGCGATTTGGCTGCTGCAATAACTAGTTTGCTCTGGAGCCATCCTTCCTGAACAAAGACAAAAATGTGTGAGCCGGAGGCTAAAAAACTGTGAGCTAGCTCACACTAACTCAGCTTAGAGGGAACACTGGAGGCGAGATTTCTTTGCAGTCCGCTGGAGTGTTTGAGAATTCTTTCTGAATAAACTTTGTTGGGCTTTGACAAGAAAAGAAAAGCAGTGTCATTTGCGGACTCTTCTCTTCCCTTTAAAGACAGACGGAGAGATAAACCTACAGTGAGAGGTGGGAGTCTTGTAAATTAAAGGAACTGGCTCTTTTCTGGGAGGCAGCAGAGCTTTGTCCCCCCCCCTTGTATTTTTGTCTTGCTACGTGTCCCTTTCCTGCGTTGAACCGGAGGGTGAGGCCATAGGTTCATACACCAAGTTAAGCCATCAAGCTTACTGGGCAACCTTTGGCAGTTTACACACTCTCAGGCTAGCCTATCAAACAGGCTAGTTGTTGGATAAATGTGGACATGAGATCCTTGTACGCTCTTATGAAGAAGGTTGCGGTAAAAACTTCATTGTTGGGGTATCCTTAGTTCCTTCGGGATGATATTACACTAATATTTTATTGGAAACGGGGGGCGTCAGTCGTGTGCAAGGTCTCACTTCTTCATGGGGCATCCAGTGGTGGGTATCTCCCATAAGGGCATGCTGATTTTTCAAGGCATAATTCTCTCTCTTTTGTGGCATAAAGATTGGGATCAACTGCTTTGGTGGAATAATAAACCAGTGAAACGCCCCACCCCCCATCGGATACAGAAGAAAACAACCCCATGGGTTTCGAGGGATGGTGTTTTTCCCCCCCAATGTTTCTCATTCCCAAGGCGCGCGTGAATCGAAACCTCAACAACCACAAAGCTGCTGAGGCATCCCTCTGCATGGAACACGAATTGCCATACCTCTTGCCTTTTGAAACATGAGACTGAACAATACAGGCACGGGGAGTTCTCTGTTTGGACTCCTGGCCAGGTATAAATTCCCCTTTTTTTGTTTGTATTGCCAGGAACGATATCCAAGTCTATGATAATTCAACCATAAAGAAACAATATTGCAACTGTGAAAATCAACTCCATTTGAACGTGATGAGTTGTTGTTCTCCAAGACAAAAATGAGATACATGACTGAATTTAATAGAGTAGAGAGGCGGGGGGGGGACTAAAGGAGCAGCTGTTAAAAGAAAAGGAGCTATTGTGAAAAGAACCACTTTGCAGTTGCAACAATTTAGATATACAAGGTGGGATTTTTTTTCTCTCTCTTTTGCTTTTTAAAGATAAAAATGAAAAACAACATTTGAGGCTTATTTCATTTTCATTTTCTGTGTCTGTATACGAAATGTACATTGATTCCAGAAAGCTGTAGGATTATGTTGCCGTCTGTAACAAAGTATTAGTACTGTCCCAGTCATCAAGATGATTATGAATCTCAATAAATTGCTTACAATTTAGATGCATGAATTGGAATATTTGAATAATAAAGTATGCATTCTTTTTTTAAAAAAAAAATATGAGGGGAAATTGTTGAAAAATCGTTTCTTTTTTCTTTTTTCCTGCACAAGCAATCTGCAATAAAATCATGATCCTAAGCTTAGGTTTGTGCAACCCACTCACCCTGAAAAACCCAATTTGCATCACCATCCTAAGCACAGTTATCCCCTTCTAAGCCCGTTGACTTCAATTGACTTAGATGGATATTATTCAAGACTGCACAGCTAGGGCTGTGTGAAGCCCTCCTCTAAGAAATAATGCTAGAGTTTATCAAACAACTTCCCTGACAGTTTCCTAGTCGTTTTGGCAAAGCAACCATTTCCTATTTTCCCTTAGACCAAAGCTGGTACCATCAATCTAGGGATGTGGGGAAACACGTGTATATATACAGACTTTTCGCACCTTCTTTGGTCATTTTTCTTTCCTTGAAACCCCATAGAGGAGCTGTCTGAGGAGGAACTGCCCATATTTTTTTTTCCTATTTTCCCACAACCACAAAATATTGTGATTTATTTTGTATTATCTATAAACTAGCATTATTATGTATGGATGTGAAAGCCGGACAATGAAGCCGGACAACGAAGAAAGCTGACAAGAAGAAGACTGATTCCTTTGAAATGTGGTGTTGGAGGACAGTTTGGTGTCGTGGTTATCTGGGAGAACCGGGTTTGATTCCCCACTCCTCCACTTGCACCTGCTGATGTGACCTTGGGTCAGTCACAAGCTCTGGCACAGCTGTTCTCTCAAGGACAGTTTCTGTCAGAAGTTCTCTCAGCCCCACCTACCTCACAGGGTGTCTGTTGTGGGGAGGGGAAGGGAAAGGAGTTTGTAAGCCGCTCTGAGACGCCTTTGGGCAGTGAAGGGCGGGGTATAAATAAAAATAAATCCAATAAATCCGATCCAATCCAGTTTAACGGGTCCTGTGGACTGCCAAAAAGACAAATAAGCCTGAACTCTCCCTAGAAGGTAGAATGCTAAAACTGAGACTATTGTATTTTAGTTGCATTATGAGAATAGTCACTGGAAAAGACAATCATGCTAGGAAAAAATGAAGGCAGCAGGAAAAGAGGAAGACTTTGGTTGGATGGATTGACTCAATCAAGGAAGCCACAGCCCTCAGTTTGCAGACTTGAGCAAGGCTGTTCAGAACAGGATGTTTTGGAGAATGTTAATAGGGATGGGCATGAACTGGTTCACGAACAAAAGCCTGTGATGAATTTTGGGCAGTTTATGGTTCGCAAACTGAAGTTTGTGGCAGGTCAACCAGCATGAACTTTCCACTAACTTTCAAGCAGTTTGTGGCAATTTGTGGCAGGTTATGGATGGATACATTTCCAGACAGACTGTCTCTGGTCAATCAAAATGTTTACCAAACTTCAAAGCAAACTTCAAAGCAACAGGGGAGGTATTGTAGAGGACGGGGTGGCAGGGTGAAGTTCAGTTCCCTGTGGGTTTGTTTTTTGTAGCTTGCTGTTTTGAACCTGTGCAAGACATTTTCTCCAAAAGCACTTTCCTTGGGGCACCTTCTTGGGGGGTGGGGCATAACTTGGACCTCGTAAATCCAATCCTCACCAAACTTGGAGGACAGGTAGAGGTGTGTCGCCAGAGATCTCCTGTGAGTTTGTTATTGTTAGCGCACCAAGGGGGGCTCTACTTCATCACAAACCTCACAAAGTTTGTTTGGCACTTAAAAAGTTTGTGATGGTTCATGGCTCATGAACCAGGCCCTCTCTGAACCACAAACTGAAACAAACCACATTTTCCTGGTCTGTGCCCATCCCTAAATGTTAATTCATAGGGTCACAATAAACTGGAGGCAACTGACGGGACTTAACACATGCACATAAACTGGTGTTAGCCATTATTTCTAAATAAGCTATTTGGCAACCCTAACCCCTTTGCAAATTTAGGCATCTTTTCACTTCTACTTTATCTCACAATACTGGCCCTCCTCTATATTTTTCTGTTTGGAACTCACTGGGGAGGGAGGAGCACCCTATGAATAACAGAAAATTATTTGGATAAACTTGGGGAAACACCTTTTTGTTTGAATTAAACTGTAATTGCATTCAGTATCAAAGCAGTGATTCGTCATCATGTAAAATACATAAAGAGAGATTAATAATATATTATTTCTCCAGATGAAATGAATCATCTACTCTGTACTTGACATTCCCAGTCTTGGCGCAGACTGGCAGAGCCATAATTGAATGCCATGGTCTTCAAAAATAGCTAATGCCACTAATAATGAGTTACGTTATCATAGTGTGATCATCAAACTGGCACTTTGAAAGGGGCAGCATGTAACACCATGTTGGCAAGAAAGAAATATTAGGGTTATGCTTTAAATGTTTGTCATGATGGGGTAAAAATGTTTGTTCATCATCTTAATTTAGACAAGCTATCCTCTAATTTAGACAAGCTATCCTGAGAGGCAGAATAGTATAGCCAACATTTTGTAACCATAGATACAGGTCACAATAAAGAAACCATTTTCAAACCCTAATCAATTTATTTTCCCCCAAAGAAGGGAAAAGATATACAACAACCACTTTATTCTCCCTCAAAGAAGGGGAAAGATATACAACAATCAGTATGAAAGAGTGGAGTGGGACTTCATTTGGGAGAATCTTAAGGACATAAGAAGAGCCCTGCTGGATCAGACCACTGGTCAATCTAGTCCAGCATCCTGTCTCACACAGTGGCCAACCAGTTCCTCTGGACAGCCAACAACAGGGCATAGAGGCAGAGGCCTTCCCCTGATGATGCCTCCTGGATCTGGGATAGAGGCTTAGCATCTCTGAATATGGAGGTTTCCCTCAGTCACCAGGGCTAATAGCCACTGATAGACTTGTCCTCCATGAATCTATCTAATCCCTGTGTATTCCTGTGGCCATCACTACAGCCTCTGGCAGAAAATTCCACAATTTAATCACTCTGTGTAAAGTAGCATTTCCTTTTGTCTGTTCTGAATCTTCTCCCTTGTTTATGCTTCAAGCCTGTGAGATTATCTGAAGACCCTTTATATGGGAGATGAAATATTTCATGGCTCAGAGGAGTCCGCCCCAACTGAGAGCAAAACTAGTACCAAAATCATCTCAAAAGAAATTTGCTTACCATTTTCATTCAAAGTTAGAGTCCAGTGGCACCTTTAAGACCAACAAAGTTTAATTCAGGGTATAAGCTTTCATGAAGAAGTGTGCTTGCACACAAAAGTTTATTCCCAGAGGACTTCTGGTTCCAGTCTCATCGACAGTGGGTGTGAGCAGAGAGTCTCCGCTCACCCATGCCATTCCTATAGCTTTTCAGGCCAATTTCCAACACCTCAAATAGGTGCTCTCCCATTGAGAGAGACCTGGCAGGGAGCTTGCCCATAACTGAGAGTGGGTAGGAGCCCCCTCGGTCCATTTGGGACCGCTCTGAAGTGGGAAGCTATTAGGACGCCTGATGCAATGTGTTTCCCGCCGAGCACTAGCTGAACCCAACAGAACTGGCAAAGTCTAAGAGCAATAAATTGGATATAAAGACCAACAAAGTTAAGTAAAAAAAGTCTCTGGATCCAGCTAAATTGGCCAACTATCGGCCAGTTTCCAATTTGCCCTACATGGGCAAATTAATAGAGAGGGTGATGGTGATACAGTTGCAGAGTTTTCTGGATGACACTTCCATGCTAGATCCCTTCCAGTCCAGCTTCCACCCAGGCCATGGGACAGAGACAGCACTGGTTGCCCTCACAGATGACCTCCAGAGGAGCAGGACAGTGGTGCTGCTGTTGTTGGACCTGTCAGTAGCATTCGACATGGTCAATTATCAGCTGTTCGCCCACCACCCCACTGATGTGGGGATTCAGGGGCTTCCCTTGCAATGGCTTGTCTCCTTTCTCCAAGGTCAGGGACAAAGGGTGGCACTTGGGAAGCAGCTATCTCGAAGGCATCCACTAAACTGTGGAATGCCTCAAGGAGTGGTACTCTCCCCAATGCTATTTAACATCTATATGCGCCCCCTTGCCCAGATTGTCTGGAGTCATGGGCTAGAGTGTCACCAATATGCGGATGACACCCAGTTCTATCTGTCGTTGGGTGGTCAGTCTGGCTCTAACCCGGAAGACCTGGACTGGACCCTGTAGGACATGGTGGGATGGCTTAGACTGAGCCGATTGAAATTGAATCCGATGAAGATGGAGGTCCTGTGCCTGAATCAGGGGTAGGGATCCCATTACCAGCCTTCAGTGGGGTGCTGTTGATGCTAGCACTGAGAGTCAGGAGTTTGGAAGTGCTCCTGGATGCTTCCTTGACAATGGAGGCCCAGGTAGCAGCCGCTGCCAAGGCAGCCTTTTACCATCTTCGGCTGATTAGGCAGTTGGTTCCCTTCCTCGAACGCAAAGATCTGGCTTCAGTGATCCATGCAATGGTCACCTCGATGTTGGACTACTGCAATGCTCTCTACATGGGGCTGCCCTTGGGGCAACTCCAGAAGCTGCAGCTGGTCCAAAATGCAGTGGCTAGGCTGTTGATGGGCCTTCCTATGGGGGAGCACATCCAGCCTGTGCTAAAGTCACTGCACTGGCTGCCAATAGCATTCCAAATCCACTTCAAGGTGCTGTTTTTGACCTTTAAAGCCCTTTATGGTCAGGGGCCTGTCTACCTGAGGGACCACGTTTCCCTGCATGTTCCCCAAAGAGCACTGTGATCAGGAACACAGAACTGCCTGGCACTCCCTGATCCTAAGGATGCCATGTTGGCACTGACCAAGTCAAGGGCATTCTCCCTGGTGGCACTGATGTACTGGAACGAGCTTCCCAGTGAGATCAGGGCCCTGTGGGACCTCCAGCAGTTCCACAGGGCTGTGGAAATGGAGCTTTTTTGCTGGGTGTTCCAGAAGGAGCGGCACCACATCGGCTAAGCCTGTACCACTTTGCCAGCTGCAATTGCACTTTGTTATATGACACTGCCATACACAAATGGTTTTAGCTGTATTTATATGGAATGAAGTTATGTATTTTATATATGTGCTCTATGTTGGTTTGATGGTTTTATGTAACCCGCCCTAAGCCACCTTGGTGGGAGAGTGGGGTAAAAGTCAAATTAATAATAATAGTAATAGTAATAGTAATAGTAATAGTAATAATAATAATAATAATAATAATAATAATAATAATAGTAGTAGTAGTAGTAGTAGTAGTAGTAGTAGTAGTTAATTTACTTTAAATCATCTCTTGGAGGATGGGAGTAAATATTGGACTTGTAAGAACCACTCCGGGTTGCTTTGGAGAATGAGCAAGTGAGGGGAGACCCCTTTAAGGCTGTCATGAAGGGATGCTCAATTAGACACTGAGATGAGAATTAGGACTAGGAGCAACTGAAAGGGGCTGGGGAAATACTTTATAAATGGGACATACTTTACAAATTTTTCTTTCTTTCTTTTTTTGAAACATCAGCTTCACATTGGTGATTGTGAAATCTCCTCACTGCCAGGGCTGGTTGTGACGGAGACGTGATGATAAGGAGTAGTCAGCAAGGAGAGGGTGCATGATATAGTGTGAGAGGGGAGGAGAGACAAAAAGTGGTACAGAGTAATTTGAGACTCGCCGTGAGAGGGGAGGAGAGACCTGATGCAATACGGAGTAATTTGAGATGAAGAGGAGAGATGGAAAACGAAGCAGAGTAAATGGAGATGAGGAGGAGAAACATGATAACCTGGCGAAGTGGAACCCTGACGGACCGAAATGGGAGGGATTTTTCAAATTAGTACCAAAAAGACAATGTTAAATTGTGGAAAGATGAAATAGTAGGAACAGGAGATGGGGCTTAAAAACAACGAAATTAATATAACTTAGAAGAAAACTATATATGAATAGAGTTTTGCTTCCCACCATTACCGTTTAAGCTATAGGAATTAACCCTAAAGTTAGACATTATAGGAAAAACTTAATAGAGCTCTATATAGTAGCAGATAGGATAAGACCTGACATAATAGATCACCACTGAATCCAGTGGAACTAGGAAACCTTCTATCACATGACTGGGTCAGTCAGAATTACAAAGTCAATTGAGACTAAATACAATGCGTATTACATAGATGACAATGAAAGATCTAAAAAACCTTATACAAGAAAGTGTTACTCAGTAAAAACAACAGGGGAAACCACACTTCCATCATTAATTAAGAAAGAAATAGAACCCATAAAATCAAAAATGGAAGAAATCAGGATTGCCAGCCATGTAGTCCTATATATCACACTGTAGTCTTCTCATAGAGATAATCTCAATCATTGAGCTTTCCTTTTTTCTTACTCTACTGACTTTATGTTTGATCGTGAATCTCTCGGCTCTCATTCAAGATATATTTAATAAACATGTAGAACAATACTTAGAGGTTATTTACACCAAACATTACAACATCTAACATGCACAATGACTGACACTAATGAACATATGAAATAAAATCCTTCCATCTGTGTTGAAAGTAAGCTAATGTTTTTTATGATGTGTGTTATAAGCAAGTTAATGTTTAATATGATACCATTGATGTTATTTCTATAGCTAAAGTTTTCAGACAAATTATTCTGTATGTATGTGCACTATGTTTTGTTTTTGTATAACTTGAGTTTTAATAAACTTAAAATGTTTTTTAAAAATGGAAGAAATAATGCAACAAATTAAGATGGAGACAGAAGAGATTAAAAAGCAAATAATAGAAAATAAACAGGAAATACTAAAAATTACGGCAGTTAGCAACAAAATGGAAGACAAAGTACAGGAGTTAGATTATGAGGTACAAGAACTAAAGTTAAAAAGTGAAAGAATGGAAGAGTCATTGATTAATTTAGAAATGGATAAGACAGCCTTAATATTGAGATGTCAAAATGTTCCAGAAAATATAGAAAAAAAACCTTAAAGGAAGAAATGATACAAAATCTAATGCAACAACTTAAAATAGGAACAAATGAAAAATTAGCAGCAGAAATTGATACCATTTACAGAAGAAACTCCTCTTATTCAAGGAGAAATAAAGTACCTCAGGAAGTACATATAAAAATTAATAGAAGGGAAATGCAAGATAAAATTCTTAGAATAACAAATGAAAATAAAGTAACCATACAAGAAGCCAATATTAGATTTCTTTAAAAAGTACCATGGAGAGTTAGGGAAAAACAACAAAATTATGCAATATTGACAAGTCTTCTGAGATCTAACAGAACCACATATAGATGGCTGTTGCCAGAAAGTGTGTTATTTAATTATGGGGGCAGAAGACAGAAAACAGATTCTACATTTAAAATGGAAGACTTTCTTGAAAGACATGGGAAAGAATTAGGTTGGCAAGAAGAAGATTTTGATATAGAGGAAGAAATTCCAGGACAAGAAACAGAATGTATTGAGAAAGGGGAAGAAAAGATCAGAAATGGTGCCATCACAAATTCTTACAAGATTCCAATACAGAAGTAAAGCAAATAACAAGAAAAAAATGGTGAGAACTAAAAGATTTAAAATTCTCTCTATTGATGTGAATGGGCTTAATAGCCCACAAAAAAGGAAAATAATATTTCACCAAATCATTAAGCTACAGGCAGACATTGTATGTCTCCAAGAGACATACATTAGAAAAGAAGATGTTAAATACCTAACAGTTAAAAAACTAGGAAACTTTTTATGGCAGCAGATGCTAAAAAGAAAAGAGGTGTGGCAATATATGTAAAATATTATCTTTGCCAAGAATTACTGTACTCATCAGATGATGGAAGAATAGTAGCAATTACAATTTTAAGACAAAGGGGGGAAAAAAGCACTAATTTTAAATATATATGCTCCCAATCAAAATCCTGAGGGCAGTTTTGCTGGGCTATGATAAACCAACAAAAACATTTGATGATATCTGCATCATAGAAGATTATAATGCAGTATTTGGCTTAAAATGAATAGAAAAATTCAGATAAGGGATAAAAAATTAGGAACTGTTCTTCCTAAAACTTTTCACAAATGGCAGAGGAATGTAATATAGTAGATGCATGGAGAATTAGAAACACAGATATAAAGGACCAGGGCTATTTTGGGGCAGGAACACACAAGAATGGAGTTCCAGCTGGCTCCTGAGTTGGCCATGCCCAGCAGGAACTCATTAGCATAACAGGCCACACCTAATGCAGAAACTCATTAGGATTGGCTATATTAGGGCTTTGTGGCCTAACATGCAAAGGAGTTCCTGCTGCAAAAAAAAAGCCCTGGGTTTTGATAACAAACAAGGTAAACAGAATAAGAAGCAAAAGGTGGGTGTGGCTGGATAACCACACTTCTGGTAACATGGGGGTGTGGCCTGATATGCTAATGAGCTGTGCTATCAGGCTGTGGCTTAGTAGGCTAATGAGTTCCTGCTGTTGGGTGTGGCCTATTAAGCTAATGAGTTCCTGCTGGGCTTTTCTATAAGAAAGCCCTGCAAAGGTCTATACATATTACTCAGTGAGACACAATTCATGGTCCAGAATTGACATGGCATGGATATCAACAACTATAGTGAATGAGTTGGTAGAGGCTGAAATTCCACCAAACATGTTTGCTGATTATATCCCTTTATTGTTAACATTTCAAGAGATACAAAGAAGGACCAGGTGGACTATGAATATAGGTCTTCTAGGAGATCAGGAATTCATGAAGAAAACTAAAGTTGAGATTCAAGAATTTTTCAAAAGAAATATACAACCTGAGATATCAATAGAATGGTGTAGGAAACATTTAAAGCATTTATAAGAGGATGGTTTATTAACCAGGAGGCCTGGAAAAAGAAGCAAAAGAGGAAAAAATGTGAGAATCTTGGAAAACAAATTAAAATAGAGGAAGATAAAATGAAGAATACTACAGACTTAGAAAAAATAAAGACTAAACTAAAAATATTACAATATCAAATAAACTTATTACTGACACAGGAAGCTGCAAAAAGCATAGAATATACCAAGCAATACTATTTTGAAAATGCAAATAAGCCAACAAGATGGTTAGCATACAGGCTAAGGAAGGGGGGGGAATGGATAATAGCCTTAAGAAATGAAAAGAGTGAAGAAAAACATAGTTTACAAGATTTGAAGAATTTTGCAGAAACTTTTTACAAAAACTTATATCAGGAATTTTACAGAGTGAACAATTAGTAAAAGAATATATTCAAAGATGGAATAAAAAGAAATTTGATGAAAAACAGAAAAAAAATTAAATGAGCCAGTTTCAATTTGTGACATTACAGAATCAATTAAGAAATTAAAGAAAAAGAAAACACTGGGCCCAGATGGTCTCCCAACAGAAGTTTATCAGAAATTTGACCAAATAATATTACCATTAAAAGAACTACTTCAAAACATAGTAAAATCAGGAAAAATGCCAGATTCATGGAACCAAGCCTTGATTACATTAATCCACAAACCAAATACAGATGAAAAAGAAATTAAAAACTACAGACCTATATCATTGTTGAATGCAGATTATAAAATATTTGCCAATATTTTAGCTGCCAGATTTTAAAAAGTGTTAATTCAAACTATTCATCAAGATCAAGCAGGATTCTTGCTGAAGAGACAAATTAAAAATAATATATGGACTATTATTAATGTCCTAGAGTACTATGAAATTCATCCAGAGAAGTAGATGGCTTTAATATTTCTTGATGCAGAGAAAGGTTTTGATAACGTACATTGGGAATTTTTGTTCCAAAAATTGGCATTATGTGACTGTGGACCACAGATTCTAACAATGATTAGAGCGATATATAACACACAATCTGCTAAAGTTATAGTGAAAGGTGATATGACACAAAATATTGAAATACAGAAAAGGACGAGGCAAGAATGTCCACTGTCATTTTTACTGTTTTTTTACACTGTTATTTTTACTCTAGAAATGCTGAATGACCTAGTGCAAGAAAATGAACAGATAAGAGATCTTAAGACAAGAGGAGAGGAATCTAAATTACAAGCTTTTGCTGACAATCTTCTTTTCATAATAGAAGATCCAATTACATCAATAGAAGTAATTCAAGGATACGGACAAGTTGCAGGTCTTAAAATTAATTTCAAAAAGACAAATATATTAACTAAAAACTGCACACAGAACCAAATATACCAGATACAAGAAATCTCCTCTATGGAAATATCGAAAAAGGTTAAATATTTAGGTACAGTACTGACCAATAGAAGCAGCATGCTGATAGAAGATAACTATAATAAACTCTTGAAGGATATAAAAAAAAAGGCCTGTTGAACTGGAAAGATCTGAAATTGTCATTTATGGGCAAGATAACAATGATAAAAACGAATGTACTATTTAGATTTTTATTTTTACCCCAAAATCTGCCAATTCTAAAAAGAACACTATACTTTAAAGACTTTGATAAAATTATTAGACAATTTGTCTGGCACTTCAAAAGACCAAGGATTAAATGGAAAACTTTTCAAGACAGAAGGGAAAGAGGAGGGTTTGGCCTACCCAACTGGAACCTATTTTATAAAGCAGCCTCCCTAGGATGGATAAAAAAAATGGTTAACATTGGAAAATATAAGAGGCCTGAATCTAGAAGGGCATGACTTAAGTATGGGATGGCACACATATGTGTGGTATGGGAAGGATAGAATACATTCAAACTTCCAACAACACATAATAAGAGGAACACTGATAAAAGTGTGGAAGGAAGAAGAGAAGATAAGAGATTGGATTTATACCTCGCCCTTCACTGCCCAAAGGCATCTCAGAGCGGCTTACAAACTCCTTTCCCTTCCCCTCCCCACAACAGACACCCTGTGGGGTAGGTGGGGCTGAGAGAACTTCTGACAGAAACGGCTCTTTCCAGAACAGTTCTGAGAGGACTGTGACTGACCCAAGGTGCAAGTGGAGGAGTGGGGAATCACACCCGGTTCTCCCAGATTAGAGTCCACGTACTTAACCACTGCACCAAACTGGCTCTCATACCAAACTAGACATAAAAGAATGTTATTATACTAAAATCCCAAAATGGGTATCACCTCTAGAAGCGTTCATAAAACCTACGCTGGTTACTAAAGATAACAGTGAAAGTTATGAGATTCTGTTAGATAAAAATAATAAATTAAAATCAGAAGAGACACTACTTTTATACAACTTAAAATTGATGTGGTGGGAAAACCTACAATTAAAAACCAGATATAATAAGGATAATAGAGTTGGTTTTTATGGGATAAACAATGAACTTGATAAGATCTGGTTGTCTATGAATGATAAAATGATTCAGAAATTTTATAAGTTTTTGTTAGATGAATATATGCAAGATGAAATAGTGAAAACAACAATGGTTACAGGGATGCAGGATATAGGTCATAGCACAGATCTAGATGAGTGGTCAAAATTTGGAAAGTAGCCAAATTTATGAGAGCCACATCATACTAAGAAAATATCTATAAAATGTTTCACAGATGGTACTGGTCCCCCGATAAAATAGCTAAGTGTTATCCAAATGTTACAAATAAATGTTGGAAATGCAAACCCAATGTGGGAACATTTTATCATATGTGGTGGAAATGTGGGAAAGTCCATAATTTTTGGCCGAAAATCCATAAAATAATCCAAGAAATACTGAATATTAATTTAGCTTTAATACCAGAATTTTTTTGTTGAATACGGTTCCTGATGGTTATAAGCAAAATGATTTGTATATGTTAACCTACATTTTAACATCAGCTAGAATTTCACTGGCTATATCTTGGAAAATGGAGAAAACCCCTTCAAGGGAGGAGATAATTCAAAAATTGTTGGAACTAGCAGAAATGGATCGATTAACTGTTGTTTTGCAAGGAAAGGATGAAGAACTTTATTTAACTCAATGGTCAAGAATGTATAAATGGTTAGATATCAAACTGGATAAATAGACTCAGAAATATTTTCAATATATCAAATGAATGTATGGACTATGTTATAAAAATGATAAATAAAACATTAAAAAAGAAAGTTTATACCCAGAGGTCCCAGTCACACAAATGAGATAATCCAGAGGGGAAGTGAGGCTTTTTGCCCTGGAGCATAATGGAGCACAATATTGCGATCAGACGCCCCCCCGAGGCTCTGTGCTCAGGCTGTCAGCCGCCGATCACACGTTGATGGTGAAGCAAGGCACAGAAGGGTGAGGCGGTTCAGCAGTAGCTTGTTCATGAACATGCGTAGTTCTGCATTTGCATGCATACCATGGAGGCATAAGAATAAACATCCGGTAGGACGCAGACAGGCACTGAATGCAATGGGATACCAGCACTTCCGTGATCCAACATCCACCCGCGCCATGCATGTTCTGGAAAATACTGCACTTTCCCAGGTATCTTTTTACTCCACATCTTTGACAGGGTGATAAGGGTTGCCGACAGGTGCGGGACACTTGCCAGATGTTTTCATGTGATCGCGTCCATAAAATCCACCCAGCATTTGTCCCTATTGTGCGGATAATTCAGTGTGTGACCAGATCCAGAATTAAACTTTGTTGGTCTTAAAGTTGCCACTGGACTCAAACTTTGTTCTGTTGCTTCAGACCAACACAGCTACCCATCTGAATCTATTTTCATTCAGACAGCTTGTTGAGAACTAGTGTTTGGGAGAAAGCTAGTTACTTAGCCAGCATGGTGTTGTGGTTAAGAATGGTGGACTCTAATCTGGAGAACTGGGTTTGATTCCCCACTCCTCCATGTGAAGTTCTCTCAGAACTCTGTCAGCCTCACCTATCTTTTCACAGGGTGCCTTTTGCAGGGAAAGGAAGGGAAAGTGATTGTAAGACTCCTTAGGGCACAGGAAAGTGGGGTATAAAAACCAACTCTTCTTCTTCATAAGCCCTAATATCAATGGATTTAGAAGGGTATAGCTCTGCTTAGGATGACACTGTTGATAACTGATGAAAGATGTGTTGGTTTCAGTCTGAGTTAATGATGCTGCATTTTCTAATCTGGTTGTAAAGGTAAAGGTAAAGGTTCCCTTGCTCGAAAGCCAGTCGAATCCGACTCTAGGGTTGCGGTGCTCATCTCCATTTCAAAGCCGAAGAGCCAGCGCTGTCCGAAGACGTTTCTGTGGTCATGTGGCCGGCATGACTAAACACCAAGGCGCACGGAACGCTGTTACCTTCCCACCGAAGTGGTACCTATTTATCTACTTGCAATTTCTTGCTTTCAAACTGCTAAGTTGGCAGGAGCTGGAACCAGAGATGGGAGCTCACTCCATCTTGCGGCACCTGGGTCTTGAACTGCTGAACTACTGACCTTCCACAGCCTGCAGTTCAGCGTCTTAACCACTTAAGCCACCACAGCTCCCTAATCTGGTTGTAGTGATGGACAAATACTGTTGGGATGGAATGAACATTTTGTTTTATTTTGTTTTTTTTAAGGGGCTTTTTGGTATTGGAACCCATACTCCTAATTTGTTTTTAAATTGTTTTAGCTCAATTGTTTCTTTTACAGCTGTTTTACAGCTCATTTTCTATTATTTTACATCTGTCTGGGGACTTCTCTATAACTGTTTTAAGTCTGTTTAACTTTGCGTTAACAAATTATTGTGCTTTGCCCCTTTGTCTCCCATTGTTCTTATCTAAGTACTCTTTTTTCTGTTGTCTGATTTTTCTCAATTATTACATTGGTGCAAGGAAACTAGTTCCAAAATGCCCAGGTTTCACTGGAGGACAAATATTTAATAGTGGCCGAGGACAGACTGGCAGTTTGCCCGGGTAGCCAGTCGTAGCAAAAAAAACCCGGATTAAACTATACCGGGTTTTCCCATCCACACAGCAGGGGCCGCTGCTGGAAGATACGGGACGGAGGCACGCGGGAGCATTCAGACTGCCGCGCCGGAGGCATGCTATATTCGCCGTTACACCATTAATTCGGCTGTGGGTGTATGGGTGTATGTGTGCATAAGCGCATTTTGCCGATTTTTTTTTTTTTGCCCTGCAATGCCGGCACTGCATTGGGCAGTGGAGCGGAGTGCAGCCAATCACACCGCTGCTGCCTTGTGCCCAACGCAGGTTGCTCCCGGCTTTTCGCCTGCGTGTTCAGACTCCCCGGAAGCTTTCGGATTTGTGACGGCTTTTATCAGGTTTTTTTTAATCCGGCAGTGAAGCGCAAGAGCACCGGTAGGCTACGGGTGGGGGACGCCAGGCAGATGTGCCTGTGTGAATGTTCCATTTACTCCGATATTGAATCGTTGTCGGCCCGGGGCCCTTCCTGGGGCAAATTGCCAGTCTGTCCTCGACCAGTGTCTTGGTTTCATTTCCTTTGGTGGAGAGAGCACTTTTATGGCATTTTTAGAATATTTAAGTTACTTAAAATATACAAGTACTACAGAATAGAAGTCTCTCTATATAATTCTTCATGGGTTTTTTTAGTGCAATGGAATACATTGAAGTCAGACCTTGGAAAGCTATGTTTCTTAAAGCTGGAGGAAAGTAAGCAACACAGAAGGGTATAAGAGGTGGTACTGAGCCCCAGTATGAGCCAACAGAACCCAGGCCCAACTTTTGAAAGGATCTTGGATACCTATATATTTGGAGGAAACGTTTCAAACTCAAGTATGTAGACCGATTGGGCAATCCCCCTAAATACTAATATCTATTTTTCAATCCACTCAATCACAGCTGTGGGGAGTTCAAAGAGCTCTGTCACATTTCCCTGGAAAGCATGATGCTCACAGATGGAAAATAGTTTGGAGGGCTGCACCACAACTGCATTCGGGTCCTGGCATTTTGCCCCATTTTAACAACAGGTCTACACAACTGTCAAAGCCTGTTCATATTCTATTAGCTGTCTTCCACAGTTTATGTGACAAGTCAAATCTCATGGTCCTCTTATTGGTGTTTATCAGGTTATGGATATTGAGTGGAACTGATTGCATCCATGTTCACAAACATTCATTCCCTTGACTGAAATTTTGTGATTGCAGGATCTGTGCAGATCTTATTGCTGGGTGTCAGGATCTTAGTCTGGATAGGCCCACATAAGCCATGTCTTTGTGGATAGGCAACTCTCTGTTTTTGATGATTTTTCTATATTCATGAAGAAAAGCATCTTATATTCATGAAGAAAAGCATCTTGTCTTTGGAGATGTGAGTGAGCAATGTGGCACAACTTGGGTAGCCAAAAGGCCAGAGTGGTTTTAATACATCCATTGATGGTTCTCACTGTTCTATTGAGTTGGACATCAAGTTTGTGGACATGGGCGGTGTTGAGCCACACTGAAGGAACATATTCTGCAGTACTATACACCATCCCCAAAGTTGAGTATCTAAGTATTGCAGCAGACACACCCCAAGTTATACCACATAATTTTTGGAGAATGTTCTTTCAAGTGTGTATTTTTGCTGCTACGTTGATAAGACAGTGTTTATAGCTCAAGATCCTGTCCAAGGTAATGCCAAGGTGTATGGTTGTGTGTAAGTTGGATGCCATTAAGGTAGACATTTAATTCACGGTTGGCAAGATTGTTATTGAGATGGAAACAGGATGATTCTGGTTTTGTTTTTTTGTTTTTTTTTTCCTGGACTTGGGATAAGCTGCTATTTACAGTGGTAGTCAGCCAAAAAAAATGAGGTTCCTAGTCAGTATTTCCTCAGTTCTGTCAATTGATTACTTTTGCTCGCAGATGAGGATTTTTATGTTTCTAATAGAGTCACTTTGTTTTCATTAGTGACAAGACAGATTGCATCAAACTGTATGGAATAGTAGCAATAATAAGAGTCAAAATTGTTTTGAACTTTTTAAACTTTTTAAACTGTGCTGATTTTATATAGTTTAGTCTTGTATTATATTTGCAAATTTATTGATTAATTTTGCTAATATCTTGTTTGGATAAAAAAAAATGCCTTGTGTGATATTCACTTTGGGAAGGTTTTGTGATCTGCACCCGACTGATTGGTTATTGCTTTTACTGAAAAACAGACATAATCTTAAGAGCTTGAAGTTTATTGCTCTGTATAGGATATTTCCTGAGGAAGAATTCCATTTGAAATGTTGGAGGGAAATCAAAAATTATGTTGAATTGGATTTTTCCTATGATATTGTGCATTGTATTCATTTCTAACAGACATTGTTTACTGTATAAAAAATGCATTTCAAGTAGACATTATTCATTGCATATACAAGTCGTCTGACTGTTGATACTTTGGGGTCTGATATTCACAGTTGTTGTTTTCTTAAAATTTGTTTGCAACGTTAGACCATACTTATCATTATTTATGTAAGCTACTTGTCAGGTAGCCCTGCCATTATGGACGGGTGGGAGGTGGGCTATTGGCGCCTTAGTGGCGTACCAGACGGGAGGTTGGAATCCGGGGAGTTGTTGATTTACACCTCGGGTGTGAGAATGGAATGTGGCTTTTATTTTATTATCTCTTTGCAGCCCAGACGTTCTGACCTTGGCAAGTCGGGCTGTGAGCTTCTCTATCGCTGGCATAGATGTAGCAGCTGTGGTTAATGGGGGCGGTGGGAAATTCATTAGCTTAGTAACTTTCGATTTCCCAGTCGCATGGTATTCATTGTGTGGAAGAAGGGGGGGTCCCCATTCACCCCCTTTCCCTGTATAACCGCTTGCTTTCTGTAACCAAGTCATTCTGAACAAGAGACCTGTTTCAGTGATCTATCTATTGCAGCTTAATAAACACTAACCTTGTTTGCATCAAAAGGTCTGGTGTGTTGCTGACTAAGTTAGGACTTCTGACAGTTTGTTCAGAATCATCATATACTTTCGGGACTGGTCCTAAACCCACCACTCCAAAATGAGTGATGGAGAAGAAGACACTCTCCCGATTGAAGAAGAAAAGGACAAGAAGCCTCCTGGGAAAGACGTGCCTAGGGAGACCCCTGACACCTACGTGCCGGGACAGTGGGGTCTGGAGCACGACTTTGGAGGGCCCTACGGCGATCCGTATGGGGCAGCCTATGGAGGGGTGACCCACCGAACTGGACGTAGACGAGACTGGGTGAAACCCCTGACGGAGACCCATGAGGCGTGGTTCGGGACCCCGAGAGCGTCCATGGGGATGAGCCACCCCGAGAGGTCGGTACGCAAGCTGGTCACCGCGGAAACCATGGAAGACACCGGCCGAGACTCCGAGGCCCGAGAGAGTGTCGTGGTGAGGCGGCGATGGAGTGGAGAACCAAGCCAAGACCGATTGATGCGCTTCCTGGACGAGTCCCTCGCTCGCATCCCACAGATGATTGCGGAGGGCATTCGGGAGGAGCGCGAACGACAGAGACGGGAAGAGCCGCCGGCACAGGTCCCTCCAGATCAACGCCCAGCACCGGACCAAGACCAAGGGAACGTGCCAGCCGGGCCCCGGACCAGCCAGCGGGACCAGGGCCACGGGGCCCGCCGGGGCAACCACCCCCTCGTCCTTGGGGGTTCCTGCCTCCTAAGCCTACAGAGCTCCTGGACGCGGATTTTGACGGAGACCCAGAAAAGTTCCCGTTCTTTTTGGTGCGAGCCGAGAAGTTCATCGAAACTTGGGGCCACCTATTCCAGAGGGAAGAGCGGATGGTCGACGTCATAGCGGCTCACCTGAAGGGAGCAGCGGCTGACTGGTACGTGGGGCTCCACCAAGCCGATGGGCGCGAACTGAGAGAGATTGATTCTTTCATGTGGGCCATGAAAGAACAATTTGAAGACGTGCACTCAACTAAGGCAGCAAAAGCAACGATCCGGAGCCTCAAGCAGGGCGCGAGGTCGGTGAGAGACTACACCGCGGAGTTCCGCAGATGTGCCGCTAAGCTACGAGGAGAAGGAAATCTCCTGGAGTTTTACAAGTGGGGCCTAGATCCGGAGGTCCGCCGTGAAGTTACCCTGAATCAGGATCCGAACACCCTCACCGGATGGATTCAAGCCGCAATCACGATGGAAAATCGGCTGAAGACCATCAAACTAGACGATGCCGCAGCGATGGCAACCAGAGGTACCGCACCGACTGCGAGAGGAAAGGCTCCCACCCCGAACCCAAAACAGAAGGACGGGACAAGGGAACTCCGGATGAAGCAAGGTCTGTGCCTCAAATGCGGAGAAGGGGGCCATTTCGCCGCGAACTGCCCGACCTCGCCTGCATCGATCGGAGCGCAAAAGGGAACGAGGAAGAAGTTCGACACATCCACGCCAAAACAGGTGGCGAAACCGAAGGGGCGAAAGCTTTGCAAGCTAAACCACTCAGCGAGCCGTCCGACTCCTCTGATGGCGAGACCGTGCCGCAGGGAAACGAGGCGGACCTGCTGTAAACAGCGCTGAACAGCAGGTCCCACAACCCCAGGCGCAACTCCCGGTGAGCAAACCCCCCTCTCTTTTCTTTCTCACAGTGACTTTAATGGACCCGGGTCTATTGACCCATGTGAGAGTACGGGCTCTCATTGACTCGGGGTGTGGGAGAAACCTTATCAACCCCACCCTACTGACGGGACTAGGGGCAAAAGTTCTTAAATTAAAAGACCCCTTGGTTTTTACTCAAATGGACGGGTCTACAATGAAAGAACCCTGCAAATACGAGACTGTGCCTTTGCGGGTGGGACTGGGACAGCACTGGGAAGAAAGATCTTTTGTAGTTACCCCTTCCGCCCGTTTTCCCCTGGTCCTAGGCAGTCCGTGGTTCTTTGATCACGATCCCCACGTACTTTGGGGGGAGGGGAAGGTGAACTTCATCTCCGAGAAATGCCGCTCCCACGTCTGGAAGACAGAGTGGGGACCCATAAGCGGGGGCCAACTCTTGGTAACGGCTGGGGTAGCCGACGCAAAGCTTGAAAGCATTCCCCCCGAATATCGTGATCTAGCCCCTGTGTTTGGGGAGGAAGAAGCCGACGAACTGCCCCCCCACAGAAACTCGGATTGTGCAATTGAAATTTTGCCCAACCAAAAGTTACCTAAAGGGAAACTTTATTCTATGAGCCCCTCGGAAAAGGTGGAACTGAGGAAATTCATTGACAAAAACCTCAGCAGGGGTTTCATACGACCAGCGTCCTCCCCCTTTGCAGCCCCCGTACTCTTTAGGAAAAAGAAAGACGGGGGATTACGACTTTGCACGGATTATCGGGGATTAAATGCAGTTTCTAATACAAACGCTTACCCCATGCCTCTCATTAAAGACTTGTTGGCGGCAGTCGCGGGAGGGAAAATTTTCTCGAAACTTGACCTCCGGGATGCCTACTTCCGAGTCCGGATTCGGGAGGGGGACGAGTTCAAAACGGCTTTCAACACACCCCTCGGGCAGTTTGAATACCTAGTCATGCCGTTCGGGCTACAGGGGGCCCCAGGAGTATTCATGAACTTAATTAACGAAGTGTTGCATAAGTACCTGTTCAAAGGGGTCCTTGTTTACCTTGATGACATTCTTTTGTATTCCCCCGACCTACAGTCTCATGTGAAACTGGTGCGGGAAGTACTGCAAACGTTGCACAAGCATAAACTGTTTGCCAAACTGTCAAAGTGTGAATTTCACAAAACAGAAATCCCTTTTCTGGGCTACCGCATATCTCAACGGGGGATTGAGATGGACCCTGATAAGATTAAAGATGTAGTAGGGTGGGAACCTCCCAAAACGCGGAGGCAACTCCAGGGTTTTCTCGGATTCGCGAACTTTTATAGGTCATTCCTATCGAACTTTGCCCAGGTGGCTCTTCCCTTAACAGACTTATTAAAAACCAAAGGGAAGCCACCCGAATGCACTCGACCCGGCGCTAAACTTGTGTGGTCACCAGAGTGCCAACGGGCTTTTGACGAATTGAAGGCCCTGTTTACTTCAGAACCGGTTTTGGCCCACCCAAATGAACTTAAAAAATTCATTGTCCAGGTTGACGCCTCGGACGTTGCTATGGGGGCGATCCTCCAGGAGGGGAGGACGGCAAATTGCACCCCCTAGCCTATGTGTCTAGAAAATTCAACGATACTGAACGGAATTGGTCCATTTGGGAGAAAGAAGCGGGGTCGATCCGCTTGGCGTTAGCTACCTGGCGCCATTGGTTGGAGGGTGCGCGAGTCCCATTCGAGGTCTGGACTGACCACAAAAACCTCGAGCTGCTCCGCTCCCCCGTTCCTTGAACGCCAAACAGCTCCGCTGGGCTGATTTCTTCTCCAAGTTCAATTTCACTCTGCACCACTTTCCTGGGACATCAAATTCGCTGGCCGATGCTCTCTCACGCCTCCCTCAACACGACAGCAAAAGGGAGGAGATTCGTGATTCCGTATTCACTCCTTCCCAGTTGGGAGGAGCGGTAACCACTCGGAGGCAGGCCAAACGTTCCCCCCAGCCACCAGACCCTCCCCCGAATGACTGGGCCGTAAAATTTTCCACTGAACTGTCTGATGTGGATCGGGAGGAGGTGGAGGGGGAAGAAGGAATGTCCCGTGATGCGCATGGCTGCTGGACTAAAAATGGCAAACTCTTTGTTCCCCGATCTCTCAGGGGGGAGGTAATGGGTTGGGCACACGGATCTAAGCTGGCTGGACACACAGGGTTTGTAAAATCCCTCCAGCTCTTGCAGCGGCAATTTTGGTGGCCGGGTCTACGTAAAGATGTTTCACTCTTCACATCTGCCTGTCAAACCTGCTTAATGAGTAAACCTCGGCCCGGTAAACCCCCAGGTGCCCTACAACCCCTCCCTACGCCGGCTCGGCCATGGGAAGTGATCTCTATGGACTTTATTACGGATTTACCCCCTAGTGGGGGAAAAACGGTCGTTTGGGTAGTAGTGGACCTGTTTACTAAACAGGCGCATTTCGTTCCTTTTGCCGCCATCCCCTCTGCTAAGAAATTGGCCTCTGCGTTCTTGCAACACGTCGTGAGACTCCACACCTTGCCTGCTAAAGTGATCTCCGACAGAGGAGTTCAGTTCGTTTCAAAGTTCTGGAGCGAACTTATGTCACTGCTTGGGGTAGAACGGGGGTCAGCAGTGCCTACCATCCTGAATCGGATGGGCAAACTGAACGTGTGAATCAAACGCTGGAACAATATTTGCGGTGTTTTTCTAATTTTCAGCAGGACAATTGGCATTCTCTTTTGCCTTTGGCTGAGTTCTGTTACAATAATACTCAGCACTCATCAACGGGGATGTCTCCTTTTAAAGCGGTACATGGGTATGACGCCCCGCCTCTACCGTTTTTGTCTTCTCCCGACCTCCCGGCGGGAGACGCTGGTGACTGGTGCAAACAGTTGCAGGAGGCGTGGGGCTCATTGGCCGAGACTTTGGAAGAAGCTAAGGCGGCGTATAAACTCCAGGCCGATAAGAAACGTAGTCTTGCCTGGATTCCCAAATGTGGAGAGTTTGCTTACTTGTCCACCCAACATTTGCGTCGCATTCAGCCGAGCCGCAAACTCGGTTGGAAATTTATTGGTCCTTTTGAGATTGTGAGAGTGATTAACAATGTAACTGTTGAACTTGCGTTGCCTAAGTCTCTAAAGTCTGTTCATCCTGTTTTTCATGTACGGCTTCTTCGCCCAGCGCCTGAAGGGAACAAATGGAGACCGCAACGCCCCGTCCCGCCTCCGCTGCTGGTGGGGGGGGAACCTCACTACGAAGTCTCGCAAATTCTGGATTCTAAACTCTCTCGCAATCGCTTGTTTTACCTTGTTGAATGGATTGACTTTGGGCCGGAGCAGAGGGAGTGGGTACGGGCGGAAAATGTTCTGGCCCCCGGCTAGTTAAAGCCTTTCACAAATTGTACCCCCATAAACCAAAGGGGTAGGACTCTTTTCGAGGGGGCTGCATGTCAGGTAGCCCTGCCATTATGGACGGGTGGGAGGTGGGCTATTGGCGCCTTAGTGGCGTACCAGACGGGAGGTTGGAATCCGGGGAGTTGTTGATTTACACCTCGGGTGTGAGAATGGAATGTGGCTTTTATTTTATTATCTCTTTGCAGCCCAGACGTTCTGACCTTGGCAAGTCGGGCTGTGAGCTTCTCTATCGCTGGCATAGATGTAGCAGCTGTGGTTAATGGGGGCGGTGGGAAATTCATTAGCTTAGTAACTTTCGATTTCCCAGTCGCATGGTATTCATTGTGTGGAAGAAGGGGGGTCCCCATTCACCCCTTTCCCTGTATAACCGCTTGCTTTCTGTAACCAAGTCATTCTGAACAAGAGACCTGTTTCAGTGATCTATCTATTGCAGCTTAATAAACACTAACCTTGTTTGCATCAAAAGGTCTGGTGTGTTGCTGACTAAGTTAGGACTTCTGACACTACTGATTATGCCACTGCCTCATTGGAGGGGGGGAGACCGAGGCCACTTCTGCACTATCACTTTTGTCACTCGGTTGTCCTATTGCTTTGCCCCCCCCTTTCCATATGTATTTTGCTCCCTCTGGGACTACTAGAGAGAGCAAAACACATTGAGGTGGTGGTAACCCTGAAGCAATAGGGACAAATGAGTGACAAAAATAGGTCAGATGCAAAACCATCACTATCCTCAACCAAATGCCTGGCAGAACATCTCTGCCTTACAGATCCTGCAGAATTGTATTAGATCCTGCAGGTCCCAGATATTATTCAGCAGGGAGTCCCACCAGGTTGGGGGTAGGGCAGAAACCACCTTGGCCCTGGTCGAGGACAGCCGGATATCTCTCAGGCATGGTGAGATGTTAATTTAGTTAGTAAGGCAAGATTCCAGATATGATTAAACCAGTCTTTTATAGAAAGCGGCTTTGTTTGCTTCTAGTTTGCCTCAATAACCATTTCAGCAGCTGTAGGCAAAGTTGAAACAAGCTCAATATCTGAAGTAGCTACTTCTTTCTTTTTCTGTGAGATGTAGAATTCCTGGCATTATTGCCAGGGAGCAGTTTGCCCTGGCCCATGGGGATTCAAAGGAGGCACAAGGCCCCACTGGGTGTTCTAACAGCAACCAATAGGGAGGTGCAGCTGTCAAGGTTATATTCTGGCCACGCCTCCCCTGAGCAGGCTGTCACTGCTGGCTGAGGCCCACCCACCTCCCCCTTAGGCATCATGGGATTATCTGGTCACCAATACGGCCAAGCAGGAATTTGGGGTTTTCCCCCAAATTGGCTGTCGGAGATGCCTTTTTTCACCTGCTTTGTGATGTCAGGGTGGAGGCTGGTGTATAGGCCTGATAGTTGACTATGTAGGTCATAAGTAGTTTGGCAGCGATTTGGGCAGGCTGATCAGGGCCGATTTCACACAAGGAGCTGCACTACCGTCACACCTCCCTTTGCCCCATTTCCATTGGTCAATTTCCCACTCAAAACTGTGCAGCCGCATTTTGTCCCACGGCTTCGCCCCATTCTCCCCGCAGTTTCGTGATCATGTTTTTTGAGGATCACAAAATGGCAGGGAAAATCGGGTGAAGCTGTGGGTCAAAATGCAGCCGCACAGTTTTGAGTGGGAAATTGACCAATGGAACCGTTTCCATTGCCCCATGGCAAAGTGAGGTGTGATGGCGGCACAGCTCCTTGTGCGAAATCAGCCCAGGATAGATAGAGATGTTTGGCAATCACCCTGAGACATCTGGAGTGATGGAGGGTGTGTCTGGAACAGCATATCGCTGGCTGTGCATTGGGGTGCAGCTGGGAAGCAATGGCCATTGATGCTGAGCTACATCATTGCAAATCTGGTAGTGGCTGTGCAGTGCATGAGGCGAGGGTCTGGGGCTCATTGTATGCAGGTGATGATAAACAAAGCCAGCAGAAGATGCTGGCCATGTTCGGAGCCCAGGTGGGTCTGCCCAAAAAGGCAGCCATGGACAAGCTGCCTAGCACAGCTCGCTGATTTGAATATGTTAGCATATGATGCAGATCAGTTTAATGAATTAAATAAACTAGTTACTCGAGCTGTTGTCATGGGTCTTCATTGAAGGGAGGCCTCAGGCAATCCTATGTTTAGGCTAAAACTTTTTGCTGCTGTAAACTCCCAAGTTTATTACCAAGCATTAAAATTAATATTCCTGCGGAAATCCCTAGTTAAGTTAACTGAAAAGAGACTTGAAGCCATAATTTGAAAGAGACCTAAATGCATATTGAAGCCGGAAGAGAGGATGCTTAGAGCAGGTGTGTTAACTCAGCAAAACATAAAATGGTCTAATTACTGGCTGTTAATTATTCTCATTTCTTGGCACTGCTTATTTTGAACTTTGCATGGTGAGTGATCCCTGTTTATCCAGTTAGGGCACTGCAACGTGCGCTGACCCTCAAGGTGCTGCAGGATACATAGATGCTGCTAATTAAAACATGAATCCCTTTAGTCTTTTATCATCTTCAGACTCCCTCCCCCCCGTCTTTCTCACATCCATGCTGTAAATTTTTGTGTAGTCATCACAGCACTCCTCATTTGAGTAGTTGTGCAGTTTCCCCTCACCTGTTCCAACTGGAGGAAAAGGGCAAGAGAACTGTGGCCTGTTTGATGTGAGGCACGATGTTTCCAAAAGTGCAGGATAGCTATGACCCCTCCCCCCACATACACACACCTGTAAACCTAGTCATTTGCGTAGGGTTGCCGGGTTTAGCATTAAGCAAGATTTTAGTGATCTCCTCCGGTGCTGCGGTCACACACATGTAGGCTGAGTTCAGACTGGCAGTTTGAAGTGCAAGGAAGTCATGGCAAAAAGACCCGGAACAATTTGTTCCCAGGTTTTCCCGTCACACTGCACTGACTGATGCGGGAGCATACTGGGGAGGAGGCGCAAGGGAGCCTTCACACTGTTGGCCCACCCCTGGCGGAGGTGCAGCTGTAAGCAGCTTTTTGTAATGTAATGTGACGATATGTGCTTATTCGCTCATGCACATAAGAGCATCCCTACTGGATCAGTTTGTTCACATTCACATGTCCCTGAAGCGGGATGAACATGCTCTCCAGGGTTTGCTACCACTTTCACCTGGTATCTTTTAAACTCCGGAGGGAAGCGTTACAAGATGGGTTGAGTACGGCTGGGGAACACCTGACAGATGGGCCTGTGTGAACCGGCCCTTTAATCCATTTGTGAAATGTCTCTGAAACATGCCTATATCAGGCCAAACTGCCAGTCTGAACTCGGCTTAAATAATCCCCTTTCAATCCACTTGCAATGCACTTTCCAACTGGATTTTGCCACTTTGCACAGTCAAATCCAGTTGGAAAGTCCACTGAAAGTGAATTGAAAGTGCATTATTTAGTGTGTGTGACTGCAAGTAAGGTCTCTGAGGGATAGGTTAAATGTAAGTCAGTGTGGACCAGGGTGAAGTATCAGTAAGAAAGTGCTCAAAATGAAAACTTCCATCTTCTGCTTCAAGCATCCCAAGAGACTATTGTTTCAGCCCTCTAAAATCTCAGGGTAAGGGACCAACGCCGAGGAATTTTTTTATTTTTTTTTTGGCTTGGCATGATGGGAACTTTGAAAAAATTATCTGGTGTCCCATACTTCTTTGTTTCTACTAGACATATCCAGACTCATTTGCTAACCACCACAGATACGTTTGCTAACCTCCAGGTGGCAGCTAGAGATAGCCTAGGATTACAACTGATCTCCAGGAAACAAATATTAGTTCACCTGGAGAAAAATGGCCACTTTGGGAGGTGGACTCTATGGCATTATACCTCATTGAAGTCCCTCCCCAAACCCCACCATCCACAGGCTCCACCCCCAAACTCAGAGCTGGCAAACCTAACCAAGGATGAAGTTCTACACCCACTACTAAGCTTCAGTTCCATCCTAGTAGGCTCCCCTACCTGCTCTTATTTAAATGAAGGAGGGAGAAATGGAGGAGTAGGAAGTGATGGCAGAAATGGTGTGCTTGGAGCCAGTGGGATCACCAGATGGTATCTTGCTCAAGGGCCTCCAAAGCCTGGAGCGAGTCTCGATCATTATCAACCTGTCAGAATGTACGGCAAAAATATTTCCTTGTGTAATTCTCGGAACTTTCAGCTTCATTAACAGCCATAGGACTACTACAGCTAATGAAAGATCTGGGCCTTCTCGAGATTACAGAGTCTGAAAGATACGTGCCGGGAGAGCTCATAAAACTGCTGCCCAAAACCAATTTCCCCGCAGAGAAGCAGCTTCCTTAATCTTTCGTTTCAGCCTGTCAAAAGATTCCCTTTGGGTTCATCACTCCCCTTGCGTTTCCCTGGTTTCTTTCTGCTTTGGCCTGTTGCTTTTTTGTGCTTAGCTATGTATATCCCTAAATAACCGCCATCTGGAACTCACCCCGATGGTATCAAGCAACCAATATTTAATTATTTTAAGCCCCACTAAATACCACTTTTTGGCTCAGGCAATTTTCTAATTAAACTGGGTCAATTAACAAGCTGGTTGGCAGCAAGCGGTGGGAGGGAAGGAGAGGTCAGCTTTGCATTGGAGTCCTCTTCATTTTGCGTGAAACACTCTGGCATTTATTGCATCGCTTTGCTGAAATTGTTAAGGTTGTTTTCCCCCTTTTGCATGTCATTTCCTAAGATTCAGAAGCTGCTGGTGGTGGTGGTGGGGAGTCCAACCTTAAGCCAAGGTAACTGTACTGACAAATCATTTCTGGCGAGACATATTTAAACTTCTGCATACCGGAAACTTCTTCTTGACCCTTCTTTCCCTCAAGGAAAAAGAGTTTTCAGAGGAGAAGAGCTGACTTGCTCAGTTCCACCTTTCTGCCTATAAATTTTTAAGCATCGTCTCTATGTCTACCACTGACTTTCAGCTTAATTTATGCCTGTCATAGAAAGAGCTCCCGGATGTCACAGCTAGCGGTGTGTAGGGATGTTCAGGCGAGATCAAGCTGTGCTTCTCTTTGGAAGCCCTGCAAAAAAAAAAAAAAAAAAAATGACATTTCCCAAGAATGCTGGCAGAATTTTTTAAAAGTTGCCTTTGTCCTTCTTTAACAGTGGGTTAAAGGACATTAGAAGGGAAAGAAACCCTTCAGCCGGCGAGGGGAGCACAAAGACAGAAAAGAAAAGATTGTTAAAGTATTACAGAATAAGAAGCCTTAAGGATAAGCCATGAAAGAGAATCTTCCTTTTGGATGGCATTCATTCTATATTTAAAATACTAGATGAGTAATTGAAATGTCTTAAAGAAAGAACTTCAAGACGCTGGTCATCAGACTACTTCCTTGAAGTAGTCCAATTAATTTCAACCAAAACTTCCCTAGATGGAGATGAGACGTAGGTAACATGTGCCTGTAAATGGCATATATGTCACCTCACAAGAGATCACTTTCATATCGAATACAGAGTTTCTATGCCTCATGAATTTAGAAATAACAATAACGATGACGGGAACTGTGAGGCAAACAGCATGACTCTACATTCCTCCGGGTTTTAGTTCAATTTCTGTCCCTCCTGGGGGAAGCAGCACATCAATACACATAATAAACACAACATATGCCAAGATTATCCCAAACTGGGTTCTGTCACAGGAAGACAATTTGATAGTGCAGAAACTGAATGAAATCTTTCCAGGAGGTAGAGTGTATTATGAAAAAAAATGCAGTTATCCCTTTCCCATTCAGTTTTTTTTTTTTAAATGAACAAACAAACAAACATCCAATCAGTTGAAGAATTCTAAAGAACCCCAAAGATGGCACAGTCTGTTGAGTTACTTCTGCTGTCCTAATAAAATGTATTACATGGTTTTTGTTTTGGGATTTTGTTCTCTTATGACATACCTGCAGTCTCTGATTTTCCCAGTTACTGCTCAGTATCCTATTCTACTCCTGGATGCTGATTTTGCTAGGAAAATGTCTAATATTAAAATTAATTGGATGGGGCAGGTGAGGGTATTTCCCATCCCTGAGGAGAAAGAGAGGACTGGGGTCTAGAATCCTCTCTCCATCCTTTCTATGATCTGAGGAGGGTAGAGCAGTGGGAAGAGGACAGACCCTATCTCATCAAGACAACAAGACAAAGTAAGGAGAAAGGGAGCCTGCGGCCTGTATGTTTGGTGTAGTGGTTAACTTCACGGACTCTAATCTGGGAGAACTGGGTCTGATTCCCCACTCCTCCACTTGCAGCTGCTGGATGACATTGGGCAAGCCATAGTTCTGTCAGAGCTGTTCTTGAAAGGGCAGTTTATGTCAGAGCTCTCTTAGCCCCACCTACTTCACAATTTGAGTTTGAGTTCCCACTCCTCCACATGAAACTTGCTAGGTGACCTTGGGCCAGTCACAATTCTCTCCAAACTCTTTCAGCCCCACCTACTTCACAAGATTCCTGTTGTGAGGAGGAGGAGGAGGAGGAGGAGGAGGAGGAGGAGGAGGAGGAGGAGGAGGAGGAGGAGGAGGAGGAGGAGGAGGAGGAGGAGGAGGAGGAGGAGGAGGAGAAGAAGAAGAAGAAGAAGAAGAAGAAGAAGAAGAAGAAGAAGAAGAAGAAGAAATTGGATTTATACCCCGCCCTACATTACCCAAAGGAGTCTCATACAATCTCCTTTCCCTTCCCTCTCCACAGCAGACACCCTGTGAGGTAGGTGGGGCTGAGAGAACTCTCTCAAGAACTGCCCTTGAGAGAACAGCTCTGAGAGAACTTATGACTGACCCAAGGTCATGCCAGTGGCTGCATGTGGAGAAGTTGGGAATCAGACTCCCAGATTAGAGTCCGTGCTCCTAACCACTACACCAAACTGACTGTAAGCTGCTTTGAGACACCTCACGGTAGAAAAAAGTGGGGTATAAAAACCTTCTTCTTTAAAATCATTGTCTGAGATCAACACTTTTAACTATGGAGAGCTTTTTCTGTAAAATGTTCCACCCTACCCCCTACCCCCATTCTGAGATATGTCAGATTGACACATTTCAGCTTCTGTTCTCAAAACAAAAGCAGCTGGTGTGGCACCATGCCCTTGGCTGTAACGTTAAATGAGATTATGCTGGTTTCACACATGCCATATCTGGCAGTGCAGTGTCGGTAGCTTTTTAGGTTGATATTTGTGGCACCTTTGAGGGTGCTTGCATTTCCACTATCCTTTATGATTTTCCTTCTTACCTTGTCCACAGAGAGTGTATGCGCAGTATGTGTCTGTCTGAAACAATTGCTAGCTGCAAGACCATGATATAAAAATCCAATTTCAGCTCTTTTTTTGTCTTTACAACTTGGTTCTTGAGGCACATCATTTTTATGGCTGAAGAAAGGAAGAGTAGTTATTTCTTTTTCTTTTCTTTTTAGAGAAAAAGTTGTAAGTTACTCGATCACCGTCTCAGTGAAGATGTGAGATACATCCCCTACTTGGAGAAACATTAAAGCACATGGAAATCAATAGGGGTTAATAATGTACAAACTTTGTTATCAATTATATGTTCCGGCCTCCATTCACCAAGGCATTTTCCCTTTCTCCTTGAAATTATTTGAACTTCCTTCAGAATTCTTCCAAAGGTTTAGATTGGATTGGACTCTGTCCTCAAATTAAGAGTGTTACTGAATTTCATGGCCAGTCTGGTTTGAAACAAAGGTTCAAGTTTCTCTTATGTTTTCCCCACACTCAGGAAAAAAAAGAGAGGACCATAAAAACACTGAATGTAATACAAAAGTGTAGGTATGTGTAGATTATACCACCTGGGCCCTGACCTAGATAGCCCATGCCAACCCAATCTCATCAGAGCTCAAAAGCTAAGCAGGATCAGCCCTGACTAGTGCTTGGATGGGAGACCTCCAATGAATACCAGGGTAATAATGCAGAGGCAGGCAATGTCAAACAACCTCTGAATATCTCTTATTTGTTTATTTATTTATTTATATTTACATTTATATCCCGCCCTCCACGCTATTTGGCAGGCTCTGGGAGGCTAACAACATGAATAAATATACATTAAAATTCCAGTTAAAACAGTCAGTCAATATAAAATCATACAGAGCTTCAGGTTTTGGCGAATCGAATGGTGGCCACGTCCCTTCAGAGCTGTGGCAGTGAGGAGAGGTCTCAGTTGATCTGGACCTCCTGGAGCCCTTGGAGGGGACTCCCAGCCATGGAACGTGAGGAGTGTCTCTCCCAAGGCTGATTGCCGAGGGATCGAGGCTCTCCTTTGTTCCAAAAGTCCCACCACCACAGACCAGCAATGGCATCAGAAATGCACACCAGGACAAGCAGGCAGACGGTCAGGCATTTTTTCCTTGCCTGGCGGAGGACTCTGGATGAACTATGAGTTCTGATGAGTCAAAAAACAAGATAAATATCCAAGCACTTAAATGAGTACATCCCCTTAAACTGAACCAGGGGGAGGAGGATGCACCCCGCAGAAGAGAAAAAACATTTTAAAACAATAGCGAAGAAAGGGGACGGAAAGCAAAGCCTGAACTAACTAAGGCAGAGTGCAACTGGGGAAACTCTGGTTGATTTTTCAAGTCATAGAGACTTTTGGCAATTTTCTCTTAAAGTAAACAAAAGAATAATGGTGGGGAAGAGAGTGCCACCAAAAGCGAAACTTACTCTATGCAAAGCTAGTCCAGCTGCTATGGTCACGGGACTGGAAGCAGCCATAGACTTCCCAAATATGATAGCAGCTGTATTGCGCTCTCTGCTGGATCAGATGACTACATTGAACAACAACTTTGAAATCCTTCAAGGACAGCTAAAAGAGACTAATACTAAGACAGAGCAAATCTCCAAATCATTAAAGAAAGTTGATGCCAAGACAAAAAAGTTTAATAAAGGATTAGAGACTGTGGCAAAGAAGACATCCTCTGTTGAGCATCAGTTGTTACAATTGGAAATGGAAAAGTCATTGTATGTACTGAGATTTCAAGGGGTCCCAGAGTAGAAAGGAGAAAACCTCAAAACAACTGTAAGTGAAGCATTAGAACCAGTGACAGATGTAAGAACGGAGTCTCTACAAAGTGAAATAGATATGGTCTACAGCTATGGTATCCAGAATACATCAAGAAGAATAATCTGCCTGGTGAAATCTTTGTGAAATTCTCCAAAAGACATATAAGAGACCAGATACTTAAAACTATAAATGGGACTACCCTAAAAATCAAATATAAAGAAATAAAAGTTTTAAAGGACATTCTATTCGAGATAAGGAAAAAGAGGAGACTGTATAAAAACCTGACTTTATTTTTGGAGAAAAAAGCCACACCCTATAGATTGATTATACCAGAAGGGATCATCTTTAAATACAATGGCAAGAAAGAAAGAATAGACTCTGTTACTAAAGCAAAAGCTTTCCTGGAGCAGCTTCAAAATCCAGAAAAATCACCGAGACCAGGAGAGGAAGAGGAAGCGGTAGAAGATGAGGGCAAGATGGGAAACAATGGAACCTCCTCAGCAACATCTTCTGGAGAAGAATCCAAATCTGATCTTGGGGCTGCTGCCCCAAAAATTCCCAAAGCCAGACGAGATTATGACTTAAGAAAGAAAAAACTTCAATAAACTTTTAACTGTTTATCTTACATTTCAGCTGAAGCAAATTCATTTTAGATACTGGGACACTTCTCCCTTAGCTAGAAGTAATTCTTGTTTGTTAGTTTGTTTTTTGTTTTCTTTTGAAGAAATTAACTAATTACTCCTTTTCAATGTAACCAAATGATTTTAAGTGAAAAGAATTTCTTATAAGCATTTGTATAAGCCATTGACCATTGCCAATTGGGTTTTTAGTGGTTTTCTTTTCTTTCTCCCTTAGATCTTAGATACCCTCCCTTACGATTTCCATGTAGATTTTAGAATAAAAGCAATAAAAATATTTTAAAAATATAAAATCATACTATATAAACATAGCTTACATTAAAAGATGGTGAACTTCTAAGATCAAACTGTCAACTGAATAGTGTCATCGGCTCCCACCCAGCTGTGAAGCCTCAGTTAGTGGCACCGTTGGTACTGTTGGTACAGTTGGATGTCAGGCGTAAAATCGAGGTGGCACCCTACTTAAAAGCCTGGCGGAAGAGCTCTGTTTTACAGGCCCTGCGGAACTGTAAAAGATCCCGCAGGGCCCTGATGCCCTCTGGGAGCTCGTTCCATCAGTGAGGGGCCACCACAGAAAAGGCCCTGGTCCTCATTGTAACCAACCTGGCCTCTTTAGGCCCCGGAAGGACCAGGCTATTTTGGGAGCCCGATCTTATTGCTCACTGGGGTACCTGTGGGGAAAGGCGGTCCCTTAGGTAAGTAGGTCCCTGGCCATATAGGGCTTTAAAGGTAAGAACCAGCACCTTGAACTGTATCTGGTACGCTATAGGCAGCCAGTGCAGGGTTTTTAGGGCAGGCTGGATGTGTTCTCTCCCAGGAAGACACAACAACAGCCATGCCACTGCGTTCTGCACCGGCTGCAGCTTCTGGATCTTGCCTAGAAAACCCTACAGGGTTGCCATAAGTCAGCTGTGACTTGATGGCCAAAACAGAAAGTAAAACCTTCTTGGCATCTAGGAGATAAAGTGAGATTTAAATATCTAAGATGATGAAATAATAAAATAAGACAATCTCTAAGCTACCTTCTGACTATACCTACAGTGGCCAAAACACACACCCACCCTTGAGAAAATATGTTGATGTTTGAGGCAAGTTCTATAATCTCCCTCAAAATCCCTCAGATATTTACCTGAGGAACAGTCCTCAAATTCACTTAGAATTGTATTTGATATAAAAGTGACAGCCCAGAGATGTACAGCTCCTCACCACAGGAGAAACTTCTGAGACTCTGCAAAATCAGAAGAGAACAGACTGGGTGTTGAACCCTGTTGGGGGTGGGGGGGAACAAAGTTCTGAAGCATTAAAATGTTTAGTCAGTGAAAATAAGCAGTAAAAAATAATCTACTCAGTGAGCCATTTATTAAGAACACATGAAAATACCTGCTGGATCAGACCAGTGGACCATCTAGCTCAGCTTCCCATTTCACACAGGGGCCAACCAGTTGCCCTAGAGGGCCAACAGGCAGGGCATAGAGTCCAAGACCTTCCCCTGATATTGCCCCTTAGCTCTGGGGTTCAAAGGTTTACAGCCTCTAACTGCAGAGGTTAACTTTTAGTTATCCTGGTTATGAACTATTGGTCAATTTCTCCTCCATGAATCTGTCCAATCCACTTGTAAAGTCATCTATCCTTTGTGACCATCACTTTGTCCATTGGCGCTAAATTCTCGTGAATATTTATATGCACTGAAAGTGATAACATAATTTCAAAAGCCTCCAGCTGGTTGACACGTTCTTTTGTCTGTTGCAAATTTCTGAATTCATGTAACTGGACTGCTCTAGTGAGCACTGTAATGTCTGAAGTGGGAAGACGTGGAATTTCAAAGATAACATTTCCAGAGGTAGGGGTGTTCTCCAAATCCAGAAACTGTACTTCTGGAGGCAGAATTTTATAAGCACTTCCTTCCCTTATTACACCGGTAGCATGAGTAGACCATTCAAATGAATCATTGTATCTCAAGGGCAGTTCTCTCAGAGCTCTCTCAGCCCCACCTACTTCACAGGGTGTCTGTTGTGGGGAGGGGAAAGGAAAGGAGATTGTAAGCCGGTCTGAGGCTCTGAGCGAAGGGCGGGGTATAAATCCAATCTCCTTCTCCTTCTACAAAAGAAAAAGCATCATGAATCAACTAGGGTGACTGATGAACTGAGTTTCACCTAAAATGTGAAGAACATTCTCTTGGTAGAGCGACTATACAGCAAGTGTCATACAAACCGATTAAGGATTTTTAGAAAACCCTTTATTTAGAGAACTAATATACGGGATTTAAAAAAAAAGGAGAGAGATAGAAATGATGTGCAAGCTCCATGGCTGGAGAGAGAGAGAGAGAGAGAGAGAGAGAGAGATTCTATGACACTTCCGAGAAGAAGGAGGTTATAGCCTGGCATAGTGGAAACAGACAAGGAAATGAGATTTAGCAGAAGAAAGAAGATAGAGATGTCTTCATTCCTATGTGACTAGCTTTCCTTATGCTGCCCCCTGTAGGGTAATCCCCTCTTCTCGTACACCAGACTTGCATATTCTAACACATGTAATACCATGAAATTGCACAGGGCAATCTCATAGCTTTGATCAAACTTCTTGTGTCGGTTTTGCATGTCCCTAGGTCCAGTTCTTGTTTACACTCCGATGATCTAAGAAAACAGAATGATTTTTTGGTTTTCTAGGCTGCGTAAGTTAAAGATCAGAATGGCTCCCTCCAGGAATCTCAAGCAGGATCTGAAACGGCATTCACTTGCTCTGAATTCTACCACAGCGTCTGAATTTCCAGACTATCATTAACTATTCCTTAAAAAGTAGGACACTGCTTTTATTTTTTTATTTTTTTTACCCATCCACTCTACCGTACAAAGCAACATCTCAAAATTGCAGTATGATAATAGCATGGAGGTAAGCTTAAAGGAGTTGATAAGAAACTCAAGGTCAAACTCGAGGTGTTAATAATAC